>OV839567.1:127964912-129252260 GCA_929447395.1 Epistrophe grossulariae
ACATTGGGTTTATCACGATATCTATAGAAAAAAATAATCCAGAAAGCAAAAATCTCGAAAGTAAAAATCTCGAGAACAAAATCTCGAAAAAAATCTAGAATGCAAAATCTAGAAATACAAAAATCTAGAAAAAAAAAGTTGAATGAACCCAAGCCCCAAATATTTTTTGTTATCAATGGGACATAAGTTCCAAATTTTTAAGAGGCATAGATTTGAAAGAAAATTAGTACAGTGCTCCAGCATTACGGCGCATAAACAGTGAGTCATGTATGGGGGGGGGCATGCTGCCCTCCCTGTAACCCCCCTGCTTGGGCACACTATAGGATTTGGGGTAGGTGCAAGGTTGGGTGTATGCAAAGTTCCTTTTTATCATTTAGTGCGGGCCAACATATTATAATACCCGTGTTTAGTCATCACACAACTATATTATCACAAGTTGGCCCAAAAAATAAATTGTTTAATAAACTAAATATAGTAATGAGTTTTATTTGAGTTTGAATTTCTTAAATATAGGTACAAACAAATCCAGACTGATTTGTTTTTTTCTATATTTTTTTCTAGATACACATAGTCTTTCGATATTTTTGTTCATTCTATAGATGTTTGTGCATTCGATATTTTTCCATTATAGATAAAAAAAATGTTTTTTCAAGATTTTTTGCGTTCTAGATTTTTGTCGTTCGAGATGACGTCATAAACCCGTAGACAATCGATCGAATTTAAGACACCAGACAAACCCTTATGGAAATGTATAATCTGCGGTTTCGAACACAAATTTCGGTTAAATTGTTTGACCTACCTAAAGTAGGTACATATGTTATGTCATACTCTAACTGTTCTACTCCTTTTTTTAAATTTTCGTGGACCTCAAAAACTGGTGGCCCGAAAAATTTGCCTCGTCATAGCAGACTTCTTCGTAGAACACACAAAAATGAGTAGTCATCAAATTTCCTCAAAATAGTAGCTCAACAATGTGTAAATGTGTTGTAAGTGTGTTCAATTAAACAAATGAATGTTCCGTTTTCATCAGACGATAAGAAAAGCGCTTTAGGTTGCGTACAAATTTAAGTCATTTCGTAAAAAAATTACCAAATGGAATAAAAACAATGCCAATGCGACCAAGTGAAAGAATAATGACCAAATTTGGTTACAAATGACCAAAGTGGCAACCGTGGCTACACTGAGTGGACTGGATATGCTGGATAAGGATAGTGCTCAACCGAACAGTCCATGTAACCTTCACGTTTTCACAAATAATGCAATAATACACATTTCTCGTTTTCACGTCCCGTCAATAAAGTTGAATAATGAAACTGACGAATGACGACATGAAACGCATTATTGTGAATTATTTTATTGTTTAAAGCCTGATTCACGATGAGAATACGAAACATCAGCGCGAAGATTTTGAATTAAATTTCACAACATAGCATTAATTGTAATGGTCTGGTATCTTTATATTTATAAGTTCAAAAAATTAAAAATAGAATTTGACCTGAGATACAAAGTGATAACGAGAAATGCATTGTTATGACTTATGACAAGACTATTTAATATTTTAAACTGGTCTTTAAGAGAGATAGTCAGGCAGCCGTGAAAGCCATTGATACGGCTGTATCAGCATCAAGATTGGTTCAACAATGCCGTGATGAGCTCAAAAGCCTGAATGTTAACCTCAAGGTCACTCTTATCTGGGTTTCGGTTCAATGTGGCATTGCGGGAATTAACGATTACGCGGATGAACTGACCAGGCAAGAATCAGCCCTTCATATTGCATTTGCGGAAAGAGTCAAAATTTCACTTGGGGTTATGAAGGGCGATATATTCTCAATTTTTTTAACGAATTAAACCACAGGTGGGGCAGTTTTACAAACTGCATTATTTCTAGAAAGATTTGGCCCACCTATGACAGATCCCGAAAAAATGACTTAATTTGGAGACCCAGGAAAGACATAGCCAGGATCGTTGCAACATGTTCTGGACACTGGGTATTAGGAGAGCATGTGGCAAAGCTGGGAATCCCAGCAGCAGGTTGTTGCATGTTCTACTACGGAAGCAGAATATGTTGCTCTAGCGCTGGCTGTACAGGAAGGTGTTTGATTGCGAGGGTTGCTGGCTGATTTATTTATCGATGTTGGAAGCATACTGCATTTTTGAAGACAACCAGAGTTGTATCAAAATGGCATATAACATGGAGAACAAGCGAGTAAAACATATAGATGTCAAGCATCATTTTATAAGGCAGAAGATAGAGGATGGTGAGGTGACATTAATGTATGTGAATACAAAAAATCAGGAAGCAGGTGTTCTGACAAAAGCTTTGCCCAAGCCACAGTTCCAGTACCTGGCAGAGAAGTTGGGACTTATGCATCGAGAAGGGGTGTAGTAGATTGAAATGTTTTATAGGAGCGATGCATTAGGCTCAAAGCTAGTAGTGTATAAGAGAAAATAGAAAACCAAATAAAGAAGAAAAGGAGAAAGAATTACATGAAGAAAGTATATGAAAATTAAGTAATTTAAGATTAGTCTAAGTTCAGCAAGTTAACCGCGTTTTTATTTGATTGAGATCAAAAAATACTCATAGTTGTAGTTGTGGGGACCAGCAGGAAAAGAAAACAGTCGCTGATTTCCTCTGCAAATGCCCCGCTCTAGCCAGACTGAGACTACAGTCGTTTGGTAAACCATTCTTCGTCGTCCTCACGAACTCTCTGAAATAAAGATCAAAGATTTGGTCTCTTCTCTCATCCTAACGAATTGGCTCTAATATAAACTTCGACCGACGATGAAGAAGAAATCGTCGGAAAGCTGGATTTTGGTTTATTGCTCCTCATGGCGTTATAAACTGTCAAAATTTTCCATCGATATGAGCGCCGCTAACAATTTTACGAGGGGGTTGAAGGTCCCCAAAATGGGTTTTTAGGAATAACTCCCAAATGGTAAGTTGGCTTGGAAAATTTTCTACAAAAAAGATTAATATAATTTTTTTCATAAAAATAACCGTTTTCGAAATAAACCCATTGGAAGAGTTACGGGTCTTACTTTTCTACATAGTTGGGCGTCTTAGTTAAAAAAAATGTGCATTTTGTGATAAATTCATCAATTTTGTTTTATTTTCAGTGCATTATATGAACACGATTTTATGATATCAGCTAACTGTATTTGTTCACCCCTTTAGGTTGGAGGAGCAAATTAAAAAAAAAATATTGAAAATAGAAAATGAATATAAAAACACAACGGCAACACCTACAATATCATGTTACTACTTTTTTATAAAGCCAGTTAATTAATCTTTAATTATGTTTTTAAATAATGTTATTTAAGTGCTTAGTTTTTGAATAAATAATTTTTAAACTCTTAATTTTTCGAAGAAAATTCGAATAAGATTCGTAAAATTAAGGGCCAGTTTCACAGTGCACACTTAACAAAATAAGTGGCACTTAATTTTACCATTTTGGCACTTTAGCCGCAGTTTTACTGTCTGAGTAAGTGGAACTTAAGTGGCCAACATGGGTGACTTAAGTGTCAGTTATATTCGGATAAGTTTACACTGTGAAATGGTGCATTAGTTTACCATATTTGGCATTTAAGTGACACTTATTCGAGTGTGAAACTAGGCCTAAGAGTTTAAAAATCATTTATTCAAGTAAAACTCTTGTCCTCCTATGAGCACGTGATTTTCGGTAGTCCCCGTAGAGATTTTTGATAGTTTCCACACCTACATCATAATACCCTATACAAAACCATACTTCGAATAAATAACAATACCAGAGTCCATTACTTGTATATTTGTTGTATTTTGTTCTTTAAGTAATCACTTCCCAATTTAGTAATAATTATATGGATTTTTTTTTCACTTAGTGATGGCCAAAGGGGCCATAAATACATATCTTTACATATTTGGTTAGGTATAGCTTGTCTTAGGCATATCAGCACAATATTAAAAGCAAACTTTGTTTGACCTTGCGCTTGTAAAATAGACCAACCTCATTCTAGCTTGCGGGTTATATACCTACAAAGCCTTTGTCTTATATTATATATGTATGTACATACTACATATAGATTAGATAAAAAAAAGTATCAGGAGTGCATTTCTTCCCATTAGTGGCCTAAATAGTGGTCACAGTTGAATCTGATGGATTGTTATAAAAATTCAATTTTGGAGCAAATATAAATATAATTAATGGAAGTGTTCAATTATGAATCCTTCATCAAAAAACATTGATGTCGTCAGGTGTTACCAAACGTAGACATGATGGATTTCATAAAAATTATGGTCTTAATTGCGGCGTAGGACTCATTATTTACAGACCCTTTTACGTAATTAATGTATTATTTCTATTCCAATAAATAATTTGTGTTCTGATTAACATTACAAAAATTATATCAAACCTCACCATCGGAATCATCGACATCAGCCAGCATCTATGCCACCTGTATAAAACTTGAAGCTATATAATAAAAAATATTTTATTACTGAATGACGCAGCATGTTGCCCATGGGTATATATTCTTAAGGTGGCTTCTCTTTGCATAACTAATTGTTTCCATTCAACAAATGTATAGGAGAAGTGTGGGCTTAGTATAGACGTGATAACCTTTCTAATGGTATATTATATAGATATCTTACAACACCTAGACACCCATAACCTCAGTCCCTCAGACAAAGGTGACAATTTGCTGCTTTTGATAAATTGTAATCTTGGCGAGACTCAAAGACGTATATACTCGTAGCGAAGTGAAAGTGCTCCTCTGTCATTCTGTCCTATTATCCTATTATTTTGTTGAATATATAAAAATAGCAAATTTAAATTCTAGAATTTTCATAGGACTTTTCGAATTTAATTAAAGTGAGAATTTTTTCTGCCCAACATCACATCACCGCAGCACTTGAATTGAATAATACATAAGAAGGAGAAAACAATCTGCATTTTGAGAATTTAAGCTTAACCCATAATTGAAGACTGGAATTCGAGTGGAACACTGTGGCTGTGTCGTAGGAATAGGATTATTCCGAGTTCGCTCAAAGAGCATTATACTGTATAAACATATAATCTGTGGATCTACTTATTTAAGTGCGTGGAGCATGCAATCGAAACCGTCTGTGAGTGGGTTTAGAGGGGTTTATAAATGTTGTCTTTGTCGGCAGATTTTTGGTTTTGATAAGAGACGAGAACGTTTTTGCGTTTAATATAGTAAAATTAGTTCTCAAATGTTCAAGGATTTTTCGAATAAGTTTATTTTGCTTTTTGCAAGAAGAGTATTAGGTATATAGGTAGGTATATATGTATGTACATATATAGAAAGTCATTTGATTTGAAATTCTAACAAGCACAAATTGGATTAAAGTTTTGAAACAAGCTTTGGTACTATGAATTGTATATGGAAATGATGATGATTATATTATGTGAGATAGTTTTAAACTCACGACTATATAACCAATTAATTTCATTGAAGTTGCAAATCAGTTTTTTTTTTCAATATTATATGAGATATACGAAATGCAAATACTCGTAGCAGACAAATCTGTCACGTTAGTTTTTAATTTTATTTGATATTATTACTGAAAAAAGGTATAATATTAATATACTTATACACAGGGCGCAAAATTCTGGGGGCGCATTACCAGGAGCAAGAAAATGTAATTGGCGTTAGGCAATAACCCATATTGATTTGAAAATATCGCCCAAAGAAATTCTGAACAATTGTTGTTTTTTTTTTGCTCGATTTGGGCGTTATTTCCAATTTTTTTTATTTTTTTTTTTAAAGGAAAGAACACCCAAAATATAAATTTTAAAAGTCAAATGGGAAATAACGTCCAGAATTGGAAATATCGCCCTAAAAAAAATCCAGGAAAACCTCACTTTTTATGCGCCGCGATTTTTTTTAAGATTATCTTATCATTGAAATTTCACTATGGAAATATCGCCCAAAATTTAAGAAAGAACACCCAAATTAAAAAAAAAGTTTGATCGCCCAAAATTTAAGAAATAACACCCAAATTTAACAAAAATAATTAACATTGAAAATATTTGGCGATATTTCCAACTTAAGATTTGGAAAAATATAAATTTCGGCGATATTTCCATTTTTTTTGGGGGATAAAAAAAATTTGGGCGATGTTTCCAAATCAATTTGGGAGTTATTTCCTTTGGCGTTTTTGCCTAACACCAATGTAATCTGATCTTGCTTGCGCAAACAAATTTGTACTACCATTTGCCATGTGTATGTATGCAAGTGTGAATATATATAAAAAGTGGCGCTTACCATAAATCTTGCACAGGTCGCAAGTTGGGCTTGAGCTGGCCCTGCGTATACAATAGGGATGGTCAAATAAAATAAAATTTCTTTCCTCTTAGCTTGAAACTATGAAAAGTTTTATGCTTGGGTTTAAAAAAATATTCTCGACTTTATCACACGGAACTTGCTTTTATGGTTAACAGTTTTAATATATGTAGCTAATTTTTAATAAAAAATTTTTTTAGAAACGTGGAAATAAATCATGCGGTCACCGTAGACAAAAATTTCGCTTTAGGCCGCAAAATATTGCACTGTACTGATTTTTTGGGAAGTTTTAATAGGATAAATAATGTAAAACCATGTCTGCAGCTTGGAAAGTCCAATGTGCTAACTGCTTGGTGTTCGAAAAACCTCGACTTTTTCATACTTTTTTTTTCAGTTTTTGGCTTATAACTTTTAAAAGGTGCATCCTAGATAAAATGTACCCGTTACCTTCTTTATAGGTTTAATAGTTCTCAAAATACACAACTTCAAAGCTTTTCAATTTTTTTCTGAAAAAGTTCGAAATTGTAGTTTTAGCTGTCTTCAGAGCAGAAGATAGTCTAAAATACTCAATACTACTGCGAGATAAATCATTTTGTGATGATCTTAGAGCTTTAATTAAAGCATAAATGGAACCCTGTACAGCTAATAGTTCCCTTTTTATCAGAAAAAACAAAAAAAAACGATATAATCCAGGAAATCGCATTTTTCAAGCAATTGAACCTGACGTATTGAAGGACTTTTGCAAAGGATAAAATGATATAAAAACTGAAAAATAGGTTTATCTCATGCAAAATGGAATAAAATATGAATAATTATAAACATTTATAAAAATTATATGCAAATTATTTTGAAGCACCTGGAATGTGAAATGTTGAACGTGAAACCTGCAGATCAATGATAACCAACTTTTTGTGGACTAAACTGGATTTCATCAAAAATTTAACCTCCAGAATACGTAGACAGTGGACTGTGGAACGAACGAGGTACCCGGTCCATGAAAAATTCCGTCAAATAAAATAAATGTATTGTATGTACCCTCCCAATTTTGTTTTATTACATTTATATAAGCGTTCATATTGAGAGTCATTTTATAATTCTTGTACAATTACAAAATTCTTTATTTAATTTTCTTTGATTTAAGGATAATGAAAATTATTTATTAGGGGTGTCGTCTCCATGTTGTGTGTTTTTTATAGCGATTTTAATATAAAATGTAAAATATAAATAAAAGAATTTAAAAAACCGATTAAGTATATTTATATTTTATTTATTATTATTTAATAATATCACAACATATATAATTTTGTTTTAATTTAAGCTACGCGTTTCGGATTTTTCTCATCCATCTTCGGGCTTATTTCGTTGACTTGTGGTGTTTTGTTAATTAGTATTTTGGTATGTTTGTGTTTCCAATGGCTACTGATGGTTGGTGTTTAATGTGTTTGTCTCTTTTGTTATCGGTTTCTTCTTGCGTATGTAATTGCTGTGTTGTATAGTGTGTTGCTTTTAATTGTTAGTTTGTCGTTCAGTATATTGTTTTGTTTCCTTCTATTTGCTTTGTATATCTCGTATTCTTCCAGTGCGTCTAGTTTTGTCCCTTTTTTACATATGTGTATGGGTGTAAGGTTGGTGTCAAAGTTTGTGTAGTTGTGGTTGTCGTCAATCAGGTGCTGTGCAAATGCTGATTTTGTATTTTGTTTTGATCTATGTCAAATTTTGATCTGTCAAAAAATTTTCTGCCTGTTTGTCCTATATAAAATTTATCACAGTTGTCGCAATTAATTTTATATACACCTGATAGTGTTTTGATGTCGTTTTTTATTTTGTGTTGTAATATTTTTTGTGTGTTGTTTGTTGTTTTAAATGATGTGTGAATATTTAGTTTTTTAAATTCTTGTGGTAGTAAATTGGTGTATTCAATTGCGATGTATTTATTGTTTTCATTAATGATTTTTGTGCTGTTATTGGTTTTTGTTTTTATTTTCTTTTTCTTTTTGTAAATTAATTTTTCTATTATTTCTGTGTTATATCCATTAGATGTTGCTATGTGTTTTATTGTATTTAATTCGTTTGTGTAGTCTTCTTTACTCATGGGTACATGAGTCTACTGAATGTACTGAATGAAATTTCGAAATTCTTTCGTTTTTTTTATGTAAAATTACTTATCTATAGATAAAATAAAATAATGAAAATCAAATTTGAATCTTGTTGTTTTTAACTCAAAACAATTTTTATGTTGTTTATTTATAGATAGATTATTTGACAAACATATCAAGTGTAAATTACATACAATTAATAAAAACAACATCCACTTAAATAATAAAATAGTTATATTTGAATAACAAATAAATTCGCTGACTTGACGAATAAATCATTAATCAATGAATACATTTTTATTTAATGACTAAACGAAAAAAAAAATCGTAAATGAGTTTTACGTCGTCTTATGAAATACTTCATTGACCCTAAAAATAAAATTGTTGCTTGATAATATAAAGCTTCATTATTCTATGATTTAATTGAACCAATAAAATCTATCATCGGCAAAATTTTAATAACCAAATTTTCGTAGTTTCAATATCAAAATTTGGTTCAGTGCGATTTCTGAAAAATTTGAAAAGTGAAAAAAACAAATATTTTTTCGCACCTAAAGGGGGCCAATATCTTTAAATCATGTTCATAAAATGTACCGACAACAAAAAAAATTGATGCATTTATCACAAAATGCACAATTTTTTGTAAATAAGCCGCCCAACTACATATATAGAAAATTAAGACCCTTAACTCTTCCAATTGGCTTATTTCGGAAACGGTTATTTTTATGAAAAAAAGTATGAAAATATTTTTTGTAGGAAATTTTTCAAGCTACAAATTAGTATTAATCATTTTTTTTGTAAAACTTACCATTTGGGAGATATTCCCAAAAAACATTTTGGGAGGGCTTGAACCCCCCGTAAAATTGTTAGCGGTACTCATATCGATGGGGCTTTTTTTCTCAATAACGCCATGAGGAGGATATATACAAAAATCCAGCTTTCCGGCGATTTTTTAAAGTCAATTGTTTTATTGACTGGACTACATTAAAACAATTTGGCGAAAAATTTTAAACGACTAAGGGCCAGTTTGTTCACAGAAGGTTAAATCTGACCGATGACTTTCACAGCTTCTAACTAAATGGCGCTAATCAACCAAAATCGGCTGATTATAGCGATTTCCATGATTAACAACTTTAACAACTTCCTTGAAAAAAAATTTGATTAGCATGCTCATACGATGATTTACCAGTTGCAATAATCCTTGATTAATGATGATCAGCTGAGAACAAACTGGCCCCAAGTACGATGTTAAAAGATTTTATGTAGTTATGATGCTCAGTATTTTCCAAATTTTAAACGAGTTACCATCGTACTTTTCTTTCATTTCATTAAATTTATAATCAAATATCTATTTTATCTTTTTAATATCATACTAACTCCAAATGTTGGTTACCTTGGCAATTAAATAAAAATGTGAAAGTGGTATTTTTGTTTACTTTTTTGAAATGAAATGTTTAAGATGTAGTCTTCCGAGTCACTGGGCTGGTAAGAGCAATGTAAGAGAATAAATACTGCACTTTATATCTTATTTGAAACTATTTTATTTACAATTCAATGTGAATTTGATTTATGCGTTAATTATAATTGTTTATATTTGATCACACATATAAAACTTTTCTCTGTCTATTACACCCAGAAAAAAATGGAAGTCTAATTTTGAGCATATTTAGATTGAATTTTAGAACGCGATCCTTCTTGGCATAACATACTCAATTTAACTCCGCTTTTTCTTATTTTACCCAAAAAGTACTCAATATAAGAACGCTCGGAGTTAAAATGACTTCTATACCATCAAAACAAAAAAATGCGTGCTTAAGTTGTTTGCTGGTCGTGCTTAACTTAAGAATGCAATTACTTAAAGAAAGAATGCGTTAATATTGATTCAAATCCGACGTACTTAATTATAGTATAAACAAGATCGCGATGAAAAGAAGTTTGAAATTTGTCAATTTGAGTATGTTTCTCCTTAATTATACTCTTTTTTTCTCTGAGTGTACTCTTGAACAATAAATCTATCAAATTATCATTCTCGTGAAACAAATTGATTGTGTCTTTTTATGAATGGTGTTATAATTCGATTCGATTAATGTCAACAATTTGATGAAGAATATAATCCACCTATATGAACACCATTCAATAGTTGGTACCTGCTGGAATGTTTCACAAGAAAATTTTCACCCAAAGTTATATTTGACATTGAAGAAATTGAACATCAGAGACTCCTCAGAGATATGTACATATAATACATTTGTATGCCATGGTTTATTGATTGAAGCATAAAAATGGCAATAAATATTTAATACATTATTTAATGTTGATTTTCTCACATTTATTCGTCAGCCATAATAAAATATATTCGACATTATCTCAAACATAGAAGCTTTCGCATGATTTGATTGTTTGTAAAACCTGTCACTTATAATGGGATTCCATTAGGATCTACCTATGAAAAGACAAATAGCATTATATGTACCTATAAATATTTTATGAGTTTTTTTTTTTTTTTTTCAAAATGTGAAATTTTCCAGCAATTTAGGGGTTTTTTTTATCGAAAATTCGTAAAAGTTATTTGCAGGTGTGTCTATAGATACATATGTGGATATAAAGATAGATAAATAGATGTAAATATAAAAAGGGATGAGCTTAAACAAACATAATATGTAATGTATGTATATAATTTAGGCACTGATGTTTCTAAGTGACATCCCCAAAATTAAGCTCCATAGCAACTCCACTACGTTGGCATAGAGAATTCAAAAAATTTAAGAATCTTTTTTGGTTTGGGGCAATTTAGACTTTCCAAAGGATATTCTAGGTACTTTTATTGACAAAAGATGTTTCTTTATATTGTGGGAGAAAAAAGACTATAGAGAGAGCGGGTTTCTTTCCAATTTTCATTATACGTGAAAGAGGTTTTTCAATGCCATATTGACAATAACTGATTGTTATTGATGACAAAGATTGACCTATAGGCTGTATATATGAAATATGATCTGAAACCAATAACGATGATAAGCATGTATGTATAGAAGGTGGAGATAGATAGATAGATACTATAGATAGATTTTGATTTATTAATTATTTTCTCTTTGTGGTTTCAAAGCATTCTAAATTGTTCTTTTTAGGTGATTGATATAATTTGCTATTAATTAGTTGACATAATTTTGAATTTTATTCTGCTTTCTTAAGTTTTGTGAGATGCTTTTTATCATTACCTGAGGTCAGTGGCGGATCCAGGATTTGTTCATGGGGGGAATCCAACTACAAATAGAAAACTTAAAGATACATAAATAAAACTTTCGTGGGCTTTCTGCTACATTTTTTATTTCCGTGAAGTTAGCAACCGCCATTTCGATAACTTTTTAAAAGATCGTAATTTTGAAAATAAAAAAATATTTGCGGCACAATGGCAGCACACAAATATTGGAGCACAATACAGTACAACTTTATTTTTTTTTGAAAATCGAAAATGGCCGTGCTAACTTCACGCTTCCCAAAATTTATTTTTGGGCATAAAAGCTGTAAATATGCGAATCAGTTTTTGAGCAAAATACAAGAATTTTGCAAGAATATTCATCCCTAAAATTTCCAAATTTGCGAATTTAAAAAAATATTTACGGCACAATGGCGGCACAAGTTGATCACAATGCAGAAAAAAATTTTTTTGCTGAAAATCGAAAATAATGGTGCTAATTACTCGCTAAGTTCCTTCGCAGCATTTGCGTTCGGTCCTAAAAGCTGCTAACATTCCATTTTTTTATCTCTTCGGTTATGTAATATTTTTTGAGCACAAAATAGCACAACTTGAAGTTTTTAGAAAAAATTATGGAAAAATTCGATCCTCAAAATTTGCAAATTTGCGAAATTTTCAAAACTATTTACGGTACATGATCGCAGCATAAAATTTTTCAAAATCGAATATGGCGTCGCTAACTTCACGCTAAAAATATGGCTAGTCTCTAAAAACCATATGCCTATAGTACGATTTTTTTACGGTACATGGTAGCATAAGTTCGGCACATAGCAGCACAACCGTTTTTTTACGAAAATGTAAAATGGCGGTGCTTACTTCTTTTTCTATTTGTAGCTAACTACATAAGTTTATACAAGCCAAAATTCATATATTCATATATCTTATAATAGTTTGTGTAAATGTATTGCAGATGCCACTACACTACAGATAGTGAGATAGCAAATAGGTAACTACTTTAACCTGCGCTTCCACTACTGTCCCTTCTGAAGCGTAATGTCTAGTGTTGTCGCCCAAAAAAAAAGTATTCATGCCAAATTTCCTAAAAAATCGTGCCATTTTTCTGCCATATGAATAAAACTCAAATTCTTATATTAAACAAACAAATTTAGTTCAATTACAACAAAAAATTAATTTTAATTGTTTTATAATTTATTTAATATTATTTAATATTATCACAACGTAAATTTTTAAATTTTACAAGCTACGCTTTTCGGATATCAACCATCCATCTTCGGGCTTATTTGGTTGACTTGTCAAATGACACTTGTAATTTTTAACCCACTTATGCACATTTTAGTTATTCTCTCAATCCCCAAATTTTCTGTCACCTCTCTGAGACTATTGGAATTGTTTTCTTTAACGCACTGAAAAATTTCAAAATATCGATAGTTAAAAGTTCGGAAACTCCGAATGGGCGTTAGAAATGAATGCAACTTTTATTTTACTCAAAAATATGTCAACAAATTTAAAACAAAAATCACTTATTTTTGAATACACATGTTCTTCTTTTAAATTTAAATTAAAAAAAGAAATTCCGAAAATCATTTTTTGACTTACGATTTTCTCCGAAATAGTTCGACATTTTGATAAAAAAAAAATATGTAAAATGTTTATAAAAAGTATTAATAATATTGTGTACTAAAATTTTCATAATTTTGATTAGAAAATTCGACATCTTAAAAAGTGGTACAAATTTTTTTCGAAAATAAATAACAATTGGCATACCAATTTTGTTCTTAAAATGTTCATAAAATTTAATAGACAAAAAATGATATTTTTTTTTAAACCACTCCAACGATTGAGGTTAAAACAATTTCATAAGCTGTTTTATCAATTTATTTCTATAATTTTTGTAATTTTACAAACCGAGACTTCTAAGGTGTACAAGAAATATTGTTTTTAAAAATTTCATAAATAATATTTTTTTATGACCAAAAAAAGATTAAATATCAACTTTTGCCAATAAATTTTTCGCATTTTCTTTTTAACAATACCATTCCATTTATTAAACCATTATCATAATATGTCATTCAATTTTAAGAGAAATTATAGGTTTAAACGAGATCAAGTTCGTGCGACTAAGTCGCGGATTTTATTTAATTTAGCTACTGTAATGATATAATATTGAAAAATATTTCAAGAATAATAGTAAATTTTATAATGAAACATTTTTAATTAATTAGTTTACAACAACAATGTTAATTCCTATTTAAAGCAAATTAATTCTACTCATGGTTTTAATATACATATTTAAAACCGAAAAAAAAAATATAATCAAATACAAATTTATTTAATTGATTTCTAAGAATTTTTATTAATTTCAACAAAAAAAAATTCTGGACAAACAAGTTTTGTTGTTTTTAAATATTTCAAATTGTTTAATTCAAATGGTTTCGACTATACTCAAACAAAAAAAAAAACACATACATAGCTAAATAAAGATATAAGTTTGTCTCAATTATTGTTTGACTTATTTTTACAAAAACTTTTGCTTGTGGTCTTTTGTATGAACACGGGTTCAAAAATGTTAAATGAGTAATAGTTATAAATGTCCACAAGATAACCATTATTATGGTTAAATATCAAAATATTTCTGTTGATTGACAAAACTATTAATTTAAAAGTTAATTCTGTTGACAAAGTGACAGCAACAGGTTTTAAATTTGAATGAGTGTTCATCTCTCTTTATTTATGTACGATAATATACATCAACAGATATTCATACTATAAACTTAAACTAATTATATACATACAAATTATAATAAACTTTAAGCTTCCTTTAATTTAGATTTAAATAAAGTCAAAATTTTCATCATAAACTAAGTTAAATATATTTTAGTGCAACTAGATACTGGATGACGTGAACCATTGGAGGTAAATAATTATCTTGTAATAATATATTCAAAATATATTATAATAAATCAATTCAATAACAAAAAAATATTGTAATCTACTTTTGCAGGTGAAAATCTTCAAAAACACTTGATAGCCCACACAATTAAATCTAAATGAAGATTTTTAAAAGCAATACAATCAAGCCATAATTTTTGCATTAGAATTCTATTTCTGACTTTGGCAAATATAAGTACATAATAGCAAACACTAACACTGCTTTATGAAGAACAATCTACAATTTTAGTTAAATTCGAAATTTACCTATTAAGTCCCAATTTTTCAGTGCGAAATTAAAGTTCTCGGGTTGAACTTTAATCTCGCACTGAAAATTTTTTTTAAAAGAAGCTTATGATTTCCTACTTTCTCCTATTGTAATTCACACTGTCTTTTAGCCCTGGAATTAACAAGATGAAGTAAAGAAAATGATTAAATTGTTTTTTTTTTTTTTTGTCCCAGTGGTGGGTATACCAATCTCGAGTATAGAGAATTCAAGATCGGAACGTAACGTATAAATATTAATAAGTGGCTGAACACAATGCGCTACCTGCTGCAACTGGAATCGGAGCCGGAGCTGCAACTGCTTTCAAAAAAAGTCGTACGTCGTTTTTTTTATCTGCCCAGTGCCCATGCCCCACAATAAGCTGTACAGCCTTTTGTTAATTTTAATTAAAGAAATAAACAGTCACGAGTTTATAATTCACTTTTTTATTTCCAATTTTTTTTCTTTAATAATTTTTTTCGAGACACAAATAAGCACTTAAATCCCAAAATTTTTTTTTTCGGCTCGTTTTTTCCTCATATAAATTGAAACGTCAAAAGAGCTGCACGTGAAAAGTTAAAAGTTCGCGAACCAATGCGGCTCTGACTACAGCTCCGTCTGCAGTTGTGTTCCATTCTGCTTGTAACATTGATTTTGTGTTTATTTAATATTTTGAAAGATGTTCCCGCTCCGTCTGCGCCTCCGTCGCATTGTATTAAGCCAGTAAACGGTCGGGAATATTAATATGGAAACCCATGTCCCTAGCATGCAACCTTGGGAAATAAACGATCGGCGCAAACGAACTTGCAGAAAAGTTAATTTTGTAGATACAGAGCTTTTTTTTGATAACAATTATGGCCGTTTAGAATAACCGACATTTTCGTCATTTTACGATTTTTTAAATGATCAAATCATCTTCTAAAATCTAAACGGTTAGTCGAAGGAAAAAAAATGTCGTAATATTTTTTGGACAGAATTACATAATCAACAAGTAGCATGAAGAAATTTACGATAGTGTTAACCGTTTTAAAGATATAACCGAAAAACCGATATTTTCCGCATGATTTTAAATAATTTTTTATGTTTTTCAATTTTTAAAGATTACCTATATTATATTTCTTATTCTTAAAAAAAGATAATTGGAATTTAAAATCTTTACTTAGATTTATTTAGCAAATTGATCAAATGCAAAATTTGTCATACGCAATGCACAAAAACCACCTGAGAACCGCAGGATTTGAAATTAAAAATGATTGAGGCTTGGATCTTCTTTTTAAAATCTGTTTTATCTCACAGAGTTTGGATGATCTTCATTACGGAGTTATAATGTTACTGACTGATACAATGTTTTTCCAAGCACTTCTCTGAACTTCAATCATGATGTAAACCACTTTTTCATACGAAAACCAAGGTACATTAAATATTGCTATAGGGACTATATTTTAAAAAAGAATAAAAGTATAATATAAATATACGGGTATTTCCATTGTCCAAAGTCGTTTTCTGAACAAAAAATTTAAAATATTCAAGTTTTTGTTAAAAATTTAATGAATACACATAAATCCTCTATTTCATAACTAAATTGAAAATAATTATTTCTTTTTCGTGATCTTTTTAAATTCAATCTAATTGAATCCTACTTGTGTGGGTTCAAGGTCTTTTTTTGTTTTAAATTGTTGTTAAATAGGTAGAAGACGTTTTGTATGTGGTTACGTACTTCCTCAGGTCTATTTTGACAGTTATAAAAATTATTTAAAAAGAAACTTAGATTTTTATATATCTTCCTACGAAAGTCTTAAAAATGAATCGTAAAATCACCAAATAATTTTTAAAATTATCAAAATATACTTGGGGAAGTACGTCAACACGTATGAAACATTGTCTATTTAAAAACAAATTTAAATAAAGAAAGACCTGAGGCCCACACAAGTAGGATTCAATTACATAACTAAATTGATTAGAGGTAAATAAATCATTAGCGTATTGAATTAATCTACTTAAAAACAGCTTCAAACCTCTTATTATTCTCAGAACAAAGACACATTCTATTGAACTTATAAGGTAGGTTCATGTATTGTTTACTGAGCAACAGTTTAAAAATTACTTAAAATACGCTTTAAACTCTTTAAGTTAAGAGCTTAACTAAACATAATACCAACATATCAAAATTAAAAGAAGTATATCTACTATATACGCATGAAACACCATCACCATTATATTTGCACTTTCCGGATAACTTAGTTGCACAGTTGGATACATTTTAAAATGTTGATTTTATTTTTTCTTAATATTGGATTTTGTTCTTTTTTATTTTGTCACAATTTTATCGTTTTGTTTGTTTTTCGAGAGAAAAAAAAAACAAAAACAACTACAGAGTTATAAAATGCAATAAACTGGCGTGAATATTTTATTTTTCATGACTTTGCAAAACGAGTATAGGTAGCTACCTACAGCTGTATACTTTAAAAAGTTATCGATTTCAATTTTTAACCGAACATAAGCGAAAAAAAAGAGTTCAATATTTAAATTGGTTTAAATTTTGTATTCACATTTTAAATAGAAAATCACTTGTTTTCAATTACTTTTTAAAAATCAATTAAAATCTGTTCATGGTTTTTGTTAATATTTTTGTATTTTGAATGCATTGTATTACTACTATAAAAGTACATATAAAATGTCCTTAATAGTCACTTTCATAAAATTTAAATTTTGTTTGGAGGTCATCAAAATAGTTTTGCATGTGATATAAAATTTTTTTTCCCGACAAATTCATCATACACATTTTGCATTAATTGCTTTGTTAGATTAAACTTACAAAACACAGATTTTGAAGAATTTTGTATAAATTCTAACTTTTTAAAGAATATAGCTGGAAATCAGTGTGACAAATATTTCGAGAATTTCAATTTTCAAACTGATTACTTTTTGATACTTTTTATACTCTCCGTGCAATAGATATCGAATTAACGGAAGAAAGCACTAGGGAAGTGATAATAAAATTATAAAAAAAATTATGTGGTTTTTCGATCAAAATTTACCGTTTTGAAATGAAAATATAATCCATTTCCAACCTGCTGTCCACGAACAAAGAATAAAGCTTTACTGGCTTTTATTTTGCAGTCCTTATCGCTAGTTTATCGTAACCAAACAAATAATCACAGGGAACACATTGTTTGTTTTTCGTTTTTTTGCTCAGCAAAGATACCAATAAGACTAATTGTCAGCATCTAACATTATTTACAGTACTTTAACAGTAAAATCTGACAAGAGGTTCAATTAATTTTTAAAGTTCAGAAAAAATTAAATACTTACAGTCGTATTTATAATATTTTCGTCTAGTTTAAGGCAGTGTCTTTAATGCTCGAAATAAATGAAAAAATCCTTAAATGTTAGAATATTCAGAGCTTAAACAAAATAAGATAGGTACCTCTTAGACAACAATTAATCATATTTATTTATAACTTGAACGATCCTGTCTAAATTTAGCTAACGTTAAGATTGTTCGATTTTTGTAAAATAATCATTTTATAGATTTCGATAAAATGGCGGCTGTTAGAGACAAATTTGATTTTTTGAAATTTCCAGAAGAGATTGCGTTTGTTTCTTCAATGCTCTATGGATTTGGAACACTATCAATAGATAGCCTCTATCATCTATAATTTATTTAAAAATATTCAGAGTTATTGATAGGTAATGAACTGGAATTTGAAATTATAAGGAAATAATTTAATACAATATTAGCATGTTTTAGGAGAAGTAATAAGAAAAAAATAAGAATAATTGATTAATAAGAAGCCGTGTTTTTGCAAAACTTATGCACTGAAGTAATAACAAAAAAATTAATTTGTGATTAAATTGTTATTGTTTATTGTCAATTCCGTATCTAGTGTTTTTGTAATTCCATAGAATCAATATTTTCTCCTTCCCATGCAAAATGAAATTTTTAGATATCGCCACCATACATTTCTGAAAGTATGCACGTTTTTTTTTATGAGTTTACGACTTTTACCTTCGAAATTTTACACTTTACGAATCTAACAAAAAACAAAAATTCTCCATGTAAACCGGAAGATGTTCAGCAAATAATAAGGAGAAATGTAACTATGTAAAGGGTAATCTATTGTTTCGTTGGCTGTATGGCATGTAGCGCTGCCGTCTTGTTGGAACCAAAGGTCGTCCACATCAACATCCTCCGAAAAAGTCATTAATCATGGCTCTATGGCGTTCCCCATTGACTGTAACATTATGGCTGGCTTCATTTTTGAATAAACATGGACCAATGATTCGCTCTGCCCATAGAGCACACCAAACAGTGACATTTTGAGGATGTAACGGTGTCTTAACAATGGCTTGTGGATTATGATCACTCCAAATACGACAATTTTATTTATTATGGGTACGTTAATAAACAAAATTGTCGTATTTGAAGTGAGCTACATCGCTGAACAAAATTTTCTTGTGAAAATCGGGATCGGTGGCCATCTGGTCGCGCGAACCGAACTATTATTTTGGTTATAAATTTGGACGATTTGCAAACGTTGTTCAGGAATCAGGAGTAAGTCTATTGATTATGAAATGAAAAACCAAATTGAGCATAAATCAAGTGACAGCTGTCAAAAAGACCAACTCCGCAAAAAGTATTGCCAGATTGAAAACCACACGTCTAAAAAAGACACCCCTTATATATACTAAAACAAACAATCAATATGATCATTATACAAATTGTTCCATCATTGCTGCAGGAATAGCTTGATCCTCACTTTAAACAATATTCTATAGCTGATTAACCTTATTGGGCGGGGTAGGGAATTCCACAGCCGAATCGCATAATAAAAGAATTCTCGTTCAAAAACCAAGAAATTATAGCGAATTGGAACAAGATCAGGAGTTCTAACCGAAACTGTAAAATAAATCCTATACAGGTTTGTTGGTTGGCGCATTTTGAAGAACTTTATGAAGTAGGCTCAATGTTTTTAGTTTAAAAAGATCACCAAGACTAATATAAATAGATTTGGAGAAAGCAAATGTATGTTCATTAAATCTGAGTTCAAAAATATATCTTCCGATACTGTTGTAAACTATACGTTAATTTGTGATCACTGTTACAGTCACAAACCAGATCAATATCAACCGAGGGCTCTAGTCCTCATTTATATACAAAGAACAGAATACTGGTCCAAGTATCGAGACTTAGTGGCACCACCTTAACTAAGTAGAAGAAAATCTGAATCAGAGTTCTTAATTCCAACTGCCTGAAATCTACGGTACATGGTCATAAGTCCACAGGCCAAAAGTCCACAATTGACTTTTGACCCACTTGGGTGGGCCACAAATTCACAATTCAATTGTGGACTTATAACCTTCCCAATTGGATCAAAATTCCACATACAATTCTTGTGGATTTGTGACTCATCGATTGTGGTTTTGTGGATTTGTGGGTGGGAAATCCACATTCTACAATAATAAAAATAAAAAAGTTTCAGTCATTCTCTGTTGTACTCTCCTAATCTAAAAAAAATAAAATAAATGTTCCTCGTATTTAAAATTTTTTTTTAATTTTTATATGCATATACGATCTCAGAGTGTTCAAAATAAATTTCAAAAATAACTCTCCATTTCAAGGTTCTATTTTAAAGTTAGCTCATGCTGACTTAATTTCCAATTATTCCATATAAAATAATTATCCCAAACAAAAACCAAATTCTGGCTTTCAGGTGGCTATTTTCATTACCTCAGTCAGAGATTATATCGGAAAACATAGTGATAACCTTGGTAATGTTGTCTTAATGTTACAGATTAATATTGTTAAAGTACATATAACTAAACAAATTAAAAGGTTAAAAAAAAATTTAAATTACTTTGTAGGATAATCAAAAACGAAATTTGAATTTATTAAATAACTTTTTGAAAGTTGTAGCACGAACGCTTAAATAAGAAGATACTAGCTTGGTTGAGGACGCATATTTCCATGTTTAAATATAAAGCGAAGAAAATTTTTGAAAATCGCAGGAACTTTTTTTGTTTTCCTTTTAAATTTTAGTGCTTAAATGTGAATTGTTTACTAATTTTTTTTAGATCTGTGTATTCCGTTCACAGTTCAAGTTTTTACCAAATCCTGCTTAACCCAAAATTGGGCCTGAGTTTAATAACTTTGCATACAGAAACGCTTAAAGCTATAAAGTCCTTACAATGTTCATGCCCTAAAAAATTAAATAACATCCCAAAATTTGAGAATTTTCATTGTTTTTTTTTTGTATGTATAGGTTTCTTGCCTTACTTAATATTTTTTCTTTGGGACCTTATTTTCTGGAGCCTAATTTCGCAGAGCTATCATGTAACACTTATTCGTAAATTAAAACTTTCCTTCCTTACTGAACTGAATAAAATCTTCTCTAACATATAAGGTTAAAATGATTAAACATGATGCTGTTTAAGTGTTCATTGGGTATGCCTCAAGGCAGTTATCTTGGACCAATTCTTTTCATCATTTTTATAAATGTTATTGACATTGGCAATATTTATTGTACGCTTAAAATTGTTATCGGGTTTTAAAGATACAGCTGATTCTTATGAAATGCAATTAGAATGTGTTGGAGTTTTTCACTTAACTACACTGAAAACAAATCGTTTGTAACATCAATAAACACCGTTCATTAACTGTTTTTTCTTTGTCTCAATACATTTTTTGTTGATATTTCGAATATTTTTTTGATTTTAAAATTGTTTGATCAGCTAAACTCTGTTTATTGAAAATTAAAATTTAAAAATTAATAACTAATTGTTTGTATTAATAAAATTTTTTTTGAAACAGTAATCTCATGCATTGCGACAAAATATTTTTAAATAAAACCACTTTTTTCAACTTTGCTAAATGCGCGGTTTATTAGCTCAAGAAACAAGTTATTAAATCCAAATAAACATTTTAATTGATTTTAACCAAATAAACTATTTATTATCTCAATGATGTGTTTAGCCAAATGCTTTCTTTTTTTCTTCAAATTATAGTCGATGCTTATAAAATTCACAGTATGTTCCTATACTATGATTTTTATAAGAGTCAATAAGCATCTACCATAATCTGCGTCTTAGAAGGCTACGACAGCTGACAGCATCTTACTTATAAGCTCAACATTCGTAGTTGGGTGAAACGAATTTTGAGGTCACTTTAAGTGATTTTTTTAAATAATAATTGACTATAGTTACACGCCACCAAATTTTATTTATTTTATAATCCAAAAAGGTGTGTGAATGTTTTTTCTTTTGGGAACCCCCAAGAATTTTAACGATTTTATATGAAAATTTAAATATCTCATAAAATGATTTTAATAATTTTGTTGAAGATTTTTCTTGTTGATTAAACAATTTCTGGAGGGTGATGACCTAAGACATTAGCCATGTTTTCGTTAGAATATTTTAAAACAGAAAAAAAAGGTTTTCAAGAAATTGATGCGGAAATAATTGTAATTTTGCTAGCACATTTTGTTTGTGAATTTCATATAATATTTCTAAATTGCTTCAAACTATTTATCGGAATTCATCTTTGACTGATGAAAATGAAAGGTTAAGTAATTGCCAGTTTTTTTTTTGTTTTACATACTAAATTTTAACTGACATCATTCACAAAAACAAACGATTTTCTTTAAAAAAAAATTTATATAAATACCTTGTTATTTGGCGAAGAAGGGGGTTCTTCTTCTTCTTGGTTTACAGTACAGACTGCGAAGAAAATATTATATATTTTTGTGGTCTTGCCATTTTTTGACATTACTAAGATACAAAATAGCAGCACACACTGAACTGTTGCTGTGTTGATTTCTAATCTAATTTCATTTTCCTTTGAAATATAGCACACATACGTTATCACGATAGCAACAAATACCATAGCCTGAATATAATAACATACATTTAAAAGTTCATAACTCATACTTAGTAATACATATACCATACAAACATAAACGTATGTATTTTTATTATAAAATTTGAATAGCAAATTAATTATATTTGAATTAAATTTCATTAACATAAAGAATACAAAATTAAGTAAATACATTAAAATTAAAAATGAAAACATAGGAAAATTTTAGCTGATAAATGATTAAGCTTCAACAGTCGAATGAATAAATTAAAAACAAAAAAATACAAATTAGTAATGCAAAACGCAGTACATGTATTTGTATATTTTTTTTTTATCTAAATTAATATCTATTATATTACTGTCCATTTAAAATACCTACCAATGTAACTGATTGAAATACGTCGCTCTTGGCTATTTTTTGTTTGTTAAATAAAAAATACCGAATATTTGTTTTTAATTTGATTTGACTTCGACAATTCGAAACCAGAATAGAATTAATTTAACAAATCTCTAAGGTCGATTATATGAACGTATATGTATTTAATTTGACATTTGCTTTTTGCTTTGAATTTATTTATATAGACAAATCTTAGGTGTGTTCGTTTACTTTGAATTTCTGTACATTTGTGTGAATTTCTACACAAAAGTCTGTCAAAGCTCACTTAAAAAAAATGTGCAGATAATCACAGAGATTAAAAGTAAAAGCACGCATCTTTTATTTGATTTTAAAAACAATCTAATATATAGTTTTCATTTATTTTTTATGATTGAAATAAATTAATAAATATAAATAAGAATAAATTTGTTGGCGTGACAGCTCGTGTAGAATCCAAGGCCTAGTGAATTCTAATTCTCAACCATTCCTTTATGCGTGTTATTGCACAAATGGATAGGACCTTTAATTTTCTGTGAGAAACACTTTTTCCTGACAAGAGATATTCCTGAAGGATTTGTGGATTACTCGCAAAAGGAAGTAACCTTCTAAGACCTTCGGGGTAACAGGCCTAAATCTAGTAACCATTGCACCACTAACACGCACACTGGAATCGTTGAAAGTTGCGCCACTGAATTTATTAATTAATTAATACATCGTCTGATTCTTTAAAAAAAAAACTTTGAAGAAAATTTATAGATTTTTTATATTTAATACATTTTTTAATTTAAAAAAAGTTACATTTAATTTTAGTTTGACCATACAGTAAAATTGCTTATGAATTTTTTTTTTATTTTTTAAAAACTCTAAGTTTACTAAGCTAAGCCTGTTCAAGGCTGTAGCTGAATAGACTGCTAGAATTATTAGTTATACATGTTTTTGTTTTGCCAATTTTTTATCAAATATTCAATTTATTTTTAGTTAAAATTATCATAAAATATATTTATAAACAAAGAACAAAAGTAATTAATTTAACATAAATATAGGTTTCTTAATTAATCTATATAAATAAAAATGTAAATGTACGTTTGTTCCTTACCGCTCCGAAAGTTCTTCACCGATTGCTTTGGAATTTTGACACAATGTTGCATTCAAATACGAGCGGGTTTGTACATACTCAAAATAAAAAACAAAACAGTGGGATATGAAGGACAAAAAAAATCTCAGTTTTTTTCTCAAAAAAAATTCATTTCTTCAAGGAAAAGAAATGGCCAGCAGTAGTGACAGTGACAGTGACAGTGACAGTAACAGTAACAGTGACAGATGACAGATGACATATGATACGATAGATGACAGTTATAAGGATTGAAGTTTTTAAAAATATTTATATGGCCATTAAAATTTAAATCAATGAAGGTTAAAACTGATTGTACAGTCTTTTATAGAATGTTAATTAATTTATTTTTTAATTCAAGATTAGAAAAAGAAGAAAAAACAAAATTATCAATGGTAAAGAACAACAAAATGTGTTACAAATTCAAAATTGTTTTTCGTATTAATTTAAATAACGCCCAGCGAAGCGGGCGGGCTAACAGCTAGTCGTATAATAAAAACGTTTTTAAGTTCAACATAAATTCAGGCTAATCTTCCAAGTACCTACCTATGTTTATTTTTGTGGAATTTCCAGCTTTTTTATATTTTTAGATACAAAAACTAAAAGAGAAATAAATTTAAAAATTAGACAAATCAACGCGAAAAGAACGCTTAATTATAGTTGTAATGGCGAATGAAGGAAAAACCATTTTCAGAAACAGTGATCTGCTCATACAGATGGCAGGAGTAGGTATATATTTTCGTTGTATCAAAAAAGATTAAGCTTCGACTCAAAAATATCACAATAAAACTGTCAAAATGCCGTACAAACAATAAATTTGCCAGATCTCTATTTTCTGTAAAACCGATGATCGTTCTAACTTTATAAAAAAAAATTAAATAGATTGGATAACCAACCTCACCTGTATTGTTCCTCAATTTATCCCTCTGCTTGGTGTGAAATATGCAACAATTTTGCTGTGCCGTTAATATGTCATTTAAAATAAACGTTCACAGGTGGATATTTTAACTCTATGGAAATTTAGTACGAACACATCCTTTTTTGTCTTAAATTCAATTACGTCTAAATGTCCATTATTGACATATATGTATTATGTTTTTTTAAATACAAGCAATTATTTTAAATTTTCGTTTTTTTTTCACAACAGATTTTAGTGATCATTAATTACAATTTTATTGAGATTTTAATGATTAGTTTAAGTGATTTATTTTTCAATCATCCAAAGAAAAAAATAATGATAGGAGAAAACGATTACATTAAAAAACCACCATATAAATATTTAAATTAAAATTGCCACACCTAATGTATACAAAACAATTGAAGACAGAAAAAAAACAATACAAATAAAATAAAATAAAAAAAGTAAGCATACGTCCAAGTGTACGTAATTCCCATTCTTTCCCCGCTTGGTACAAAATTGTTTATCATTTTCATCAGGAATATTTACAAATTCCTCCACACTTGTATTTGGAATATTTCGTTTTGTACAAACATTTTGAAGCGATTTGTATTCAAATGGTTTTTTTCGTAAATTCTGTTTTGCACCAGCAATAGTTTTTACGTAGTTGGCGTAGCATTTGCTTAACCTTATCAACTTAAAATCACAATTAATTATAGCACAAGGATTTAAGGAAATAGAAGATCTTTTAGGTATATAATCATGTTAACTATGAAAACTGAATAATAATAAATAAAATAAAATAAAATAAAATGAATTAAAATAAAATAAAATCAAAAAAAAATAAAATAAAATAATAAAATATAAAATGAAATAAAATAAAATAAAATAAAATAAAATAAAATAAAATAAAATGAAATATAATAAAATAAAATAAAATAAAATAAAATAAAATAAAATAAAATAAAATAAAATAAAATAAAATAAAACAAAATAAAATAAAATAAAATAAAATAAAATAAAACAAAATAAAATGAAATGAAGTAAAATAAAATAAAATAAAATAAAATAAAATAAAATAAAATAAAATAAAATAAAATAAAATAAAATGAATTAAAATAAAATAAAATAAAATAAAATAAAATAAAATAAAATAAAATAAAATAAAATAAAATAAAATAAAATAAAATAAAATAAAATAAAACAAAACAAAATAAGGTAAGGTAAAGAAAAGAAAAAAAAAATATAAGTAGGTAAAGATATATAAAATGAAGTAAATCAAAATAATATTTAATAAAATTAGTAAAAGAAGAATAATTTTATTAAAATAAAACTTCGATTAAATTAAATTTAAAAAATATTAAATAATATAATTTACCTTACTAAATTAATGGCCTCGAAATATCTCCACTAAACATAACCAAATCTGTGCAAGTTGTTTCTTTATATGCCTACCTAAATTAATGCCCCTAAAAATAAAGATACCAACCAACATATCGCCTTTCATCTACATTGAAGTGAATAAACAACCACCAAAAATTCCAAATTGAATTTTACCATCCAGAATTAAAACAAGAGCTATCCCTTCACAATCCATCTCTTTAATTATACTCAACTTACAAAAAAAAACACTCTGAATTTCCATAAATAAGAAGGGAAGAACATATTTTTCAATGAAAAATTTCCAGAGTTATTTCATTCGTCGCCCTTTTTTGTAATATTATTATTTTCTTAACTCGCCTCCAAAAAAAATCATCATAAATAATTCTCTCGAGAAATGAAAAAAAAAAACCAAATTAAATTAACCGTTCAGATATGAAGTCACGCAAACTTACATCCGCTTCCTTTACAGCTGCATGAAAAATATGTCCAATAAATCCTCTGGATGATACTTCTACAATTTGCATCCCCACAAACGCAGAACGTAGTTCTAGCATATATTTTTCATTTATATCAATAAATAATTTTAACTGTGTGATCCTTTTCACGGTAAAAGGACTATATGGGAATTCACAAACTTAAATCACTTAAATGCACCATATACTTTTCTTTTGAAGTACAATGAATTTCATCTTTAATTATTTTCATTAAAAAATAAAAATAACGCACAATGAATTTTTGTACATTTATTTTCGACACAAAAATTAATTTATTGTTTAAAACATTAAAATAATTCACTCGGAGAATTGGATGGCAAATTTTTTAAACCATCACATATGAAGATGAATATTTTCTTTTCAATGCCACATAATTTAATTAACACAAAGCTCTTAAACACTCTCATCATTAATCTATTTTTTTTTATATATTGAATTCCGTGGGAGATAAATTTAAATTTATGTATTTTTTTTAATTTAAAAATATCTTCGGTATAATTTTGACACCGACATTATGTTTAAAATATTAAATTTAAATTTATAATCTTAATAATTTCTTGAATTTTCAACAAGACAATTAATTCAGAATTATTGAACAACTGTAGAATTCAAAAGAAACAGCGATATTTTATATATTAATTAAACGCCGCACGTATAGCACCGTCTTGTTCGACCGATATCACCCGGTCACAGACATCAACTAACCGTTTAAACAAAATCCAAATACGAATCCACACGAATCCGCCGGATTGTGTATAAACTGGTTTGACTTACCAAACTCGGAGAATTTACCAAGACCAACTGGAAGACTGTTGGATGTGCTGCACAAATGGGCCCCTCAACCAAAGTTTAATAAGACGAAAGCATCATCTTCTACAACCCTAACTGGTAAAACTACATAGTTTACATCTAACTTAAGAAAAAAAAAAAAGACGGCGCGGCGAATTAATCTTCAATATACTTAGGGTTCAAAATGAACAACGAAAAATTGTCTTCTCTGGAAAATGAATTGGCTTTCAGTTTACGGACAGCAAGAGGGTACATCACACAGCTGTGGGAGGGAGCTTTTATTTGGGTTAACGTTTTATGACTTGTGCACTTGACAATGGAAAAATATTATTGTTTTCGTTATGAAGTTTCCACGTGCTCACAGAAACGAATTCGCCACAGAATTTAAGCTTTTTTCATTTGACTGAGTGAGAGTGTATTCCAGTGTGCTTTTCATTCATAAATAAAAATGTAAACAAACATTAATTTGTATTCAATTATTTTCGTCTGAATTTAGAAGTAGACACAACGATGCAGATAGTCTGATGTGCATTTCGAGGAAATAAGTTAGTGTTGAAATGTAGAATTTTTTTTTAAATATCGTCACTCAATTTCAAGAAGTGGCGCAACAGTTTTTTTTATATTTAACGTCAACACATATAAAAGGTTTTGACTCTTCTTTAATCTAATATTTTTCTGTGTTTATAAGAAGGATATCTTTATTGATTAATTTGTATTAATTATAAAACTGCATCTAAGCAGGAAAGAAAGGAAAGAAAAATGTTTAATGTTTTGAAGAGCTGTATCTCTGTTAAAAGAGGTTTATCTAATCGATATGAAACAATTGAAAAAATCGTTGCCAGACGTATTTTGCAACGTCTGACATCTGCCAGACCAGTATTTTCCTACTGCAGACAATTAATAGAACGGAATGAAAAAAGAGTCAAGACTGTTGAAGTGATTTTTTTTTTTTTCAATTTTTTAACGTTACAAAAGTGACCATACAGAAAAACGCAACGTATCCCACCAGCCAGACCATCAAAATTTCACTAGACTGAGCAGTTCAACATTTAAAAAAAATTATGACTGTTGAAATGAATTTTTTTTCGACGTTGCTAGAACGCTACAAGAACGTCAACAAATCGATATACTCACCAACTTTTCATCAATTTCAAGCTATAGAGGCGAGCTATGTAAATCAGGGTGGAGCGTCGATGTATGGAGAAAAATAAAAGTTGTTGTATCAATTTCGAATACCTCCATTTTTTTGAGTTTCGATGAGTAGAATAATTTAAAATTAAAAAAAAAATTTGGATTAAGTCTTTAGCCCTCTACCTTAGCTCAAAGTTTCGATTTTTTGGAAAAAAATTTTTTTTTTTTTCGGAAACGTTAAAATTATTTCACAAGTTTGAAATAATTTATATGATATCATTCATGAAAAAAGAAACACAAATTATAATATATTAACTTTATTTAGACAAATAAATTAACACAAACTTGAAATTTATTTTCTTAAAAATTCATAATACGCCATTCAAAAACTAACCCAATTAAACTTTTTATTTTTCAAGTTGTAATTTTTTTTATGTGTGGAAAAATGGCAATATATTTCGAGAATATATCTTATTTTTTAATAGCCCGTCTCTGGCCTTTTCACCAGCTACTGTTATCGCAGCTTCGGTCACCATCTTCACACAGCGTTCAACAGCTTGAGTGTGACAATAAGAGATTTTTTTTTAGAAATTCTTCCAAATCCTGATCGCTAGTTCTATCCAACAAAGGGGGTGATGTGACTTGTGAATCGCTCCAGATAAAAAAGATTTTCATAGCGCAAATATATGAAAAAATTGAATTTATGTAGCGCCTTTTAACATATCTCTCGAGAACGGCTAATCATACAATATAAGTTGTTGTACATTTTTTATAGGAAATTCAATTATCTTTCTTTATACAAATATTATTTTGTAGGATTTATACTTTCGGAAATACAGAGCAAAACAAAAAAGTGTGAGTGCCGGGACTCACGGTTAAGATGTGTAAACATCAACATTCGTCCGAATGCCTCATAGACCGAGAGCCTACATCAAATTTAGGGTGTGGATGATAGCAAACATTTTTTTTTTGGTACTTTTATATAGATCTTAACTTTTCATAAGCAAATTTGAAAATCGGTAATGATGCATGGAAAATGAAAGCGCAGTCCATGTACTATATGGTCTAAGCAACTAACCACATTTCAACCCAAACTGAACTCGACTTTTTGATTTCGTATATAAACACTCAGCGTTTAGTTACTGAGCGTACATAGCGTTGAACGCACTCCATTTTCGTGAAGCTCAGAACAGAGATTATGGATAATTCATAAGTCTGCTATTAAACGATGAATCTAGTTGCATGCGCCTTCTTCGAATTCTTCTTTGTTATTTCGTCCGCTGTTTCAAGCGCTATTACACGTTGAAACCAAAGTCAGGAATCTAATTTGACAGTTCTCTTTATTTTTCATTTTCGTGTTGGGCTGTGCTCAAGCAATAAAAAAACTTTTTCTGTTTTTATTTTTGTTTTCATAATTAGATATATTGAAGAAAGAAAGGTTTGTGTGCCTTTAAATGAATATCAGTCAAGAAAAGCAATAATTTTTTTTATATGTTGTTTTTAAAGATGAATTCTCACTTCTGGAAAGCCTATAAGGCTATCAAAAACAGTGCGTTGCATCGAAATTTACTCTTTAAACAACAAAACCATATGAAGCAGAATAGTAAAAAACGGACAAGAGAAAAGAGAAACGTCAAATAGTTGCACCGAAAATTTTACTCACGCGACATCGGTCACTTTTTTTCCGTACCATCTTTTCGATTTTTTTTTCTCTTTTGCACTTACGTAGTTCGAAAAGTCGCATGCGTCTAGATGCATCGTGTAATAGCAGACTAATCTCTGGCTCAGAATCAAAATCACGACCACGGCTACAAGATAAGAATCACGACTACGAGATGAGTGGGCGTAAATTTTAATTTTTTTTTTAAATTATGGGTTTTCTAAGTTGACGCAAAGTTTTTCAAAAAATTCAAAATTTACACTGAGCCATCTTTGGTGTCTACTTTAAGGTACATACATTCATACAATGTATGTGATGTATGTTCTGTGAAATAGGCCGCTGGTCTCAAAACAGTCATGTAATTCAAAAAAAGTAATGCAAAGAATACAAAATACGGATAAAGGTAGCTGCAAACAAACGCGAAAGCGGTGGCGATCACGATAAAATTGTGGATGCCATACACATAAATCAAAGGAAAGGCACACATCTACACGATTAAAGTGTGCTTTGATTTTTATATGAGGCATCCACATTTTTATCGTGATCGCCACCGCCATCGCGTTGGTTTGCGCGTAGCCTAATGCTAAAGAAGCGTTAAAAAGAGTCTCGTAAAACTTGGCCCACGACTCACAAGGCAACTGGTCTTCCATCTTATCTTTTTTCTCTTTCGCTTTCATTATGTTTGAATAGAGTCAGACGCAAAGAATCATCATGTAATAGGGGCTTAATATATCCTCTAAGCAGCCAACCAAATTTCAACCCGAACTGAACTCGACCTTTCGATTTCAATACTCAACGTTTAGTTACTGAACGCACATATTGTTGAACGCACTCAATTTTCGTAAAGCTCAGAATCACGATCACGACCACGATCACGATTACAACGTTACGTTACGTTTTCTTTTCACCCTACCGCCAGTATAGATGTTTACACATCAAAAATTTACGACTTTTTTTCCAATTTTGCAAAACTTTGACCTGTGGTAGAGGGCTAACAAAAGCAATTTTTATTTTTTTTTTATTTTTTACGAGTAGCTTACGTAATTACGCAACTTTTTAGTGCTATTCGAATAGCTAAAAAAATTTGACGCTCCACCCTAATGAACATAGTGCAATATCTAGTTTTGGTATCCCTGCCAAACTCGTCCATTTACAATTAACTGTATACGGGTGGTTTCCCAACTACATAGCTGGCAATGTTAGAAGGAATAGAAGGATAGGATTTTTTTGTTGGCACAGTGGATTGAGAAATTAGGTTTTGATTATCTCATTAAGGCCCGTTTGCTGATACTACACATAACGATTTAAGTTGAACTTAAATTCTTAAGGGGTACTTTTTCCATGTCATAAAGTGATACTTAAAAAATTAAGTTCAACTTAAATCGTTATATGTGCAGTATCAGCGCAAACCTCCCTAAATCCCAGACGTGGCGTTCAGTTGAGGGAATATAGAAAAGAATGCTGCCTAGACTGGGGATCGAACCCAAACATTCAGGTTAGCAGTCAAGCACTACTTCCACTGCGCCGCGCCGGGGCCTCCCCCTTTGTTTCTTTAATTTTATCCAGCAGTGTAGATATCTAATCAAGCATCAAAAGTTTAGATTTGACAGCAATTGGATTCAACTAAGAAATAATTTTAAGTCATATCATATCATAATTATTCACTTAACTTGTACTGAAGCGAAATTTCAAAAAATTGCTAACTTATTGAAAACCAGTATTACCATGTACAATGTACAAATTTGTATTCAATTGGAAATAAATCGTGCTTTATTATCCCAAAAGAATCTTAATTTATAAATCAACGCACTTATGTGCAATTGAGAAAGTTGAAAGTGGCCAATCGTCGAAATTTTGGAATTTGTAAAAAATCGAACTCGAAATTAGAGGACACGAAAAATTTAGGTTCTGCAATTCGAGATCTCCGTTCTTTAAACAAGTGCTTAGCTTGCAGCGATCTTCAGCTGTGATCTTATATAGTACCTCATATGTGGGATGTTCGCGAAAAAAAGTATGTCATCTAAAAGGTTAGTAATGGGTTCGATTCCAAATCCCGTTTTTATATTTCCGTTTTTTTTTAAATTCTGTGTTTTTACAATCCAATTTTTTATAATCCCGTTTTTTATAATCCGTTCTCTTATAATCCTGTTTCTTATTATCCTATACTTTTGCAATGAAAATTAGTTGTTCATGCGATTTTTTAAAATAAAACAACTACGGTCGTATTTATAAACCTTGTCTAACCTTGGAAAGCCGTTCAAGTTATAGATAAACATTTTTATTTGATGTTTAAGAGCTATCTAACATAGACAACAAACGGTTGTCTAAACCTTGGCTAATGTAACATTTTATTTTATAAATTAAAGCATTTTTCTAACTACATATTCCGATCTATTTTTATCCGTTTAGACACTGTCTAACTAGTAAAACAATCTTGTTTTTATTGCACAAGCGGGATGATAAAAAAGAAATCAAACAATGAATATTTTTTTTTTAATTCTTATTATTTTTAATTTTACAACAAAAATTACAATTTATTAAAATAAGTAATCTAATTCTATAAAAAAAAAAATAAAATAAAAAAAAAAACACTGAAGACACAATTTTTGAAAACTGGGATTTAAAAAACCCGAAACGCCCCCGTTAATAATTAATCAAAAAGGTCAAATATTTAGAAATTTTAAGTTATTGAATATTATTAATCAATGGTTAAAGTTTCTTAAGGTCCATAAGAAATTTTTGGCACCTCATCAGCTGTGGGATAATCGCAATATCCAGAAGATTAAAAAAAATTAGGTCCCATCTACTGACTATACTCATTAATATAAGTGAGTTTGTTTACTTTTTCTTTTGTTTTGTGAAAGATTTTAGGTGTCCTATAGAAAAAGTGTAAAATTCCATTTCTTAAACAGGAAACATAATTTTCTCATAAGTTCTTATATGTAAGGTGGTGTGGAGTGTCAAGTCGTTTCGTTGACTGTGTACACTAAACAAGACGTGTGCTGTGTTACAAACTGTCATTATTTTTTGTTTTGCTCTTTATTAACTAAAGTTTTTTCTCCTTGCTGTTTTCTATTTCCCACAAACATGAGAAAATTTCTACGACACAATGAGATGTGGTATATCAGAAAGAGGAAGAATTTTCGACACAATACACAAAAACTTCACAAAGCATCTTAAGAGTCACGAGTCAAATATGGTTCTACGATATACGCAATGCATAGGAAGCGATAGCAATTTCCACAAGACAAGTGTGATTCCAGCTTTAAAAAACAGAAACAGAAACATAAACATAATTTGTCTACTCACTAAATATTTAATTAAATCAGTTTATTGAATACATTTTTTTTTTGCAAATTTGAGACAAAAAAAAGGAAAACAGAGAAGAACAAGTGCGTTCAACTGCTTCTTGACATTTTTCGATGACCATAAAGACAAAGTTGATTTTCTTCAAGCTACTTATGTCGTTTCCAGAAATCTCATTTGTTTATTTACATTATGACTGCTGGATAAAAAAGTAAATTATGAAATCCCTGCAGGGCAGGATATTCTGATCGTGGTGATGATGACAAGGACAGCCTGCGTGGTAGATATATTATAATATGTAGGGTGGTGCGATGGCGGTAAAGTGGTTGTTGAAATTCCATATCTTAAAGCTTGGAGGAGTTGTTCCTTTGCTTGACTAACTGACTGACTGACAATTGGATAATTTTGTATCATTTTTTATTTATTCCTTGGGTTTGCGTTGAATTTCATTTAAAAAAAAGAAGAAATGTATGCATACTTACAGATCGTTCGTTCGTTGTTGTTTGTTGTATCGTTTTTTTTAATATTTATTTCTTTGGATTTGTATGGTTTTAAAATATATTTGTTTTATCTTAGTTTTTCTTTACTATGTAAATAATGCTTCATGAGGGAGCAAGATAGTGGCGGATCCAGGATTTGGTCAAGGGGGGGGTCCAACTTTATTTATTTAAAAAATTGCGCAATGGCAGCATAAGTTCAGCACAATACAGTGTAAATTTATTTTTTTTGAAAATCAAAAATGGCGGTGCTAACTTAACGCTTCCCAAAATTTATTTTTGGCTCTAAAAGCTATAAAATCGAGAATCGTTTTTTGAGCAAAATGCAGCACAACTTTGATGTTTTTGAAAATAGTAGTTTTGCAAAAATAATGTATATCCCTAAAATTTTCAAATTTGTGAATTAAAAAAAATATTTAGAGCAAATGGAGACACAAGTTGAGCACAACAAAAATCGAAATCGATGGTGCTAATTTCACTCTAAGTTCCTTCGCAATATTTGCGTTCGGCCCTAAAAGTTGCAAATATGCGATTTTTTTTTATCTCCTCTCTAGAAAAAATTTATTTTGTTAAAAATTCCATCCTAAAAATTTGCGAAATTTTCAAAAAAAAATTACGGCACATCGCAGTACCTTAAGCTCTTGGACTAAGTTTCCCTCATAAAACTGTTACGCAATCTCATGTAAGTAGGTATACTCCTTTTTCCACTAAGATGCATTTGATGTTTTGGACTATAGTCGAAACATTATAAAAAGATGGGCTTTCTGGAATAAAGTAAGTCAAATGTAAGCTAAATTTAAGTCGAAGGGAATAAATATTGAATAAATAAATAAATTAATATAAAAATATTTGGTTTATATACTCATGGTAGGGGTCCGGACCCGAAACCCTCCCCCCCCTGTGGATCCGCCACTGGAGCGAGATTAAAAAATAAAATAAAATACTGAGTCGTCAAAATCAATATCATCGGAGTAAGTCCAATGTAAAACCGTCGATTTTAGGATCCATCTGAAGTTATATTTTCAAACATAACATATAAACATATATTCCCCAAGGCATCAAAAACACAAGAAATTTTAATGGTTTTGTTTTGGCGACAATGAAAGGCCTAATAATTCTTAAATACCATAACTTAATGGACCGAAACAAATACACGAATAAATTTAATTTTTTGACAAATTTAGACACGCTTTAAACAACCATAATTTCTAATTGCCCAAAACATGCCTTTCCAAAGCAGATATTTTTTTAAAGCTACACTAGAGAAAAATATACAAATTGATAAATGTTGGATTTACATAATTCACCCTTATGATAATTCTATGTGAGCTATAAAAGCCAACGAAATTCTGAAAATACCTTTTCAATGTATAAATACACCCTAAGGGGCCAGTTATAGCTTTCATTGAAACTCATCATTGAAAATTTTAATTGTTAATTTTGAGGAACTTAAAAAGTGAAATCAGTGATTATTTTAATGCAAATAAAAATCTGATAACTCAATTATTATTTCTAGTAAAAAAAAATATTTCATTTTGGCCCAGCCTATCGCATGAAATGGATTTATTTATTTCAATGATTGAACTACCTTATCATTGATCATTGAAATCTTAGAAATCGTTTTATGTGAAAGGTACTGCCAAAATGAAATATTTTTTTGACTAGAAATAATAATCGAGTCATCAGCTTTTTATTGGCATCAAAATAATCACTGATATGGCCTTTTAGGGCCTCAAAACTGAAAATTAAAATTTTCAATTATGAGTTTCAATGAAAACTATAACTGGCCCCTAAGAACCATATGCACGATTAAAAGTATTTTTGCAACTGACAGATTTGTTCCCTTGGAATATTTTTCGTATATCTAACTGAGTGGAAGCAGGAAGCTTTTTTGAGAAATCGAGAACAATTTACATGAGCTGAATAAATTAAATTTAAAATTTATATTTTAATGAAAAACATGTTGCGTGACATGAATGATGAAAAACTCGGGATATGGTTTTGAACACTAAAAATTAAAAAAAATTAAAATAATTGTTGAAAAATTTATTATAGTTACTAACTAAAAAAAATATAATTCTACTGTACAAGCTGTACAATGGTGATTTCAAATTATCCACCAGCTTATAATAAAATATTAAATCAGGAAATGCAATTAATGTAGGTCTTAAAGAATTTAGCGTAATAAAAAGAAAACTTGCCAAGTAAATCCACCAAATTTTAGTCACTTATTAAATAATAAATTTGTCATATAACTTGGAGCTGTTTCAATATATCTCTACTTAAAATGTGTGATATTAAACCTTCATAAATTAAGAACTTGGCATACTTTTTAGATTCCACCACTTTTCACGGCTGAGTTGTTACATACAGATTTTTATATAGAAGAACTTGGCTATTTCTTAACATTTATGTTTTTTGTTGTCATCTAACTCCTTTTTGCAAAGATTTTTATTTGTTGCCAGGTCAAAACCTTGTAAGACATCAATTACCATTCTACAACAATCAGAAGTGCTTTATACAATTGATAAAAATTCTGTGAAAGTGGCCGGATACCACGCCCCCTGAATGGAAAACCTAAAATTTTATAGCTTTTTCTTTCTATGCACTTCAAACCCTACCGCTCTACCAAAATTTCATCATTCTACAGCAATTTGAAGTGCTCTATTAAATTGATCACAATTCTGAGAAAGTAGGCGGATACCACGCCTCCTGAATGGAAAACATCAAACTATCTACCGCTTTACCAAATTTCATCACTCTAAAGCAATAGAAAGTGCTCCATTTAATTTTTCGAAAGTAGGCGTATACCACGCCCCCTGAATCTAAATCCTCAGATATTCGATTTTTTCCTTCGTATGCACCATAAGACCTATCGCTGTCGGGAAGTGCCCCATAATTTTGATGATCTGTCAGTGAGTGAGTGAGTGAGTCAGTCAGTCAATCAGTTACGGTTTTCGCGATTTTTGAAGTCCTTTATCTCGGGAAGCACTTATGTTACGGGATTGAAATTTAGTGACGCGCCTGTGTTTGGCTACCTTACCAAATATTCCGAATTTGAAGTTCCTGACTTTATTGGTACTGAAGTAAGAGGGGGTCTTGCCTGGGACTTTCATATTTGCATATGAAAAGTTAAGATCTATATAAAAATACCAGTGAATTTTTACAATCATTCACATCCAATATTTAATGCGAGCTCTCGGTCTATCAGTTTAGTTCCTTAAAAAAATATAATTAAAATAAAGTTACTTAACCTAATTTGATTAAGTTTCTACTAAAAATTCTTTTCAACTATTTGTAAGGAAAGTTTAAATAAACGTATTAAAAGGTATTGTGCCTATATTTTTTACATATGAAGCAGGGCTTCCTTTTTCTATATGAATAGATAGACCTTGCAGAAATTACTACCAATAAATTTATCTGGCTCCAAAAAAGACATAATCAACTATTTTCTTATTTCTAAGTTGTAAACATTTCCATAAATGTATGAAGTATAGCGATAGTTAAAAGTAAATAAATATAAGTTAGTACCACTTATTGACCGGAACAAAAAAAAAAGTACCTAATAAAAATAACGGACTTCCTTATAATAACTATTTCATTTTATGTTCCAATTAAAGCACAATTCCATTTAACAGTTAAAGCTTACAACAATATTTACCACTTCAACATTATGGCGGCACAATAAAACTTGATTAGGATTGAAATCTTTCACATTAATATTATTTCTATTCTACTTGGAAAAGTATGTGTATAAGTTTAACAATATTTGAATAAAAATAAAATTAAGCATTACGAAAAACTAACAAAATATTTTTATATTTTTACTTGCCCTATATAATGTATTTATGTATGTATGTAGGTACTAGGTACTATACTATGGAAAGTTGTGGATTACGATGATAGGGAAGTCGAAAAAAGTGGGTCTCGCTTTTTTTGGCCATCCCCCCGACAGTAACTGCAAAAAATGAAAATATAATTTTTCTCAAAAAAATACCCACCCGTTTTTACAAAACGGCTACCATTTTATAAATCAAAATTCCGAAAAATGGTTATAAATAGTATACTTCCCATAGAACCATTTTTTATTTTTGATTTTCTCAAAAACGATTCAACTGATTTTGATCGATTTTTAATGAAGAATGTTTCAAAAAGTTTTAGAAGTTTTTTTTGTTTACCAAAATTTTCAAATTTTTTTTTTTATTTAAAAAAAAATTCAACATATTTTTGCGAACTTAATATTTCGGTCGATTTTTATTGAATTTGGCAGGCAGCAGTTTTTTAACATTATGTAGCAGTTTTTAAATAAACATTATTCTTATAACCAAAAACAACGGTACCTACCTCCCCATTCAATTTAAAAACGGTAAGGGAAATCTTAAAATTTTTGTGTGAGTTAATATATCTAATATCATAATAATGGAAAAAAAAAATTATTTATTGGTATCTCTATGATGAAATTTTTTTGTTGTTTGTTTTTGACTATCAAAATATCTATTTGACTGATTTTAGCCGATTTTGCACAAAAGCTTCTATAATTTTTTTCAAAAAAAAAAACAAATTTTGGATTTGTGTCGCAAATATGGCCCACCATTAACTTTTTTTTTATAAAACGACACATTAAACTCGAATTCATATATTTTTTGTTTTAATATTTTAAGAAATTATTTTAGCTTCAGTCTTTAATAAATTTAAACATAAAAAGTAACTTAACAAAAAGATATTCACAAAAAATTAAAGGAACCTCATTTCGCAATATAAAAAAAATGCTGCTAATATGGCCCACCTAATTTCAAATATGGGTGGTAAAATATTTTTTTGAGTCTAATTCGTGCAAAATTCACATACATATATGAAATATTGCTTCTCATTGCACGAGCAGTCTTAAAGCCATGATGTGATACTTAAAGAAAAAAAAAAAAAAAAACAACACAAATAATAAGGCTCAGTAAAAAACATGTATCAAATATGGCCCACTGGTCCAAATTGTGACGGGCCATATTATCAACACTATGACTTATTCACTTTTTTTAATTTTTAACATACTAAATTAAATCCAATCAAATTTTCAATTTCAAATTTAATAACATAAAATATGACACCACATATACAGTCAAACTTCGATAACTTGAACTACTATAATCCACAATAAAAGTTCGACTTATCAAGACTTTGATTATCAAAATTAAAACAATTAAACAATTCAATATTTGAAGTACATATGCATAATGCACAACACTTTGTGTGCTTTATTAAGTCTTATACGTTTTATATTAATGTACATAAGTTGTTACACCATACACAAAATTATTGCATGTACATATGTAGTTATTTGGGTCTGAGAGTAGTTTTTTTTTATTGTTTTTTTTTTTTCAAGAAAAAGGATTCTAATTTTTTTAAAGCTGCATAAATTTCATCTGTTGTATCGTCACACGTTTGCAAATATAAATACAAATTGTCAAATGTGCTACAACACGCTTCGAAGGCCGTTGAATGAATTCCTCTACCGAAGTCTCGTCTTCACTTTCTATATCAATTGAAGTTGGAAATTGTACATAGAATCTTTTACAAAAAACAACCAAGCAATAACTACATATGTAGATAAATTAAAAAATAATGCAAAAATATTGAAATGTTCACCGCATTAAATAAAAATTTTCTGTAGGTACTTACAACTTCTAAATTTATTAAACCTACTAATATTATGTGTGTATGAAGGAATCTCGTTTTCAAATGAAAATTCCCTTCAAAAATGCATTTTTTCTCACTAAATGGGAATTCCCCTAAAATGTTCGACTTAGTTGATGCATATGCCATATTTTTTTGTTCCAGTTATAAAGAAAATCGAGTTATAAAAGTTCGAGTTATAAGGGAAAAAATGTATGAGAGTTGAACTCTAAACGCTGCTGCCACATAATTTTGTTCGAGTTATAAAAAAATCGAGTTATCGAAGTTCGAGTTATCGAAGTTTGACTGTATTTTGAAAAAACTTATTTAATTTCCGCAAATTTTAATTTAAGAATCCTTAAGTAAACTCACCCAAAAATTACAACGAAAACGAATAAAAGGTATAAAATGTTCTATATTGCACCACTGATCTGCTACTGTCACCGACATACAACGAAGCAGAACGGGTTTGAATGTATTTGACTTGAACTGGCAATGGAGTCCCTACTTTGTTTCATTCAGGAAATATTGCGGTGGGCCTTATTATCAACGTGGGCCATATTTGCGACAGTAACAGCATTTTGAAAAATTTCATATTAAATTTTTTCAAATACTGCAAAAAAATTCGTTCAATTGCTCCATGAATGCTCTTTTACTTTTTTTATAAACATTCATTTGTAAATTGCACGAAAGATATTTTGAAAGTAAAATACAAATGTTTTCTTATATCTTACAAAACTTCGTATCCTGAAAAAATAAGAAAACAAATAAATTCTTTACAATATACGAAATAAGTAGATAGTAGAACGATTTAGCTGTAGTATAGCTTAACAAATACGTTTGTACGATTTACGAAACATTTTTGATTTAAGATCCTTTATTTTTGTAGAACACACGATTACATTTCTATCTACTACGAATTTATTTGTATTTCACTTAAATTGAAATTGATTGCTAATAAATTTTCGAATTAATATTATAATCCACTTATTGGTTTAAGTTTTTTTTTCAAAAATAAAATAACGAAACCTACACAATACACATCCAGAAAAACGTTTAGGCATAGTTTTGTTTATTTTCTTTCACAGGTGAAACACATTTTTTTTTTTCAAGTTTTCACGAACGAACATCTTTTTTCATTTTGGCGTATAGAATGTCACCAGTCATCAAATTTCTCCTTTTATCGCTGGAATTTAGAAATATTCTTTTCTGATGGTCGAAATAATAAAAAGAACTGATAGGTATCTACAGTATTATTCAACAAGCCACACAAGTTTTACACACATTCCAGTGAATACTTTAAATTTGTTCAATTTATATATGATAGGTAAGTAGGGAAATAGTTTTTATTTGAACTTTTTTCTCCGCATGATTCATTTTTGTACCAACAAAATTTTTTCTCAAAGCTGACTCATAACTTTTTTTTGAAGTTAAAGAAAAACAAATTATAAAATTGAACCAGAAAATTATCCACCAGAAAAAAGTTTTTTTTTTTAAACAGAAGTTTTTCCACAGCAATTCAGGAAATTTGATTTTATCATCATGATGTCCTTCATGAAATTACTTCGACTTTGACTTTGGTATTCGATCTTCAACTAAGTTTTTGTTTTTTATATTTTTTTTGCTTCTATCAGCGGGTACTTTATTTTTATTTTTCTTTCTAAAGTTCCCCCCATGATAAAATCATTTATAGAGTGAAATCTTTGAAAATTAAACTATGTAACTTTTTTTATTAGCTAAACCATTCAAAAACCAGAAGCACAAGTTTGTTTAGGGTAAACAATCCAATTCCTGTCAGTGTAAAAAGTGAAATGTAAATTAAAGTTAAATTTATTTGTTCTTTAAAAGTTAATTTAAAAGAAATATTCCTTTTTAAAATATTTACGCTATTCTCTTAATTTGTATGAAGACTAAATAAGTGTATAAAGAACATAAATAAAAAAAATTAAAAGGTGTTAAGTTAAAGAAAACAATAAGATAATACGCAATGGCAACAAATTTATGAGACAAATAAACCTAGGTTGATAGTATTTATTTGCATTTACAAATTTTTATTTCGAAGATAGCTTTAATACTTCTCTTATCAAGAACTAGTTAATTAGTATTTGCTTACAGTTATTTTAGAACAATTAAATACAAAATATGTATATGTAATGAAAACTAGTTTCAAATCATTTATTCTAAGATTGTTCATTTAATTTTAAGAATATAAAAAAAATAAAAAAAAAAATACTTCTTGGGCGATTTACCCTAAAAAAGATTTATCTACATTTCATTAAGAAATGAAAAAAAAGTAATAAATCAGCTGACTAATTAAAACATCGTTTTGGAGTTGTTAAATCATTCTTATAAATAAAATGTAGAGGAATGCCAATGCCTATATACATATACTACTGGGAATCGCCCTACATGGATAAATAAATTAAATAAAATTTTCTATTCCGTATTTCAATTGAAAGCACAATAAACTGCTGCTAATTAAGTACTGCTGACCAATAAGCTACAAATTAGTTAACAATTATTTATCGATCCAGAAAAAATCAGAATTAAGTTAGCTTTGGTTTGGTCAACGCATTTAAAAGAACTTTTAAATCATTAAATCTTGACTAGACCACAATAAAAATTTCAATAAAATAAATCTGTTTTCATTTCCCCTGTGAACAACTTATATAGAACTTACTTAGAAAGAAAAATTCCATTACATCAGAAAATAATGTGAGTGCGTGACCATGATTTTAATATTTTTAGTTGATTTTCCATTTAAGTGGGTACGAGTTCAGTTAAAATCCAACGCTGTTTGTATCAATAGGGATATTTATTCAAATAAAATAAACTTAAACAAAATGGAAAAACAAAAATAATACAATACACTAGGGGCGTTTTTGTTAATGCGTTTAGTTTAAGAAAATAGTAGTTCAATGATGTAACACAATTCAACAACTGAGGTTGAATATACAGCCTGTCCCGTAATCACCACCACAGAAGAAAACCATGAGTTCCTGAGGACATTTCAAGTCGATAAAATTAAAAATTAATTTTCTCGTTTTCGACTTATAAGGGTTTGTATGATTTGTATTCATATTTCCTTTGATTGGCTCTAACTTTTCCAAATTACAACAGATTTTTGAAATTTATTTTTACTTAAACAATTTAAAAATTTGTATCTACCATAAAACTTTTTTCTGTGTGGATAAAGGTTTTCCCGCAATTTATTAGCAAACACTTTTTGTAAGAATTCTTAGGTTGTTTTTTTCTTACTTCGATACGATTTTCTTTCACAAAAATCGTGTTATTAAGTATATTTTTTTGTAAAGAGTGTATTTTTTAGACGTGTGGTTTTCAAGAAGAAATAAAACGCATATAATTTAATTTTATGGCCAAGAATCTAGCTTTATTTTAAAGATAAGGGTTTGCCATTATGTTTGTTTTAAAAATGATTTCGGGCAAGTGGCCGCCGCGGCGGCGCGGCGTGTTCAAATAAATTTCAGCCGAGAGGCCCAATTTTCCACCACTTTTTGCAGAAATTTAGGCCGTATGTCAGCAATAACGCGGCAAATATTCTCTTCCAAGGCGTCAATCGTCTCGGGCTTATCTGGCGTAGACAAGGGACTTAACATAACCCCACAAAAAATAGTCCAGCGGTGTTAAATCGCACGACCTTGGAGGCTACGCCACAGGCCCACGCGCGGGATAATGTGCTCACCAAAAGTTTCCTTCAATAAATGCGTAGTGCATACGACTTCCAAGACTAAATAATCTGATATGCTTAGGTTCGATCCCTAGGTGTGCATATGTAGAAAGTTTTTCAAATAAAATTGGATTAAAGCTCAGCACCACTAATAAGGAGACTGATGATAGGGCTTGGCACCACTTGAAATAGCTATATCTCCAGCCAATAACTAAAAAAACTTTAACAAAAAAGTTAACTTTTTTTTAAGGCAAATAAAAAAAAACTAAAAAATATCGGCACTAGATTTTGCCGAGACGAAGCGATTGCCGTAATTTTTATGAAAATGCGGCAAAAATTACAGTGGTGACTGAAGGCCAAAGTTTTTTTAGTTATTTGTTTTGTTGTTTTTGAATCTTTTGGCCATAACTTTTTTTTTAAGGCAAATAAAAAAAAACTGAAAAATATCGGCACTAGATTTTGCCGAGACAAAGCGATTGCCGTAATTTTTATGAAAATGCGGCAAAAATTACAGTGGTGACTGAAGGCCAAAGTTTTTTTAGCTAATTTTTTGGTGGTTTTTGAATTTTTTGGCCATATTTTTTTTTTAAGGCAAATAAAAAAAACTAAAAAATATCGGCACTAGATTTTGCCGAGACGAAGCGATTGCCCTTTAGTTTTTTAAAATCGTTGGTTGTATGGCATGTGCCGTCTTTTTGGAACCAAAGTGGAAAAAGTCATTAATCATGGCTCTATAGCACCTATTGACTGTAACATTATGGCTGGCTTCATTTTTGAAGAAATATTTACCAATGATTCCCTCTGCCCATAGAGCACACCAAACAGTGACTTTTTGAGGATGTAACGACGCGGGACTTAAGTTTGTAACAAACTTGATTAGAAAAAAAATATTTTTTCTATTCCTTTTGGAATATTAATTTTTGACTTTATTCGTTCACATCAACTTTAGAACTAAACTCTAGATACATATATTTTATTAAAATGCACTTAAGGTGCCAAACAATATTTCTTGGAAATGCACAGAAGGTGCAAGACAAGGGTTTAATGTTTCAGTGGAATATAGAAGATGCACAACAAAACTATGTAACATATGCACAGAAGGTGCACATTCAAAGGTTCATATTGCCCATTATCGTGGGAACGTATGCAAGTTGCAAGTGCAAGCTTGCATATTGGGATATTCTTTGTATTCTTTGAAATTCTATAACTCGGGCGTCTCAACAATGGCTTGTGGATTATGATCACTCCAAATACGACAATTTTGCTTATTCAACCAAAAGTGAGCTTCATCGCTGAACAAAATTTTCTTGTGAAAATCGGGATTGGTGGCCTATTGATTATGAAATAGCAAACCAAACTGAGCACAAATCAAGTGACAGCTGTCAAAAAGACCAACTCCGAAAAAAGTATTGCCAGATTGAAAACCACACATCCAACAAAAACACCTTTTATTATGAAAGCGCAATATGTGTTCTTAAAAATACTTAACATTTTTTTAACCTTAAAATACATTTAAAATTATTAAAGAATAAAAAAAAAAAAAAACATAAAGGAAAATCAAGAGAAAAAGCAAAGATGCTGCAGAAGCCAGATTCTTCGAGATAAACATAGACCTATAGATTTCTTGCGGTCTTATTCTTACTTTACTCTTTCTAACATTCAATAAAAAAAATTATACTTAATAACGTGTTTTTGTGAAAAAAAAAATCATATCGAAGTAAAAAACAACAACCTATATACAAATATGCTTAAAAAATGTAATAAATTTCGGGAAAACCGCTATCCACACAAAGCAAGTTAAAAAGTTGTTTGCTAGATACAAATTTCTAACTATTCTTCCTTTAAAAAATTCAAAAAATCGGTTGAAGTTGGCAAAGTTAGAACCAGTCAAAGGAAAAAAGAATAAAAAGAGAAAAAGAGAAAATTACCTCTTAATTTTGTCGAACTGTGACTTTAGGAACTCATGGTTTTCTTCTGTAGCCGTGATTTCGGGACACCTTGTATATACAAGTATAAATACATTCTACGAGTATATAAACTGAAAAAAAAACTATTAAAATACCATCTCTCATGAGCTGCTTTGAGTGTGAACAAGCACTCGTTCTCGCCCGTGAGTTATTAGCTGTAAGAATTTTAATTTTTCTCATGCTCACGAGTGCTCAATTTATACAAAAGCTCATTAATAAGAACAAAAATCGCCAACAATGAAAACCAGAAGATTCCAGGAGGTTGGTTCTCGAAATATCGCCATCCAAATTGTATAGTTTGTTTAGTACTAATTTATTAAATTTGAAACTCAAAATGTGTTTGGATGGCAATATAGGTATTTCCGAAATTTCAAAATGAGTAATCTCATCTCATGCAGTTCGTAAGATTAGGGAACAATAATTCTTTAGGTCGCAATGGAATAACCGCTTCATATCTTATATTCATTCATTCATAATATACTTTGGTTCAGATCTCATATTAATTAAACTGAGTATGTTTACCTTCCTTCCTACACTACAAAGCTGGATCTTAGATACAATTCTTTCATTTGGTTATTATGATTTATGACATATCTGTGTACCTTTTCTTTGTACCAATCAATTTCTTTTCAAAACACAACTTTGATCAGCACAATTTGTAAGAGTCAAAGTCCCCAGTGAAAGATTAAAATAAAACTCAGAATGGTGCCTTGAAGGATTTTTTTTTAAAACAATTACTCATAATCATAAACAATATGAACTTTCAGTTTCTTCGTTATTTTCACCTTTTATTATTTTGGGGCACTCTACTTGAAATTGCTTCGTTAACAAAGAAAATTCAACCCATCCCAAATAAATAACCTGAAACAAAGCTCTTTATTCGATTTGATTGTTTATTGACATATAAACTGACGGAAAAACAATCTGCCGCTTAATAGACAAAAATTCCATCCCCATCATTCCCAAATCCCAATAGACTAATAAATCTTTGTTATGGAAGAAAACTCTACAAAATTGAGTTGATGCCCGTCCAGGTAAAAAACACTTTCCAATTGAACCCTCAAATGCCTCATTTATTTTCTTTGTTTAACTAAAGTACCGAAGAAACAAACAAAATTTTATATCACAAATAAAACAAATTTCCCAAATTGTAATGAATAACTCAATGGTTTTCTATAGATTAATCAAAGCGCCAACGTTAACTTCCAAAATTGAAGGACCAATAAAAATTATTATTATTATTTTTTTTTTACGATAGATTCTTGTAGCTTGTATATACGTAGGTATAATAATAATTCATTGGGAGTTGATTTTTTGATCAATTCAAAGACGACGACAACGATGATGAGCATTGAGCAAGCGACCGATGGTATTGAACTTTTTCTTTAATTTTTTTATGAGTTGTAGGTATTTGCAGACTTACAGGTTCAAGTTCCTCATCGTAACATAATAAAATTGAAAAATAAATATTTCTTTTTCTTTTTGACAATGATTTCTATGAAACTACAGGAGAACAAAATTAAATGCACATTTGGGTCGTATGTGCTTGTTCTTAAAGAATATTTGAAAATCTAAAATAAATATAAAAGAACGCTGCCATTAATTTTACTTTTCTTACCGCCACTTCAATCCAGATGTAAATAATACAAATTCAATTTAAATACATCCAGATTTAAATTTTAATCCAGATGTATCGAGTGAGTATTATGCGGGTTAGTGTATAAACACTTTTGTATAGGTATCTGTCAAAATTTTGAGCACGAAATAATAGAAATGTAAAATATAAATAAAAGAATTTAAAAAACCGATTATAAAAACACACAACATGGAGACGACACCCATAATAAACGAAATAATAGATTTGTTCCTTTACTTTGAAACTCTGTGCATTTGAGTGAATTTCTACACATTTTTTATTTTTTATAATGAACTTTGACAGATTATTGTGTTGAAATTGACACAAATGCAAAGAGTTTCAAAGTACAGGAACGCACCTAATTATTCAGCACATTAAATGATCCACCTAAACTAACGCGAAACATTCGCAACCGCGACGCTACGACGAAACTTTAGGCTGTCAATATATTTTACATGAGATCCGCTTAATCGAACCGTGCGTCGCGTTGGTGTGGGTACTCTCATTTATAGCCCTGTAATTAATATGTTTTGACAGCCGAAAGTTTTGTCATCGTTCCGAATGTTTCGCGTTGGTTTGAAATAGCCTTAATTCCCGAATTAAATTTTGACAGATTCTTTAATTTTTGTGTGATATTAATTTGTGAAAATAAAAACCAAAGTAGAGAAGTGTTTACGGATAAACAATTTATCGTCATAGCAAAAGAAAAGAAAACCATACTTTATTTGATCAAATTCACTTAAAAGCTACGATTAGACGGTCAATGCAAATGGTGAACACGTTGCCTCTCTCACGTCAAAATGATATCAAATTTTATCCTCAAATTGTTTAGGTGTGTGATTGTCAACGCAGAACACTGTCAATAATGCGTTTATAGATGAGTTGGCCTTTGCGTTAACACTCACGTTGGCACTCGCGTTAACACTTGCATTGATACTCGCATTGACATTCGCGTTGACACTCGCGTTAACACTCACGTTGACACTTGCGAATTGATACTCGCGTTGACACTCGCGTGAACACTTGGGTTAACATTCACGTTGACACTCGCGTTGACACTCGCGTTGATACTCGCGTTGACACTCGCGTTGACACTCGCGTAATTAACACTCGCGTAATTGACACTCGCGTAATTGAAACTCGCGTAATTCACCCTCGCGTTGACATGAATTTTGGACTCAACTATTTTGTGTGACCGTACTTAATCGCCCTGTTAACACAACCAGGATACATTGACAGAAAGCTCGTCAGTGCGATGACTGTATTTCAACGTTTACACAGCTGATTTTTTTACCGGGTCAACGTAGCCTGCTTTAACATCCAATTTCTGATTTTGTAAAGGTTACATCGACATCGTATGTAGATATTTTTTCAATGGAATTGGAGAGTTTATATAGCTTGACAGCTAGAAAATTAGCGATACTTTGTGTTATATCAAATATTTTGTTCCAAATATGACTCGATAGACCTAAATTTGCATTCTTCAGGAGTACAATGTAAAATCTCATAATCTCATCAACATCGTAGCCATCCTTCAATATAATTTGACAGTTTATAGCTCGACAGATAGGCAGCATACTATACTTTGGCGCGTATTGAATTTTTCGATCCTAATGCCAACATAGCAAACAAATTTTTAAGAAGTTTTTTAATCTATCAACATCGTAGGCGCCCTTATAATGAATTTGACAGTTTATAGCTAGACTGATTTAATATTTGAATGTGATAGTAAACGCGAAAAATGGTTGATTTTTGCTCTTGTCAACTCGTCATCAAGCTCAAAGTTTTCGAATGTGGGCAAGTTGTTTGATCGTTATAGTTTAAAATGTCAACTAGTTGACACCAAAGTATATAAAAACGTTAACACAGATAACACTTCAACGCATTTTGGGACAACATTGACTTACTGCTATCACTCGTGTGAACGTAAACGTTTCATGTATTGACACGGTCTACGTTGACAGTAAAATGTTGGCATTTTTGGTGATGGTAAGGATTCAACGCATTGGCCATTTACTTTGACCATCTAACTCTGTTATGAAAATTAGTTTTATGTATATTCATTTAAAAGGCTTCTTTTCAAAGGATGTACCACCAAACTGTTTTTTTCTCAGAGAACCTGTTTTGCATATTTTCCACAGCGCTTTTATTTCAAAATTTTACAATGATTTTAGACTCCCGTGAAGTTGGCCTCCCATTTTTCAAAAAATTTGATTTTTTTTAAGAGATTAAGAGATTAAGAGATTTGGGTAGATTTGAAAGAGTTCTAGAGTTCTTGCCCAAAAATAGCAATAGTTCCATGTAATCTTGGCCAGAAATAGAAAAAAACCGATGTGGGGGCCAACTTCACACGGCCCCGCTTTTTTTTATGAAAAAGATCTGATAAGAAATTTCGGCTTTTGATGAAGAGTTCTGGAGTTCTCAAAAGGTTTTGGAAATAGTTCTGCAAAATCAGAAATTAGAAAAATTACCAATGTTGCGGGAGGCAACTTTTCACTTATTTTTTTTTTCGGAATTCTGTTCTGTTTAGAGTTCTGTTTAGAACTCCCCAGAACTCCACAGAATTCCAAAAAAATAAAAAAAAAACTAAGTCTGAAGTTGGCCCCACTTGCAAATTTTTCCGTAGTTTTTTTTTAAAGATGACTGCCAAGTGCATCCGCTTGTTTGCCATCATTGCAAGAGAAAGTTTGTAACGATCTGCTTAGTAGGGTTATGCTGGCACAAATCAAACTAAAAACAAATTTAAATTAGTCCGGAATTTTGCAATTAAAAATCAAAAATATTCACTAAAAAAGAGTGCAAATCCAACTGAAAAATAGTTTTGACGTTTGACAGTTCAAAAATTCTGTTTGTTTTGAATTCCCGTTTCTTAATTACATGATTCTGTTCGTTTCTTCAATTTGGCTTGTCCCGTTCGATTTTAAGAATAGGCAATAGAATCCGAATATTAAACAATTCCTACTTTAAAATATTCATTTAATTTTAATTCTTTAATAGCATATTCTTACGAAGGGGACAACCCAAATTGAACAAACGAACAGAATCAGTAATTGAGAAAAGGAAATAGAGGACAATCCCGGACAATTAAGAACAACTTTCCCGGACATTCATCGCATAGGCCAAAAAAAGTTATAAGTCCGGGAAACGCTAGTTGACCCAGTTGTCCATCGTGCAGTTCTTTAAGAACCTTCTTAGACTGATTGAAATTACGAGTCAATTTTTTTTACGAATCCATACATACTACATAACACTGTAATACTTATAAGGCAAATAATATAATGTACATATAGACAGAGGTATTTATATTTTGCTTTCCGTCGTCGGAAGGATGTTTAACAACATTACTCAAAGAAAACCCAAACTTTTTCTGATGATTTTCATTATTTCTTTTTTTCTTTTATTTATTTATTGCTATTTGGCAGAGCCAAGGATCTCCGAACTGAACCACTAAAGAGGTCAGAAAAAGCAAAGCAACAGTCAAGCTATTTGTTTTTTTTTTTGTTCTTTACTTTATCCTTGTATGTGCAATGTACATATACCATTATTAACGTTTCATATGGATGTATAGACTGAATAGGATATAGTTTATAAATTTTTGGAACGATGTTTTATAATTTTCAACGAAACCCACAACTTTGTGTTTTTCGTTTATGGTTTACGGATTTACCACAAAATTGCAAAAATGTATAAGCATGCATGTCATGGTGCCACACATCAGGCAGGATTCCAAAAGCTTAAATATACATATGAAGTTTTGTTAAGTTTTTTGTATGTTTATGTTTTATCTTATTTTTGAAGAAGAAGTTTTAATCGGATTTGTATAGCCCTGCGTGGTATACATTGTGGTATTATATGGAAATGTACTGAATATACATACCACAACATAAAAACCCGAAACGTTTTTAGGGAAATGAGAAGTGTTAAAGTATTTTAGAGTGGCTATCTAGATGCATAGATGATGTTGATGAAACAATCTTTCTTTATCCTCAACATTAATTTGGACGTGGCATGGATTAGTAAAAGTTTCGGGTTTCTTTATTTTTGTTTGTATTATGTATTTTTATTTAGCTTAAAATTTATTTAAAAATAATTAAAAATTAAAGTTTTATCTTAAATTAAATTTTTTGCAATACTAGTGAGTGAGTTTGTACCTATAAGGTATGTATAATAGTACGTATATGGTCATTTTTGGTCCGAAAAAATTTAAAGAAAGGATCGGAGGGGAATAACCAAACACCGCTAAATTATGTAGGGCGGGACTAGTTAGGAAACTTTTCACTCCAAATAATTTTATACAATGAAATGGGTATCCATACAAATGTAATTTTGGCATCTTAAATAAATTAAAACAAAAAAACACTTAAAGGCTAAACGGATTAATTCCGATTTATATATCTACTTAAAATTTGGTACAGAACATTTGAAGATGATCCCACGGTTGCCACTTGAAAATAAAGTTCGTGTCCAAAATTGAAAATAAAAAGGACCAACTGTAGCTAAAAATGAGAAAAATAATTTAACTCCGAAATATATGAATTCATCACATTTATTTCAACATATTCTTCATATTACACAGATGAAATATTAATTTTTTTAATTATATTGTGTAATAATAAAAAACGGGCAAAAATTCGCAAATTACCGAACAAACTTAATTAAATTAGATTAATGCAGAATTAAATAAAAGTAACAAATCAGAAATAATGAAACATAAAAATATTAACTTCTCACAGCATTTTAAAATGAGTTCACAGTATAAGCTTTAGTTTGCATAAAAGTTAATGTGGAGTTTCATTTTTCATTTCGTAAAAAAATGACTAAATAGAATAGAAAATGACCATGTGACCAAGTTAAAAAATAATGACCAAATTTTGTTCACAAATGATCAAAGTGGCAACCGTGGGTGATCCCATAGAGGGGAAATTCGAAGTTTTGTATCAACTCATCTAAAACGGGTACCTGCCGCATACCTACAACGTTTTCGATTTTTTTTTTCAATTCGATTAAACTTAATTCGGACTTTAAATGAGCAAAGTATAATTGTAGAAAAATTGCGTTACAAGTTTTGCCCAGGAGATTTTGCCTGATGGGCCCCTTACCCAACAAAAAGTGCATGAAAGCACAAGCAGTACTTCCTATTCTTTTAAAAGAAAACTTTTTCATAAGATTGGATTTCTAATGGCCTTACAGTAAATGTACTGATTTTGTGGCCTCAAAATAAATCTCAGGAAGCCCACTACAATGAGTATAAAGCTGTTGGGTCCCCACAAGATTATTTTAACCAAAAACTGAGCTTTTTTAGCATTACAGTGATCACAGGAGGCCCCTTAAGCTGTATCGATGACTCTTAGAATAAAAAATGAGCTGTTTGGGCCCCCCCCCCTGTATACTCTCAGACAATTTGAACGAAACTATTGAACTAAATATTGATCTTCTGGTCACCCCATTGGTAACATAAATCATGATCATGATGGATAACCATCAAAAACCCTGCTACAAACAAATATGAAGAAGGCAGTCTTTATGTATTTCATTTTTCATCATATTTAACCTTCCAAAAGAAATCTACGTTGGCTACGAAAAAATAAAAATCAGACAATACCTATTCCCGCACCATCTTTACAAATACTTTTGATTACTAAAATAAGAGAAATTTGAGAGAATTGCAATCTGATTGTTATGAATTGTCAAACTCTATTCGCATTCCACTTACATACCATCCACACTGCAACGAATGAATTGTTCGCGCGCGAATAACCTCAAAAGCATTCTTGTTTTTGTTTACTTGGTGATTGTTCATGGCTGAAACAAACATTGAAAACTTCATTCGCGACGAATATAAAAATGCTACGTATACGTGAACGAAATGTCAAAATGGACGAATGTTCGTTCATTCGTCGGTTGCTGAAACCGGAAAAGCGAGAAAGTCTACTCTTCCCGTTAAGTTAAGTGAAAGAAGGAAAAAAAAACTTCGAGAATTTATTTTATTCATATTTTGCATATTTGAATGTTTTCTATAGAAATCGTCAATCTATTCTACATACGGCTAAATCGCAAATTTAAATTTATGCGACGAACTTGCCTGATGATTAATTTTAATGAACCAAATATATATTTTCATATGCAGATATTTCAATATTTGAGTATTTTTAAGTTCTTGTGCTGTTAATGCATAACTCTCAAAAATATATTAGAACAGAAAAAACTTTATTGCAAACACATCTAGGGAGCTCGATAGGATGGTTAAATAGATATAATCTTGTGTGTCCAATTCAAAGCCTCTAGAAATTATGGTAAATTCATCGACAATTTTACGATTCCATACCATATCATATGCTTTTTTGTTGTCAAAAAAGCTAGATAGTACGAATTTATTTGAAGCGTAGATTAAATTAATAATTATCTGTTGTGGATCGTTTTTGTCTAAAACTTGACTGAAAACTACTTAATTTTTCATTGCTTGATCCAAATTTTTTTTTTTTGTTAAATAATGGTCACTTAAATTTAAATTTATCTCAGAGTTAGGGATTGGCGGCGCATGATGACGGAAAATAGTAGTACAGTAAAACCCGCTTAAGAGGAACTGAAAAATGTCACAGTCTTTCTTTCACTTAAGCGGGTTTTTCACTTAAACGAACCACGCTTAAGTGAAAAAAAATTTCACTTAAGCGGAGTCCGGGTAAGTGAAAAAAAATGCACTTAAGCGGACTTAAATATTCCAAAAAGGGTTCTGACGTATCAGAAATTCAAATGTCATATTCGTGATGAAAATTTGACGGAGGTGAAATATAAAAAGAGGTAAAAGCGTTCAGCAAATTTTTTGTTCTGTTCTATATTAAATTTTTTTTTCACTTAAGAGTTTTTTTAAATGAAAAATATTAAATTTAACTGAAAATATTTCATCCTAATCGCTCTTTTCAGAACCTTAGAGATGATTATGGCCATTAAAATCGCAATGTAAAATGAAAGGAGAATTCAACTGCTGCATAAGATTATCGATGACTGATCGTGATATTTATTCTGAATCAGGTTAATAAACATTGAAAATAATAAAACAGTCCTAACCGCTACTGCTTGTAAATATGTTTATACCTATACAGCGAGAGTTTTTCTGCCACAAAATTTTAGTCTAAATGGGTTAAAGCCGAAGGCATTTAATGGAATTTAAATGACATATTATAGGTAGAAGTGTGAATTAAATAAAAATAACGAATAAAACGAATATAAAATCAAATAATTAGCCAAATTACTATAGGCATATGAACTTTCTATAATGCAAGAATTTAATTTAAAAACATCTCTAATATTCACGTTTTGCGAGAATCATATACAATAAAACCATCCAAAACTGGTGACTTCTAGACCACATTATACTATAAATGTGTCATATGTAAATTTAATCGAAGTTAAAAAAAAAAAAATTACACATAATATGTATACACGCAATGATGTAAGATACTGGATAAGTTTACCATTTGGTTAATGAACTGTCAAATTTTGTATGCGAAATTATTTACACAATTTGGTTAAAATTCTCCAAGGATTTTGCTGTACAAAATTAACCAAATTTTTTTGGTAAACGTCATAGTGACTTTTAAAACAAGGCGTGTTTTAGAATTATGATATACAATACATAATGTTAGGTATCCCAGAGAACTAAAAAAAAACTCTATACCCGTCTTCTGTAACTATCGCATTGAGATTAGTTGGCGATAAAAGTTGTGAATAAAAACGTAGTTTATACAAAAAAAAAAAAAATAATTAGGACATCCACATTTTCTGACTATTATTGATCAGCATTGTTTATTTACACAAATCCATATAATGGATATATGTACAAAAGTAAATGCTTTTACTTGTATTTGTTATGGTTTCCGAATTGTCATCGAAGTGAAATGAACCATTTATTTTTTTGATTCTTCTTTCATCAAATTTCAGTTGAGTTGAGCTCAGGACAACTTTTACTACCGAAAACAAAAGTGAACTTAACTGAAAGAAAAGTAGATATCCACCATTTTTTGCGATGCCATATGATTTTTCTTGTATTCGCTTATTTTCGTTCGATCACTGCCATGGCCCATGAGTTTGCGACTATAACAGTTCTAAATTTAACCCCGAAATCTTTTTCTCATATAATTCCGTCAGGCTTTAAAAAAAAAATGTTTTTTCGTGTACGTTCCGAGACATTCTGCTCCGATTTCCAGTTAGTTTGGGAGAGGTTCTGCATTTAAAAATAACTTCGAAATCTGAACACGCTTATTTTGAAATTTCATATTTGACATTTAACGAACAGCTGATTCAATTACACTGCATTTTACCAAATGAATTAAAAGGGCGTTCACGCAAACTATAATTAATAGCAAAAGTATAATAAATATTTTGGCATTGGTGTGTGAATAAAATTAGTCCAAATCAACATCATAGTTTATTCTTAAAATATTAGAACCAAAAACATTTTGGTATGGTGGTATTTAAAAAAAAATACTGTCTGTTGATTTTTTTAAAATTCTTTTCAATTTTTCTGACATAATCAGAAACGTACAATCTAACGAACGTACGAACCGTAAGAACATACGAACATACATATGAATATACATAAGAACGTACGAGAGTGGGAACGTACGAACGTAAAAAACTTACAAACGTACGTACACACTACACACACAGGCATCTTTCAAAAAACGATGGATTCGGATTTTTGAGACCTCGAAAAGTGTCAAAATTTTTGGTTTGACAAATTGGACTAATTACTGCAATAACTTCCAATGGGAAGTTAAAAAGTATGTATATGTAATGTAGATATTGGGGCGTTAACAATCAAATTATTTATTAAATATTTAGTACAAAACAAGTACAAATTATATTCTCAAACCACAAAGAATTCCCGTTAATATAAAACATACATTAGTATCCGGGTGATTCTCTGCCAACTGTGATTCTTTGTGTCCAGGGCTTTATTTGTAGCTTAATGTAAAAATTTCTTATGAATTTCTGGTTTGAATTGTGGAAATAAGTTGGAACTTCAATTTACATTACAGATTGTTTAAAAATTTGCCACCCTTTCCCCTTGAATTGAAAAAGTATACGCAAAATGTCAGTACCGTGGCATGTCCCATCCTTGTTTTTCCAAGTAAATCTACAATTTTCTATTAAAATACATCATTGAATAAAAATGTTGTTCTCAGAAAAGTTTGAGTACAATAGTTGTTTGATTATATTTTGAGAATATCAAGTCAAAATATTTGCTTTCTATTTAAATAATAATAATTGAAAGTTGTCCACGGATTTCATTTTCTTTTTGAATTCAAAAGATTTATCGCTGAACCGCCATTTTGTTTTTAGTTTTATGGCATTTGTTTGGTGCCGTTTGAAAGAGGCACTATTTATTTATTGTTAACAAAAGTCAATTTATTTTACTTACGTAATTTTGCTTTCAGAGTGAAGTGTTTTTATTCTAAAATCGTGTGTCACAAAATTACCTGTCAGTACCGTGGTAGTTACTATATTATAAAGACGTAAGTTTCTCACTCACTGACTCACTCACTCATTCATTAACTAATCATTGTACAGCTTACTGTGTAATATATATAATATATATAAAAATTTTTTTCGAATACTACATATTTGAAAGTGCACACTAAGAAGGGATTTTTTCAAATTCATAAAACTAATAGGGTAAACTTAGGTTTAAATAGGGTAAAGTCGGATTTCTATTTTCTAAATGGGTTGAAATAAAATTATTAATTTATATAGAATTCATAGATTTTTTAATTCTAAGGTGTGTCAGGGGGGTTAAAAAAATTACAAAAAATTATCTTCACACTTACCAACGTTTAAAACGCAAAATCTCAAAAATCAATGTTTCACAAATAAATTATATTAAATCGGAGGGTGTGTTGATTTTTATCATATTTACTATTTTGAATAGAACATAGAAATAAAAATTAGGCGTGTAATACAAAATTTTTATTTACATCGTATTTTTGACACACGCAATTTTTCAAAAACACAAATTTTTTTTTACGTTTTTTCCACACTCTTCATTTTTTATCTTTTTAATGCGGGTAGATAGAAATATGAAATTTTATCATCTTATAGAGATTACGGATTTACATGATTTCGGTGAAAATTGGATTTCTAAAGTGCCGTTGAGAAAAGTTATTCAAGTATAAAATATTTTAAAAAATTAAAAAAAACACTTTTTTACGGTTATCTGACAATACCGTTTTAATTAATTGTCATAGAAGGTTGAAATTTTCACACCTAATAGAATCTATTGATTCAAATTTTATTTTAATTTTATTTCATTTTTTTTTTACCACTAACGGGATTATTAAAGTAGTTTTACATATAAGCTTATTACTCATCAGTGCATGTACGCATGAGTTTCTTTTTTCTTTAGTCCGCACGGCAATATGATAACAATTAATTTGATACCTCATTTGTTAATCTACATACTATAAAACCATCACAATTTTAATTTTAATTTAATCAAAGAAAACATTAAATTTAATCGAAACTACCCCATTTGTTCATTGCCAACCACCACCGACCAGTGGCAGATGACCCGTTATTTTAACAAAATCAGAAAATCCAAATCATATTGATGGATTAAATAATTCATAACTTCTGTTCTAATTGTCCGATCTTCAAGATTAAGATATTAAAATAATCAGTAAATGTTAAGCTTTAATTGTGTGTAAAAATTATTGCGGAGGGGGGAAGCGTTCTATACGAAAAGGGATGGTAAAGAGGTAATCAATTCAATTTTCTGCATTAAAAATGCAAAAGTTGATGAAAATTTTACGAATTTCAAAAAATTATCTTCTACAATATTGTAGCCCCAACCCTTATCTATAAAAAAGTTAATAGTGTTATAGGGGTAAATTCAACAAGTGCGGCGGGAGGGGGATTTAAATTAAATTTAACGATAAAAATCGATTTTAATCAAAAAAATCATCCCACATGACATCATTAATTAATTAATAACTCCTAAAATTCTTAACGGATTCTCAAGATTAAAGTCTTAAAATACTGTCATTAAAACAAACATTAAATGTACGTAAAAAAAAATCTCAAATTTTCATGACAATTATGAAAAAAATGTAAAAACAAATTGAATTAATGTTTTTTTACAACCACTTTGATTGATTAAAAATTTTTAAATAATATGTTATATTCAAAATAGAGAAAAAAAATTTATCACATATTATTTATTAATATATTATCTAAATATTTGTTGAACATCTTAAGGTTCTAAGTCCAACAAGAATTAAGATATTAAATAAATTTTGAAATTAATTTATTTATAACATGCTTTTTGCGGCATAGTGTTTGCTTCATTAAAATGCTCATTACTTTTTACTACAATAACGGATTTTAATCAAATGACTTTTATTCGCTTGCAAACAAGTAAGCGCTTATTTTGATGTATAAAACATATATATCTATCATCGATTTCATACATTAAAACGTTCTAAAAAAAAAAATTCATAAAAAAATCTTAAATAATTTTCTTGAAAAATAAATGAAAAAACGCGAAAATTTTTCTATTTTTGTAGGTATATATATACATATACATATTTATATTATTATATGCACGTGCGTTGGTGGTAGGTATTTCTCATTCGTAATAAACCTAAAGGTACCATCATTGTTGGTTTGGTTGGCTGATAATCTTTGTTCTAATGATCGCATCGTCTTAAAATTTAGGTAGAATGTCATTCAAGTGTACTTGACCTTTTTAATGAAACTTACTATGATGTGGGTAGAGTATATTATTTAGTTGGCTTATATCTTCTGTTCTATTAATCGGATCTGTAAGATTAAGGTCTTAAAATAAAGGTAAAATGTTAGGCTAACTTCAAGTTATTTTATAAAAAAAATTCAAATTGAATTAAAAAAAATCGCTTTCGTTAATATGAGCACGGGCTGGGCTGGGCATTGGGCAACAAATTTGATACTCAGATTTATAGAAAAACGTTGATTTGGTCAAGTTATTGACTTGGCAAGTTGGTTACATTTTTAATAATGGTCAGATTTTCAAGGTGAAGTTTTTTAAATTTTGATTAAGTATCCGGCTAAACAGTGTTCAAAAAGTTAAAAAAAAAAAAACAAAACAAGTTATCAAAACATGTCGTACGGTGCACCCAAAGGTACTGTTAACTTGGGCGCCTGCCTGGCGACTGAACATACCCTAAGCGGAGCAACGGAGTTGCGTGAGCGGGACAGGGGACCCGCAATCGATTTTTATCGACAAAGGTCAAACTAAGTGAGTGCCTGGAATAAAAGGTAGACTAGATTTATAACTTGACGAGTAACAATGGTCAGACTTTCAAGATTAATTTCCCAATATCAAGGTGAATTATCATGCTAGAGGTAGAAAAGTAGGTCAAGGGCTGACTGGACAAATCGGATATAGATTTATAACTTGAGTTCTAATGGTCATATTTTTATGGTTAAAGTCTTAAAATAAAGGTAAATTATTTGTATATACTATTAATTTAAAAAAAAAGTATGTATGTATGTACATATAATAACATACATACATAAATACATACATACATACATAGGTAGTTATGTATATATACCTATATACTAATATAAGTTAGTGAATTGAAAGACAGAGAGGTATTGAGAGAGACAGAGAAGTGCAGTGAGATCTAGAGAGAGACAAAGAGATACAGGGAGCGACAGAGACATACAGGGAGCGACAGAGAGATATAGAGAGATACAGAGAGAGACAGAGAGGTGCAGAGAGAGACAGAAAGATATACAGAGAGACAGAGAAATGCAGGGAGATACAGAGAGAGACAGACAAATATAGAGAGGGACAAAGAGATATAGACAGATAGAGACAAAGAGATACAGAGAGAGACAGAGAGATACAAAGAGATATAGAGATGTAAAGAGAGAGACAGAAAGATATAGAGAGAGGCAGAGATATACAGGGAGATACAGAGAGAGAAAGAAAGATACAGAGAGGGTCAGAAAGATATAGAGAGAGACAGAGAAATACAGGGAGATACAGAGAGAGACAGAAAGATACAGAGAGGGTCAAAGAGCTACAGACAGATAGAAACAAAGAGAGAAATTTTGATTGGTTTGATTTTGATTTATAACTTATTATTATTTTATGTTCTAAATAGTCAGATTTGTATGGTTAATTAAAGTTCTTAAAATAAAGGTAGAGTGAGATAAAGGTAGAGTGAGGTAAAAGTAGAGTGATATAAAGGTAGAGTGAGATAAAGGTAGAGTGAGATAAAGTTAGAGTGAGATAATGGTAGAGTGAGATAAAGGTAGAGTGAGATAAAGGTGGAGTGAGAAAAAGGTAGAGTGAGATTAAGGTAGATTCGAGATAAAGGTAGATTGAGACATTGTCTTGCACATACATCGTGTGACTGCAGTAAAAGGTAGATTGAGACATTGTCTTGCACATACATCGTGTGACTGCAGTAAAAGGTAGATTGAGACATCGTGTGACAGTAAAAGGTAGATTGAGGAGACACCGTGTGACAGTTAGCGTAGCCAACTGTTCGGGTAAATATACTAGTTACTATATTATAAAGACGTAAGTTTCTCACTCACTGACTCACTCACTCATTCATTAACTAATCATTGTACAGCTTACTGTGTAATATATATAATATATATAAAAATTTTTTTCGAATACTACATATTTGAAAGTGCACACTAAGAAGGGATTTTTTCAAATTCATAAAACTAATAGGGTAAACTTAGGTTTAAATAGGGTAAAGTCGGATTTCTATTTTCTAAATGGGTTGAAATAAAATTATTAATTTATATAGAATTCATAGATTTTTTAATTCTAAGGTGTGTCAGGGGGGTTAAAAAAATTACAAAAAATTATCTTCACACTTACCAACGTTTAAAACGCAAAATCTCAAAAATCAATGTTTCACAAATAAATTATATTAAATCGGAGGGTGTGTTGATTTTTATCATATTTACTATTTTGAATAGAACATAGAAATAAAAATTAGGCGTGTAATACAAAATTTTTATTTACATCGTATTTTTGACACACGCAATTTTTCAAAAACACAAATTTTTTTTTACGTTTTTTCCACACTCTTCATTTTTTATCTTTTTAATGCGGGTAGATAGAAATATGAAATTTTATCATCTTATAGAGATTACGGATTTACATGATTTCGGTGAAAATTGGATTTCTAAAGTGCCGTTGAGAAAAGTTATTCAAGTATAAAATATTTTAAAAAATTAAAAAAAACACTTTTTTACGGTTATCTGACAATACCGTTTTAATTAATTGTCATAGAAGGTTGAAATTTTCACACCTAATAGAATCTATTGATTCAAATTTTATTTTAATTTTATTTCATTTTTTTTTTACCACTAACGGGATTATTAAAGTAGTTTTACATATAAGCTTATTACTCATCAGTGCATGTACGCATGAGTTTCTTTTTTCTTTAGTCCGCACGGCAATATGATAACAATTAATTTGATACCTCATTTGTTAATCTACATACTATAAAACCATCACAATTTTAATTTTAATTTAATCAAAGAAAACATTAAATTTAATCGAAACTACCCCATTTGTTCATTGCCAACCACCACCGACCAGTGGCAGATGACCCGTTATTTTAACAAAATCAGAAAATCCAAATCATATTGATGGATTAAATAATTCATAACTTCTGTTCTAATTGTCCGATCTTCAAGATTAAGATATTAAAATAATCAGTAAATGTTAAGCTTTAATTGTGTGTAAAAATTATTGCGGAGGGGGGAAGCGTTCTATACGAAAAGGGATGGTAAAGAGGTAATCAATTCAATTTTCTGCATTAAAAATGCAAAAGTTGATGAAAATTTTACGAATTTCAAAAAATTATCTTCTACAATATTGTAGCCCCAACCCTTATCTATAAAAAAGTTAATAGTGTTATAGGGGTAAATTCAACAAGTGCGGCGGGAGGGGGATTTAAATTAAATTTAACGATAAAAATCGATTTTAATCAAAAAAATCATCCCACATGACATCATTAATTAATTAATAACTCCTAAAATTCTTAACGGATTCTCAAGATTAAAGTCTTAAAATACTGTCATTAAAACAAACATTAAATGTACGTAAAAAAAAATCTCAAATTTTCATGACAATTATGAAAAAAATGTAAAAACAAATTGAATTAATGTTTTTTTACAACCACTTTGATTGATTAAAAATTTTTAAATAATATGTTATATTCAAAATAGAGAAAAAAAATTTATCACATATTATTTATTAATATATTATCTAAATATTTGTTGAACATCTTAAGGTTCTAAGTCCAACAAGAATTAAGATATTAAATAAATTTTGAAATTAATTTATTTATAACATGCTTTTTGCGGCATAGTGTTTGCTTCATTAAAATGCTCATTACTTTTTACTACAATAACGGATTTTAATCAAATGACTTTTATTCGCTTGCAAACAAGTAAGCGCTTATTTTGATGTATAAAACATATATATCTATCATCGATTTCATACATTAAAACGTTCTAAAAAAAAAAATTCATAAAAAAATCTTAAATAATTTTCTTGAAAAATAAATGAAAAAACGCGAAAATTTTTCTATTTTTGTAGGTATATATATACATATACATATTTATATTATTATATGCACGTGCGTTGGTGGTAGGTATTTCTCATTCGTAATAAACCTAAAGGTACCATCATTGTTGGTTTGGTTGGCTGATAATCTTTGTTCTAATGATCGCATCGTCTTAAAATTTAGGTAGAATGTCATTCAAGTGTACTTGACCTTTTTAATGAAACTTACTATGATGTGGGTAGAGTATATTATTTAGTTGGCTTATATCTTCTGTTCTATTAATCGGATCTGTAAGATTAAGGTCTTAAAATAAAGGTAAAATGTTAGGCTAACTTCAAGTTATTTTATAAAAAAAATTCAAATTGAATTAAAAAAAATCGCTTTCGTTAATATGAGCACGGGCTGGGCTGGGCATTGGGCAACAAATTTGATACTCAGATTTATAGAAAAACGTTGATTTGGTCAAGTTATTGACTTGGCAAGTTGGTTACATTTTTAATAATGGTCAGATTTTCAAGGTGAAGTTTTTTAAATTTTGATTAAGTATCCGGCTAAACAGTGTTCAAAAAGTTAAAAAAAAAAAAACAAAACAAGTTATCAAAACATGTCGTACGGTGCACCCAAAGGTACTGTTAACTTGGGCGCCTGCCTGGCGACTGAACATACCCTAAGCGGAGCAACGGAGTTGCGTGAGCGGGACAGGGGACCCGCAATCGATTTTTATCGACAAAGGTCAAACTAAGTGAGTGCCTGGAATAAAAGGTAGACTAGATTTATAACTTGACGAGTAACAATGGTCAGACTTTCAAGATTAATTTCCCAATATCAAGGTGAATTATCATGCTAGAGGTAGAAAAGTAGGTCAAGGGCTGACTGGACAAATCGGATATAGATTTATAACTTGAGTTCTAATGGTCATATTTTTATGGTTAAAGTCTTAAAATAAAGGTAAATTATTTGTATATACTATTAATTTAAAAAAAAAGTATGTATGTATGTACATATAATAACATACATACATAAATACATACATACATACATAGGTAGTTATGTATATATACCTATATACTAATATAAGTTAGTGAATTGAAAGACAGAGAGGTATTGAGAGAGACAGAGAAGTGCAGTGAGATCTAGAGAGAGACAAAGAGATACAGGGAGCGACAGAGACATACAGGGAGCGACAGAGAGATATAGAGAGATACAGAGAGAGACAGAGAGGTGCAGAGAGAGACAGAAAGATATACAGAGAGACAGAGAAATGCAGGGAGATACAGAGAGAGACAGACAAATATAGAGAGGGACAAAGAGATATAGACAGATAGAGACAAAGAGATACAGAGAGAGACAGAGAGATACAAAGAGATATAGAGATGTAAAGAGAGAGACAGAAAGATATAGAGAGAGGCAGAGATATACAGGGAGATACAGAGAGAGAAAGAAAGATACAGAGAGGGTCAGAAAGATATAGAGAGAGACAGAGAAATACAGGGAGATACAGAGAGAGACAGAAAGATACAGAGAGGGTCAAAGAGCTACAGACAGATAGAAACAAAGAGAGAAATTTTGATTGGTTTGATTTTGATTTATAACTTATTATTATTTTATGTTCTAAATAGTCAGATTTGTATGGTTAATTAAAGTTCTTAAAATAAAGGTAGAGTGAGATAAAGGTAGAGTGAGGTAAAAGTAGAGTGATATAAAGGTAGAGTGAGATAAAGGTAGAGTGAGATAAAGTTAGAGTGAGATAATGGTAGAGTGAGATAAAGGTAGAGTGAGATAAAGGTGGAGTGAGAAAAAGGTAGAGTGAGATTAAGGTAGATTCGAGATAAAGGTAGATTGAGACATTGTCTTGCACATACATCGTGTGACTGCAGTAAAAGGTAGATTGAGACATTGTCTTGCACATACATCGTGTGACTGCAGTAAAAGGTAGATTGAGACATCGTGTGACAGTAAAAGGTAGATTGAGGAGACACCGTGTGACAGTTAGCGTAGCCAACTGTTCGGGTAAATATACTAGTTACTATATTATAAAGACGTAAGTTTCTCACTCACTGACTCACTCACTCATTCATTAACTAATCATTGTACAGCTTACTGTGTAATATATATAATATATATAAAAATTTTTTTCGAATACTACATATTTGAAAGTGCACACTAAGAAGGGATTTTTTCAAATTCATAAAACTAATAGGGTAAACTTAGGTTTAAATAGGGTAAAGTCGGATTTCTATTTTCTAAATGGGTTGAAATAAAATTATTAATTTATATAGAATTCATAGATTTTTTAATTCTAAGGTGTGTCAGGGGGGTTAAAAAAATTACAAAAAATTATCTTCACACTTACCAACGTTTAAAACGCAAAATCTCAAAAATCAATGTTTCACAAATAAATTATATTAAATCGGAGGGTGTGTTGATTTTTATCATATTTACTATTTTGAATAGAACATAGAAATAAAAATTAGGCGTGTAATACAAAATTTTTATTTACATCGTATTTTTGACACACGCAATTTTTCAAAAACACAAATTTTTTTTTACGTTTTTTCCACACTCTTCATTTTTTATCTTTTTAATGCGGGTAGATAGAAATATGAAATTTTATCATCTTATAGAGATTACGGATTTACATGATTTCGGTGAAAATTGGATTTCTAAAGTGCCGTTGAGAAAAGTTATTCAAGTATAAAATATTTTAAAAAATTAAAAAAAACACTTTTTTACGGTTATCTGACAATACCGTTTTAATTAATTGTCATAGAAGGTTGAAATTTTCACACCTAATAGAATCTATTGATTCAAATTTTATTTTAATTTTATTTCATTTTTTTTTTACCACTAACGGGATTATTAAAGTAGTTTTACATATAAGCTTATTACTCATCAGTGCATGTACGCATGAGTTTCTTTTTTCTTTAGTCCGCACGGCAATATGATAACAATTAATTTGATACCTCATTTGTTAATCTACATACTATAAAACCATCACAATTTTAATTTTAATTTAATCAAAGAAAACATTAAATTTAATCGAAACTACCCCATTTGTTCATTGCCAACCACCACCGACCAGTGGCAGATGACCCGTTATTTTAACAAAATCAGAAAATCCAAATCATATTGATGGATTAAATAATTCATAACTTCTGTTCTAATTGTCCGATCTTCAAGATTAAGATATTAAAATAATCAGTAAATGTTAAGCTTTAATTGTGTGTAAAAATTATTGCGGAGGGGGGAAGCGTTCTATACGAAAAGGGATGGTAAAGAGGTAATCAATTCAATTTTCTGCATTAAAAATGCAAAAGTTGATGAAAATTTTACGAATTTCAAAAAATTATCTTCTACAATATTGTAGCCCCAACCCTTATCTATAAAAAAGTTAATAGTGTTATAGGGGTAAATTCAACAAGTGCGGCGGGAGGGGGATTTAAATTAAATTTAACGATAAAAATCGATTTTAATCAAAAAAATCATCCCACATGACATCATTAATTAATTAATAACTCCTAAAATTCTTAACGGATTCTCAAGATTAAAGTCTTAAAATACTGTCATTAAAACAAACATTAAATGTACGTAAAAAAAAATCTCAAATTTTCATGACAATTATGAAAAAAATGTAAAAACAAATTGAATTAATGTTTTTTTACAACCACTTTGATTGATTAAAAATTTTTAAATAATATGTTATATTCAAAATAGAGAAAAAAAATTTATCACATATTATTTATTAATATATTATCTAAATATTTGTTGAACATCTTAAGGTTCTAAGTCCAACAAGAATTAAGATATTAAATAAATTTTGAAATTAATTTATTTATAACATGCTTTTTGCGGCATAGTGTTTGCTTCATTAAAATGCTCATTACTTTTTACTACAATAACGGATTTTAATCAAATGACTTTTATTCGCTTGCAAACAAGTAAGCGCTTATTTTGATGTATAAAACATATATATCTATCATCGATTTCATACATTAAAACGTTCTAAAAAAAAAAATTCATAAAAAAATCTTAAATAATTTTCTTGAAAAATAAATGAAAAAACGCGAAAATTTTTCTATTTTTGTAGGTATATATATACATATACATATTTATATTATTATATGCACGTGCGTTGGTGGTAGGTATTTCTCATTCGTAATAAACCTAAAGGTACCATCATTGTTGGTTTGGTTGGCTGATAATCTTTGTTCTAATGATCGCATCGTCTTAAAATTTAGGTAGAATGTCATTCAAGTGTACTTGACCTTTTTAATGAAACTTACTATGATGTGGGTAGAGTATATTATTTAGTTGGCTTATATCTTCTGTTCTATTAATCGGATCTGTAAGATTAAGGTCTTAAAATAAAGGTAAAATGTTAGGCTAACTTCAAGTTATTTTATAAAAAAAATTCAAATTGAATTAAAAAAAATCGCTTTCGTTAATATGAGCACGGGCTGGGCTGGGCATTGGGCAACAAATTTGATACTCAGATTTATAGAAAAACGTTGATTTGGTCAAGTTATTGACTTGGCAAGTTGGTTACATTTTTAATAATGGTCAGATTTTCAAGGTGAAGTTTTTTAAATTTTGATTAAGTATCCGGCTAAACAGTGTTCAAAAAGTTAAAAAAAAAAAAACAAAACAAGTTATCAAAACATGTCGTACGGTGCACCCAAAGGTACTGTTAACTTGGGCGCCTGCCTGGCGACTGAACATACCCTAAGCGGAGCAACGGAGTTGCGTGAGCGGGACAGGGGACCCGCAATCGATTTTTATCGACAAAGGTCAAACTAAGTGAGTGCCTGGAATAAAAGGTAGACTAGATTTATAACTTGACGAGTAACAATGGTCAGACTTTCAAGATTAATTTCCCAATATCAAGGTGAATTATCATGCTAGAGGTAGAAAAGTAGGTCAAGGGCTGACTGGACAAATCGGATATAGATTTATAACTTGAGTTCTAATGGTCATATTTTTATGGTTAAAGTCTTAAAATAAAGGTAAATTATTTGTATATACTATTAATTTAAAAAAAAAGTATGTATGTATGTACATATAATAACATACATACATAAATACATACATACATACATAGGTAGTTATGTATATATACCTATATACTAATATAAGTTAGTGAATTGAAAGACAGAGAGGTATTGAGAGAGACAGAGAAGTGCAGTGAGATCTAGAGAGAGACAAAGAGATACAGGGAGCGACAGAGACATACAGGGAGCGACAGAGAGATATAGAGAGATACAGAGAGAGACAGAGAGGTGCAGAGAGAGACAGAAAGATATACAGAGAGACAGAGAAATGCAGGGAGATACAGAGAGAGACAGACAAATATAGAGAGGGACAAAGAGATATAGACAGATAGAGACAAAGAGATACAGAGAGAGACAGAGAGATACAAAGAGATATAGAGATGTAAAGAGAGAGACAGAAAGATATAGAGAGAGGCAGAGATATACAGGGAGATACAGAGAGAGAAAGAAAGATACAGAGAGGGTCAGAAAGATATAGAGAGAGACAGAGAAATACAGGGAGATACAGAGAGAGACAGAAAGATACAGAGAGGGTCAAAGAGCTACAGACAGATAGAAACAAAGAGAGAAATTTTGATTGGTTTGATTTTGATTTATAACTTATTATTATTTTATGTTCTAAATAGTCAGATTTGTATGGTTAATTAAAGTTCTTAAAATAAAGGTAGAGTGAGATAAAGGTAGAGTGAGGTAAAAGTAGAGTGATATAAAGGTAGAGTGAGATAAAGGTAGAGTGAGATAAAGTTAGAGTGAGATAATGGTAGAGTGAGATAAAGGTAGAGTGAGATAAAGGTGGAGTGAGAAAAAGGTAGAGTGAGATTAAGGTAGATTCGAGATAAAGGTAGATTGAGACATTGTCTTGCACATACATCGTGTGACTGCAGTAAAAGGTAGATTGAGACATTGTCTTGCACATACATCGTGTGACTGCAGTAAAAGGTAGATTGAGACATCGTGTGACAGTAAAAGGTAGATTGAGGAGACACCGTGTGACAGTTAGCGTAGCCAACTGTTCGGGTAAATATACTAGTTACTATATTATAAAGACGTAAGTTTCTCACTGACTCACTCACTGACTCATTCATTAACTAATCATTCTACAGCTTACTGTGTAATATATATATATATATATTATATATAAAAATTTTTTTCACATACCACATATATGTAAAGCTCCACTAAGAAGGGATTTTTTGAAATTTTCATTTTTAATAGGGTAAACTTGGGTAAATGTAGGGGAAAATCGGATTTCTATTTTCTAAACGGATATAGATAGAAAGTTAAATTTTTTTTTATTCGATAGATTTTTTAATTCTAAGGTATGTCAATGTTATTAAAAAAATTATAAAAAATTATTTTTACAGTTATCAACGTTTTAGACGAAAAAAATCAAAAATCAATGTTTCATAAAAAAATTCTAATAAATCAGGGGGTTAATTGATTTTTATTATATTTACAGTTTTGGAAAGGGGATGAAAAAAAAAATTAGGCGTGTAATACAAAATTTTGATTTACGTCGTATTTTTGACGCAGGGAATTTTTGAAAAACACTAATTTTTTTTGTCGTTTTTTTGACACTTTTTTATTTTTATCTTTTTAATGCGAATAGCGAGAGATATGAAATTTTAGGATGTTATAGATATTATGAATTTACATATTTTTGGTAAAAATTGAATTTCTAAAGTACCGTTGAGAAAAGTTATTCAAGTATAAAAATTTTTAAAAAACTGTTTTTTACCTTTCTCTGTAAATAACTTTTTAATTAATAGTCATAGAAGGTTGAAATTTTTACAGGTTATACAATCTATTGGTCTAAATGTGAATTTAATTTAATTGAATTTTTTGTATACCGTTAAGGTGAGATAACGGCATTTTAAAAGTAGTTTTACATATCAACTTATTACTCATCAGTGCTTGCATGCATGAATTTGGTTTTTCTTTAGTCCGCATGACAATATATCAACGATTAATTTGATACCTCATTTATTAATCTACGCGCTATAGAACGATCACAATTTTAATTTTAATTTAATCAAAAAATCGATTAAATTGCATCGAAATTACCTGATTTGTTCATTGCCAACCACCACCGACCAGTGGCAGATTACCCGTTATTTTATCAAAATCGAAAAATTCAAATGATATTGATGGATTAAAAAATTCATAACTTCTGTTCTGATTGTCCGATCTTTAAGATTAAGATCTTAAAATAATCACAAAATGTTAAGCTTTAATTCTGTATAAAAATAATTGCGGAGGGGGGAAGCGTTCTATACGAAAAGGGAAGGTAAAGAGGTTATCAATTCAATTTTCTGTATTAAAAATGCAAAAGTTGATGAAAATTTTACGAATTTCAAAAAATGATATTCTACAAAGTTGTAGCCCCAACGCTTATCTATAAAAAAGTCAGTGGTGTTATAACGGTAAATTCAACAGGAACGGCGGTAGGGGTATTTAATTGATTTTTTACGATAAAAATTGATTTTAATCAAGAAAATTATCTGATATGACATCATTAATTAATTTATTACTCCTAAAATACTTAACCGATTTTCAATATTAATATCTTAAAATACTGTCATTAAGACACACATTAAACGTGTGTAAAAAAAATTATCAAATTTGCATGAAAATTATGAAAAAAATGTTAAATAAAATTGAATTGATGTTTTTTTTTACCCACATTGATTGATTAAAAAATTTAAAATAATATGTTATATTCGAAATAGAGAAAAAAAATTTATTACATATTATTTATTAATATATTTTCTAAATATTTGTTAAACATTTTAAATTTGTACATCCAACAAGAAAATTGATATTAAATAAATTATGAATTTAATTTATTTATAACTTGCTTTTTTTGACATACTGTTTGCTTTATTAAAATGCTCATTACTTTTCACCACAATAACGGATTTTATTCAAATGACTTTTAATTGCTTGCAAATAAGTAAGCGCTTATTTTGATATATAAAACATATATATCTATCATCTCTTTCATACATTAAAACGTTCTGAAAAAAAAAAAATTCATAAAAAAATCTTAAATTATTTTATTGAAAAATAACTGACAAAGCTTAAAGAGTGTCTTATAACTTCAGTAATTTTATCCTGATATTGAAAAATGATATAAAATAAGATAGATAACAGTATTTTTATTTTTATTCAATATACTATATATATCAATAAAATGACCAAAAATTATTTTAAATAGCTTAACATGGGATAAAGTACAAAAATAAACATTATATTTTAAGCATATTTTTTCAAGTTTTTGACTAATAATATTTTAACCACGCCTTCCAAATATTTTTAAATTACCAAAATTAATTTTTGAGATCTCAACAAACATTTTGACATACAAAATATAGCTCTACCATATTCACAAGTTTCATAAATTCAATTCAAGTTTTATACAAATGTAGTTTTTTCAAATTTTAAAGGTAAATGTAAAAAAAAATTCAAAATTTACAATTCACGTGCACAAAATCAACTATAAGTCGAGAAATACTGTATGCATTTTCAAAACTAAGGTATCTATAGATAGATATATTTCTCACAAATAAATCTATTATAAAATATTACAAAATTATAGCCATCTTCAATGGTTTATAGGCTTGATTAGATAAAAATGCAAGTTTTCGATTAAATTATCAATTACACACACATATTCCAAACGATTTTTAAAATATAATTTTATTTATTTTCTTGAGAAATGCCAAATTATTTTGATATATAAATGTTTTTTATACACCCACTACAAGCTGCGATACGATTTTTTGAATATTTAACAAAGCAAAATTTAACAAAAATCAAGACATTTGGTCATTCAAATTCGTTATTTGAAAGTGTGATGAATAAGGTGCCTGAAAATTGCTTATAACTTCAATAATTCTTATTCGATTTTTATAAATGAGGTGTCATATGAAAGATAATAAAATACCAATTTGAATTCAATTAAAAAATTACCAAGTAAATGGCAGAAAATTATTAATAATGCGTAAAATTGGCACAGAGAGAAGAAAAAACAACTATATTTTGAGTATATTTTACAAGTTTTTGATCGTTAGCATTTTGACCACGCCCCAGAATATTTTCAAATTCTCAAAATTAATTACTGAAAAGTCAGTTAATATTTTCATATACAAAATATAGCTGTATGATGTTCACAAGTTTCATAAAGTCATTTCAAATTCTATTCAAAGGTAATTTTTCCAAATTTAAAGGTAAATGTAAAAAAATTTTCAATTATCGAGTCACCTGCACAAAATCGACTGAAAGTCAAGAAATACTTGAGATGTCTTTAGATAGGTACAACTTTCAAAAATATGCTCAACAAAAAATATTATAGGTTTTTAGCCAACCTCAATGATTTTCAGGCTTGATAAGATAAAAATGCAAGTTTTCGAATAAATTTCAAAATTAAACATCGATTTTCAAAAATATATTTCAGAATATAATTTTATTTATTTTCTTAAGAATTGACCAATTATTTTGATATATAAACGTTTTTTGTACACCCAACAATAAAAGCTGTGATACAATTTTTTGAATATTTAACAAAGCTAAATTTAACAAAAATCAAGACGGTCATTCAAATTCGTTATTTGGTAGAATCATATATAAGGTGCCCGAAAATGGCTTATAACTTAAGCAATTCTTAATCGATTTATATGAAAAAGTTTTCAAATGAAATATAATAAAATACCAATTATAATTCAAACAACAAAAATTTTCAAATAAATTGTAAGTAATTATTATAAAAAAAACTTTGTAAAAATATTATTTAACAAATAAATGGCTAGATAATATGTTTTTAAGGCAAAATGGAATAGAAATAAAGAGAGAGGGACAGACAGAGAGACATAGAGAGCTGAGAAAGAGGGACAGAAATATAGAGAGAGAGACGAAGAAATAAAGAGAGAAACAGAGAAAGACAGAGTTACAGAGAGAAACAGTGAGATACAAAGAGGGACAAAGATAAATAGACAGATACAGAGATAAACAGAGAGAAACAAAGAGATACAGAGGGAGAGACAGAAAAATACATAGAGAGACAGAATAATACAAAGAGAGACAAAAAGACACAGTGAGAGATAGAGAAATATAGAAAGATCCAGATAAAAATATAGAGAGAAACAAAGAGATACAGAGAAAGACAAAAAGAGATACAGAGAAAGACAGAAAACACACGAAGAAATACAGAGACCGACAGAAATATACAGAAAGAGACAGACAGATATAGAGAGACACAGACAAATATAAAGAGATACAGAGAGATACAGAAAAATACAGAGATATACAGAGAGAGAAAGAGAAATACGGAGAGAGACAGAGATATACAGATTAAGACAAAGATATACAGAGAGAGACAAAGAGATACAGAGAAAGACAAATAGATACACAGAGATACAGATATAGACAGAGAAACACATGGAGAAAGACAGAGACAGAAAGAGATATACAGAAAGAGACAGACAGATATAGTGAGAAACAGACAAATATAGAGAGATACAAAGAGGTACAGAGAGAGACAGAAAAATACAGAGAGATACAGAGAAAGACAGGGAAGTACAGAGAAATACAGAGATACAGAGGAAGACAAAGACATACAGAGGAAGACAAATAGATTCAGAGAGATACAGAGAAAGACAAAGAGATACAGAGAAAGACAAAGACATACAGAGGAAGACAAATAGATACAGAGAGATACAGAGAAATACCGAGAAACACACGGAGAAAGACAGAGATATACCGAAAGAAACTATAGAAAGACACAGACAAATATTGAGAGATACAGAGAAAGACAGAAAAATACAGAGAGATACAGAAAAAGACAGAGAAATACAGAGAGATACAGAAAAAGAGATAAAGGGAGATACAGTGAAAGACAAAGAGATACAGAGGAAGACAAAGAGATACAGAGAAACACACGGAGAAAGACAGAGACAGACAGAGATATATAGAAAGATACAGACAGATACAGAGAGACAGAGACAAATATAGAGAGATACAAAGAGGTACAGAGAGAGACAGAAAAATACAGAGAGATACACAGAGAGACAGAGAAATACATAGAGAAACAGAGAGATATACAAAGAGATACACAGATATACAGAGAGATGCAGAGAGATATAGAGAGAAAGAAATTATTATTATTTTATTTATATAATTTAACTTATTTAATTAAATATATACATATATTATTTATTAAATATAATAATAATAATGTATATATAATACATATATACCTACACATAATATATATATATATATATATATATATATATATACATATATATATTTTCATATAATTGTAAATAAAATTAAAATCATAAAAAAAAATGCATAATTATAATTATTATTTAATCTTAATATGCTAAAAATTGTCAAAAAATTCTACACGATAGTTTATATAATACAAAATGTAAATTAATACAATTTTAATTTTATTAATAAAAAAAGGATAATAATTTTTATTTTAAGGTTAATATAATTAAAATTTTATCTTAATAAAATATTTTTATATATAAAAAAAAAGGATAACAATATAAAATTTGCACCTACAGCGTAGCGTAGGGTATACTGTAACGGCTAGTATTATCCAAGCGTGTTATGAAATTTGTTGGGGTGATTTTTAGAATATTGTATTTCTTTTTAAGTCATATAAGTTAAAATTATAACGGATTTTATTTTTCTCAGAAGCTTTGAGATATGAGGATATATTAAAGCCTAAATGTCAGTACCGTGGGTGTCAGGACCGTGGTATATTTATTTATGATGAACTTAAATTAAATGATTTTAAGCAATTTTGCTAAAAATCTTGTTATTTTTTATTAAAAATGGTACCAGTACTTCGGACAAAACATATTGAAACAAATTTGTGCAATAAATGTTGAGTTATAACCTAGCATAAAAATAAAGACTCCAACCTCAAAGAACAGATTTGAAAAACTAAAAAACATACAATTTTGAATAAAACATTGGCTTTTAAAGTTGAAATCGTCAAAACGTAAGAGAGAATTTAGAAACTCAACAAAAATATTTTCAAAAATAATTAGAACGTATAAAAATTCAAAAATAAAAAATCAGTGTCAGCACCATGTCTTCGAGATTTAGTACTTTTTACCATATTTGTTGTTCCTTAAAAGTTGTAGTAAAATGCTCTTATACATATTTAATACCATGTCTATTTAAAGACAAATAAAATAAAAAAAAATAATTTTCAATGACTTTTAATTTTAGCAAAATTTTTATTTAAAAAATCACAGTTGGCAGAGAATCACCCATCTTCCAATTACACAAGTCAACATGAATTTTGACTTTCAAAAAAGGGTATTAAATTTATAAATCTGTACCTATAGTCACCCGAAAAACAAATATATTTGATAGAAAAGTTTGCTTTTGTAGCCAGGACTCATGTTCTGTATCTCGGCGATAACTTTTCGCAGCGAGAAACGGCGAAAAATGGAACCAAAATGGAACAAAACTCATAGGAATCCTATGGGTTTTGTTCCATTTTTCGCCGTTTATCGCCTCGAAAAGTTATCGCCGAGTTACAGAACATGGGTCCAGGATATAAATATTGCTAAGTCTTCTACTTGGCTGATATATTTCAGTAGTATAATATAGGTATAGAATTTGTATTATTAAAAAAACCTTCTTATAAAAATACTAGTTACTAATGCAAAATTTTGAAAAAAAAAATTAGTTTCCAAATTTTGTTTCATTTTTTTTTTTTAAATATTGAGTTCTAAAATTAATTTTTAAAAAGTATTCACTAAAATCATTTTATTTAAAAACAGAATTAAAGAATGGATTTCTGGCTTTCAAAAAAGATATAACATGACACTGTAAGTGTTGCCGTTGTTTTGAAATTTTTGATGTGTAAACATCTATACTGGCGATATGGTGAAAAGAAAACGTAACGTAACGTTGAAATCGTGATCGTGGTCGTGATCGTGATTCTGAGCTTTACGAAAATTGAGTATGTACGTTCAGTAACTAAACGTTGAGTATATATGAAATCGAAAGGTCGAGTTCAGTTCGGGTTGAAATTTGGTTGGCTGCTTAGACCATATAGTACATGGACTGCGCTTTCATCATGGTTTTAACATAGAAGGCCGCCTTTTTTGGCAAATTAGACGAAATATCATTGACTGGAAAATATTTTAAAATATAATTTTAATGATTGGCTAAGAGCCCACTGCTGTTTGTGGGTGTGAGTTATCGCAAAAATTCACTGGTATGTTTAGATAGATCTTAACTTTTTATAAGCGTGGTTGGGGCCTTTGTCGGTAAACTAAAATACGCATTTTCCATGCATCATTACCGATTTTCAAATTTGCTTATGAAAAGTTAAGATCATACAGGGTGGCGCACGAATCGTGCTACAAAAATAAAACGTAATAACTTTTTTTCTGTGTGAGTAATCGGCTTATTTTTTTTTTTATTTTGTAGGTTACTATTTAGATTTATAAAAATGGATGCTTGGGATACAGAGAAAAGAATTTGGATAGTGCAACGGTACCATGCTTTGCAGTCCGTCATTTCCGTCCAAAGGGAATTTAGGCGGGAGTTTGGTGGTAATCCCCCGAGTAGATGGACCATTATGAGGTTTGTAAACATGTTTGCCGAATCTGGAAGCATCGCACGAAGGCCGTACCATCGAGATGCCAATGTTCGGGTTCAGGATACAATCGCAGCAGTAGCATCTGCAATACAGGCCAATCCGAACGTTTCGACCCGAAACTTATCGGGGCAAATTGGAATTAGTAGACGGTCATTACAACGGATACTTCATGACGATTTAAACTTGTTTCCGTACAAAGTCCAAATTACTAGCAAGTTAAACCCTCAGGATTTGCCTGTTCGCCTGGAATTTTGCCAAAAAATGATATCAATGGCCGAAGAAGACAACACATTGATCAATTGTTTGTTCATGTCTGATGAGGCCCATTTTGATCTTAACGGCAATGTAAACAAGCAAAATTGCCGTATATGGAATGAGTCTAATCCAGAAATGCTCCATGAGACGGAACTGCACCCAGAACGAGTCACAGTGTGGTGCGCAGTTTCATCAAGGTGTATTGTCGGGCCGTACTTAAGAAAACGGTGTAACCGTTACTGTCAATGGGGACCGTTATTTAAAGATGTTGAAGGAGTTTTTTTACCCAGAACTGCGGCGAAGACGTATACCATTCAACAGCGTTTGGTTTCAGCAAGATGGAGCAACTGCACATATAGCCAGACCAGTTATGGCGGAGCTAAACAAAAAATTCGCAAACAAATTAATTTCTAGGAACTCCACTCTTCGCTGGCCCCCAAGGTCACCTGACCTGACTGCACCAGACTTCTTTTTATGGGGTTATGTCAAGCAAGAGGTGTATAAAACTAAGCCCAGGAATTTAACTGAATTAAAGCAGTCCATAACGACAATAATTGAGGCGATCCCAACTTCAACTCTTCAGGCCGCAATGAATAATTTTTTGACCAGGTGCCGCATATGCGTGGGACAGCGTGGAGGTCATTTGCGGTCTATAATCTTTAAAAACAACTAACTATTTAAAATAAAATTTAATTTTCTAACCAATAAAAAAAAAATAAATGAAATACCTACATCGATTAAAAAAAAAGTTATTTGAATTTCTTATTGTAGCACAATTGGTGCGCCACCCTGTATAAAAAAACCAGTAAATTTTTGCTATCATCCACACCCTAAATTTGATGTAGGGTCTCGGTCTATGAGGCATTCGGACGAATGTTGATGTTTACACATCTTAATTGTGAGTCCCGACACTCACACTTTTTTTTTTTTTTTTTTTCTATTTCAAGTAAATTTTTTAAGAAAATTCCAGGATGGGGGCTTAAGCTCTAGTCCGATTTTCCCGAAAAACAACCCATTTTCTCCTAATAACCCCCTCCAACGAATTGTGAAAGAAAAGAGAACAATACAATTTTGTTCAGGTCAAATGTTCATTCCTACTGGGCTAGTATACTAATTTAAAGGCAAAAATCATGAAAACGTTGTTTGTATTTTGTAATAACTAATAACTATTACAAAAGCAAACTTTTAAATGAATATTGATATTATTTATTTATTTTGGTGCAGAGTTAATATAAAAATCGTAAAATGAATGTTAGGATAAGATTTTTTTTTCTTTGTTGAATTGTGTTATCAATCGCTACCACTGAGTCCAAATGGAACTGTCTTTATATACAATGCCGTCTATTTAAAAACAAAAATATTATAGCTATTACAGCAGAAATATGTGTAGAGCCAAAAACTGACCGATTACGTAGCTGTTGCAAGCCCAGTAAAATATTAATGAGTCATAATTTTATTTTTGATAGTCGTTGCAACCAACGACGCCGCAGGGAATGATTATCTTTGTATTTTTACTATGACTATAATGACTTGGTATAAATATAGGTAGGTATGGGTATATACATATGTAGATATAAAGAAAACGAATTTCTCACAAATTGGGAGGACATAGCTAAACAAATATCGCGACTAATAAAAAAAAAAACCAACTATCTTCTTATATTAACAATATACATAGTTTCATGTGCAGCTATCGCGTTGAAAGCTTCGATAAAAAAAATATTTTATAAGGGAATATTTATGAGCACAATAGCCCGTTGCTGTAATAAATCGGTAGTCCATTCTGAAGTACATAAATTGTTCTCTAACGGAATTGCCCTCATAAATATAACTTATATATACCTTACCTACCTACCCTTAGATGTGATATAAACGAGTATAGGTATAACCCTACCCAACCTGTAATTTTTTCGCAAGTCTGTTACCTATAATCTCATAAATTTGTTTTATATTTTTAATGAGTAGATAGATACCTAAATATTATTAAAGCATTTTGTAAATATAGTCAGAGAACCCAACAATTTACTAACGACGACACCCTCACAGATGTACATACATATTATGTAAAGTAAAGTTGACATATGCCACCTGATTAAGCGTTGTTATAACATTTCAAGGAAAGCGGGGGCGTCATTCATTCAACTGTTAAAACCCAAATAATGTTATATGCAAAGATTGATGATGATAAGATGTTTTTTGCCTTCTTGATTCGCCCTTGAAATATTTATAATTTTTCCAAAGTAGGTTAGATGTTTTTAATTCATATTATTATTGAAATTATACGATTCTGGATTATAATAAAATAACCGACTTAACTCCACCTACACACTCTATATTATAGTACATGGGTGGGTTGTTATACCTAGCAAATTTTTGTGGGATCACGTCTAACCACAGGTGTTTTTTTTATAAAATTTAATTTAATATTTAAATCATGCCCAAAGTGTAGCTTTTTAATATGATGATTGATGAATGTGCGAAACATTTATTTTATTCATATTATATTCCGTGTTTTACGGTACCCATGCACTTGATAAACGTTAGGCTCTATATCTCAATATAATCAAATCATACACACGTAGAGTGTGCGTTGCGTTGCATTCACACACACTCTTAACTCGCGTTGTGTCAGTGCTGTCGATAAAGTTACTCTCCTATCATACATATATATAATTTCTATACCTAGTCTAGACCAGGGTTGTGAGTTTTTCATTTAAAAAAAAAATGGTGCCTGTTGTTTCGTCTTTTTCACTTCGCATTTTTGTTGTTTGGTTTTTCTTACAATTATTTTTGTTTATTTCGTAATACTTTATTTTATTTTTGTTTTATTTTGTTTTTCCGTTATTTCGCCTTACAGTCCAAGCAGGGGGATTGCAGGGGGCAGCATGCTCCCCCATTCATACCTCACTGTTTATCGTAAACGATGGCGAAATAATTGAAATCGAACTAAACAAAAAACGAAATAATCGAAAAACTAAACAATAAAAGGCGAAATGACCCTAAAACGAACTAAGTGAAAGACGAAATGATTTTTTTTACGAAACAATTATAAACCAAATAATTGAAAAACGTATTAATGAAAATCCTAAACAAACGAAATACGAAACGAATAAAACGAAACAACAAAAAAACGAGATGAAAAAGAAGAAAAAAACATTAAGCCATAAGCTGTTTTTGATTTTTGAATTGAAAAATATTCAATTTACAAGCTAATGGGTGGTTATGAGTATAGGAAAATTTTCAGTTCATAAGCTAGCTTAATCTTGTTTGAGCTAGTTTATGAAGCCAGCTTAAGCTAGCTTATGAAGCAAACTTAAGCTAGCTTATGAAGCAAACTTAAGCTAGCTTATTATTTGAAAATTCTTCTAAGCCAGCTTATGAATTGAATTTTTTTTCAATTCACATCATGAATTAAATTTTTTTCAAGAATTCTGGTACGGATATATAGGAATAGTAATTTTTTGATTAAGAATGTTAGAAATGTTTGAAAATTTTAGATCGGTACATATACACATCAAAGGTATGAGAGTTTAAAGTCATAATTAGGTACTTGTTTTTCCAGAGCTCTCGTTTGTATGTACAAAAAATTAATCTTTAAGCCTAGTACGCTGATGCTGCGAAACGAAAAATCCCATACAAAAATGACACAACGAAATTATAGACGAAAAATTTCGTTCAGCTTTTCGTTTTGCAGTACGCTGTTCGAAGAGCGAAATTTATAATTGTAGCAGATTATTTGGAGAAGTCTCCGCTCCTTTTTCGCACTGAATTAATTATACAGACTATTTATTGTGTGCGAAAAAATGACATTTGAGTTTTATTTGTGTTTTTTTTTTGTTTATCATTTTCTTACATCATGGGTTTCTCTGATTTTTTGCGTTTATGTTTGGTTTTGTTTTTGGAATTAGTGAAACTCTCCAAGGATATTTTTCGTTGTGTTTTCGCAAGCGTTCCGTTGTCTGTTTTGAGATCACAGGAAATTTTCGTTTCGCATCAGCAGCGTACTAGGCTTTAAAAAAAAAAATTTTATCCAATACTTTTAAAACGTTCACCATAAAAAAATTAATCAAAATCAGTTTAACCACGTCAGAAAAAACCTATAGTCAAAAAAATGGTTCCATTGGAGATTTCATAAATATAGCCATTTTTTTTTTTAAAGGTAGTATTTTAAGTTGTGAACACGTTTTTAAGAAAAATAAGATTTTTATCAACTGATTCAAAATAGCTTTTAACGGCCTTTAAGTCCTACAAAAATTGGCGTTTCGTCCCGGCGAAGCTATTTTGAATCAATAATTCAACAAAGTCCATTAAAATAGTGCTAAGTCTTCTAATTGGCTGATGTATTTCAGTAGTATAATATTGTAGGTACAACAGGTAGGTACAGATATTTTTGGCTCTAAGAAAAAAAAAATGAAAACAACGTCTCGGGGCAATGCCCAAAAAATATTCGCTATCATCATAATGTCAGGTTTGATCAAAATTTTGAGTTTGATTTTTTGAACGATTCCATATCTTGCCATAAAGTTCACGCACTTTATTCACTATACTGGTATCTATTCAAACAACTTCCCAAAATATCAGTACAGTGAATTTTTTTTGCGACTTAACGCGAATTTTTTGTCTTCGTTGACTGACTTAGCAGGTAGAAAATAAATTTAAAAAAAATAATATAATTGAAGTTAACTCCTTAATCTATATAAAGCTAAATTTCTATAAACATTTCAAGATAAAGAAATAAAATTACGGAAGATAGAAATTATAATGAATTTACTCTTTCATCTAAACACACAAACTTATTTTACCTGAAATTTCATTATCCTAAAACTTAAATTATATAACGACAACAAATATAACTCTATCTCTATAATTATTATTATGTTAATTAAGTGAAAGGGGTTAAATGTGCACATAATATCTTTGTAAATACCGAGAGCTCGGTGTGGCGTATTAAGTTGTATATTCATTAAGTTTATTAAAAGATACATTATTAATGGGATGAAGATATGTTCATCATGTGTGTGATGCATCATCAAAACCAAAATACTTCTTTGCTATTACATAAAGTGAAAGGAAAAATATGGATTAGTGTACGTACCGTATATCTACCCATACTTACTACTCCGCTATAGTTTATGATGAGATAAGTGCTATGGGTATTTAATATTTAATCGCAGGAGGAATTTTTGTTTGCAATCGTTAGAATACCTTATGGGAACTTAAATTAAATTTTTCCCCCACCAACCTCTTGCAATCTTGATTAAAACTGTTTAATTTAATAAAATTTAATATTTTCAAAAAAGGATGAAAGAGATGAAAAATATTTTATTTCTGTAATGGATGGATTTTTAAATGTAATACAACATCTAACTGATGAGCCCAACTGTCGTACCTCGGCGAAACGCAATTTTTGGAGTTGAGGTCAGTTGAACGTATAAATTGAAATATATTCTTACTATATATACTTAAACAAAAGTATTTTTCTAATTATCTTCACCTACGGTATTAAAGTCGATATACATATTATTACGAACATTCAAAAGTCAAAACTGGGAAAATAAACGTTTGAAAAATAATTTTCCAAAGGTCAGGATCACGTTTCATTGAGCTTGAAGACACAGTAGATAACTTCGTTGATCTTGTTCAAAAAGCCGCATGTGATAAAAACTCCAATCAAAAACAAGTGCCACCATAAAGGCATAAAATATCCCAAAGAAATAAAAGATTTATTTAAAGAGAAACGAAAAGCACGTAAGAAATGATAGCAAACTTGTGTTCCTCAACACAAAGCAACCTTAAATCGCCTGTGTAATTTACTAAAAAAAAACGATATCAGATTTAAAAAACAATGAAGTTGGAAATTACATTGAAAACTTGACAACAGGAAAAGAATACAACTACTGGCTGTGAAAAGCTATATTAAAATAACGAATTAACAATAAAATTTGAAAAATAATAATTTTGGTAATTTTCAATTTTATCAAAAACTAAAAAACTTACGACCATCTGGTTTTTAGCGTTCGACTGAAACTTATTAAGAGTATTAAAAATTCTAACCCAAATTAGTACTTAATAACGACAAATTTTTAAAAAAAAATTATTAGGTATTTTTTTTTTTTCAAATTTTATTTTGAAAATTTTAAGTTTAAAAATCAAAAACTAAGCACTAAAATAACTTCATTTAAAAACATACATAAAGAATGAATATCTGGCTTTAAGATAAGCTATAACATAAGTGTTGCCGTTGTGTTTTTATATCCATTTTATATTTTAGAAACAAAAAATTTTAATTTACCCCTCCCACCTAAAGGGGTGGACAAATAGAGTGGACCGATATCTTAAAATAATATCCATATAATGTACCAACAATAAAAAAAATGGATCTTTTATCACAAAATGCACAATTTTGGAATTAAGTCACCCAACTACATAGAAAAGTAAAACCCTTAACACTTCTGATTGTGTTATTTCAAAAACCGTTATTTGTATGAAAAAAAAATGTTCTACGTTTTTGTAGGAAATATTCCAAGCTACAAATTAGCCTTTCACTTTTTTTTTGTACACCTTACCATTTGGGAGTTATTCTTGAAAAAACATTTTGGTGGGCCTTCAACCCCCCGCAAAATTGTTAGCGGCGCTCATATCGATGGGGACTTTTGACAAATTCTTAAGAACACAATGAGGAAGCTATATACCAAGATCCAGCTTTCCGGCGATTATTTCCGAATTTAGCTATTTTTTTCGCTTCATTGACTGGACTAAAAAGGATTCATTTATTTTCTAAAGGACTCTTTTTTTCATTCGGAGTGATTCATAAATAATTTTGGCATCGGTAACACTGCGTGAAGGAAACATTTAAAACGTTCTATGGAGAAACACTCAATGAAAATAGAAATGTGAATTTTACCACATAATTTACATAATAAGTATAATAACAAGAAATCTTACGATCACCGAATTAAGTAGAGAAATAAAAGAGCTGGAGTTCAATATAGTTTTTGAGTGAATATTACTACTGCGCTCACAGTCAATAATTAATTAACAGAAGAAAAACGCTTAATACCTAAACATCAGTTCGGTTTTAGAAATAAACACTGGACAATTGTGGCGTTAACAATCAAACAGAGGCTACAAAAATTGAACCTGGAACCGAGGAAAAACATATTATAATTTCTAAAATATTCAAAATAATTGAATGCAGTAAATTTTGTTTGTTTTATGGAGGTTTTTTTTTATTATACTGCCTAAAAAAAATTATATGTGGACCTTTGATATTCGTCCTTTGGAGGAATGTTTTTTTTAAGGCAATTTTGTTTATTAAAAAATATATTATGGGCGTTTTAAAAAGTATTTTGTTTACATATTTTGACCCCAAACTCAAAATTAAAGTAGTAATAACTTCTTTATTAGTCAGTTTGGAATTTTTTCACCATCTGATAGCTCTCTTTGATACGCAAATTTTGGCATATCAAACTCCATATTTTTAAAAAAGTGCCTTTATTATAGCACCGTTTTGAATGTAAACGACACAATTATTGACCGAGTGCATAGGATCACTGAATTAATCCTGTCTGGACTTATGGTATACAACTCTGGGATTGTACTTGCGCTATTAATTTAAATATCTAACAAACGTTTGAAAATAAATTTCTAAAATCATTTGTTAATGCGCCGCCGCCGCCGTGGTATATTAGAAACGAAGATCTACTCAGGGATCTCGGGATTCCCACGGTACGAAATGAATGAAATAAAAACTATTGCGCGAGAGTATAGAGAACCAGGGGCCGAATTACGGCATCAGTGACTGAACGACACGTGAGGGAAATTTCATACGAAATATCGAAATCGATATTTTGTATGAAATTTCGAAATATCGAAATCGATATTTTGTATGAAATTTCCCTCACGTGTCGTTCAGTCACTAATGCCGTAATTCAGCCCCAGGTTTTAGAACACGCTGATAGCACGATTATCGAAATTTTTAACGGGATAGATTTAATACACCGCTTGCGAAGGACTTAACCTTCTGACTTACTGCGGTGAACGGAAAACCGCTTTAAAAATCGCGGAATACGCAGGAACTATCAACGGAAAGTTACCTGCAATAACACGCAAACTTGTGTCACTCTTAAGCTGTGACTTAATTGGCATTATTTAAGTCAAAATCAAAAATTTCAATGGCCTGTGGTGGGCCTTCTATTGCCAAGTATTTTCAGTTGTCAAATGTCAGTATAGAAAATACCACCGCTATCAAAAGTTGTTTTTTTTTTCTCTTTAAAATCACTATTACTGATAATAAGAAGAAACTCTGTTTCACTTAATTTTTCATATTTTCAACTTTTATTTCAAAACGAAGCTAAATTCATTCAAAGTCGTAAAGAAACCGTTTCGAAAAGGATGAAACGTCAAAATTTATTGCCTCACCGATGGAAATTAATAATTGGATTTCATCTGCCGAGCAATATTGACATTGCCAAAGTGTCATCCATTGGCAATATTCAAGGCAATGGGAATGAGCCATGCAATTTATTTCCTCAAATATTGCCAATGGAGCCGCTGGGTTAGGTATATGAGTAGGTACGGGTACCAGTTTATGAATTTCTAACTTGCAGGAATTCTAAAATGAAACAATGTGTTCCTTTATTGATGATAAATAGGAGATACTCATTCATTGGTACATAATATGTATAAACACACCATTACTCAAATAACCAAAATGCTTTCTTGAAGCTGAGCAATAATGAAAAAAAATATACACTTAAATTATTTTAATGCGTTTCTATATGTCTTAATTACCGACATGAGGCAGGCCTCTTGTCGCTCAAAAAAAACAAAAATTATTTTATCCGACAAAGCAATTCGACGCGCGTTAATTGTGTTCACCTCTAACCTCATAAATAAAAAAATAGCTCACTCAAGCTTATAGTATTGCCGCCCCGACGATGACACTAACATAAATTCATTTTTCGTCGTCTGGATAAATGCGATTATCCCTCCAAATCCCACTTCAAAAAGCAAAAGTCAAACCATCTCGCGGTTTGATAATTTTGTCATAAATAGAACAGAAAATAATTTTTGTGAATTACCGTCAACCGCACTTGATAATTATCATCTCCAATGACTCCGACAAGCGGAGGAGGCGGCTAACTAATAAAAAATATTTGCTCCAATTAAAACTGCCAATCAAAAACTTTACCACAAGCAGGTTTTGAATGCAATAAAAAAAAAAAGAAAGGAGACAGGTTCATTGATCTTGAATATCTAATACAAAAACTGGTACTGGATGCCCCATCACCCAGCTGGTTCACAATATTATCTTGATGAAGATGTTGCTATGCACATTTGAGGACAAAAAATATCCTTTAGTTTGTAAATAGTATATGAACAAACAGAATTTGATGTTTCATCTAGAAATAATATTCCAATGGACGGTTGAAAAACCTAAATCCGGTCAAACGGACACTTTTACGACTTTCATTATTGGCACCATCTCTGAAAGGATATACAATATACGAGTACATAATATAAGCTTGCTCAGAGAAATGAAAATACATGCTCGTATAGTCAAAGGAAAAAAAATACAAAAACAAAAATCTCCATCCAAATGTCAATGAATCGAACCGAATTTTTGCTTATTGGCTATTTGTCTGAGCGCAAGGATATTTTACGGCTCATTGTCACACGCCGCGCGCCGGCCGCACTGCCACACCGCACAAGGACCCCACTTGGTTTTCTGTTGGATGGAGCTGAATTCATGAAAGGCTAAACGGTTGGTTGGCTCTGGCTGTGGCGATGCGATTGTTGAGGTTGACTGGTCGAGTGAAAGTAAAATATCCCTAACTTATATGCCCTGTGTACTGTGTAGTGTATATATGTATATTTCACTCACAAGAGGTTATGACTTGATTGCTGATATTCATCTTATTTGTCTGAAGTTTATTAGGGGTGACAAGACGAGCTGAAAGTGAGTGCGAGAAATTGAAATTTGTTAACAATGGCATTTACATTTATACGCTCACTAAATCAACTTTATTTGCCCAAATAACTGGATCTATGTATATCTTCTTAAGAGGTGTTGATTTTTTTTTTATTAGATACGAGAAGTTATATGCCTTGGCTATAAAATGAGTGTATGAAAGCTGTTGTTTACTTGCTGAAATGTTGAAAGGTCGGAACTGTAAGGTCACGTTTTATTTTCGTAAAAAAAAAACTGATTCAATATTTTATTTAATAATGCGACATGACCACGATTAAAAAGAAAGAAAAAAATTAGGTCCAAAAGTACTTCAAACTTCTTTTTAAATTTTCAAATCGCTAATTGGATTCGGTCTTTGTTCCCCTCAAAGTATTAATAGATATCCTTTTTTTTTTCTCCATAATCCGAGAAAGCTACAATCGGAATTTCTTTCAATTTCAAATTTAAAAATCGTGTAATTATAGGTGTGTTCCTTTACTTTAAAACTCTGTGCATTTGTGTGAATTTCTACGCCATTTAATTTTTTTTATATGAACTTTGACAGACTTTGGTGTAGAAATTCACAGAAATGCACAGAGTTTCAAAGTAAAGGAACTAGGCTTATATGTCACTGAGATAGCCTAGGAAAGGAAAACTGGTCATTTGCGGTTTATTGACCTGACTTAAGAAACTCTACAACAAAAGGTCAAATTTCAAAATATCGGTGGCCAGTTCATGTAGCTTCTGCTTGGGATAACTATATATGCGCTCGTTCAGAATGTCCATTCTATAGTATCAGCTTCGAAGAAGTACGGAACGATTATGCTAACGGTTGAGAATCCACACTCAACGGTCACTTTCTGTCGATGCATAGTCAGTTGGTAGACGTGCTACGTGACGTGCAAATACTAAATTGTCGGATTATTGACCCGTTTCGACAAAAATGGGCTTCGTCGATGTGGATGATTTTTTGTTGAAATCGGGGCACGCTTTCAACTTCTCCAGATCCCCGCCAGCGAGCAAACGGTATTGTCTATATTGTATGGTCGTATTTCTAAGCCATGGTGATTTATCTTTGATGTCTGTCTAATAAAAAATAACAGAAAAATTAGCAACAGGTAAAACAACAGACCGCCATTAACTGTCAAAATCTAACCCATCTCTATTCAAAAACTTTTTATTTTCCATACCACGAACGCTAGGATAAAGTATTGCGCATTTTTATATAGCTGGGGAAGAAAAATGACGGTTTTAATTTCATGAGAATATCTTATGTTAACATAAGATGATTTGCCTTTCCATACTTTTCAAGAATTTTTAGAGGTATTTTATCTTAACTCAACTTATATCTGATATTTTGTTTTGTATTTGCTCGTGGTTATATTTAATCAATTTAATATGTTTTACTTTTTCAAAATTATTACAAACTACCAAAGTAAATTAATCTTAAGCAGTGGCGGATCCATGGAGGGGGGGGAAGTTCGGGTCCCCTCAGTTTGTGCTTGTTTGTGTTTTTTTTTTGAAAATCGAAGATGGCTTTGCTAACTTCACGCGCATAAGTTATAACGTAGCACATAGCTCGCGCAAGTTTTATTTTTCTTTAAGTTTTCTATTTGTAGTTGGACCCCCCCCCCCCTCCTCTCCATGACCAAATCCTGGATCCACCACTGATCTTAAGTCTACTTAAAATATTTGAATTCGATTGAACACAACATCTTATGTGGACTTAAGATATTTTACCTTGTATCACCATGTCATTTTCTTACATTAAGATGATTTGTTATTCTTTATAAAAAGGAAAGGGAGTGAGATAAAAGAATGCTGATTACAGAGAACTGTACGCTAGCTAGAAGTTTGTTGCAAAATTATTCAACGCGATAATTATATATTAAGGTTGATCTTTACTTTAGATTTAGGATGGCGGAACAGCAACAATTTTAATAAATAAAAGAAACTTCAATAAAACTTAAGAAAACGTTGTGCACTAGACCGGTGTATAATGTGCATAGAGTAAACGACGAATGACAGGCTAACAACTGTCAAATGAAATAGGCGCGTTTGAATAACTTTCAACAGGCAGCCATTAAAGTGCTGCCACCCAGTAGCTCAGCAATGGGGTGGGTTCAGCGAAGTGGGGTTTTATTAATCGAATTTGATTAATAAAAAAAATAATAAAATCGACGATAAAAAAAAGAAGCTAAGTACAGGGTGTACTAAAGTACAGGGGTACTAAAGTGGGCGCCAGGAATTTTGTTTGTACCAAATACAATTAGTAAAATTCCAAATCTAATTGTACTACGTTGTAAAAGACACGATAAGAAGAAACCAAAATGAAACACAAATTTGATATGCCCGAATGGGGATTTAAAATAATTTTATTTGGGAAACCTTTGGGTGGAAACCCAGGATTAAAACCCAACATTTTTTCAATTACCGAAATACATTTAAGAATTATTATAAGGCTTACGGGTAACCATTAAAGCCGAAACAAAGAAAAGAAAAATGAGCCGTTAACAACTGAAACTACCGCGTCCCTGTTTTAACTGGGATTTAAAACGACAAATAAAAAAAGAAAAGAACTAGGGTTTATCAGAATTTAGAATTCTTATCGGGAAACAAAAAATTTCCACTATTACACTTTTGGACAAAATGTCCGCTCTACTTATCTGTTTTGTTCTTATACTTCCTTCTCCTTTATCTCCTCTCTCAACTCGCTTTATCCTGATTTTTAACAAATTCTTTTCGCTCCTCGAATCACCTTTTTCTACTTATCAACTTTTCAACTTCTCAACTATTTAATTTTAACACCAAAAATTTTTCCTCGCTTTTCTTTCTTCCTTAATTTTTCTCAAATTTCCAAAAATTCAACTTCTTGATTGGAAAGCTCTCTAAAGAGTGACTTTCCCAGATACCATCAATTCCACCTTAGGCCATTCCAACCACTCAAACATTCATACATTCAGCCATTCGTTTTCGTGATCATCAGTCACGGGATCGCGGCTTTCTGGAAAGCTACGTGCTCTCCTCGAAAACCTCCGTTGTTGAATCTCAACGAAACTTTACTCTCACACGCACATTCACGGATTCGGCAAAGTTGTTGGATGTCTTTCCAAAACTTGTCAAACCTTAATGGCCGAGTTCAGACCCATCCCAAACTAATATTTTCGAGAAAAATTAAAAAGAAACAAACCCGAGGAAAAGTTTATCCTAAGCATTCTCCTAGTTACAACAAAGTTTTCGCGGGTGATTCGAGGCACGAATAAATTCCGTCCACAATCAATATTTTTCGATATGACAAGGAGGAAGGCAAATTTCTTTTGAAACGCGAACCCTGTTTACTGTTTTGATTGCATTCGATAACCCCTTTCTATAAAATATTTTGTAACTTAAGATTTTACTTTTGACTAAGTTAAAGGCCCATTTAACTTACAATAAAATGTTACTTTAACTTAAAGTTAGGATGAAGTGTTTAGATAAGAGTTTCGATAGAGTCCACCTGACCCGATGACTTCTTCAGCTCATCCGCTGATATTTCAACATAAGACCGCTTGTCTTTGTGATTCGTATACTTTATGGATTTTGGAATCAACTGCTCCCTTCGATTTATAAAACTGCTCGCACACCTGTTTTTGGTTAATTTTCCAAAATACCTTAAGAGCAGGACTCTGGGTGATGGATACCAGGTTTTCTACTGAACTGTACGAGTATCTTGGAGCCGCAACGAAGAAGGAAAGGTTAAGAATGGGTATAGGAGATAGAATAGGCTGGGTGAAACTTGTTGTGGTAAAATTTAACAAGTTCATTAGAAAAAAACAGGCGAGATTTTTTAGTGAATAACTCGACCATTTTTAAATTTTACCAAAAAAAATTATAGCTAAACTGGAAGTAAATTCAATTATTTCATAATTTTTTTCTTATTATTATAAAATAAAATTAAATAAATGAAAATTGTTTTAGTTAATTTTCTAAAATTATCTGTGAACAGTTTTGTAAGACGTCTCATTTATTCCTTTGAGAGCAACGACATGCCACATTGTATGGTCTATTTTATTACGATATTATAATATTAAAAAAATCTTTGAATGAAATGACAGGATAGGACTTTATTGTTTACTCAAAAGGAATATTGAAAAATAAATTTAATGTCCGTACTTATATCCGCAGGTTTTCAAACAAAATTTAAATTAAACTGCTTTCTATGTCATTTGAAATAATTATCTTGATCAAATTGTGCAATTGAAGGAAGTGATAAACTCCCAAATAAATTGGAGCCATAAGCTAATAAAATAATTTATTCGTCAACAGAATCCTTTTTTTACTATGTACGATATTTGTGATATTTTGTAGTTTTTTATTCAAATAAAAATATGATGCTTATTTGGAGAGGTACAAAATATCATCTAGGTATCAAATTATGCAATCGTAGGGTGATATGAACAAAAACGGAGCACTTGTTGAGAGCAAGTACTCAATATAAAAAGCTTATTGTAGCAGATAGGAACATTTTAGTATTCAATAATTCTATTGGTACGAAATGGAAAACCTGCTCCAGAAAATGGAGTTTTGAGCAGATGCTCTGCTTTATTCATGTATCTACGATTTATTTTCTAAGTTTTTCAGCAGGATGCGAATCTGTATATCGAAGTCAAATTATCGGATTTTACCGATGAAATTGTAAACATAACTAAGAATTAAATGAAAACTTGTTTGTTTATAAAGTTTAAAAAGTCACTAGTTCAGCAACAAATTAAGCCTATAGTACGCTGCTGATGCGAAACGAAAAATCCCATACAAAAATGACACAACGAAATCATAAACGGAAAATTTCGTTCAGCTTTTCGTTTTGCAGTACGCTGTTCGAAGAGCGAAATTTATAATTGTAGCAGATTATTTGGAGAAGTCTCCGCTCCTTTTTCGCACTGAATTAATTATACAGACTATTTATTGTGTGCGAAAAAATGACATTTGAGTTTTATTTGTGTTTTTTTGTTTATCATTTTCTTACATCATGGGTTTCTCTGATTTTTTGCGTTCATGTTTGATTTTGTTTTTGGAATTAGTGAAACTCTCCAAGGATATTTTTCGTTGTGTTTTCGCAAGCGTTTCGTTGTCTGTTTGGAGATCACAGGAAATTTTCGTTTCGTATCAGCAGCGTATACTAGGCTTTAGCTTTAAATTTATTTCAAAAATACTTATTTAAATGGAAATAAAATTTTTACAAAAAAATGTGTGGCACATGATGATAGCAAAGAATGGAGAGAATATAATGCATGTGCCCCATGTTTTTAATTTTGGGTATGCGGCTAGGAAAAATTATTTTATACTTTTTACACTTTTTCAAAAATGTGCGGTATAAAAATATTGATTTTTCACCAAGTTTGAGGTTTTAGTTTCTTCACAAAATAATTTATGATTTTATCACAGCTTAATTTCAAATGTTCTAGAAAACTGGAGGGTTTTCGGAGCGGCTATTCCACTAATCTTTATCCTAAGAAGCATTGCGAGATCCTTTCCGGAAAAAAGAAGTTAATGTGTATTCTTCGTTGACTTTAAAGAAGCATTCGACACAGTTGGGAGAAAAGCTTTGCTTTACAAACTATACAACGCTGATGGATGAAAACCGTGCAGCTGTGTGGAACGGAGACAAAATGTCGGATTGCTTCGAAACACCAATAGGAGTTAAACAGGTTGCATGGGTGCCCCCTGAGTCCGAATCTGTTTGCACTCTTCATCGACGATCGTGTTGACTCTCTACCAGGTTGAATTAAGTTGCTGGAACAATGATTAAAGCCCTTTTCTTTACCAATGACGTTGTGTTTTTGCATTTATTCACCTTAAACTCTGCAACTTTTGATCAATCGGCTTGGTGTATACTGCAAGTTGTGGAACTTGGCGGTGAATCTATAAACAAATCAAAAGTGATTGTCTTTAAAAAGAGTCTGGGCGAACGTCTAGAAATGAGAAGTGGATCGATGTTGTCAAATCTTATAAATATCTTGGTGTTATTATAACTATGGAAAGCCATTTAAAAGATAAACTCAAATGTATAAGCTATACATGGTAGAAATGTATCGAAAACAGCCTATAATTTTGCATAATGTCAAGTACCATGCTGCTCAAACGTGGGGTTTTGAATCCAGACCTCCTCCGCATGAACATTGAAGCCAAATATTTTTATATCAATTTATTTATTTATTAAATATATATTTGTCTTCGACCTAAATTTGGTCTATATTTGACCTACCTAATTACAAAAAGCCCATCTTTTTATAAAATTTCGACTAAAATTTTTTTCAAGTGTAATGAATAGGTATCTATACCTCAAAAACTTCAAATGCATCTTAGTGGAAAAAGGTATATATATACCTACTACATTATATATATATATACCTACTTACATTAGATTGCGAAACAGTTTTATGAGGGAAACTGAATTCCAGGGCTTAAAGTATGTTAAATTTTGAAAACTCGGGAAATTTATTATACCTCTCCAAAGCAAATTAAATATTATAAATACATATTAAAATACCTACTATTCAATACTATAAGGGCAAAAACAAGTAAGCACCGCCATTTTCGATTTAAAAAACAAAAAAACTGTGCTGCACAGCGTTGTTCTTGGAACAAAAAATCCTGGGGCCATTCTTGGGGCCATTTCAAATTTCTTGGGGCCAATTAGGGATATTGGAGTAAAATGACACATTTCGAAATGATTTCTTTGATATTTTTTATTATTTTATTTATTTTTTCAGCAAACAAAGAATAATTTCTAAGAAAAAGAATAAATTAAATTTAAACGAAAGTAAAATTTACAATTTCTCCTAATTTGTTTTAATCAATTCTGTAGAGGCTAAATAAAAATTAACAGGGTTTCATTTAAAACAAAAATCATTCAACTCTCATAAATGAGTAAATAACTCCTTTGTTTAGTTTGTTGCGGTTTTAATAATTTTATGGTAGAAGAAATCATTCTTCATAATGCACTGCATTGTACAGATAGTCATTTAAAATATTGTTCGCTAATTTTTCCAGAGTTGGTCCAGAATTAAAAAATGAATCTATTTCTTCTATTAAATTCAAATAAATTTTTAGAAACATCTATTCCTTTGAATTGAGTATAGATAATATTAATAAGCTCAAAAATATTTGCGTTTCTCACAGATTTATGAAAGCTTACATTATTAAAGCTTGTCAAAATAATACATCATCATTTTCTACTAATTCTCTTAGGGCCAGTTGTACAAATATTTAAACCGTGGTTCAGCAATTTGTATCCACCGATTTCGGGGGATCAATTGAGTTTTAACAGTGGTTTACCGTTCAAGTTGAATTTGAAATAAACGTGAGCTTGTTGAAAACTTGATATTTTTTTAAATTTGTGAAATCAAGTATTTTTTCTATTGTTTTATTTATGAATTTTTTGAAACTGGGGCCATTTCACGTTGGCCCGGGGCATGGGGCCAAAATACAAAACTTGGGGCCAAATGGCCCAATTGGGCACTTTAGCACAACGCTAGCTGCATTGCAGTGCTCAATTGTGCTGCGATGTGCCGTAAATATTTTTTTAAATTCATAAATTAGCAAACTTTAGAGATGAATTTTAAATTCGCAAATTAGAATATTTTTTTTTTCGGATACAAATTTTTAAAAAGTTATACTTGTGCTATTTTAAGCTCAGTTTGTACTTGTTTGTAGTTTTTTTTTATCAATAATGTAGCACAAAGCCAACGCAAGTTTTATTTTTCATTAATTAAGTTTTCTATTATTAGTTGGACCCCCCCCCCCCCCCCCCCCCCCCATGACCAAATCCTGGATCCGCCACTGAGGTTTACATACTCTTAATAAGAAAGAACTTGGTAGGTATATCCTCTAAAAAGTATTTTTTTATATTCTTCCTTGATCTGACCCATTGAACGAAAGCTGAAGAGAAACCAATTAGACATAAGTCAGTATATAGATACAGTCAACTTGATGGGCCTAACTCAATAGTTTCATTTGTAATAGATGTAAATTTAAGAAGATTAACTATAGTAATTTTCTTTTTATAAAAAACCATTTAATTTAGTGAAATACTTTATACATATCACTTAGATTAGCCTGTTTGTGGATTGGGATAAATGAATGCATTTGTCCAAATTTTAGAGAAAATTGCTTGTTTTTAAGAATTCTAAAATACAAATGTTAATGATTTGAATCTTTAGAGCCAATTCATGTGAGCTAGCTGTGTATTTTATTTTTATTTTTTTTACAGCATAGACCATTAAAGTGTGTTAACACTATTCTTCAGACAACACTGAAAATCGTCTCCTTCTTATCCTCTTTTCTACATAATTTTGCTGAACGAGTATATATTTTGTTTGATAATCTTGAAAATGAAGTTTCAAAACAAATATTTTGCTAACTGATACTGAATGTAGGTGGGCACAGCTATGTCAGACACAGCTATAAAAAAAAATTTATTGACTTAAAACCCACTGTAGAAACACAAAATTTTAAAATAAATATCCCAATCTACGGAAGGAAGACAGAGAATATTTAACAAAAACATATGTATTGATATTAAGTCAAAGTTCAGAGATTAGGATAAAATTTCAGAGAAGATTTCACAGCAAATAAAAAAAAACACAGTTTATCATATAAATGATGGTTTGATAAATCGAACGTTTTCTTTGTATTTCTCCGAAAATTGTTAAATATGTAGAGCTGTGAAGCTTGGTATGGTTCAGCAGGTACAATATTAAATTATGTACCTACAAAATAAACATATTATATATCGCTTCTTAAAACCTATTTTCTGTGAGGTATAACTTCTCGTATTATATTAGGTATAATACCTACTCTTAATTTCACACTCAAGCCCTATTCGAGCATTTATCAAATACATTGTACGAATAATGACACTAATTCCAATTAAGTCCATTAACCACATTTTTGGTTTGAAAATTTTAACTTAAATTAATACTCGATAATGTGCATGCATGCATCAAAGGTATTTTTCCCCATGAATACTTCTAATTATATGAATGAAATGAGATTTCTATTCTTAGTATTATTAATTCCTCTTAATGAGTATAGGTATAATGAAATTTAATTTTGCTAAAATATAACCTGAATAAATGAAAATGCATTAAGCTGTATGCATCATTAGAACCCAGCACAATAAAATTATAGGTAAAAAGACTACAAAAGCATTGAATACATTCTAAACAGAATAAAATTTATGAAACACCAAAAATATGAAATTTTCGCATTAGTAATTAGGATGCGAGTAACAATGCCAACCACGTAAATTTTCATTGAATTCGAAATATTCTCATTCTTCTCCTTAATTGAAATGGAGGAAACCCGGAAACTCACATCAGCTAAAACATATATGTACATATATATGTACATATATGTACATGCATGGCGTACCTAACTATGTAATATAAATTTTGTGGGTATAACAGATGCTTTTATTTCCTTTTCTAGGTAATTCATATCGTTAATTTCCAGGAAAATACTGACAATAGTGAAAATAAAACCATTAATTGTGCCCAAATCAAGACAAACAAATTGCAATTTCTATTAAGTAGAACCAACAAGTTGTGACATGAAACAACAAACCCCGTATTATGAAATTTTATTTTCATAAAACATTGTAAGAATTTAATTAGTTAATTTAATGGCTTTAACAATTTGCCAACAGCATAAAATGGTCGTCGTAGACAGGAAGTATAATAATTGATACATTAGAGCTACCTACATATGTATGGACTATGGTGTGATAAAGGCCTATACATTGTATACTAGATGTGCGTGCAGTATATTTAGGGGAAGTATGTATCTATATAGAAATTTTATCTTTGTTGGGAAATATAACGCGGTGGCTAAGCAAATTGTTAATGATTCGTTCAAGGGCGGTTAAACCCAAATTGTTAGGAATGTAAAACACCTACTTTTCATGTTTTTTTATATTAGAAAATGTTTCATTTCATTTCGTGGGTAAACGCAGAATCTTTTCATAGAGCCTGATGTTAAATAACCATCTACGATTTCTTTTTCTTATTTTCTCGAAATTGTTTGAATGAAGTACAACTGGGTTTCAATTTTACGCCTTATTTTTGGGTTATGGTCGTATATTTCGTTAATGACTGGACGAATTTTGTTACAGTTTCCAATCTGATAATTCTTAGGGCCAGTGTTGTGTTTATGAGTCGAATAATCTCAATGCACTTGTGCACAGTGACCTACAATTGAATAATGTTGCGGATGGTCAGTCGTTTGTTTTGACTGATCATGATTATCGTTGTGGATTTCTATGCACAAAGTGATTAATAAATAATAAACAATATGTTGGATTTTTGTTTACTGCTTATTTGTATTGTTCATAGCGGATTTAATAGACAGTTTGCCCGTAAGTATAGCGTACCGAGAAACCCATAGGTTTTAAAGCTCTACTTGTTGCTGACGAAATAGATATATTGCCATATACACCTGAGGCAAACAGCTTTTGATGAATAAGCTATTTGAATATTGTAGCATGTGGACGGTGTCGAACCTGGGACTTTTGCCGCCCCAGGCAAATACAATTTTGGCGCCCCAAACTTTAAAAAAACGAAAATCGTACAAATTAATATTTAATGTTTTATTTAATACATTTTAAGGATTTTCGATAAAATAATTTTACAAAATATTGACATTGAAATGCTGCTCTTCGCGATTTCATTTTTGCAAATCTTGTAGCGATTTCTTCTTCTTCAATACGAATCAGCATGTCTTTTTCAATTGAAATTGTTGCCAAGGCTGTTAATCGCTCTTCAGTCATAGTTGAGCGTAAATATAATTGTATTATTTTAAGTTTTGAAAAACTAGCTTCCCCTGTAGCAACACTTACAGGAAACGTTAAGAGAATTTTTAACGCAGTTGTTAAATTTGGATACAATTCAAGCAAATGGTTTGAAGCTAAATAATTTAAAATTGATAGCGGTTTGAAATCAGTTAGATTTGACGTTTGATTAAATATATTAATTTCACTCAAGTGATCCCTAGCTATTACATCCTTTTGAACTTCGTAGTTCGTCCTCAATTCTTGCTGTTAAAATTGCTTCAAGTTTCTCGCAATCCTTAAAGTCCACATTCTTTGAAATATCGCAGAGAAAACCGAAGCTTTCGTTCAGATATTGATACTGTCCAAAACGCTCGTCGAGAGAAGATAACGTCAAATAGATTACGTGGCAGAAGAAATCAACTTTGAATTTAAATTTTGGATGAACTGATTGAGATTGTTCAGACTGATAACGGCGACTACGTAAGATCATCGAATCGGACACAATGAAATCTACTTGCATATTCATCTTTGTAGCAATATCTATAGCGTTCTTGTATAATGCTTCAAATAAAGATTCCTCAGAACGGTTTGCCTGAAAGTACTGCCGCAGTTTATCTAAATGTTCTAAGCGTGTTAAAAAGTCCATGGATTTTGACTGAAGCATTTTTGAAAGAAGTTTATTTTTCCTAAAAACTCATTCGATATAATCGTTGACAAAACAAATTTAAATTTGTATATGGGTTTACCTATAGTTGAGTTGCTTTGAAACTTGAATTTTCATCAAATTCTGCACTTTCTGCCTACATGGCCAACTTTAATGATTATATTTTGATGCTATAAAAACGCTGCACAGTTCGTGCAAGCAACGGTGAACGGCAACAAGCTTCCCAAATGTTAAATACTTTTACAGAGAGAAGAAATAAATTTGTGTGTATGCCCTCGTATACCTGGAATAAACAACAAAGAAGAATGAACAAAATACAGTGCAGTAGTTGCTAATATTGTTTTAGATTCAAGGAGACGCATTTGTGTTACCCTTTTTTCAGTTTTAAATTTGTTCCACCAATTTTGCCGCCCTAGCTGAGTGGCGCCCCAGGCAACTGCCTGTTTTTCCTTAAGGCAGGTTTGGCACCGCATGTGGAAACTCAAACTAAGCGTTAATCTTACCAAATCTAAAGTATTGATATTCAAGAAAGAAGGAGGGAGAACCTGTATTTACAAAAAAGGTATTTCAATGGTGAAACTTTAGAAATCAAAGAACATAAATATCTTGGGATCCTTTTCACCAAAAACCTTAGTATGGAAAAACATCTCCATGGAATAGGCTCTCACAAGCTAAAACAGCCAAAGGACTAAATGCTTAAATAAATAATGGCTCATAGAAGTAAATATAGGGTTTTTGAGGTTGTGAGGCAATGAATATGAGACAGTATAAGTAGCTTCTTAGATTGTACATAAAAAGGACTTTTCATCTTCCACCCAACTCACCGAATTATATGGTTATGCTGGAAACTGGACTATGGGGACCTTCTGTCAAAACGTTTAAGCTCAAGTGGATTGTATCACAAAAGTTGTAAACATGCCTAACAATCGATTGCCAAAAAAGCAATACAAGTAATTCAAAAGAAAACTAGCTGGTATAATGAATGGTGGACTTGGTACACCAAATAGATTTTGAGTTAAATCTTGATGTTAGAGAAACAGTATCCTTGAAAACAATTCTGTGTTAACTCATCACATGCGGGGATGAGCATGCAAGGAAGCGATAAGCGGAGATTTAAGAGAAGAACTTTAAAACAAAATTTCATATACCGCACCGAGAGGATCTACCTATTTTATGTAGTTTGTGAAGAACGTGTAGATGTATCCTGATGATTTTACATATATCAAATAATCAAGAAAGACAAATTTGTTACGAGTTAAATGTGAAACAACACCTGTTCGACTTCTGTAGGATTACTCTTTCTTATCGAGAAAAAATAATATCGGAAAGCTTTTAACTAAAAACAAACCTAATTAAAAATAAAACAAAAAATTAGAAAATTTGTAAAAATCTAAAATTAAAACTTTCTCACAATTTTATGTATAAAGTTAAATTTTCAAAATGTTGTCAATCAGGCAGATGGCACAGTCATGCACTGCAATAATAATTTATGTACATTTTGTAAATGAAATTTTAAATATATAATAAATCTTATCTTCTCTAATCTTCTCACGCGATCGACATCGCAAACCCAAAATTTTAAAATCTGATCTGACATCACTGGTCTGCGAACAGTTTAATTTCTTCAAAACGCGTCGGGAAGAAATAAATAATAATAGGCGTTTTTTTTGCAAGCCCGGGGGGAATTGAATGAAAAAAACCATGTGGGTGCTAAAAAATTTACATATAAAATGCAACAACAACTAATCCCCTGCGGGCTCAGCTATAATCCCAGAAAATTCTCGGGGCTTAACTTAATCGCACTGAATAACTGTGTTACCGGCATGATTTACATACATGTTATCGATAGTTTGTATGAAAACTCCATGTTTTTTTCTGTTATGGCGTCGCTAATACCCGTTGTCGTTTTTTTTTCAACCAATTGCCCTCGGGATTGCAAAAAAAAACACACCTAATATTTCACATACGTACCTATCTAATGCGATCAATGCTTAAAGAATAGTTTAATGTCTCGTATATGTATAAATATAATATGTATGTATCATAGTCATTTATTTAACTTTGCGACAGTGAGAAGCTTGGCCAAACTTCGATCAGTATTATTTTTAAATTGTTAACAATTTGTCTGCTTTTGCATTACTAAACGAATACAATTTAAGATAGAGGCGCAATTAAGAGATTATGTACTAATCGAGCCTATTTGATCAAAATGCAAATTGAATAATACCTAATTCAATGCAGTGTTTATTAACTACTTTATTATGTTCACATGATGGTGTATATAATATATAGGCAGGAAATTAATTGACTGTCTGGTAAATTTCAATTATGCGATAAGCTGAAACGTGCTCTCAAATCAGTTGATTTTCAGAATTGTAATTAATGCAATTTGTGTGCCGTTGCAATGTTAATAGATTTCTAATTCATATAAACTTACATATTATTTTCTTTTAATATCGTGCATTTAAGTGCGAATAAACTACCATTTGAATAAAAATAAACGTTCGAATTTTTATTTAAAATAAAAAATTAATAAAACATCAGAAACTTACTAAGCATGAAACCCCACAGACCCATTCGTAGAAATTTAAAAATAACTTGCATAAAATTTCATACAAAATTCGAAAGATAATATTCCAAACTAAATGCAGATGTTAATAAGCATAACTTGACGTTGGAAGGACGTTTCTGCATCTGGTTCAGCATTTTTAACAAAGACCACGACCAACCCACTCTTCTCATTCAATTATAATAAAAAAAAACAACAACACAAAAAACTGCATCTTGTTGTGTATTTTGCCAAAACAGGAGTACTAGAACATTTACAAAGGCCAGGACGTAGGATATACCCACAAGCGACATTTTATCGTTATTATGAATATGATAGTCTTGGTTTGGCATCATTACCATTAGAACTAAAAATGATAACACATCTCCCCCATGATGATGTTATTGCATTGTAAGTGACTATGTTATGCTTCCTTTTTGGATGCAGCACAAGTCCTTGTATATGGAAGCCTTCAATTCGTTTTGTATAGAGTTGTAAAAAGTTTTTAATATATTTTAATGTTGTTCTTTTTTTTTATAATTTTCATGACAGTTGTAGAGGTTTCTCTTGAAAAAAAAAAAATTATAATTGAAAAGAAGACCATCAACGTTTAGGTGCAACAGGAAATTGAATGTAATAATATTAAAGGAAGGACATTGCATTTATGTATGAGCATTATTGAATGTTGGTGAATCATGTTTACATATATTTTTATTAAGTACATATATTTTTCTGTCTTCTTTAAAATTATTCGTTATAATTTTAAAATGAATGACTACGAATAAAAAAAAAACACAGGTAGTTTTTATATTTTATTTTAAAATTTTTGAGTTTAAAAATCATTTATTCAAAAAGTAAGCACTAAATGTAACTTAATTTAAAAACATGAAAGAATGAATTACTGGACCTTAAAAAAAGCTATAGCATGATATTGTAAGTATTGCCGTTGTGTTTTTATATTCATTTTCTATTTTCAATATTTTTTGTTTTTAATTTGCCCTTCCCACTCAAAGGAGTGGAAAAATACATTGGGCCAATATCTTAAAATCATGGTTCATACAATGTACCAACAAAACAAAAAAATTGAGGCTTTTATCACATGCACAATTTTTTAACTATAAGCCGTCCCAATACTTAGAAAAGTAAAACCGTTTACTCTTCCAATTGTTTTATTTCGAAATCCGTTATTTTTATGAAAAAAAAAGTATGTTTATGTTTTTTGTAAGAAATTTTCTAAACTACAAGTCAATGCTGAAATACCATTTTGAGGGGCATTCAACCCACAGTAAAATTGCTTGCAACGCTAATATCGATGAGGACTTTTGACAGTTTTGTAAGAACACTATGAGGAGGGTTATATACCAAAATCCAGGGGTGGAATCGTGTAAGGTGATTTGCGATAAGTGAGAGTCACATTCAAACAATTCAGTCTGTGTAAAAAGATATCACATTTGATAGCTAAAGAGCTATTACATCAAAAATGTGATTGTCATTTTCCAACAAATTTTACGTATCTGCCGCCGTACGACTAGAGTTACCACCAGCCTACAAAAATTGAAAAACTTTTTCAGAGTTCCTTTTTTTTTTCATTCATACAAACAAAAAGAAACAGTCTTGTGACCAAAAAAGTTTACTACATTACGGAAGATGAAGAAAAAATAAGAATTATATCGCAAGGACGTCATTTTCTTTATATATTTTCGATTGCTCATTACAAAAATTTGAAACATTCACTATGGCAACCATGTTTTTGACAAATTACATTGGAAAGTATTCAATTGAATTGAATTGAGTTGAATCACCTTACCCAGATGGAAAACTAAATGACAATCACATATGACTATGGTTGATGTGACAATCATTTATCACCTTAGCCGATTCCACCCCAGCTTTCCAGCGATTATTTCCTAATTGGGCCGTTTTTATGGCTTTATTAACTGAGCTACATCGCCATTATCATGAAATTGAATTTCTCTTTTAAACAGCAGTATAAAAATTAGGCACAATCTTCACGCACGACTTTTACGCACGACTTTAATGCACGACCTATATGCACGACCTGTATACGCTCGACCTTTACGCTCGAACTTTAGGCACGACCTTTACGCTTGACCTTTAACCAATACGCATGACCTTTATGTACGACCTTTACGCACGACGTTTACGCATGACATTTACGCATGACCTTCACGCATTACCTTTATGCATCACCTTTACGCATGACCTTTTTGCAAGACCTTAATACGTGACTTTTACGTATGACCTTTACGCATGACCTTTATATGCATTTACGTATTACCTCTACGCAGGACCTGTAGGCATGACCTTTATATTGCTTTCTGTTTAGTAAACATTGTTGTGTAACAGAAAATTTAAAAGGTATCTTATTAAGAATCGGAGTAAACGGATGTTACGCCACTGGTATTTACTTTAATTTCTTAGGGCTTGTGTGTTGGGTAAATACAGAAGCAAAATTGTATTTTATGTGCCTATTTCTCCCATTAAGATATTTTTCTAAAAAAAAAATGAAAATGGATATGCACATATTTCACAGCCTCAAAACGACATCGCATATCGGGTTCCGACTTTGGAACATCTCTTAACATTACGATGAAAGGTTGCACTAAGTTTTCAAGGCATGAGGTAGGTATGATGAGCCTCTGTAGATTGTAGCTTGCTCTAATTTCATTACAACTAAGAATGGTGTATGATTCATTTTCATATCAAATCATTCATCAAGTATGTGTGGAAGGAATAATTGAAGCATCAGCTCTATATTCACCATCAACGAAAAAAGCGATTCTATGTATATGATTTAGTATAAACATCCTATTTTTAAATCGATCAATAACTAAAAATCACAAACAAATCAATTCGTACAACCGAATTAAACAAAATCCTATTTTTAAAATCCTTTATTACTTGGAAAACAATAAAATAATTAATCTTAATTATGGGTAAATTCACAGTTTTGATAGGTCTTCCACACACATACAATGAACATGATCAGCTGAATAAAAAAAACTCCTTTCATAGCCTTAACTATTTCGACCACTCACAAAAATTTAAAAAAAGATTCCAACCAAAATCGAATAGTCACATCGGTAAAATATTATATAAATACATATATTGATAATACAAACATAAACTGCATCTGGCATTTTATTAAATTTAAAAGAATAACGTATGAGCGGAGAAAAATTTATTATTTTAATTTTACATGGAAATTGGTATTCATTTATTTAAAATAGCTTTTGCACCAGATTTATGAAAATAATAATTATATTGTATTTTGTAAAGAACAAAATAAATTGGGCTTTTGTATAATTTATATGTAGTTTTGCATTTTTATTTTTATTTTTATTATTATTTTAACCTTTACTTTCAATATTTCTGGTGGCTATCGCAGTACAATCAGCTGAGGTAGAAACATAAAATTTAATTAATTTTCTGTCTATTTTTGGTTTATTTAAAGGAAATCTGATCAAAAAACATTCGAATGGCTTCTGGTTTCCGGGAAAATACACATAGCGTTTTTGATTGCTAAAGCATGTAGGTGTATACAAAATCATAATTGAAATTACATTTCCTTCTTATAAAGGGTGTCACAACATTAACGCAAGATTTTAACTTGCTGCAATTTGTGTAGTAAAATAAAAAATAGTCTAGATTTGTGTAATAAAATGTTGGTAAGCCTAAAATTTTGAAGCAGACAGTTTAGGATTTGTAAAAATGTAGCATTACATGAAGAAATGTTTTCATTGTTGAACAATATTTCAAAAATAATTAAAGTTATGTTGGCCAATTCAGTTTGAAAATTTGAACTCTCCTTTTTGAACGACTATAACCTATAGTAAAAGATGTTTTTTTTAGACGTGTGGTTTTCAATCTGGCAATACTTTTTTCGGAGTTGGTGTTTTTGACAGTTTTGACAGTCACTTGATTTACGCTCAGTTTGGTTTGCCATTTCATAACGAATAAATTTTCTCCTGAAAAACGTTTCCAAATCGTGCAAATTTATTACCAAAATAATGGTTCGGTTCCGCTGCGTCCAATATTCGGTCGACATAATCGCCCAGCAGAGTCGGTAATTTCCCAAGCAGAGTCGGTAATTCGAGCAACCATGGATCGGTTTCGCACCACGTTTACTCTAGTGGATAATGCGCATCTTCAGAGATGCCGCACAGTGCGCACCGAAGACGCTGTTGCTGCTGTGGAGCAGATTATCGAAGAATGAGTCCATCGGCTATCGTGCGCAACAATTGGAGCTTGGGCCTCTCGGCGGGAATTTATTCGAACCAGCCGCGGTGGCCACTTGCCCGAAATCATGTTTAAAACATAATGGCAAACCCTTATCTTTATAATTAAGCTAAATTCTTGGCCATAACATTAAATTATATGCGTTTTATTTTTGTCTGAATTAATTTTTCAATTATTACCCCCTTTACAGTTGACTACACACTACGAACTAATTTTATTCGGTGTAATTTTTTTTCATTTTCACATCCCAAATTAATCTTCCTATGGGGCCGGTATTATTTTATTTAAACCCGGTATGGATAAAAAGTTAAGAAATACGGTAAATGACTGATATAAGAAAGTTTCATACGCTTATAAGACAGACATTCCAAAACACACTGCACATTCCCATTAAGGCAAGTGTTAAATTTACCTCTTACAAGAAACACGTTTATAAGAAAAACACTGATATAAGAAACTTATTGTGATACAAAATCTCATTCAATACATATAGAAAAATAAACGATAATAAGAAATTTTCCCGTGTAAACATAAAAATGATCCGCTGCGTAACTTTTACTGAATTGTCAAAGAAGTGACCGATTGAAAATTATCGAGAAAGAAAAAAGCCCACCACATTGACACATTCCACAGTGTTTCTTTGTAACTGCCGGCTAAATATTGTTTTTTGTTTTAATATAAGGAATTTTCTTTCTTATTTTTTTTATTTAAGAAAACACGGATATAAGATGGGGATTCTTTGGATTTTTTGACTTTCTTATATCCGTCATCTACTGTATTTGAAAATATATACGTTAACATACACTACTCGGCGAAAAAATCTATTAAGACTGATTTAAAAAACATTTCACTCAAATTATTAGATTCAATTTGGAAGTACCAACTTTAGTGTAACACGATTTCTTGAAAGTTTAAAATTTCAAAATCCTACAGAACAAGAAAACAGAATTCTTAAAAAAAAAACCTAAAACAAAGATAAATCAATTAGCACTCGGAATCAATTTTTGGGTATAATAAAAGTCCCATGGGTTTTATAACGTAATACAATTCGCCACGCAACAATATGTTGGTTAGAGATGGGTTAGCAAGAACTATAAACATAAATTATTTTCCTCTCTGCGATTTGTATAAGATGTCCATCTGTAACCATCTGTGGTCTACCTAACCAATAACCATCTTCCTTCGGTATCTTGGCAATATTAGAAATGGATCCAGTTGCATTTATTATTGATAGTTTGGTTAGAACTGTTAGACCGATGCTCTTGTTGTCGGTAACCGTGTTCTGATGAATTACTTTACACAGTCAGCTTTGAGGGCTGGTCACTTGCTATAAGAAGCGATAATTTGGATATCAATGATGAATGGGAACAAAGTGTTAGCATCGGATACAGCTAGCAGTCTATTGCAAATATACACTCAAGTAATTTGTTGGATAATGAATCTCTTCCACATGAATCAAAGTCATATTCCTTCAATTGTTGAACTTTAATTAGGTTGAAGCTGATGGTTGAAGCTGCAAAGAAATAAAAACATATAGAAATAATAATTGAGTTATCAGCTTTTTATTTGCATCAAAATAATCACTGATTTCACTTTTTAAGTGCCTCTAAATTAACAATTAAAATTTTCAATGATGAGTTTCAATGAAAGCTATAACTGGCGCCTAACTTGTCAAATTCCCTTTTAAATTGTATTGAAAAGTATATAATCATCCCATTAGATGTTTTGTATACTCTTTTAATGGTGCGAAGCTAATGCATTCATTTTTATTTTAACTGATAAAGTTTTTGTACCTCAGACATACCGAGAAAAAAAAACTTTCATATGAAGACTAAATTTAAGAAAAAGAAACTACATTAATCGAAATACGCCCGTAAAAAGAAAACAGATGTGTTCTTTTTTTTCTATATAATACTCGTACATATCTTGTAATGTATATATACCTACCAACAAATACATATGTATATGATGTACATAATATGTACATAGAAGGAGAATATTTATGAATATGAATGCAAACAGTTCAATGAAATAATACAAGGATCCTTTTTGCCTTTTAGTAAGTTTTCTTTTTATAGTCAATATCATTTGCCCACGTATTGCAATAAATGTCCTTTTTGCGACCTCAACCGTGAACTTTGCCAAAAAATGGAGAAAGCATAAAAAGCAAATAAAGACGATAGAATTTATCATCTATTAAAAGGTGATTTATTGCCAATTTTGGATGCTTTTTAATTCTATATAGATTTTCAGACTCACTATACATAAATACGCTACGCATATGTTCTTGAATACTTTTCATATTTATTTTTATACTGGTGGAATAATTTATATGGAATATGAAAAGATAAGTTTTCTGTAGAAAATGTTTCCTTTGTTCTTAAGTTTGTGTTTGTAAAATTTTTTTCACTGGACTGGTTTTATGTATGATATAAATTAATATTATTCAACCGACAAGGTTTTGTTTATGCTTGACATTTTAAGGGCAAAATCTGTTTTGTCAAAATTAGGGCTGATTTACATAATTTTTGTCTCACTATTGTTAAAATCGAAAAATTTCAATATTGTCTCGGTATCAAGACGTCATATAATTGAGCTTCATCTCTATTTTATTGGGATTTTGTATATAAATAGCTATCAAATCTAGAAGCTGCTAAATATGTATTTGAATAACGCAATATTTATATGTTTAATCTTTTCTCTCGATACCGACTAGCTATAGCCCGACAAGACTCTCAGTGATTTTCAAACTGGTGAAGTGCATTAAAATATTAATATTAATTTTACTATGAAATTATAGTTCACACACGGTTTGATCCCGAAATATATATAAGACACAAGGGATGAACACAAGAAAATTGTTGTTAATGTGATGATTAACTTATAAAATAAAATATTCTGACACTTCGTATCTGAAAAAAAACTGTCGAAACAAAAAAATTGAGCTCTGCAATAATATATGAAAAGTACCAATCAAAAGTTTTTGAGCCTCCATTTTAAAAAACTTGGGTTCCAGGAGTAACAGTGGAATTACAATTGTGTAAGGCAGGGCCCTATTTCTTAAAAATTGACAGGTGACAATTCTACAAATTTGTCACACTTGTCTGACAAATCTGTATTTCATAAAATATTGACAGGTGACAAATATGTCAGAAAAAATACAATGACAAATTTGTCATGACAATTTTGTCATTGTCATATACTGACTCATTTGTCGTGACAATTTTGTAATTTGTTATGATCGAAAAATAATGAAATATGGAACAAAACCTTTGCGTTTTGTTTTAATTTTCATCGTTTCTCGACCAATTTTTTCGATGTCCAGTTATAGCCATCAAAAAAACCCATCCGAAAAACTTGAAACAGTACGAAATTGATTCTTTTTTCTGATGGTTGTTTATAGCAATCAGAAAAAATGTGTCAGAAAAAGTGAAGCAAACCGAAAACAAACAAACAGCCGCCAAGATTTTTTCTGATTGAAATGTCAGAAAAAAAATTTCGGATGCAAATCTTTCAGTGGAATAGAAAAAAATTGGAACACAAATCGGTGGAACGATTTGTTCCCTTTTCTGACAAAAAGCAAACAGCTAATGCGAAAAATGAAATTTCATCCGAATAACAAGTAAATCCATTTAAAAGATAAAAATATAATGTTTTGGAGATTTTTTTTTCGCGAAAAAATTCTACGCTGAATTACTCGTCGATTGATATATCATTTGGCTATCAAATCGAATTGAAAAGTAATAAAAACTTCAATCGATTTCTTTTTCTGATGGTTTTTTCTGATCGCTATAACTGGCGCCTTAGAACAGAACGCTAGCACTCTTTCAATTTTTAAATTTCACAGTTTGCACCAATTCTCGATAAAATATATTCCGTGGCTGTTTTTCCGACACGAATTTTTCTTTAAATTGTAGGCCATTTAACGATTCGAAATCATTATTTATTCTCTGTTTAAAATTCCGAGGGTGCCGGTGCGGCAACATATTACAACGAGATCCAACTGGGAATCGTCATCAATTTCGCTTTCACTTGAAAATTTATCGTTTATCATTTTATTGTCAACATTTGACCGTAACTGAGTTTCATGTCGCAATTGTCAATTAAATACTGACAAATATGTAAATTGTACACTTTTTTTCATTTCATAAAACAATTATCAGTACAAATTTGTTGGAAAATTCCTGACAATTGTGGAAAAATACTTGACAATTCATTGTCATGACAATTTCTTTATGAAAATAAAAGATGACAAATTGTCGGGTATTTTCCGACAACTCTACAAAATTGTTAAATTGTTTATGGAACGACAATTGCCAAGTTGTAAATTAACATATTGTCATCTGTCACCTGTCACAATTGTCAATGTGTGTGAAATAGGGCCCTGCTATCTCAGAGACTCAGACTGTTATTTATTGACGTCTGTTATCTCAGACTGTAATTTAGTGACGTCTGCTAACTAAGACTGCAAATAAGTGAGGTAGGGTATATCAGACTGTATAATGTAGTGACGTTTGCTATCTCAGATTTTGCTTGACGTCTGCCATATCAGACTATAATTAAATGACGTCGCAATCTCAGGCTCTAATTTAGTGGAATCTGCTATCTTAGTCATTCATTTGAGACGGGTGATTTTTTAGCTGGTTTGGTTTTGGCAACACTGGTTTTGACAGCTGACGTGTGTTTAGTACCTTGTGTCACTGTCAAACAGCTTCAGTTTGGTTTGCAATTTAACAATGGATCGTCTTACAAATGAACAACGCTTGCAAATTATTGAATTTTACTATCAAAATTCGTGCTCGGTTCGAAATGTTCATCGCGCGCTGCTTCCAGGCTCATTTTTGGTTGAATGGGTACGTAAATAAGCACAATTGCCGCATTTGGAGTGAAGATCAGCCAGAAGCATTGCAACAGCTACCAATGCATCCCGAAAAAGCCACTGTTTGGTGCGGTTTATGGGCCGGCGGCATTATTGGGCCATATTTCTTCAAAGATGATGCGAATCGCAGCGTTACTGTCAATGGTGAACGCTACCGAGCGATGATAACAAACTTTTTTTTGCCCGAAATGGAAGTTCTTGACTTGCATGATATGTGGTTTCAACAAGACGGTGCCACATGCCACACAGCATGCGAAACAATGGCGCAATTGCGAGGCGAGTTTGGTGAACAGTTAATTTCACGTTTCGGGCCGGTCAATTGGCCGCCTAGATCGTGCGATTTGACACCATTAGACTATTTTTTGTGGGGGTATGTCAAAGCTAATGTCTATAGGGACAAGCCCGCTTCGATTGACGCACTGGAAGCCAACATCCATGCATTCATTCGTGAGATACCGGCCGATATGTGTGAAAGAGTATGCCAAAATTGGACTCAGCGGATGGGCTACCTGAGACGCAGCCGCGGTCAACATTTGCATGAAATTATCTTTAAACATTAAATTGCAAGGTTCAAACTATCGATTCAAATAAATATTTCATTCATTTTTTCGAATTTTTTGTGTTTTTTTTTTAAAAAAAGTTCTAAACCTCTTAAAAAATCACCCGTTATAAACTTATGTAGATAGGTATAAGAATAAGTGAATTTTGGATTTTATTAAAGTACATCTATGCACTATGGGTTTAACAAAATATGAAAGTTTTATAGAAATCGTAAAGAACCACTGATTATAATGAATAAAAATAATATCGAATATATAAACATTAATGCACTTCTTTGATAAAACCCTGAACCCCTTGAGAATACTTCAGCTTATGAATAAAAGCATCTCACAATTTGAAGTAATTTTATTTATTTATTTCATTTCATTTATTTCATGTCCAAAAATGAAGCTCTCACCATGCAGTTTTAAGGGTGTGCTTTCCGTTGTATATGAACAGAAAGAATTTAAGAAATTGTTGAAAATTTGGTACAAAGTATTTTAATGTAAGCCTAATGTTCAAAAATTTTCAAAATGTAAGATTTTTCACTCACATATATTTTTATTTATAATGCTGGTGATTATGAAGGTTTTGGGTTTGATTTCCGGCCTACGCCACCTAACAAAAAAAAAGAAATGTTTTTCACGGATACTACCTCTTGGTAGGATTTGAAAAATCTTCCAAGAGATATCTCGTGTCAACTATATAGGTCATTAGCTATAATAAAATGCAACTATTCTATTTAATGCAATTTTTTTTTCCCTCAAAGTATTAAAGCTAGTTTGTACATTATTTATAGGTATATAGTAATATTGTGCAAAACCAATATGACAGTTTAAAAACATTTGTTACCATTTTATATACCTACTACTTTGCGTATTTTATGTGAAACTTGAGCGTCTACTTATATACAGTGCATATAGTTTTTACTTTTCTTTACCAACGAACTTAATTATCATGTACACCTTAAAAAATGATTGATGAAGTGTCACACGGAAAATACAAATAAACGAAACAACAGCTGCTTCACTATTCACTAAACTAAACTTTTTTGAATTTTGAATATTTCCTGCTAATAAGAAACGATTAAAGGTTAAAAAATATAAATTTTAAAGAACATCACCACATAATTCATTCAATTTAATATTTAATTTTATCACAACACTAAATTAAGTGTGACAGTTATTTATTTAAACCTATACAAGTTAGCTAGTTAGAGTGAGATTTAAACGATTAAATTATGGTGGAACGTCGTGCCGCTTGACGTTTCGCGACGACCGACGTACGTTCCTGTTAAAATAAAATATTATTATGGTTTGGTGTAAGAACATATTAAGAAAAATAGGGATAAGGTCATGTAGCTTTTTTGACAGGTTTTGCTTTTATTTCAGAAATTAGATTCTATGTCAGTATATAGGAATATTTTGTTTTTGTTTTAATTTTATTTGGAATCCAAATCGCATGAAATATCATAATCATAATTGCCTGCATCTTGTATCTACCGACTGCTAAGACGTGCCAGGTTTTCTTAAGTACATACTTATTTAAATTTTTTAATCTTTAAATGAACTATAGGCCAATTTATACAAGGTGGTACAAAATTTGTCACCCCATGCTAGAAGATGATATATAATTTTCGTAAATGGCGCCCAAAAAATCAATCGAAACAATTATTCTACGTTCTTTAGGACTATAGTAATTCATATTTTATTGACTTGTATTTTGTATCTGCTTACTTCTCAAATAGTAGAAGTAGAATTAACGTTACATGACACCATATTATACATATATGCATGTATATTTTAACATTTAAGTGATTTAAATGAAATTTTCGAAGTTTATTCTGATGAACGAAGAAAAAATAGAAAGTAGATTTGGTAAAATCCACCCTTTACACCCTTTTAATCTTTTTTTGGACAACAAACCAGCGTAAATACAGCTTTTCCCTCACCAAATACTAAACTTAGCTTTAATGTTTAATAGAAATCAATATTCAACATACCTATATTTTTCTACATAATTATAAACAAAAATAAACGATAGCCAACATCTGACCTTAAAACATAATACATATTACACAGATATGTCATTATGTACCTATATATTTATAATCATCATCTTCACAAACATCAAGTATCAATTCAAGGGTTTTTTTTTATGTTTGAGAATAAACCCTAAACCTTGAAAGAGAGATGATGTTTTCTTCAATTTTTTTTTGTTTAAATGCCATAGGGACACTTGAAAGAAAATTTATTAAAAAAAAACAATGATGATAGGAGAACATAAGAAAATACTGCAAGACGATACTACTACATACATCCATATTCCATATAGAATATAAAATCCAAGCATCAAATAACAGTTATAAACTGTGATCGAATTGAGCAAAAAATAATTGATAAAAGCAACCGAACGCTCAATGATATCCACAAGGACGAATTTATATTTTTAAGTGTCAACCTGAAGTATATGCGATATGATATGTGTGTGTAAGGCTGAAATTTATTTTTGAAGGTTTTCCTGAAGTTATTGAACTGGAAATATAAGATGAATCGAAATTGATTATTTTTTTCTTTTGCTCTAGAACAATGAAATTTTAAAATTGAAGCTTCTAAACCCAGCAGGTTGTGAGATAAGTGACACAAAAACCGAAACAGACGGGAAGTGTTTCATTGTTTGGTAATGATGTGCTTCAGTAGAGCTTTTTATTTTTGTATGGTCTCCTGGGGATTTATATCTTTTAAATTATTCAGGGTACACATTGCTTTATCTTGTAAGAAACAATGCTTGGATAATTTCGTAAATGATTTTTTAAGAAAATGCGTTAAACTTTGCGCTTTAATGCTTCCTACTTTGTGAACATAATTTTTAAAACAATCAACACTTAAATTTTTAGGCTTGAAATATAAGAAAATAGAAATAAAATTCAACGATATTTTTTCAAAAGCCTATTTAAAATACCTATCACAACATCGACTTATGCCATCCATGTTAAATCTGGACTTCCGTATGTTTTCACACCAAATCTAAAAGCTATAGTTACGACTCACGAGTTATGAAAATAGAAGACAAAAAAATTCAATAATAGTGTGTAATGTATTTGCTTGGGAGATGATAACGACCCTTTACCACATTAGAAGCGATTTAAGAAAGACATAATTTTCAACTTATTCTTCCACCTGCAGTGACCAGACAATCCTGATAGATGTTATGAATCTTCAGAAATCTTCTTGAAATGGTTGATGAAAAATTATATCTTGAAATTTGGAGAAACCAACGACAAGTAGAACCCGCACAATATATAAGAATCTGGAACATACCTACATTGAGTAACAAAAAGTATTTTATAGGGATTCACTCCCAATCACTATGAGGCTTGTCATATTGTGCGATTAATCGCCAAACAGGCGATTGAAAATTCATTTGGTAACACGAAAATCGGTATGGCGATGTAATACCAAAAAGGCTACATTTTGAGTATTTAGCGATTCAATTTTAGTTATGAAAAAGATCCAATTCAAGAACTTAAAAATTAAAGAAACCAATACCACTTTGTTTATACCTGGTCTTCAATGAAGCAGGGACATAAGGCCCAGGGACATAAAGTCCAAATTTTATTTTTGAGGCTTATGTCCAACTTGAGTGGGACATAAAGCCAAAATTCAATTTGGGCCTTATGTCCCACCCAAGTGGGACTCAAGCCCCAAATATTTTTTGTTAACAATGGGACATAAGCCCCAAATTTTTTAGAGGCATAGAAGATAATAATAATTTGTTGATGTTTTATTTGAAATAAAATTAGTGCAGTGCAAGCACCCAGAATTTCGGCAGATAAATAGTGAGGTATGTATGGGGGGCGTGCTGCCCCCCTGCAACCCCCTGCTTGGCACACTATAGGATTTAGGGTAGGTGCGAGGTTGGGTGTATGCAAAGTTTCTTTTTATCATTTGGTATAGTTTTTATTTAGTGGGACATAACCCCCACTTGAGTGGGACTTAAGGCCCAACTTAAATCTGGCCTTTATTTCCCACTCAAGTGGGACGTAAGCCCCAAAAATAAAATTTGGGCTTTATGTCCCCGGGCCTTATGTCCCTGCTTCATTGAAGACCAGGTATAAATAAAGGGGTATTGGTTTCTTTAATTTTTAAGTTCTTGAATTGTTTTTTTTTTTATTCGGAGGTTTTTTGATGTAAAAACTACTATGTATTTGCAAAATTTGATTTCATTTTTGAATTTTGTAATTTATTGGGTGGTAAAATTTTAAATTCTGCGATTTTTGGTGATTTAAATTTTACGTTTGTCGATTCCGCTTTTTCAAACCTGACCTCTATAGCATTCGAATAGTATTCCTTGCGAGAATCCAAATGCTAGATCTTAATTTCATTCCACACAGCCCAGGACCTATCTGGTAATTACAACCTTATAATGACATGAACGAGAATGAAGTTTCCTTTCACTTTATATATCGCTATATGTCCGCTACTCAGTGATGCCAGACTTAAGATGCAAATTTTCCCACAGTGATACCCAAAATTTCCCTTTTTTCCCACGCTTTTGTTATAAATATCCCACACTTCTCCTACGAAAAAATAAAGTGAAAAACACATATTTCATTGTAATTCAGTTTTTGTAAGAATTTTAACATAATGTAAAATCCTTTTTTTTCTGCTATGAGGTACAAAATATCCCTTTTTCCTTATTAACTTATTTTAGAAGTGAAATTTCCAAAAAATGGGATAAATCCTGCGATCATGGCATCACTTTGTGAAGAGTTCAATGAATTTAAGAGAACAGATCAATATACTTATTGGATATGGTGTATTAGAAAATCATATCATATATTGTAAACAAACTATATATGTTCTAAATAGGAAAAGTTGCATTTAAATGAAGAAAATTTCGACTAAAAGACTTAAGTAAATCTAAATTGAATTGAATTGATTTTAAGAAAACTGCATAGCTATCAGGTTTTTTGCTTAAAAAAAATTGCATTACGGAAATAATATTTATATTAATGACAACAATAGAAACATTGTTTTTGTTTTTACTCTTGTGGGCTAAGTAAGAGTGTTTATATATTGAATGAATTCAATTGAAAGTATTATTTTTTCATTTAGTCCATAAATAAGATTTTTTATGTTTTATGAAAAATTTAACATAATATTTTTGAGTTACTGCCTAATAACTTTTAAATGACTTGGCCGATTTTGTTAATTTTTTTAATCTGGTAAATAGTTTAAACATTATTGCATTTAAACAGTTTGAAAATGTTTTTTTGAACAAAATGAAAATCCATTTTTTAGTACTTTTGCTTTTTTTTTATTTGTTAAAGATTAAATACGTATCTAAATGAAATTTGGATCCAGTCGTGGGTATTTTTTTTTTTTTTTTTTTTTTTTGTTATAGTTGTACAGGTATTTTATTTTGCTTTTCTCAAATAAAATATTTAACTGTCTTTAACCTCAAGAAATAATTGGAGCGAATTAGTTTGAAAATACATATTTGAGTTTAGCGTTTTATTTTATTTTTTTATTTTGTTTATTTAAATTTTTAAGCATCTGTTAAAACAGACATGTGGCTATAGTATTTTTCAAACACTATGATATAAAGACAAAGAATATTTGAGAATAAAATATGGATTGATGTGTATATTGTGTACCTACCATATGCGTACCTATACATATGTGATATGTATATTGAAAGGGTTGAAAAGATTTTTTTTTTCTATATTTTATTTGCATTTCCTATATCCAAATTTGTTTGAATCTATAAAATGAGCATGAACCTTAACTTTTATACGAGTATGTTTATACATATATAATCCGACCGGAAACGAATTCAAATATTCATGCTAAATTGAATTAGTTGCGGTTCATTGATCTTTTGATATAAGCAAACAAATGTATATGTACGTACCCTACATATGGATGTGTTTTCGTCTCCTTTGAAGTGTTTAATTTTTTTTTACTAAAAGGATTTTTTTTTGTTAAAAAAAAATGTATATATTCAAGGAAGGGAAAATGAGGAAGGTATTTATCCCAATTTTAAGAAACTTTTCCACACCCGAAGCAAGCTAATAATTTGTTCCCCCATTTTTGAAATCCTGTTGATTTGTTTATATTTTTTTTTTTGAATAAATACATAAGTTTTGAAGTTTAGCATGTTTTCTGTGACAACTTTAATCAAGACAAGACGCACAACCATCCAAACTGCGGGCATAATAAATATATACGAAGTTAAATTGTTCTTGAATTAATTTGAAAATTCAATAAACTCTCTAACCTTATTAACTTAAATAAAAATTTAAAACGTAGATATGTATAAACGTGTAGGATACATGTCTTAAATATTCATCATCAGCTTCCTGTCATGTTACTTTTTCTGCCGAAGAAGATGTTAATAATATTAAGGAAGGTTTCTTAAATTTAGAATCTATAAAAATACACCACTCTTGGCCTCCATTCTTTCTTTGTCATATAAATTTGATTATCTTCTTTAAAATTTCGTATATGTACTCTTCAGTTACTTCCTGGAGATTTTGTCACCTTCAAAAGAGAAGTAATATAATCGTATGTAGCTGTAGGCATACAAAATATGTGGTATGTATTGATGTGGTGTTTTTATCAAAAATCATGCAAACTCAACTAATATAATTTTGCTTACATCGTATATGAATTCATTTCCCTACCCATGCTCATTTTATGGATACAAAGAATAATACAAAGGAGAATACTTATATACCTCTTAGTCACCTAAACATTACATATCGCGTATTCCTTTTTCTATTATAGTTACGGTGAAAGCGGGCAAAAAAGGGAAAAATATGTGTGTTAGTTTAAGATATGAATTCTATTGATCCAATAATCTTAAACTTCAATTTAGCAAAACATGGGTTTAGCAAACGACTATGACTTGCTTGGGTTCACCTCCCAGTCGTAGCAAAAGTTTTTCTAAATAAAATAAAACCAATGACCAAGCAAAAGAAGTCTGATGATCGTCGTGGCAGTCGTGATAGCAATAACTTCAGTCTATAAAAACTTGGTGCGGTGTCACCCCAGATCTTTCCAATTCGCTTCGCAAAACCCAGTGGATATTTTTTTTACGGTGCCCTCGAAGTCGTGGGAAGCGCACCAACATGCAGTGCGTTCGATTGTTTACCTTTTTGTTTGTCGACTAGAGGCATGTTCCCAAAAAGTTTTTTAGACCTTGTCGATTGGCCTCCAGAATGATTCTTTTGATGGGAATTTGGGGTACGCTGTCACTGAGTGCAAACTGCCGATTCTATACCCTCGACTAAGGTTTCTTAAAGGTCTCGACTGACGGAGGTATTTTACGGATGATGGGGCTCGTTACACACGAGTTGGTGAGCTCGCATAATCCTGTTTCACTCTCCTGGAAGGGACATCCTACAATTACACTATACTAACGAGGTACTCACCATCTGAACTCTCCAGTCTATTGAGGTTCTATTGAGGTTCTATTCTAACATTTTCTTTTGAAAACTGCCATTTTAAGTATTTCCTTTGAAGGAAGCCGCAACACAGTATTATAGGAGCATATCTATTAATAAATAAAACATAAACATGGAAATAGTTTAAGACGGCCTGAAGTCTACAAAAATTGTCGTTGATTGCAATATTTTAAAATACACTTACGCCCTTATTATTCAATACTACTTTTTGAATTTTAATTGATTATTTAATCTGGAAATTTAAGACCATGTCCATTGGCCATATAACTCACTTCAAGTCATGCATTAAATCCGATGCATGTAAAATATTTATAATCCAGTTCTTATTGTTATGAGCTTTGCTGTATCCGGAATATTGTTTTAAATAATTTTGATTTAATCTATTTAAGAAAAAACAATTTCAACATTTTCACTCATATTAATAAAAATGCTTAATTATCTTCTAATTGACAAATCAACTCAAACTTTATGAATTCAAATATTTAATAACTAGAAAATCTACTACATTCTTAATTATCTTAATAGCAACATGAATTAACTTTTGTTTTTGTTTTTTTTTGATAAATTTTCACATTGTCTTCACTAATAAAAAATAATTCATGTTTTATTTGAGTTTATTAATAAGGGTGTTTATTTAATGTTATTTTGCGTTAACTACGTGTTTTTTCTATTGTATTGTATTGTGTTGTATTGCATCCCCTAAGGGTAACAAGTCTCCCATCCGTCCCTCCTTACTCCTTCTGGCAACCTCTAGTGGCTTTATCCATTCTTCCCCCCTCCCTCCTTCGCCCATTATATACCTCATTTTTTCCCTATTGACCTCCCTTCATCTCCACCTGACCTGCATCTTTCTATCACATGTTCCCAAATCTCTGGCTCACCTTCACACACTCTGCACATTCTCTCTTCTTCTTGTTTCCAGTACCATCTTTCTCTCACCTCATTCCCTAGCCTGACTCTCGCTATTCTCTTTGTTCTATCTGCCTTCCATCCCGCTTTCAGATATTGCGGATCCCCTCGGTCATTACTTCCTTATACCACCTGTTATATCTGGATTCCATTATTAAATCCCGTCTTTCCTTCTCCTGCTCCCTTCTGTCTTCCCATTCTACTGTCTCGTATCCTGTCATACTGTCTCCTCTTCCTTCCCTTCCTCTCATTTACATTCTCCCTTGTTCCCATCGTGATTCTCTCTCGTTTCCATCCCACTCTCTCTCTCTCTCATCTCTTCTAAACATTCCCTCGCTATCTCGCTTCCTTTTCCATCTGTTAATTTCTCTGCATGATTCCACGCCCTTTTCCCTGCTCTTATCGTTAACTTATCTCTTTTGGTTTCCTCTCTCACCATCCTCTCACTTTTTGTCTCCTTTGTCTTCCCCATACCTCCTCACTTCGTTTAATTTCCCTCTTTATCCTCTCTTCTATCTCCTTTTGTGCTTCCTCTCCTTCCGCATTCTCCTCTCGTATTCCCGTTTCATCTCCTCTGATCATTTTCCTGTTTTTATTCTTTTGACCTCCTTTACCTTCTCTCTCTTTCTCCTTCTTCCTTTTTTCATCGTGAACACCAATGAATGATGATCTGACTCTACTCTATCTGCTACTTCCATCCTTTCTATCCCGCCTCTTGCCCTCTCGTCCCCCAATATGCATAATCTACTAGTGTAACCCCTCCACCTCCTGTATACGTGAGCCCACCCTCCTCATCCCCCTCTGTATTCCCGTTAAAAATTTCCCACCCTAATTCTCCTATCATTTGCGTTAGCTTCCTTCCTTCGGCGTTGACTTTTTTATCTTTCGACTTTCTCCCACCCTCTTCGTCTTCCATATCGTGTTTTTTCTATTTTCCAAAAATTTTAGTGTGAAATGTCCAACAAACAGATAATGAAAATTGGCATAAAAAAAGATTCTACCGGTGATGCTGGTGATTTAGACGAGCAGAAATGACAAAAATAAGAGTTTGTCAGCTGACAAGATTTCAGCAATAAAATCCATTAATTATGATTTCATTTCTTATTTTTATTTTTAGTTTTCTTTCTTCTTGTTATATGTATTTATTGAATTTCTTTAGACAAAGAGCGAAAAAAATTCCTTAAATCTTGAAAAAAAAAATTGAAAAATATAAAATTGTGTTTTAATCTGGATTAAAGTACTTAAACTAGGTTTATTTTAAATTCATTTGGATCAATCAAAACTGGATTTATGAAATTAGATTTAAGTCCAGATTTAATGAGTAAATAATATGGAATTTTTTTTAATTTTTTAAATTATTTTATAACTGGATTGAAGTATATAAACTGGATTAATTAATTAAATAATATTTCAGATCCAGCCTTGGTCAAAACTGTTTTATCGCCAAAGAAGTGTTGATGTTGTTCCACCTAAAGTAAGAGTTCTCACTAAAGTATCTTATTTCGCCATCAGTTAACATGAAGCGAAGATAGAGAAGTCCAAAAAAGTGATTTTCATCATATCATCTGTTGGTCTGTTAATCCACTGTTTTTTGAGCTAAAACCTTACCGGTGAACCGATTTGCATCACAAGTAAGGGAAGAATTTCTCCAGAGACTGATTCGGGATTCGGGGACTTTAAAAAAAAAAATTTTAACTTATAAGTTATTCACGTAAAAATTGCCTTAAAATGGCTCGACCGATTTTGTTATAAATTTGCAGTCAGGTGCTTCAGATTTCTGAATAGTTTAAACAATTTTGAATTTTAAATTTTTTTTATAACAAACCAAAAATCAATCAAAAATTAATTTATACTTTTTTTGTACTTTTGACTTTTCTGAATTTTTTTTAAGTATGAGCAACATGTAAGTTGTTAACCACAAGAGCAAGTTCCAGAACAAATTTTTTTAATTTTACCTTGATCCATAAGAAAATCAAAAAAGAAATAAATATTCCATTGCATTCATATATTACGTGTCTGAATTTTATTGTGACCCCAATACCATGCCAACTTAAACTCAAAGCATCTTTATACAATGCCAATTAATGTCCTTGACAATAATTTATCGTAAATCTAACATCTTTAAACAATATTCAATCGGCAAATGGTGTTGAATCTTGCTGCTATAAATAAATAATAAAAACAAAATAATACGATAATACCAAACCGATTGATAAACAATCACACGCTTTGTCTGCCAAATCATTAAATTGAAACACAAAAAAAAAGGATATAATATAATATTTCACTTCAAGCTTTCTGCCTTAACCTAAATACATAATACATATACATAAATAGAATACACATATAGAAATGATTTTGAACGTAAAAGATTCAATTGGACTCTCACACCCGTCAAAGCTAGGTACGTGTCTTGGGAAATAATATATCTACGCTACCACCGATACGGTATAGGAAAATCTTTCGTCTTTCGTGCCTGGGTAAAACACTCGAAAATTCGAAGAAAGATTTCATGTTGATTGATACATATTACCCAACTTACATCACCACGTCTATATATAAGTTGGCTTTTTCTGTCTAAGGATATCAAAAGTTAATGATGCATTTGAGAATAAGGAAAGAATTTCTCCAGATATACCGATTCCGGATTGGGACCGTTTTTTTTTAATTATATTTTGTTTTGCAACTTAATGGTGATGTTTTTTTATTCTTTCCTACCTATACGTCTAACAAAATTTTGAATTTAATTAAAACATGGGAAATATGATTAATTAACGTCAAATCAAAAAGGCTATTTTATTGCAAAGTCAAGAAATTTCAGATGGAATATTTTTATTGTATTTGTTGAATTTTATTGTGTATAGAAGGTGGTATAGATTACTCCCCATTGCCTGTACTATACTGCAGACAATGTCTGTCGAATAGATTATAGTTGTTTAACTGAAATAACGTTGTTGTATTTCCATGAAACTTCATTAATTAATTTATTTATTGCTTAATGTGTAGAAGATGTCCCCTGTGCTTCCCAAGGGATATGCCATAGAAAACAATATATGAATAATATTATAATATCTCCTGAAGTATCCTTTTTATAATGAATCGATGAAAAACTGGACTTTTACCTTTCCTATTGCATGTTTATATCGATGTCGGAAGTAAATAATGAAACATCTAAAGCTGTCATTCTCTGAAAATAAAAATTATAAGATGCGACACGAAAATTGTTTTAAACCTCCCTTCAAAGTTCTAATTAATTTGTGAATACTGAGTACATATACCAAATACAGGTCGATATAATTAAATACCGGAATTCTATTGTTTTAACACATAATATTAAGATAAATTGAATTTTCAATAAATTGAGTTCAAAAACATTAACAATGTATATTGTACATCTTCTGTTATTTCATCACGATTCACAGCTATGCTTTGGTATTTACCATAGAATGTGATGTGGTTGTAGGTAATTGAAAGGATTATATACATTCTGATTTTCAAGATAGGTATAAGTAGTATATTGAATCAAATAATGCATTAATTCCAGATTTAAGTATGTATTTAAATTAATTGAAATTCCATCCTGTGTTTATTGATGCACAAACTAACTTAAGTGATATCTCCGCCACAGTAACAATATATTCATCAAATATGCAATATATAATATAGGTATATTTAATGTATATTCTCTAACATAATTTCGACCCAGGACTATGTAAAATCTTGGATTAAGTTATTGACTATAGGTATCTTCTACCTAAGGAACTCGTTCATTATATAAACAATAGCATTCAGCTTTGTAAAAGGGAAATTTTTGCCCGGTCATAAGATTGTAATAGGTATATGTTTGTATAAAGGTATGCGCTTGTGGATATAAATGATATGACCCGTAAGATAGGTATATCTATAAGTAAATAAGACATAAATATTAATATTGAGTATATTTGAGATACATGTTGCAGATAATATTTAATTATAATTTGGATCCAATATAGAATTTAAATAATATATATTATACATTGATACTTTTTTACTTAACATGGCTCTCCAGTCTCCACACGTAAAAGAACTCCACCTTACACAGTTTCAACAAACAGAAGTATAGCAGCATATGTAGTAGATCTCAAATAAAAACTGTCATTCGGGGAAGATGAAATATTTATGTTTGTTGGTAGCATGTGCCTACTTGAACCTCGTTTACTTCAAAAGTTTCATCAAAATCTACAAGTTTCGGCTTTTCTTTAATTACGGAACATTAGAGCTGTTTTTTTTTAACATAGTTTAAATATTTTATTTTTAAACTAAAGATGACAATTTTCCTTAAAAAAGAAAAATACAACTAAAATACAACTAAAATACAATTAAAATGCAAGACTGGTTTCACAAGAACTTTCTCTTAAGTACGATCACATTGCGGTTTTAAAGTCTGAGAGACATCATTGACTGATTAGCGGTTTCCATGATTTAGGGCCAGTTTGTTCACAGCGGATCATCTTTAATCAAGGATTATTGCAACTGGTAAATCATCGAATGCGCATAATAATCAATTTTTTTTCAAGCAATCCGTAATTTTAATTTTTTTTTATCAGTCTTTTTTGATCACATTTCTCTTTTATGCAAAGAAAAAAACATTATTTCATAATTTTTCCTAAGTTTCGTTGGATTTTCCAAACTTCTTCAGGGGTAGTTTATTGAATATGAAATATTTTGTTAAACTTATTGAAAAAACTGAAAACTTAATAGCAAAATTAAAATTTTTAAATTTGAATTTTAATAAAAACTGAAAAAAATAAATAAATAAAGGGTGATTTTTTAAGAGGTTTAGAACTTTTTTTAAAAAAAAAACACAAAAAATTCGAAAAAATGAATGAAATATTTATTTGAGTCGATAGTTTGAACCTTGCAATTTAATGTTTAAAGATAATTTCATGCAAATGTTGACCGCGGCTGCGTCTCAGGTAGCCCATCCGCTGAGTCCAATTTTGGCATACTCTTTCACACATATCGGCCGGTATCTCACGAATGAATGCATGGATGTTGGCTTCCAGTGCGTCAATCAAAGCGGGCTTGTCCCTATAGACATTAGTCTTGACATACCCCCACAAAAAATAGTCTAATGGTGTCAAATCGCACGATCTAGGCGGCCAATTGACCGGCCCGAAACGTGAAATTAACTGTTCACCAAACTCGCCTCGCAATTGCGCCATTGTTTCGCGTGCTGTGTGGCATGTGGCACCGTCTTGTTGAAACCACATATCATGCAAGTCAAGAACTTCCATTTCGGGTAAAAAAAAGTTTGTTATCATCGCTCGGTAGCGTTCTCCATTGACAGTAACGCTGCGATTCGCATCATCTTTGAAGAAATATGGCCCAATAATGCCGCCGGGCCATAAACCGCACCAAACAGTGGCTTTTTCGGGATGCATTGGTAGCTGTTGCAATGCTTCTGGCTGATCTTCACTCCAAATGCGGCAATTGTGCTTATTTACGTACCCATTCAACCAAAAATGAGCCTCATCGCTGAACACAATTTTTCGATAAAAAACATTTCGAACCGAGCACGAATTTTGATAGTAAAATTCAATAATTTGCAAGCGTTGTTCATTTGTAAGACGATCCATGGTTAAATTGCAAACCAAGCTGAAGCTGTTTGACAGTGACACAAGGTACTAAACACACGTCAGCTGTCAAAACCAGTGTTGCCAAAACCAAACCAGCTAAAAAATCACCCGTTATAAGAAAACTTTCTTCCGAAACTTTGCCTCACCCCTCGATGTCCCCACATGCCTCGGCAGAGAATTCTACAGGCGAGTAGCATTAATGAAAAACTGTCTTCTTGAAGTCAGATAATTATATCGCGGATGAATTAGAGTCTAGGATCTGTTTGAGGAACCGAACGATAATCTATCAAATAGATACCGAGGTTGTTGTGTGTGGATTACGTTGAAGAGTAATATAAGTGTTCTATAACGTAAAAGATGATCGAGAAAAATTTTAGAGATTTGCCGTGAAAAATTAGAGATCCTTTCATATCTTTTTAATCCATATATATATCGCGCAGTGTTATTATAAGCCACATTCAGATTTCTCCTACTGATAGTATCGCAGTCGGAGAAAATTTCACACCCAAATGTTAAAATAGGTAATATCAGTGTTTTAGTTAGCAGCAAACGTATTTTTAAAGGTGTGATATACTGCGAAGCCCAAAGCATACGCAGTACATACTAAACTTTTCCAACAGCCGCGGTTATATGCCTATCCCAGTTTAACGTCCTATTGAATAATATTCCCAAATTTCTAGCGTATTCAATGGGAGAATTGTTAAGGTTAATGTTCGGAAAATAAGAAAGATCCAAAGGGTTTCTAATGACAACAATCTTAATAAAATTTAAAAAAAGACCGTTTTTATTGGACCACAATGAAATTTTAGCCAAGTTCATGTTGATGATGTTAGCGCAATCTTCGATTAGTCCCAGTGGACAGCTTTTAAGCAATTGAACATCGTCGGCAAACATTTGGATAGATGAAGAAGAAATAAGTGTGGGAAGTTCGTTAAAGTAGAGAGAAAAAAGCGGAGGTCCTAGTATCGATCCCTGAGGTACCCCCTTTACAGTGGGTAAGAAAGACGAAAAATTATTGGCAACTATAACCGCTTGCTTTCTTTGGCAGAGATAGGACTGCAAAAGGTTGATGGCAGAAGTGGAAAATTTATACAACATAAAGAGTTTATCAAGGAGAGTGGAATGATCAATAGTGTCAAAGGCTTTAGAGAAATCCAGAAGCACTAAGAAAGTCTTCATCCAAGGCATGCCTTATGTCATCAACAATGTTAATGATGGCAGTGGTGAAGCTATGCTTTTGGCGAAATCCAGACTGCATAGTAGATAAGATATACAATCTGTGAGAAATAGCAACACTGAAAAATATCAGAGCAAGAATCCCGAAAACAGCAATATTGAAACTCTAAAACCTGAAAGGTTGTACAAAATGAAAAGTGTTCACAACTATTTTTCAATAGCCAAAAAAATTTAATTTTCAATAGCAATATTTTTCATGTTGCGTTAAACTTTTTTGCAGGAGAAAACCTTAGTAGCCCAAAATATATTGCACTTCAAAACTAATTTTTTATTTTTGTTTAAACAAATACGTTCGAATATTTTATGATAACTTATTTATCTAGTTATTTAATAATAACATTTTTTTATTTTTACAAAGTCTATGTTTTCTTGAAACACCAACGAAATTGTAAGATAATGTAGGTATTTAAATTGCTTATATTTTTAAATTGGATATTTATATTTTCTGCATGTACCATCAGTTCATGGATAATTCAATCATAAAAAATCAACAAAGTTAAATCAGCGAGCTTTGAGATCAAACTATAGTTCATCGAGTCAGAGCTGTAGAGACGGATCTAACTTTTTTGCATACGAAAACGAGTCCGAGTTCCGCGCTGCTAGATCGATCTTACATGTGAGTTCAAGCTCGTTAGCTCGGACTCAGAGATCGATCTCATCTTTTTGCATACGACCTATTTTCTATAAGTGTTTTTAATAAAAATCAGTTGAACCATTTTTGAGAAAATTGAAATTAAAAAAAATTATTCTATGATGGGGGGTATCGTTTCGTCGCCCTAGTGACATAAGAACGTAACTATATTTTTTACGATTTTGGCAAAAAATTGTACCTCTAAATGAAGTATCTTAGAAGTTAGCACTTGCCGTATTAACAAACGTATGCGGCGTTACGTTTCTATGACCAAAACTCTAAAAATTTGAGTAAATATACGTTTCTATGGCAAAAAGCTTTTACCTTTTGACCTGCAAATCAAATTCAATGATGTTTTTTTTATAACAATCCGTGGCCCCGGTCAAATAAAAAAAATTTCCAATTTAATAATCATGAATTCTAGACTTGTTCACACTAGATATTCGTCACGAAATCTATGTATGATGAACTGAACTTAACAAAAAATTACCTATTGACAAGGCCTTAACTAGTCAACTGATGAGTCCAAGTGAGATCACCGGGACGAAACACCAAAATTTTGTAGAACTAAAGGCCTTTTGAATCAGAAAAATAAATTTGCTGTTATTGTTATTCTGTAATACTTTAACTGATCAGTTTCATTTTTTGTGATTGCGCAAGATCTTGATTTTGTGAAAGGTTTAAATTAAAGTTTTTTAACAATGGAATTTCCAAAAGCTAAAAGGCTTACCATGTTACCTACAAAAAATCAAAGTAGTAAAGATTATTCAAAAAGAAATTCACCTTCGTCTCGCACATGTACTTCTAAAGGAATAGAACATGGTATAAATTAAATAATAATAATAATCAAAAAAAGAGAGAGATTTGTTGCTTTCATAAATTCATCTTGTGTTTTCTCTATAGAGAAAGAATTTTTTATGCCAAAATGAATGAAACGCCAATGAAAACAATGATGATAATATTAGTAAAAATAGAATCATAATATGTTGTTTTAAATAAAAGATTTTCATCCTTAGGTGATAACAATCTGACTTCAGATTATTTTAATGACAATGATCCTCATTTCTTTCTTTCTTTCCTCCGAATCTCTCTCGTGAAATGTGCAGAATAAGCCATACCGCATGTTCAAGATAACTCCGTTCCAGTACCAAGTAAAACAAACGAAAGCGTTGTTGAGGAGAAAGATGCAACACCAAAAAGAAAACGAAAGGTTGATCCCAAATCGTGGAAAAAAAAATATTCAATCGGGTAAGTCATATGTCTCGAGTGTCGACCCGGGCGAAAAGTGTCAGAGTGCGAAGTGTATTACCCAAAGACTGTTCAAAATGCCCTAGAAAGTGTATCACGAGTAAATGACGAAGGGGGTTGGCATAACTCATGACATTATTTTAATTTATTTTATTTTATTTTATTTTATTTTATTTTATTTTATTTTATTCAACATCTTTAAAGAGATTTGTGATTTTACTTAAAGGGTCCTATAGCAATGCGTATCCTGTACACAAAACACGAACCATTATTGATTTTTGAAATAAAATTATGGCTTTTGTAAGCTTCCAGGTAATAAATCCAGCAGTTACATATTATAATGTAGGTTAGGTACCTACATTATATCCAAATCAACAAATTCGCCTAAGGATACGACTTCTCTCAAAATATTCTAACATGTGTATTCATCATAAATTCAAATTATATGAGTCATATTTATGACTTTGATATGGTTTCTGAAATTCCTAAAGCTTTGCAGAATATAGGAAGTCTAAAAATAATCCTTTGCATTCCCATATACATACTATAACATGTAAGTACCTACCTATACCTATACAATAAATTCAAATTCTGTGTTGAAATATTTTTATATTTATTACTTATAATTACCAAAAAAAATGGGTGTCGTCGAGTTTTCCTCAAACTTACCCATTAGCTCTTTATAGCTTGGTTTTATATTCGATCAGATATATACCCAACCCACCCATAAACCACGAATCCCAGCCAACAGGCTTCCTAAACTTGAAATAATATCTGCTCCAGTTCCCCTATAGCCACCTCCTTTCATTACAAGCCTTTCTTTGTGTCCTTTGGATAGAAAAAACATTTTGGTGTTAAATTTAATTTGAATTCAAGAGAACGTCACAGGCATAGACATAGATGTTATAAGACCAAGACCATTTTGCCATTTAACATTTTTGCGATAATTATGTATTTTGGAAATTATCAGCTATAGCCATATTATAGTTCGTCTACCTAGCTGTGCATGTAGCCCGGAGGGTTGGACTATCATTCATATGGATTGAAGTCACAAGCCATATCCTATATAGCCATCTGGCTTTGTGCTGTCATTAATGATTATAGAGGTTGATAAGTTAAAAATTGGTTCAATTTGTATATAGCTTTTAAACTCGCGATGACAACATTATCCTCAGGGCTGTTGAAGCCTTTTTGGTTTTAATATTTTAAGCTTTATCTGTTCAAATTAAATCGCACATCAAAGATAACAAAGAGTTGTGTGATACAAAATTGATAATGATGATGGAAAAGAAATCGATTTTTCGTAAGGTTGGTCGATGGTCGTTGGTGATAAATTGAAACGTTATTTTTCAGTGTATATCTTTCAGTGACTGTCATGAATTTTTATTAGAAAGATTGTTTTTTTATTTTTTATATGGAGAAAAATAAGATTTTTAAAGTTTTTAATGTGACATTTGCATTTGATATGTTTTCCGTTTTTATATCCGTGGTTTTATATGAGAAAAAATTTTCTTCCTTTTACCCAGAATTTGAATATAAAACAGAAGAAATTTATTGGTTTTTCAGAGTTTCTTATATATCCGTATTGTACTGTACCTCTATTTAATTTGCATTAATAACCAACCAAGAGAAGGTAAGTTAATAATAATTCAAAAAGCCGTTGGATATGAATTTCTGCGAAATAAGTTTGAAAAGGAAGCACGAGTAGGAAATTATTTTAGTTGCTCTTCAACAGTCACTATTGAATTTTCCCGGAAATAATAATAATAATGAAAACGTGTAATTGAAAAATTTCTTTTAACTTTGTTTCTTCTTCCTTGAAGCATTTTCATTTTTTTTTAAGAACAAAAGCAATTTGAAACAAAATTGTTTAATATATGTATAATTATTGTAAAATCAGATTTTTCACAATGAATTTCTTCGTCCTTATAGAACTCCTAACATTAATTTTCTAAAATTCTATTAAATCTCGAAACAAATACCAAAACAGATAAAAAAAAAACATATTATGTACATAAATTTAATTTCGACCGAACCTACCATTTAGAAAGAATTTTATTATTAGAATATCATGGAACAAAATTGGTCTGATTCATGTGAATACGAGAAAATATCAAAACAGAGCATAGACTTACATAGAAATGTTTGTTGCTAAAACATACCTACCTATCCTGAGGTGGAAATCAAAAAATTTAAAGAAGCCAGCAAAAACTTGAAAGGTTATTTTTTAAACCAAAAACAAAATAGCTTACGATATATGAAAGAGGTAAAGGAGAACATTAAATGTTAAAAATCGATAAAGCGCAGAATTGATGTTGTCTTCAATTTACGTTAAAGAATTCGTTTTGAAAAATATTTAGGTACAAATTGTTCAATAAATCACAAAAAAAATGAAAAATTCAGGGTAGATATATTCCAAGGGTTGTTTTGTGAGTTTATTGCGTAATAAAGTATTTTTGTAAATTTAATTTATCAGAAAGGAATTTGTTACAAAATATTCAAGCACAACCGATAACTTTGTTTTTCGAATGTTGAAAAAACTTCTTTTTTTAAAGCAGGATAAAAAAAAGTAAAACATTATGCACATTTTTCTTGGAAATAGAATATAAACCTACGCCCATTTTATTCAAAAACCATTTGAAAAAGTTAACTTTTTATTTGTATTTGAATTCATCCCCTGAATTTTGTTATTTTTAAGAAACTTTAAAAATTTCGTATCGATGTGAGCAATATTTATAATTTAAAACGGGTTTCTGAACCCCCGAAATAATTTTGTATGGGTACTAATCTGACTTGTGGTAAAAAATATATAAGACTAATTTGTAATTTTTACAAAAAAGCTCTCGTGACTTTTTTATATATGTAATTGGTGTTGAAATAATTCAATTTCAAAATTTTAAATTAACATAGAGGAATTTAATACACTAGTACAATATCATATTATTGTTCAGAGATATACAGTAGACGTTACATATAGTGAAGTATTAATTAAAACTAGGCCTGTTCACTATTTCGAGATTGTTCACTTTTTCGAGAGAGAGAGAAGCTTTAAAGGTTTTCCAATGTGAATTTGTAACAAAGTGAATATTTTTTATCATTAATACAAACAAAATAATAAAAAAAATTTGTTGAGTAAAAAAACAAAAACATTTCATAAAATTATGAATAACATACTTTATTATTCATACAAAACAAAAAACTACATAATATCTCAAGGTAGAAATTAGATTTTTTTAAATAATAACTAAATTAAAAAAAATGTTCACTTTTGTTTATTTGTTTCTCAGCTTTAATATTGTATGGACTGCTTTTTCTTGCAAACGTTTTATAACTTCAATACCTTATTTTGGGGCAACATTTGCAAACATGGTTATCTTTTTCGCATAAAATTTCAGCATTTAGTTTAATTTGTTTTCACAACTACCTACAATATGTCACAGAAGTTAAAACACAACATCAATTTGTGTTATATATGTATATAGGGGAGCCCTTCTTTCCTGTCTGACTATACGAAACACATAAATGAACGGTAAAATATCTTAAAAGAAAGTCGACAATGCTGTAAAAGCGGTACAGCTGGAATATTCTTGTTAAACATTGAAAAAAAATGTGTGTTCATATCGAGATACCCTTTCTTCACTATTAGAGTAGTCTATATAAAATTTTATGTGTTCTACTGTAATAGGACATTTATTATAAAAGATTTGTAAGCTTCGTGTGAAACTTGAAAAAAATATTGTACATATTTGAAATATAATTGCTATAAAAGGAGAAAAAAGAGAACTCAGGTGACACTTTGGTAATTATAGACAAGACGTGTGACAAGGCGAAGAACTAGGGTGGATTGAGAACATGCTTCTGCCCTTAGACTTTCCGATAACCTTCATTATTTTATGTTTTTTATTATATTTATTTGCATTCGGGAGTAATGTAACAAAATACATTCTATGCCACTCATAATGCATCGTCACCAAAACGATGTCCTTGCACTCGATTTTGTTGGTCAAAGGGAACAACAAAATTATGATTCAATACTATGAATATAATGTATCAATGAAAGTGCATTTTACTATGCGGCTCTGTTTACATTTGGTATTGCTAATGTTTTGATTGTGGCTCTTTAAAAATGAATGTTATTACATTACAAAAATCTCATTCATAAGATGGGTGTTATTACTTAAAAATTGTACAGTTCACTCGGGCGTATACGTACTTTTTTTCTTCATTTTATTGAATTATAAACTCTTTTCTTCGAATTTTATTTATGCACCTTCGTATTTATTTTTATCAAGGGAATTTATACTGCCCTTTTGCAAGGAATTTAAAAATACTTCGAAAACAACTTTTGTCATAGAAATGTCATTCACATATATAATGTTGCATAATTTTGCAGAAAATTATGCGTATGCCGCTTCATTCCTGCTGATAACAGAGTTAGAATAGTTGAAAGTTGTAAGTTACTTATCCATGCTTTTCCATGAATTATCGCGCAACCTAATTATCCAACAAAAATGTTTGTTTTTAGTGGAAAATATTTTTTTTTTTTTTTTCATTTAAAAAAAACAAATAAAATACATACTTACAACAATCTATTTTTTCAGCGTGTTATTTACTTTGACTTTTTAAGTGCAGAGTTAACTCATGAAATTCAGTGAGTTAACACGGAGTTAACTTGGGATCTAAATCGAAGTTTTTTTAGAACTTAATTCGTATTTAACTCCGAAACATCGATGATTTCGCACCCAAAACTTAACCCAATTATCTTGCTTGCATCAGAGTTCACGTACAACGTTTAATAAGTGATTGATATGTAAGTAAGTAAGTCTGCTTTTAGGAGTTTCCTTTATTCCAAAATTAGTTAAGTAGTAATTTACTCGTTACAAACCATAAACAAACAAAATTCATTTTTCTAATTAATTTCATAATGACAGGGTTCCAGGGTTTATAACAGAATATAAAGGCATATATATAAAAACATATATATGTAGTAGTACCATATAATCTCATTATATATAATTACTTTATGCCTTTTAATTACTGTATATAAATTCACTTAGTTTACCTTAATCAATTCAACATTTACTTTTATATACATTTTTTCTAAAATATTCCTAACTTATAATTTATTCTCGATGCAGCAGTCAATTGAAGTTGTTATTTAAATTCAATTCAGCAGTTCTTTTAATCCTTTTTTTATAAATAAACTTAATTTCTTTTATAAGAAAAGTTTGTCCTTTAATTCACTCCTACATATATAAAGGCATAAGAGATCGTTAATCAAGAGAAAAGTATATGTATATATAGAAATGTATGTATTATTAATTTTCTTTATTTTGCAAATGAAAAATGTAAACAAACTAGTGTTGTAGTTGTTTTTCAAACTTCATTCATGTCTTTAGTCAAGACAAATTGATATCAGGTGCGTAGTTAGAGAAAAAATTAAAGGTTTAATTAGGTATATCCTTTTGTTCACATTAAATTAAAACAAATTGTGAGCTGACTGAGAGAAAAATAGAATTTTAATATTTTAATGGGTTAATTAGTAAAAAATGGTTGACTTATTGAAAATACCTTGTCTCAATGTGAAATCTCTTAGTAGTACCTAAAAGTATAATAATAGTTCGTTTATTGTACATAAATATGTGATATGTTAAAAGATATAACATTAAAGTGTATAACGTTAATTTTCGACTTCATCCGTTAGATGCTGTCGTACAATTCTAAGTGCCTAACCATTGACCATAATTAGCGTCTTAGAAGGGTAAGACAGCATCTAACTGATGAGCTCAACTGTCGTACCTGGGCGAAACGCAATTTGAGGTCACTCGAATTTATTAATTTAATTATATTCAATCGCTTAACTTAAACAGAAGTAATTTTCAAATTTTTTCTTATACGTTATTGTTGCTAATAGATTATAGCTATCACCATATCAAAAAATTGTATTTTCAATAGTGTTTTAGATATAAAATACCTCTGTGTGTAACAATCCCTTACTCTTAAAGAAAGTTTAAACAATATCACTGCGTTGTCGATTTTTCGGATTTAAATTTCCTTATAACGTTACAATACTATTGATGGAGGTTTTTGTTCTCATGTTCTTAATTCGGCCTTGAACAGATGGTTTTCAACTAGAATATTTAAAAGTTCGAGTACCTACATAATATAATATATGTAAAATGACTTTGTCCAAAGAAAGACAGTGAAAGCAGAAAAATTCTTGTCTCAGACTTGCTTTGGAATAATCATTGGTTTTAAATGCAGATGAGATTTAGTTGGTTAAACACTTCCAATTGGGATGGTGTAGGTGTCGCCACTAAAACATTGGTATAGATATTGATTGTCTGCCTTCTATAAGAGTATTTTATTTAAATGGAAAACCAGTTCGGTAAATGCAATTTCGTTACCAAGAGGCAAAGGACTTTCTCTCTCTTAGTTTAATTCAAAATAATTCAAGATGAGTGTAGGTCAAAAAATGCCTTTGTGTGACAAAGCCGTATACAAGTAAGCTCTTTTTAATAGTGTGATAGTATCTAATTGAAGATGATTATCGAATATCAATTGAACTTTTCAGCAATATTAAAGAAATTTAATTAAAGTCGTAGCGTTAAAATTTTGTCGATGATATTTTTTTCTTGCACTTTTTTGACCTCTAGGCGTTCAAATACAAGCTCGTTATATGTAGATTTAAAATTTGTTTTAAATCACCGAATACGATAACAATAATATGTACGATAGTAAATGGCAAACTACTACTTCGCCGGAAGATGGAGTAACACTCCGAAACGCGTCGCTAATATCATTTAAATTAAAGTTGTGAAATTAAGTTTTTTTAAAATAATAAAATCAAAATAAAAAATTAAAAACTAAATAAAATTGATTTTTTAAATTTTATTTATTAAGATTAATCATCTATTGAAATAACACAATTTGGAGACAAAACACAAACAAAATATGTAAATAACTAGTACAGTAGAATCTTGAAAAGATGAACAGATATAAAACAGGGCCCGGTTCATCTTTTCAAATTGTTCATTTTTTCGAGCATCAATATTTTGTTGAGGAAGAAGATATATTTATAAATAAAAGTATTAAATATTATTTACATAACAAGTTAAAATAAGTCGAAAAGTACTGTTCAGAACCAACTTAAGGCAAAGAAGAAGTACAAATTATATTGGAAATAAAGTGTTAATCTATTCGAAAACAAAATTTCAACCCGTTCATCTTTTTGAACATTGAAAAATGAAAATATTTCGTTCATCTTTCCGAGCTGTTCATCTTATAGAACCGTTCATCTTTCTAAGATTCTACTGTATGTACATTTGTAAATATAAAAAAATAAAATTTATTTAATACTTTATTTTAGAACAAAAATTAAGGTTTAAAAGAGTTAAAAAAAAGGTTTAAAAACATATGTTAAAAACAGCAAAATATACGAACATGATTTTTCTTAAACGAAATACATTTTTTAATTCAAAAAAGTTAAAACCGATTTTACAAGTAAAAAGTACAAGGTTTTAAAAAAAAGTAATATAAGAGAAACAAAACTATCAGAAAATAGTTTTAGTTATAGACAGTGTCTAAATATATCAAAATAGTTCGAAATAGTTAGAAAAATGATTTATTTTAATAAATAAAATGGTACATTAGGCAAGGTTTACACAACCGAGTCCGTTGTCCGTTGTTTATGTCAGATCAAAACCTCGAAAGATAAACTAAAATCATTCTACAACAAGTAGGAAATGCTTCATATAATTGATAAACATTGTGAAAAGGTGGGCGAATACCACGCCCCTAAATAGAAAATTTCAATTTTTCTATTTTTGCCTTTGTATGTATTTCAAGCCAATGTGAAGTGCTAAATTTAATTTATCACAATTCAGAGAAAGTAGGAGCATACCACGCCCTCTGAATGAAAAACCTCAAATATAATTTTTTTTCCTTTGGATGTACTTCAGGCGCTACTGGTCTGCCGAATTTCAACAAATTGATAACAATTTCGAGAAAGTGGGCGGATACCACGCCCCTTGAACAAAAAAAACTCAAATTTTCGATTTTTTCCTTTGTATGCACCATTAAATCTACTGCTTTACCAAATTACATGATTTTGCGATATCGGAAAGTGCTCCATAATTTTGATAGTCTGTCAGTCAGTCAGTCAGTTACGGTTTTTGAAATTTTTGAAGACTTATGTATATCTCAGGAGCCAGTTACGCAAATGTGTTGAAATTTGAGCTTGGCCAGTTTAGCAGATTTTAAATGTCTGACTTAATTGGTACTGAAGTTAGAGGGGGGTAGAAAATCGCCTGAGTTTGTTTCTGTAAAAAGGATGTAGTGGCAGAACTTGGCTGGGCACTACCGTGCCCTTTGATAGAGAAACATTTTGAGAAAGTTGAAAAAAAAAGAAAAAACTTGAAGAACAACTGAAGAAAAATAAATATATGCACGGCTGGATCACACGAAGTTGTTCTTTTTTTTTTTTGATTTTTCACAAAAAAAAAAAATTGCGTGGACACCCTATTTCATTTTTTAGGAACTGCGCCCCTGTGACAATGCAAATCAATTAATCAACAGAAAATAACATTAACTCGTGGACCTCAACCTTTATTATTGATCTAGCCGTGTTGGTGGCAGCATTGGAAGTTCTAACTCCAGGTTGCATTTCGAATTATTAGAAAATAATTTTCAGTTTTTTATTTCACAGTTGTCTAACATAATATTCACAAGTCTTGTAGAAGTCATAAATGACGGTTGTTTTTTGTTAGAAATAGTTTTTTTTTCGATTTGTATCGTAAAAGGTTGTAATAGTTTTAAAATTTATTTATAAGTGAAGCTTAGTGAAATTGTTTATATAAAACTAGTTTCAGTCATGTCCGCCTATATTAAGGCGATTACAAGCAACCAATAAATTAATTACCATAGAAATTCATAGAAAAAAAAACAACATCCAATCTGCTTCGATACTTGATACCAGTTATAGTTCCTTTAATTCGTTGATTAAATATTTACCTAACATTTTATTGAGTGACTTGATACCATCATAATTCCGATACAATGCATTGACTTCTATATATAGATTCTTGAGTTGTTTCGTCTTTTAAATCAGGTTGAAATTGGAACACACAATTAATAGCCGCGTTTTATTATTTACGGGTCTGGGTCGGGGTTATCTTTTAACACGTAATACAAAAACATATTTGGATCTAGGTTTCTATCGGGGTTTGCTTTATGGAACCAGAATTTAGTTCTTACTTTGGCGGGTAGACGGCTCTTCAGTCGGTAGAGAGTACAAACTGCAGTGCGAGGAAAAAAGACAGTATCAACATGAAAAATAAACAAACATAAGACAAAAAGAGATGAGCATACAACACTGTTTTCATTTGGATCCGTATCGTTTTATTATATCGGTGTGAACGATATGGGTTATTGGCGATAGTAAAACGCGGCTAATATTATGCAAGCAGTCAAAGAGTTAGTAAAATAAAAAGATGGCTGTGCTGGCGAAAGAACTTTGAATTATTGAAATGAACGTATAGAGTGAGTAATCGTTTTATTTAGACTTGTGCTGCGCTGGCTATGCAGCAAAGAATAAAACACTCCTATTATGTTCAATTAATTTGAAAAACCTTTTGATTCAACTGAGGATTGAACCTAAACCAAGCGGGTTCAGGAGATATCCACTACACATTGCGCTATATCGAATTCACGTGATCAGGTCCAGCTAAAAGGTCAAGAGGTCAATAAATATACCCGAAATATTGATATTTATTTCATTATTGAGCACGGTACTGATATGCAGGCTCATATAAGCACTCACTCTAGAGCTCAGTTCATATTTTGCTCATGAACGTGAGTAGTTTTTAAATACTTATTAGTGAGCGTTGGTTCGTATATATCACTGAGAAGAAAATTTGCTGGTTCAATCAAATTTTGTTCTAGACAAGAAGTTCATGTCATACCTAGGAGGGCATTCACCCCCACTGCCGAACCCTTGAACCGCGCATGCATCAGTAAATAATTGCACAGAGGTTTTTTTCAGCGGAAAAACTATCTTATTGAAGTTTACTTCGAATGTGAATCATAACATTACATAACTGCATTCAATTCTTCTAATGTGCATAAATATCTTAACTAACGTAATTAAATTATATTTCTCAATATAAAATAAACAGTTCAAGTGCATCCAAGCTCAGTCGTTCAGTGCTAGTTTGAAACTTGAAACAAGAATCCCACATATAGAGAGACAAATCAAGTTTTTATGATAATAATATTAACGATGATTGGAAGAATATTTCTAGCTGTATATGGAGTCATTGTATTAACGGTAAAGGAATAATTAAACCGTATTTGTAATAATTAATTAATAATAATTTTTGTTTTTTTATATAGATTTGCAATGGCCAAGAATTAAATTCTAACGAAGCAGAAGCTAGAATATTTCTAAATAAAACAAGTGATGATTTGTTTAGATTTTTTGATGACATAGGATATAATGCATTTGTTGACAGTGATGATTCTTATGATTCACGCGAAGAATCTAAAAATTTTTCAATAATTTATACGAACATTTTTGAGAATTCTAAAAAATTTGACATCAAAAACTTTAAGGATGAAGAACTAAAGTATGCATTTAAAATGTTGATTGAAGAAGCTGACACAAAGATTATTGGAAAGGAACAATTTTTAGAGTTATACGACAGCTTGAGGAAACTAGACAATCTACGGGATGAATCGTATATCGATGACTTTCACGATAGCACTTTTGAAATGCATTATTCACCTGATATTGAAAACATAATTGAAACATCGAATGATACAGAAGAACTGAAATACTACTGGAGTGAATGGAGGGAGAAAACTGGAAAATGGGCAGAGGCTAACTTTGATAAAACACTCCAGGCAATAAAACGAGCTGCTAATTTAACTGGTAAGTTAAGCTAAATTCATGAATGACGTGAAGTTAGCGAAACAATGTTCATGGATAGAAAATTGATTAAGTGTATAAGATGCCGTTAATTAGCTGTGATAATTTTGAATTTTTCGTTCAGTGTTTTCTATGTATTTTTGTTGTTGTTGTTGATTTGCTAAATTGATATCAAGTTAGCGAAACAACTCCCTAAAAAAGTGGTAAAAATTTATAATATTGAATCGTTTATTGTTTTTAAATATGCAATTTCTGCAATGTTATGCAATGTTTTCTATGTTTTTTTTTTTTTTTGGAAAAAATATTCGAAGCTATTCAATGATTTAGGTATTGCTTTATGATTTGCCGTTTGCTATAGACATTATATCAGTTCTAATATTTTCAATTATGTCGTGCTATGTTTTCTATGTGGTTTTACCTCCAACCATCCTTTGGCTTAATTTATATGGAGTTAGCAAAAAAAACCCTTGAAGTGGTATAAAAAGTTATTATATAGAATGGTTTATTGCATGTTAACTCACTGTTAGCTAATATCTAATTAGTTGTAATGATTAAAAGTTTGTCATACAATTTTTCCATGTTTCTTTTTTTATTTTTAAATTAAGGACAAAATGAAAAACATAGAAAACATCGCACATTGAAATAGAAATTATCACAACTAACTAGTTTGAGACTAATTAAAGGGAAATTATAAAACCATAAAGCATTCAATATTAGAAGTTTTCTCCGTTTTTAAGGGGTGATTCATATCAACTTAGAAAGCAACAGAAATAACAAAAAAAAGCATTATCACGGCCAATTATCCACTTTAACAATAATTTTCGATCCGCGAATGTGTTTTTTAACTTGACATTCATGCTGAATATCAATATCTATAAAATTTCGTTTGAAGAAAAACTTTTATGTTTTACTTATACTTTTTTTCCTTTTCAGAATTATCACCCTTGGAATTTTGGTCGCGGGGTTTCAACATCACTGATATGGAAAATTTGATGACAAATATTCAGCCGCTTTATTTAGAGCTTCATGCATTCATTCGTAATCAATTACGCAAGAAATATGGTGAATCTACTATCGCTTCTGACGGACTGATTCCTGATCATCTGTTTGAACAAATTTTTCATCAAATTACGACAAACAAGAGTATTATTGAAGAAGTGTTTCCTTTTAAGAGTCTTCCTATGGCTGATATGGATAAATACACAGCTAGATATATGTATAAAATTGTTGGTAAATTTTTCGAAAATTTAGGATTTGAGAAATATCCTTCAAGTTTTTGGGAAGACCGTTTAACTATATCCGAAGCTGATTATGAAACTTGTTACTCCAGAGTTTGGAATTGGACTCCAAATGTACGTCTAGAAATTTGTGAGCATATGAATATTTGGGATTTTCTTGTTGCCTACAGAGATATGATGTATTTACATTATGCCAAGGAAATGATAGGTCTCCCAGCATATTTCTTTAACTTCCCAAATCGTTTGGGTAAAGCAATTGACAAGGCTATGATTCTATCTTCGTCAACACATCACAATTTAATGGAAGTTGGACTGATTTCTGATTATAATTTCAACCAAGAGGTTGAAATGAATCGCCTTTTAAGAAAGGTTTGTATATAAATACGAATCATAGATTTCGTGATCCTTAATTAGTTTCAATTTTTTACTTTTAGGCTATGTCGAACCTTGTATTCATTCCTTTGGATTTTGTTCAAGCTAAATTTACGGTCGATCTGTTGTCAGGAAATGTTAAGAAGTCGGAATTCAATAACCATTATTGGCAACTCATGGACAAATATGCTGGAATTGGTCCACCAAAGGGTCATAAAATAAGTACCTATGATTTACCCTTCAGCTTTTATACAAAAATGATTGAAAATTACATGTCAAGGTAAGCCCATTAAAATAAATAAAATTGTTTATGATTAATTTTTGTTTAAATTAAATTCCTGTAGTGATTTTACATTGGAAATTTTGAGTTATCAGATCTATAAAAAATTATGTGAGCTCAGTGGCAAATATCCAAAAGAACCCCTGCATTTATGTGACATAAATGGAAGCAAAGAAGCTGGAAATGCTTTGAAGTATGTTGAAATAAATTATTATTAATTTACTCTGCATAATATGACGAGATATACATTTTAAATTTTTTAGAAAAATGATGCGTCTTGGAGCGTCTAAACCATTTTACGAGATACTTGCAACTTTGTTCCCTGAAAATCCAACAGTGAGGGCCGATGGCATTTTAGAGTACTACAAACCGATCCAGGAGATATTAGCTGAGAAAAACAAAGAAGCAAATCAGAAAACAGGTTGGAAAAGTTCTGAATAAATGTAGGTTTTGCTTTTCGTATCTTTATTAAAACCTTGAGGCCTTGGAAAAATAGAATAAAGAAAAAAAAATTTAATTAGTAAAATGCATGATTTCGACGCTATATAGAACTTGATGCATTGAATGCTCAAACGGCTTGGAATATTAAAGATTTACGACGGATTTGGGTTGAAATGTATGGTTCGTTCATAGAAAAAAAACCATTTCTTTACAATCTTGTGTACAATTTAAATATCTATGGCACAAGTGTTTCTCAACAACGTTGACTGAACAAGAATTATAATTTTATTGATTGATATTTATTTAAACAATAATGACACAATGATGAAAAAGAGGGATAGATTTTTTTATGGCGTTATACAATATGTTTGGAAATAAAAATCCTAGCCTACATCACGCCTTGTATACTTCTCTGCATTTAACCAAGGTCTCGTTAAAATCAGATTGTTTGTTTCGAAGATTATCCCGGACAAACAGAACGATAGATAAATTTGTTTTTCAAATCATCTATACATAAATAGATAATGGAGTCTAAAAACATGCAATTATTTTAATTGTCTGTATCTGTCGAAGTCCCTGAAGTACCTAATAACTAGTGCAAACTGCAAAGGACTGTCAAGCTGGATCCTTCTACATCCTTACGATTTATTTTGATGATTATTGCGGAAAGTAAGATTTGCATGTACCCTTAATTATTTTATTTTCAATTTAATAAATTTATGAATACAGTAGAATCTCAGAAAGATGAACGGTTCTAAAAGATGAACAGCTCGGAAAGATGAACGGAAAATCTTAACTTTTCAGTGTTCAAAAAGATGAACGGGTTAAAATTTTGTACTCGAAAAGATGAATACTTTATTCCCAAAATAATTTTTACTTCTTTTTTGCCTTTAGTTCCTCCTGAACAATACTTTTGAGCTTGTTTTAATTCGTTATGTAAATAATTTTTAATGTTTACAATATCTTCTTCCTCAAACATACGTTGATGCTCGAAAAGATGAACAATTTGAAAAGATGAACGGGCCCTGTTTTATATCTGTTCATCTTTTCGAGATTCTACTGTACCTACATAGTACATACATTGTTTTGTAATAAATAGGAAGTTAATTTAAAGCCAATGATTTAGATTAATCGCACCTCCCTGGATGCGCGCATGCATGACTATCAATAATTCCCAGACTATTAATAAAACACCTGTAAACCAGTTTATTCTTTATTCTCAAACTGTACCGATAATTATTTATATATATACATTTCTAAACCCGAGTAACTTCCTACAAGCAGAATATATCTATAGGTATTTTATGCAAATACTATTAAAGTTGTTGTTAATATAATCATAATCACATTTCAATATAAAACCAACTGTTTAAGTGAATCTAAGGTCAGTTGTTTACTGCAGAGTTGTAAAGTAGGTACTTTTAAGTACTTATACTTTTATACATTTGTAGTAAATATATGCGGAAAAGTGATATTTGAGCTTTAAGCATCGTACCTACTGCTAAAGCCTTTAATACTCGGATCGCGGTAAATTGCATCCCCCACTTTTCTCTCCAAACATCACCTTTAACCCAACCTAAATTTTGACATGAAAAACAGATGTTCGCACTGAAAAGAAATTGTATTCAATCAATTCAAATAAGTTTGTTTTCACTATTTAAACTGAAGTTAATCAATTACTTTACCAAATCGGCTGGTATAAATCGTTTATAATTCACACAAAATTCCAAAATAACAGAATTATGTCGAAATTTATTTTGAGAATTAATGTGCCAAACAATTATTTCGTGTGCTAAATTTTTACACATGTGATGTAGGTACTGTACCTCTTGGCTAAAATACTTGGTTAAATTTTTAATGAAAATTAAATTTAAGTGCAATCTACTTAGTAGGCTTTATTATACAAAAGAAAATTTTTCCTGTGTTCTCCAAACTCCAACATGACAGCGAAAACTACAGCAAAAAGAAAAACAAAAGGCAAAATATCACAAAACACGAATAAAACTCAAATAACACTTTTCGCTCAAAATAATTACTAATAGTCGGAGTTATTATCGGAGTTATCCTGTATTCCAAAATTATTTGAAAAAATTTTCCTGGGAATAATTGAAGAAAGATATAAAATCATAATTTCGCCTAACCAACATGGATTTATGAGCGGTAAATCCACTGCGACTAATCTCATGGAATTTTGCTCAGATATTATTACGAGGAACCAAAATAGTTTCCAAACTGATGTCGCATACCTGGACTTCTCCAAAGCATTTGATCGTGTGCATCACAATTTACTATTTAAAAAAATAAAAAGAATTGGTTTTCCTATATGGTTTTTAACTTGGTAGTTGGTTGCAGTCTTATACTTACATCTAATAACACAACATATTTGTTTTAAAAATGAAATTTTGAAAAAGATAATAGTACACTCGGGTGTTCCTCAAGGAAGCCACATTGGTCCGTTTTTATTTTTAATATATATAAACGATTTAAATAATATAATCAAATAATCACATTCGCTCTTATTCGCCGATGATGTTGAACTATGAGGTGCGTTTTATTGGTAATTTATAGATAGTGCAGCAATCAGGTACCAATAAAACGCTCCGGCTGTGTCAACAACGCTTTAGCCACTTTTGGTTGTGTTCACAAAGTATTTCTGCTTCCGTGTCTCCACTAAACTACAAATATCATAGAACACGTCCATTTTATGAGTGAAAAACAACATTAAGGTTCAAGTCATGAATAATTTTCAACGCGCCATCTTCATATTCAAAGTTTCAACTTTCTTTATCCACTTCCATATCCACTATTTTACTGGCAAATTTATCGGCAGTAATTGATTGTTGTTATTGTTCACCGAGGGAAATTTTACTGTGCTAGCTATAAATTTACCAATAAAACGCACCTATGGTTATTGTACAAAAACAATGATGAATATCTTTTACTGCAAGAAAACTTAAATAATGTCTCCAATTGGTGTGATATCAATGATATGGAGCTAAATGTTTATAAATGGAAATGTATGACTTTCACCTGTAAGAATTCACCCTTTGTAAATACCTATCTTCTGAGCGGTCAACCTCTACAAAGAGTTGATAATATGTGTGATCTTGGAGTCTTGATGGACATTAAACTTAACTTTAATATGCACATCGATTACATTAGGCGTGTTTTTTTGCAAGCCCGTTGGTTATTGGTTAAAAAAAAACGACAACGGGGATTAGCGACGCCATCACAGAAATAAACATGCAGTTTTCGTACAAACTATCGATAACATGTATGTAATTCATACCGATAACACAGTTTTTCTGTGCGCTTAAGTTAAGCCCTGAGAATTCTCTGGGATTAGCTAAGCCCGCAGGGGATTATTTGTTGTTGCATTTTACATGTAAATTTTTTTGCACCGACGTCGTTTTTTTCAACGAATTCACCCCGGGCTTGCAAAAAAACACGCCTATTATAAATAAAGCTAAAAACTTCTTAGGATCTGTGTGCATAGATTTGCAAGTGAATTCAAAGACTCTTATATATTAAAAACATTATATTGTTCACCTGTGCGATCGTGTCTTGAATATTGTAGCTGTGTTTGGAGTCCGAGTTATCAAATCAATATAGTCCATTTAGAATCTGTGCAAAAGAGATTCCCTTTGCCAGGGGATGAAAACAAACATTTACCACCATACGCCCAGCGATTGAACTTGATCAATTTACCATCACTTTTCAATCGAAGGACGGCTTCCAGTGTTTTATTTATTTTCAACATTTTAAATGGTGATACTGAATCAAATTATCTTTTGTCACAAATAAATATAAATTCTAATTCACGTTCATGAAGATCAGTAAACTTTATTTATCAAAGATTTAATAGAACGATCTACATATGGTTCACATGAGCCGTTGTTTGCTGATTGCACTTTGTTTAATAAGTATTTTATTTTAATTGATTTTAATATTTCGAAAAACTGTTCAAAAACTAAAATTGTATATATTATATATTTGCAGTCTCAAAGCTAATAATTATTGTAATTTGTAGCTAAATAAATAAATATTCTGTATGTTGGGTATAACCTGAAATGTTGTACGACGCGACCGCGACGTAGCACAATTTGCTGTAAAATCCTATAGAAAAAAAAGTGTGACTGCCGGGACTTACGGTTAAGATGTGTAAACATACATAACGTAATGTGAGGCTCAGAATCACAATCACAATATATGTCACGTTTTTTTTCACTCTACCGTCAGTATAGATGTTTACACAATCAAAAAATGACAAGTTGCTAACTGTAGCAAGAAGTTGCAGTTATCAAACAGACATTTATCTATTAATTATGAGTGAAAAATGAACTCTCTTTACAATTTGCTACAAATTTCGCTCGTCGAATAGCGAAAAGCAAAACGAAATTTTGTCGTTAACAATATGTTTGAAGAAATTTTTCAAAAATAATTTTGTTTGCACCTTTTGGATATGCAATTATTTATTGATGGCTCACATTTGATGTGTATTGTGTATGTATGTTTTGTTGCGTACTTAGAGGAGGGATGGGGTTATTTATTTTCAGGTAAGGTTGATTGTCAGCCCTATTCTGCTATTCATCGGGGGGAATTTTTCTATAATTTTCACTCATCACTATTCTGCTATTCATTCGAAGTGAATCTGTATTAAAGTCGGTAACGTCGGTAATACTGCTATTCACGTCGGTATTCTGCTATTCACGTGAACGCATTCATTCTATACAATTCAAATCCGCATATGAAATGTAGCGGATTTTTCATTTAATGGGTCGTCTGTCTGGTTGGTTGTTAGTAAAATGTAAGTAAAAACTAAAAACTCCGGAGGTGGAAGATTCGATTCAACAATCTCCAATACATACAGAAATGCTCTTTTATTTAACCGAAAGTTTTTGGTAAACCTATGATTTTGAAATAATTGGTTTATTATTATTTCAAAATGAAAATAAATGAACTTACATTTCGTCCGGCAGTTCCATAATATTTTTTTTCGATTTTCTAACATTTCTCCGTAGCCCTCTGTTCGATCATTCTCTTATTCCTCTGTTTACAATTGGAAAAAAAGTCTAATACTGTCCATTTCCAAAGTTAATTACGAAGATGAATCAAATTAAAAATTAAAATCAAAACAATTTATCCAAGATTTTGACATGAACAGCTGTTTACGTGAATGTCAAATTGGTTTGGGATAATGTAGTTCACCCGATGGATAGCAGAATGCAAAGGCAGTGTGAAAGGGAATCGAATGGGTGAATCGAATATACGATCCACGTGAATAGCAGAATAGGGCTGTGTATTACCAAATCTATATTATGTATGTACATACTCTTATTGTTGTGACTTAAAGAAAATTTCTATAATGTTGGGAGGTACGTAGTATATCTTTTAATTTTTCTTTTTAAATTCTGACAAGAAAAAATTAAAAAGATCTCAAAATGTCACGTCAGCAAAAAAAAGAACCAAAGCTTCATAGACTCTTTTTGGAACTCAAAGAAATCTTAGTTAGGTATTCTTTAAAAGAATGCTTGTTTTTCAATGCAAACAATTATAGTCTGACAGCAATAATTTTGTCCTCTTATTATAAAAAAGAAATTCTGGTTCTGCTTTATTAACGTATCAATTATTATCGTCGCAAATAAAACTTCCAGACATTTTTCGTTTTGTGCAAGAAAAAAAAAAAAAAATCTATATGTAGGTAGAATTTTATCGATATAAACATCAGGAGATAAATCACCAATATAATGGAGGGAAAATAATATATTCAAGCACTTTTCAATTTCAAGAGGCTAAAGAACACATTTTCAATGATAAAAAAAAAATCAATTTCATTGAAAATAGCACAGCAGCTTTAAGCCGACAAAAATTAGGATTAGGGATAACAAATGGCTGTGAATCAGACAAATAAAAAATAAAATAATAACAACAAAAAAGGAAAGGAATGAATAAAATGTATTTATATAAATGTATTTTTAATAACACAAATTCTATTATTATATTGAAATATACATCAGATAAGTATAGACGATTTCGTAGGTAGGTACTATTTAATTGGACTTGTTGAATTATTGGTTCAAAATAGATTTTAGCCGAGTGGCGATCTCACTCAGTCCCAGTTTCACAATCGAAGTAATTGTTACTTAAGTTGCAAATATGGAAAACAAAAGCCCAATTTTACAGTGTAAACTTATCGGAATAAGTGACACTTTATAAGTCTCCCATATTGACCACTTAAGTGCTACTTACTCAGACAGCAAAACTGCGCCTAATGTGCTAAAATGGGAAAATTAAGTGCCACTTTTGTGTCAAGTATGAATATTTATTGGGCCCTTTCTAATCATACTGATGAGTCTAAAGGGCCCTACACACCATCAATGTTACTCGTCAGCTAATATTGACGTTATTTCCGTCAGGTAAAATTGATGACAAAAAAGCCGCCACATGATCAATGAACATTGACAATTTTGTTAGGGAATTTGTTAGTGTAGTTCAGTAAATCAAACATTTTGTCAATGAACATTGAAGAAAATCAAAAAAATTTTGTGTTTCATCAATTTATCAATTTTACTTGTGACGAACATTGAAGTGCCTACTAACGATCAATTTTACCTGAATCGAGACTCGTTCAAGTAATATTGTCAGTAACATTGATCGTGTGTAGGGCCCTTTAGACTCATCAGTATATGACTAGTAAATGCCCAATAAATATACAAATTTTGTTAAGTGATGAGTCCAAACTTCAAGTAATAGATCACCGGACGATATTGTTTTCTTGTAAAAATACCAAGGAAAAAAAATGGGGAATCATAAATTGCATTTTTTTTTCTTTTTTGAGTTTGAAAGGTTTTACTCATTTTTTTTTATTTAATTATTTGTAGTGTGAAATAGGGTAAAATGTATGTTTAGAGCATCTATAATCTATAGTAAAATGTATTTGTAGGGTGAATTGGGGTAAACAAAAAATTTTTTTCCAATTTTGAAAAATTCTTTGGTTTTGAAATTTAATATTTAGAGAATGGACTTCATGACTCATTTATGGGCTAGATATTTTTTTTAAAGTTTATAGGGTGAATTTAGGTGAAAACGATAATGTGTATAATGTGTAACATTTCTGAATTTTAAGCATTTTTAACAATACGCCTTATTTTGACAGATGAAGTAATCAAACAGAACAGAAAATTAAACATACACAGAAAAACATCTTCAAAAGTCAAAACGAATACAGTCGTTCGCCTTTTTCGTGTCAACGTAATAAATTTGTTAAAGTTAAAGCAACGTTATAACGTTATTTGGAAAGTTGCATTGCAGCAGTAGGGAGCAAATTGGCTGAAAAGAAAAGGTTATATACACTGCCGGTTCCCGAGTTACATGTCCATTTACAAACAAAAAAAAAACTTCACAATCGAAATTAAATTAAGGAAAATCTACAAAATGCAAATTTGTGCCGCATTTTTCGACAGTGGACAAGCTCTAGGCTTTAAAACCTCGAAAATATAAAAATCTTGATATTCATTAAACATTTTATTTAATTTTTTGTTAAGAAATAACAAACGTCTAATGGAAGTATAGTCTAAAAAAAACATATAAAGAAGCATTTTGCTGCTTTTAAAATTAAACGCGTGCTTTAAGTTAAACTTTATCAGTCGTATTTATTAGATTTTTTGCTACTTAGACGCACTGTCTAACATTTTTTTAATTGGTTGAAATACCACATTTGCCACATTTGTCACGGTTAAGACAATCTACTCTTCTGTCTTAGTAAGACAGCTATAAGACAACAATAAACAAGGTTTTTGAACACATTTTCCAAAGTTGGACAGTTGCCTATAAAGTTAGAGAACGTTTATAAACAAGACCATATATCTTTCAAAATTATGAAAGAGTCGACTCTTATTCTAAAACTCATTTTTAGAGTCGATTCGACTTCGAATTTAAAATTTAAAAATTTGAGTAGGTTTAAAATTATTAAAATTTTGCACCAATATTTCTTAATACATACTTGATTTGAACAATATCTCAATGGCTTAATATTATTCAATTTTTTTGAATTTATATCTTCTCTATTTGTAAATACAAAAGTCTGTCTATCGGAATTAATAATTGTTAAAAGTATAGGGTTTGCGTTTTTGAAATAATATGCCTTTCACTCTATCATCTCGAAAATAATAGTTTCGAAAAGTTTTATTTTGCACTTCGAATCAATCGCGAGTATTTTATAGTAATTAGGAGAATGCCTATAGCTAGAGCATTTATCTCGATTTTGTTTCTTTTTAATTTTTCTCGAAAAATTTTGTTTGGAATGGTTTTGAACCAGGCCATTAAGATTCGGTAAGTTTTGGAAAAACATTCAAGAACTTGTTGAATCAGTATTTGGGAGAGAGATTGTAAAGTTTTGTTGAGATTCAACAACGGCGACTTTCTAAGAGAGCACGTAGCTTTCCAGGAAGCCGGCATCCCGTGACCGATGATCACGAAAACGAATGGCTGAATGCGAGAATGTGTGAGTGATTGGAATGGTCAAGGGATGATATTATATGTTAAGTTTGGAAAGCCAATCTTTAGAGAGCTAACCAAACAATAACTAACAAGTCGTGATTTTTGGGAGTTCGAAGAACAAAATATAAAAAAAAAGAAAATCGAGAAAAGTAATTTTTGAAAATTGAAATTCGAGGAAAGTTAAAGAAAAAAAAAGGAAGATTCGAGAACTTTTGGGTGATAAAATTAAGTTCAGATACAATCTTAACAAATGGCGGGAAACTGATAGATGTATAGTTAAGTAGATATAAATAGTTTTTTTCTATAATAATTACCTCTTACATTTATTTGTAATGTTGAATTATGAGGTGTGTTCCTGTGTTCCTATACTTTAAAACTCTGTGCATTTGTGTGAATACAAAAGTCTGTGCAAGTTCATATAAAAAAATTAAATGTGTTTGAAACAGTATTAAAAAGCACTGTTTCTGGGGAAGAAAAAAAATGTTATAAAATGTAGTAGTTTTAAAAATACTTCACATTTTTTTCGAATCCGAACAAAATTTGTACTTAATATGTCAAGAAATTGAAACATTGTTTTCAGAAAAATTTCAATCTTATACAATTTTGAAAGAGTTGAATTGTTATAGAATAGAAAAAATCGAAAATTTGTCCATGTCTGTAAAATCAATTGTTTTAAATAACATGGAAAGTGTTATTCCTTTTTAAAACTAATGTTTCGAAGTTCAATGTCAATACTTTAAGAATTAAATATAACGTTTTTGGGTGGTATATTTTCCACCGTTTGTGCAAGAGGTGTCATTTTAATAAACTTAAAATGGAAAAGGATCCGATAATAAGACTGCGTTAATTTTTCGTATGAATATGATCCAAAATAATCTTCTGAAGTATTGACATTTTACTCAGAATAATAAAACATTTTACTTTAATTGTCATTTTACCTATTATTAATACCAATTGAAAGAATATTTAAAATAAAATTAATATACATAACTTAAAAAAAAACTACTTGAATTTTATTTTTACTATAATAGTTCATATTATTTGCGTTTATTAGTACGAGTTTTCTCCTTTTAGTTATAGTTAAATTCTTTGCAGGTGGATTGCGTTTGTGAAAGAAAAAACATTTTTAATAAATAAAATAATTATCACATTTTATTAAAGGTAAGCTTACTCATATTTCGAAGCAAACATTTTCATTAAAGGTAAATCTTAAATATCTGTTTTTTTTGGTCCAAAGATGTTAATTCTTCATTTCCCTAAGGAAATACTTCTTATCTGAACAATTAACATTCTTAAAATATTAAAAACTTTCTTCTTGGAATAAGAATATACGTTCTTATTAAATTCTTATTAAAATTAAATATCTGAGTTCTCATGCACAAGAATTTTAATTCTTCATTTGCTAAAAAAAAACCTTCTTATCCTAATAATTAAAGTTCTTTATGTATAATCTCTATTCAACAAGTATAATTTTTGAGGCAATAATTTCCGTTCTTCGTATATTTATTTATTTTATTCTTGGTATAGGAATGTTAGTTTTTATTTAGTTAATAACACTTCGAGCTCTCAAATCAAGAGTAATAGTTGTGGGGTAGATTTTAACCCACATATAATATATTCTTGAGACAAAGTATAAAATTGTTGTATTTACAACTTTTTTCTATGAGTGAATGGTAGGGAAAAATTCTTACAAGTATGTATTTTCAAACTACATATGTACATACATGTATAATTTTGTATTTAAATTATAATTCTTTTCAATACAATTAATGTTTGTGTTGTAACGAACATTTTTTTTATTTGTCACCAGTTTACAGTATACTTTTGTTGCAATACAAAATTGCAGCCGCGCATGGCGCGCCATGACGATGCTTTTGTGGGTGAAGACTGAAGAGCTCTGTTCCCTTCACCGATCTCAACATGGATCGTCATGGATGGCGTAGTGAAAAGTCCAATCTAAATAGGGTATTTGTTCCTAGTTAAATACAATTTTTTTTTTAATGAAAAATTTAGGAAAAAATTCAAGCATAACGTAAAATCAGTACTATGAGATGTGAAAAATCCCTTTTTCCCTTTTAGCTTATTATAAACGTGAAATTCCCACAAAAAGGGATAAATACCACGATCTGGCATCGCTGAGCTTGCACACAAAAAGTAAAAGTATAGAGAAGAACTGCTGTTCAACAGCCAAATGTCTTTCTCGTGGTGAACGGTTATTTGTTTTCAACTTTTATCACATTTTGATAAATAATTTGATAAACGGTAAGTTTTTTGCCAAATTGAGCACTTCTGCAAAAAAAAAAACATTTTTTTTTGTGAAAGTTTCGCAACCTAGGTACAAGGTGTTAAATTGCATAGTCTAGCGTTACCTCTTAATATTTAAAAAAAAAAAAGGAGGCAAAAAAGGAGTCCTGGCTGAAATAAAAGAGTCCTCTATAAACTTTTAATAAAACACCAATTTTATTTTTTATTATAAATGCTATAATTTAAAGAAGTTTGATTTTAACTGAACTGGAGAATCTGTTTTAGTCATACCATACAGATTGACTTCAAATTTATAGTAAACATCATGTAAACACCTAAAAGAACGAGTAGCTGCAATACAAAGATTTTATGCTAGTACAAATTTTCTCTAAACGGCTCTTACAGTTTTTGTAACTTCTTTTTATCGCTTAAAAATCTAAATTTGGGAAGAAAACAATCTAATCTACAATACATCATCAACAATACAGCATCAACAGTAAAAATCAATTCTGTAGCTTAACACTGAAAGTTTTTTTTTTTTTAATTAATTATTTAATCTTTCACTCTAATATCCTAACCCAAAGAATTCATAGATTTACGATAAAAATTCTTCATCCTACGCAAACATTTTTTTTTATTAATTAAAGTTAAACTGGCTCATTTGGAAAATCGAACACTTTTCACAGGACATTAATTATGCATAGTTTGATGGTTTAAGCGATGAGAATTTGAAAAGAAGGTGCTGGGGTGTACATTTTTATGTGAAAAAGAAAACTTAATGAATAAGTTTGCTTGGTTTAAACTGACAACATAATCTTAAGAGAGAGGGTGAAAATATCCAGGAACTTTCTCGTCTTAGCTCAACAGTTTCAAGTTTATTTTAATTTTCTTGTCTGTTGAGCAAAGAGTAATTAATTCAAACCAATGGATTTAATGAAGATCTTTAGTATTAGAGTGCACGCACTTGAGAAAATATTTAAGGAAACAATTAACTTAAAGAGCTTGAGAATATCTAAATTAGGACTTGTTCCTTTGCTTCTTTGGTATAGTAAAAGAGGATAAATCCATAAAACATTTATCTTTTCACGCATATAGTAGAAATAACTTGTTTTTTTTCTTCTGAATCTGTAAAATATGAATGATGGACTAATTTAATGTTTATCTGGTGGTCTTTGGGTTGATTGAACACCTATTAAAATAATATTATGTGCCGATTACATAGTCATTTTGGCTGATAACTGCAGAACTCTAAAAAAAATGATTGACAAGCTTCCAACATACTGGAATCTTGAAGAGAAATCTAAAACAATGATATTCGCTAGAGGTGGAAGAAGAGCTAATGAAGAGAAATGGTAATTCAATTTTACCCCTATCGAGATTGTGTCTGAATATGAATATTTAGGAATTACGTTAACACCTTAATATGTATGTTTATAATGAAACGACCAGTGTGATGCTATACAAGAGACTGAACTTTATTTCATTGTTTGATCTTAAAACTAGTTTGTGTACTTAGAGAAAGTCTAAGCACATTTAAATTAACAATTAAAAATAATTGCTTTCGTTCAATACATAATGCACCTTAAATGTCTTTTAAATCTCTTTTAACTAACAAACTGTCTACAGCTAAGTTTGCCATTGGAACCAACTTCTCTCTCGATGGAACATCATTTTATCGTCAAAACTCCAAATTTTCAATTCGCTCACTAAAGCTACTTTGTGCTACGCGTCAGAGGTTTAGGGCTTTGAGCAGTTTGATGATGTGGAGGCTATTCTTAGTTTCTTTATAAAGCATATTTTAAAATAACCTTCCACAACACCCTCCTATGTCTTGTTTTTAGAAACAGGATTAATCGCTATGTTCCGTTTCACTCTGAAATCAAACATAGATTTTGATTTAACTCTTAACCATCCCTGCAATCGACTTCCAAATATCTTATCTAGATACATTATTAGGGTAATTGCGGGAGAGATGCCGCGCTTTTATAAAACTCAATTTATTTTTTTGACAAAACTTAAAAATGGATTTGTAAAAGACTTATTGTTTAAATAATAAGTAATTAAAAATAAATTATATTGAATTTTGGTCTCTCCCAACAAATGAGGGAGAGATGCCGCTGTGTAAGATCATTAACAAAAAAAATGTATTTCATCTAAAATGTATGTTTTTACGTTCTTCTTGATCAACAGTCAGTACAAAAGACAAATTTGTTATTTTTTTAAATTGTATACAATTTTCATGCAACCATTTCTAGACTTTGGTGCATTTTACCCAATCATCTTTTTTTTTATTGAAAAATAGTTTTTCTAGAATTCTGCACTGAAATTTGGTTCAACAACCGACTCAATCTTCCTCTTATCAACTTTTTTTTTTAAGTTACAGTTTCTACGTCTCTGCGAACTGTTTTTTTTCTAGTGTTAAAGGGCACCGGAATTTTGGTTAACAGGAAATTTCAATATGCGGCATCTTACCTCGCAAAAAGTGCGGCACCTCTCTCCGAAGTGAGGGAGACATGCCGCACAGTAGCAGACAAATTAAGTAAAACAAGTCACTTGAGCATCTTCATTCAAAACGACTCAATCACCTAAAATACTTACTTAACTACTGCTGGCGTCGAACTGAAAAGTTTCCAGGCTACGAACGAGAATGAAAACCAAAGCAGATCGCAATAACTCCTGTTAACTTTAAATAAGCAACTCTGGAGACAGCAATTGTATAACATGGTCAAAGTAATTGGTATTAATTTCTTAAATAGATGTTCACAAGATTCACAACAAGCGTTTTTTCATACTAACTATAAACACTTAGGGTAATTTAGTTTATGAATACATGCTATCATGACTGTTGACGTTATATGTCTGATTTTAAAGACTACGTGTGACTTTCTGCCGTTATTACAGGAAACAGGATTAATCGCTATTTTCCCTTGCTGAAGCAATTTGTTCTATGTGTAACATGCGTGAAGTTGAAAATACCTATCATTTTGTTAGAAAATGCCCGATCTTTGCTATTATGCGCAAACGCTTTTTCGTTAACGTTTTCCTTTCGTACTTTGATTTCATGTACGCATTCTCAGTGAAAGGAGTTGCACAAAGGCTTACCATCCGTCAGGATTTCGCCTGACGCGTCAGGCTTTGAATGTCCAATCAGGCTTTGGCCAGGTTTCGTCCTTTGTAAGGCTTTTTTATAATTATCGCACAAAATATAATCGTTAGAAGAAAAACGTTTACTGAATGCTTTCAAATCGAAATGCTTATAAATCGCAGTGATCACTCAACACATTCATTTTTTTCATTTGTTTGTCACTTTTTAAAAAGAGACAAAAAGTTGTGCCATAGGGTGATTCAAAAAACACCCTTCCTCGAAATTCAATCGGGACCGGGCGAAATTATGAAATCGCTGAAAATTTCAAGCCTTAAGCACCAAAACTCGAAAAGTTATGCAGCTTTTAACATTTGAGAAAAATTCCTATTTCAAGCTAAATTATTAAAAAAGCGCTGGTAGCGACCGATAAATGCTGTTCGATTTTGAATTTTTTGGTCTTAATGTTTTGTTTTCAATCTAAGCTTTATAATTTCGCCCGGTCCCGGTTGGTTTTACAGAAAGGTGTTATTTTGAATCAACCTATTGTGCAAGATATGACACTTCCAATGTATGACGTATTTTTGTGTATACTTTTTTTGTGTCTGCTGCAGATTGCGCAATCTATTTATCGTCTCGTCGTCTTCGTGCATCCAAACCAAGGTAAGTTATCTATGAATATTTTTTATAATTTTTTTTTATAAAAATGAAGTTTCAAAAAGAAATAAAATGTTTTTTATTTGTCAGGCTTTTTTCTCAAAAATTAGGCTTTTCTTACTTTACTGTCAGGCTTTGCTGATTTTAGAGCTGGTAACCCTTGCATAGATCTATACTTGTTTTTTAAAAAATGCATTATCTTACAGATGACATACATATATCATCGATCATTAATTATTTTTTTTCTCACTGATTACTCGTTCCCAATTTCCCACTTAAAGTTCCCTGAGTTAAAGTAAAAGTAATTTGTATTTATTTTGTAATCACTTTATTCTCTAAGGTTCAAATTAAATCTTTTGCATTTAATTTATTTTTCTTCTTTTTTTTTGGTTGTAAATTTTAAATTAAAATATTATTTTTTATGCCCACATAACAAATATTAAAATCTATTTCTTTTAATTTAATTTTCGCATTATAAGTAATTTAAGTTTGTCAACCCAGGCACACGGTTTGATTCATTGCGTTGTGTTAAGCTTTGAACTACATTGTAAATACATTTTTTTTAATATAATAAACATCATATCTATCTATCTACCTAATTTATTTAAACATTATCTATTATTAAAGAAATATTATTTTTATAGCTGAAACATACGCTACCTTACATGTAACAGTTTTTTTTTTTGGAAATCTGATATTTCTATAACGGGTAGATGAATTTTCTCCAAATTTATTTTTTGATTATATTTATTTATGTATATATGTATTATAAAATGGCTTACCAATTTTAAATGTAGAACGTTTGTACATTATTCTGCAATATGGCAAATACCTATACACATGCATTAAAAATAATAAAATATAAAGTAGGTATTGTAAATTCAAGAATTTTAAATTTGCTGCACCAGTGTTATTCAGAATACTTCAAAAACAGAAAAATCATTATCATTTTATAATATGTATTTTATAATATGTGTAGGTAAGGTAAAGAATATCTTTCCATTGTAATGGAATTAATTTTAATAATGTTTTTGGCACCCATTTGAAAATAACGAAAAAAGATTTTTAATTAAAATTATTATTGTTAAAAACCATTCACAACCGAAAAATTAAAATAACCCGAATAAAAACTATTGAAGAATATTTGATTTCCATGGTTGAACAATATTTTTAAAATCAAAAACAAAAGTAATATTAATATTTTGTGTCAATTAAATGATTACGTATACCAAACCAACAGTGAGTGAATTTGGATTTAAAGGCAACGTAATGCAACTGCTCAAATAGAAATATTATTTTACTTTAAATAATTACAATTTCAACACTCCCTTTGTGAGTTTTTTATAAAATAAATTTCATATTTGATTTATAAAACAGTGTTTGGAATATTTACACTCGACTCAATTACCACATCAATATAATAACTTGTTATAATTGAATATTTTCCAATTCACTAGTCGAAAAAGAGCTTACATGGCTTAACGATGTTTTAATTCATAACCTCACAACCCTGTTTGACACCAATGCGATGTACACAATTTGATTTCTTTAATAAATCTTAATTGCAGCTGGTTTTTAGAGAAAATACTTTTTAAATAAATAAATATCGCTAAGCCATTTTGTAGTATCTATTTATTAAAGTTTAATTTTGCAAAAATATCATCTACCCATTTTCGAAATATCGAATTTCCAAAAAATTATTTCGAATTTTTTTTTTCAAAACCTTAAAATTTGTTATTTTTGAAAACTTAAATATGCAATTTAATTTTTAAAATAATTAAAAGCTCTTGTGTACAAAGTTTTTATTAAAATTGATTAAACAGAGAGTGAAATCAACAAAAGATACCGTTAATAGAGGAAACATAAAAATTTGTTTCAATATAAATATGGTAGATGCGTACTAATATTAGTAAACAAACAATTTTAAACAAAACCTTAGGAGTCGTTTTCGAGAACGATAACATTTTTTTAGCGGTTTTTAAACACTTGTATCATAATTACCGTTATTTTTGTTTATTTGTATAATTTTTTTTTAAATCTGCTAGATAATGTTGAAAAACTGCTGTTTTCGAATTGGATTTAAAACTAAAATTTTGAAACTTTTTTAACCTTTGTGTGTGAAAAGAGGTACCCGGGTAGCTTTTCAATTTTCAATGACCAGTTAAACTAATTTAATGGTTAGCTGTATGTAAGTGAGCTTACTAACTTTATGTTTTGCAAATATTTTTTATTAATTGAGGGTTAGTAAGTCAAATGGAGCAAACAAATTTATAACACCTTAAACCGTGTGACAAGGTTGTTGCATGTTGCCTTGGTTACTGAACGGTCATCACAAACACATCGGGAATAAAAGCAACTTCTAACGACAGCAATGCTATACCACTTGCGTCTCGTTTTCGTGAGTTTGAAGTCCCAGAAGATGCAATGGGAAGCGTGTTATGTCCAAGCTGAATGAATAGAATATTTGAACAAAATAAATAAATTCTTTATTGATATTATAAACGCTTCACCAGATAACAATTTATAAATAAAAAATTTTATTTGCTAACTCGACCAAGCGCCCGTAACCGTTGATATGGAAATGGTTTGAAGTAAACTCAACCACCAACTTCACTCAGTCGAGCTGCGTGTGCAGAAATATATATCCCATATCTACCTAGCCGAGTGATGGGGATTTTATCACTCGCTACAGTACAGGCTGTAACTAAGGAAACAAATGGTTAACAATATGAATATATTAGTTTTACAAAACTTCTTTGTAAACAATATTTGATGTATAAGAATGAAATCAGAAGTAACAAATAACTATGTTTCTCCCGCAGCGAAAAAAAATGTTTCTCCCCCACTCACTCAATGTGCAAACAGAAAAAGAGGATTTTAAATTAAAGAATTAATAAATTAAATATGTTTCTTTCATTCATGCAATCTAGTGATATCTAATTAATGCATTCGGCGTCTATAATGAGAAAAAAGATTAGAAACAACAGAAGTAACAAATAATGTTTCTCCCGCAGGCCCCACTCACTCAAGGTGCAGCGAAAAAAAGAGAATTTTAAATTACAGAAGTATGTAATACAAAATTGTTCTCTTTCACTCATTCAATGAGTTGAAAGTAAGGCATTCTCTATGTCAAATTATTCATTTATTGTATGTATTATTTGAAATTGTCGAAATTTATAGAAAATAGTGTGGTTTTTGTGCAATGTCATCGCTATGTGTAAATTCCTACCCAGTGATACCAAATTTAGTAGATTTTTATAAATGAGAAAAAAGGAGTTTGTTGACAACAGAAATAACATAAATGATAATGATTTCTTGGCAGTTTTAAATTATAGTATGGTATCCAAAAATTATAAAACCTGTTTCAAAGAGTAATTATAGCAATGACGTTATTTAAGGAGAATATATAGTGAAGGTCATAAATTTGCATTTAGTCGAGCTTAATTACATATCTGGTTGTGCAAAAGGGGTAACTGAATTTGTTCGTATTTATGTATTTTATTTTTTGTTTTTATATAATATGCAATAGTTTTTTTTGTTTTGAATATATAAATTACACAGCTAAAAGTCTTAATCAGAATTCAATTATTTTACATAAGTACACAGGTCTCAACATTTTAGAATAAAAACACATTGAAATGTTTTTGGTTAAATATTTTTATTTTTTTTATGAATAAATGAGTAATTCTCCGTTAATGCATATTCTTCAACTTTATGACTTTTAAACAATTTGACATTCTATTTATTTTAGATTTTATTTCGGAATTTCTTATTTGACACTTTAAATTATTCTCCACCACAAGTTAAAAGAAAAAACATTCTTTGGACAATATATTGACAATATTTTCTCAAGAAAACTTCAAGGAGTAGACAATTTTTCTTTTCCTTTTTTGTTTTTTTGTTATTGAGGTCAGACATCACCTCCCTTTTATTTGTGTTGCCTTTTTCGTTTCTCCTATCTAAACGTTTTAATAGACTTAGGGGGTGTTTTAATATAATTGGTTTTGTAGACCAAAAAGGTTTTCCTTTCACCTTCAAGGCTATATGGAAACTCTATATTCTTGTAACGGAAATGTAACGAGTTTTTAGTTTGAATTTTATCGTTCGTTAAATACAATGCGACAATATAAATTCAGGAATATGTATTTGGTGGACAATTTTGTCTTTTGTTTATACATACATATGTATGTACATACCTACCTTTATTTGTTCCTGAATTATGTAGGTAGTGTTAACACTACCTCAATTTGAGGATAAGAAATATGTTTTTGAAAATTTGTTTTAAAGTGTTGTTGTGAAACAGGTCTTTACTTTATTATTCGTATAAATGGACAATAATTTGTTTTTACCCTCTCGATATGGAAAATGTTGGTTTGCTGTACAAAACAACTGACAGACGTGAGTAATGAGTTACGTATACAGTACAAGTTAAAATACTGTAAATGTTAAATATTTAAAACGCTATAAGCAATTATATTATTAATTAAGTTTAAAGAAATCGACCCATCCGTTTAGGCTGCAGTCAAACAGAATTACAAGACCCAAATTTCTCATCTTCCCTATCAACATAATGTGAAGTTTAATCAAAATCTCGATTGCGATTTTTTTTTACGAATGCATAATTGGCCATAAAGTACTTTAAATCGCAAAAAAAACTTATGAACATTTTGAAAAGGAACCATTGAACTCACATGCATTTGATAAGAACTTCAATAAATTGTTGATACCGAGCTTTTCTTATGGCTACGTTAATAAATCAAATTTTATTTAAAACAATTCATGATTCTAACAATTCAATTAATTTTTGATTATTAGGTTCTCTAATGAAAAAAAATTTTAATCTGTTTCGGCCTTCTTTGAATAAAAATAAAATAATAATTATCTTATAGTCAGCTAAATTCAGGATTGTGATTTGCGAGAAACCCAAAAGTACTGTCGGATGTCGTAAATGATTAGACTTTGCTTTTCTTTGTCCATCATTCTAAGTACTAACTGAGGAATTAATCTGTTTCTGGACTTACGCTGTCTTAAACAGAAGAAGTAATTAAAGGTAGGCAGAGGTATATATAGAACTGTTAATATTTAATGTCATGGAAGCAATGTGAAGTATGTAGGTTGTAGATGTTTTTAGTTTTGTTTAGTATTAAGAAAGTTAATTTGACAAAGTATAGGAAATACTTCACATGAATACAGAAAATTGTTTTTTGTTTTAAGCGCTACTTAAATTTTATCACTTTTTGCTTTTATGATATCTATATCGTTGGATATAATTGATGACTATATCATGAGGAAATCGTCAAGAAAAATTCAATTTCATCTTAATACAACAAGATTAAAATTCTTTATTTTTTAATATAAAATCAGGAACGTGATTGAAGTTTATGAGGAGGTTTAACACAAAAGATCTACAAACTTTTCCTACACTTATAAAGTTGTTTCATTTACTGAAACGAAAATTAAATATTTAAGTCCAACATAAGAAATTAAATGGTATATTTTACGTAGATCAATTAGCAGATAAGCGTTTATATTAAACTAAAATATAAACGACATCTGTCATAATTGTGAGAAGGTTAAAGTTTTGTGAGCTCTTGATATTTTAATTAAATTAAAGCAATTAAAGTCTAATTTTTTTAAATTTGAAAGTCTTGACACATATCTCAAGTTATTTTTTCATACCCAAAGTATATATAGTTCAGAGGTACTTCAAAATAAGGTACGATTTCACTAATTTATTATATTGGGGGTACTTCGCTGAATCTGTATTAAACTTGCTGCACATGCAATCAAAACGGAATTTAGAAGAAACTTCGCCGGAAAATTCACCAAATAACAAAAAATTAATAGTTGAATACCCCAATATGGCAGTGGGAAAAATGTCTATCGAACAACTTAAAATTCTTTTGGATGATTGTATAACCCCAAAATTAAAGGACATTGCAACAAAAAAAGAAGTTTTAGCTGTCTCAAATGATATTCAGTTATTACGGTCTCAAAATGTCTATCTGTTGAACAGAGTATCTAGTATGGAAAGCTACTGTCAAACTTTGGAGCGCCAACTCGAAACTCTTTCACGAAAAAATAACGAAAATTCTGTTGTTTTACATTTTCCGGCAGAAGGGAAAGTCAATAAAGTTGACTTTGCAAAACATACTTGTAAAGGCCTTCTTCAACTCCAAGAAAATGCAGAATTGCCAATTAAAAACACACAAGAATTCACAAATCGTAACACAAATAAAACCACTGTAATTCTCAACTTTCATCCCGGCGGCGACACTGTAAACAAAATAATCGAAGCTACACCAAGACTAAAAAGCACTGGGATTGTTATACATCGGGAGCAATCCGTCATAACCCGGCAAAAGCGAAGTGCACTTTTTGCAATCAAAACGAAATTGTTAGATATTGCACCAACCACAAAGATCGCAATTAGAGGAGTTAAGTTAAACGTAAACAACTTTTCATTTTCTTATAACTTCTCGAGAGGTCTAATTATCGTCAACAATTTGGACGAATCGACATTTGTAAGAAACACGTTTGGAGAAGGTGGCCTGCAATTTTTTGACATAAACGAACATAACATCAACAACAACCATCAGCACTATACGATGACAGCGCCAGATGTTTCCAGAGGAGAATGCAATGTACTTTTGAATCAACATCAACAACAACGTCATCATCAACATCAACATCATAGTTAGGATAGGGTTGCCGTCTGTCATTTATGTTTAAAAATTTTATCTTATAATGTGTCTGGGATAAAAAACAAACTTTTGATTCCAGATTTTTTTAAATTTACATTAAATTTTGAAATTATTATATTATTAGAAACTTTTCTTGAAGAAGGTCAAGAAACACAGTTTATGAAATATTTTAAAGATTTTTCTGTTAAATTTATACCAGCTGTTAGAAGTAATGTTTTTGGTAGAGCTAGCGGTGGCATTATAATCGCAGTTAAATGTAGTTTAAATAACTTTGTAAAAATTAAGTCAATGGGTAGAAAAAGTGTTATAGAGTTAAACCATAGGCATGAAAACTATTACATTATTCCAACTTATCTTAATTTTAATAACTGGCTTACTGATTTTAATGAGTTACAAACTTTTTTCACTGAAAACGAAATGCAAAATATTTTAATATTAGGTGATCTCAACGGAAGAATCGGTCATTTTCAAAATCCAGCTTCACTGGTTCAAAACGTTTCACATGTGTTTGAAGGTGTAAGAAACTCTTTGGATGAAACCGTTAATAGATGTGGAAGGCAACTTTTAGATTTTATTCAAGATTTTGGTTTAATGGTACTAAATGGTATTACGAAAAGTGACAACAGAGGTGAACTTACTTTTGTATCGGGTCAAGGTAGTTCAGTAATCGATTATTGTCTTGCGAGAGGCAATTGGTTAAGTGTTATTGAGAATTTTGAGGTTCAACTTGCGAATTACTCTGGCCACATGCCAACAGTTACCTATCTTAAGTTTCAAGGTGTGTCTCTGCTACCAAAAAGTGCAATTAGGAGTATAAAGTGGGTGGAAAATCGGGCTGAAGTGTACAGGCGAAGGCTTGATGCTCAGTTAAACTGCCACCCTGTTCAAGAGTATTGGAGTTGTGACCAGGTCGTTGAAAATATTCTTCATAGTGTTCGACAGGCTGCTATTGTGAAAAAAACGCAAAGTGGGAAAAAATTCGTGGCGGAGTGGTTTGATTGGGAATGTAGGAAACTTCGTAAAAAATCTTTCGCATTTTTGAACCTTTTTAGAGAAACTAACTCAATGTTTTTTAAAACACTTTACTTAGTAGCTAACAAGCGTTATAAAAATCATTGTATACAAAAACAAAAAAATTTTTTAAATACTATAGCTACAAGTCTTTCATATTGTAAGAATTCCAAACTATTCTGGTCAAAAGTAAAATTGCTAGGGGGCTGTAAAAATGTATCAGCTTCGACTATTGAAGTAGAAAAACTTGCTAGGCATTTTAAAGAGCTTTTAAACCCTCCGACAACCCACTTAAGGTTCCAGTATGCTTTACCTCTAGTTGTAATCCCTGAGCTAGATGGGCCAATTACAATGATCGAGCTGCAAGAAACACTCAAAACTATGAAAAATGATAAGTCAGCAGGGATTGATGGTGTTCCGGTGGAATTTTATAAGTATTCTACACAAAATTTTATGAATTACATTCTTTTATTCTTTAACAGACTTCTTGAAGAAGAAAAAATCCCAAAAACTTTTTTAAAAGCATGGATTTGTGCCATTTTCAAAAAGGGTGACTCGCTGCTCCCAAACAACTACAGGGGTATATCGATCCTACCTGGCCTTAGAAAAGTATTCACCCATATTCTATACCATAGGTTGACGAAATGGGTTGATGATAACCAACTTCTTAGTATTTTTCAAGCGGGATTTCGACCAGGACTCTCCACCGTGGATCATATATTTGCGCTAACTACTATCGTCAAAAGGTTCTTAGAGAAGAAAAAAAAACTGTATGCTTTTTTTGTCGATTTAAAAGCGGCCTTTGATACGGTCAACAGAAACTCTTTACTGTATAAACTGTCAACCATAGGCTTATCGACAAAATTCCTCCATTTATACAAACTCCTCATTTCCGATACTTCCGCAGCAGTATGGAATGGAAGTTCGATGTCCGATTTTTTTGATACATGCGCTGGTGTTCCTCAGGGTTGTGGGTTAAGTCCGGTTATGTTTGCATTATTTATTGATGATGTATCCAAAGATTTCCCTGGAGGTATAACGTTTGGTGATGTGGAAATAAAGATGCTTCTTTATGCGGACGATATCGTGATATTAGCAGATAACCCCACAACGCTACAACTCCAAATCAACAAACTCAAAAGATTCTTTGATTTATGGGACCTCAAAATAAATGTCTCTAAATCAAAAATTATGATTTTTGATCGACAAAATAGAAAAATAATTCCGCAGGAAAAATGGGTTTTAGAGCGCGAACCTTTAGAAATTGTAAACGAATATATGTACTTAGGTTTCTTGATAACATACAACCTTGATCTCCGCCCCCATGTTAAAGAAAAATGTATTGCATCCAAAACCGCAATAAATATAATGTGGAGCAAATTCTTTTGCAACAAATATGTCCTCGTCCTCTAAATTTAGAGTGTTTGATGCAACAATAAAAACATGCCTTTGCTATGCAAATCAGGTATTTGGTTATCAATATATAGATGAACTTGAAATAGTTCAACGGTTTTTTTTTTAAACGTATTTTCAAACTCGCTAATTCAACACCCACTTATGCAATCCATGTCGAATCTGGTATACCGCAAATATTTCTAAAAAATATAAAAGCAAATGCAGATTATATAATTAATGTTATGAGTAGACCTGATTCAAATCTTCACAAACAAATTATGAGATACGCACTTCGATGTAATCTATCGCCTTTTAAAGAATGGAATGAGTTGGCTAATCAATACAATTTAAATTTCGATCTCGTTAATGTAGATCTGACCAACTGGCAGAACGTGTTCTATGGGTGTATAGCAAATGTGGATGATTCTCTTTATCTGCAATGTTTAAATAGAGCACAAACGTCTCAAACTAGGCTTATATACAAAGAACTAAACCACACACTATATAGAAACAATTATTTTAGCGAGAAACTCTCTTTTAATCAAATAAGTCTTATTTTTAAAGCAAGGACCGAGATGCTCAATTTAAACTATAAACCACACAGAACTGACCTTCGCCCGATATGTAGTCTGTGCAACCGGAATGAAGTCGAAGATGTTTTCCACTTTCTAGCTATTTGTCCAATGTTACAAGAAATTCGTAGGCTTTACTTTTCAAATAGCTTTCTTACACGCGAAGATACAAAGGAGATCTTGAATGGTAATTCAGGTTGGAAAAGTCTTTGTTATTTTATTAATCATGCCTTAAGTTACCGTAACACTTTTATAGACTAAGTGATTAAATAAAAAGGAAATTTATTGTACCCTATAGTGTTAAAAAAATTACTTTTCGTTATGAATTTAAAACTTTAAGACTATTTTATAATTGAAAAATGTTAATATATTATTGTTTTTTTTTTGCTTTTTGTACAGTTTAATGAAACAAAATTTAAAACTAAAATTAATATGTTAAACGTAGTAAGAATTTTTTATTTTTTTTTTTTAAGAAATTAAACTTTAACTTTTTCTACATATGGAAAAAACTCGAAATAAGTCAATCTAGGCAGACGGCAAAATTTTGTCATGCTATTATTCTTAGATATATATATATAAAATTGTTAATTAATCGAGATGTTTAATAAAGAATTTATAATAATAATAATAATAATAATAATATTAAACTAAAAAAATTTATTTATTTAATTTGTCAAAGTAAAGCTTTCAGCACTATTCAATTGAATTTATTTGTATTTTTGGTTCAAAAATTATTATAATAGAGTAAATCCCGCTTTAGAGAAACTGCAAAATGTCACAGTCTTTCTTTCACTTAAGCGGGTTTTTCACTTAAACGAACCCTGCTAAAGTCAAAAAAAAATTCACTTAAGCGGAGTCCGGATAAGTAAAAAAAATTGCACTTAAGCGGATTTACAAATTCTATATCAGAAATTCAAATGTCATTTTCGTGATGAAAATTTGGTGGAGGTGAAAATTAAAAAAGAAGTAAAAGCGGTCAGCAAATTTTTTGTTCTGTTGTATTAAGTTTTTTTTTCACTTAAGAGATTTTTTTTTCAATGAAAAATATTAAATTTAACTGAAAATATGTTTCAGGTATCCGGTATTTTCACTTAAGCGAGTTTCGCTTAAGCGGAGTGTTTTATACGGTAATTGGTCGACAAATACTCGGGGATGAATAGTGTTTCAGATAAGCGGGTTTTTCTCTTAAGCGAGTTTCTCTTAAGCAGGTCTTACTATCTACTATCTTACTATCTACTATCTACTGAAATACATCAGCCAAGTAGAAGACTTAGCACTATTTTAACCGAAGTATATTCAACACTAAAAATGCTTTAAATGAGACTATGTTTCCTTTGATACAAAAATTTGTTGGCGCAATAATTGCTTTTCCATACAGTAGTGCGACTGCCGAAAGAAAGTTTTAAGATGTTAGTCTAATAAAAGACAAAAATCGAAACAGCCTTCACGTTGAAACAGTGAATGTTATTTTAACGGCAAAATAACTTTTAAATAAAAACTCATGCGAAAAGTGGGAACCGTCTAAAAGTTTGATTGTAAAGTACCAAAAAAAGAGGTCTAGACTCAAAAAAATAATAATGTATATTTGTTTTTATATAAAATAAGTTAATTGTTTTTAAAGTACTTTTAATATTAATTCATGTCATAATAATGATCTTTTTTAAGTAATTTATTTGTCTATTTAAAATAAGGCTAATTATGAGGCTATATTTATGTAGATATTTAACTTCATATATGAATGCTTTTGTTTTGTTTAATCCAATGTGTGTTCTTGTGTCTTTCTTGACATATTTTTTTATGAATAAAAATATCAATAGAAAAAAAATACTTTTGTTTCTTTTTATTTTTGATCATATTATTTTATGAAATATTTCGAATTTTAACGGGGCTCCTCAACTTCCGAAAATGCTCCCCTAATTCTATGAAAAGTGCTACTCTCGGAATTTGTGAAACGACAGCACTGTTACACATATGTAGAAAAGGCAAATTACTTGGCGCAAAAGAAGAGTATGAAATTTACAGAGCTTTTGCAATTAAATACGAACAAAACGATTAGGACAATTTAACACACAATTAAAAAGCTCCAGCACAAAAAAACTTTTAAAAACAACAACAAAATAAAACTTTAGACAAATGATCTTGAATTTGACAGCCAAATCAACACCAAACAAAGTATTTCGCCCGAGGATGGAGTGTAAACACTCCGAAACGCGTCGCGTTGTGAAAATTAAATTTTAATCAAATTAATAAAAATTAAAAAAAAAAAAAACAAAAAAAATTTTGTATTTTAATTTTATTGTTAAATAATATTTTGTATATATTATAACACAACTTAGAGATAACAAAGCCAAAAAATGCATTAAAAAGTAAGTTTATTGTCAATAATAATCCTTAATATCTTCATTACGTCTTTTCGAAATAAAATGTTTTCATCAACGGTGTAGAAAATTAAATAATATTACACTCATCCACATTCAGCTTCATTCCGTTCATTGCCTAGAGCGGCACTTGACCAAGGTGGAAAAATCAGCCAGTACAATAATTTCCAATCGAAAAAAGGGTAACTCATCCATCTATTCCAAAAACTACTTCCCTGCAATTTTTTCGTTATTCGTTGTTGTCCGAAGCGCTGGACCATTCTTCAAAAACATACTGAATATTCTAAGCGAATTTTTTTTAAAAATTTATCCTGTATCCGGTGCAGAGCCAAAGTGACTTCGTGTCACGCAAAAAAATTTATCAGAAATTTATGATTCTTTCATTGAAACTGCAGAAAGTTCGGAAGCAACTTATCTTGGCAAACGCGTAAACAAATTCAAGTTTGTGTTGTCAACAGTAATTTGTAATGAGTTTTAATGCAAATAATTATCCTTTTGAAAATGCTTCAATCAAAATTAATGGATTTTTTATACTATTTCGAGCATTTAGATAGATTGCGACAGTGCTTTCAGATAAACAGTTCTTAGGAATCTTTGTTTGAAACATTATACAAGGACACTTGCTACGAAAATGAACAATCAAGTGGATTTCATTGTCTCCGATGCAATGAGCTTTCGTAGCCACCACCCCGCGGCCGCGCCGTTATCAATCTAAACAATCTCTTGAAATAATCGATCCAAAATTGAAACTTAAACCTGATTTTACGTTACGATGTTAAGCCATCTTTTATCTATTAGCGCTTTTGTGGAGTACCAATTTCTCAGCCAAAATTTCGATATTTCAAAGAAGGTGGTGTTAAAAGACTGCGAACAACTTGAAGCAATATTAACAGAAACAATTGGCTAACGAAGTTCAAAAAATTATTATATTTCTTAAATTAAATTACCTGATATATGTATTTCAATAAATTTCAATAATATATTATTTTAGTAAATGGCTTTAAAGTTAGAAAATTTTTGAGTAGTATCATGCTAATAACTGAACAACAGGCTGTTTAAAAGTTTTGCGTCAGTTTCTTTAACCGTTGCCGGAAGTCTTATTTGCACCATGCTTATACTATATATAGCTACCTATTGAAAGTTAAAACTATTGGGAAAATAAAGAAATCCTTGACAAATTCAATTGTTCAATTCAATTGCTTGCCAAAGGCAACAACAACAAAACATTGAAATCCTACATTAGGTATACATTTTATTATGCGAAGTACATTTTCGTTAGAATAAATTTCAGGAAGTGAAAAAGCATATAAAAATAAATATGTATATTGTATAATATATTTATGGGAAATTTTCCATTCATATTTCTTTCAAGTATTGACAAAGGTGATAAATCACAAAAGGAAATAAGGCAAAGGACAAATTGTATGCAAATAGCTATATCACCAAGAATATCCGATTTGATGTTTTTCTTTTTTTATTTCAAAAAGAAAACATGGGGTTGTTATTTTTTTTTTTTTTAAATCGTTATTTGAAGAAACTTAAAAGAAAAAAAATTTGAAATGTTTTTCTGATGGAAAATGGTTAACTTAACTATAATAAAGTCGAAGTTTCTATAGGAAGCATTATATACGATTTCTTTTGAAATACATACTAAATATCTGTATTTTGTGTTGAGTTTCTTTGAATTTTTGCTCCATTAGAAGGCAATTACCTACTATCTCCAATAACCGATACCTAGTGAAATAATAATTTCTTTTGATATCTTTTGAAGAATGAATAAACGCGTGGAACGCTGCGCCGCACCGCCCCGCACAGTGGAACGATCAGTACAAAATTCCGGTCATGAGGTGATTTATTTTTTTTAGATATTGACATAATTTTTTATTGCAATGTCTTACAAAAGCAAGAATTTTATTTTTTGAAAACATAACTTTTCTCAAGATATAAGGTCTGAAGTTTAGACTTTTTTTCAAACCGAATAAAATGTGATATCAGGCTTTATTTGTTTTTCTATTTTTTTCATTCAGTTTTCAAGATAACTTCGTTGGACTGAGAATGATTATTTTAACTGATTATTGTTTATTGTAATTAGATAGAAAATTCATGATGGAGGCATTGGAAGAAAGAAGAGTGAGAGAAGGGCTCAGGGAAAGAGTGGGGGAGGTCTACGAAGAAACGATGAGTAGAGTAAAAGCGGGAGGAGAGATGGGGGAAAGATTTTGGACGGGAAAGGGAGTAAGACAGGGGTGCCCAATGAGCCCAATTCTTTTTAACTTACTGACAGCGGATATAGAAGATGAATTGGGCAAGGGGAGTTGGGAGGGGAGTTCAAATACCTGGGGTATGTGTTCAAAAAGAATGGAGGGCAGGAGGCACATATAAGGGACAGAATAAAAAATGCAGCAGCGGTAATGAAGGAAGCATGGGGGATTGGGAGGAGGAAATTCGAGAAGGTATGGGATAGGAAGATGTGGCTTTTTGATACCCTGGTGTGGTCGGTGATGGGATATGGGGCGGAGATATGGGGATGGGAGGAGAGACAAGAAATGGAAAGAATGCAGGAGAGGTACCTCAAATGGACACTAAGAGTAGAATGGCAAACTCCAGGATAAATGGTGAGAGAGGAAACCAAAAGAGATAAGATAATGATAAGGGCAGGGAGAAGGGCATGGAATTATGAAGAGAAATTAACAGGTGGGAAAGGAAGTGAAATAGCGAGGGAATGTTTAGAGGAGATGAGGGGGAGAGAGAGGGAAGGAAGCGAGAGAGGATCCCGATGAGAACAAGGGAGAATGGGAAAGAGAGGAAGGGAAGGAAGAGAAGCCAGTATGACAGGGTACGAGAGAGTAGAATGGGAAGACAGAAGAGAGCAGGAGAAGGAAAGACTGGAACTAATATTGGAATCCAGATATAATAGGTGGTTAAAGGGATGGAAGGCAGACACAACAAGGAGAATAGCCAGAGTCAGGCTAGGGAATGAGGTGAGAGAAAGATGGTACTGGAAGCATAAGATGTTCAGAGTGTGTGAAGATGAACCTGAGACGTGGGAACATGAACCTGAGACGTGGGAACATGTGATAGAAAGATGCAGGTCAGGTGGTGGACGAAGGCAGGGGGGATGAGTGGATAAAGGCACTAGAGGTTGCGAGAAGGAGTAAGGCGAGAGGGATAGGAGAGGGAGAGTTGTAACCCTTAGGGGAACCAATACAATACCTACAATACAATATTGTTTAGATACCAGCTTAATTAAAAATATTTAAATTTGAAAAGACTGATTTTTTATCTGTTCTTAAAAAAAGAATAATTTGAACTTTCGGTAAGCTTTCAAAAAAAGCTTACATAAGCCTGCTTGCTGGTTAACTTAAACGGAATGGTATGCTTTTACTTAGTAATATTTGGCAAAAATGGGATCCAACCGGATCCGACCTCGCTTAATTATGCGCTTTAAAAAAAACATCTATTTATTATTCTTTGTCTGCAAATTTATATTCCTTTATTTTTTCTTTATACTGGGTTAATCAACAGCAAATAGAATAACATTTGTATGTGTATATATAAAACTATTTTCTTAAATAAAAAAAACTATTTAATTATATATATTATATAACCCACTATAACTGTAGCTTCCAGCTACATAGATCCACACCTTTAACGGGCTCTGTCATAGGACTCCAATCATAGGTTTTTTCTCTAGGGTATCACAATGGATCTACATTGATCCAAGTGTGACGGTAACAAGACCAACCGTCAGCCCACTAACCTAACCTAACCTATATATAACCCATTATTTTTTAATATGTAATGAGCTTTCAATGTAAAAAGTTATATATAAAAAAACTGATTTTTCTAAACTTTTGAAGTGAGTAGTTAAATAATTAGTTGGGTTTCATCAAATCTCGTTACCTAAAAAAATGAATATGAAAATGCATATGATTCATTTAACATAAGCACTAAATGCGTACCTCTTTAGTTCAAGGATAGCAAAATTATTATGTTACCGTTCTTTTCCAATTTGACTGTTGGAATAAAAACATAATTACAAAGCTATACCTATGTATATCTATAAGTGTATCTACCTTTTGGTTATTTTAAAAATAATATAGATCTTTCAAAGTCACAGTACAATCCTGATCATTTGGTCTGTTCAATTTTCAAAGCGGGAAATGATATTTTTTTCTAAATATTTTTCAAGGAATTTTTGTGAATAAACTTAAAATTATTACAAAACACACACTGTATGTTTTTTTTGCATGGTAAAACATTGAAGTTTTCAGCGTTTTTTTTAAGGAACATAATTTGAAATTAAACAGATTCAATTTTTCTTATCGTTCATTAAATCCACTGCTAAATACACTGTTTTGATACCATTTTTTTTAAAACACATTCTTTGAAAATTATCTTTATCACTTTTGTCCTGTTTAACATAGTTGTTGCAGAATCTTAGAGTAATCTGTAAATCAATTTTTGTACTAAGCCTAATGCAACATTTTGTATGGCTTTTTTGCTCTCCAGTAAAATTTATCAAATTGGAAGTATTATGAACTTTTTGGGTTTTTTTGGAAAATATAAACCAAATGCATACCATTATTAAAAAATTAGAAATTGTACTGCTAACATTTTTATTTATTTTTTCCTGTATACAGAATTATGATCTTTCTTTATAAATTTACTTAGTTTTTAATTCGTAAAATGTATAAATATGTACCTACTTAAATTTGACATACCATTATATTTTTTTGAATGCGGAAAAAATTGACGTACGTTATAAGCCTGTGTTAAATATACCACGATTTGATTGAAGAAATTTTAGTTAATATTTTATTAATTCGTGACATATTACAAACAAAATGGCGAAAAAATCATCAAAATCCATCTACTAATTCAAAAGTTTCAGCACGGTGTCCACTGTGCGCCGCGCCGCGCCGTCGCGTGGCGACGTTTGATTTCAATAAACATTAAGGGAAACTTTTTTCCAGATAAATCTGATCCGACTTTCTCGTGATTGAAGATAGTAGATTGGTTTTGCCTATATAATATACGCATGATACGAGTATCTAAATCTCTTCTGATTTAGTTGTTGTTGATGCGAGTTCTTAAAACACGAAAGTAATTGTGAACGACCTTCAAATAAAATTATTGAAGTAATTCTTATTTCTTCACTTCAAAAATATAATTTGAAGGCGTTTCTCAAGGTCCGAGTTTTTAATATTTTAATAGGTAGGTACTTAGTTCCACTTTAAATCAAGAACGACTATATTGAGTTTAAAATTGAAATACATATAACGAGAACTATTGAAGAAATGGGCTGTAAAATACTTCAGCTATTAGTCGACTCGTACTTGCATGCACTTTATTTATTTTTCAAAAAGCTATGTGTGCTGTGCACATATTCAATCACTTTTTCATCGAATTTTAAGTCTTCTCCACTATATATTCAGGTGTCCATATGAATGCTCATAAAACTGTTAAATTCTACTTTAAAACTTCAGATGCGGATTCTCCTTTCATTTCATGAAATTTCGATTGATTTCCAATGTGTCAGAGTCGTTTGATTTGATTGAAATGTTAGAATGATATGATAAGATTGATCCATCATGTTCGAACTTTCTGAATTTTTGGAGAAATTCAGTTTTCATAATCTTAAAAAGCACCCACTCGTAGACAGAGAACGTGCAAGTCGTGTGAAGGACTTGGAAAAAGGCACAGATACCAAATAAGATTACCTATATGTATACGTGTTTTGAATGCCCTAACAATGTTTTAAGCAAGAACTGTTGAACGCATTCATTTGGAATTTCAAAAGGATTTCATCTTGACCATATGTACTTCTGGTGCTGATATTCTAGATGGGCTTTTTCTGTGTTCTATCTCTCTCTCCTTTTTATATCTATATTATTTGTATATGTTATAGTTGTAGACAAGCAATTAAAAGGATATACGATTCCTTATGTGAGAATAATTGTTGCACTTGCACATATTTTAATACAATAACTTTTTGGCAAACTGCCCAAGCTGATATAGTGTTTGGTTTAAATTATTTTACACAAGCTTTTGCACTCAAGTAGGTATGTTAAGTACGTTTTGCAACAAGGATTAGGATTTTCACTGAAATCAATTAAATGGAAATTTAATTCCTTCTCTTAAAAGTGCTCTCTTGATAATAACCTGTACCTACATAATATGTACATTTGCAATTTCAGTACCAAGATAAAAACATATGGAAGGAAGAAGACTAACACTGAATAATTTTTGTGGCTGTTCTTAAAAGTGAAATAATTATTTTACTTACAAAAACAGAATTCTTTGCAGTAGATTCAACAGGGGTTTTTAACATTGTTTTTTTGGTTGTTAATGTGAAGGTTGAAGGTGGTTTTTTTCACTAAATTCATTTTATCTTTCTTCTGAACTTAAAAAAACAAAAACAATTTGGCGGATGCTGTCTTCAGCAATTCACTATTTTACGATGTGGTGAATCCATACAAAAACAAAACCTCCAAAAATCAGATGGTGTGATATCAAAGAGGAAAGTCAAGGCACCAATCAGCTATCGTCCACCGATGGGACAACGTCGAGAAATATGTATCTATGAACCGTGAGCAAAACAACCGACGCGACGCTACCAAAGCGCTTGGGCACTGCATACCCACCTCAACCACCGTCAGATACCATAACACCAATGCAACACTGAGACAGAATCCAGAAGAGAAGACTAAGGCCCAGTTTGTTCACATTGGGTTAAATCTGAACAATGACTTTTACAGCTTCTAACTAAATGGCGCTAATCAACCAAAATCTGCTGATTAGCGATTTCCATGATTAATAACTTAAATTATGGATTCCTTGAAAAAAAATTTGATTTCCATGCACATTCGATGATTTACCAGTTGCAATAATCCTTGATTAAAGATGATCAGCTGCATAAACAAACTGGCACTAAGAGAGTTGTCCGAATGGCTAAGGCAGTGGCGGATCCACGGGGGGGGTTTTCGGGTCCGGACCCTCCCCATGAGCATTGAAACCAAACATTTTTGTATTAGTTTATTTATTTATTAAATATTTACTTCTCTTCGACCTAAATTTTGTGTTAATTACAGAAAGCCCATCTTTTTATAAAATTTCGACTTAAAATGTCTTCAAGTGTAATGAATACCTACCTCAAAAACTTCAAATGCATCTTAGTGGAAAAAGGAGTATACCTACTTACATTAGATTGCGTAGCAGTTTTATACGGTTTTCACACCGAACCAAAATCTCGGATTTCGGCACAAGATTTCCAAATCTCGTTGAATCGTTCACACCACACATAATCTAGATTTTGTTTGAAATTTCAATCAAATTTCAGTGTTGATAGAAACTAAAAAAAAGAAGATTTCGCAGTAATCTTAAAATGTATGGGAAATCTTGTTGATTTTGATGAGATGTGGTGATTTTTGATCGAAATCTCGATTTTGATTCGGTGTGTAAAGGCTATAAAGCCTATATGATGGAAACATAGTTCAAGGGCTTACGGTAGCTATGTTAAATTTAGAAGACTTAGGCAATTTATCATATCTACCTCTCCAAAGCAACATATTGAAGTACTATTCAATATTATAAGGGCAAAAAGAAGTTAGCACTACCATTTTCGACTTTGAAAAAGAAACTGTGATGCATTGTGCTCAACTTGTGCTGCGCTGTGCCGTAAATTTTTTTGAAAATTTTGAGGATGAAATTTTTCCAAAATAAAATTTTTCTAAAAACTTAAAGTTGTGCTCAAAAAATGATATAGCCGAAGATATACAAAAATCGCATATTTCCGACTTTCACGACCGAACGCAAATGATGCGAAGGAACTTAGCGTGAAATTAGCACCGTCATTTTCGATTTTCAAAAAAAAAAGTTTTGCAGTATTGTGCTCAATTTGTGCTGCGATGTGCCGTAATGTATTTTTTAAATTCGCAAATTTGCAAATTATAGGGATAAATTTTAAATTCGCAAATTTGCAATTTTTTTTTTCAAAATCACGATTTAAAAAAAAATTATACTTGTGCTGTTTTAAGCTGCTGCTGTTTATGCTTGTTTGTATTTTTTTTGAAAATCAAAAATGGCGGTGCTAACTACACGCACATAAATAATGTAGCACAAAGCCCACGCAAGTTTTATTTTTCTTTAAGTTTTCAATTTGTAATTGGACCCCCCCCCCATGACCAAATCCTGGATCCGCCGATGGGCTAAGGGAAACAAAAAAGAAACCAACGACCCAGAAAAAAAAGTTATCGACAAAGGCTAATATGGTTTTCACACCGAACCAAAATTTCTGATTTCGGCAACAGATTTTATTTGACATTTCAAACAAATTTCAGTGTTGAGAGGAACTCCAAAAAAAACAAGTCTTATGGACAACAATACATGAAAGGTTAGCCAAGATCAAGCTGTGGCGTCTGATCTTGAGAATTGTACTTCGGAGCGATTTTGGCCTAAGCTCGGATATGGGACTCTCCGCACCAATGAACGAACAACACTCGATTCACCATACATCACTATTTACTATTTAGAGTGAACTCTTCGGCTGTAATTATACCAAATACCAGAGTGAGAGGACCCTTGCTCCAACATAACAATCACGAGCCACAAACTATACAACAACTCTGGCTGGGGGGTTGTTACTGCCCTCATTATACGAAGCCATGGGGAAGCTAAATTGAGTTTCTGTTACCTACAAAAAAGGCTTTACTTTAAACCATTTTTAATTTAAATCAAAAACAAATAAAAAAAACAATATTTAAAAAAAGCGCGGAGCTAGCTATAACTATGTTAATTCTAGCGATAATTTGCTTTTATGTATTTCCTTCACCTATAGCTAGAAGTTTTTTTTTTTTTGTTAATTAATTATTCTTTTTTACATCTAGGAACAATTTAATTACTTTTTGTATCTTTTTTGTTAAAATTTGATTTGAAGCTATTTTTTTTGTGTCAAAATTAATTAGGTATTTTTATTTTATTTTTTAAAATTCATTAAGACAGAAGAAATTTTTTTTTAGAAGAAAAAAAAAAACAGTGTTCAAGACCAAACCAAAGAAAAAGGCGTTTGTAATAAAGCATTACAATTCTAACACCACAACTTCCCATACCCTCCCCCCCCGCACTAACTACGCACCTGCTTCATTTATTATTTTTGTTTATCCAAATTTATCATAAAATACCAAAAACCTAAGCGAACACCAACTGTCGTCTGCCGAATCACAACATCCTCCTACACCTCCCCTCTCTAACTATCCAACAAAGAGAATACCGAAATACCTAGCGTCTATCGATCTACGGGTTATCAAACGAAACAGGTGATCGGTATAGGTATTTCGGTATTCTGTATGTTTGATAGTTAGAGAGGGGAAGTGTAGGAGGTTGTTGTGAATCGGCACGCGACAGTTGGTGTTAGGTATCTGGTATTTTATGATAAATTTGGATAAACAAAAATGATAAATGAAACAGGTGCAGTGCAATAGTTGGAGCCTGGGGGGAGAGTATTGGAAGTTATTGCGAAACATATAGGGTTAATCTGTTATTGTTTGTTTGATATACGGTTTTGTTAATGAACAAAACAAGTGGTGCGTAGTTTGGCGAGAGAGGGGTGTTAGAATAGCATTTTAATGTTTCATCGCATGGTTTATAAATTGGAATGTTTACCGCCAAATTACTCACTCGATTAATATTGATTGAAATCCGAAAGTAAATAAATATATAAATTAAATGTAATACATCTATTATATTCAATCTATATTAATCGAATGAACAAAAGGTAAGTGATGCTTTTTTTTCTACTTTAGGTAAATAGCTAAATCCTTAAAATAAAAGCTTAATTCTTTAGATAACATGATTATGGTGCATTTGCATGGGTATCTTCATTTAATTTAATATACAAAATGAAAGAATCGATTCCATTCGGAATTTGTGAATCTTTTTCTCGGGGTACGCAGTGGAATAATCCATTCGGAGATTTTCCAAGATGGATTCTGCGATAGGCCTAGGGTTCCCAACTGTATACTATAAAATATAGTATTGTAATATATTTCAGGTCTTTGTACTATATACTGTTAAAGAAATATATATGTACGCAAAAGTATTATATTTCAATTGAATTAATTAATCATAAAAACAAAGAGCAAACAAATGTTGATTGCATTTTATGCATTTTTGCTGTCAAAAGACAAAATCAAGAACATACAAATTTCATATTTTTATTTTTGGAAAATAAAAACATTCTCGACATATTCGACATTTCCCTTTGGATTTATTTTTTTTTTTCGTAATAAACTCCATTGAAAGTTATTTTTTTTTTGAAAAATTAATCTCAAATCGGAAACGAAATCTTTTAAAAGATATGTAGTAAATATTATAGAGAAACCAATCAAAAATAAACGTATAACAAACAGTTATTTCTGATATCTGGCTGTGCGTTCACAGATCAAGAATAAAGAATTCGAAATGCACAGAAAAAAGAAACAGAGCGAGTATCTCATCTCATTAATAAAAACCGAACGTTTGATCTCTACAAATTTGAAAATTTATTTAATTCTGAAAAAAAAGTTAAAATATGATAGAAGTACGTATAAAAGTATGTATAAAAAAAAAAAATTTTTTGCAATTTTTTAACCTTTTAAAAAATAATATATCTATTTTTATTAAGTGTGCTATATTTTGTATAGTTGATTCTGCAAAGTACTATAGTTCATTGAAAAAATGTTGGGAACTTTAGATAGGCCTGAGTATAGAGAAAAAAATATAGAAAAAATGCTATAGCCTTGTAGGTTGTGTTTAGTTTAGAAAAAATCGTATGGGAAGGGGTCTGCCTCCTCCCCTTATGGCGGGAGGGGCAATTTTCTAAAAAACTCGACTTGAAATAGAAAAAAATCATACGAAATCAGCTGCAACACTTACAATGTCATGTACATCTTTTTTTAAAGTCAACATTTTTTTAATATGTTTTTTAATCAAAATTCTGAAAAAAAAAATTTGAAAATACCTACCCGGTCAACGATTTGAGGAGATTTTTTTGACATTCCTCTCCACATACACAGTAGTGTGTGTTCAACCAAGCTACTCTAAAAAGAAACAACAGAAAATTTCCACGATTTTGTTTCTTCGTGTGAAAGGTACAAGAGATTTTTAGGAAATTAAAAGAAAACGTCAAAAAAATCTCCGGCAACTTGTTTCCTCGTGTGAAAAGGGACTAAATAACATTCGAAATAAATTTGATAATCCTTTAAACTTTACACTCTTACAAAATACTCTTCAATATTTGGTGCCTGACAAAACTACCAACCATTAAGCTGGCGGCAGCAGCTGCCGTTTCGGTGGTAGTGCCAAATGAAGTAGATATTCTTCAGAAAAAAAAAGTACAAAACATTCCCAACATCTTCCTTATTTAGCTATTTGCTTTTTGAATACTGCCTGCCATCTATATGTATGCCAAAAGAATTTTCTAACATTCTTTTGATCTTGAATGAATTTCGAAAAAAATAATGATTGTAATAGGCATATTTTCTTTTTGAATAGCTATACCTATACCTATAAGAATTTAAATTTAAAAGCTTCAAAGGAGATTGAAAAAAAAATGTGAGTTCACTATATCGAGATACCTTTTGTTCACTATTTAGAGTTGTCTGTATAAAATTTTGTGTGTTCACTATACTGGATAGTTCACTCTACCGAGATTCACTATATCGAGCGTCTACTATATTTTCAAATAAAAAAAAAATTTTTTTTCAGAATTTTGATTAAAAAAATGTTGTCTTTAAAAAAAGATGTACCTACATGACATTGTAAGTGTTGCAGCTGATTTCGTATGATTTTTTTCTATTTCAAGTCGAGTTTTTTAAAAAATTGCCCCTCCCGCCATAAGGGGAGGAGGCCTATCTAAGGTTCCCAACATTTTTTCAATGAACTATAGTACTTTGCAGAATCAACTATAAAAAATGTTACACACTTAATAAAAATATAGTATTTTTTAAGAAGTTAAAAAATGGCAAGAAATATATTTGCTAATTATTTATTTTTATAAAATCTATTTTTTTATACGTACTTCTATCATATTTTAAATTTTTTTTTTCAGAATTAAATAAATTTTCAAATTTGTAGAGATCAAACGTTCGGTTTTTATTAATGAGATGAGATACTCGCTCTGTTTCTTTTTTCTGTGCATTTCGAATTCTTTATTCTTGATCTGTGAACGCACAGCCAGATATCAGAAATAACTGTTTGTTATACGTTTATTTTTGATTGGTTTCTCTATAATATTTACTACATATCTTTTAAAAGATTTCGTTTCCGATTTGAGATTAATTTTTCAAAAAAAAAATAACTTTCAATGGAGTTTGTTACGAAAAAAAAAATAAATCCAAAGGGAAATGTCGAATATGTCGAGAATGTATTTATTTTCCAAAAATAAATATGAAATTTGTATGTTCTTGATTTTGTCTTTTGACAGCAAAAATGCATAAAATGCAATCAACATTTGTTTGGTCTTTGCTTTTATGATTAATTAATTCAATTGAAATATAATACTTTTGCGTATTATACCTATATTTCTTTAACAGTATATAGTACAAACACCTGAAATATATTACAATTTACAATACTGTATTTTATAGCATACAGTTGGGACCCCTAGGCCTATCGCAGAATCCATCTTGGAAAATCTCCGAATGGATTATTCCACTGCGTACCCCGAGAAAAAAGATTCACAAATTTCGAATGAAATCGAAAAAAGCAATGCCTCATTAAAAGAATTCATTCTGAATTTCGAAATCAGCTGTTCTATGTCACGAAACAAAAACAAAAATCCTTTCAACTTTTCAAAAAGTCCCATTTTTGTTTTTCACAAAAAAACTGAACATTTATATTAAGTATGGCTACAAAGAGTTTTAATAAATATCGGTTTAGAAAAGCTTAAGGTCTTTAGTATTTTGTTCCAATTTTGAAACTCATAGTGCAGCACAACTTTAACAATTGGTACCCACATTTTAAAATTATAAGTAGATGTTCCACTACGAATTCACTACGAATGGATTCTGCTATAAATTTTTTGTGATTCGTAGCACATTTGCGATTACGATGGAATTTGTGATAGGGCTGATTACCTACATATTAGTATTTTTAAGTATATATACGTACATTAATAAAATTAAACTTAAGAATTAATTTAAGACCAGTGTGCCACATCGAAATCGTGAATGTTTTGAGACACCTCAAACCCAAGCTTCCACTAACTCCTTTATTTTTTCGTCCTTATATGTTCGAACAATGAACATAACTTTAGTTAAAGGGTAATAAAATATTTCAAGAGAAACAAATTACGCCTCCACATTTCCGTTAGGGGTTATCTGAAAGTCACATATTTTGCAGCAGCACTGCAATGACATTCATTCATTAGACAGAATTCTTGCAATTTTTTTGACAAAACAGACCGCAAACTGTAAATAAACGCAGCAAAAATGTTGTCTAATGTTTATTATACCGAGATATAAAAATATAAACTGTTTATTTATTAAAACAAAATACAAATTGCAAAGCCAAATTAAATTGAATCAAACAAAATTAGCAAAGTAAATACATATTATTTAAAAATTAACAAAGTAAAGGTTTTTTTCCAATTGGTATATAACATTAAGCAGTTAAGTAAATTTGTCAAAAACGTGAATCGTATTAGGTACGTACCTGTGATTAAAAAGGTATAAATATTTTAGAAATTTTCGAATTAAATACAGTCGATTAAGACATCCATCCCCAAGCAACATTAATATGAAGTTAACAATTCTTAGTATAATCTTCGGATTTCTTGTTATTTTATCTTTGGTTACCAATAATATGGCACAAGACACTACAACTCCAGAAACAACTACAGCTGCAGAAACAACTACAACAACTTCTACAACTACAACTACAACTAAAACACCTAAAAAAACACCAAATAGAAAGAGAATTGTAGGTCACTTCAGGGTGAGGGTTAATAGGCTATCTCCGAAAAGGCCACCTATGAAGCAACCGATGAAGCCACCAATGAAGCCACCAATGAAGCCACCGATGAAGCCACAACTGTGGAGGATCCCGTCGGTAAAAGTGCTACCAATTAAAAAGTTTCAGCCGTTTCAGTCTCGAAAGAAGCAACAAAGCCGCGGCGGCAAGATTATTATTATATAATCAGGACTTTTAACATATTCAGAGCCTTTCCTCATTTCGGATATTAGTTAATATAAAATATTACTTCAATTAAATGTATAAAATATATTGAATTTTAATAATAAAGTCATAAGAAACGTCAAAGTTTTATTTTTATTAAATTTTCCACAGCGAATCATCACGTTTATTTACATGCTGAACAATAAAGCGAATTTTTTCGGATTTTACAATTTCGTCGGCTAAATACGTAAAGCTCAGTCCACTTTTGCAAAAAAACAAAAACAAATTACATAAGGCTCCATACAAAAACTTATTTTCTCTTTAGGATTCTGCAACAATGGATCACCCCATGAAAATAAAACGATACGGATTCTTATGACAACACTAGACCCGTTTTATTATTTACGGTACTGTATCAGGATCATTTTTTAACACGTAATATAACAACAAATCGGGATCCTGCTCTGTATCTGGATCTATTTAAAGAATCGAAAAAAAATTCTTACTCTGGCGGGTAGATGGCTTTTCAGTTTTGCAAATGGTTGCAAATTGTAAGCTCGTGTAAAATGTGGCGTAAAGAAAAAAGACAGTATCTACATATGAAACAAACATAAGACAAAAAGAGATGACCATACAACACTGTTAAGTCATTAGGATCCGTAGGTATATTGTATTATTTTGATGGGATAACAGCTGCGTTTTATTTCTAATCTCGTCAAGTTAAAACGTGGAAGAGATATTTGATTTGTAGAGGCGATATCAAGCTTAAAAATTCAATTGAAACGCAGGATGCACAATCCTCTAGAAGAAAATTTCCCGAACATCAATATCTCGCTTAAGATTTTTATTACACTGCCAGTGTAAACGTCTGCTGCCGAACCAACGTTTTCTAAATTCTAGTTTGAAACAGATAAATACAAGGTTCAATCAAAGGAACAGTACAAAATAAGTGAGTTTGTTCCCTTCTGATCATATGAATTTCAACGCGGAATATAATTTTTTGTATTGATCTATTGTTACAGAGGAGCGCTTGAATAGTTTGGTTGCTCTGGCAATTCATCGCAAAATTTTAATCACAGCGGACTAAGTCTAAGACGAATTATCAAAAAACAAACGAAAACTGAATATTTCCGTATAATTTTTACAATACTTTGTTTACCTACCGCCATACTATTCACTCGATTAATCCAGTTTGAAACTTAAATCCGTATTACATACACTGAATTCATATTAGTTTACATCCAGATTTAAGTTTTAAACTGGATTAATCGACAGAATAATAGGCAGTTATACACTCAAAAAAGAATATAGCTAAATAATTTTGTAAACAATTATGGAATATACTAAATAAGTACTACATCGTCATCCACATCGTAAAAATTTATCTCCGCCACTGGAGTTTATAAACATAGCGTCTCAATAGGTGTCACTGCAGATACCAAAACGAGATTTTAAAATTTCTGTTTTAAGTCTAGTACGCTGCTGATGCGAAACGAAAATTTCCTGTGATCTCCAAACAGACAACGAAACGCTTGCGAAGACACAACGGAAAATATCCTTGGAGAGTTTCATTAATTCCAAAAACAAAATCAAACATAAACGCAAAAAAATCAGAGAAAACCATGATGTAAGAAAATGATAAACAAAAAAAACACAAATATGTATGTGTGACTCAAATGTCATTTTTCCGCACACAATAAATACCTAGTCTGTATAATTAATTCAGTGCGAAAAAGGAGCGGAGATTTCTCCAAATAATCTGCTTCAATTATGAATTTCGCTCTTCGAACAGCGTACTGCAAAACGAAAAGCAGAACGAAATTTTCCGTTTATGATTTCGTTGTGTCATTTTTTTATGGGATTTTTCGTTTCGCATCAACAGCGTACTAGGCTTTATTTTGTAGATTGTGTAAGATACGGACTAAACAATCTCCCTTTTCTTTTTTTGTGTAATGTGCTTAAGCGTATCCGTATATAAATAATGTAGAGGTGTCAATTTTTACGTTGCCACGTTACCACGAATAAATTCAATATAGTACGCTCTTCCTACAACTAAGCGAATTTTTAAGAAAATTTCTCCAATTTTTTTTGTAACGTAAGAATTTTCGTTTTTTTCATATGGCACTAAAATGGCACGGTTTTTTTAGTAAATGTGACACGAAAATTTGGGTGGCAACACCGGTAGGCATAATATATTTTTAATTCCATTTAAAGACACATGAGTTCGTTTAACGATCGGTGAAGGACGAATCAATCATAAATGAGTATAAATTGAAAAAAAGGAACGTACATTATTTTATTTAATAAAAAAAAGTTCAAGTCTTGATTTTGTATTTTATAGATGGTTTTTGACGTTTTTGTTTTGTTTCTATTAATTTTGAATACCTACTGAGCTTTTTAGTAAAGGAAATACATTTTTGAAAGTTTGAATGAAACAACAACAACTTCAGTTAGCTATACCATCAAGCTTTTATAGGCTGAAGTTATAGCTGTTTCACGACTGACAGACTTCTTTAAGAGGTGCTTGGTCCTTTATATTGTTCAATTTTCTTTGAAAAAAAACTATTTGACCCACTGGAGACTCGAATTTATACCAAGCTCCCTCAGTACCATTTGCACTACACCAGTAGATACTAAAAAATTATTATTTATTAATAAATTATTTATAAATGCAATATTGTTTGAACTATCGAGAAGTAAATTATAACAAGCTAAATCGGTTAAACCATTAAAAATATATACAGTAAATGACGGATATAAGAAAGCCTCATATAAGAAAAACACGCTTATAAGACAGACATTCCAAAACACACTGCACATTCCCATTAATACAAGTGTTAAATTTATCGCTTAAAAGAAACACGTTTATAAGAAAAACACTGATATAAGAAACTTATTGTGATACAAAATCTCATTCATTACATAGAAAAATAAATGATAATGAGAAATTTTCCCGTGTAAACATCAAAATGATGCGCCGCCTAACTTTTACAAAATTTCTGAACCCACCCTTGTTGAATTGTCAAAGAAATGACAGATTTAAGATGATCGAGAAAGAAAAAAGCCCGCCACATTGACACATCCCACAATGTCTCTTTGCAACTGCAGGCTAAATATTGTATATTGTTTTTATATATAAGAAATTTTCTTTCTTATATAAATTTTTGTATATAAGAAATTTTCTTTCTTATATCAATTTTTTTATTTAAGCAAACACGGATTTAAGAAAGGAATTCTTTGGATTTTTTTGAATTATCTACTTACATATATCCGTCACCTACTGTACGTGCATAACCAACAAATATGGCAATAAATGCATATTGTATTATTTAAATTGCTTAAGACATTAAATTCCTGCCAACAAACAAAAATCCTGTGTATTCATATAAACACAGAAGAATTTGTTATCGAATTTTGAGTTACTAACTAAGGTATACAAGCAAGTATGACTACCTTCATTCTACAATAATTTTTTAACAAACACATTCATTATAATATAAGACGTTTGAAATTCAGAAATATACTGTAACAAATGTAATTTGATGAAGTATTTATGTTCACACACATTATTTTCCTTTTGATAGAATAATAAAGTAACAACATATAGCTATATGATAACGCAAAAGTGAAGTTCGAATTCCATGTTGCTTATATATAGGGATATCTCAACTTCTTCATGTAGACTTCGCCTTGAAAATGTAAAAAAATATTAATATGTCTTCTATGAGTTTCCATTAAGAGATTAAGAGATCTCAATTTCATCTTCACTTTCATTTCATTTTTACGAAAGCCAAATATTGTATAGTTTGTTACATGAATAACTGACAACCATTGCCCCAAAACAACGAGCCCTTCAACTTTATTCATCGTTTTCAAATTCGACGTTTTTAGTCTGTTCATAATGGCTAATTACTCGTCGATACTTAAACAGGTCGCAAATATTTTAAATTTTACAACGAGTTGACCAGAATTCATGAAGTGTAAAAGATCAGATCATTTTCTTGAACAAGCATTTTGAAGAAGATAGGAAGAATTCCTTCAAAACTTAAACAATTAAAAAATGTTTGAATTAATGAGGCATTGAATTGAACTGCCCGAGAACTGTAAAGAAACAAACTCACCGATCTAATATTCTTTCGTCTTATTATAATCATTTTAGAATATCAATTTTCGTTCCTTACTTGAATTCTCTGGTAATGACCCTTACGCCCATATTATTCACTCGATACATCCAGATTGAAACTTAAATCCGGATGTATTTACATTGAATTTGTATACTTTACACCTGGATTAAAGTTTTAATCTAGATATATCGAGTGAATAATATGGGCGTTAAAGATGTGTTTTTAGAAGAAGATAAATCCGCATACGCAATATTTCAATTGTCTCCTAAAAGTATGCAAAGCATGGATTCATCCAATTTGAATTTGATTGTACAAAAGAGAAAACAGATAAATATGGATCATTTCTGTATAATTTTTCTGCCGAGTCCGTTATATGGTTTAACCACAGTAAGATGAATTTTTAACAAAGTCAATATATCAATATATGTATGTGATGCGTTGTAAATTGCGGAAGCATTTTATCCTTCGGTTATCGCAGCACTATCTTTAGGACTTTCCACTTCCGCCACAACATGTACAGCAGAGTGATCTTTCAGTAATCAGAACATTAAGCGATGAAAGGCTTGGTGCTTTGGGTATGATGAATATTCACAAAAATCTAGTAAAAGAAGATAATATACACTCCGCTTCAACTGAATAGTATAGTTTGACGTAATTTGTGCGAATTTCAGAATCATAAAAAAAATCCAATACAATGGAATACAATATCTGTACAAACAAAATTTTTTAACAGGAACCAATATCTTCATAGAAAAGAGTTTCAGTAAAATTTAAAAATGATTGACACAGCGAAGTTCTTAAGATTTAAGATGACACGTCTATTTAACTTCTTCCCGCGAGGATAATATATCTTGGTAAAATATTGAATGTATACCTATACCTACCCTTAAATTTCAGAAAACGCAATAAAGCCATTTTTTAATATGAAAGAACAAATCAAATAAAAAACATTTTATCCTATATCACGTTCTTATGTAGCTCTAATCCATTGACAGTCTCTATAACAGTTACTTTGTAATACCAATCACGTACTTAAATCGATAAAAATAAATTGCCTGTTGAAAGCACTTTAAGCCAAACGGATCAATAGGTTAGCGCTTAATTTTTAACATACTCGTACTCTTTAATGGTACATACTTCTATGGAGTGCTTGGAGTTTAATCTCACTTTTGAAGCACAACAAAAACCCCATTTAATACAATGTCACTCACCACTTTCTTAAAGTAAATTAACTTTACAAAAAGAGGCAATGATGTTCCCTTATGACAAAAAAAAAAAAAACTTTTAAAGAATTCAATGCTTTTATTGGGGTTAAGCCCAATAGTGTTAAGTATTTAGATTAACCGATGTATTTTATGTATGCAAAAATATCCAGAACATGCCAATAGATTGAAAGTCCCAAAAGATATATATAGATAACTTTGGAAAAATTCATCCCTTTCGTTTAGAATTGAATCCCGTATGCACCTACTTGTGTTACAAGTTTGTTTTTATTTTTTTTGCCAAAGTGCTTGTATAAGTATAACCTTTCACATAATAAATGTGAACTGGAACCTTTATAGATTCTAGATTGTTTCTTCTTCTAAAAATAATAAGTTATGTGTATAAAAATTTAGATTTAACAGGATTCCGTCATCATAACTCATAACAAATTTATATTCAATATTCTTTTTATATAGGTAACCCGATACACCTTTCAAGTATTTATAAGGTCCAGAGGAATATTTTTAGATGTAATCTGTATAAAAAATTATGGAATATCGATTAATAATGTATGTATATCTAAAAATACAATACAAATATAAATTCATTTCATTATAGAAAGAAAATACAAATTCAGTATATTTTTTGAAACCAACACAATTCTTAAAAAATATTTTGGTATCTGGACTATGGCCAGGGGTGGACTGGGCAACCGGGAATTTGTCTGATGGGCCCCTGGGAGAACAAAAAGTGCAAAAGAACAGAATTGCATTGGATAAAATTGGATTTCTAAGAGTCTTTCAGTAAATATAAGCTGTAACAAAACATATAGTTTAGCTGATGGTGCTCCAAATTCATTTTTATAGAGCTGTTTTTTAAACGAAACTATATAGTTGGGGCTCCCACACTAAATTATTGACCTATTGTGGCCCCATTTGTAACGTAAGGAGGCTCCCAAATTGCTCTAAGGTCATTTATATTGTATTTATATTCTATAGGTTTTTAAAGTACATACTTTCAGTTCATTTAAATTTTAAAGGAAAGATTTCACACAAAATTTCAGGGTTTTAGAAACAAAATAGAAAAGAACAACAATTACATTTCGATTTCTGTGATTATTTTATTTCTTCAATTACACAACAATAAAATGTTGTTTTTCGTCGTTTTTGGAGTTAATTATTTTTTAACTCTTTTACTCATTTTACTATTTTGTGGCCCTTTTTTTAAGTTTCTGCCCAGTCCGCCCTTGACTGCAGCTATTTAAGTTAAATTCCAAACATAAACTTTGGATAATACCAGTATAAAATTTATAAATATAAATTGGTGAAGTATTTTTAATGCGTAGGCGCTGGGTTGGGGATTTCCTATAAGGAAACATAAACAGCTATACGATGAAAGTTGGACAACGGAAATGATGTCTACGAAGAGCTTCAATGAAGAGTTCTCGTTATGTAAAAAAAGTTAGTATATATAATTTGGGTTCTTATCTAATGGTTGGATGTTCAAGGTAAAGAACTTTAAATACAGTCAAACTTCTATAACTCGAACTTCGATAACTCGATTTTTTTATAACTCGAACAAAATTATGTGGCAGCAGCGTTTAGAGTTCAACTCTCATACATTTTTTTCCCTCATAACTCGAACTTTTATAACTCGATTTTCTTTATAACTCGAACAAAAAATATGGCATATGCATCAACTAAGTCGAACATTTTAGGGGAATTCCCATTTAGTGAGAAAAAATGCATTTTTAAAATTCGAATTTTTGAAGGGAATTTTCATTTGAAAACGAGATACCTACATATTGCACTTAATATTAGTAGGTTTAAGAAATTAAGAAGTTGTATAAGTACCTACAGAAAATTTTTATTTAATGCGGTGAACATTTCAATATTTTTGCATTATTTTTTAATTTATCTACATAATTATTGCTTGGTTGTTTTTTGTAAAAGATTCTATGTACCATTTCCAACTTCAATTGATATAGAAAGTGGAGACGAGACTTCGGTAGAGGAATTCATTCAACAGCCAATTCGATGCATGTTGTAGCACATTTGACAATTTGAATTTATATTTGCAAACGTGTGACGATACAACAGATGAAATGTATGCAGCTTTAAAAAAATTATAATTCTTTTTCTTGAAAAAAAAAAACAATAAAAAAAAAACTACTCTCAGACCCAAATAACTAAATACCTACATGCAATAATTTTGTGTATGGTGTAACAACTTATGTATATACATTAATATAAAACGTATAAGACTTAATAAAGCACAAAAAGTGTTGTGCATTATGCATATGTATTTCAAATATTGAATTGTTTAATTGTTTTAATTTTGATAATCAATTTGGATAACTCGAAGTCTTGATAAGTCGAACTTTTATTGTGGATAGTAGTAGTTCGAGTTATCGAAGTTTGACTGTAAATTTTGTGAAATGTCAAGCTACTATACAACCCGACACCAACAAAAGAAATTTGCTTTTCAAATGCTTTGTACTAAATGGCAATTTGTTGCGAAATCTATATAAGTTAAGTTTTTTTGCTTTTCTGCTTTCTGTAGTAGTAGTTTTCGTTAAAATAAATTTGATGTTGTATAGTGACAAAACCTAAAGTAAAACAAATTAAACTTAATTCGCACATGATTTTGTAACTCAAACTGTTTATTTTTTTCAAACTATAAATTTGATACATTTTTTTGTGTCCCAAATTGTAGTTTTTCTTACTTGTATAATTTTTAAAATTCAACATCCAACTTTCAAAAACATTGATTTCCAATAAGTAGCTATTATATGTCTAAAAAATAGCAAATAAAATCTAAACCGTATAGAATTTAAATTTTTTTTCTTAGGTCTTAAGGCCTATTCACATGAAAGCGCCCAACGACCGTAGAATAAAATAACAAATGAGATTTAAAACATTTACGCCCAATTTCTTCACAGAAGTACTAAGCCAACCTAGTACCCATACTAGCTAGACCTGGTACTAGCTCTGATACTCGGTCCCAACGAAAAGTTAATACCTGAGCATTTCTTCACATCACTAGTTCCGGATCTAAGTTCACAAAGCGGTACTAGGAACTTAATACGTCTAAAACTGGACTAATAATTCAGATTTTGACTGTATTTTGACATAGTTAAATAATATATTTTGATATTTATTGAAAATGTACATATGTATAGTGATTTTTGGATTAAATGGATTTGCGATCTATAATTATCTATCTAGTTCTTTGTTTATTGTGTTTCGCATTTATAAATAAATGAAGTAATTTTAATATTAGAAGTTTCGTATGCGCTCTTTCGCACGAAACTTCATGTTGCGACAAAGTTGGTCGGATTATCAACTTTGTCACATAGTGGCGCGCTATGAAGTGCTGTTGTCGCTTAGTGGGATATAGCTTATACAATTTCCTACAAATAAGTCGTGAAGTTCAATTCCGCTGAAGTGCAGTTCTGCCTAATGCGATCCCACCTTTAACACTCGCGCTCGGAATGCGTTGGCACCAGGTACACGTACACAATAATTAGCAATCGAAAATAAATCCCCTTTTGAATGATTCGCAAGAGAACGAATCGAGTTGTATCGTCTTCTGAAACTTGGTACAAAACAAATAACTTTAGAGTCTAGTGACATACGACTCTCAACTATTTCTGTGTTCATCGATAGGAATTTAGGGGAACTTCAATTTCCTCCCCAATCCGAACGCCTTAAGTGAGAGGCAGGACAACTTTCAAAAAACTAACTTTTGCCGTGAAAACAAAAAAATTGCCGCGTTTTTGGTTCTCCCAACACTAATGTAATTATTAAAGTTTTTATGGAGTTTATATTGAAGGTGTGGGGTGGCGTATGTGGAAAATTTTTGGTCAATAGTAACTCAGGTACCTAGTTGAAATGTTTAAAAATTTTTATAATTATAAAGTTAGTATCCAAGTGGAATATTTGAACATCATATTAAACAGCAAAATAAAAACAAGAAAATACTAGCAACTCACTAGTTGATCAAGTAAATGAAGAAACTTAAAAAGGTATTGCATAAATCTCAGTTTAAGAAAGAAAGAAAAGAAGGGAAGAATTCCTTTTTTAAAAACTTAGATCTAATGTTTTTTCATTATATTTTGTTGTTGAAGAAGGGCAGTTTATCAGGATGTTTTATAGTTCTTGAGTAAAGAACTTACCTATATGAATATCACTTCGTAGATCTAGCTCGAATATCTATTGTATTTTAATAATCTCCTATCTCCTGAAATTGACACAAAATTTCGAATATCATCATAATCTTCCATTTTATAAATAACTGTATCTATGTGCTGTGCTTACTTAAATTTTGTAGAAAAAAAATCAAAAAAGCTCCTACCAAACCTCTTCAAACGCAGACAGTAAATTTAATTTTAATCCTCACAGTTCAGATTAACAAAAGGTAAAATATAAACACAATGTAGGCAAAACGTGACTTTCTTCTTTACAATATGCTTTGCCCCGGGAATGTGTTAATCTTAAAAAAAAACTGATTATAACTTGATTATGCCATTCACAAACTAATGTACATTGTTCATACATACATTATATTATATCTATAAATATCAACACAACAAAAGATGAATGCGAGGATTTAGAAAGGAAGGGCAAAGAATGTATGTTAAATCCATTTAGAAAGTGAAAATGAGCCTGAAAATCACTTTTTTGAATGATGAGGTTTTGTATGTTATTATATGTGAATCAAAACGCCTACGTTACGTTAGAACATCAACATCAGCATGACGTATTTTGCTGATTCTTATAACATTCACACATCATAAAATCTTCGGGGGAAAATATACAATAAAATTAACAACATGTTGCAAAGATTTCCATCTATAGAATAATAGGTTCATTGACATTGAAAGAAAATTGCATATTCCTATTTTTAGCTCAAGAACCTACGTTGGGTGATATATGCATAAAACATAGTAAATGATTTTAGTAGAGAATTTCAAAGTATGAAGTTACTTTTTTTGATATGTATAAAAATGCAGCAAATGCTTAAAATCAAGTAGTTACTTTGAGCCATAGCACTTACTTTTTTCGGGAGAATTTTTTCAGTAAAAACTTTATTCCGCATGTATAAAAAGTAGTAATTACTTTTTTTTTAGGAAATACCAACTTATTTTTTTTTAAGTTGCAAAATAGCAACTTGAACATTTTAAAGTACATACATTTTTGCTTTAAACCATCAATTAGGTTGTTATGAAACCAAAAAATAATAGTCTTGAATCCTTTTTTGGTCATTGTATTTATTGAAATTGGGTTTCTGTTAATGTTTAACGAATTATGTGCACAAATCTAACCTTTTATTAATAGTTATATAGTATTTACGTTTACCTTATACTTCTAGTACTTACTTCCGTTTTATGCATTTAACCCATTATGTGTGTTTTGTCTATTCTATTCTTAGACGCTGATTACATGAGGACTCTTTTCGGTCGTTTCGTCTTTTGACAGCTGGTTGAGGGGTGAAGAAATGTAGGGGGAATAAAGTAACAAAAGCAGGAATGAAAATTTTAAGATTTTTTCTGGTTAAACATTGACGTTTAGGGTTTGACAACTGAATATGAGATAAGCAGTGAACAGATGTCAGCAAAAATCGTAGTTGAGAGAAAAAAGATCGATTTTTAATAATCGATTTTAAGATAAAAATAAATCGATTACAAAAAATTACAAATATGCAAATATGCAAATAAAATAGTTTTTGTAAATCGAATGTAAAGAATGAAACTTCACAAAAACGTCCATTGTTGTCTATGTCTTCTTTCTACAGCGTGTTTTTTTTAGACGTGTGGTTTTCAATTTTGGCAATACTTTTTTCGGAGTTGATCTTTTTGACAGCTTTTACTTGAGTTATGCTCAGTTTGGTTTGCCATTGTATAATGAACAGACTTACTCCTGAACAAACCACACGTCTAAAAAAAACACCCTGTAGAAAGAAGACATAGACAACAATGGACGTTTTGGTGAAATTTCATTCTTTGCATTCGATTTACAAAAACTAAAAAAACTATCCATGAAATAAAAATGAATATAAATACAATAAATATAATAATGAAAAAGTGATTTTGCCTTACGGTCCATTGATTTCTACGTCTGTACTCTCGCATCGATAAAATTGGTCTAGAAACGTTAAAAATGGAACAAAACTCATGTGATTTATTTTAATTTCAATCGTTTCTTGATTTATTTTATCGATGCGAGATACAGATTGAAGGCACAGACCATTTGAATGCAATTTCTTAGAAGAGAAAATCGAATTTTTGTTTGAGGTTATTGGAAAGTGTATTTATCTACCACATTAACAATTTACGTTTTTTTTTAATTCTTCTGATCGTATATTTCGTTATTGGCTGGACGAAATTTGTTACAGTTTCCAATTTGTCGAAAAACAAAGAAAAATGAAACAAATTGTATGAGTTTTGTTCCATTTTTCAACGTTTATCGACCAATTTTATCGATGAGAGAGTTACAGAACAAAGGCATACTGATTTAGTCTTAGGGCCAGTTTGTTCCCAGCTAATCATCTTTGGTTAAGGATTATTGCAACTAATAAATCTTCAAGTCTCCAATCCTTAAGAAGTCCTTAAATGATGACGTCATATTAAAAATTTCGTAAAAAGTGGTTCTATCAGATATTGAGTGGTGCCATTTGATTCAGCATTATAAAAAAATACATCGAAACGATACCCCACTCGACCTAGTTCCAAAGGCTGAGTTTTTCGTTAATTCGTAACCCCGCTCCTTTCCTACTCGTGAACCCCAAAAAATTGAAAAAAATATTTTTGCATTTGGCAAATCATAAAATCTGCATATCTAGTGCCAAACTAATGTTAATCACAATTTTTCCGTTATGCACACCAGCTGCAGCCTTTTTCCATATGTCCTTTATTGATGACGTCATATCTCAAAACGCTCAAGGATCTGAGAAGTATACCCGGCACTTTCGGATTCAGCACGCTTTTTTCATATAGAAACCTTCAAAATGTATTGTAACGGGTGATTTTTTAGCTGGTTTGGTTTTGGCAACACTGGTTTTGACAGCTGACGTGTGTTTAGTACCTTGTGTCACTGTCAAACAGCTTCAGTTTGGTTTGCAATTTAACCATGGATCGTCTTACAAATAAACAACGCTTGCAAATTATTGAATTTTACTATCAAAATTCGTGCTCGGAAAGCTGGCCGAGGATCCGCTTTTTTATCGAAAAATTGTGTTCAGCGATGAGGCTCATTTTTGGTTGAATGGGTACGTAAATAAGCACAATTGCCGCATTTGGAGTGAAGATCAGCCAGAAGCATTGCAACAGCTACCAATGCATCCAGAAAAAGCCATTGTTTGGTGCGGTTTATGGGCCGGCGGCATTATTGGGCCATATTTCTTCAAAGATGATGCGAATCGCAGCGTTACTGTCAATGGTGAACGCTACCGAGCGATGATAACAAACTTTTTTTTGCCCGAAATGGAAGTTCTTGACTTGCATGATATGTGGTTTCAACAAGACGGTGCCACATGCCACACAGCACGCGAAACAATGGCGCAATTGCGAGGCGAGTTTGGTGAACAGTTAATTTCACGTTTCGGGCCGGTCAATTGGCCGCCTAGATCGTGCGATTTGACACCATTAGACTATTTTTGTGGGGGTATGTCAAGGCTAATGTCTATAGGGACAAGCCCGCTTCGATTGACGCACTGGAAGCCAACATCCATGCATTCATTCGTGAGATACCGGCCGATATGTGTGAAAGAGTATGCCAAAATTGGACTCAGCGGATGGGCTACCTGAGACGCAGCCGCGGTCAACATTTGCATGAAATTATCTTTAAACATTAAATTGCAAGGTTCAAACTATCGATTCAAATAAATATTTCATTCATTTTTTCGAATTTTTTGTGTTTTTTTTTTTTTTAAAGTTCTAAACCTCTTAAAAAATCACCCGTTATATACCGAAATTTTGGGTTAAGGCAAATAAGTCAATTTTTTCCCCGGATTAATAAAATTATACTTACATTTTAACATCAGGCTGTTTTACGCTATTAACTCTTATTTTTCGGCTTAAATCATAATATCCTACATATATCATTCTCATATAAAATGTAAAAGTATTTGCAAGGGGTTTTTGTGTGATAACACACTTGCAATTACGCTGCCGCAAGCTTTCGCACCATTATAATATTTGAATGCGCAACAATGACAATGGTTAAGATTTCCGCGCGGAAATTTCAGCAACATTCATAAATGTCAGAATTAATTATGAAAAGAAACATAATTATATTCCAGACTTTTGTGAACAGTTTTCTTGACAACTGGACGTTTGGAGGCCCGCGGGTTTCAAGGATTTTAATTCCCTTTTTGGGTCCTCTATCACAAGTCCGTTGCTCCAATTAGAGCATTGTCCAGTCACAAGGTAGGCGCCAATGTCAAAAGTTTTCTAAACGAACAGTACCTTTGGTGGCTCGCTTACCAAATGCATATACCTAGCATGGTGAGAGCCCAATCTCCACAAATGTGACAGAGACAGTGCATCTTTTAAAAATAAACACGGCTTAAAGAATTTAAGCTGAAAACATACAGCAAACGAACATATGAAATTTTAACCACCTGCCTCCAATCTCCATAGTTAAAAAGAGCTAATATTAAAAAATAAAAATATTTTTCTAGATTTTTCGAGATGGATTATGTAATTCGAGATTTTTGTTCGTTCGCAATTTTTTTTTATAGATTTTTGCATTCGAGATATTTTTTTTTTTCTTTTTTCGAGATTTTTGTAATTCAATTTAACATCATGATCCCGATCGCACATAAGAGCAAGTTCGTGCGACACAGTCGTGCATTTTATTTTTGGTACATTCTGCCTTTTTTGAATATTTCAATTGCATGATTTTAAGGGATAACATAAATTAGCAAAGCATTTCAGAATTGGATTATGAATTGGTTTTAACTTATTGTAACTTTGTTGGCTATAAACTCATGCTATAATAAATATTTAATTTAAAAATGTTAATTTTACTAAACTTACTCAAAGAAATAGTTAAGCATTTTATTAATTCATAAAAGTCTGATTTATTGCTTCTTGTCACTACCAGCTTTCATCTTAAAAGCCCTTTAAAAGTTAAAACAATATTGCCCTGACACAAAACCCATCCTTTAGTAGCCTTTAATTTATCAGTTATACCTACCTACCTACTTCATTCATTATAAACATTTTTAATAAATAAAAAAGTTTGTTGTAATAAACCTCAGGCTTTATGGCACCTGCGATGCTTTCGTTTTAACATCGAACGCTCGAATTACAACTCACTTTCCACATCAAAAACCCAATAATGCGCATCAACATCAATAAACCAATATCCCTGGGGTGAAAACTGTCCAACACAACCCAGATCAGACTTCACAGATAGACTGTATAGACAAAAAAAGAATCCAAATATACATATACGTATACTTTCAATATTGGCATGAACATTCATGTAACTGCATAGCTTAACCATTATAATTAACGTCCGTCGCTAAATAAATACAGTTCATCCAAGCAGAAAGTAGAAACAACACGATACAATAATTGATAATGTATATTTCCATAGAATTGAGGTGTACACGCCCAACTTAAATACAAAACATCACAAAAACCAAAAACCACAATGAAGTAATTACTTCATTAATGATTGAAATTGGCTCAGATCAATGTACCAGCTCCAAGCTCCCAGCTGCCATTTTCATTTCATATTATTATAAATGGTTGAATGAAAATCCACCACAGGGATTATTGATTTTTATTATTCTTCCTTCAGTAATAATGATTATACGTATATTATACCTACCAACCTACGAAAAGAAAAAAAAAGAATTATTGCTGACAGCCTGTTGCTAATTAATTGGTAAAACAACCACAAATACATACTACAATGTCCTGAGTCTGAGACCACCATTGAATAAAAATAAGAAAAATTGTCACTTAGTATTAAATTTTGAATATTTCTTTTTATTAGTCTTAAAGACCCTAGCTGGCATTTCCATAATTTAATTGACCTCTCGAAGGCCAAGTGCCAAATTATCCAATTTTTAAAGACATAAAAGGCCCATGGGCCTAATATTGTAATGAAATATCGACCAGAGATTTGTTTTAACGTATTTTGCATAGCATAATAAGGCAACAAGGACGGCCAGGAATTTATCATATTCTATATAGTAATTTTTGATGTGGTTTATGTGGTGAGTTTATTCTTTTTTGTTGGTCGAATACGCCACGCATGTTGTTCAGTTTTTTCCATGCACTTGAGATTTTTTACTTGTATAGACAGATTGCCTGTGGGTTTCCTCACATTTTTTTTTAATGGAGACAAAATTTAATTTTATATAGAAATAATCCTGTTAAGAGAAAGTAACCGAGGTTGTTTATATATATAAGATTCCATTTATCTAAGTTTAAAATGTTGTAAAATATTAATTCATATTTTGTTGTGATGTGTTTGTCACATCATCAAAAAATTAGTGATGAAATAATGTAAAAATAAATAAAACTCTTGTATTATAATTTTTTATTTTTTTGTAGTTTGAAGTCTAAAGCTGAAAGGAATGCGTGAAAAAAAAACTTGTTTTTTTTTTGTTTCGCTTGATATATTTGCTTAGTATTTAAATTAAAAATGAGTTTTTTTTTTTATTTAGAAACTTTTAAATTCAATGTTTTTTGAAACACTCTTTTGGGCACACTTTTTCAACTTAAAATTGAGTTACAAACAAAACGCCGCTGTGCTAGAAAGATTTGATTTGAAGAAGTAAAATTTTTTTCAAAATTTTGAGTCTGAAAATTTATCTTTCCAAAACTATTCACAAAAGAAATTTAATTTAAAAACAGTAGGAGGATTTCTGGGTTTAAAAAAGGTATTACATGACATTGTAAGTGTTACTCTCCTCCACGATATTTTTCTTGTTTCGACCTAAACGCTCTAGTCTTTTTTTGTATCTTATCCAAAACACCCTGCAGTATATTTTTTGTTTGTTTAATTTTTTTACGCTATTTCACTTGTAGGTAATCTACTACTTTATATTTTTTTCCACTATTCGACTTGTAATCTACCAATAAAATAAAAATTCACACATAATAAACAAAACAAAAAAAAATATTAAAAAAAATATTAATTTTCTTTTTTCCCCAATTACTAGCTCATATTGGTTTATTTGTTTTTTCCCCTCTGTTTCACTCAAATAAGCTTCAAAACACTCTGCTGTCACTCTAAATCTAATTTTTAGACCTTTTCTAGAGTGAAATACAAACTATGTCTTTCGGTTAAAGTAAAAAATATTTTTTTAGCAGAAAATTCTGAAACACCCTGTTAAGATATTTTGAAACTCACTAGCTTGATTGCCTTAAAAATTTTCTTCAAGTTAAAAAAAAATTGTTACGATATTGTCACTATTTGTTTAGGAGTTATGATTTTAGCAACCAAAAAAGTAGAAACGGGCCTCTGTGCTGCGCGGCGTACGCGTAGTTCAAGGCACGAACCATTACGCAGCAGTTATAACAGAGTATGTACTCCTGTTTATTCATCCGAGGCAATTAATTGTTTCATAACAATATAATTTTTACTTTAAAAACCGGCCTCTGCCGCTTAAGCATGATAAGGATCATTTTTGCTGGCTGATTCTTTAATTTTGTATCATTCCCTTGTTCCTAATTTCTGAAAACGTAACTCAGGTGTCTCAGCCAATGAATCCCATGAATTTAAAACATATTTATGTCTGTAAATAACAAGCTAATTAATGTGCAAAATTTAACCCCAAATTAGCTAATTTTCAAGAAAAAAATCGTTATTTTATTACCAATATATGTTTTTATTTAATCTGTTTTTTATTGTTTCTACAAGAAAAATAAATAAGATTTTATTTTGAAAGAGAAAAAAATTACCTACATGAAATTATAAAAATCACAAATAAAAGAAAATCTTTCCAACTTTTCGAAGAAGTTTTCTACCATAATTCTTTAATGTTTAGAAACAGCATATCCGATGTATACGTACACAAAAATAAAAAACAATAAAAGTTTGTTACTCATACTAATTTTAAACAATTACTTTAACTCCTTTACTTCTAACCGATTTTGGAAAAAAAAAATCCCACACACGTCTCAAAATATCAAGGAATGTTCTATATAATTATTTTTTGAGATATTACAATTAAAAATCTCTTTATACTTAAATATTTTATTTAGGGCAATTATGTATATCTCTTCATTTCGTTATGCTCTGCCTAATTATGTAGAATTATTTGAAATTGTATCATTTGGAGCATTTGTTTGAATTTAATGGAAGTACAAATATTGTTTCAGCCATTTCGCTAACAAAATGATTATGCTCACACTCTTATTTGTTTTTGAGTATCAGCCTATCGAGTTCTTCATTACAGAAGTTCTATTTTTTGTAAAATTATTTGGATGGCATATAACCACGTGGCCCACTTCTAAATAATATGAGAAGAGTAGAGTTTGATGTTGTTGAAGATAAATAACTTTTTTTGTTTTATGAAGAAATATCTGAAATACGTAACAAGATTTTATTGAAAAGGATTTTAAATTGTTATTAATTATTATATAGAAAGTTACATATTCTATATTGACCATATAGATGCTAAAAAAATAGACCAAAAGGATGCGCTTCGTTAAAAGCTGTGGGACACATTTTTTCAATGTAAACACAATTCCAGTCATTATTATTTATTGTTTATGGTTCTTTAGCTGTTTTTACCCATCGATAACCTTGAAAATACAGAAAAGACAAAATTAGGCAACGAAATTTAATGAAATATTATTCAAGGAGATTTTTCACAAAGCAAACAATTTACACACAGCCCACAGCTATTTTTGGCTGTGAGTGATAGCAAAAATTCACTGGTATTTTTAGATAAAGGTCCTTACTTTTCATAAGCAAATATGAAAGTCTTGAATTTCATGATTGGGGCCTTTCTCGGTAATGGTGCATTAAAAATGCGTATTTTTTTTAAACCCAGGTAAAAAGCATAGCAACCAAATAATTATATTTTATAAAAGATCTGAGCGCCCTAGACATTAAAATGGGGGCCCAAGACGTCTTGGATGGGATCTTCTGCATCCAAGACGAATCCAAAGATGAGTATGAAATCGATCTCCAAATAAAATATGATAGCGTTAAGAAATATGTTCTCACTGATAGAAGCTTCCCCTCTGATAACATAATATGGTAATCCAAGACTTTTTCCATTTGGCCGCTTGTATACCAGATGCACTGAAATAATGCACTTTACCTACAAAGGCCCCAACTACGGCATGCGAGATCCTTTCATATTTGAATATGAAAGCTAAAAACCTATCTAAAAAACCAGTTAATTTTTGCTATCACTCACACCCAAAAATTGTTGTGGGCTCTTAGTGTAAATAGTTTGCTTAGTGAAAAATCTCCTAAGAAGTCAAATGGTTCATTTAAATAGCTTATATCTTGGGTTCTATTGATCGGACAATCAAGATTGAGGTCTTTATACCCAGGTAAAAGTACTGGGCACTATTTATTGTTTTTAATATATGCTTTTAAGTGGTCATAGTCCTGACACCATAATTGGAAAAATGACAATTTTTAACCTACCAGATCTACCACAAGCTGAGAAAAAAAATTGCCACACTTTTGAATTTTATATAATGATACTTGTACCTAATAACACAATTACTCACGTTTTGGTTATAGTTTCTGTCCCCGAAATTGTTGACACCTCTCTGAGACTATTAGAATTGTTTTCTTTAACGCTACGGGAAATTTAAAAACTTCGATTATTAAAAGTTCGGCAACTCCAAAAGTAGACGACAGTTTTAAAAACAATATAGTACCATTGTAATGATAATAAAATTCTCTTTATGTTGCTGTTCTTTTAAATGAAAATACCAATTAGGGTTAAAAGGAAAAAAATCAAAAACAAAAAAAAATTGATTTAAAAAATATGAATTTTTCAAAAATTCACCTAGCCAAGAAAAAAGCTTAAATCAAAAATTTTGCAAATATGGATCCTTTCATTTTTTATCAGCTTCTCAGACATATAAAATTTATTTCTAGAAAACCTTTTCCTGATTTTATGTGATTTTTTTCTCCAACCTCCATTTTTCATTTTTTTTCCTTTAAAATGTTTTTATCTGGAGTTTTAGATTTTCTAGAATTTTCTTTTATATATGTGACTTTCTTGTATTTATAATATCTATCGATGATAGAAACAAAAAGCTTTCTATCACATTTCATTTAGAAAATAGAATCTCGACCTTTCTCTTTTTTTGCCCTAATTTACCCTATTGAAATTCCGATTTAAAAAAAACACGTATTTTAAAATTTTTAAATAAAGTTTCCTTTCATATGGTATTTTTTTGTTACCACTAAAACCAACCATATGGGCTGGGTCACGTAATTGAAAAGACCCAAAAATCGACCTTTAAGGTGTGGCAACCCTATGCCTTGGCCATATTTCGCCAGGCAACCCTTGCGTAAAATGTTAGTTTAGACACTATCTAAAAAGCTGCATACCACTTATCCGGTAACTCGATGAGGGTAGGTCGTCCTATGGCGGGATCTTAGACTATTAACATTATAAAATCTGCATCTTATATCAATATTCTGTGGGAAATCCTTTATTCTTTATTAAAAAAAAAAAAAATTTCGATAAACTTTACACGAAAGCTTCATATCCCTGCTTCGGAATTGCATACCAAGCAATCTGTATATTTTGCCACAATTCAGATAGAAAGACCATTAAATTCCCATCACAGAGTTTGACAGTTTTAACGGTGTACCTGGGATCTTGCTGCATATTTTGTTGACGCCACACATATTTTTTTCCATCAAATCCAAACATACAGAATTTGGATTCATCGCCCCAAAACACATTTTTCCAAAAATTAAAAGGTTTGTCCAGGTGGGACCTAGATAACTCTAAAACTCGTTAAATTTTCCAATGTAATGGTCTGTGCAGTTTTTCCTTGGCACTTGGTATACTATAAATAAAATTGACACTAAAATGGACCAGCACTTGTATAAAGATATTCTTGTGGACCAAGTACTACTATTTTCCGAAGAGAATTTGCCAGTCTCATGGCATTTCATGCATCTTAATGACAATGCACACATTACAAATTAAACATAAGAAATATAATATGAAAATAACTTAAAAATTATGTTGTTTAATTTTGTCAATAAGTGTACTAAATTCTTGTCCACTTCTGTATATAAAAACGTTTCTCCCCAAATAATTACAATTTTTGATAGTTGGGTCAAGATTTTAAATATTGTAGCGTTTAACTTGTTCCTCAAGCCCTACCACCTGGCTAAAGGAGAGGATACAAAATTTTTAATCATTGTTAAACATACCTACATATAATATTGTGTTTGTTGCTGAGGAATTCTTATCGTGAAGATAGTTTTCCACAACTAAATGCTTCCTACTTTCATGAAATCAAAATGTGTGGGCTTAGGCTCCCACTTCACTTATGCAATATATTTTCTAAATACATAGGCAAGTACTTTCTTCCTTGTCCCTTCTAAAAGTTTACTATACTTTAGCAAAAGGTGAAAAATTGTGTCTTAAAAAAATTGGTATCTACATCTAGGCGTTACTTTGAAATGAAAGCACTTGAAGTGTTCTTCTTTCATCTTCTTATCCAACTTGATACTTTAGTTTTCTCTTTGAATACTATATAACAAAGGAGAATGGAAAGTTGAGGGACGTTTGCGGCCAATAATGAAATTGGTGTGAAATTAAAGGTTTGTTAAGAGATAATAACTTTCATTATGGGTGTTACGTTCCATTTCGTTAAAAAAAAAATTAAGATATTTGCTAAAGCATTTTTATCTGAGATGGCGTTTTCAAAACAAATTTTAACACCTTATCCTAATTGGAAACTTTTTTAAAATAATTGAAACCCAACAAAATTGAAAAGGCCCAACGATTTTTTTATTCCAGGAACAACGCTGGCATAGCTACAGCTACATTGTTTCAAGTATTTCTTGGAAAATTTTATTTCGCTTTTATTAAAACTAATAAAAAGGACAGTATAATGTTAATGATCAACATAGAGCTTTGAAGTTAAAAAAAAATTATTCCATTTTCTTAATAATATGATGCTATATTTGACAGAAATTTAACCAAGGATCCGAAAACATTTCACAAAATCGTTGCCTTGAGTGATATCTTGATATCTAGTCTACCTACATTCATATTAATGAGGATCATAAATTGTTTTAATATTTTATTATATACACGTTTAGTGAAAAGCCGATATTCAATAGACCTATAAGAGAGATTTAAATGATATTATTGATGCGACAGCACGTGTAGAAACGTGGACTAATGACTTACAAATCAAATAACCATTTCTGGGTGTGTGCTGTTATAGTCAATAGGAATGCAGAAATCCCACAATTTTCTGCCAAATCCGGGTGGCTCTTTGGTGCGCTTTATCGCAACAGTCAATATCCTTGAAAAAATATTTGTTTTATATTTTAAGGGAAATAGGCTGGGATTTGATCTTAAAATCTCTTACAACAAAACTACAGGTAAACCAAGCGGTATTACACTGCTTTAATAACATATCTAAAAAAATTTCAATATATCTTAAAACACCATTAGCTGCGTTTTACTATCTACGGATCTAGATCAGGATCATCTCATGAAAATAAAACGCTACAGATCCTAATGACAACAGTGTTGTAACTTGTATGTTCATCTCTTTTTTTCTTATGTTTGTTTATTTTTCATGTAAATACTGTCTTTCTTTACACAACAGTTTGTACTCCCTGCCGACTGTAGATTTTCAAAATAGATCCAGATATATAGAGCAGTTGTTGTATTACTCCATCCATCCACAGTGCAACCGTATCCATTTTATATTATATTATTATTTTTTTTAAACAAAAAATTTGTCTTTTCCACCTCGTTTTTTTTTTTTTTTTTTTGGTTTCTTGATTTGGCAGATCTCAAAAGAAATAGTTTTAAACTCGAAAAAAACTAATCCGTAAATGGGAAAAGTATTAAGTACTATTTTTTTCCATTCCGAAAGTTTTACAGAGTTCAAATTCAAAAGCGGAACGAAAAGCACTTTCGAATAGGATTGACTTTTTGAACAAGATACAGAGTAGGGCTCCTGGATCGGATGATCCCGATCCAGATCCGTAGATAATAAAATGTATAATATAATAACTTACTATACTTTAATTTTACTTTGAATTACACATCCCTTGAATAAATTCCCAAAAGTCAAAATTATTATCAACTCCTATTAGGTATAATTTCCGAATACACATATTAAATATTTTATTAAAATACTTGTAAACGAATTAATATACATAAATCTTCTTTTAAATTTTATATAAATTAATCTCTCTATTCCTCTCTTGGAAAATAACTTGCATACGCAAATCAAAAATCCCAATCCAACTCCTTTAAGACCGAAGAAATATTTAAATTAAGTTAAATCGCGTTTCGAAAAGAAGCCGTTCAAACTTATATCCGTTTCCTGTACAGCTGCAACATGATTTCAAATATATATCAGTTATTTATGCTGATATATTTCTTAATCCTCCTCCCACAAAACAATAAATAACTTTTTTATTGTCTTTTTATACATTTTATAAAAGCTCACATATTATATACTTAAACTCAACATCATACCCTGCTCACACGCTGTCGCATTAAGTACCCATTAGGTTTTAGGTAAAGAAATGTACGAATTTTTTTTAGGTGTGATTTTTTGTCACAAACATAAATTTATTCATTTTCAAGATGTAAAATCAATTCACTCACAAAATTGAAAAATCAATTCTAAAACGATGCTGTGATGGAGTAGGATTTATAATTTTCTTTTCCTGTGCTTGAGCAGTGTACAATGTACATGGCAGCTATAAAAAGTCCGTATATTATATTAATTCAAAAATTAATGATGATGATATATACCGGTAAACTTCGGCTGATAACAAGTATCAACTAAACCATCTAAACCTAAATCTAAACCAATATAGTCGAACGACATTCAGATTTTAAAATCGTTTGGGTTTGACATGCCAAAGCAAGCTAGACATACTTCTAACATACCGTTCCGACTGGAATATTGTTGGAAGTTTGACTTTGTTGACGTTGTAAATGCAAAACCAAAACAACTTCTAAGCTCCAGTCCAACTCTTGATGGTGAAACTTCCAGTTGTTCAAACATGATGTCAGAAAAATATACCCCTCAGAAAGTAGGAGGAATCATTGGAAAACTGAATGGGTTTCTAATGTCTGAGTGACTGCTTAGAGTGGGTATGTGGAAACTTTGTATTGAATCAAATTTCAACTTAAACAAAACAGCTGATTCACTTGTTTTGATAAGAACCCCAAGTGTTTATAAATGAATTCGCCGTGGAATAAGAGCTTTTTATTCTTTTCAGTTTTCAGCCACTCTGATTGATAAGAGGAAATGCAAACACTTAGCTTTATTTATTTTATTTTTGTATTTATTTTTATTAAAAGATTTGTTAGCTAATTTTATGAGTTTGTAGAATTATTACTTGATAATTTTCAATTAATTGCCCCCCCAATTCATGTAATCATTCTATAAAATGTAAGTAATGAAAATAATGTCACAATAACTTTTTTGTGTCATATGCTACGAATTGTGAGAAAGTTAATTTTTCGGTTTGATACACAACAACTTCCTCCGAACTTCCCAACTTTTTTCACTCTTCATCTCCTGGTAAAAGAAACGATATACATATACATACCTAAGAAACTTTCACGAGGGTCTGAATTTTGTTATTTTATGACCTAGTTTCATTATATACCAAATATTAAATTAAAAATTATAATCTTTATTCTAGTTGGGGGAAAACTGATTTATATATATAAAATTACCAAACATTTTGTGAGTATAACAGTGAGTATAAAGAGGGGTTATTCTTAAAGATGTGTCTTTAAAATAGCGTAGGCACAACCAAAAGTAAAATTCATTAAATTCATAGCAAAATTCTCGAAGGATTTGTAATATTTTTGTTGAGTTTTAAATTATTTCAATTTACACGTACATTTCTTAAGGTTAAAATAACTACCATTCCTATTTTAAATTCTGTTCCTTCTTCATTTTCTGTACGTTAAAATGTGTTGTGAGTTCTTTTGTGTGTATAAATAAATTGGTAATATTCCTTTGTGTTTTTTTTTTTTTTTATATAGAGTTTTCACGAAGGCTATATAATATAATTAGAAGGAGTGTGAGTGTTTAAATATTAATGCGAATTCTAAACATTTTTTACTCTGTTACGTATTTGAATCCGTACACGCGTCTCAGATCTGAAGGTATTTCTTTGTTGCTTCATAAAGATTTCCTTGAAATACCAGAAATTTACTTTTACGTTTAGCAAAAAATAAAAAAATGATAAAAATTGGAACAAAGAAAAGTTTATAAGGTTATAGTAGGTTTGTAGATAATGTATGTCAGTTTGTACCAAACGTTCATCTCTTGTCCCTATAATTTCGGCCAATATTTTCCGAATAATATTAATTTTGAGTGCTTAAATCATTGGTATATGGAATGATGGAGACTTTGGCGCAAAATTTTAAACAACCTGTTGTTAAGAGCTTAGTATATTACTAGTTAGCAATTGTTAAACATTTAGTAATTTACTAGCTCTTCGAACATTTTAATCCTTTTTTTTCGTTTTTCTAACTAGTAAAATACTAATTCCCTTTTTATTAAAAACGGTGCATCTGAAGTCTGAACATGAAATTGGTTATATCGGCGACATCGAATGAGTAGATTTGCTTGATCTTCATTTGAATTTAGAACACGAAATACGAATCATAAAAAAACACAATTTAACTCTTTCAAATGAAATTTTTTTGATGAAAATGACAGTTGTCATATGGATTTAGCAAGTTAAAAAATAAGTTAAGTAGCCATTTTGTGATTTTAACTTTAGTACAATGTTAAGAGATAGTAAATTTTTAAAATCGTTGAAAATTAGCAAAGTCGTCTTTTAAACTCAGTTAATTACTAAAACGGCTTCATCATTTTACTCTTAATCGTTTAATATTTTGCGCGTGGACTCAAAGAAACATGTATCCAATTTTATTAAATCGCAAAATCTTGGGCAAAACTTCTATGTAAGCAGGGTTGCAAAGGCTTAAGCTCTTTGTTAGCTTAAGCCCTCGTTCAATTCACAAGTCAGTAACTGAAGTTGAAAATTTTCCTACGCTTATGAATAATTTTTTTTTAAATCATAAATCACCAACAAGCTTATGAATTAAATTTTTTTCAACTCTTTGTCCAAGATCATAAAAAATTGATATTTTTTTAAGAAATGTCAGTTTTCGGAAAATAAAAAACACGTATTTTTCAGAAACTAAAAAAAAAACATTTTTAAAAGATTTATTACACATTTAAAGGATTGTGGCATTACTTTAACATTGGGTATATTTTCATGCATGCACGTAAAAGTGTGCATTGATAACAATAAAATGAACATATGTGCATACTTACTAACTTAAAGCCACTAAAATAAAACAATTTTTCACACTCTTTGCATTTTTTTTATAATATTTGAAATTCCACAAGCTCACTCTTGCCCGCACCACTAATTGCTGACTGAAAAATTCAAACTGACGAAAGTCCAAAGATACGCATACCTACTATGATTTTCCCTGGATACTTATAGTTTGTTCAATATAGTATGTTACAGTAATGTCACATCGATTCAAATGTACTAAATATACTCATAACGTATTTAAATGTTTTTCAATTCACAAATTATAAAAAGCTTGTGAATTGAATATTTTTCAATTCAAAAATCAGAAACAGCTCATGGCTTTATGTTTTTTTTATTTCATAGCTCACAACCCAGCCGGTAAGATAAAGGTCACAAATAAGTCAAATTGGAATGTGAAGGTATTCATTTTCATTTCTAGAAATCACCTATTCAGTAAAAATTCCCCGAAATAAAGCATAATTGTTTCACTAGTTATGTATAGGTATATTGTATAGCTTATGGCGTAATCATTAGCATTCATTCTAAGCCACATAATTCCAGTCATCACTTTTCGGTAGCGCAAATTTTTCACTAAACGGTCGGTTCGATTCAACATAAGCATTATTTTCGAAATAAATAGTCCAATAACACCGCCATAAACAGCTTAAAAACCACACCAAACTGTCAGTCCTTGTGGATTCAAGATTAATAGACGAGCATATTTTATCAGGGATTTTCGGAACTCATATAATATGATGCAAGAGCTTTTCTTAATTTAGGTACATTAGTCAAAATTTTATTCTATTTAAAATTTTCTTGCTTAAATGCATTTCCAGAATCCAATCACATTGAATATAATAATTTTAATGCATTTCTAGAATCTAAAAACAGCGAATATAATAATGACATTGTTCGAGATTGTATCGATTTATATTTAAATAATCGGACTGTTTATTTGTCTATGTCGTCTAAACGAAGCAGTTAATTAATGTTGAGAGCTCAAACAAGCCGAACATATTAAAATGATACATCATATTGAATAACTCTGAATTATAAAGGGTCTCCGAAATGTTTGTAATGATACAGCTGCTGTCATGATGTTGTTAAAGCAACATCTGTCAATTTTGTTGGGAATTGCTCTAGTGTAATGGCAATGGCGATGAACCATAAAAAGGTTAAACTTCAAACTGGCCTTGAACAACGTATGAAAATCATAAAATTTTATTTTGAAAATCAATGTTTCAACATTCCGCTCATTAACTTTAAATTCACCCATTTTAGCGAATGCCGATTATGCTCATCTTTGGATTAAGGGATGTATGAACAAACAATAATTTTAGGCGTAAAATTTCCATTCGTACTTTAAAAATTGTCATATAGAAATTAGAATAGTTACGATCGCAGAGATTGTAGTTAACCTTGACGTAATAATATCTCTCGGTTGAGGATTTCGCTTTATCTATAAAGGTATACCTTTCATTTTCATCAGTGATTTGTTTAATAGCTTTCTTATCTGTGAAGCCCTTTTTCCCCCGACGTTAAAAAATAAAACACTGCAGTCTGCCGCCAATCCCAACCTATCATTAAACCAGTTTTTTTTTTAGCATTTTCATAACCGTAAACGGTGGGCGTTACAGATTGGTGATAAGATAAGCAACTGCTCTATACACTGGAAGATATGGATACCGACAAAATTTTGGTTCTGACATTCTGCACGTGAGATTTCAGGTTATGGTTTGGTTATCGCACGCGGTGGAGAAGATGAATTTGTCAAGCTGAAATCGTGCGAACGCTTTTATAACTCATTTACACGATTGACGAGATGTGTTTATTAACACAGGATTATGATAAACAATTGGTATACAATGATAGAAGTGATGACATTTTGTCATTCATGTAAATGAGGGTTCGGTTTGACATCCCGCTTTTTAAAGTCTCTTTTCTTAAACTCCGCTTTTCCATTTTTCACTATCCCATTGCTTATTATCCCGCTTTTGTTATCAAAACTATTTATTTTGTTTTTACAAAAATCGCCCGATTTTGCAACGAGTTGGGTTTGATGTCCCGCTTGTTATAGACCCGTTTTTTAAAATACCATTTTTTAAATTCCGCTTTTTATACTCCAATCTCTTATAATCTCGTTTTTTATAATCCCTTATATATCTTATTATCCCGCTTTTGCAATCTAGTTGTTTTATTTTAAAAAATTGGTACACGACTGGTTCGCACGAACTTGCTCTTATGTGCGATCACACCGTGTTTTTAAGGTTTTAATATTTCAAAAACTATATTTATCTTATAAAAGAAATAAATTAGTTATGGGAGCCTATATTGTATACCACCTGCTTAAAACATAGTTAAGTTTAAGGTAGTACAGTAAAACCCGCTTAAGAGAAACCCGCTTAGGAGAAAACCCCGCTTATCTGAAACACTTTTTCATCCCCGAGTATTTGTCGACCAATTACCTTTATAACACTCGGCTTAAGCGAAACTCGCTTAAGTGAAAAACCCGGATACTGAAACATATTTTCAGTTAAATTTAATATTTTTCATTGAAAAAAACTCTCTTAAGTGAAAAAAATTTAAAAGAACAGAAGAAAAAATTTGCTGAACGCTTTTACTTCTTTTTTATTTTTCACCTCCATCAAATATTCATCACGAAAATGACATTTGAATTTCTGATATGTCAGAACCCTTTTTGGAATTTTTAAATCCGCTTAAGTGCAATTTTTTTTCACTTATCCGGACTCCGCCTAAAAGAAATTTTTTTTCACTTAAGCGGGGTTCGTTTAAGTGAAAAACCCGCTTAAGTGAAAGAAAGACTGTGACATTTTGCAGTTCCTCTTAAGCGGGTTTTACTGTATTATGCGAGTAGGTATATTTATTTATGAACAATACCTATAGCACCGTATTGTGTTGCAAATATGCATGGAACTTACAGTTTAGACTGAATAATTGTAAAAAAAATGTAAAAAAATATATGTTATTTAACATAAATTGATTAAACAACCTCTGAAATTGTTTTGGCGCCAATGCAATGTACATCATCCAATTTCTTAAGGGAATTTTATTTTATGAGAAAAAAAATTGAAAATTATTGGAGCGGTTTTAAAAAAAAAAAAAATGTTTTGTACCTATCTATATATAAAATTTTGAAAAAATTAAAAAAATGGTATATACGCAATTTTGTAGCCTTTATTATTGCGGAATTAAAAAATTAATTAAAAAAAATGTCATCTACCCATTTTCGAAATATGGAATTTTCAAAAAAATATTTTAAAATTTTTTTTAAAAATCAATATTCTTTTGAAAATTGTGGTATGCAATATTATTAGAACTTATTTGGATCTTTTGTGCAGAAAAATTCATTAAAATAAGTTGAACTGATAATGAGATAGTCGAAAATCAAAAAAATGGTTCTATGAGAGATACCATTTTTAAACGATAGATAATTTTTTTTTCCAATAATATGGTAGACCGTACAGATATTATCTCACACAAAAATTTTAATCAACATCGTAGGAGCCGTTTTTGAGAAAAATGAGATTTTCAATACAGGTTTTTAAAAATTTGTATGGGAGGTACCTACCGTTATTTTTGGTTATAATAATAATTTTTATTTAAAATCTACTAGATAATGTTAAAAAAAACTGCTGGGTGCCAAGTTTAATAAAAATTGAAATCGTTTTAAAATTATTAAGTTCTCAAAAAAATTTTTTGAAACTTTTTTAAAAATTCATACAAAACTTTTAAAAATTTTTCAAACATTCTCCATAAAATTGATCAATATCAGATGAACTGTTTATGAGAAAATCGAAAATCAAAAAAATTTTTCTATGGGAGGTACCTACCATTTTTATTTATAAATTTTTTTTTTTTTTAATTTGTGGTCACGTTTTTGAGAAAAATTAGATTTTCATTTTTTGCTAAAAAAAATTTTACGGCATGTATCGTTATTTTTGGTGTACGGCATCCGTTATTTTTGATGTTAAAAAAAATGAAAAAAACGTGTGGGGGGAATTCCCAAAAAACGCTAGGTAGCAACTTTGAAGAAAATCGACCGACCCGTTTATAGGCTGCAGCCGAAAGGACAGACAGACAGACGGACAGAATTCCGAGACCAACGTTTTTCGCATTCGCTATTATCGTAATGTCGAATTACGAATCCATAACTTACCATATATATCGCAAGTAAAAATCCCGCAATTTTTTTAAAATAAAACAACTAAAGCGGGATGATAAGAAAATTTAAAACAAATTTAATATTGATTGATTTTTGAAATGTATTTGTTTTGAACGTATAAAGGAACATTACAATAGGCGTTTTTCTTTTTTAGCCCCGAGCGTGGCACTGAGCTGTCAAAAAGAAAACTATGTTACTTTTTAACTCGGAGCGCTCCGAGATCTCAACTTGCATTTCTTTTTTAGCTCAGAGCTCGACCGGGGCTTGCTCAATGAGCTCGGAAAAAAATGACCGAGCACATCGAGCACAAAGCTGAGCGCGGCTAACTTCATACAATTTTTTATGTAATTTGACAGTTATCAGAGTTCAGTGCTCTATTGAGTTTCTTAAATAGATCAGTGCGCTCAGGTCACGCTCTGTTCGGAGTGAGCTCTATTCGCTCAGAGCCCGCTCTGTGCCCCGCTCGGTGCTAAGAAAGAAAAACGACTAATATATTAAAAAAAAAAGTCTCTAATTCTGTAAAAACATAAAGAAACTCTACAAAAATGAACAAGAAAAGGTATACATTTTTCATAAGTAATAAGTTCAACTGTTACTGCAGTAAAAGAAATCGATAAATCCTTTAGCAAGCGAGTTATAATTTTCGTGGGCATATAAAATTTTTACAAGGAGTAAACATATATCTTTAATTTACATTTTGTGAGTAAAAACAAAAGCGTGAACACTGAAAATCAAACTCATTTTCTCTTCACTTTTTAGGGTTTTCATGTATGGAGTCCTGAGATGTGTGGTCTAATGTGATCTAATGAGGAAGTTTTGTTCATTTAACCAAGATTCTCTCAGTTCTTCATTTTCATTAGCAATGAATATTCTTCGTATATCAGAAGTGGGTTAGGTTAGGTTAGGTTTATGTGGTTGTCAGCAGAACGCTGGACACACTTAGACCATTGGTTGGCCCATTGTGATACCACAGGAATCTAGGAAACTTTCTTCCTACTCGTTGAACCATTTAGAGCTTCTTACGAAGCGAGCCAGATCATGTCATGACTTGCCAGATCACTAGGATCATTGTAGTAGAATTCTCCTAAGTGGAGCCTACGTCTTTGAGTAAGAGCAGGGCATGTACAGAGAAGGTGAGGACATTTGGGATTTTTTTTGTTTTGTACAAAACATTATTTTCGTATTCTGCTATCCGTGTCGGAGGAAACAAATTCTTCAAAAAGCATACAAATTGTGATCAAAAAAAAATTTTAACAATTAGATTCTCTTAAGAACTTCAAAAATAATTATTGAGCTTTGATCTACGAAAGATTGTGATAAATTAAGTGAACAATTTATTGAATCCAGAAATTCGATCGGATCGAATCGAATAAAAGAATAAGGGTGTATGTTATTTATAGTATTGTAGAAAACAGGCTTTGCGGTATTTGGTAAATTATTTAATACATTTTTTTTTAAATATAGATTTAGGTAAAAAAAAGTTAATTTTGAAATATGCTTCGATTTTTCTACTTATTTTTTTCTTCAAATTTACTTCGACTTTTTTTCCGGAACTGGAAATGCTGATTCTGATACAACCATACCACTCCAAAACACAAAACACGGGTAAAATGTTCGTTGTCTCATAGGTATGAAAAGCAATAAGTATATATTATGGTTCATGCTTCAAATACAGCAAAAGAAAATACATGTGGGTAGGTAACATTACGCCAATAACCATTGTAGATATTAACCAATACTTTTTTATTTGACATTTTAAAGAAAAAAGTTGATTGTGATAAAAACAAAAAACAAAATAAGTTTAATAAAATCAATAAAATCAATTCGTCACATAAAAAACTAATTTAAAAAGAATAACTCTATATACTTTCTATTTCTATAGCTAGGTAGGTTGAGTAGGTATATTCTCTTGGATAAAATAAAAGAAAAAAAAAAGTAAATCCCTGCTAAGTATAGATAAAAAACAATAACAGTACGTTCAACTTGTTCTTGACACTTTGTGAACACCATAAAGACGAAGTTGATTTTCCTCCAAGCTATCGCCTCAATAATCTAATTTGTTTACCTTCTTTTTTATATTGTTGAAGAATAAATTTCTCAAACGTAAAAAAATATGAAATCTGTGCAGGACAAGATATTCTGATGATGGCCAGGATGATGAAAGAGGGCAAGGTACGGCAAGGCAAGCCGATCCGATGTTTGTTGAAATTTCTCTTTCAAGGCTTGTGTAGTGGAGTAGTTGTCCTTGCCGTTGGAAATGTGATAACTTTTTTTTTATGTTCTATTGTTTCCTTTGGTTTGAGAACTAAATCATCGGTTTATATAGAATAAAGAAAAGAAAAAGGACAGGCGTCAAAAGCAGTTGTGCTGCTTGTGCTATTTGTCTTGTAATAGGTATTTTGATTTATTTATTGCTAATTATTTTTAGAAGTTTTTCATTTCGATTGGAAATAAAATTCAAGACTAATGGATCGCACAAACTTGCTCTTGTGGTTTAAGATTAAAATGTGGCTTAGAAGTAAGATTTGAAGGGATAAATTAATAATTTATTTAAACAATTGCATTGTTACAAGAAAGAAAGCCAAAATTATACACATACTGAAAAAAAAATAATTTAAGTGCCTTGGAAATGGTCATGAATTTTGACATTTTCATTCACATAAGTAATCACTGTACTTTATTCATTGTGTACCTTTTATAGGTAAACCTGAACCAGATTAATTTTATTCTATAAAAATAAGTTTATCCTCATTTTAAATTATTAGTATACATTTATACCTCCATATTTTGTCAAAGTTGAACGAATTGTGAAATATTTTTAAAAAAAGAAAAAAGGTTTGCCTTCTCAATGTCTCGCAGCAGTGAAGATAAAAATTTATTAGGATTGCTCTTATAATGGACATTTTTGGTTATTATGGGTGTCTGCATATCTTTTGGGTTCACATGTAATTCAATATGTATAAACATTCGGATGGAACACAAAATATTTTTTTTTTTTTTAATATGGTTTTGTTTATGTAAATGACCATTACATTCTATTCGAATAGTTTTGTTAGAAAATTATAAAGAAACATGCAAGGTACCTAAATATCTTTTCTTTTTTTTTTAACTTAGTTATGAGTGTAGGAATTTATGTTGGATACCTATATATATGAAAGTGACTGTATAATAGGATCAATGAAAGCAGAGAGTTTTCTGAACCTACTTGGTATATAGAAGCCTTTTCTGGACCCATGTTATGTACTTAGACAGTATCTATTTAATAATAGATAACTTATTAGTAATTTTTGTAGCACATGGTACAAAGTATCTTCGACTTATTGTGTACTTCTCATTCAAATTTGAATATTGTATGGCTTCAACTTGTATAACTAGTTACGCCTTGTGATCACAAATAGTACAAGTTATTGAATAACTTGAAGAGATTTCAACGAAAATTTAAACTTTCAACATGTGTTTCGATAGACATTTTTGGATCTATGCAAATGCAATTCATTATTGGGCTGTATTTATTATTTACCTTTTTTATTTTGCAGTTTGTAACAATAATGTTATTTTTCAAAGTTAGGAAAATAAAAATATTTATTTCCTTTTGAATAGTTTGTTTTAATTAATAATAAATTTAACGACAGGAAAATAAAAAAACAAAATTCTAAAAATTAAACAACCTGAAAAAGATACAAGTAAAAAACACTTCTTCAAATCAATCTTGCATTCTTCCTACTGGAATCCCTACCAATATTTTCTGTTTTGTTGCTGTTGATAGAATAGCTCCTTTTGTTGCTTCCGGTGGCTGCGGATGATGTTTGAAGTTGTCTTCAATTTAAATAAATTGGTTGCTTCTTTTATGTTTTGAAATATTTTGAAAATGTAATCTCGTTGGTAATTCTGGCATAAATAAAATTACAACGTAACTGCACGTTGATTTAACGAGGAACATTTTGAACATATTTTGTAAATTAAGTAAAAAAACATTTGAAATAACTGTAAAAATAAAAAATAAAAATTAATAAAACAGCTATTATTTAAAAAAAAGATTTATTTTTATTTGTCTCAGAACCCTGATTTGATTTAAGAAACAAAAACAACATGGAAAATTTTTAAAACTATGAGTCATACAATTTTTTTTTAAATAAAAGAAAAAAAAATGTTTGATCAAAATGTCATATTACCTATCTATTAATTTTGAGCAAAATGGTGCAGAATATAAAAATTTTTTTAATGCAAGGAATTATTCTTACTATCATACAATATTAAAGTTGAAAAATTAATAAAAACAAAAATCAATTATGGACAGGGTGGCCAAATACCTTGTAAAAAGTAGGGTTTTTTCTAAATTTAAAAAAACAGTCGTTATTCGAAAACCATTATGATGCGGTACGGACAAGTTACTAAATTCTGAGTGGTCATGACCTGGCCTGTTACCAGTTTCAATTTGGACCATTGATTATGGGACACTCTGTATAATAGGCAAAAAAATTGTGTAAATCTACTTTCAGGTTCAGTTATAAAAAATTGTTAAATATTTGGACACATATGTGTATTCTTCCATTTTAGTTACAAGTTTATAAAAATCTTTCTTACTTTCTGAAAAAAAAAAATATTCAAAATTGACCAAAACGTTAGAACGTGGCGGAAGGAAAATAATCGTTTTTTAAATCTCTGAAACTGTTTAAAAAAAATGTTTTTTTATGTTCAAAATTTTGAAAACATTTTTAATAAAAAAATTGGCATACCATTTTTTAGTATTTACTAATGCCAAGTTAAAATATTTGTTTCGAAAAAAATCATCAACTCATTTTCGAGATATCAAATTTTCAAAAAATAATTTAAAAAAAATTTAATTTTTTTTGCTGAAAGTTTTGATATGCAATATTATTTAAACTTATTATAAGCTCTTTGAAAAATTTTGGTAAGCAATACTTTTAAAATTTTTTAAAACATTTTATAAAAAAAATTTAAAAAATTGAACCTTTTCTGATAAAATCGAAAATCAAAATAAATTGTTCTATGTAAAGTGACCAATTATAATCAATAATCATTTTTTGGAAATTTTTGTTTACAAAAAAGTTAATTAATTTTTCTTTCTAAAGTAGTGGGCATGTTTTTACTTAAAAAAATTGTACGGCAGGTACCGTTATTTTTGGTACTTAAAAAGTTTGATGAAAATCTCAAGTTCGAATTTTTTATGAATCCAGAACTTTAAATATGTATATGTAGTACCTATGTACTATACACCATCATATTAATATTGAAGGATTGAATGAAGCAAATGAAACACTTGAAACAAAAATGGAGTTTGATGATGGGCGTAGCAGCCGTGAAATAGCTATAACTCCGGCCTATAAATACTTGGTTGTATAGCTCACCCAAATGTTGGTGTTTCGTTCAAATCTTAAATTCATTTTTATACATTTAGAAGATTATTTTTGTTTTTAATTTTATACATCAAATTTATTGTTATTTCATTGTGATGACATCAGTTGATTAGATTTTTAATCTAATGCGCTTTCCAAATATTAGCTAAAATGGTTATGATGGATTTCTTCTGTGATAGAGTTATCAAGCCCGATTTATCCCGACTGCATTATTTGATTTTAATCTTCCTCATTTACGTTTGTCGTTCTAACGATAAAACGGTGGGACGACAATTGTTGTTTCAGAAATAGTTTGCCTAAATATGTCAATAACATATAAAACATAATCAATACAAAAATACATATATGTAATATCGTAATAAAAACAATTCTACGGGGTTGTGGCGCTAAACCTATATCATTAGTTTAAGTATAGAATCTTCAACCGGATATTCTTGCAATAAAAATATTGTTCTACTATATCCGTATCATATTATGTATTATTTTGGTAAGTTTTAAATTAATAACACACACATACACACACACTGCCACACAAATCTTAAAATCGTTTATCCTTATTTTACGACCAACAATTTCTAGTTGAATTGAAATAAGCTTACGGTTCATACCCACAAACCGATTCATTTAATTTATCTAAGTATACTTTATCGAATCAAAATTATTGGATTTTATCATAAAAGTTACCCATTCATCACATCATTAAATATAGCCGCACAAATTTGATTTGGGTAAACATTTTCCACATAATTACATACCAAATACTTCTGAAAAATTTCGATGAAAACTTGTTGGTATTTATATGAAGGATTGACAAAGGAGATCGGTTATTCGTTAGTGGTCATATGTAGCACGAAAATAAATAAAATACTTTTTTGAGTATCACTTTTTCTCAAGAATGAATGAATTGACCACCAGTAGTAAGAAAAAGCTATACACATATTATTTTATCATCACATAAAATTTTTATTTTGGTCAAAGTTAGGTAGTGAGTGAGTTAACTGTTCTATATTTTTTTTTTATGGCACGTTATTTATTCAGAATAAACATTTTATTGTGTGAAATAAATACAAATAAAAAGCAATAATTTTGTACAGGAAATTTAATAAATCAAAACACTCTTTTTGTGAAAAGAAATTACGAAGGCAGATTTTGTTAGTCCAGATTTTAGTATGATGCCAACAAATTTTAGTATTATGATAAAACCTATATTCCTTTTATTATTAAAACATTTTTTTTTTCGAATTTTGGTAAAGTGCAATAAAACCCTCGGAAATAAAGCCCGTATAGGTGATCCATATTTCCTAAAATTAAAAAAAAATAACACTTGAGGGCTTTTTTTTTGGGATTGGCAATGAGACCCACCACGAAAAAAGCATTAAGACTCAAGGGAGTTATTATAGGCATGTTCAGGAAAATGAGATCTCGGAGATCTCAGCAATCTTAGTTACCTGAACAGGATTCCTCAGCAAAATTTCTCAGCTTTGCTGTCAAAAGTCTGAGCAAAAAAAAAATCTTGGATTCGCTTGCTCACTATTTTTCTAAAACACACCCATTTCCTTTCTGAATTGGAATTAAGACACATATACTTAAGGTATTTTCAACTTTTTCAACAATTTTCTTGGGCAACATTACCTTGGGTGGCACGCTTACTGGGTTGCAAACATTTAAACTCCCTTTGCTGCGCAAAGGTTATGTTCAGTCGTCAGACAGGCTAGGCGCCTAGGTCAACAGTTTTCTTGGACAACAGTAACTTAAATGGCCCTAAATATAATGAAGTAGAAACTTGAATGTCGCTCGGTACTGTTTTCGCTATACCTACATTCCTCAAATTGAAATCTATAAAAAAAAAAATTATAAAGCCGTTGCTTCCATTATAAAAAGCAAAACAACATGGCGGGTGATATATCATTTTTATAATTTGGGAAATAAGACGAACTGGCTTTTTTTCCGTGGAAATTTGTGAACCAAAATAATATTTTGTTTTACAGAAATAAATAATATGTTCAAGTTCAAGCTTTAATTTGGTATAAAAACAATCAGAGATTTTGCTTTTCCAACTACCTACTCCAGATTAACAATTAAAATATTTAATGATGGTTTTCAATGATATTTAAACTGGCACCTAACAAAATGTTGCTGTTTCTTTTCACAACAATAAAACAATAAAAAAAATTTCTTAAATTTTATCCCACGGAGTTAATTTCTTCGGCCCCATACTATTCCTTTCTGGGTTCGACCTTGACTACACATTTGCTGTACGATAGGCATCCTTCCTATATGCGATCCTACGCAAATGTATAACCTTGTGTTTACATAATATGCGTATTCATGCAGTGTGTTTTTCTATAATATGTTGCGCGGCGATATACTTATTCAACAAAATCCCAAAACTTTTTGTAAAGTTTGTTAAAGCGTGCAATGGATTTTCCACAAAACTGAAAAATGTCTGAAAGTCATGGCACACGACGACGCACGGCGCGGCGGCGAACAGAACGATCCAAAAGTAAATATCCTCCTTAAATATTCATTTTGGTATTTTATAGAAGTTTTAATCGATTTGTAAAACTTTCCATGTATTACACATACCACAAAAGCAGCAGCAATGGCTAAAAGCCAAACCTAAACATAGCAACGACGATGTCGAGACATGTTCAAGTTAATTGGGTTTGGGTTGGCTATATAGTATATAGGAAGGATAATGGCCACTTGTATTTCTTAGAACGAAGGACACTAAATCCTTTTTCTTAGATTCTTAACATTGATGTTGAAGGTGCCTGTTGCTTTCTTATTCTCTAATGAAGTGATTTATGGCTGATTGATTGAACCTATATGTGGTTCGATAAGAGTGATGGGGTATATTATAGGTATCACTGAACTTTCACTTTTGTGAGATACCCTTTATAAACATATACTTATGTATATACTTTTTGTGAAAAATTCGTTGGTTTATCGGATTTTAAGGGATAAAATCGACTTACTATGTGATGGAGTGATAATGTATTAGAAATGTTTTCATAAAATAAGAGTTTAGGAAGGAAGAACAATCGTTAAGACAGTTGCCAATATAAGGAGTTTTATAAAATTCTCATATATATGTATAAGTCAGTTGGTAAGGGCTTTGCGTATGACATGCGAGTTGCTGAATTGTGCTCTAAATATTATAGCCCTATAAAAATAGACATAAGAAATATGAAAACTTAGGCAAAACTCGTATAAGGCTGAAGATTGATACAGACCTCTGATTCGTTATTTAAAATGAATTTTAAAGTAAGTCCCAATTGAATCTGACACATGCAAAAAAAGTTATTCAAGGTTAAATGTAAAAAATTTCAGTTTTTCCAAGTCTTAAAGGTGAATACTTTTTGGCGGAATCAAAAAATTATAATATCTGAATTCAACTTAATTAAATGTTAATTTTTTGCGCAAACCAATCATTTCTAGCTAGCATAGTTTTTGAGTTATTAAAGTTTCCGTTAAAATAAGTCTTGTTAGCAGTAAAAATCTAAAATAATACGAATTTTTAAGTTTGATGTACACCCAAATTTGTAGATTTTTAAATGCTCTTGAGTTGCGAAAACTTCGATTTTGTAACTGAAATAAGTCTGAAATTAGCTAAAGAAACTTTGAAAACAATAATTTTGTTGGTGTCCAAAATTATTAGCTTCAGCTATGTATTTGCTCTAACGGTTTTTTTGAAGTTTGAAGTCTCCCTAAGTTTTCTTAATACATATATATTTTCAGTTTTCTTTGTAGACTATAAGATGTTTTCTACAAAATAGCGTAAAGGTATAGTATTTTTTTTACGATCTATCATTCAAAAGATATTGCGTTTCAAAGAGAGGCCCTCTACAACAAAAACATTCACTTGTTTTTTTAGAGCGATCATTAAAATAAAACTATTATTTTAAAATTTGATCAAAAGTAAGAAAATTACGGATTTTCGTACTTAATTCTTAAAAAAATTAATTTTTTTAAAAAAATTTCAATTCACTATGGCACTCACAGCGCCACTTATTGAACATATGTCAAACTTCAACTATCAAATTTTATGTAAACGCATACGTTTGACAGTAGATGCACTTTAAAAAAAAATACACTTCTCATTCATGACTTTAATTAAAAATTTTCAACTTTCAAGAGATTTAAAGTACCTAAATGAGGAATAGCAGATATAAGGAAAGATGGGCGTGGTAGTAGACGGATTTCCAAAAAAAAACTTCACATGTCACGGTTTGTGCTCAAGACAAATTTATTTCAAATTTAAATTATACATATAAGGATAAAATTCTAACATGAGGAAAATAGGCAAGGTAGTGGGCGGGAGAAATAACTTATGCTCTCTTTATGTTAAAGTGCGTTTAATTACAAAATTTTAACGTTCTGAAGACATTCAATACTATTAAAACTTAAATAATATAAAAGTGGGTGTGATAGTGAGCAGATTTAACTCAAAACATTTCTGTTCAAATAAGAACAATCCTTTTTTTAATTTCTGTGAAATTGGTTCGGTAGTTTTCGAGTCCATAAACTTCATAAAGACAAACATGGCCTTGACAATTGCTACATATCGGTGCACTTAATTTTCCAATTCTTCTACAACCTCCCAGTATTTGCACCCTTTCTTGCAATTGCAAAAAAATAGTGTTCAAGAGTTTTTCTCGAGCTGCTGTAATTAAAGTCTGAATTCTTTCCAAACCGTTGGACTTGATAGTAAATTCGGTACAAATTTTGGCAAGCAGCGGCAGATGTATTTATTTACGGCACTATTGAGAAGACAATTGAACACTTTTACATAATTTATTCCGTGGAGCTTATTGCAAAAATCTCTTTACACAAATTAAATTGCAAAGTTTCGGCGTATGCCCTTCACAATCACTGAGCTGTAAACGTAATCCTGATTCACAATCCAGCGTGAAAGCGAGAGCTTGACGTGACGCGTAGTGTTGCCCCTCCTACTACAATTGTACCATTTTGCTTAATTTGTAAAAAATTGTTAAAAATGTTCGTAAAACTTTCGTAAAAATTTCAGAACTTAAAAATCTTGAAAATTTAGTAGTATTCAAAATTATATCGCAAATTGTGTTTCGCTCTTAAATTCACCAGTAGCACTTTTTGTGTAAACGATCAATAATTAATCAAATCAAAGTAATTATTTTCTCTTAAACTTTTGATTGAAAAGTTGAAGTTATCTTTTAATAATTATTTTATTATTATTTTCTTTATTATTATTTTTAATGTATTAATTTTTGTTGTTGAAATTCTTGAATAAAAAGTTTAAATCATGATTTTTTTTTTTTTGTATTAAAACAAAAACAACATTGTACTACATGCAGGGCCGGACCAAACATATGTGCAAGATGTGCAAATGCACAGGGGGTGCATTACCGAGAGCAAGAAAATGTAATCTGATCTTGCGCAAACAAATATGTACTGCCATTTGCCATGTGTATCTATGTATGTGTGCAAATATAAAAAAGAGCGCTTTCAGGGTCGGCCCTGACTACATGTACGCTAAATTTGAACCAATTGGGAGGGCAACACTGGTGACGAGATCTCTTCATAATTGTTCTCTCTTAAAAACAATTTTAAAAAGTGAAATGATACATAATAAAGCATTTCTCGTCGCCACGGCGCGGCGTCGCGGTAGCGTCCTAATTTCGAAAACATGAAAAAAAAAGGCGACGCACGTAACGAAAAGAATTGGTATATTATGTAGTTATTATTTAATTGTTTTAAGTTCATGATTAAGAGGGAAAAGCTACCAAGAGATCTTGTCACGTCAGCGTCTCGTTGTCTCGTCGTATTGTGAATCTGGCATAACTTTCCCCAATATTTAAATGGGTTTTTACAATGAAAATGCACTCCATTTTAAATAATCGGGACAATCATAAGTGGCAACTGCCAAATTTAAAAAAAATAACACAAAATTTAAATAGTGCACTGTTATTTAGACACCCTTTAAGTCTAGATGTCACTTTGGCATTTACAAAGTTGAAAAGAGTATGTTTGCTTACTTGTTTGTATGAACTGTCACTTTTTAGGCGTGTTCAGGTGGAGCTTATTAAGAAAATAGTTTTAGTATATTAGTTACAAAATTATAAAACTAGGAGAACATTAAAGTTAGAAAATTTTTGTAGTAGCGCTATAATACCTTACAATCAAGCTGTAAAAAATTTTGTGTCAAAGTTATTTATGTATGTGCAATGTACATGTACAATAAGTACATTATATTCATACCTGTGAATATATATCTGAGTTGTAACTGTCAAACTTGAATATTTCTGGGAATTAAGCAGCTTTATTCATGTTCCTATTCCAGGAACAACAACTTCATACAAATGGGACTTGAAATTTAATTAATCAAATTTATTTGCAAAGTTAAATCGATGGAAAAATTTCAACTTTCATAATAAATGTTCATAATACACTCTTTAATATTTAAGGTCTTTTAACCTATGTGCCTACTTTGGCAATTAATTCAAAACCAATCAAATGTATCCTATACACACAAAACCAATAAGTATAGTATAGGTACAAAACGTATATTTACTTTGATGTCCTTCGAGCATGTGTAAAAAGTACCGAAGTATTGAACTATATCTATAGATACATCAATTTTCTCCCAAAGGATATAAAAAACCTTTTCAAGGTGATTCGATACAAACGATAAAACATATAAAAGGTTAACATGCAGGCGAATCAAAGGTCAACTGAATACTTTAACTTTATTCAATTTCCATGTCATAATATGAGGTTATTGGAATTTTTTTTACTTCTTCCACTTAACGATTTTAACCATTTCTATTATACATGAGTAGGAGTACATCAAAGATTTGAGAGAGATAGGCATCAAAATTATGAAGCTGTGAGGCAGACGATTTATGGGGAAAAATTATTATTAACAATTTGAACATCACATCAGCAAGACAAGGCTTGGTTTGGAGTAACATACATAAATTAGCTTTATGAGGGCTATTTCGCTGAATTGATGCTATTGAACAGCAACAGGTTATCGTTCTCATAAACCCATCGTTGAAATCAATTTTGTAAACGATGCTTTCAATGGAAATATGACGTTGTTAAAAAGATAATTGGTATAGTTTAATAAGTAGGTACAGTACGTTCTCGATTATCGCAACTAATTAAAACAAGGGTGGTTGCAATGATTGAGGTTGTTGCAATAACCGAGTAAATATTTGTTTAGGCTCAATTCGAGAAGCAAAGCGAAAATCAGAAAACCAGCACTTATATAATATATTTAATGCAACAAATTTGTATTCACTAAAACATAAATAATAAGAAAAAAAACAAAAATAAGTTCATTCATTAAGATATAAGTACATTAATACATACCTTTAGTTCTCTATATAGCTATAATTATTTTCTTTGGAAAAAATTTGGCATTTTTGTTTGGAGTTTTTGGATTTTTAGATTTTTTAAAATCGCCATTTCTTGAAGACTCCAAAAATTGTTCAATAGGGGCTGAACTAAAAAGAAAATCTTGCATTGTATAGATACATATGATGTACATTCATACAACTTAATCGTACCATCACTTAAAAGTAGCGGTAAAATAACTGCCGAAACAAAATGTAACGCAACAGACAGAAACAGAGATAGCTAAGACCTGAGTAAATAAAGATATGCATATAAAAACAAAAGTTGCACTTATCGAGTCAATTTTATTTGAAGAGTTGCGATTACTGCGTCAACAATGGCATAAATTCAGCTGTTGCGAAAATCGAGGAGTTGCGTGAATCGAGAGTTGCGTTAATCGAGAACGTACTGTATATAAAAGCGTAACAGTTCGTAGAATACTTAACAAAAATTAGTTCTCATCTTTTATACCACCCACCCTGTAGATAAAATGGCTTTATTTTTAGGTTGGCAAATTATTTCAGTCTCAAATGCTTATTAAGAAAAAGTGTTAAAAACGTATAAACAACATCGACTGAAATGAAACCTTAAACTTTAAGTTCACAGGATTTAGTTAAAAAATTCAATGTTTATAGAAACAAATAGCTGGGCTTTCCTTAGAGTTTTATTTAATCTTTTTTTTGAATTTATGAATAAATTAAATACTAATAAAAAATCCATCATCATCTCATCAAATTGAATTTTCAACTTATGATAAAAATGTCTGAAGTAACAAAAAAAAAAAAAAACTTTGTATTGAATTTGAATATTTACCTACCTGTGCGATTCATTCAAATCATGGAAGAAGCACACGTTTATAATGTATGTATATCTGGATTTTGAGCAATTTAAAAGGCTTACCAAAATTTAATGGCGACATCATTAAATGGGTTTTCTATGTCGTTTAAACTTTATTGCCACTTAAAACTTTATTACCTATACTATAAACCAACACCACCTTGATCGTGTCCCTTAAAGGGAGGATTTGATTTTCTTTCTCAATTGAGTCTTCGTCAAAATATAAAACACAAAAATAACAACTGTCTGTCTATGATGAAAAAAAGGTTATTTAAGACAGGAGTAAAAGGATATAGTAGGTAGGTAAATAGGTATATATTCGTATATTTATAAACCAAAAAAGTAGTTAGTTTATTTTTATTAAGGTCGTTAGAAGCTCAATTTATATTGAGATTAAGACATTCACTTTAATTACATTTGATCTTTTTCTCTATTTTATATTATACTCATATTATGTGACCTAAAATGATTCTTTCGTCATTTAAGCACAATTTAATTTGTGCGTAGCTACATATAAGCTTGTTTAAAAGAATGTAATCTCTGTTTTGTGGCTATATGCTACCTCAATCAATTTATTTTCAAACTGATTTTATTTAACATTTTAGGTAATTAATTTGGTAATTTTTAACGACGTAATTTTAACTGCTTGCAATTTAAAACTTTGTTGTGATTTGAGCGCAACAATAATAAGATATCTTAATTATATGGTCCTGAAATATTTTTCTCTTTATTTCATGCTCCCCAAATTGTATCCATTTAATATCTTTTCCACAAATATATGCGATGAACTTGCACCATGAACTGAGAAACAAGAGCTCAGTCGTCTAATTTCTACATTCAAAACGATATGTGGTAATCATTATGACACTTAAGAAGTTGTTGATGTATTATAATATTGTATCAAAATTCACGAAGTTAACAGTCCTATACGCACTAACCATTACGCCAAAAGCTATTATTTTATTCCATTTCCATTTTAAATTTAAGTCCACTTCGATTTCCGTCCTCCAAATATAAATTTTCAAACACTAAAAAAATTTTCGAAACCTATTACTTTTTTTTTACCCCAATCCACCCTTACCTTATCTTAAGTTGGACAAACTTATACCCCTTGAGTAATTCTCAACTCTATAAATAGCAAAATTAAAAAAAATAATAATTACTTTAAGCCATCCCCTTTCTTGTATTTAGTTTATACGAAACGAAGAATTTAAAACTTTAATATTTGAACTCATTCCTTACGTAAATTATTAAACAATTCAATTTATCATAATGAATCATACATTAAACTCCAATTATACAGATATTTAAGAATTGATTCTGAAATCTTATCTTATTTCATTGAGGTTGATAACTATCCTTGAATTTTTTGACTAAAATACTGAACTTCTTATTATGAATTAATAGTAAAAAAAATTAAAACAAAAAATATTTTTCTAAAATTTAGATTAGATTTTCTTGAAGTTTTAGAATTATTAAAAGGTCTTAAACTGAATTTAAAGCCTAGTGTTGATGGTATTCCTGCTCTAGTCATAAAGAAACCCAAATTCTCTTTGTTTGCCATTGATGATTATTTTAAATCTATCTTTGTGAAACCGAACATTTTTGGACGAAATGAAGATTTGGGATTAATTTCACTTTTCAAAACGGGTTCGAAAAACCACTTTGAAAATTATAGGGGAATATTTAAGTAGTCGGCAATTCCTAAGCTTTTTTAAAGTTAAGAAAAAATAAGCTCGATTTTTTTGTGAAAGAACATGTAACCCAGCATGGGTTAATTTCGGTAAGATCAACGATCACTTATATTTACAATGTGTTTCTTCTTTTGTAGTTGATATTATATAAAAAGCCAAAGACAAGTGATTCAATATAATCCCACAGCATATTTGCTTCGTAAACTTGAAGTATTTGGTGTCCATTTAAACTTACTTTAAAGAATTTCTTCCATCTTAATTGGTAGGGTAAAGAAAAAGTGAACTTTGGAGAATAAACATCAAGATCAATTAAATGTACTTCAGGTGTTTGTGGCTGATCAATTATTTGTTCTTTAATGTAAAAACACTTAATTTTCAAATTTGTACTTGTTTTAAAAAAAAAAACTCTGTTTAATATTTTTTAAGTAATCTTTTGTTCTGTAAAATATTTCATTCAATTTTTTCTTCTTATTATTTTTCATTCCAGTTTGTTATTTTAATCTTAATAGTAATAAAAGTTATTCACCCCTGTTCTGATTTCCGATCGGTTTTAAAATCCTTTCGTTTTCAAATTCTAGGTGTTCTGAAATACTTTTCGCTTTCAATACTTGCGGAATGAGTGTGCTTTGATTTTCGATCGGATTGAGAATAATTGACATTTGAAAATGCATTTGAATTTTTGTGCCCCAATTGAATTGACACGGTATTGTACGTATATTATAAAACTTTTTGTTGTGATTTATTTAATTTTTTTCAACAAATTTGACGTTCCGAATTTTGTTTTTACTGATTTCGAAAGAAAAAAAGGTTTGAATACTAGCTAACGTGAAAGTGAAAATCAAAACACTTTTTTTGAATTCGTGGGGAAATCAATTGCGTTTACGGATTTGATTCGGAACGGAAATCAGAACAGGGGTGATTGTTTCAATTTTTTAAATTAATTATTTTATTAAAAGCTATATTCTCATTAATTGAGACATCCTACATGTTCTTCAAGGCAGGCACCTTGATTCCCTCCTTTTTTTATATTTATTGATGATATCCTCCATTCCTCCCAATAACACTATATGACCCTAGTTCTATACGAGGTGCCGCGGCACCCAATTCATTTATTTTTTATTTAAATATATTAATTTCGGTCAATGTCATTATATGTTCTGATTAACTCAAACACTATTTTAAAAGTAACGTGTGACTTCAAATAGATCTTGATAATTTATCTCACTGGTGTATGTAACATTGCTTAAAATTTAATAAAAAAAAATGTTTCGTAATTTTCATCTCTGAGAAACATTTTATATAAGAGTTTCCATATATTCCCTAGAATGTGGTCATCTTTAGAGAACTGTAAAAATAAAAGATTTCGGTGTTACATTTGACTTAAAGTTATCATTTGCTCGGGATGTCGATGCTATCGTCGGTCCCTAAAACTGACTCAATATTAGAATTTATAAAAAAAACTTAACCGATTTTTCCGACATTTAAATTCTTGTCTCATTACATACTACCTTAGTTAGATCTAACCAGATTGCACAATGCAATTTTCGGATAGAATTCAAAAGTTTCACAATCATTTTACAAGGTATATGTGCTTTATAAAACGCGTTAGAATTTTTGTTCAAATTACCTAGACAGGCAAAATCTTTTGAACATTAAGTTCCTACGGTATGAACGAATTAATTTCAAGACTCATGATCTGAAATGATCCAGAGATTAAAAAATTAATTGCATTACTTATTTTTAAGAACTTAATATCAGTAATGTTTAATTAATTTTTAAGATTATTTATTTTATATAACCATTGTAATCTGTTAGGCTTGAAGCTCGTGTAGCTGATATAAAAAGTATTGTTTAATTCGGATATCATTTTTACCCCATTTTAACCTATGTACATATAAATAGCTAAAAATTTTATACAAATTATCCCTAAAGCCATACCCTAAGAATACATTTTCAAAAAACAAAAAGATTTTTAGAAACTGGACAAGTGGTTTCTGAGACTAACCCGAGAAACAAGCAAACTAACCATGACAATTATTATCATAAGACAAAAATCAGAACGTGTATAATCTTATGCGCTGTCATTTGAAATTTATAGGCTTCTTACTGGAGCCCCCAGCTCTTCCTCCCCACATTGATCATCTCCTTTAAGTATATTTATTTGATTTCATGTCTTTGTATAGCTTCAATTTAAAGTTAAAGAATCAAGACTGTCAAATTGATAATAAACAAACATCACTTATTTAAATTATGGCTACTGATTTACTATAATAAAAAAAGATCTCAGTATTACACAGTTATTACAAAGTATCAAAACATAAAAAGATTCAAAGTTTGAACTTCTTAAAGAATACCTACTTTTTACAAATTAATTCTTCACCAGAAAAAAAATCCAACACATTAATTACTTTCATTTCGAATTCTATTAAATAAAACACTTGCCCTCAGTTTTCCTACACGGACAAAACTTCTAAAACCGACACCGGCTCCACTTTATAAGGACACATAAATAACTCACTATTGGATGCCTTATATAGCTTTCTGTGGCTAAATAACCATGATGGCCACATTAGCGTAGGCACTCACAAAAAAATCATCTACATGGAATAAATGGAAAGAGATAATTTGTCAATGAGTAGGAATGAGATGCTATAACGAGAATAATTGGTCGAAACTCATAATAAAAAATGGTTTGGACTTTGGATGTTATGTGGCGACTTAAATGTAAAATGGTTAATTTAATGTGGCCACGGAACGGTCCATGGATGTGATTATCTCCCAAAAAATGTTCAAAGTCATTAAAAAAATCTATCCTTCTTATGGTTTAAAAATTCTATTTTGTATAATAAAACGAAAAGTGCTATCTTAACGTCAACCACTTGGAAATTATTATTATCCTTCAAACGGCGCGGCGGCGCGCGGCCAGCCGACTCGTAATAATAAAATTATTCAGTCAATTAAAAATTCTAATCATCAAACATATTTGAAATACCTATGCAATTTGTTTTCTGCTGAATCCTTTAAAATGAAACCTAATTCATGAAGAAGTATGATGCTCTTTTAAGTAAATAAACGTAATTTAAAAAAGGAATACATATATTTTACAAAATAACCAAAAGTCAATCAAATTTAATCGGCTTTATATCGGTTAGCAAAAGTGTAATTTCAAAAAAAAAAAAAAATCTTTGGGCCAGTTTCTTTACCAGCCATCATCTTTAATCAAGGATTATTGCAACATGATTAATCAGAGAATGTTCCTACATTGTACACGGTAACCAATATTTTTATAAAGAAACCCATAATTTGAGTTTAATTTAATCATTGGAATTGCTAATAAGCTGATTTTGGTTAATTAGTGGCATTTTAATAACAACATGTGAAATAAATGGTATAGAGTGATGGCCTTTAAAAATTGCCTTGAATAGCCACTTATTATAATAATAATAGCCGTTTTTATTGGGAATTCTATAGTCAGTAAAAATAGTGAATATAATAGTTGAGATAAACTTTTGAAGTGTCTGGAATAGTTTGACAATCAATGAGTTTGCAGAAAAATATTTTTTATTGAAGGTTAGCATTTTAGGATGCGTTCGTTTATGTTTATGCTTTGTTTTCATGTGTTGGTTTGGAAAATTAAGCTATGATTAGACGGTCAGGGTAAATAATCAATGCGTTGACTCCTTGGCGTTACAAAAAATCGTCAAAATGTTGTTTCTAGTTGCGTTGACATGAAATCTGTATAAACGTGTTATCGCTTCTAGATTCGGTTCTTAAATTAAATATAGGTGCATATCGAAAACACTATTTGCACTTTCTGGTGACCGTTGGCATTCAATATGTACTGAATAAAAGGAAGATAATTATGCAGTTCCTTCGTTATCTGTCAAGTAAGAGTGGTAATTGCTATCGCAGGATGGCTATGACGTAAATGGAAAACCCAACAAAATTAATATTTTATATTTCGCATAGAAAATTGAGCGCATTGTGGTGGCATTTGGAACAAAATAATTTATACTCGTTTAAAGTTTGTTTCCTATCAGTCAAGTAAAAGTGTCAAAACAATGGTAACGATTTAATAGAAGACTATTAAATGTCGAAATATGAAAGTGAAGTGTAAGAAATAGTTTAAGCAAAATCGAAGAAATCACTAATGGCAGATTTAGACCTCTGACATAATGTCTTCCTTCCATTTCTTAAGATTTATAACAGCATCGTTTTAATGGTCTAAAATCTGCCATTTTATTTGTCATAAGAACTGACAAGTGCAATCTAGTCATACTGGCCATGCATCGTATAAATATTGAGAGAATAATTTTCTTCATTCTTTTTTGTCTTCATGTAAATAATTAGTGTCGGTCATTATTGCGGGACAGAAGTTTGGAAAGTCGTGTAAATTCCGCATAAACGAACGAAAAACCATCTGTTTACGTTTTGATTGAGTTACGATTTTCGCATTTTATTATTTTTTTCAAATTCAAATTATTTGCAGGAAAATATTTTTTATTGAAGGCATTTTAGGATGCGTTCGTTTATGTTTATGCTTTGTTTTCATGTGTTGGTTTGGAAAATTAAGCTATGATTAGACGGTCAGGGTAAATAATCAATGCGTTGACTCCTTGGCGTTACAAAAAATCGTCAAAATGTTGTTTCTAGTTGCGTTGACATGAAATCTGTATAAACGTGTTATCGCTTCTAGATTCGGTTCTTAAATTAAATATAGGTGCATATCGAAAACACTATTTGCACTTTCTGGTGACCGTTGGCATTCAATATGTACTGAATAAAAGGAAGATAATTATGCAGTTCCTTCGTTATCTGTCAAGTAAGAGTGGTAATTGCTATCGCAGGATGGCTATGACGTAAATGGAAAACCCAACAAAATTAATATTTTATATTTCGCATAGAAAATTGAGCGCATTGTGGTGGCATTTGGAACAAAATAATTTATACTCGTTTAAAGTTTGTTTCCTATCAGTCAAGTAAAAGTGTCAAAACAATGGTAACGATTTAATAGAAGACTATTAAATGTCGAAATATGAAAGTGAAGTGTAAGAAATAGTTTAAGCAAAATCGAAGAAATCACTAATGGCAGATTTAGACCTCTGACATAATGTCTTCCTTCCATTTCTTAAGATTTATAACTGCATCGTTTTAATGGTCTAAAATCTGCCATTTTATTTGTCATAAGAACTGACAAGTGCAATCTAGTCATACTGGCCATGCATCGTATAAATATTGAGAGAATAATTTTCTTCATTCTTTTTTGTCTTCATGTAAATAATTAGTGTCGGTCATTATTGCGGGACAGAAGTTTGGAAAGTCGTGTAAATTCCGCATAAACGAACGAAAAACCATCTGTTTACGTTTTGATTGAGTTACGATTTTCGCATTTTATTATTTTTTTCAAATTCAAATTATTTATAAAACAAAAGTGAAGTTCTTAAAACTATTATTTTTCTTCTAGAAGCCTAAGTTAATTTAATTACATGGAAAAAAAGAGATACATTACATTTCAATAATCAAAAATATTCAAATAGTTTACTAATTATGATAACATATAGTCATATATAACATATAGTCCAAATAAATGCCAATTTTAACCGTTTTTTTGTTTTCCAATTAATTTTGCATTTCGGTGACAGCTGATTTTGACATGCGACGATTTAAGTGGATATAATAGTGATTATACGTTTTATTCGGACTTGCATTGCTGTGCTAGCTAAAGGTTCCCAATAAAAAACGCCTGATATAATAAAAAAAAATGTACACTATATTTAAAAATACGGTATAAAGCCTTTCAGTTTAAACCTTCCAACACAATGAAAAATATCTAGCAAATATCTTCTCATAATGAAGTTTTTAAAAAAATATAATGTCGTTTTCACCCCCAATTCACCTTTTAAATAGCTTAATTTTTGAAAATTATCCAGCCCTAAAATGATCCTTGAGGTCTATCCTCTATATATAACCTTTAACAAACAAAGTCTTTTTAAAATCAGATACCAATTTCTTTTACCTCAATTCAGCATACCACCTATGTTTATATATTATACTATGTGGCAGTAAGACAGAATAGCTTATGTTAAAAAAAGAGTTTTCGTGAAAAACAGACATTTTTGTCTAAAATCTGTAGTAGTAATTAATTTTTTTTTTGTGAATTATAAGATAGCTTTTCAAAGGGTAATGATTTCAAAATGGGCATAGGACAGAAAAGTAGCTCTCAAACTGTGAACCTTATACAATCGAAAAACCGAAAAATCGATTATGTCGACATAGGCTACCCTTTCTTATTGCCACTAGCTAGCTAGCTAAATTTTGAAAAATATCTAGACCTTCAAGTGATCCAAAATAATTATAACTTTCAAACTTTTTTAAAGTTGGGTAACTATTTTTCGTATTTTTCCCAGTTTACCCTATATAAATGGCTTGATTTTAAATCTAATTTGTTTTCCTCAGTATTTTGATAACAAAACTGAGAATTTTTTCTGATGATAATTCTGTTCATGTAACTGAAATTGCTAAGAAATAAATTAAAAAATCGGAAGCTAGCTTTTTGTTTTTCCCTATTTCACCCTATAAATAGAAAATTGATGATGTGATCTTAGTATAGCGTGTATTACTTTTACGTTTATTAGCACGATGTTTTTCAAAAATTATATAAACATGTATATATCATTTACATTTTTATTTATTAAGATTTTCTTAAGCTTTGTTTAAATGTAACCTAAGGATAGGTTATTCGTTGACGTCGTGCGTCCTGAGCTACATTAAATGGTACGTAATGTGAAAGAGTAATGATGTGTAAAATAAAGAAAGGGCCAAAGATAATGCTGTGTATTTTTATTACTGCTAGATTAATATTTAAAACTCGGTAGACCATATCTCTTACAAATGAAGATAAGCTGTTCTATAAGCTATTAATTATCTAACTTTCGTTTTAGAGCTGTATTAACTTCATATTTTACAATATATTTTTTTTACACTCTAGGACAGTAGGTACTCAGATTTAAATACAACTTCTTGAATGGTATATTAACTTAGAACATAAACCAGTTGACTCGTTGGATTGAGAAGGGTATCCCTTGTCATGCTTAGCATTAATGTGGTATGTTTTTTTATGAAGGGCAACGAATGTGAATAAATTATATTTGTAAAATACATACATTATTCCTAAGATAAAAGGCTATATATAGATATTCATGGTGGTATTAAAGTATTAGTATAACCCGGAAAATATATTTGAATTTTGAAACGATAGAGGATTTCCCAAATGATTTAAGTTCATTTTTATGCAAAACTATATACCTATAGTATATGGAATAACATGATAAATCAAATATATATCTAGTGATAAATCAAAAAGGATTAAATCTTAGCACCAATGACACCTTTAAATGGTTTTTATTACATTATGCATATATAAAATAGGTGCTAGGTATAGCGAGCCAACAATCGAACTCGAGATTTTAATCAAACATGATATAATGATGATAGGGAACACAAAAAAGTGGGTCCTGCAATTCCGCCTGTCTATTTATAAGCCTGTCTGTTAGCCTCGACTTACAGCCTTCGCAACTGGAACTATTTTCTTCAAACTAAATTTAAAGTTCATATAGATGATTCCTTATAAAGGTTGTTTTTGACCCTCTACAAAAAACCGTTAGAAATTTTTGGTGCCAAAGTACTCTCCCACGGTGGTTCACTCGGGCGTATGTGTACTTTTTTAATTGAATTTTTAAATTTTTATTGGTTTTTTGAATGTGTAAATTGTAATATTTTCAAATTGTACTTCCGTCAGGCTTTCTTTCACAAGACTTATCGAATCTGAGTGAGAATCCGCAATTTTTAAACAAATAACTGCTTCAATTGGTAATAAAAAGAACATCTCTCCACACTCTGCAATTTTTCAATGTAGGCAATTTTGTTTACACCGGCTCCACCAACGTGTTTAAAAATCGAATGGGGTAATTGCTTCGTTTAAAAAGCCGTCCTATGAATGTATAAAACCTACTTCATATTCAGATTCTGGTACCTATTAAGAAGTGTAAATAATATCCTAATATAATTCAAGTTCTTCCACATTGTGTAAAATTATCTCTGCCATAATTTATTGTTTGCATGATTAACATAATTTAATCACTATTCTCTTTTATTCGATTTGCGAATGACTCATAATATGTAAATGAATGTATAAATTCATCCATCACTATGATCACTTTTTCCCAACACAAACACTGATTCGTAAGTAGTATTATATTAACAAGGGTATATTCTCACGGAATAATCATGGGGATATAGCTCAGTGGTAGAGCATTCGACTGCAGATCGAGAGGTCCCCGGTTCAAACCCGGGTGTCCCCTGGTATAATTTTTTATAATTTATTATTTTTATGATAATTAAAACTAGTATCGCTTGTGGTCGAAATTCGACCATCTATTTTTACACGCATGTAGTCGACCGATTCACATACTCTCTTCTGATGGCACTTCTAATTATCATTAGCTTTCAACTGGTCTATTTTTTATTAGCGGGCTTTCGGTTTAAGTATAGTAAAAAGGAACTACAAGAAAATGCTTAACGTATTAATATATATATATATATATATATTAATATATATATTTTTATATATATATATAGAGAGAACAGACGCTCTTATTTAAGTTTTGTTTTTATTGTCAAAGTAATTAATGGAAATATTAGACTCTTTTTACCTTTTGTCCCGAATAAATTTTAATATTCCTCAGAGAAACTTTAGAAATACACCCAACAGCATACATATTTCAAACTGTCGTACTAATTATGAAAGATTTTCTCCTTTAAATAAAATGTTTACATTATTTAATCTTCTTAATAAAAGATGTAATAACTTATTTGACCAATCACTACAATTTTCAACTAAGTCCATAATATCAAGTTTTTACTCAATTATTTAATTGTACTATAGACCTAAGTAGCTCTGTATTTTTTAAGCTACCTATGTGAAATAAAAAATGTTTGTAAGTCGCCTTAGTTTCGTTATGTACTGATTGGACAATTTTAATTTGTATTTATAAAAATTACAAAAGTTCATGAAATATAAAATTATATAGATGCAATAATTTTGGGGGTGAAAAGGATGAAGATACATAATTATTTGTTTCTAAACAAACATTCAAGCGTAACAGTCGTTCCATAATCCATTTATTATTAAAATAAAAAACAATAAGAAAATTGTAAAATGGGACACGTTGATTTAAAAACTTCTTAAATTTACCATTTAAAAAATACTATTTAACATATTAATTTTTCATAAAAATTACTTAAAAGAACAAAAATAATTTGTTTTAAGTAAAAAAACATTAAAAAATCATTTTTAAGTTTTACGAGCACAAAATCGTATATATAAATATTTTCAGAAGTCAGATGTGAACCGCCAGAATCATCATCGTCAGATGATATGTAAAATTTGAATCAGATGAAATCTCCTTCAATAAAAGAACACAACAATGTGCCCCACACTTGGTGAATGAATCTGCCTCCTTGTTTCACTTTGAAAAAACAAATTGATTTATAAAAACAAAACTTAAGATACATTTTTTTGTGTGTTTGTGTCTCCAAGTTGTGTTGATAATTAATAAAATAAAATTTACTTTTGAGTGTCTATTTGTCGTTATAAGTAGTTTGCCTTGTTCTAATTTGTTGGCTTTATAAATCTCGAAAACTTAAGGTTTCTGTAATATATATCATAATACGGAAACTAAACTTATTTCGATTACCTATTGAATCAATACATTAAACTGCTAAGTCCGCTTTGGAAAATTTTACAATATAGAGCGAAAAAAAAAACCGATAACTTTATACTCTTTAAAATTGGGCATTAGTATTCCATCTTGGCACTTTAGTGACACTTAGGCCTTCTGCACACAAATCGTCTCGTCATACTTCACGTCATAGATAAAACACTGAATATTTCCAAACAATTTTGGCATGTATTGACTTTTACAATGCACCAAAATGTTATGTAAATACGCCTGTGTTGCGTTCTTTTGCTATAAAATGTTAACCATTGTTATTTGGCCACATTTACAATTTCAGCTGCTTTTGACAGATCAGCATTTCAATTCATATCTAGGAGGTGAAGTCAATTGAAAATTGCTACAAAGTTTAACACTCTGACTACTCTTACATTGAATTTAGGAACAATTTAAACTGTGGCAATAAGGCAGAGTAGCTTATGTCAAAAAAACAGGTTTCGAGAAAAACGCAGTTTTGTATTCAATCTGTAATAAGAATTAATGTACATTTGTTTTAGGAATTTTAAGATAACTTTTAAACGGGTAATGATTTCAAGATGGGGTTTGAACAGAAAAGTAGCTCTCAAACTGTAGACTACTAACAATCGAAAAACCGAAAAACGCTTATGTCGACATAAGCTACTCTGCCTTATTGCCACAGTAATGATGTCATAATAGCCATGTTTTTTTTGGGATTTTATATATAGTACCTATATATTCCAAAAAAAACCCCTCCGCAGTAGCTTACCCATGCGCAGTAGGATTCTACTTCTGCTTTTATTGGCAGTAATTCTACTGTGGAAGTTGTATTTGTAACTCGTGTGGCATTCTTCTGTACTGGGAATAACTTTCCCAAAAAAACACGACTAATATTACACTTTTCGATAAAAGTTAACAATAGTTAACTCTGAACTCTGAACTCACCACTGGCGATTGACACTACTGTACGGCAAGCGGTTTGTAGCTTGAGTTCTGCGGGGTACCTACCTATGCGGTTGTCTATTGAAACACACTTTAGCTACATACAAGCTGCACACAATCGTAGAACGTGTCTAGACAAGAGGCTTCGTTTGCAGAAGGCCTTAGCCAAAATCCGGTAAATCTATTTTCTTAAATTATTTTAGAGAAAAAAACCAATTAGAAAGTGAAGAAAAAAGTCAGCTTGTTAATGTTAACAGTTCTTCTAGTCCAAAAAATAGCACGAATCTTAAGTTTTTCTATTTTTTTTCTCAACGAATTTTTCTATTAACCTCAAATGTGGTGCTATTTTTTTTGTTGTACCAAATTGACAGTAAAACTGAGAAATTTTTCTGAGAAATACTGATAAGTAACAAATGAACATTTAAGTCTCTATTTACACAGATACATAGATCAATAAGAAAAAAGGTAAATAACGAAAAAATAAACTATAGGTATTCACGAAATAAACGCTATACTAAACGACACGAATAATATCTCATATATTTTTCTACTTCAAAAATTGTGCAAGTGCTAATTTCAAATTTTTTTTTGGTTTCAATTTTTTGAAAAAAAAACTGAAAAAAATTGCCAATCTGTAGAAATCTGTCGCTCCACAAAAGCTGACGTACAATAACCCTAATCTTGGCCCTCTAGAGTTCAAACTTAAAAATAAACAAGTAGCTACGTATGTTAAAAACCAATTACCTATTTATAGTCCAATTTCAAAAACAAATTTATTTGATTGGAATATGATGGATTCTCTGAAAAAGTTGAATATAAAATCTTATGGTTATTTTGATTAAAAAGACACACAAACGTACATACATATACATATGCAGACAGTTCCTCACTTCAAATGTTTCTCTATATTTCAAATAAACACCATATGAAACCTTGATGTGTATGTATACATATCCCAATTCCCATTAATTAATCTATTTTATATACCACTTAAAAACCACATAAACCTACGGTAGTGCAAACGAATTTGAAAAATACCTTAAATTCTAATCAACTGCACACTCTGATACATTGTCCAACGTTTTAAGGATGCAAAACCTCAATGGTAATTTCCCCTATCGGTAGCTATAAAATAAAATATCTTTTATCCTAGATGGTCAAAAAAAAACAGTAAAATCAAAAATTCTAGACAAATTTATGATTTTAATCTAATCTACCGACGAGTATGTAGGAGTTCAAATTTATTTTTAAATCTTCTCGGTAGGAATACCAACGTTTTTCATGAGCTAAGTTCCCAGGGTTGACAAAAAAAATAAATAAATTTCACATCTAATGCAAAAATAAAAATTTATTATTATTCGTTTGATTAAACTTTCACACCAACTTCGCCAGGACTAAAAATCTTCACATTTCTCTCGTTGACTTTGTACAAAATTTCCTTCTGCTGTTCCATCAATTCATAGCACCCATCTGTGGTCTCCCGAACAACTGACAATTTACCATCAACCTCACGGAATGTTCCACTTTTCAGTTGTTTTACTCTCAAATGGACATCAGCAAGTTTGGCAATATTATTGTCCAACACTGGTTGCACATCACTGGTACTCAATTTGGTGACAATCGTTAGTCCAGGATATTCTATGGTCATTTCCTGTAAGTCTTTACACAGCCGCAGCAGTCCCTCGGGGGTGAAACCAACATTTAGGAGAATCGATAGATTATCAATGATGAATGTGAGGTTAGTGCCAGAATCTTGTGCAGTAGTCAGTTTCTTGCGTAAAAATTCGAGCAATTTGCTGGATATTGCATCGCCTTCGGTCAGCCACATGGATTTCCCTTGTTTAACTTTGATGGATTTTAGAGCATCGATAATAAAGAACTTTTTATTCATGAATAAAGTTAAGTTGTAGCCAAGTCGCATGCCTGCATTAAGATAATGCTGGTATCCATGCTGGAGGCCGACTAGCATTGTGATAACATGGGGTGTTCGTAGACGTTGACCGAGAATTGAGGTGATAAGAAATCCGCCGTCCATGTCGGATTCTTCGCTTATGTGAATGTAGGATGGGAGTTTACTCTCGTTTAGGCCACAAGCTATAAGGAGTGATGCAGCCATTTTTGTTTAGGAATTTAAAATCGAAGCTGGAATGAAAGCAAAAAAAAGAAGACATTTATGTATTTGAATTGATTTTGCGTTAATCTACATTATGTGTATAAATAAATTTGAAAAAAATTATTGCAGTTTAGTTAATTCTGCAGTCGCTTGAGAATAATTGGTGAAAAATATCTGACTACATATTAGTTGGGGACTGTAAGGCCGAATCTAAATTCAAATTTAATAAAAAAGGTATTTAAAAAAATCTCTTTTCCTGCCGGCAGGCAGCGGGCTAACCAATGACAAAATAATGCAAAGAATGCATGAATTCCAAAAAGATTGCATTCAATTGATTATAGTAAAATGAATGGTAAAAAAATTATTGCAATCTTTTTGATTCAAGTAAATGGTGATTGCATAATTTGAAATCTGAAGTTTCAAATTGAAATCAATGAATGCAATCTTATCATTGAAGTTATCAACGATTGCATTCACAAAAGATTGAATTCTTTTACAAACCTGCAATCCGTTCAAGTTATTTCAATATTGAATTGGGCTACCGGTCTCAAATCTAAACTTTCTAAGCTATATTAATTTTATGATTTATATGCAGCTAGCTAGCAGCTTTAAGCATAATAAAATTTATTTCGCTATGAACAAAACTTAACAGATTTTTTTCTTGAAATATAGGCAATTGAGATTATTTCGTTACGAATGTCACCCGAATCTCTGAAATTGTCTTTTTCCGGACCAAAAAGAAATTAAAAAATTTTGATTGTTTATTAATCCATCGACATTGTAGCCACTAGCCATCCTCCTACAAAATTTGACAATTTGACAGTTTATTGCTTGACATGTAGGCAACAAACTGTATTTTGACGTCTGTAGAATATTTCGTTACAAAAGTCATCCGAAAGCTCTTAAATTGCAGTTTCCCGGAGAAAAAAATAAATTCTCAAAAATCACAAATTTTTAAAAGATTGATTACGACAGCCATCCTTCTATGAAATTTTAACGTTTATTGCTTGACGTTATTTTTCGATTGGTGTCGAAATTATTTTTCTAAAAAAGAAAGAATTCCTCTAAATTCAATTTGAACCAAAAGCGTTCACACGTATGGAATTGATATACACTGGACATTAAATATGTCCCGTGTAAACCATATATGAAGTAAGCACCTTCGAACGGCTAAACCTAAAAACGAATGTTGGTTGGAGTTACACAAAAACAAATGCATTGACACATGGTCAGAGTGCATTTAGATAGCTAAAGGCTGGGGCGCAAAAAAACAAATTTTAGCTGGAAATTGAATGATGCGTTTTGAGATTTCAAATTATTTAAATAGTGAAATAAAATTTATTAAAATAAATATAAAGGCGAAATAAAAGGATATATAGTGAATATATGCAATATTTTATTTTAAAAAAATATATAAAACTACATGCGTAAGGAGTTAACATTTTTTTTATTTCACGAGCTGATTGTGATATTCCATATACAAAGTAATGTGAAGAAAATTTAAAACGTTGGAAAATAAATCTGCACTACGGGCGCTCAACGGATTTGAGCGCCTTACCATCAACAACAAAAACTAATGCTACCCTGGACGAGAATTTCTACTTTTGACAAAATGAGTCTCTGCTCTGAGGATTATTTTTATTTTCAACCAATTTGCTTTTTTTACAGCATTTCGCTATGAACTATCAATTGAAATGTATTCTAGGATAATGTATTTACCCAAAACACATCACCTAACATTACTATATGAGTAATATTAGACATAATCAGCCCGTGAAATGAAAAAAATTTAAACTCGATATTTTATGTGTTTTTAGACGATTTAACGCAGCACAGCATGTTGTTTTATATTTTTTTAAGTAAACTATTGCAAGTATTCACTATTTTAACTTTTATTTCACTTTTTTATTTAGTTTTTTTTCACTATTTTAACGTTTTAAAATATCGAAACACTTTCCTATCGCCCGGCAAAATGACAGATGCGAATTTTTGTTTTTTTTTTTTCATTGAATTTATCACGATTACCAACTTGGAAATAAAAAAGAAAAGTAAATATAAAAATGACTATAATCGTTTTGTTCAGATTTCATTACTGCGCTGGCAATAATTTTCACCAAAACACGGCTAATAACATATTATGTAGCTTGGCCTATCAAATTGTGTCAAGTCAAAGACAAAAGTGGATTCTTACCATTAAGCTTTCAAAGCTTATATTTTAATTATATCGATATCGATGGAAATTTCAACAATTTCATCAACCCCCAGCTGGCCCATTAGCTCAGTTGGTTAGAGCGTCGTGCTAATAACGCGAAGGTCGTGGGTTCGATCCCCCCATGGGCCAATCCAGTTTTTTTTTTGTTACTGTGCGAATTATGAAATTTAATAAAGTACAAAATGAATAATAAATCTTTGTTTTTGTATACAAATCTGTTCATGACAGCTCATTCTCTCTACTTGGATTATTAATTAGAAAAAGTGCAAAAACAGACGTAACAAAAAATTAGACTGATTATTCAAAAATCGAAATTTAGGATTTACCTGGAAGCAAATAAAAATGCCAACCCCGTTTTATATTTTATTTTGAATTTACCAAGTAATTTTATTACACAATTTCTGTCAAAAGTAAATAATATAAATTGTATGTGTTGTGTACAGACAAACTGCGTTTAGTTTTTTTTTTCATACTTTGATTCTGAATCATTAATTAAACAAACAAACAAGGAGAATCTTTTTTAAACACGCCAAACTTTGCGTATGCAGATGAGTTGTGTTGTCTCTACAACATTTTGATATCAAATAAATAAAGGACTGTTCACATGAGAGCGATCAACGACCGACGAATAAAAGAACAAATGGGATTTAAAATATTTAATATACTAAAATTTGCGTTTTAATTACTAAAATAAGAGAAATTTGACAAAATCAGTTGTTCGTCGCGAACAGATTGCAATTCACGACGCACGACCAATTTATTTTCTCAATTTTTTTTCTTTTTTATTAGTAATTAAAACGCAAACATTAATTAAAATAAGTTTTCTACCATTTTGTCTAGTTTTTGTGAAGAATTAAGGCTTTTAAGTAGTTTAAATCCCATTTCGCACCCTTAGAATGAAAGTGGCCTAACTCAAAATTTTCGTAACTTCTTATTTTTTAAATGAAATTAACTCTAAAACCAGGTTGTAAAAGAGATCCCGAATTTTTTCGTTTAGTCACTTTCATGCTAAGGGTGCGATTTGTTCTTTTATTCGTCGCGTCGGTCGTTGGTCGCTCTCATGTGAACAGTCCTTAAGTGTTGAATGATTTTTTTTCTTTTTAACTTAACTAAGATTAGGGGTATTCCATAATAGAAATAAGTTTATATGGTTTGTTAAAAGCTTAGCTCTCGTAGAGCCAACTAAATTAACGTTAAATTTCCACAGGCACATTAATGGACATTTCATTAATTTCAATATAATTAGTCTAAGTTAGACAATCGATAAAAAATGTTTATATGAAAATAATGTGTGGGAATTAGACAGCTGTCTAAAGTAAGACATATTATGTACATATGTATGTTCTTTGAAATGGCATTTTTAATACAGAGTTTAAGTTTAAGAAAATAAATGCTGGTTTTCCACAAGGAACTGTTCTGGGTCCCATCATGTTTTTTTTATATATGTACATACATTCAAGATAAACGTCAAGAAGACGATGATACTCTAAATGTTAAAAAATTAAAATCGTTGTTCTCAATATTTACTTGAACATAGGAATTATTCTCAAAACTACGTGTGGCCAGGTCTTACCGAACGGTGTAGGAAACACCCGCTCTTGTAATTGTAGGTGTGACCCAAATCGACCTACTAGAGGCACAACGAAAATACGTCTACGACAAAAAAGAGGAAATCGGTTTTGAAGCGGAAACTTAAAGAGGCAGAGCAACTCACCAATCGTAAGTGGCAAGCAGAAGAAGGTGGACAGCACGACTTATCAGGAACGTAGCCAAGTGGAAAGACCTGAAACACGGTGAAGTAAACTACTACATCACGCAGTTCCTCACCGTTTACGGATATTTCAACGCCTTCCTCCACAAGATCGACAAAGCGAATAGTCCACCCTGCCAATATGGCGAGGCGACTAATCAGGAACGTGGACCATGAACACCAAACATTCTTTGCCTGCAGCAGAATGCAGATGGGATACTGACCGTCGAGATCTGGAAAGAACATTTGATTTCATGGACCCGGAAAACACAGTTGACAAAATGCTGAGCAACGACTAAAAATTGGCGAAAAATCTGTAGGTACTTACGTGGAAAATATTCTCAGAAGAAATTTATCGGGAACCAGTTGAGCCCGTATAAGAAGATCCCGCAAATATGATGGGAGTCCGACACACGGGGACAGTCAATGGGACAACGCCGTAAAGACTTCCTTATGGTGAATCATTTCTCCTATCTTTCCCTAAAGGAAAAAAAACTCAAAACTGAGAAATATCCTCATATCATTCCCGAATCCTTGATCGATCATTTACAGTATCTTATCTGATAAGCTTAATAAAAGAATACAATTTAAAAAAAAAGTCATGGCCCATGGGGGGATCGAACCCACGACCTTCGCGTTATTAGCACGACGCTCTAACCAACTGAGCTAATGGGCCCGATAATTTCCCGGTGCCACAAGAAACACAAGAATTTGTTCTTAGTTTATATTTTATCCACTGCTTGTGTCCAATGATTTTTTATACGACCTACTTATTTAAACCAATCGCGGATTCATTGAACTTTGTTTATATATTTCCAGCAAATTGCTAACTAGTATATACACAGACACAATAATTATTAGTAGGTATACTACATTAGTTATTTTTCATCGGTATCTTTTGCTGATACATATTATTATTTACCTTGTTTGAAATGTTTTATGAAATCATTATCACACTTCATCGCTTAACGTTTGATTGTGTTTTAAATTAACACATAAAAAGGTTTTATCAATAAATTAATTGTAAATTAAACAACAATAAATACAAACTTACAATAAAAGATGTTCTAGTTATGGAATGGATGTCATCAAATATTGTAAACGCGGGAAATCCAAATCTTTATTTTAGCATAAGCAAAACGAAAAAGCTTTCAAAATTGTGTTCCACTATCCAGAGTCACAAACAGTAAACAACTAATATGAGCATGGAGAAGAGTAACGAAAAAGCTTATTCAATGTACTTTTGATCTTACATAATTTTAATTTTGAAACAGAGAGCAATATGATTAAGAAAGATATCTACGTATAATTGAGAGGGAGCATTTACTTGCTAATTTTGCGTGATATTAAAATTGTACTTGTGTTCTTCAAATACATATATACATAATAGGTATTTTGAATTTGTTCTTAGGAAGAAGATTGCGTTAATTCAAGAAAAAGTGTTTTGTGGTTAAAAAAGGGGTTCTAGTAAATCCAAAAATTAAAAAAAAATAATAATCAAAAAAATCACCAGAATCAGATGTTGGAATTGAAGATTAAGAAAAACGGTACTGCACGTTTGTTCACGACAAGATTTTTAAGCGACATACAGTGGCGAGCAAAAATGACAAAAATGACATTGTTTTAATAAAATAGAATAAAAGTAAAACATTTTATGCTTTTTATAAATAACTGAAACAAATTATTTTTTATTATGAAAGCTAAATTATTAATTGACAATTTAAAAAAAACACAAATATTTTTTCAAAGATAATCGTTAAAAAAACGCATATTAATGTAAACTCCCATTTACTTATAAATTTGCACGTTTCGTCGTTGTGTCTTATTTTGCTTTGTAACTTTGTTTATTTTCAGTTTGATTAAAATCACCATATCGTGAGAACAAAAGGTACTGTTTTTACAGTTTTATCCAATTTTCCATTAAAAATAAATATTCAATATTTTACAGAAAAGAAAAAACTGTGGTTTTGGTAAAAAGGGAAAAATGTGCATCAAAAAAGCAATCGCCCAGGCCAACCGAGAATGCTTACTGATGGTTATGCTCGGGTAATGGAACGATATGGTGCATTTAAAAGACTGCAAGATGCCGAAATCAGGAGCCAAAATTATTAACAAGAACGTCAGTGAATCAAACTGAAAGTAAACAAAGTTATAAAGCAAAATAAGACAAAACGACGAAACGTCCGAATTTGAGTAAATGGGAGTTTCCATTAATATGCATTTTTAACGGGTATCTTTGAAGAAATCTTTGTTTTTTTTTAATTGTCAATTAATAACTTAGCTTTCATAATAAAAATAATTTGTTTCGCCACTGTACATGTTGGAATTTTGACAAGGAAAAAAATTGAGAAGGTAATCAAACAAAATAATGGAATCGAAACATAGAATAGTTCAATTAGATTATGTTGCCATATCGACAGTTTTACATAATTTTAACATCAGGGCCACCTTTAAGCAATTTCAGCGTAAAAATTTTGTTCTGAACATTTTACAGAAGATGGCAGAATTCAAAACTTCTTACTATAGATCGCCATACAAAATTTGGAAGTTTTTTTTTTTTATTTCTGAAAAAAACTTGTAAAAACGATTTACAGGGTTCTTAACTTTCATTTTTGTGTTAAGAAAACAGCTCGTTTTAAATGAAAGAGAATAAAAATTGTTTACAGATTTTACCTCATTTATTGTTACATGTAAAGGTTCATTTATTTCGTGGTTTCAAGTTGGCAGCGCTGGCATTTGACACCTGTTAAACTCAGCTGTCATTTGAAATGTCATAATATTAGTTGAATGTTTGCCATTTACGAAAATGTATCGCTTAACAACCGAACAACGCGTTAATATTATTAAAACTCGCATGATTTGACACCGTTAGATTTTTTTTTCTGTGAGGCTACGCAAAAGACCGTGTTTACGCGAATAATCCCCGAAATCTAGACGCATTAAAATTCAACTTTACTCAAGTTATGGCCGAGACACCGCCCGAAATGTTCGAAAAAGTGGTTAAAAATGATCTTAAAAAATCGCTTGCTGCGAATCTGCCCGAAGAGGCCATTTCAATGATATATTGTTTTTCACACTTAATGGCAAAGTCCAAACTTTATAATGAAATAAAATTTTCATCAAAAATGTATCGCTGTGTGTGTTTTCCTTAGCTTTACTTTCGAAACCGAAAAATAAATGACCCTTTACTTTGAATTAAATTGCCAGTCTTCATTTTAAATAATAATAAACTTTTGTCCGGTATCTTTTTTAAAAAATATGCGATTTTTGCTCTTTTTTTAAGGTTTCTAAATTTTAAATTTTTTTGGTGAATTCAAAAATATGGCCTCATGATGTACCTACTCTTTTTTTGACATTTTTCAAGGCCCTTCTGCATAAATGGGACTGAATGTGGATACAGCGCTCAAATTTTAAAATCCGCATCAAACAGTTTGACTTTGAAAATACATTTGTTTCCCAACAATCACCCGTGTATTTTCAAAACGCAAGTGCGACAACTTTGAAGGTTAACGAAGCCATCAAGATTAAAATGAGCTTCATCGCTAAAAATGATTTTATTCGAAAAATCACCGACAAACCTTACTTATTATTTCAAACTGCTGATTAATAATAAAAAACCTAATGTTCTTTCGTGTAGCGCTCCTTTTTTGAAAACCATCAACTGTCAGCTGTCAAGCTGTCTTTTTTTTGTTGTTGACAACACCTTGCGTATATTTTGGGATACTTCAATCTACAACCAAAGCTAAAGTGGTTAAATAGTACTATGTAAAAATGTTACAACTTGAAGTCATTTTCATGTTAAATAACTAAAATATCTTATGAATTCTTTTTTTATTTTTTTAATTGTTATGTTGTTTCTTGACGCACTACGTTATGAAGTTTTTTTTATATTTGAATTAAAAAAAAAATATTATTATTTCCAAAAATTAATTGAGATTTTTTGTGACGTCCTGGGGGTCATTTCGTAATTTACTGAACGATAGTCGTCAAAACGATAATCGTCGACGAGATCGTCCATTATTCGCTTCACGTAACTCGGCCATACTATCGTATCGTCTATCGTTCGCAGTTTGAGAGCATTTGGTGTATTTCAGAAACACAAACTGTAGTTGAAAAGTCAAATTGTCTGTCATAATTGTCAATAAAATGCATTTTTAGTATTTGTTGTTTGGTGTCGATTGAAAATAAAGAGAGATCATTTTAAACTGTAATTTTTTTTTGTTATATTTTTACAAATTAATATATAAATGCAAATACTTAATAGGGCAGTCACGAAATCTCAAATTGCGATTTAAACTTCGTTTATGGATGAACATCCCGATTTGGTCAGGGGACATAAGCCCAACTCCGTCCAACTCAAAATGAAACAACAAATTGTGGGCTGATTTGGCAGCAAATTTGATGTCGATGGGCTCCCACAAAGAGCATTAGCAAATGGAGAAAAGTTTGAACTCACTAGAAATAGCGCGCGAAAATATCTTGGCCGAAACATTTTAAATTAAATTTTTCAATGCAACAGTTAACACACAAGATGGTAAATTACAGTGGCAACTCAGCCATTTAACTAAAGTCACCTAAAACTTCAAAATTAATGCAAGACGATACTAATTAAGCTATCGTCCACACGCTATCGTTTTACGATAGCGTTTCGACGATTATCGACTTACGTGAAGCCAATAAAGACATCACTATCGCTCAAACGATATCGTCTGACGATAATCGAGATACTGTTTTCATTGAGGATAGATATGGTCACCCTAATCGGAACAGCTCCCTAGAGAACTTGAAATAAATATGTAGAATAAACCAAAACTACTGAAATTGTTTTAACACCGACGACGCAACGTATGTACACTATCTGAATTCTTTAATAATCTTAATTTATAAGAACAAAAATTTTAAAATCGTTGGAGCGGTTTTTAAAGAAATTAATTTTTTATACAGTAGAGGCTACATTTTTAGGGACCGTAACCTTTTTAGTATTATCACGTTTTTAACAAATTTTATTTTGATAACATATTATAGAGCTTTTTAAACAATTAAAATAAACTTTATATTATTCACAGATTTTATAATAAAATAGAATGTACAGAAATAACCTTTTTTATCTGGTCATATTTATTGGGACCTCATTTAAGTTTCATATACATTTATTTCATTTGCACTTCAAAGGATCGTGTTTTACTGAAAATGAGCAACTCGGAAAACTTTTGTACACATAAATAATAAATAAAAAAGTGAATTTATGTAAATCTTTATTTCTTTGTACACAAAATAAAAAAAAAATTTGCTATGGTTTGCGTGTAAAAATGTTATGTTGGTATACACTTTCACTAAAACTTGAATTTAGAGTGGGTGGATGACGTATGCGAATAAGCAGCTCTCAGCAAATACAACAACTTTTTTATTTGTCTACCATTTAAATAAAGTCCATTTAATACCAATTATTCCTCAACTTTAAAACATTACTCAGATGTCACATCATTAAAATGTGTAATGATGTTCTATCAATAAAAGCTGGTTGATCGGGATTAAATAAATATCTACAGTCTACACATACAAAACATACATATTATACCATACGTAGTTCGTCGATATTCATGAAAAACCTCAATTTTCATTTCCATACATTTCACACATCTGCTACCAGTTGTATAGGTGGTATTTCAATTTTTATAAAAAAAAAGTTTAAATTCTTCCACATTTAAACCGCAAATAACTTTTTGGTCAGGTAACTTGTATCAAATAAAATGGTTTTCCATAAATTGCTCGGTTATGTGAGAACTATTTCCTTGTTAAGTAATCCTCTTTTAACTATAATATTAGTGGTTAAACATTAATAATTTCGTTTAAACCATCTGTTCCATTTAGTCAAATACATATTTCCAATAAATGCAAACGACCCCAATTAGCATATTTGATGATGAAATATTTTATATGCTCAGACATACATATTTATATAAATGGAATTGATGAGGCTTGACAATTGAGGACATTAACATCTTGTTGTGTTTACAATTGACAGATTGGCGAGGATTGATTTGTACACGAATAACTACCACCCACACCTTTTCCACTGCTGGCCAGGGATATGGGAGTTATTTGTGCAAATTTATTGTTTTGTTTTAATTGTGAAATTAATTGTTACTTTATTTAGATTGATAGTTCATTTATTTAGTAAGCAGATTGTATCATTAAAATAAAATAAAAGGTATTGCTATTATTGCACATTATTGCCATTATTATAATTTTTGTCGATAACTGGATGAAGGGAGCACAGTACAAACTCTTTAGAAAGAAAGTTTCATCCTCTAAAGACAGTTTCTGTGTCCCCCAAAATCAACCAGACAGGCACAAAAACCACAATCTTGATGTTAGGTCCGAATCAAACCATAAATTTCCTTCTATAAACCTTCACTGTGAGTACGAGTCACAGTTGAGGAAGTTTTTTTTTTAATCATTAAAATTAAATTAATTAAAATCAAATCCAGACTACGTATACGATTTTGGCTTACAGGTGCGGATGCATTTTTTAAAGATCTTTCTGTTGATGTTTATTTCGAGAAAAAAAAGGAGTTTATGTTTATTAAAAAATGGTTAGGTAATTTATATTCTTCAAAACAAAATCTTAACCTACAAAATAATTATTAAAATATTTATATTTATTTACAATAAATTATAGGTATTTAAAATAAACCAAAGTTAAAAATAAAATAATGTTGAAATAAATAACAATAAAAATAAATAATACAAACAAAAAAATAAAGGCAAATAATTTAAAATTTAACTTAATAAGTTAAAAAGAACAACAACAAATTATTTTTTTAAAGTAAGTCTTCTTAAATGAAATTTAAAATCAATACAATTGGATATAAGATATGTTTCTCTAACATAGGGAGTTATAGATTCCTTGAGTTCACCCTATGTTCATTTTCACGAAACAAAACACGATGATACACATTCCGACAGAACAAGTTTTCCTTTTCAATAAGCCTTAAAGGGGTTTTTGTGTGATAATACACCGCGCAGTTAGGCTGCAAAGCTATCATATCATCATTCAATCTTTCAATAAATCATAAATTTGCTAACGCAATGAACTAATCAATCAAGAAAAATAATTGAAGAATCGAAAAATTCAGATGTCACGTGTAGTTTTCTTATCTTTATTCTTCTTAGCGTAAGTTTTCTATCATAAATTCCATTAAATCATTGTATAGCCTTTGGAAGTGTAAACAAAATTACTGCTTCTATATCAGCTGACTATCTATATGTACATACCTATTTATTTTATTATTTTAATCAAAAACTGTCTACTTACAAGTTCCAGAGTTAAAGCTTTCAATTGAAGTGATCGCCTTCGTCACCGGCCGGCATTTATACTTTATACCTACCTACATAACAAAAAAAAGAATAAGCTTACGCTTTTTTCTGGAATCGCTCGAAATTAATAGTTTTTTTCGCTCAATATTAAAAACAATGAATTTTTTGTTTCAGTCAATATTTTTCAGAGTGTGGGGAATGTGAATACGTTTCAACAATTACGTAAACGTGCGTATCTGTATCTATTGAAATAAATTCATCGTGCGGGTGTTTTTGTTTATACAAAACTAGATTTCAATCTTGTGAGTTGTAATATAACAACAATATAAACTGCAGCACAGTAATTCATTCAAAGAATCCAGGTACAATGTATTTTAAATGCAAACAAAATTAATTCAAAACCATTAACTGATGTAAACTGGAATTTGTTTCATAACAATGTTTGTCCCATACCTAACTTATATAAATTGACAAAGGATGTAAATTTATTAACATATTATGTGCGGCTATGTGTGGTAGCATTGCTATCGATTTTTGTGGCCATTTAAAACTGTTAGGACAAACTATTTATATTTATTACCCAAAAATAGCCTTAAATCAAATGTGCGGTTTATGAGAAAAATTATTAAACGTTTTGGTGTTTTGTATGCGTTTTTTTTTTTTAAGTTGAACATTTATTTCAATTGTGATTGTAAATTGCTCATGACATAAATTTATTTTATTGAGGGTTAAATGCATTTTGAAAACTACAAGGCTGGTTCGTTTGATTGTTAATAAACAGAAGCATACCTACATATACGTTATTTTCATACGATACCTACCTACACATAACAATTTCATAGAGTGAAAGTGCTTGCCTTTAGCTCACATTTTAAGATAGATACCTATCTAAAGTTTAAATCGAAAAAAGTCCAACAAAAAAGGTATTCACATTTCTTGTTGATATAATGAATATGGATCAAAGAATATATACCTATATTGTTTTTTAAACAAAATGTGTATCATAACGAAGATGAAGAAAATTAGGTAGAGCGATTGAAAATACATACATAATTCAATTTATAAGTTCAAATGACCCCAACGTCAAAAGTGCATTTTGCCCATCTAACTGATGAGACCAACTGTCGTACCTAGGCGATAATCAAAATGTATATCTATGAAATATAAATATGTATGTGATTTTATATGTATGTTCACAATCGAGTACCTACATACATACGTCATTTGAAAAAAGTGTCATATCATCGTCGTCGTAAGAAAAATATTGCCACGATTTTGTGGACTATCGATATAACTTTTCACGACCTCTGAATCGGTTTGGAAATATTTCTGTTAAAACGGCAGGTTTAATACTCTTTTTCGGGATTCGTGGTACGAATATATTACAACGGGGCCTGTGATAAGGCCGATTGATTCCAGATTTTCATAATAATTTACTGTCACCCACCCGTTTACAATATAAGTTGTGTTTTATAAAATGAATGAATATCTACAAAAAAAAAAACAAACAAAAAAACCTAATTTGAGTATTACGTAGGGTACTTAGAAAATATTATAAAATTTAATGAATTTATTTTGACAGTTAATCCGTTAATTATTTGTTGCGAATTTACTAATATTTAATTTTTAATTGTGAGGCTTAATGCAATGCCAACAATAATAACAAATCATAATAAAAAAAATATCTGCATATGAACTTATGCCTGCTAGATGTATTATTTTGTGAAGAAAAGAAACAGAAATAGATTTTAAAAGAAACTCAAACTAACCATAGTCACAGCTTGAACTGGTAGAACTAGCCAGACACTTTTTGCTATTCTTTTAGTTCATGTAAATGCTTACGCTTAATAGCTTAATAGCTTAAGCAAGACTATTCAAATTTCTAACTAAATCTTTAAATCAAAATAATTATAGTCTCGAGAAAAAATAAAATGCAAGACTGGATGGTTCAAGTTTATTTGACTTTTTTAAGGATTTAATAAAGTTCATTAATTGTTTTGTAAGATAAAAATTTAAAAAAGAATTAATTTTTGCATTCTAAACAATTTAATCATTTTACAGTTATCATTATACCTACCGGATTTTTTGGCACGGTCAATATTTTCAGCAACCATTATTTTTATAAATGCTTGGTATTGGGAAGATATTGACTATATCAAATTGTCAAAAATAGTTGTGTTACATATTATACATTTAATATGAACAAGTTTTTATAATGTGCTGCTATTTTTAGCACCTTTAGTCTATACACTTTTATCATATACCATTTACTTAATATATGGCATCTCACCATTCAATTAACAGTTATTTCCTTAATCCTATGTACATATAAAACACTTAAGCTATTCTAAGATTTTATCTTAGGTCTCTCTCTTTGTGCAACCACCGAACTGACAACACCGAAGTATTATATACAGGGTGGCGCACCAATTGTGCTACAATAAGAAATTCAAATAACTTTTTTTTTAATCGATGTATTTCATTTATTTTTTTTTTATTGGTTAGAAAATTAAATTTTATTTTAAATAGTTAGTTGTTTTTAAAGATTATAGACCGCAAATGACCTCCACGCTGTCCCACGCATATGCGGCACCTGGTCAAAAAATTATTCATTGCGGCCTGAAGAGTTGAAGTTGGGATCGCCTCAATTATTGTCGTTATGGACTTCTTTAATTCAGTTAAATTCCTGGGCTTCGTTTTATACACCTCTTGCTTGACATAACCCCATAAAAAGAAGTCTGGTGCAGTCAGGTCAGGTGACCTTGGGGGCCAGCGAAGAGTGGAGTTCCTAGAAATTAATTTGTTTGCGAATTTTTTGTTTAGCTCCGCCATAACTGGTCTGGCTATATGTGCAGTTGCTCCATCTTGCTGAAACCAAACGCTGTTGAATGGTATACGTCTTCGGCGCAGTTCTGGGTAAAAAAACTCCTTCAGCATCTTTAAATAACGGTCCCCATTGACAGTAACGGTTACACCGTTTTCTTCAAAGAAGTACGGCCCGACAATACACCTTGATGAAACTGCGCACCACACAGTGACTCGTTCTGGGTGCAGTTCCGTCTCATGGAGCATTTCTGGATTAGACTCATTCCATATACGGCAATTTTGCTTGTTTACATTGCCGTTAAGATCAAAATGGGCCTCATCAGACATAAACAAACAATTGATCAATGTGTTGTCTTCTTCGGCCATTGATATCATTTTTTGGCAAAATTCCAGGCGAACAGGCAAATCCTGAGGGGTTAACTTGCTAGTAATTTGGACTTTGTACGGAAACAAGTTTAAATCGTCATGAAGTATCCGTTGTAATGACCGTCTACTAATTCCAATTTGCCCCGATAAGTTTCGGGTCGAAACGTTCGGATTGGCCTGTATTGCAGATGCTACTGCTGCGATTGTATCCTGAACCCGAACATTGGCATCTCGATGGTACGGCCTTCGTGCGATGCTTCCAGATTCGGCAAACATGTTTACAAACCTCATAATGGTCCATCTATTCGGGGGATTACCGCCAAACTCCCGCCTAAATTCCCTTTGGACGAAAATGACGGACTGCAAAGCATGGTACCGTTGCACTATCCAAATTCTTTTCTCCGTATCCCAAGCATCCATTTTTATAAATCTAAATAGTAACCTACAAAATAAAAAAAAATAAGCCGATTACTCACACAGAAAAAAAGTTATTACGTTTTATTTTTGTGGCACGATTCGTGCGCCACCCTGTATTTTATTATAATAAGTAGTAGAAATACTACCCCACTAATGCTTCGAAATTGCAAAAAGCGAACTTCAGTGTGTTCTCTTATCAACCCTCTTTTTTAAAATCGCCAACAGATACTCAATCAGGATTCAATCGAATGATAAAGATTTTTAATCTAAGGGCCAGTTTGTTCATAGCTGATCATCTTTATAATTAAGAATTTTTGCACCTGGCAAGTGGCAAGTCATCGAATGTGAATGGTAATCAATTTTTTTTTCAATTTAAATTGTTTATCATAAAAATCGCTAGTCAGCCGATGTTGATTGATTAGCGCCATTTAGTTAGAAGCTTTGAAAGCCATGGTTCAGATTTAACCTATACTTTGAATAAACTGGGTCTAAAACTTCACCTGATAAACAGCCTCAAACCATAACCGAGGCTCCACCGTGCTTAACTGTAGAGAGTACTTTTACTGGATTTAAACGTGTCCCTCTTAAGACTAGTACATACTTCCTCGTGAAGTGAACAACCATTAGTGGAGAAAGTGAATTTTTGACACAATTTGCTTGACTTTTGCAGCTTTTATGGTCAAATTGTCAGAGCTACACCAAAAATCAAAGAGTTCCCGTACATTTTGCGCGTGAATATGGTTCACCGCTCGTGAACGCAAACTCTCCACTTTTTGTCATGGCTTTACGAGCACGCTCACGTGTGAACAAAAATGCAAATTTGTATGGATTCACGACATGATTCACAAGTATGTACTAGGCTTAAGCGCCTAACTGTCCTTTTTCCACAATCGAAGTAAAATAAGTTGAATTTGCTTTCACTCTTTTCCGCTTTTATACCAGTTCAACTGTTTTTTTTTTTTTTGTTTATTCAACTTTTTTACTAGCCGAAATACCTTAAACAAGTAGCAACAAGTGGCAAAGGGAACTTTAAGCACAAAATTTAACTGTTGTTTTGCAAGGGTTTTCACAAAATTATTATGCTTCTAACTTTATTGATGATACGTATCACAGACCGTTGATATTGGAACTTCCTTTTCTATATCTTTGTAACGAACTGTGTTGCTGTAATATGTTTTACGCTATGGCTCCATTGGCAATATTTGAGGCGATGTCAATTTCAATAGAAATGACAATTTATTAGGCCAGTCGCATGGAAAAAATCTCTGAGGGCTCAGAAATTTTTAAAGTGGGACAAAAATCTCACCTTAACGCTGAGATTTTTCAGACAAAATTTTTTTGGATTCATTTCTCAAAGATCTTTCTCAGCCAAAACTGCTGTTCGTTTGACAACCAAATTTAAATTTTACTGCGGTGTGCAAATACAAAAGCGATAAATAAATGAAGAATAAAGACGGAATTTTGATAAAAACTAAAATACTTTTAATGTGTTATTATTTGCATTCATTCCAAAAGGTTTTGTGCTTAAACAATTAGATATTTTAAGCAAAGTGAAAATTTTGATTTCGGAAATTCAGTACGAGAAACAAATGTGTTTTTTACAATTGAGCGGAATATCTTGTTCTACACAATGATTCCGTTTCCGTTAAATTGACATTGAGCTCACCACCCTAACTGGCTGGACCTTCTATTGCCAGGTAATTTTAGGTGCCAAATGTCAGTATAGAAATTATGACCACTGTCAAATGTTTTTTGCTTTTTAATATCACTATTATTGAAAAAACTTTACAATTAATTTCTCATATTTTCAACTTTATAATTTTAAAACGACGCAAAAGTCAATCAAAATCGCGGTGAAACCATTTTGAAAAAGGTGAAACGTCAAAATTGATTGCGTCAACGATGGAAATCAATGGGTACGTTCAGAAGCACAGTACACATATTAAAGGTCATTAGCGTTTTCATTTTTGTTCAGTTCTGCGCATCTGTCAAAATCGAGGTATTATGGTGGTAAAATGGTGGATTCAGTGCCCCTTTCCTTGTCTAATTTCAATATTTTGTTGTTGTTTCTAATGATGCGCGTTGAGTTCCTGTGTGCACTCGGACAGCCATTTTTAAATTTTTGACATTTCCAAATTTGACAACCTGCGCAATATATTACCTTTAATATGTGTTCTGTGGTTCAGAAGCACGTAGGGACTACAAATTAAGGCAAGTTTCTAGTCTCTGATTGGTCAGCTGTCAAAAAATTGCCTTCCAATTAAGGCAACTTTATTGGAAAGATGACTGGAAAGCTAGTCAAGAAATATCTCCCTACATTTCAAGTCAAGTGTATTTATGTAAAAATAAGTTTTGGTTGAAGTGGTTGTTTATCATATATTATGGAAAGGATTTAGTTAAAAATGTAAGAAATATTGATTTTGGCCTTGTGTGAGGAGTTTTTCAGATAAACATATTCATTTCGATTATGGAATTTGCAATACTGTATCCGCTGTGATTCGCAGTAAAATTCTCTCCTTTTTCTTTACACATTTGTCGTGAAAAGAAAAGAGTATTCTGTACTGAGAATGACTGCAGATGTAGAATTGCGTATTCCATAATCAAGATAAATATTATAAGAATGTACATTTTTGAAGTAAAGACCCAACTTTGACATCTTTGTCATCGTAAGAAATAACTAGTTTTCCTTACTCAAATTTGCGTTCAATGAATGTAGTTGACTACATAATGTAATCCCTAGTGTCTGCTGAACGTACCCAATAATTGCCTTCCATCTGTCGAGAAATTTTCCCATTGCCATTGTCAAGGCGTCTTCAATATTCAAGGCAATGGCAATTTGAGCCAAGCAACTTATTTCTTCAAATATTGCTAATAGAGCCGCTGGGTTAGCCATTTTCCTACACAATATAATTTAAATTTACACGGCTTATAACAAAAATTAAATGTTATTTAATATTATTTAATCTAAGATGTGACTCAACAGACATTAAAAAATCGTTACCTCAACTTCGACACTGAGAGTCTTCACTTAAAGTCGACACTAAAAGTCTTCCTAAAATTAAACTGAATGTTTTTCGGAGCACTATGCTTATAAATATTACCTGTATTTTATTTTCCCCCAGATCCAATCCACATCAGATCATGAAAATAAAACAACCCAACTCTTTTTTCCCTTTGTTATTTTTTATTTGTTTACAGCCATTGGGCCATATCAATAACCAAATTTAAAGACGACTTAAACTTCATTTTGAAAAATGTGTTGTTTGTATATTCAAACAAGAAACCTAAAAAGTGAAGCAAAGAAACAACTAACAATTACATATAACCTGAAGAGAAGAATCACACGCCTACCCCATACATAAAGAAAAGGAAAAAAATACCAGACATGTTGTTTCTGGCTATTTGTCCAATTTTTTTTCAGGCCCTTTTTCCATTATAAGCAATGGAAAAAAAGCCAGAAAAAGATTGGAAGAAAATTCTGAAAGCCTGGAAAGTCTCCCAGGAAAAAAAGCCAGAAATTTGTATTGAATTGAAATGTGTCTGGCATTTTTTCAACAAAAAAATTCTGGCGTAATTTCCGGGAGCCTAAATAATAAGAAATAATAATAACAAAAAACTTAATGGAGCACTGCATATTAAACAATTCATAAAATGTTGATGATAAACAAATTTCAAAAAAATATAGCAACTTTCTACCCCGTATAAATGCCGCTTGCTGCAATGCAACATTATAAACAAATCACAATTTTGTTTGCTTTTTTTTTAAACAAAAATTGCATAAATAAACTTATGCTATGACGTATTTGTTCTTGGACTTGACTTTGACAATCATGTACCTAAATAGAATGAACTTTTCTATTCCAAACCAATTTTTCATAAATTTACTTTTTCTCAACTTGAATGTAGGTATGCCAGCAGTTCTCAAACTCAACACATTTTTACTCTTTACGCATTTTTAGTTTGTAATAATAAACAAAAACTATGTGTGTATGTATGTACATAATTATATTTTGGTATAAGCTGATTAAAAATGAAACATTTGCTTATATGGAACCATTTCTACTCACAAAACCGAGAAATGTACTGCTTATTTTACAATGTCATACGGATGATTGAATGATTTTCAAAATGTGTCTAGATAATTATACCAAGGATAATTTTTTATATGATGACTTACATATTTTATATTTTTTCATATGTATGTACAAACATAAGTACGTACACATACTCCCATGTGGCGTATACGTACATATCTACATACATATACAAATGAATACATTTCAGTTTAGGCTGTTTGCCAATAAATTAGAAAATTTGCAAGAAAGCTATTTTGATAGATATGTACATATGTACATGGATGATATTTAAAATTAAAATGAGAATTAAATGAATGAAGTTGTTATTATGAAAACTTCACATTTTATTTTTTTTTTATTTGAACTTTGACACTTTTGATTAAAATTCGTAGAAATTAGTTGGATAGTACGGGAAAAAAAATGTTGATGTTTAAACATGAAAGTTAATTTTGAACACAAATATTTTCTACGAATAAAGTTGGATGTATTCATGATAGTTAAGAAATGTATCTCTTGCCTGTGATTGAACAGTCTGCAAAAGTAGTCCATTAAAAGAATTGTATTGAAGTGGGGTTTTGTTTTCTCCCATTTAGACTGGAGGGGCAATTTACTACAAAATTGAGGTAAAAAAACTATTAAAAAATTTACCCGATTTGCCATTCCAGCATAGTTGAGGTACATTAGAAATGAAAAAAGCATTTATGTAGCATTTATGTACTTCACATGCAAATCTTGAAAGCCTACAAACAGGGTTGGCCGAATTAACTACACTACATTTGCTACATCATTAACTACGCGTAGTTAATTTAATAAACTACACGTCTTATTTTCTACAACTTGTTACGTTTTCATATACATACATACATACAAAGTAAATTTAGAGAAATAATTAGCCAGTTCACGTTTCTGAGATCTCACTGAGCAAACGTCTGTCAGCTCCACTGAGGAGAAGGAGAAACCTGAACAAAATTTCTCCTTTAGAAGTCAAAAGCACTCTTCATCTCGTTTTTATAAATTGATCAACGTGCGACAAAAAATAATTGAGCAAACGAATCCAAAAAATTTCAGTCTCAGCTTTTTGACAGCAAAAGTGAGGAATCTCGCTGAGGAATTACGTCAGATTACTGAGATTGCTGAGATCTCAGAGATCTCAAGAAACCTGAACTGGCTAAATAAAATTTCAATACAAATTTGAACATTTTAAATCAAAATTCAAGCTTCAAAGTTACAACTGATTGATCATTTGATATTTGTAACAAAGTTTGCTACAATAGGCGTTTTTCTTTTTTAGCCCCGAGCGTGGCACTGAGCTGTCAAAAAGAAAACTATGTTACTTTTTAACTCGGAGCGCTCCGAGCTCTCAACTTGCATTTCTTTTTTAGCTCAGAGCTCGACAGGGCACATCGAGCACAAAGCTGAGCGCGGCTAACTTCATACAATTTTCATGTAATTTGACAGATTACTAAGGGCCAGTTTCACAGTGAAGTAAGTGTCACTTAAGTTCCAGATTTGGAAAACTAATGCCCAATTTCACAGTGTAAACTTATCGGAATAAGTGACACTTAAGTCTCCCATATTGGCCACTTAAGTTCTACTAACTCAGACAGTAAAACTACGTCTAAAGTCCATGAATGGGAAAATTAAGTGCCACTTATTTAGTTAAGTATGCACTGTGAAACTGGCCCTAAGCATATGAGAGTTCAGTGCTCAATTGAGTTTCTTAAATAGATCGGTGCGCTCAGGTCACGCTCTGTTCGGAGTGAGCTCTATTCGCTCAGAGCCCGCTCTGTGCCCCGCTCGGGGCTAAAAAAGAAAAACGCCTATTTTGTTTCATTAACTTCATTTAACTACGTTTAAGTACATAAACTAAGTAGCAAATGTAAAAAATGTAGTGGCCATCCATGCCTACGAACACTTCTCCTTTTTTTGGTGTCCGTCTTATCATCTTCTTCGTATTCTGTTTCCTCAGACCAGTACGAACATAGCATGAACGCAATAATTTTGTCTATTCCCCTGACGTTTCGCCCTCTTTCTCTACTAGGCGTTACACTTTTTTGAAATTCTGTTGATTTTTTCACATTGTTAGTAGATATGCCTCCGCTTAAACATTTCTAATGTTAAAAAAACCGCAATGATATGCAATAGGTTTTTCTAAAGCCTTTTGTTTTTAAATCAAATTCATTTTCAAACATTTTCAAAAAAAATTTACTAATTTATTTTATTTATTTATTTATTTAGGTAGATAAAACAAAAACATGACTAATCTTGGGATTTGGATTTTTAATTTGAATCCTATAGTTGCATAAAAACTTCAGAAGCCAGATTTATTTGAAGCAAAAGCGGGACACATTTTCAAAACTTCGCAGGGAGTAGAAATTATGATTTTTTTTTTGTAAAAAATTAAAATAGTACGCAACATAAACAACAAATGACATACCCATTTATTTAAAAAAAGAAACAGACTTCATAACATTTTTTTTAAATAAAAACTTAAAAAAATCAGCCTCAATATTGCTAGCGTGTGTAGACAATTAATTTTAATCAAAAATTTAAAATTAATTCTTATACCTATACCTATTAAGATGCAGTATGAATTTCTTTAAGAATTTTATTATTATTTTAATTTTTGCTGAAATTGTCCTATGAAACATGGAAGACTGAATATGAAGAACTTGGGTCTTAAAAAATCGTCTGAAGGACAATGGAACACTTATCAATTGAGAGAAAATATGGTTTTGTTTTCGATTTAAAAATGATAGACCACAAGCAAAACTGAGAATTAATTTAATGTGGCATATACATGAACTCATTTTCTTCCTTTAACAGCCCTTATGTTTGTTTTATATGTGCCAATTGGTATGCACTGGGGTGTAAAATAGTATTTTTATAATTGCTTAGTTTGAGAATAATTGTAGGACCTACACACATTTTTACAAACGTCGCGTCGTAGGAAAAGCGGGACATTTAGCAGGTTTTTAAGAAAAGCGGGACAGTTATGACAGTTATGACAGAGGCCTCAAAAGCGGGACTGTCCCGCTAAAAGCGGGACGTATGGTCACTATATCTTAGAAACCATTCTACACTCTGAAGTACCAATATCTATTTTTAATGTCACATCCCAGTTGGCGGTTAAATTAATATAGTTCAGTTCAGTTCATTTGATCAATTTGACGGTTGATGTTGAAGAAAATCGAAAGATTTTGAATTTGCTCAAATTGATTTACAAGTACTTATTTATTTATATAGCCAAGTTATTTGATTTACTGTTAAAGCGAAACTTTTTTAATGCGAGACCAAATTTACAAATAATTTGATGTGATAGCTCAACCTCGCCGCAAACCTGATTTACCTAATTGTTTTTTTTTTATAATATTTTGCATTTTGAACTCATCTTTTAATAAATTTAACAAATTCGTGTCGTGTAATTTCTTTAGACAATAATTATGTTATTGACAGTTAAACAGTATTCTTTCATCTGAGTATATGAAAAACCATGAGTATCAATTGAGTTGGAAACCAAATTGAATAGTGTGCTTAAAATGAAGCCTAACATTTTATTTGAATTTGAAGACCTTAACCTTGAACATTTGGCCCTTAGTACATAAGTTATAATTTTATTAAAGAGGTTCAAGTAGGTACCTATGCATATTCTCAATTCAGCAATCGAATTGGTTAAGAAGGGAGTCAATTTTTGTCGCATAAATTTTGTAGCCTGACATTTATCTTCATTTTAAGACCTTTATCTTCAAGATCATATTATTAAAACAGAAATAATAAGCCAACCAGACCAACCAAAACAATCCTTTTACATATATATGTACCTACACATGTCGATATGTATATCTATGTATATTGTTGTCGATGCTAGGGAAGCCAATTTTTTTTTATTCAACTTTAAATTTATGTAGCATACATTTTTTTACGTTTTTGCAAAAATTTGCAGATTTTTAGCTTATCATTTTACCTTTAATTATCTACCTTAATATTTGAAATCCAATAATTATAACCAGGCTTCTAAATGGACTTAAATCGAGTGCTTTTCGGATCGTTTGCCGCCTATACTCTTGAGTTCATTCATTATCTTTGAATTCATTTGTTCATTTAATCATTTTGGTTACACCATTATTTTCTCAAAAAGACCCTATAAGTTGATAAAAATGTTTTAAGATTTATTTTAAATCTTTTGAATGCCAAAAGAATATATTATTTTTATATTATATTTATATATATGTATTTATATAATATTTCCTTAAGCATTTCGTAGACTTCTTGATGATGATGAAACTTCGTGCTTTTCTTGAATCAAACCAACCCATTCTTTAATGGCAAAACATTAAATAGAGAAATATAAAGACTAGGTCAACTGAAGTTTTAAAATTTCAAAATAATGTAATTAAATAGATTTGTGACCATTCCTGTCGCAGTGCTAACTCCAATGCTTCCAAACTTTCTAAACCTTAGAGAAATAGAAATTATGGAAAAGTCTAGTATGTGGGCCAAGGTCCTTATGAGTTATGACCCTAATGAGCCCTTTTATATTGTCCAGAAGTTAATAAAGAATATCTGCCGAAAATAATCTAGGACATTTTGTAGATCTATTTCTAATTCAAATGGCCGATTTTCAGGAGTCGAGAGTGTCAATTTGAAAATTTTGCTGCGCTCTTACGGAGATTTTTTTGAATTCGAGTTTTATCAAAATAGGAACTAGTGAAACGTACTAATTTGTATTATCAACAACGGCAACTCTGTTGTTTATCAAATTCTGAAACAATGAACTTAAAATGTTATGGATTCTTTCTGTTAACAATTTTAGCACAACCAAATTAATTAAATAATATTACGGCTACATATATTACATTTCAAGATTTTAAGTGATAAATTAATAACAAAACTACTATCGATTTCATTTAAGTTATTTAATTAGATTTGTTAAAATTTCATCGTTTCAATAAGATTCGGCGAGGAAACAGTCATGTCTACCTTAACACATACTTTCCCTTTGAAGCAGTAGGTTTTAATATCTTTTTAAATTTTAAATTAAATATAAACATGTAAACACTCACTTTTTTTGAGAAAAGAACTAACTAATTTTATATTTAAATTAAAGTCTGCGATAGAAAAATGTAATTGGAAAAACAAAACTTAACAAATCCACGGCACTTTTGTTTTTCATATTTTACTAATGTCAAACTGACAAGGGAAACTGACACCTGGAGTGACAATAGATCTGTTTGGTAACTTGAAATTTTTTACAAATTTTCAGAATTTGCTGTACAAATTTATAAAAAATTTCAAGTTATTTAACATACCTTATAATCTCAACATGGAGTATCTTCGATTTCCAGTCATTTTTGGATCCGTGAAATACGAAATGAATTGTACGCACTCGTTTAAAATTGGAAGCAGCTGTGTCAGTTTATATTTATACTACGTTTTCATTGGAGCCGAAATGAGTTAATTTCGTAAATTACAGAAAAAGTGTTTTCATTGGAAATTTGCTAATTTCGTTTGACAGATAACTTTATTTTGAATTCGATTTGGCAGTTAATAGCTTCTTTTTCTTATGTTCTCTTTCTGTTTCAGTTTCTTATACATCAAATTTTGACATTTTCAATATTTCTACTGGGTTTCCACTGCGCGCCTGCAACTAAACAGTTTGGTTCCAATTTGAGCACAACGGGCTTACATGGAAGTGCGCGCACATAAACTTCCGCGGGGTCTCATATAATCCTATAGTACTCAAAATCGAAACCAAATAGTTCTGTTGCAAGTGCGCGCCTGGCCTTAGACACTGCAATTGGTTGTCCAAACTTATTCTAAAGTGGGTATGTTCAATGAACAAAAAATTGGAACTTAGATGAAAATTGTTCATTGAACGAAGCCAAATGTTCACGAAATGGACAGGTTCCAAAAATGTCATGGCCAGTTGTACAATAGTGGTTCAGCCTCGGTTCAAGATTTTAACTCACCGATTTCGGCGGATTAACTAAAGTTCAACGGTGGTTCAAGTATGTAATTGGTTATTATCACACACTTGAACAGTAAACCACTGTTGAAACTGAATTAATCCGCCGAAATCAGTCGATAAAAATTTCTGAACCACAGTTTAAATATTTGTACAACTGGCCCTGAGTGTCTGAGAACATATTTAGGGCCAGTTTCACAGTAAAGTAAGTGTCACTTAAGTTCCAGATATGGAAAACTAATACCCAATTTCACAGTGTTAACTTATCGGAATAAGTGACACTTAAGTCTCCCATATTGGCCACTTAAGTTCCACTTACTCAGACCTTAAAACTACGTCTAAAGTCCATGAATGGGAAAATTAAGTGCCACTTATTTAGTTAAGTATGCAGTGTGAAACTGGCCCTTAGACAACTGTTGGAATTCGTGTATAAAAAAGTCGACTGTCCAGTTGGACGACTGTGCAGGAGTATTCCAACGAAATTTTATAAATACGACTGATAAACTTTATAAAAATTTTGTCTACTATGCTCATTCGATGATTAAGCAAATTACGGATTCCTTTATAAAAATTTTGGTTACTGTTACCATGCACATTTGATGATTTACCAGTTCCAATAATCATAGATAAATGTTCAGCTGTGAACAAATTGCATCTATTTTAACGACAAACGCAGTTCAAAATTCAAACCCGTATGCGAACTAGCCCAAACGTTATTCACTACGTGCGCCGATCCAAAACGGAGTCGTTTTCTGGAAGGGCAAAAGCCATCTAGTGTCAAGCACTTGTAATAAAAACACTAGATAATAAACAATGCTTGACACTAGATGGCTACAGAAAAAGTGCATCAACTGAGAGATTTTGGCAAATCCGCAAGTCAGCTGGGTTTTGATTACATTTCTAATGACGTCATAGATTTCGTCATGAACGTCAATGGTCAATCTTACCTAAAATCATTCCATACACCTCATCCTATTTCGTCTATTAGTTTTTGTTTTGCATACCTACCTACATAGAAATTGCGGGATTCTGGTTTCCGCGGTCGCAGTTTATTCCCAACCACCACACCATTTACCTTACAAATACACGCTACCAGCTCTCAAAGACGAGCCTTTATTCATTCCTTTTCGCTATTAAATCTGAAAATTTAATTTATTGACATCCTCTTTTTAATTATTGCTTTACAATTCACATTCCATTTTTTGTAATTCGTACAAAAAAAATCTATCGCAAATAATTTGAGTGGTGGCAAAACTTTATCCAGCTTTCCGTCCGATTAGAAACTCATAAATGAAATTACTTTAAGGTAAGTTTAAATAAATCTTTTTCTGGAATATAATGAAAATCCTTGATTCTGTCCGTGGTTATGTCATACAGGAGAATTTTACAAGTGCACACTATTGATTTCCTTTTAAGAATTGATGCAAAAATTAATGCTGATTCAGCAGTTTGGTGCATGCATGCATGTTGACCTTGTCGATTTGATTGGGGTTTCGATTTGTTGTTGTGGAAAGGAACGAGTTCTGTTAAAATTGTGTTAAAACTAATCAAAACGTTGCTATGGACATCTGTTGATGGCCTCCGACAACATTTGTATGGTTTTTGTTATGGCAAAGAGAACAGGGACAGCCTTTTGTGTTCTAATTATTTCTTGAAGGACACGGCCATGTTGAGTATTAATAAAACGGAAATTTGGGGCGCACAATTAATTGTAGTTTAAGCCATGAAATTCAGTTTTGTTTTATTTGTCACCGTGAGCGTTTTGATTCCGATATTCGTCATAAAACTATTTCATTCCAGAATCGCCCAGGAACCCCAGTTATTTGGTCTTATTAAGAATTTAATAGCTTAATCGAACAAGTGGTGCGAGTGAGTTGATTTCATTTGTTGATGTATCCCAACTTGTTAAAAACGTTACAAGGTTGTTTAGTTTTACTTTCATTAGAAAATAAAATGAGTGCTCTAGGTTAAGTGGTGTTGAGACAGCATTAAATCACAACGAAAGGTGTTCTTCAAAGTCGTGTTGAACCTTCTCCAGACTCAATCATAGCAAGAGGGTTACTTATAAATAGCTAAAATGTGCTAAGGATCTTGAGGGAACGCTATTCCAGACCATCAACCATTCGCTGTTAGGCAAAACAATACCTTCAACGTGGACGATCACCCGACCAACACCGCTATCTAGGTACTATTTTACCTTAACAGTATCATGAGCTACAGATATATACCATTGTGTCAATTAGTTCTACAAAGCTGCTTGTGTGGATGGCCTTTCTGTCTAGCTGAAGGAGACTTCGTAAGGAGCATACACTAATTAATTTGTTCACTTCTTGTTCAGTAGATTGAGCATTGAATTTTTGTTCACTAATCCCTGTAGCTGTCCAGTTCTCGAAAATCGATCATAAATCTGAACATAATTGAATCTAACCTCAACTTTGCTTCAAAAGACGTGAAATTCGTTTAAGCCCAAATTTGGTTCTTTACAGAAAATCAATTACCTACATAATTTATGAAATTGTTTGATCAATCGAAATTTGATCAAAAACAAAATTTCTTCTAAGTTCTGCTGAAAATTCTTCTTCAAATTCATTCTCCTTCGCTATCAACTTTTTATTTCATACAAAACTTCAGCATTGTGTCTGTTTTCTGCAAAAATCTCTCTCTGAAACTACTATGTATGTTCTTTTGAACTACATAATTATAATTTAAAACATGTACATGAATAGGATACAAAATTTGATATAAAAGTTGACTTATTAATATGCATTTGATTACAGCACTAACTGAAGTACAAATCCCATCAGCAAAATGACCGATCAGAACGCACCTGCACCTCGTCTGGGACGTTGGTATTTCGGTGGGGTAGCCAGCGCTGGCGCTGCCTGCTGTACCCATCCCTTGGATCTGATTAAAGTTAATTTGCAAACTCAACAAGGAAAACTATCCGTCGTTCCTCTTACTGCGAAAATTATTCGAGATCAAGGTAATATTAAAAAAATAAAATCTTAAAGAGCGCACAAATACAAATATATATCTTATAGGTATCACTGCTCTATACAGTGGACTATCAGCGTCAATACTCCGTCAACTGACATATTCTATGACTCGTTTTGGAATCTACGAAGTCGGTAAACAAAACATTGAAACCAACACTCTGATGGGTAAGATAACTCTAGCCAGTATATCTGGGGCAATTGGTGGATTGGTAGGCACTCCAGCAGATATGGTAAATGTTAGAATGCAAAACGATGTAAAACTGCCAGCAGAATCTAGAAGAAAGTAAGAGTTTGTAAATAATTTAAAACTACACGATATAACTTTTGTCTTGTTTATTTATAGTTACAAAAACGCATTCGATGGTCTAATCCGTGTTTACCGATCCGAGGGATTCAAGCAACTCTTCTCAGGAGGAACTACAGCCGTTAGTCGAGGAGTTTTAATGACCGTCGGACAAATCGCTTTTTATGATCAGGTAAGTTGAACAGAAAAAACTTTGTTTAAAAAATTAATTTACTAAATTGAATTTTTAGATCAAAACACTGCTTCTGAATTCAGGAAGCTTCAAGGATGATCTGCGCACCCATTTTCTTGCTTCGTTAGGAGCTGGAGCCATCGCAACAACACTTACCCAGCCCTTGGATGTACTTAAAACTCGTACTATGAATGCCAAACCGGGTGAATTCAGTGGCTTGTGGGATATAGTGAAGTTCACTGCCCGCTTGGGCCCTTTGGGATTCTTTAAGGGCTACATTCCAGCATTTGTTCGCTTGGGTCCACATACTATTATAACATTTGTGTTCCTTGAACAACTTAGACTCAATTTTGGAATTATTCCCGAGCCAAAAAAAAATTCTTAAATCTCAAAAATGCATTTATATATGAACGAATGGTTAAAAAAAACAGCGACAAAGCCTAGTTTAGGAATATATTATTGCATCTTATAGTTATGTACGTAACAAACTTTAAAAAAAAAAAAAAATTTTATTTAACAAATACCAAGTCTTCGGTTTTTGAAGCTTGCCAAAGTCACAGAGTAAAGTAACTTTTTATTTTGCATTTTATTGTATTTATTTGAAATAAGCTTTTATTTTTTTCTACAACGATATTTTGTTCTGTTAGCTTGGATACAAATATTTAGTAGGGAAGTTATAGTGTAACAATAGAAACATTCCCGCTACAAACGAAACTGTTTAATAAATGTTTAGCGCATATTATGTTAGAGCACAACTTTTAAAAGAGTATTTATTTTTTTTAATAGTATATTATATTTATGTATATAAATGGGCATTATTTTTACATGTTAATGTAACATTGTTATAATGTGTAAATTGCCTGCTTTGTTATTAATTGTTCTTTAATTTTATGTTCATGTTAATTATTATGTTATTTACAAAGATAAATATAAATGTTTTTTTTTGTCTTAAGAAAAATCTCTCTTCCGTTAAATTGGTATTTTGTAAAATTGTATGAATTAAATAAAATGAGATAACTAAAAGAAAGTGGGTCGATTATTTTTTATTGAGATGACTTACGCCCAATTTCTTCAAAAAAGTGAAGATGGCTTACTCTCTTCACAAAAGTACACAAATATTGAACTAAAATGAGAATTATGTCCCTATAATTCAGTAACATGACTTTAACAAGTGAGTGGAAAAGTATTTTCAGAATCTCTCAAGAGAATACACCAAGATCACTTTACTGTACAAAGTGTCCCGTTAACGAATTCTTCATTCATTCATTCATTTCAAAACAGCAGTTGGTCAGGATTATGACCACCATTTTTTGTAATGACCTCAAAGAAGCGGTCCGAGAGGTGGGATCATGCTAGTCGTACAATAATTTTAAGCACCAAATTAATGAAAATTTCTGTCCAAGCTGTATTAATACCCCCGATAAGTTATTCCTTATTTTAGTACTGCTTTCTTCCATCGTCTAATCAGCGAGTTGGCCATCCTCAAACATTTTCCATAACTTAAAAGCCAGGTGAATATTCCAGCCAATTAAATAATTCCACTTTTTGGCTTGCAACAAATCATTTTATTTTGCAAGCAGTATGGATTGGTGCTTTATTTTGTTGGAGAATGCAAGACAAACGTCCAACTATAGGTCGTTTAATTTAGAAAATGCTGACTCCAATATTTCTTTGTAGATGATTTCCGTAATTTATTAGTACTTTGAAAATTTAGATCAAGTGCTCTATAATAGCTGATCCCACCCTACCCTATCGACTGTGCTGATGTATTATAAACCGTTTTTTTTCGCCGTAAATCGTGAGAAAATAAATGTTATCCATCCGACCCATCCAAATTATGCTTCTTTTTATCCGTAAAGACACACATTCACCAGTCGTTTTCAATTTGAATCTGTCCCATTACAAACCATGTTTTTTTTTTATTCTAATCGAAGCATTAGGTCTTTATAGGATAAAAAATTACACACCAAACAACGGATTTGCTGGCATTTACTCCAGAATCGAACTTAGTGATGCCAGATTTGAAAATTTATTTTGAAAACATACTTTTTCTCCGAAAACTTTAAAAGTATGATTTATTTTTTATTTGAAAAAAGTTTTCAATTTTAAATCAGTCTTTTATTAAAGTTTATTAATAAACAAACAAAATTTACAGTCTTTTAATGAAAGTAAAAATTCATAAATTTTTACAAGGTAAATAAGTAAGTAGGTAGGTTTTTTTTACGTATTTTTCTACTGATGAAATTTTGAAAAACTTTCTTTTAAACTAAAATCAGTTTACAAGAATTCTTTGAATTCTCTACAAGTCATATTAGAATTTTGTTTAATCAACAATTCCGCTCCTTAAACCGACATAGAAACTTTTTTTCTTTCTTTTAGTCATGAGATTTTCATAAAACTGAAAATTCTTTCAGATCTGGCATTCGAAATTTGCAAAGAAAAAACAAATTTTTCCGAATTCTTTTTAAAAAAGTTTCCCAAAATGTTGACAGATTTTTACATATAATGATGAAATACGGGTTGGCTACGTTTTACCGTGGCACGTTTTGCCGCGTTACGTTTTCTCGCGTCACGTTTTTCCGCAGAACGATATCCCGAATCACAGTTTCCCGTTTAACGTTTTCCCGTCGATTCCTACTTTTTTCAATACAAATCGACAGCGCATGAACAAAATTCATTTCAGTAGCAGTTTTCTTGTACAAAAGTCTTTTCTTGTGTCAAGGTGAGCTATGTATGGGGGGGGGCATGCTGCCCCCCTGCAACCCCCCTGCTTGGCACACTATAGGATTTGGGGTAGGTGCGAGGTTAAGTGTATAAAAAGTTTCTTTTTATCATTTGGTAGTTTTTTTTTTATGAAAATTGCTAAAATGCCTTTTTAAGCGTATGAAATAAAAAAATGCTTAAAAAAAATTAAATATTTTAACAAACATAAAATATTTAATATAAATGCAAAACAGTATTGTCAAAAAGTACTAATTAGTATTGCCTATCCCGTGGAAAATTATATAGGCAATCGTTCCGCGGGATATCGTGCTGCGGGATTGTAGCAAAAAAACTACCTTTCAAATTGGCGGGCAAACGTTACACGGGAAAACGATCGCTGGAAAACGTAGTGATCCCTAAAATACTTAATCCTGATAGCATTTTAAATCTTTTGCGGGGCCAGCGGGACATTATATCAAATTGCGGGACATAATTTTCCGGCGGGACATTTGCGGGACGTCTGGAACTTGACTCGAACTTGACTTTTGCTATAGATTTTCCTCCTCTATATATTTTTTTTCGATAAGAACCAGGATATGTATTTTTAATATTGTCAACAGAAGTTGTGCTTCATCCAATTTTTTTTTCAGATATTGCGGTTGAAATAGCCTTGCGATTGGTAAACATTTATTTAGCTTTTATTAGGTTTCTCAGTTTGTATTTTAAGCATTTCCTTTGCCCATTTTTGTAAAAACCGCACAAAATTAATTTAATTTTCTTCGAATTTTACTCAAATATGACGTAGCACGGCAAATATAGCAAATATTCACGAATGCAGTTAATTTTGCAGTGAAGATTTGCATAGATTGACCGGTGCATTGACGTACTCGCTTTCCATTGAGATTCCTGCATCCATTTCTCCTAAAAACTAGCCACATTTCATACAACTACTTTTTGATAAAAGTTCCCTTATATTTTCATTAAAATAAACTAAATTTGCTCAATATAAGCTGAGTAAAATTGCAACCTATAAATAGGTTGTGGCTAGAAAAACAGACATTAAAATAAAATTGACGCTTTGGACGTACCTAATTGAATTGTACTTTATATCACAGCACCAGTTAATTGCCCATATAAGAAATAACCTTTCTAAATTACGAGGTATAGATACATCCAACTGTTTGTCCAAACAGAAAATTTAAAATGTTCAAAAAAATGTTCCACATACGCCACCCCACCCCAAGCACTAGGTCAGTATAAGTTTCACAAAAAACTATTATTGATTCAAAATTTCTTTTAGACATTTTTCCAAAAAAATTTACTGTAGTAATAATACTGTTATCATTGGAAAAAAAAATCGTTGTATAAATGAATGAATGAATAATTTATTGGGGTTTATTGCACTGCGAAATAGAGTTCTATTGTGCTCCTAGATAAGTAAGCTGAATTTTTTTCCCAGCTGAAATAAATGGCAAACATGTTTTGTATGGACTAGTCAACAACTATTAAAACGTACTAAGTAGGACTTAAAAATAGATTTATTCTTTGATTTTCTTGTTTATTAAAACAAATATATATCTTCCTATTTTGCCAGTATTTTTAGAGAAATTATGTCAATTTGTCACACATTAGGTGTGTTCCTTTACTTTAAAACTCTGTGCATTTGTGTGAATTTCTATGTCATTTTATTTTTTTTATATGAATTTTGACAGACTTTGAAATTCACAGAATTGCACAGAGTTCAAAAGTAAAGGAACTAGTCTATTATGTGAACCAAGGAAAGAATAATTTATTGTTTCTGGAAAATAAAAAAATAACTGTTACAAGAACAACTAAAAAATAACCATTGTGACTATACATACATACATATGTCACTTATATCCGAACCCTTATTGAAAGTTATCTGAAGAAAGCTAGTCATTTTTAATTACTAAAATAGATACATACATAGATAGAAATTAGAAAAGCTTTAAGCCTAATCTGTGTTTTTATTTATCAATTGTGAGTGAAATAAAAACAACCTGAAGTATTGAAAGAAAATAATTTTCACATAAACAATATATTTGCCATGCGCGAATTTTCGATAACAAACCCCTTGCTGCATTGTTTTATTATGAAAAACTCAAATTAATGTGTTTGATTCTCTTAAATATTGATGAAGTATTTAACAGAGTTTTTGAGTTGTTCTGTAAGCCAAGGCGTGTTGCCATTTGAATTAGTTTGTAAAGGCTAGGACTCGCCTGGCTCGTGTGAAATGAAAAATAAAAATGTATATAAAGTTTTAAATTTCTAATACTCACTTTGAATGAAAAAAAAATTATTAATTAAAATGACCGCGTCAAAATGTGTTCAAATTCTGAGAATAAAAACTCTGGAAAAGACAACTAGCCCAGTCAATAAGGCCATAAAAACAGCCCAATTAGGAAATAATCGCCGGAAAGTTGGATCTAGGTAGGTATATGGCCTCTTCATACTGTTCTTAAGAAATTGTAGTCCCGATCGATATGTGCGCCGTGTTCATTCTTGAAAGCTCCCAAATTGTACAGACAAAATTTCTGGACCTTATTTTTAGCTTAAAAAAATTCCTACAAAGAACATTAAAATACTTTTTTTTATAAAAATAGTTTTCGAAATAAACCAATGGGAAGAGTTAAGGGTTTTACTTTTCTATATAGTTAAAGTGACCGCCTCTATTATAAAAAAGCTGCAAACTTTTGTAAAATGTGAATAAATGTCTTCGCAACATACTGAGGATATTTTGGCCGAATACCATCTCCAACCAAGAACTCCATCGGAGAACTGGTCAAATTCCTATAGACATCGGCATTCGCAAGAGGCAGTGGATCGGTCACATCCTACGGTGCGGAGAAGACTCTATCGCGAGATACGCAATGGAGTGGGACCCTACGTACCCAAGATGGCAGAAGACCTGGGGGCCACAGAAAAACTTGGCGCAGAACAGTTAAAAAGGAATCTCTGAAGCTTTGCAAAAAATGGGGAGAGCTCAAAAGCATTTCTAGAAATAGAATAAGATGGCTTTTAGCGGTATAGATGACGCCCTATGTCCCACAGAGGGGTCAAGAAGATAAGTAAGTAAGTAAGTAAGTATAGTGGGGCGGCTAAGTTGAAAAATTGTGCATTTTGGGATAAAAGCATCAATTTTTTGTTGTTGCTTCACTTTATGAACATGATTTTAAGATGTTGGCCATCTTTATTTATCCACCCCTTTAGTTGGAAGGGGCTAATTAATAAAAAAAATATTTAAAATAGAAAATTATTATAACAATAAAACGACAATACTTTTTTTAAGCGAGTAATTCATTCTTTAATTACATATGTTTTTAAATGAAGTTATTTTAGTGCTTAGTTTTTCAAAAAATGATTTTTAAACTCTAATTTTTTAAATTTTATTTTGAAAATTTTGTGTTTAAAAATCATTTATTCAAAAACTAAGCACTAAAATAACTTCATTTATTTGTGTGACAAATCTTGTTCTATTTAAAGTAAATATATAATGAGAATATGCGCTTTATGTGTAGGATAGACCATGGGTACGATTAAAACAAAGGACGGTTGAAACAATACGAATATCTCGCGAACTGTTCGCGGTGCGCAAATGGGTTTAAGAGATGAACGAATCGATAACAGGTTTTTACACGAACCTCGGTCTTGATTCACTCATCGCGCGCTTCAGATTTCTACGGGAGATCGTATTATATTTTGACAACCAAAAGAAAATATTTTTCTTCTGATGTTTTTTCCTATTACTGCTGATTCTATTGGTGTGAGAGCATTGAGTGAGTTTGTGTGTGCAAAATTAAGTGTGTAGAATATAGCATACTGACTAGTTGTACTATTTTAGTATAGTTACCGTTGCTATATACATTTTTTTTTTTCCCCAAAGGAGGGGTTGGGGACGGTTGAAACATTTTATCTGGGCACGGTTGAAACAGTACTTTTGTTCAAAAAACATAATAGGTGTGTTCCTTTACTTTAAAACTCTGTGCAATTGTGTAAAATATAAATTTTTTTTTAAATATAAACGAATTTAGCATTTAATTTAAATTTTTATAATTTATTTATTATTATTTACCTAATAACGTAATTTTTGTTTTTGTTTGTTTAAATACTATTGGTTTTACTGTTTTCCACGCTTCTTCTACAAGCATCGCTCACTTTAAATAATGTGTCTTAATAAAACCGTTTGAACAAATATGATGTGTTTTTTGTAATGTAAAGTCTGTATATTAATTTCAATTTTGCTTATTTCTTTAATATACGCTTTTGCATATATACAATTGCTTGATTAAAGTAGTAATATCTTAAATTAAGAATGCTTGCATAATTTATTTCAACTTTGAGATTTTTAACTTTTGCTTTATTAACTTTGAAATCGTCACTTAATTATCATAAATTTTAATTTAAATGGAAACACTTAGCTACAAACGGAGTATATCTGCTCCCACTTAACTGAATAAAGTTACACAGGTAAACTCAAAAATGTATCTTTCAATTTGAACCGTTATTAACATTTTGTTCCCCATAACTGTTATTCTACAGAAAAATAATTGAATTGCATCGCTCATTCATAATTCTCTTTACAACTTGTAGATTTTCCGCAACAAAAAAAAACGTTAAAGAGTCAAATTGGGGTTCTTCTTCTTCTCCATCATCTCTCAAAGAGTGAATCAACAAATTTACCTGCTGCTATGCTGTTAGTGATGTCTCTTGGATAAAAGTTTAACAATATTTTTAGTCGACGGTTAAATACGAAACGGTTCGGTTGGTATCTTTACAACACGGTTCGTATTTCATTCGTCATTTTGTTTTGAATAAAATAAAAAAAAGAATACATTTTTGTATTCCACTTATCTTCATTCAACAAAATACAAAAAAAAAAAAACAAAACGGTTTGTTAAAAGTATCTTTTAACTGAAATCAGAGGTAATCTATAGAATGTCCAAGTTTTCCCAGTTGGAATCGTGTTCTGGTCTTCACAGAAATCCACAGTTGAAAAAAAATCCAATTGGGATATACCTACCTAGTTAGTTTGAATACCTACATCAGTTGAAACCGAAGTTTGAAATTTTGTTATTCAATAACCACGCGACGTAAACGAAAATCCCATTAAACGGGCATACCTATCATAAAAATCGAATAAAATTCAGTATTTTCCCTAATTGTGCTACTACGAATTACGAACGAAATCGACTACCCGTGATATTATTATGATTGTGTGTGTGTATATATTATAGTGAATAGCTGTTGAATAGCAAGCTTCAAGTGTGTGTATTTCGTGGTGCTCTAATATCTAATTGTGTATTAGTGGTTTACCTTCGTGGTTAAATATCGGTTGCTAAAAAAAAATAACAAAACCTTTATGACTTCCCCCCAGCTCTTCCCCCTTCACCCCTATCAACAAAGAAATTAAAAACAGCAACTGCGTATCGACAATAACAACGGATATGGATGGAAATGTTTTTCCAAAACAAAAATTAAATCCCAAATAAAATTTCCCAATTTGATGAGAATAATATGGTCTTTTCCGTTATTGACACTTTTTTTTTTGCTAACTTTGTTGCTCCAACGCTAGAAAAAATTCTCAGGTGAATTTATAGGATGAAAAGAAAAAAAAACTATGAAATAGCACGGCTATCTTCTTTCCGTCTTTGTGTTGGTGTAAAGATTTTTGTTTTGTTGTTGTTTCAATATGCGAATATAATAACGAAGGTGTCCGAAAAGAAGTGGGAGTACCTACGAATACCTTTACCTTTATAAAGTAAGATCGTATCTGCTGCTAGGTACTACTACCTCTGCCTCTGGTAGAAATACCCAATGCAGTTGTTATATACGCTGTTACGTGTGAAGTACTTCGCCATACTCTCATCTCACTTATCCCCGTGACCAAGGCCTAGTGGCCTCATTGGCTTCTACCGCAGCAATATTGCAAACTGTCAGTTTGTTATGCATGAACAAGTCGAATCGCTGTCAAAATCATATATTTTTTTTTTCTTTTTCCAAACTGTCAGAAGTGACATTTAAATGTTCATAACCTGTTTGTTTGATTAAAATAATTTTGTTTTTGAGTACAAAATAATAGGAAAACTAGAAAATCATTATAAGGAACTTCATTTTTGAATAGAAAAGAAAAATATACAGAGTCTAGGAGACACAGAATGTGAAAAAAAAATAATAAAACAAAAATACCATTAAACTAACCATCAGTAACACTGCGCAGGTATCTGTGTTAACAAAGAGGTTTTTTAGAGAGAGCGAGAGCAAGAGTGGGAGATTTTTGTTGATATACCCAACTCACGATTTAAACTCTTAGAAAATCCACTCTTTGTTGTTCATGTTATGATGAAGATTTTCGAGAAATTTGTTATATTAGCTATTGATGACTTTTAAAGACTCATCCGGCAGGGTTTTGTTTAAAAAATAACGAGGAAAAGACGGATATGGGATTTGATAGAATATTTAGTTTTCATACAATAGGTAAAAATAAAACTTCTTTTGTAATATTCTTAAAAAATCTTGAGTTTGAGTGTTAAATACATTTTTATACTTGACAGCTACCTACAAAGGTTGCAAAAAAGAGGCAAAAGGTGACTTGGACGTGTAGATATTGTGATTCGATAGTTAGGTACATTGCCTTGATTTTATTAGACTCCACATCATCGGCTAAAAATATGTGCGGAAGGTCAGCAAGAAAATATTATTAAAAATCATAAATTACAAAAAAAATAACATGTCAATTGATAATATGCAAAGTTTTACCTGGGCAATTTTGTTTTATAATTTTGAAACACCTGTGTTATTGTTGTGGGGTATAAGTAGGTATAGGTATCTATGAAGTTTTTTGTGCCAACTATAAAGAGCGCCAACATAAAAATTAATAAACTGTTGCTAGACATAGTTAGGCATACCTATATTCCATGGAAACAATAACCAGGCATTTTGTGTTTTTAATTCCCAAAGAAATTAAAGCTAAAAAAGCTTCCGCTGTTTAAAAAAAAAATATTTATTAATTTATATTCACATAATTTTGATTTAAAACAAATTATTTGACTATATAAATGTTTTGTTGGGCGCCATTTAAGTTTGACTATTTTTGATATAAAAGGAATACCATTGGATTCGTTTAGAAAAACAGTTAAGATTTTATACAAAATTTTCATTAAGAAAAGGGATCTAGGGAAAGAGGGCCTTTTCGGATATAGAACCATTATGAACTATACTGGACAAAGACATTCAAACAGATAACACAATACAGCACATCAAGTGGCCCTAACGGATATCCCTACAAGGGAATTCTGGGCGGAAAACCGGATCATCAATTCAAATGCTGTATCGGTTTTTACAGACGGCTCCAAGACGGATGAGGAATCTTTTTAGATAACCCACCCCTAAATATATCAATCAAGCTTGCAAATTTCTGCAGGGTGTTTCAAGCTGTAAATAGGAACATCTATATTTTCATCGATAGGTCAGGTGGGAATCAAAGTAATTTCATCAATTGTCACAAAGTCAAAACTGGTTATAACCGATGCCGCAATGAGTTAAGAATACTTAGTTCAAAAAACTCACTAACACTCTGATGGGTACGAGGACACTGTGATATACACGTGAATGAAATTACGGATGAATGAATATTTGTGACAAATGGTGCATGAACAAAGCAGAATCCACCAGAGTTTTCTCAAAGCCGCAAACGACAGATGGTTAGAAATTGACACATTTCGGGTCTCGAGCAACCTATGGCCAAATATCTCTAAGAAAAAACAAGGCTATTTACTCACACTAGGCAGACCTCAATTGTCCCTCTTGATTGGAATCGTAAAGGGTCACAACTCAATTTAGTACCCCATACATAAGCTCCTTTCCTTATCCTTCCTTAAACCCTTGTTACCCACTTCCTGGGGAGCACAAGGGATCCATTGAGGTTCGAGTGAGTTAATACAGCTTGCCGTACTTTCACCCCTAACTTAACCTAAGATTAGGGATAAGTCTACAACAGTCTCAACTTCCCTCTTGATGTATACCTACTTTCATTGGGTTGGAGCCAAACAGAGAGCTTTGTTGGAGTTAGCTTAATTCTTAAAGACTTAGATTATGCCTTAGATTTAGTTTTTCATTCATATCATTGCTTAATATTTCGTTTTATGTTTCTTACTATAAAATTAGTTAGTTAGTTTATATATTTATTTTTAAAAATTCATGATTTTATTATTTAACTAACGATTTTTCTTTATAATAATATTTTTTTTGCATTCAATGATTTATCAGACCTCCATTAGGCAAATCTTTTAAGACTAGTGGCGTCTAAATTGTCACTTAGGAATCTCATACCTGTCTTAATTTGCTGTTCGTATTCTTCGTTCATCCCAGCAGCATTATTAACAGCACCTGTCGAAGTATTGAACTTCCGCATACGTATATAAATATCTTGTTACCAACACGTTCGGTACAGCTATCAAACCAGTATATCTTCTATATTGGTAATTCATCTGAACTAATTACTCGCCGTCACAGTTTCGTAGATTGTTGAGCAATCATTTTTCTTATCAGAATCTTTCACACCAAAGATTTATCTTCAACGTCCTGCACTGTTTACATGAATTGCCTATGGCATTTTGCGAGTATGTGTATACAAACAACCATGATGGTCCTTTTCCTTCTCTGGATAGAGGCACTCACTTTGTGTATGCATAGAATGAGAAGTGTCTATATACTATGCCCATATATCCAACCTAATCACAGCTTCTCTCCCTCAATTCTATATATAGGATGCTTCAGCTTCAGATTCTTTGGCCATACCTAGTCGATGTCTAAATCCCGTTTCGTGTATCGACTTTGTGTGCAATCAAATTACACACAATTCAAATATACATAGGGGGTGTTTTTTTTTTACCTAAAACATTCAGGCGAACAAGTTTGAGAAATATTTTAAAACTTATCCAAGTCTTGAAAATATTATAGAGTAACGAGGTTTGCTCAGTTTTCTCATCGTCCATCAGAATAGTAGTGGTGTTACGAGCTTACGAACGAAAACTGATTTTAAAGTTTAAACAAATTTACAGTTTTGAGAGAGATTCGAGTTTGAGCCGGTGCTGTGGAAAATTGAATTGAAGGCAATGGTATAATTCGAAATTTTATCAATTTCTTCAATCACTTTTGTCAAACACATCAATTTTAGCATAATATTTGTTTTATTTAAATTCAAATGTATGCGACTCTAAAAAAAACACCCTTTGCTTGAAACGTGCGTCTTGTTTTGCTTGGATGTTGAAAAACAGGATATCTACCATTGAGATGAGTTTGAGTATACTGACCTGCCTATCCTTTACCTTCATATTATGTGTATGTACATACACCTAGAATACTGTCTTCATTCGTAGTATACTATGTACTAGAAATTTACCGTTAAACACCGATCATTAATAATAACGGAACGAAGGTTAAAAAAAATTAAGCAGCATTTTTCATTCCCGTCCCCTGGATTAGTCCCCAATCGAATAAAATCGAATTCGAATTAATCACTCTAACCTAATCGTTCGAATGTCAGTTTCGTGTCATTTAAAACGTGTAATTTATATTAATATATTTTAAATCCTCCCCTATACAATATTATTTCAGTGATTGTGTATAAAAAAAAAAATAATCAAAAACGAAAATTAAACCTTGAAAAATGTACCTACACTCAGCGAAAGTGAATCGATTCAACCTATAAAATTATATTGTAAAATATATGTTTCTTTGTCATTGTTGACAGATGTCAATGGCAATAGTATCGCATGTCACTTATCCATATACTACAACTATAATCCAGTCAAATATCGACATCATTGCATCGCTGTCAGTTCATCTGCCAAATATTGGTTTTGCTACTGCTTCGGGGGCAGTAGAGGACCATCAGTTGCAGTTTTTTTACCGGTAGAAACAGTGTTCGTTTTGTGAGGTGGTGTTAACCTTGATTCCAAACCGGAAACAACAGCCTCATCAGTCTCATCTCAACACACACACGTCACACACACGGTTTTATACCGCCGCGCCACCACTGCCATTGTTTTTTGGTCGTGTTGCAATATCAATCGCCAGTGCATTCAGCCAGTACAACGACATCATGAATTGGATACTTCTTAGTGTTATTGTCCTATTGGCGCACAAGGAGTATGATGGTAATTTTTTTGGAATGGCCAGTCCATCGCCACTTCGTTTACCAGGTGAGTCATTGGCATTTAAGTGTTTGTCTTTTTAATTTGTTGTTTTGTTTTTATTTGTTTATGCATTATTTAATTTGTCTGGTGAAATAAGAGCTAGTTTACCGTTAGTTAATTAAGTGTCTCGGCTTTTTGTTTGTTTTTTTTTTCCGAATAATGTGTGTGTATGTATGTATATTGTATACATATGCACATGAATGACAAATGAACATGAGCAAACTTGTTGATACATATTTGGTAAACATTAATTTATTATCATATTATACGAACTGATTTATCTACGTTTCAACTGTTTTTGTTTGTTTTTAACACAATTAACTAGTTCATGATGTCTCTGAGATCATAGATATTTTTCTCCATCATAATACATATTAGCTTTGTTCGATACGATGTAAGCGCTCTGTGGTGCACGGGATCACCCTAAACTGGGTGGAACATTTTTTTGTAAAATTTTGAAATTTTGCATTACACATCTCTCGGAAAAATCTATGGTTCTTGTGTTTCCTGCATTGGAAATATATTTCTGAACGCACCCAGGGGAAGGATTTGTCATTCATCAAATGCGGATTTAAGTGTCATATACGCATTATTGGTAAAGAAAATAAGCTTTCTAAGTTTGAACCTGACATAAGAACTGCGTTTACTTTATCCAATGGATTTCTTCCTAATATCAACCATTAAATTTTTTTTACTTAAATTTGATTTTTTACCAAAAAATAGCTTGCCACATCATACAGCGATATTCTAGAACCGGGGGCCGTTTAAGGCCCAGTTGTGCAAAGTGATTTATCATGGGATTAAGATTCAAACTCTGTTTAGTGAAAAATGTTGCTTCAAAAATTAATTATTATTTTTATTCATTTTATTCATATTATTCATTCGATTCATCCGGATTAAAACTTAAATCCGGATGTATTTACATTGAATTTATTTATATTTTCCATGCGGATTTAAGTTTAGATATGAATGAATCGACTGAATAATATTGCGGTAAAACTTCAGTTATAATCTAATAAAATCGTTGGGTTGAAATCTGAATCCGATGATGAATCCCGTTTGTACGATGCAGTGTAATAAGACCGGCGGAATTAAAGCATACGGGGCTTTTATCCTTTTTGAAATGGAAACAAAAGCTCTGAGTTTTAGGTAATTCTTTTTTCTTGTGGATTTCACTTCAAAGAATAAAGTACATTGACTGTTGTATAAGAAAACTGTTGACATAGGCGACTGCCTGGCGACTGAACATATCCTAAGTCCCCTATTACACGATGATTCTTTGCGTCTGACTCTTTTTTCGAATTTCTCTTTGAAAATCATCCTGTGAGTCGCACGCTATTACACGATGATTCTTTGCGCCTGACGCTTTTGTCGAATTTCCCTTTGAAAATCATCAAAATAAAGTTATATAAAAAGAAACGTCAAAAAGAGTCTCGGAAAACTTGGCCCACGACTCACAGGGCAACTGGTCTTCCGTCTCATCTTTTTTCTCTTTCGCACTCGTTATGTTCGAAAAGAGTCAGACGCAAAGAATCATCGTGTAATAGGGGACTAAGCGGAGCAACGGAGTTGCGTGAGCAGTATAATTATGCCCCCCAAGAAGGAAGTTAAAATTCGCGAATCGGGTCACCCAAAGTAGTAATATCCAGGAAAACTATTAACAAAGTTCAAAATCGTTTCGATTTGAAATCATTAATTAAAAAATATTTTAAAGCAAAGTTGAAAATATTGAATCAAACTTTAAAGTATGGGTCTTAATGCCAATTCATAAAGGCAAAACTCCCGCGTGTCTTAATGCTTTTTTGTGGTGGGTCCTATTGCCACTCTCAAAAGGAAAAAAAGGCCGGGGGTGTTATTTCCCTTTTTTTGAAAAATATGACCTACAGGCTTTATTTATATCCGCGGGTCTTATTGCACTGCACCCGTTTGTACAGCTGGTCATTACAGCTCAATCCAAGCCGATTGAACCTTCAGAGTGTTTTATTTTCACAATTTTAATGAATTAAGTAATTGTTTCTGATTTTTGTTTAAAAAGTTATCTTATTATACAATTTAAATTTCAGCCCTGCGAATTTTTTTTTTATTGAACAAATTGAAAATTGTTATCAATGTATTTCCTATAAACACATACACGTGTATTTATGTAGATACTCTATACATACATACAGAATATATAGCTCTGGGGTAAATAATAATGAAAATTATTTTTGCAATAAAAAAAATAAGATGAAAAACTCGTCATGAAAACCCATTAAGTTACGTTCCCTCGCAGAAATTCCTAAACAAAATATTTAACTTCATAAACATTTCCAATTTATGCAGCTTCTTGTGCAAATATTAATTTTCTTTTTTATTTATTTTCGAGTATTCATATATCTATATATATATATATATATGTACATACATCCATACATATATGTTCTATACGTGCTTCAAGATTAAAAATCTTCATTAAGCTCCTTAGCATCATCACGTTCTGCAAATAAACTTATTCAAAAGAAACAAAACAGCGACAGAGCAACAGAAACAACAAGAACAACAAAAAAGTTCATAACCTCAAATCTTCGAAACCTGATTATTCCTAAGATATAAAAAGTAATTGCATGTATAACCAGGCAGCCAACAAATGGGAATAGCAAATCATCAATAAGCCTAGAGCCTAATGCGATACACAATTCTTGTATATACACAAATCACCATAGCTCCACACACAAAAATGTTGTAGCACAGTCATGTTTAGACTTACATTCTTACAAAGAGAGCCAAAAGATTCAAAGAAGCACAATATATACCATACCTAGAATTCCCTGTGCAAGAAGTGAGAAGGCTCACGGAACGGAGCTATAAATTCTATTCCGCAGAGGAAATCCTTTTTCTCTGACTCTGATATGTGTGACTGGTTCTGTTTAGCAGACATATTCAAAGTTCAGGGATAAACATAAAGGAGGAAACACAAAACTTATTCCAAAAATAAATCACCACCTTACATATTATAGATAGGGAGGTGGATCGAATAGACAAACTTTTCCTTTCTTCACATATACTATATAGTCGAGGCTGGCCACCGCCGCGTCGCACCATATACGACTTACGAGTGACATTTCTAATTAAATTCATATTAAAAGTGACAATCCGTCAGGTGGTTCTTGGCACTTGTCTTCTTTTTTTGTTTGCATTAGTGCCAGTGCCATAAAGTCAATTATTTCTTCACTTTCGTTCAGGAAATTAGCATAGAATTTTGTACATCCGTTTTAAATCAGTAAAATTTTACTTTTTTGCATGCATTGCCATGTGCCATGAGAGAAAATCCATAACAAAAAAGAATGAGAAAAAATACAGATGTCCAAATAGACAGTTTGTTGGCACAGTCCCAACTTATTGACAACCATCAGATGAGATTTTTCCTGAACGATTTATGTTATTTCCTTTTCGCTTGTCCATCAATCGATTTGAGTAAAAACAAGTAAAAAGAAAATAAAACAACAGACAGTCTTGTCTAGATACTTTCCTCTTTTTAAAAGGAAACTTTGGCATTCTTCAATCAATAGCCCATCAATCAAAATATGCAATTAGTGCAAAAAATAAAAGAAGTCAAGTTTGTAGAGAAAATTTAACATCAGCAAGATTCGAGCTAAGATGTCAAAGGCGAACGGTTTTTTTTCGTTTTCTGGAAAACCTTTTTTTTTCGCTTTCAGTTTCAGTCCAAGAGAAAAGCTTTATTTTTTTTTTGGGAACAAGTTAGTGACATCTGTCAAATGAACTGGATTATAATAAAGATGTCTATATCGTCTATATGACTTGTGACCTATGAAATAAAATGCTCGACTGGGTCGTAATTACTTGCTCGCGATGGTTATCATTACGTAGCTGCACATTGAAGAAACAAAAATAACAACAAAAGGAAAATCTGAATCCGCGAAGATATATGTTAATGAAATTGGTTGGAGATAAAAAAAGCAATGCTTTGGAAAACCGTGTGCTGATAAGTTTGGTTTTTTTGTTGATCTTTAATACAGGGTGGCGCACGAATCGTGCTACAAAAATAAAACGTAATAACTTTTTTTCTGTGTGAGTAATCGGCTTATTTTTTTTTTATTTTGTAGGTTACTATTTAGATTTATAAAAATGGATGCTTGGGATACGGAGAAAAGAATTTGGATAGTGCAACGGTACCATGCTTTGCAGTCCGTCATTTCCGTCCAAAGGGAATTTAGGCGGGAGTTTGGCGGTAATCCCCCGAGTAGATGGACCATTATGAGGTTTGTAAACATGTTTGCCGAATCTGGAAGCATCGCACGAAGGCCGTACCATCGAGATGCCAATGTTCGGGTTCAGGATACAATCGCAGCAGTAGCATCTGCAATACAGGCCAATCCGAACGTTTCGACCCGAAACTTATCGGGGCAAATTGGAATTAGTAGACGGTCATTACAACGGATACTTCATGACGATTTAAACTTGTTTCCGTACAAAGTCCAAATTACTAGCAAGCTAAACCCTCAGGATTTGCCTGTTCGCCTGGAATTTTGCCAAAAAATGATATCAATGGCCGAAGAAGACAACACATTGATCAATTGTTTGTTCATGTCTGATGAGGCCCATTTTGATCTTAACGGCAATGTAAACAAGCAAAATTGCCGTATATGGAATGAGTCTAATCCAGAAATGCTCCATGAGACGGAACTGCACCCAGAACGAGTCACTGTGTGGTGCGCAGTTTCATCAAGGTGTATTGTCGGGCCGTACTTCTTTGAAGAAAACGGTGTAACCGTTACTGTCAATGGGGACCGTTATTTAAAGATGTTGAAGGAGTTTTTTTTACCCAGAACTGCGCCGAAGACGTATACCATTCAACAGCGTTTGGTTTCAGCAAGATGGAGCAACTGCACATATAGCCAGACCAGTTATGGCGGAGCTAAACAAAAAATTTCGCAAACAAATTAATTTCTAGGAACTCCACTCTTCGCTGGCCCCCAAGGTCACCTGACCTGACTGCACCAGACTTCTTTTTATGGGGTTATATCAAGCAAGAGGTGTATAAAACGAAGCCCAGGAATTTAACTGAATTAAAGCAGTCCATAACGACAATAATTGAGGCGATCCCAACTTCAACTCTTCAGGCCGCAATGAATAATTTTTTGACCAGGTGCCGCATATGCGTGGGACAGCGTGGAGGTCATTTGCGGTCTATAATCTTTAAAAACAACTAACTATTTAAAATAAAATTTAATTTTCTAACCAATAAAAAAAAAATAAATGAAATACATCGATTAAAAAACAAGTTATTTTAATTTCTTATTGTAGCACAATTGGTGCGCCACCCTGTATTTAACAAGTCAATTAATATTAGTGTAAAAATGAGGTTTAAAAAAATCCAATCAATTCAATTCAATAGCAATTTAAAAAAAATAATTGTATAATGTCATTCGTCTCGAATATCTCGAGAACAAGAAATGACAATGTGCCTTACCAATAACCAAATTTAAAGACGACTTAAATATTCAAGTAAAATGAACCATAATGGTATGGACTATAAATAATGAACAATACATCACATGTTTCATATTTAGGAGTCCGTACCATGTAAGTACTATTTATTATTTAGGGTCATACTTAAATATATCCCATGTTTGGTTTGTTATGTAGAGTATATCCATTATATGGTCCATTTAACTTAAATATTTAATTCGTGCGTCTAAATTTTGTTATTGGTGAGCCCATTGACTTCGCCTTAATTTTATTCTACACATAATGAACAATGACGTAATAAAGAATTGGACAGAATTTAAAAAAATCACTAGACAGTTTTTTTTTAAATCAAAAAAAACATGCAAAAATCTGTAGAAAATCATTTTCGGCTCAATTATCTTGAGAACAAGCAATGATATTGTTTTTGGACTCGAATATCTTGAGAAAAAGCAATGATTTCGAAGCCGCACTAATTTTATTTAACACACAATAACTTATTCAATAGTAATAAATTTGTAGAAAAATTTAATCAACAGTTTTTCCTACAAAATTACAGAGCAAAACTACTAAAAAATTGTTCAAAAATGTGTTTCGACTCAAATATCTCAAAAACAAACAATGTTATATCAACTCTGGGATAATTTTATTATACACAATGTTGTAACTGAGAATTGATGGGGTTTATAAAAATATTCAATTGGCGGTTTTTTTTTAAACAAAACAAATTGCAAAATAATATTACACTGATAAAAATGTATGAAAATATTTTGCCTTTGGGCTAATTTTATTCTATACGCGATGCCATATTTAATTACTGATATCTGATTAAAAAAAATTCAATTGACAATTTTTACAAATAAAATAAACTTGAATGAAATACTAAAAATTCTTGAAAAATGTTTTCGTCTACGATATCTCAAGAAGAAATGGCCCATTTTTGTCATTCATTTGATTGCGTATTTAACACCTTAATATAAGTTCTTCGAAGATCTTGAATTGGGAATTTTCTTATTACAAAATAACTTTGGATCTGTAGTTTCTAAGGACACCAATATAGGAAGTTACCAGTACCCCAACTTAAAAACCTTTCAGAGATTAGCTCTTGAAATTCCATAAGACTATTTTATATCCCATTACTACATACTTAAGAATTATTATCTTGTTATGAAACTTAAATATAGGCCACACTTTTTATTTTAAGAGTTGAACACTTTTCTCTTTTCAAAATACTGAAATCTTATGAATAGCTAAATCAATTTTTCTTCTTGGAATAGGATTAAACAAACTTACAGTCTTTTAAGAATCCTTTTGTGAGAATTCAGCTCTAATCATGGTCTCGTAGTCTTTATAATCCCATAACAAGAGTTTTAGTCATTATATATTTCTATGAAAACCCTTACAGGATCTGAGTTTAATAACTCCTATGTACATATATCGAGAATAAGTGGAATTCAAATACAAAAAGCTTTGCAATAAGATTCTTATACAGTAAAACCCGCTTAAGAGAAAAACCCGCTTATCTGAAACACTTTTTTCACTTTAAGTGAAAAACCCGGATACCTGAATCATATTTTCAGTGAAATGTTATATTTTTTATTGAAAAAAACTCTCTTAAGTGAATAAAAAAATTTAGTAGAACAGAACAAAATAATTGTTTAATGCTTTTATTCCTTTTTTATTTTTCACCTCCACCAAATTTTCATCACGAAAAAAAATGACATTTGAATTTCTGATATGTCAGACACCCTTTTTGTATTTTTTAAATCCGCTTAACTACAATTTTTTTTTCACTTTTCCGGACTCCGCTTAAGTGAAGTATTTACTCACTTAGGCGGGGTTCGTTTAAGTGAAAAACCCGCTTAAGTGAAAGAAAGTCTTTGACATTTTCCAGTTTCTCCTAAGCGGATTTTACTGTAGCAAGATTTTGCCTCCCACACGTTTTGACACAACTTATTTTAGGACGTCTAGCGACAATTATTATTTAAATAAATTCCACGTCAAAAAATCAAATAGATAAAAAAAATACATTAATTCAAGGTCGTGGTTATGCTGTATTCATTGATGCAATATGCAATGTTAGAGTTTTTTTTGAAATAAAAAAAAAATTTCAGAATTTTTTTTCTTTCACGACAAATTCACGACATTAAATGACATATGTACATTTTTTTATTATTAAAAAAAAAAAACACGCGCGACAAATTTTTTTCTTTCACGAAAAAATTTACGACAAATTCACGACAATTAATCCAATTGTTAGAATCCTAAAATTTTGAAATATGGTAATGTTAACTTGACAGACATCATATTTCTAACGTCATCATGAGTCATGACACCAGTCAAAGAGTCAAAATTATTAATGGTGGAGGGTGGGGGTTGAAATGTGAGTTTTTGATCAGAAAATGTGTATTTGTTGGCAACATTTCCATTCGAAAAGCCATTAAGGGGATAATTATTTATCGTTAATTATTCGTGAATTTAGTTGTGACCATTTTAATTTGGTTGGTTATAGTTTTATGATTATTTTTTAGCTTTGCTAACACCCCTTGAAAAGGGGTTAAAATTGTATTCATTACATTTTTGATTGCTTCATAATTACTTTTCTTTAAAATTCTCTAATTAGTTGTGAACATTTTGTGTAGGTGCTTGCTTTAATTTGAGATTTATTAAAAAAAAAAAACAGTTTTTAAATTATGTTTTTATTTATGGGTGTTTTTGATAATTCTTTTCCAATACATATAGCTATGTGAATTAAAACAACTCCATATTTACACCCATACGTTTATTTTTTATGTCTAAGTAAATTAGCTTCGTGTTTTGTTTTTTTCACAAAATAAAACTCTATTCACTGAAAGCCATCTCTTCAGTAGGTATGGTCCTCTACACAATTCTGTGAGAGATGAAATTCACTTTTTAAAAAAATAATGTGAGGGAGTTGGTAGGTTTCTAGTTTGTTTTTATCCTTCATATATAATATGTATGTAAAGGGTATTTTTTTTAGACGTGTGGTTTTCAAGAAAAAATAAAACGCATATAATTTAATGTTATGGCCAAGAATTTAGCTTTATTATAAAGATAAGGGTTTGCCATTATGTTTTAAAAATGATTTAGGGAAAGTGACCGCCGCGGCTGGCTCGAATAAATTCCAGCCGAGAGGCCCTAGCTCCAATTCTTGCGCGCGATTGCGGATGGACTCATTCGGTTCTTCTTCGATACCCAGCTCCACAGCAGCAATAGCGTCTTCGGTGCGCACTGTACGGCATCTCTGAGGATGCGCATTATCCACTGGATGGAGTAAACGTGGTGCGAAACCAATCCACGGTTGCTCGAATTACTCTGTTGGGCGATTATGTCGACCGAATATTGGACGCAGCGCGCGATGCGTCGCGTGAACCGAACCATTATATTGGTAATAAATTTGCACGATTTGCAAACGTTGTTCAGGAGTAAGTCTATTCATTATGAATTGGCAAACCAAACTGAGCATAAATCAAGTGACAGCTGTCAAAAAGACCAACTCCGAAAAAGTATTGCCAGATTGAAAACCACACGTCTAAAAAAAACACCCTTTGTAAAACCAACAGCGAGTGAGGGCTTTCATGGATGAAGGCTAACTTTAATTCTATATAGGTGTATACATATATACGTAGGTAATTATACTTTCTATGATGATCTTTTCCTCAAAAGAAGCCACAATGAATTCAAATGAATGAATTCTAATACACCACCACAAAGTGCATCCGTAAAGTGCACCGCATTTTAGTACAAATAAAAATAAATAAATTAAAAAAAAAATCGACAGCATAAACATTGAAAGATACACATGGCCTTGACCGAAGTTTTTATTAGATCATTCAGGCCGTTTCTATGTCTGTTATACCTATAACCTACCTACCTTACCTAACCTATGTATCTATACCTATGTATAGTTCGGAAAATGTGAATGATGCTTTGATGCTTAAGCAAACATTGTGGCAATAAAAAGGGGAGACTGAATAGGTATACCTATATTTGAATGGTTTTGAGGAGAAAACTAAGAAACTGACCACATTTCTATTTGAAATCACAAAATCTTTATCAAGTTCGAAACCCAAAGAGAGAGGGGTTTCTATATAGCTATATCTCTGAGTATCTTTTTGAACGACAAAACTAATGAAATGAAAATGAAAAATACATGATAAAAATACAAATATAGATAGGAGAAACAACTCTTCATAAAAAATATTTAAAAAAAGTAGAAAAGAACTTTTCACTTGGAAAATTTTCAACCACCACTTCAGTATACTCAGATCTAACTATATAATGCGCAAAAATGTATACAACCAGGGCTGGCGTCAGAAGAAAATGCAAAATGGGTTATTACCGCGGATTTTTATGTATTTAATAGCTCCACTGATTTTTTTTTAAATTTATAAATTGATAATTTCAAGCTAGGTATATGTACATACTACATACATATACATATGTATATAGAAAACATTGCCTCCCGTAATATTTAAAAAAATAATGGCACCTGTCGTTAAGTTATTAGCATGATATGTACTACTTTTAATTTTCTAACTTTAAAGTTCGTTATTAAAATGTTCTTAGTTTTAGACATTTTTTAACTTGTATCATAGGTAAATTTTCTTAATAAACTCCAGCTGAAAACGCCTAAAAAGGTGACAGTTCATGTAAAAAAAAGTAAGAAAACACATCATTTTGACATTTGTAATTGTCAAAGTGATATTTGAAGTTAATATGATATTAAAAAGATAAAAAAGGCATTTGGTGATTTATTTAAAACAAAAAGCTACGATTAATTTTATACTATTTTTGTTTTACAAAATATAGTGATGTTATGTAACTTAAAAGTGTTGAACCCAACACAAAACCCATACCGCCCTCCTGTCCTGAAACTGCTGCGGGCATCCCTGAATTGTATTTTCAAAAGATTGAAGTGGAGCTCAAAAGAAACTTTTTTCCCAATCGTCAGAAACAAAATAAAAAAAAAAATATATATATAAAAAAGTCTGGACTATTATGGTAATAAAAATGGAACAAAAGGAATGATAACGATGACAATGGCCACTGCTACTGCCACTGGTATCGAAAATCCTAGGACATGCATCGGAGAGATTCTGCCGTAAGTGGCACTGCTTATTTGCGATGCTCTACCACTGTTTTGTTTTTATGTGGGGATATATGCTCCCAAGGGGGTATGGATTTCGACTTTCGAATGAGTAAATCCAAAACAACGCCATGTGTTCTGGGTATAGGTAGCATCACAAGTGGATATATAATAAGGAAACCATGGGCATTGCATGCAGCTGGTCCGTATAACCGTATACGAACATATGTACCTATATTATGTAGTTTTGTTTTGCGCAGATAAGTATATGTACACCCATATATATACGAAAGAGGATTATATACACACAAATGTATAAAATGGGTGCCAGGAGGAAAATCCCTTTTAAGTACCTGTAATTAATGAAAATGTATATTTTTCCGTGTTGCATCGTAATGGCTATTGCAATTGTAGATATACTTCATAAGTACACACCATATACATACATATATGTATATGTACATACTAAATTCACCATGGGTTTGTATTATGTTTGAAATGGAAGGAAATGGGGTATCGTATAGTTAAGTACCATCTAGTTATATATAGGAATTATCCATAAAATGTAGTTTGTGTACAGAAATATATCTATAAAATATCTACATATATATGTGCATAAATTTCGATATAAAAGCATTAACATCCATTGCAATTGAAATTTGTATAATGACTCCAATTACATTTCTATATATTATAAAAACTACAGATTTATATTTATAGTGAATTTAAAATTTAATAGAAAAGTGATAAAGGTGTTTTTGAATTTAAAATCGTAATTATATGAATACACTAAGCTTTGAAATTATTTCAATAAATAAGCAATAAATTTAAAAAATTTAACATAATTCAATTCATTTAGTGAAATGTAAATGTAAATGTAAAGGTGGGTGTCCATTTGAGAGTTCTTTTGTTAGTAAACTTTGGAAATATATACTCTCGGGTGTCTGTCCATTTGAGAGTAATTTTTTCGAGATTTTAATATCGAGAGTCCACTTGTAAAATTTTGAGAGTCCACTTGGTATTTTGCCTTGCATTATAGTTGGAAGTAGCGAAAGATACATTTATTCTTACAAGCGCAAAGGTTGTCAAATTTTTTTTTTTGGCACTGTTCTTAGAGAAATAAATACATTAAGGAATTATGGGTTAAACAACGGGAAGATAATCGAAGCCAAGTCGTGCATGGTTTTCCCTTAGAATTATTATCTTATCTGTTTTCTCAAGTTTTAAAATGTTCGTGTAAGTTTACTTTTAGAGCTTAAGAACCGCGCCTTATTAATTAATTTTTTTAACATTACATTTTTAGTTTCAATCGCTATAATTATCGATCAGATGTATTTTATACAAATTTTGAATATAGTTTCATATTTTAGGCCAGCAAAATTAAAAATAATAAGTGTTCCAAAATTAAAAAAACGGGATCATTTAAATTCATTCACCTTAACCGGGTTTTAAGGTAAAATTTATTACAAAACCACGACTAACTTTTGCGGGGTAATGTTGTTCATTTTAACAACTATATTTCTGTCCATTCATCCGCGATCCGCTCTGTCCTACATATGTACATATCTGTATATCGCAAGTAAAAATATGCACAACTGGATCCAACGAATTTGTTCTTTTTCGGCCTTATTTATTAGATTTCACTAATACTCATTTCAATTTCGAAAAAGTTAAACCTAGTCGAAGCACTTACTCCGTCTTTACGCCACGTCAAACAAATTCTTAAGTCGTTTTAGCGACGGAGTAAATTTACTCCGACTTTACTTCGCCTCTAATCCTGAAAAACTTATTAATACAAAAATAAACGATGATTAGAGGCAGAGTAAGCTAAAACTGGTACATAGTAGGATTAAAGCCGTAGTAAAGCCGTTTTAGTATCTAAATGACATGACATTTAGTAACTAAAAAGGAGTGTAGAAGAAGTTTTTTTATCCGTTTTTTACTAATCGTAAGGCAAAGTGGATAGTTATTTTTCATTTATAAATGATTTAAATTCTTTAAATGCTTTAGTTGTAGTACAAAACTAGTTTAATCCCTTATTATAATAACCAGAGAGATTGTTTTTTTTTGATAATATATTTGACATAAGGAGGGTGTAGCTAAAACCGTTTGACGTGGCGTTAAGATGGAGTAAGTACTTCGACTCGGTTTAACTATTCCGAGGTTGAAACGAGTATTAGTGAAATCTAATAAATAAGGCTGTTGATGTTTAACGGGTTCATGACGTTATCTCGAACGACAAAAATCTAGAATGCAAAAAATCTCGAAAAAAACATTTTTTTTTATCTAGAATGAAAAAATCTCGAATGCACAAAAATCTAGATTGAACAAAAATATCGAGAGACTATATCTAGAAATCTAGAAAAAAATAAATCATTCTGGATTTGTTTGTACCTATATTAAAGTAATTCAAACTCAAATAAAACTCATTATTATATTCAGTTTATTAAACAATTTATTTTTCTGGGCCCGCTTGTGATTATATGTGTTAGTTGACGATAACTAAACACGGTTATTATATGTTGACCTGCACCAAAAAATAAAAAGAAACTTTGCATATACACCCAACCTCGCACCTACCCCAAATCCTATAGCGTGCCCAAGCAGGGGGGCTGCATGCCTCACTGTTTATACGCCGTAATGCTGGGTGCTAGCACTGTACTAATTTTCTTTCAAATAAAACATCAACAAATTATTATTATATTCTATGCCTCTAAGAAATTTGGGACTTATTTCTTATTGTTATAACAAAAAATATTTGGGGTTTGGGTCCCACTTGGGTGAATATGGTTATATTAATTTATTATTAATTCTAGATTTTTGAATTCGATATTTTTTTTCTAGATTTTGCTTTCTAGATTTTTTTTTCGAGATTTTTTCAATTTTAGATTTTTGTTTTCGAGATTTTTACTTTCGAGATTTTTTGCTTTCTAGATTATTTTTTTCTAGATATCGTGGTAAACCCATGTTTAACTGCCCCTGTATATTGAAGGTGAATGTTAATGATTAAATAATTTAATGATATCTTAATAGAGGCAATTTTAAGTTAGTCAAAATAACTAACAAAATAGATTTTTTTATTTGAAAAAAGAAAAAACTGAATGCTGTAATAGTATTTCAATTGGCTTTGATATTACATGTACAAAGTTTAATCAGTTGGAGTCTTATTTCAGAAAATTAAACAAAAAACCGAAATCGTTGTATTTAGTTATATATATAATATATAGATATAAGCTAAAACAAAGTCCGTTATGGCTCAAGCGCAAGTTATGGCAACTAATACAATTTTTTTCTGAAATCACTATCTACAATAATTAAATCAAAAGTATCTGATATAGATAGATAGATAGATAGATAATATTCTTTATTTTTTCATCATAAAGTTTAACAATTTGTATACTTAAGAATAAAGACATGGCAATACACTGCCGTCTGCCTGAGATGACATTTCATAATATGATTTAAAAAATAAAAGAAATAAAATGCAAAAAAAAAAAAAATTTTTATAAAACATAAGAAAATTTAAACAAAAGATATGAATTTATAGTTTACAGTTCAGAGATTAAAATTCCTAATTTTCGCAACTTTTGTATATAGAACTGCAAACAAATATTTTTGAGTTGACAATGTTATCAATTTTACCGTGATTTGAAACACATATATTATACAATTTTGTTTATTTGATTTGGTATTTATAAAAATTAATGACAATTTTAACGTGATTTGAAACACAAAAGAAAAGTATTAAGTTTTGTATCATCAGCAACATAACATAATTTGACCTGATTTATTTAGTTCAAAAATTGCAATAAGTGGGTATTCGACTGTGTGTTAATATAAGAAACTATTACGGTACGAAAGAGCATGTTGGCAATATTTATAGAGGCTGAGCCAGCCCATTTCTCCATTTAAGATTTCGTAAAGTTTTTGTAAGGATATAAAACTTTCCTGAAAATGTAACCGACGAATTTCTTGTAGAATTGGACAAGCAGCAACGAAATGGTAAATATCTTCGTTCACTCTTCCGTTACATAGAACACAAAGCTGAGGCAGATCTGGTCGATGAGGTACAAAGTTTAAATTTAAAATTTCAACTCTTGTTCTAAAAATAATACCTATAACAAAGGCTGAAAAATCGTTACGAAAGTATGTGCCTTCCGAGAGAAGTTGAAGGTTTAAATTACTGTAAATTGCTCTTGATGTCGAAGAAGATGCTTTGGAAAGATTATCCAGAAACATTTTGTGATCAACCTTAGCAACCACGTCAGCAAACTGAGCCTGCCACTCGGCCACATTATTTTCTGATAAGTTTAAAGATGTTTCGTAACATAAAGCTAGTTCGTTCCAGTCTTTGAACGGGGAAGCATTTACTCGAAGTAATTTTTTTAAAATGATTTTGTGAAGACATGATTCACTTCTTTTCATCACTTTAGTTATGAAGTCCGCGTTTGCTTTCAAACTTTGTATGTATATGGGAGCTAAGCCTGTTTCTACATATATGGCATAATTGGGTGTTGAGTTAGGCAAACGAAATAATCTCTTAAAAAAGTTTCTTTGTACGGTTTCAGTATCTGATATATAGGTAAACTGTATCCACTTGAACAGCAACTTCTAACAAGTGTTTTTAATTTTGTAAAATTTTATTCTTATAATTTTACATGTATGTATTTGTAAAATAACATAGATAAATACATATGTATATGTATGAATTTTGAAATACAAAACATAGCTTATTTGTACATTGTTCACAAAAAACGTCACAATTTAATTTGAACATAATAATTTGCATAAATTAGCAAAGTTATACCTTCATTCTAATTAATTTATCAATGAATGTACATTAAGTATAAAAAAAATTACAAAATTGATGATTCAGCTACACTAAGGCTATAAGTGAGGTAGGTTCAAGATAATAATACAGAGTTATTAATTTATTGCAACAATAATGATTTTGCTCGAAAAATCACCGCCAAAACTTCATTATTTTTTTAAACTATTTCTTAACAATGAAAATGCATTGTTCTCAATTCTCAGCTGTTGAGCTCTCCTTTTTTTCGTTTGCAACACCTTAACACGCTCAAATCCCGTGAAATTTTAAATCAAATCTTCCATTATTATTATATTAGATGTTATATACAAAATATACTAATACTGTTAGACTCAAATTAAAGTTCTTTGATTTGACATCAAAAACGGTTGTTTCAATCTTTAGAATTTTATAATACAAATACTTTGCATAAATTAATTTTCTATAAACGACTTTTTTGTATTCTCTCGAAGTAGAATTTTATGATAAGAATAGAATTACACAAAATTAAAAATTTTAATTATAATCCATACATATATACATAGGTATTAAGAAATACGAATACAATTTGTTATTCAAAATGTAAAACATGCCGGTATTTCATTTTACTACATATCATATCTACTCAGACTTAATAAGTTTCAGCTGGTGCGTCATATACAACTGGCTAAAAACCACAAAATAAAAAAACAACAAACATTTGAGGTCAATGCTGTCATTTTTACCACCAGCCACAAACTGTGAACTCACAAAATTGTCTTTGTATGTAACAAAGCAAGTTTGTAGCACTTAAGCGAATCCCCATCAAAATGTCATATAAGTAAAATACTCATATAAAAGTTCACCAAATAAGAATAAAAGCTTAAACAAAGTAATGTATACATCTACATAAATACATCTCATTCTCATCTTCTTCGTCTGGTCAATAAACAAAAAAAAATATATAAAATTTGAGAGTATCTTTTATATTTATTCCAACGAAATGATCAGATGTTTTGTTTTGTATGTTTTTTCTTTGAATAAAATGTGATGGAAGAAAGAATAATGTATGGTTTGAGTGAAGCTACAAATCGAGTTCGTCACAAATTGAACTCTTTTGTTTTCTGTTTTTTTTTTTTTTTTCATTTGAATTCTATTTTGCCCATACCATTCTGTCTATGACATAAAAACCTGTTCGGCAAGTATATTTTTTTGAGAGTGTGTATATAAATTGATCGAGGTATAGATTTACACATGTGGAATAGGGAGGCGATGTGAATAAGTAAGTAAATGCGGTTTGCATTTAAGAGAATTAATACAAAGCATATCATTTTAAGAGAAAATCAGCTGATCTCTTGTAGAAACAAAATGTATCTCTTACATTAACTGTTTTAATGTTATGTTTTTTTTTTTTTATTGTATTTGCACAAGATATAAATTTGAAGATCTTATATATACTTAAAGTGCGGTTAACTAAGTTAAACACACTTGAAATAACGTTATAAAAATCAACTTCATGTTGTATTTCATTTAATTTATACAGTCCTAATTACTAACTAATTAAATCAAGGCTATTTAATATCATGGATATTTATTTTGCATTTATAAATTATTAAAATTCTTTAAACGCTTAAGCTGCAGGAAGAAGAAGGCCAAAGCAGTGCAAAACTCGTTTTTATCCCATGACACTGAGGGATGAAGATTTCCGCTCGAAGTACCGATTTTCGAAAGAAAATATGAACAAATAAATAGCCGTAGCTCGGCCTTCCCTAAATGTCTGAGAAGTATCTATGAACATAAGCAAAAATATATTTGTTTTTATCTGTTGTAATCTGCAAATTATTTATTCGCATACTTTTGAGAACTATCCCAGTTTTCAGACTGTTTTCTATTATTTTGTTTATCGTTTCATTTCGACAAAATACAAAATGCAAAAATATGTTTGTTTTTATCTGTTGTAATCTGCAAATTATTTATTCGCATACTTTTGAGAACTATCCCAGTTTTCAGACTGTTTTCTATTATTTTGTTTATCGTTTCATTTCGACAAAATACCAAGTGCTTCGACTCGGTTACCCTATTCCGAGGTTGAAACGAGTATATATTAGTGAAATCTAAAAAATAAGGCTGAATATTTTTTTTAATAAAGTAAGAAGTGCATCATGCAAGTTTTTCGACAAATGGCGCTGTTAAAAAAAAATCTAAAAATTTGCTAAAAACTCTGAAAATATCCAGAATTTTTCGGTAATGAACACTGGATAGTAGTCACGGGTTGGCAAACCAGTAAATTAAAAAACTAACAATGTCAGGCTGCAGCTGCACAAATAACGTTGCTCATTTGACAAGAATTAGAATAAGAATTTATTTAATTTTATTTAAATTTTGTATGAAAAAACATTTGTTTCTAAATAAAAAAAAAAAAAAAATAAAACAAAATTACGGTGTTGCGCAGATAAGAATTCAAAAAATAAAAGCTTTCGTATGCATATATGTATGAGTTATCTCTTTCAATTTAATTGCTTGATTGAATGATTTGAAAAATGCCTTCATAAATAGTTGTTCAATGTTTTGTGTACTTATACTTATTGCGGAAACAAATTTTATCACTTCCTTAATTTAAGTTTGCATTAAATAAAAATTACGAATATAATAGAGTTTATATTTCTATAACCAATATCACTAAAAACAATGCTTTTTAGTAGAAAATTTTGTGTTTTTAAATGATTGTTATTAACTAACATCAAAAGATTAGCATCACAATATGATATTATAATTTTCATTCTTTGTAGATATTTTTGCGGTCTATGCCTTAAAATTAAGTCGTACAATGAACCCTATTTGAATTTTAAATTTTACATTTTTTTCTTGTCATATAGGTGATGATGGAGAGAACATTGATGGCTTTTTTGATTGGGTCAGTCATATCAGACATAAATTATAATTAAATTAAATGGGTATATAGACGTTAAAATTGTTCGTTGACATTTTTATCTTTTGGTTATGATGTTTGTTATAATTTGATTCATTAATTTTTGAATAAAAGTGCATTTCATATAACGGGCCAACAAACATTGGGTTAATTATGAACAAGACTAACCTGGGTAGCTTTTGGTTTAATTTAGGTAAAATGAGTAAAGAAAACTGGCGGACAGTATTTTGTACATGAAACGGTTTTAACTGCATAAGCAGTATTTTTTTCTGTAATCTGTTAATGGTTAGATAATTTTAATTGCACTACTAGGTTTGATTTATTGATTTATGTAAATTCTTAGAGAAATTTAACAACATTGTTGAATATTATTTGAAGGTGGACCTATATACTATAAGTTCCTATAGTCCCTATGGCAAAAATGGCCCTGTATATATGTATGCACAATGATTTAACTGAATAGTTTATTCATAATTTTTTTAAAAGAATAAATTAATCAATACTTCTTTAAATAGTAGGTTCTTCGATCTCTATTACATTATTGACATTTTGCATAACAAGTGCATTGTCAATATATATACTCTTCCACAATGCAATTTCTCTCCGTTATCATATTCACAGAAATAAATAAACTGAATGTTCCTTGACTGTGAAAAGAGCTATTTCTTGAAGAAAGTTTCCGTTTCCTCTTTTTCTTCTCTATCGTTTAAAAAATAAAACCGCAAATATATAGGAAAATACAGTCAGTTTTCTTCTTTTTTTTTCATTTCATTTACGACCAACTTGTAGTGAAAATAAAACGTTCCAGAGCAACTCTTCAAAGGCATACACATACCTATTTATATAATATACAATTTTGCAATGACTGCTCCAGGGACTATAGTTAAAAAAAAATTGAAAAAAAAAAAAAAAAATACAAGACTATACGAAAATAGGGGGATATTTTCAGGACACGACCAGATATCGATTCATGTTCTGCTTATTTGCTTTTACGACCTTTCCAAAGAAATATAACGAAATATAAAAAAAAAATTAAAAAAAAGAAAACAGAAAATAAACTCAAAACGAAACTGGTGATTCTGAAAAACCGATGTTATAGTCATTCTTATTGATGCACCTAAGGAAACCACGCGCCTCCAACCTCTTCAATACTATGGTCAAAAAGGAAAAAAAAAAAAAAATAAAAACTGAACCATCGAAAGAACGTATTAAAAAATGTATATACCCTCCTCTGCTGCCGTAATAAAATATTCTTCTGGTCGGGGTAGTATAAGGAAGCTTGCTCTCCAGCACGCTGTACCGCAGATAAATGCTTTAATTTATTTACAAACATAAAATAAAATGCAAATAAAAAATCAAATAGGTTCTTTTTTCTTCATAGACAACGACAATGACGACGACGTTGCAGAAAAAGAAATCGAAAGGGAAAGAGATAAATAAGGAAAATGAAGAAAAACTGGAAATAATAAATGGCGCCCAACGTGGGTCATGTTGATTTTCATATATAGCAAGGATCAAGAAGCCACCCAACCAAAACCCACAGCAGACTACTCTTTATGTCTTTCTGGAATGTTTGTTTCTTGCAGAAAATAAGTATCTAAGTATATAGGTAGCTGGGTTATAGTATAGAAAGTTGGCGGGAAAATTCAGTTTTGCACGCAATCAAATTTCTACACTGTGTGTGTATATATTATTTGGCTTTTATGACTCCCTTTGGTTTTACGATATTATGTCTAATTACGATCCAAATCATGGTGGCATAAAATAACCCGGCTCACATACCTATACAATACCAAAGTTTTTCTTCCGTTTTTTTCTTGTGGAAATATCTGAAAGTTTGCGATGGAATTTCTATAGATATCATAGAAAAAAAAATGTTGAGATATGCAAATTTTGGTGGAGGCATTTTGAAAAGGGATTAACACAGTAAGTCTCATTTTCCTGAGAAGGGTGTCTTTTTGTTTTTTTTTTCTGTTTTTTTCTTAACAGAAAAAATTAGGCAATTGCAATAGAAATGTTAACGCGCACACAAATATTTTATAACTGATAAGAAAGCTGGCTGGCTGACTGACTTTAAGAAGTGTATGCGTGCGTTAAATGGATATTTAAGTACTTTTTGTTGTTGTTGTTATTGTTTTTTGTGATTTCAATGAAAACTCCATAAAATAAAGGGGATTCAGTGGGATTACTGTTAAACGTTTGGATGGATAAAGTTCTGTAATGGGATTCATTGAAACAATGGAAATAATTCAAAGGCAGATCGTGTTGTGCGTCGTCGTCGTCTTCGGTTGTATATATTGAATTAGATATATTAAGAATGAAAAAGTTCTTTGGTACGAAATGTTTTTTTTTTTTTTTATTGAACTCTAAGGTGTATAAGTCTAAATTTTGTTTTTTTTTTGTTAAGTAGTAACTGCTTCTAAGCAATTAAACTTTAATGTTATTTTAATACAATCAGTTGAATGTACATAAAACGTTTGACTACTAAAATCTGTTCCTTACAATAAAATTCAGTAATGTTGTAAATTTTGGCTCCAAAACTGTTGACACCGTTTGAAAAAATATTGTAAATAATAAATTTTATTACCACCGAGTATTTAAAAAACTTTTAAGGAAGTGGCAACATAAATAAATTAATATAAAAGTTAAAATTGAATTACAGCGTTTTTATTGTTGATTTATTTGAAGTTTATAAAGGACTCTTTATTTTTGAGACTTTTTTAAACATTTTCAGAGGTAAAACTGCGTCAAAACTGTCAAATCAGCTGTCAAACAAACAAGTGTTCCCAATTATTCTCTGCCTCTAAATACAAAAACACAAAGAAACTCTGCAAACTGAAATGATTCACTGACGTGGTTTACGTTTAATTATAAAAGCGTAACTTTTTTTGTAACTGACCGTGGTGAAGCGATTTTAAGATATTTTTACAGTGGTAAAAAAAATGTTTTCCAAAAAATTTGTTACGGCATCGTATTTTTTTTTTTCAACATCGATTTAGAAGTAATTACACGTGGATTGCCTAAATACACGTGTAACATTAAATACACGTGTAAATATATATACCACAGCCCTCGATTTTATCTTGTCACTTGTACAAAAAAATTCAACACGTGTATCTTCTAAATACACGTGTAAATATAAAAGCGTTACTTTTTCTGTAACTGATATAACTGATTTCAAAATATTTTTAGAGTGTTAAAGAACGGTTTTTTGGTAGGTTTTTTGGATATCATGTCACATCAAAAAATAAAAATTTTCCAAAAAATTAGTAACGGCATTATTTATGTATTTATCAACGTCTTTTGAACCATTAAACATCATAAGTACGATTTAGAAGTACTTACATATATGTAATTACTAATTACACGTGTATTGTCTAAATACACGTTTATCATTAAATACACGTGTAAATATAAATACACCTTATAACACGGATACACGTGTACACATGTATTAAGGGGCTCAAATATATACACGTGCTCTTACACGAATATTTTAATTGCACGTGTAACACTGATACACGTGTACCTACAAGTGCAGTAGGGGGCTCTAGAATTTACTGTATTATAGTATATTCAATTAAGTAGGTTTACATTTAGCGAAAATTCTCTTTTATGAAGTAAAATTTAGTTTTTTTTAATTCTAATTATAGGATCAAGAACGCGATTCTTTATTGTTTTAATTTATGAGAAATTCAAGGATTATATTTATCATTCATTTTCTATACCTATGCCTATTATAATGTACCTACTTAGAAAGCCTCACTACTAAAAAAAAACGATAACTTATGATGTTATTTATAGCGAAACAAACACCTTAATTCCCGTTGAAATATATATAAAACAAATCTTATTCTAAGGGAAAGGAGAAAAGACCTTTTTTTAATTGGGAGCAATAATACGATTTAAGAACCTTGATTTAGATTTTTAAACGTAATGCCATAAATAAAATAATCAGAATTTTAGGTTCATTTCCTTTAAATTAATGTTCAGGAAGGACCCTCTGTTTTCATTTTTTTTTTGTCTCTTTTGCCAAAATGTATTTCTAATTTCTAATTCCATCCACATGCCAACTTTCATTAAACACCATCAGTCAATGCAACAACCATCAGCACGAGCAAAAAAAAAAGAAACAACTTTTAAATTACTTTCTCTTGAAATTCATTTGAAAAAGAAAAAACAAAATTAAAAAAAACATTTGTTAGCCGCTGTTTATTGCCATAATTATCATGCTATGCTCCGGCGGATTCCTAATTTTCCTTCCATCACAAATTATAATTGAATTATTCATCAAGGAAGCGACCATATTTTGCCGCATAAATTGTATTCATTCCTTGTTATTATGATATACAATTTGATTTTCTCTCATTTCTCATAACTCTTGTGTTCTTTTTTTGTTCTGTGGAATTCTATGCTGGGAGCTGTGTTTTGGGTTCTGGTCTTCGCTTCGACGCTAATTAAGAACCCACTCGCAACGGGCGGCACGGATTTTCTCATTCTTTCTTTTCAAATACAAAAGATGAAAAATATGATTGCAAAACGAAACAGGTCTTCTTGTGTTAGTGTTATAATGTATAAATGCGCGTAGGAATTGAGTTTGAAGGCAAGAAAAAAAAAATAAGCAAAAAAAGAAGAAAGAAAAAGAAAAAAAATCTGCTTAATTATTTGGACAGGATAATAACTCATGACAGCTGCTGTGCTTTCCTACTATGCGGGTTTTAGCAGTGCAGCTATACATTATGATAAATAATTCGCCGAAAGGATTATGTGCTTTTTTTTTTGCTCATAAAGCAAAAATGCTACTTTTGCTGGTGAAATAAATTTATTTAACATTTAATTTGTGTCGACAAATGAGCTGGGAAAATATTTTTACCCGCAAGGTTGTGTATGTCGCATTGTTCGTTGTTAAAAGGAATTTGTATATATAGCTACTATTTATGTCAACACCCGCCGCGCACTGCCGCTGGCTTCGCCCACATAATATTTCTCAGAAATCTACAAAATAGAAATTACAAGAAATTTAAAAATTTTAACTACGGAAATTAATTTTAAGTGAATTATTTTTTCTCTGAGATTATTTTTTAGATTAAATTCTCTTTGTAGAAAATTCTATATGTTTTGTCTGTTGGTGGATGAGATAATCCTCTTCCTTCGGCTTTTTTGGTCACTGGAATTTGCAATGAAACAAAGTTACATTGATTTGTTCCCAACGTTTCGACAGGGATTGCTGTCTTCTTCAGGGGATCTTTATTCGAAACAGTATAAAATAACAATTAAAGATAACATGTATGCAAAGAAAATTACAAAATCAATTTTAGTGGTGAATAACTTACGTTGAAATCAAATTGACATAATGACATCAATGAAAATTCTATATACATATGTATATATTTTTTTTTTTTGATTTTTTTTTTGAGGAACAGAAAAAAGGAATGGTAATAAAATAACCTACAGCCTAAACACAAATAGTCTTAACAATCTTAAATTATAATAAATAACGCTTCTGCTTCCGTATCTATAATACCTTTACTATACGGGGTGATTTGAATAAGATAGTACAAAAATTAGAGCTTGTAGGTTGGATTGAGAAGGGTAGTAATTTTTTGTATTTTTTCCTCATTTAGGCTTGTAAGCTTAATTTTCTTAAAAAAATTAGCTAAAATCGAAAGAAAATAAATTTATAAGAACGGCAACACTTAAAATATTTAGCTTTTTGAAAACCAGAATCAACCTATCATTTTATTTTTATATCAAAGAGATATTTTTTGAAAAAATTAATTTACAAACTCAAAATTTTGAAAAGGAAAATTTGTTGAAACTAATTTTGTATTTTTTCAAAAGTACTATTTAAAAGTTTTATTAACTTGTACTTTTGTTTTGTATTGTGCTATTTAATTTTATTATTTTTATATAATTTTATTTTATTTTAGTTTTTTTTATTTTATTTGATTTTGTTTTATTTTTATTTTTATTTTGTTTTATTTTATTTTATTTTATTTTATTTTATTTTATTTTATATTATTTTATTTTATTATATTTTATTTTATTTGATTTGATTTTTTTTTATTTTATTTGATTTTTTTTATTTTTATTTTATTTTATTTTGTTTTATTATAGGTATTAAATTTCATTTTATTTTATTTGTATTGTGTTGAATGATTTTGGAATCGAAAAAATTATGTACTTAGTACATATTAAGCTTTGACCACCGACCAGCCTGATTTTTACATTTCATCCTTAGCGAAGCTAAAAGCGTTAAGAAAACAAATAAATATCCACAGTGAAACCAAATCTATACAAAAAACCAAAAATGTTCACACAATTCTCTTCATTGCCCTAGAAACTTGTCAAGAGTGTGTTAGTTAGGTGTACCTACATGCATCTAAATACAACCCCATAATCCGTACTTTATTTTGCAACTACCCGCAGGCCTCAGCTGTTTAATATAACTGTATTTATGTAATTGAATAGTTTGTTATATCCTTGTAAATTGACCATGAGCAACGAAATAAACCCATTCATTTACTACTGCACAGAGCTAAAAGTTGTGCAAACATTCCCTATGGGTTTTACACGTGAATCAGCGAAAATGTAAACACAAAAGCACACCCCCGCATAGGTACATATATAAATACCTACAATCTACATTTTATACACAGATCATTCCAACCTTGTCGTCAGCAATCAATCGCATGACTTCACCTTTCAATCAATCGTTAATTAGCTAGGGAAATTGAAATCCTTTCTACATACTCTTCAACAGCGAATATTTGCCCTTAGCCATGGATCAATATATAAATATACAATACTCGTACTGTATAACATATAGCTAGCACCTTCATCAAAGTAAAATCATTTGCAGAATAACTTCCAATTCGTGATGTTTACCTTTTAAATTCTCTTCTAATTAATCAAATATCAAGTTCCACCTTTTTGATTTTGCAATTATTTATATTCAACTTTCTTATTCTATCATCAAGTGGCCTTCAAAATACATATAGAAAAGTAGGAAATTTGAAGAATACAACCCCCTTGAATAGACGGTAAAGCAACCCCATAACGAAGTTTATACTCATTTGATTTTCCTTTGAAATAATATCTAGGGGAAAATAACATTCACCGCTTTCGAGTAAAAGTCCACTGATGTAAAAGCGGACAGATGATTAATTGGAAATCCCTCTATGCGAAATCTACTATAAAGCCTTAAATTTCCTTTTCACTTTACACACATATAGTTTTACTTAGAATAAAAGTTTAAATGCAATAGTGTGTGAAATTTAATTAAGATTCAATCTCACGTGAGGTAGGTGTTTATTCTCACCTTATATAGCTTATACCTATATATATCTACTTATTTCATTCTAGTCTTAGTCCTGATTGAAAATAAAAGGATTGCCAATGTATATTAGCAAGGAAATTATTTTCAAATCGAAAATCAATGGAAATTATTTTGCCAATTAGCACATCCATCCATTTTCCCAATTAGCACCCATCCCACACAGTCCTTTCCGTCAGGCTATTGAGTTGCGATTGAGACTGGTCAATCGAAAAGCGAAGAAAATACTATTTTTATACTTCAAATTGAAATGAAAAGCAAGAAGGTCGGGTGAATATCACTGATACATGTTTGTTTTATCTTAAAAATAAAATAAAATAAAATAAAATAAAATAAAATAAAATAAAATAAAATAAAATAAAATAAAATAAAATAAAACAAAATAAAATTAAATTAAATTAAAAAAAAAATAAAATAAAATACAATAAGGTAATACTTTTTTGAAAAAGATCAAGGTGATATTTTTTTTGGAAAAGATCAAGATCACAGAGAGTTTTACCCATATGTATGTACTATGTAGGTACATTTCAAAATTGTATAAGTGGAATATTTCGTCGACAGTATAAACAGTCGGCCCTAAGACTTGAAATGTTCAAAATTTCAAGCTGAATATTTTTTGTCTACACCTTCTTTTTCAACCTATTATAGAAATTTAAATAAATTAAATTGGCAAAATGGGGTTGGGTGCGCTGGTCACGATAGACAAAATTTTTTTTACTTATGCGACTTTGGGTGGTCGAGTAAAATGTCCAGCCCGTTAGAAATTATTTTGTTTAATCTGAAATGTTACACATTCAATTAATGTTTAATGTGTCCTTCTATCTTTATTATATAACTGAACCAATTTCGTTGAAATTTTAAATCTTCTTGCGAGATGGTTTTAGTAAGTGATTTGAGTAAAATTCTCCCTCTGCCAAGCTGACTTTTAAAAATATGTAGAAAGTGATTAGAATGTTAAAATTTAGCACGGCATATATTTAAGTTGTCCCCCCCACTACCACTACCACAGCCACTTTCCTTATATTAAAATATTATCCATATATTTAAACGTCCTTAGAAGGCTTAACATTTTAACCCGCCTACTACCACGCCCAATGATGTTGTAGTTGAGATTTTTCCTTATTGTAAATTCCTAGAAAGTTGAAATTTTGTTATTAAAATCTTTTAAATGTAAAGCACGATATGTGGAATTTTTGTTAATCCACCTACTTCCACACCCATTTTTCGTATAATTGAGATATTTCTTTGTATCCATATTAAGTTTCAGGGTTCGGCTGGTTAAAAAAAAAAATATTTTCCAATATATGAATGAAACACATTTACATATTTTTGGTGAATAATTTTTGAAAACTTTATTTTTCTATTTTCGAATTTCAAGTATTCATCTGTATATCTAATGTACAAATATTTTAATTTTCAAAAAAAATTCCTTACAACAACTAATTTTTAAAAAAATCTTTCAACTATACAAACTCTTTAGCTGTTTGTATTTAATAAAAATTTGAGCTTATTACCAATTTACACTGCTTAACCCTATTCATAAATTATGTACATAATAAGCTATGCAATGACGGTTTTTGTTTTTATAGCTTAAACCAAATCACTTGGCCATTTTACTGCGCAGCTCTCTTTTAATTTCTCACAAAAAAAATACGAAAATCACTGAAAATCATTGGGCCCTACCAATAATCAAATTTAGTGACGACTTAAATATTTCAGTAAAATGGACCATAATAGAATGGGCTCTAGCTAATAAACCATATATTGTATGATCTTAATATTCAAGTGGACTCTTAATAATGAATCATATATTGAATGGACTTCAAAAAATTAAACATTCCATGAATGGTACATTATTTTGGATCACCAGAATTAAGGTTAATTTTACTGAAATATTTAAGTCGTCGCTTAATTTGATTATTAGTAGGGCCCATTGAGTTTTGCTTATAGCTTCGCTCACTTTACTCATTAAATATCTTGCGCACCATTTTTGTTCTCTTAAATCCTCTCTCTGCGCAACCGACCGTTGGCCAAGTGATTTGGTTCAAGCTGTACTAATGACAGCTACTATAATTGTTATAATTTTATAATTCCGCTTTTGTACCCGCTTAGGTCGGAACTGGAGATATTTATGACACATAAATATGCTTCCGTTATTGTTTCGGGCTGTAGGGTAGAAAAGGGCAAATTAGACCACTTAATCTTCAAGCTTTCTTTACTTTTTTTATAATATTTCTTGCAAATAATAGGCCTATCAAAAATACGCATATTCTAACGTTGACTAGAATAAGGCCTTATTCTCTGTGTATGCATTATAACTCTGTTAAACCAGAGTTTGCTAATCCTGCAAATAAATGGAATTCGAGTTAACATGAGGAAATAGAAGCAATTTTTCATTGTAACATGCATGAATGAGGTTTGAAGAAAAAATACAAAATATTTGAATTCCTTATTTAAGAGTTATTGCATTTCATCATCACAGGTTTTTTGTTTAAAAAAATTAGTTCAATTAAGTGGTAAATGACAACTTATTATGTAGGTAAGTTAAAACAAAGACATCAGGGGCCCTACTCTGTATTTTTTTCCGAAAATGAAATATTCCGAAAACATATTTTGTACTCCCTATTTCTAAAATAGAATGAAATCTACTATTTACGGATTGACAATTCCGAAAGTGAAATTTTCGTACCTGGAAACTAGTTTCATAAACATTTTTGAAACATTTTTTTCTTAAACAAATGTGATAAAGAAACTAACAAGAAAAGTCTTTAAATGTACCTAAGTTTTTTAACAAAATCTTAGTGATATAGTAACAATTTAAGTAAATACCATTTATTTATACAGGAAATCACACACCTATATCTCCTAGAATACCCCACTTCGAAAATAAATATGTTTTAGCTTCTCGCCTTTTATTTCATTCATTTTGAAATTTATGTGTTTTGAACACAATAGTTTTTTCTATAGCACTGCAGACTTCCGCAATAGAATTTGATGTTGTTTGTTGAGACTACCAATGCTGATAGCCCCCTTTCCTAAAAACTTTAGAGTAACAGTTTATTTTAAGATAGCTGCAGCTGAAGCAGAAAGTTCATCTTGTATAGAATTTCAAAAATATAGAAAAGCATTTTTCGACAGGCGAAAATTCTGTATAAAACTAAAATGGTAAAGAATTGTTAAACAATGAAATGAATCTTTGTCTTCAATCGAATTTTAAATTCTATCGCGCATTTCCACGATATTAGATTTGTCCCGTAAAATTATCCGCAACCGGATCAATCCATTTTTATATTTTTAAGAAAAATAATAACCAACAGCAAAAAAGAAAATCGTAAATCGTGAATGAAATGAAGTTTTATTTGTGTCAAATACTGAAGACAAAAATGGTTATTTCTATGGAAGGTTGGAAAGATTTTTTTAACGAAAAAAAATAACTTATCTTTTCCATGCATTTTTCTAGAGATGCGGGTCAGAAAAGTCGCAAGATTCTTAAAACAGGGTCAAATTAGCCACTTTTTAAAAAGGTCGTATCATTGTCACATGAGGCAAAAAGGGGTCAAAATGCGAATAAAGTCGCATAGCGGCAACACTGCTTATGAGTGTGCCCGCTGACAAGCTGACTCATCCACTGGCTTTCCTGATTATGCACAGGCCCAAAGTATCGTTCATGCATGTGTGATCGTAGATACCATCACTATTTAAGATTCATATCTTTTTAAATTAATACGTAATTTAAAGTCATTAAGAGAAATTCCTCGTAAATATTTAAGAGCGTATAGAGGTTTTATTTTGAAATGAAAGATACTCGTAAGACCGCTTTTAATTAGTCCATTAAAATCTTGATTTTTTTTTCATTTTCTTCAGGAAACCACTTAGAATTTTTAAAACAAAATGCAATGTTTAAAAAAAAAAATTTTTCCCTGATAAAGATAATTTATATTTTATTTTTTCATCTAGAAAAATATAACGATACCATCTTTTTTTCTTTCTTTTTTTTGGTTGTCAGTTTGTCACCCCATTATGTTTGGCATATATGTACAAAAAATTCATTTTGCTATCGCATCGTCATGAGTTTCAAAAGAAAAAGAGTCATGTTAAAATAAAAACTAACAATTTCATACAATTTCAAAAGAAGTATGTATTAATAAAAGATATTTTTCTTAAATACATCTGACTGGCGAGACGAGTTGGAAAAAATAAAATAAAATAAAATAAAATGAGAATACATGGGAAAACTTATACAAAATACAAAAAAACAACACTAAAAACGAAAATTCTATATCGATTTCTTTTTTGCTGTAGCACTACACCCCCATCACTACTAAGTATGTGGGTATATATAGGAACTATCCAGAAGCTATAAGAAAACTCATGTGACGATGAAAATCGAAAGAAAATTAAGGGGAGTTCTTGCTGCAGATAAAACATAAGACACCCCCAAAAAAAAAATAAAACAACCCCATAGCCCGGACCCGAACCCCAACTCGAAAAACTGAAGCCGAACATTCCCATGAATCATGAAATTTAATCAATAAAATAGTCTTGGGATTTTCGGATGTGAATAGATGTGGCAAATCGCAAAGAACTTTGTAGGAATTTTAAAGGAAACCCAAGAAAAATGTGAGTCAGTGATATAGGAGTAAGTACAGATATTTTTTGGGTGGAGGACTAAACCCATCGCGCCGCGCGGTTGAGTTGGAAATGTTCGTGGAGTAAAATGTATAGAGACTTAAGGTATATATATAGCTGTTTGTAATGTAAGCCAAGAAGAGATGATATTTCTCTTTCTTGCACTTGATTTACTTTGTCTTTTATGAAATCAGTGATGATATTTTCTTTTGTTCATTATTTTGTTTATTTTTATTGTTAGAAGGTTCTAAGACTTCCTCCATATTGTCCACGTAGAGGATATTGTTAGTTAAATAACTTGAATCTTAAAGTCCAATTTCTCAAGTAGGTATCTATTTAATCTATATATTTTTCAAGAAAATAAAACTTATAGTAGAAGATGCCGCCATACTCCATAGGACGACCTCTCTCATCGAGTTACCAGATAAGGAGTATACAATTTTTTAAGTATAGGGTCTAAACTAACATTTTGCGCATGGGTTGTCTGGCGAAATACTGTCAAGGCATAGAGTTGCCACGCTTTAGAGGTTTTTTTTTTTTTTTAATGATCTTATCCAACTCATATGGTAGATTTTAGTGATAAAAAAATATCATGTGAAAGGAAACTTTATTTAAAAATTTTAAAAATTAATTTTTTTTAATCGGAATTTTAGTAGGGTAAACGAAGAGAAATGTGAAGATAAGATTCTATCTTCTAAACGAAAAATGATCGAGAGGTTTTTGTTTCTTTAATCGATATATTTTATATATACAAGAAAGTCATACATATAAAAGAAAATCCTAGAAAATCGAGATAAAAAGATTTGAAAAACAAAGAAATGAAAAATAGACGTCGGAGAAAAAAATCACCTAAAATCAAGATGATGTTTTCTAGAAATAAATTTTATAGATCTCGTCTCGCCGGCACACGTCTCGTTTTTACACCGCATTGTGAACCGGGCTTCAACTCAGAAGAAGATTTAATTATGAAGAAAAACTTTCAACTGTCAATATAATCTATCGAAATCAAAGTGCAACATTATGTTTGTTAACTGCCACTTTTTGCTGCAGTTTACCAACTTGTCAAAAATTTCTATGGGATTTGACAGCAAATTTCTTTTTATTTCTGAACTCAAAAGATTACCCGCTGAACCGCCATCTTGTTTTTAGTTTGATGGCGCTTTTGTGGTAAAGAGACACAATTTATGTATTGGTAACAAAAACAGTTTATTTTACTAATGTATTTGTGCTGTAAGTGTGCGGAGTTTTTATTCTAAAAGCATGTGTCACAAAATTACCGGTCAGTACCGTGGTAGTGTTATTCAAGCGTGTTACGAAATATTTTGGGGTGATTTTTGAAATATTATATTTTTTTTAAAGTCACATAAGTAAAAATTAAATCGGAAATTTTTTTCTCAGAAGCAGTGAGATGTGAGGGTATTTTAAAGCCTTAATGACAGTACTATGGCATATAAATTTATAATGAATTTAAATTAAATGATTTCGAGCAATATTGTTAAAAATCCTGATATTTTTTCTATTTAGAATGGCACCAGTACTTCAGAAAAAAAAAACAAATAAAATCAGATCTTGCAATAAATATTGAGTAATAATCCATTATAAAAATAGGAACTGCTAACCTGTCCTATCGTTTTTGTTTCACAACCCACATTTTTCTTATGGAGAAAAAATTTTTTCACCACCATTTTTTTTTGTTGAAAAGAATTGATGTAGGTATATTGTATGTACTAGGCTTGAATAGGAAATAATTGAAAAGAAAAATAATGGATTTTATCTGTTCGTTTTTGTTTTTATTTATTTTTAACCTCCAATGATCTATTTAATGTTGAATATTTTTTTTTTAATTGTAACTTTCAAATGTCCTACCAAAAGTGAAATATATTTTTTTTGAAGATATTTTCGTTAAAACTAGCTTTTAAAATTTAACTGGAGGAAAATGACATTTTAGTTTATTCGCTTGTTTATCGGCCCTTTATAACTAATATTGGTTGGTGCAACCAATATATGCCATTTTAAAATTTAACGAAGCAGTAAATATTTAAAAGCGTCTGGTGCAGCTGGCCATAAAAGTTACAATTTTCTTTTAAATTTTTAAACGTCAAAACATAATAGGGGATTCAGAACCTCATCAAAAAGAATTAGATCGTATTAAAATTCAAAAATAAAAAAAAACTGTGTCAGTGCCGTATCTTCCAGATTAAGCACTTTTCACTATATTTTGTGTTCCTTAAAAGTTGATAGCAAAATTTTAATTTAAAAATCACAGTTGGCAGATAATCACCCATCTGTCAGTTTTATATCATTTCAGTTAATCCAGAGTTAACTTACCAACTTTGTTGACTGAACTTGGCATACCTATATACCTATTAACCGAAAATCATGTTTCAGGGGTTACATCGGGTTCAACAGCAATTAAGTGGGATATGATATGTCTGTCAGATTTATTTCTTTTCAGTTATAAGCCATAATTATAATAATTGACTGAAAATCATTTTTCAGGAGTTTACTCGGGTTTAACTCCGATTAAGTAGAATGATCTCGCTGGTTAAACTGGTTCCAAGTAAATGTTCTCTCCCTCACCTCAATATAATTTATGTATCTACATCTCTTGTTTAAATAAACAGAATGCTCAAAAACACAAATAGTATATTCCTCTCCTAAAGTTTTTATTTGAAAACAAAAATATAACAACGCTGCATTTTGCATGTAAGTGTTTCATGGCAAGATAAATTTAATAAAATATTTATTCGCTCACAAAATGTAATTTCATAAAACGGGTGCAAGATTGCAAGTCCTTTTCCTAACGTTGTTATTTTTCCTTTTAACTTACAACGTAGATATATTATATAATATACAGTTAATGAGTCACACACCGACAAAGATATGGAATTAATATAACTAACTGGTATATGTATGTATATAATGTAGGAAGTATGGGTGTTGGAGTAAATATATTATAGTTTCCACGGCGACCATATTTTTTTTGTTGGATGGTGTTCATCCGGCGTGAATAAATGAAACTAATTACAATGTTTAAAAGAAATGGCAAGGAAAAAATAATAAAATCCCAAACATGCAACAGGACTTTTGTATAGGATGCACAAAGAGTTGAAAAAAAAAAAATAAGAAGAAGAATCTTTCGAGGTGCGGTTCGCTGTTATTACTTACTCTTGCAAACGAACCAAGGAATATTCTTCCGTCGCTGTATTTTTTTTTTTTTTTTTGTAACTATCCTAAGAATGGCAGGATAATAAATTATTGTGCAGCCAGGAAGAAGTCGGCGTACATATATGATGTAATGTGCGAGAAAATGTACCAATTAATTGTGGAAGTTCTTTACGATATAGCATGACTCATAAACTCCGCCGGTCGGAAGAAAGAATATTCTTCACAGGGCCTGGGAGTTCCCCACAACATACATTCATCGTCGTCGTCGTCGTCGAATCGTCTGTGGGAGACATTCAGAAACGAATTGCCAGACAGACATTGTGGAATGATGGTTGGTTGGTAAACAAAATTTATTATAACCCCTCCAAACAATTTAGGTTTGTTGTTTCGCATCTTTTCTGATAAGAAAGAGAGGAATTTTATAAGTATACCTTCCCAAATGGATTGTGGGTTATTTCAAGGTTAATGTCCTCTTGGGGCTTATAATATAGAAGATGTGCTAGGGTACACATATCTGTATATTATAGCTACCAGTTGACACTAAGAAATAGAAGATGTTGTATTTCTAACACGCTATTTTTTTTTTGTTGCTTTCGTTTTATTTCCGTTTGCCTGCCCTTTGAATTCTGCTCCGTGTTGCAGGTTATACAAATAACGGAAGAAGGAAATAACTCAATGCTGAGTTCTTGGATAGAGGGTAGACACAAGAAGGTATGTTATGGTAGGTAGGTATGACGAAGACGAACGTATAATCAGTAAATTATGGCAAACGGAGGTAGAGTCAACGTCAGATAAAATTAAATGATACGAAGGTGGTATAAATTCATGTTAAAGAGAAGTTAGGTGGTAACAATGCTCATTAACATCTTTCCAATTAGTGCGATGAGAAATGGTCTCATTTAGTATCTACATATAAACCTTTACACATTGGTAGGTACCTACCTACCTACATATATCAAGCCTTAAAATAATTGTTTTTAGAATATCTTTTCAAAACATCCCTACTAGTAAAATTATAACTAGTCCAGATAGTCATACATCAATCATATAGGTAACCCTGTTTAGGAAATTACTGATTTCAGTGCGATTTCATTAAAAGTGTCAACAGGTCGATTCGCATATTTATAATGGGGCAAAAGACAATTGAGCTTCAAGGTTACATAATGTAGGTATCTTCTACCTAAATAGATAGATAGAAATATATATATTCTCATTAAAGGTGACAATTGACAAAAATTTAATACCAAAATTGAAATAAATGTAATTAACAAAAATTGTATCGAACATGCATGAGCTTTTAATTTTTATAAGTCTTGACGCTCGACTTATTGGATCTAATATAAGTAAACTTTTGTGAATGTTTCTCTTAACGAAAGAAAGAATTTCACATTTTAAAATAACGAAAGTTAGTTCTAAGAAAGATTCCAACCTAGAAGGTTGACCGAAAGATATAAAATAGTGGTTATTTAATAACTTTTTCGACTTAGGATATGTGTTTTATTTTTTCCTAAAGCAAATATCTAGAACTGTCTTCGTTCGAAACTTTTCATTCATGTTTATCGCTGAACTCTGATGGAATGGAATATTTGTGATTTGAAACATTTAATTCTGAGCGCCCGCGCCGCGCCGTGAACCCTGAGTTTAAATATTAAATAAATAAGTACAGTCGACTCTTCCTAAGTCGTACTCTCCCTAAGTCGAATTTCTCTCTAACTCGAATTTGTTCGCCATATTTTATCATTCCCTTCAATTTTCCATACAGTAACCATTTTCTAATTCGAACTCCCTCTAAGTCGAACTCTCTCTAACTCGAACACATTTTATCGATATTTGGCATATTTTTTCACCCCTTAAGTCGAATTTTGTTTAGAACAAAACAAAATAAAAAACATTACCCCTTCGGAATTCGTATTTGGGTGTAGTAAATATAACTACGAACCATCAAAATCTTAATACATATGTATATATGTGTAGCATCGCGTGTTCCATCATCGTCAGCTCTTCGCGTTTCTTCCTATTCATAACCCTGGTACCTCTATAAAAAGATACAGTTTTTAAAAAGTTACAACGCAAAAAAAAACAGGATTCTTATCCTTTTCTTTGTGTTGTTGGTTGCTTTATATACATATATTAACCTTTGTATATTAAATAAGCCTTTTAAAATAAAAAAATGGTTCTCTCTATAACTCGAATTTTTCCAAAACTCTCTCTAACTCGAACAAATCTTGGTATCCCGTGAAAATTCGACTTAGGGAGAGTCGACTGTATCATAGAACTGTCTTCATTTGAAATTTTTCATTCATGTTTATCGCTGAACTCTGATGGAATGGAATATCTGTGAACTGAAACATTTAATTCTGAGCGCTGCGCCGCCGCGCCGCCCGCACCGTGAACCCTGCGTTTAAATATTAAATAAATAAGTAGTTTCAAAATATGGCAGAAATTAATTAATTTAAGTAATTAAATCTCCTTCAGCATCTTCGCTGTTATCAATCCAATTTTTATTTATATTTTTAACAAAAAAATTCCTTCCAATTTTTACCTTGTACTTTATAGTAAAATAGTTTTTTCAAAATTCGACCCAAAGAGAAATTTGAAAAAAGGAATTAATTTTATCGATAGTTTAACGAAGAAACTGGACAAACGAAGGATAACTATTTCCGAATTTATCAATCAAATGACGTCCAAATTATATGATTTTTTTAACCATATGTGTTTATACATTTTTATTGATGTTGAAAATACTTTGTTTTTATTTTGAATTACATTTCTTAAAATTTAGATAAGGTTGAAAATTAATGTTGTTGTTTATTTTGGATATATATTTCTTGGTTTTCTTAATTTCCTTTCAAATAAAACACCAACAAATTATTATTATCTATATCTTTACCTATACCTTTAAAAAATTTGTGATTTATGTCCCATTGTTAACAAAAAAATATTTTGGGCTTGGGTCTCATTTGGGAGGGATTTAAGGCCCGAATTCAATTTCGGCTTTATGTCTCACTCAAGTGGGACGTAAGGCCCAAAAATAAAAATTGGGCCTTATGTCCCTGGCCCTTATCAAGACCGATGAACTGTCATTTTAGCCATAAATATGGTTTACTGGAGCGCCTGTTTATTCACTCTCAATTAGCGTTGACAATCAGTTTTTTTACTGCTTAAAGAAATGAAACTTTTAAGTGAACATTTGGGATACCCATTTTTGTATAAAAAAATATGTAAAAAATTTTGTACTTATGTAGGTACATATATGTATACATATATCTATGTAGGTATGTGTATAAAAAATTAAATTGTTGGAAATCTGCTTTAACGATTTTTAAAATTTTATGTATTCAAGAATTAAGAATTTAGGAATCAAGTTATTTTAGAAATTCAAAAAATATACATTTCACACTTATGATTATTTTTCTGTAATAACATAATCTAAGTTTTATCGGTTTTTTTCAAATTCAAATCAACTTAAACATAGTTTTTAGTATGTACGTTCCAGTCTTGCATTTTAATTCATTCTACCTAGCTACCTACCTACTTTGACAATTTTTTTTTCATCACTCTTTGTCAGATTTTTTTTTTATATAGGTACCCACTAATACCAATAGCAAAGTCATCATTTTTCAAAAAGACGACCGACTGTGCATGTTGGTAGAATATTTTAAAATCCGACATCATAAATTATCAAAAAGCCTCACTGAAACGGACCTCCCACAGCCCACAAACGAGTTCGTTTACATCAATTAACTTGGGTTTTGTGGACTCCATCTCCATCCGTTCGTCTCATTTATAAATATTTCATTACAATTACCTACAAGTTCCTCACAATATACATATACATACATATACAAAGGTACCTTACCTACATAATAATATACCACCCACTTTCATAGTCAGTCCGTCCGTTCTGTGACTTTGTCCTGTTTCCATAACAGAGAAGAGAACCCATTTAAAGAAAAAAATGTTTAAAACTCCGTGTCGCCCCCACTGCCGCGCCCCCGCCTACCAACATACTAAAACCCTTATATAGATTGTACATATACCCACGTATATTTGAGATTGTATTTCTGTGACTCATTTGGTATTCAAAATGTGCAACCAACTTCATTTGTCATCATCAACAACACAATAAGAAAATACTATATACATACCTATAAGCACTAAGCAGCAGCGGCCGGCGCAGCAGCAGCAGCTGTAGCGGTATGAAAGAAGGTAAATAAATATATGTACAATCAGGCTCTGGAGGACAAAATTACAACAAGAAAACCATTTATTGTTCCAACAAACTGCTGTTGTTATTCGGTCATAAAAGTATTAGACTCCACCATTTGCTCCAATTTCATTTGTCCGCTTTTTTTTTTTTTCTTTTTCCTTCGTGGCAGTGTCATAACAAGCAAAACCCTGTCAAGGATAACAAAAGATTGAATAGCATAGACAGAACTTAGCAATTTCAAGAAATATTAACAAAAAAAAAATAATAGTAAAAATATGTAAAAGTAGCTAAGGCACGTTGGAGAACGTGCAACATACAACGTGCCGGACGAAGACAGAACATCTCTTCGGGTAGAAGTCCTCATTCACATTGCAGTAGTACGTGAGTTAGTGTTGCATAACCGATGATTGTGTTTACCATAATTGTTAGAAATCTAAAAATATTATATGGTATCTACGTTCAGCAGTGAAAATTATGGCGGCAGAGTGGCCCAAACTGGAAAACCTGATCTACTTCATTTCCATTTAAATCGACTACTACAGCGAAATTTAATTTTATTTACTTTTAATTTTCCTTGTAAATCTCGAAGATTTAGCAATGGTATATTAGGGTGATTCAAAGTAACACCTATCTCGAAATTCAACCGAGACCCAGCGAAATTATGAAACTTAGGGCCAGTTTGTTCACAGCTGATAATCTTTAGTTAAGGATTATTGCAACTGGTAAATCAGTTCATGGAAATCAAATTTTTTTTCAAGGAATCCATAATTTATGTTGTTAATCATGGAAATCGCTAATCAGCCGATTTTGGTTGATTAGTGCCATTTAGTTAGAAGCTGTGAAAGTCATTGTTCAAATTTAACTGGCCCTTAGATTGAAACCAAATGATTAAGACCACGAAATTAAAAATCGAACAACATTTAGAGGTCGCTACAAGCGATTTTTCAATAGAATTTTTCTGAAATGTTAAAAGCAGCAAGACTTTTCGAGTTTGGTGCTAAAAGCATGAAATTTTCAAAGATTGTTCGTAATTTTATTTTGTTTATGAATATTTAGCTAGAAAATTAATTTTTGAAAAACAGTGAAAGCTCTAATAAGCGGACACTCATGGTCTCCCAATTTTTGTCCGGTTAAGAAAATTGTCCGGTTATGGGAAAGAAATAGAAACTCTGTTTTTTTTTTTAATGTATTAAATTTGTATTATTAAAAAATAAATGACATTATTCAAAATATTTCAATCTGAGAAAGAATTTCTTTTCAAGCCTGAAGGAAATTGGATGAAAAAAACGATTCGGGAATAAATAATTCACATGTTAAATGCAACAACAACTAGTCGCCAATGGGGTTAGCTAAACCCAGATAATTTTCGGGGCTTAACTTAAGCACGGAGAAAAACTGTATTACCGGCGCGCGGGAATATCGATAGTTTGTATGGAAACTACTTTTTTTTTGCTGTAATGGCGTTGCTAATCCCCGATATAGTTTTTTTCAACCAGTTCCTACCGGGATTGAAAAAAAATGCACCTAGTGTAACAATTTAGAATTGTTGATTGCCGTAGTTTTTCTGCTTTATGCATTTTTTCAAATGGTTTTCAAAATTTTTAATGTGTTCAAAGTATACAAAATCATATATTCCCAATCGTTTATAAGACTATCAGAATGAAAGAAAAAAATGACATTGTGCAATAACGGAACGCGATGAGAAAAGGGAACCATTCACTCTCAAAATTACACCAACTGAGTTACTCGGGAAATCCCCAAATAAGCTTTCAACATAACCTTACTTATTTTTAGTTTTTTTTTGTTTATATCACACAAGTAACCGTTTTCATAAAAAACCACAAGGGGTCTGGGATTTGGTGTTGAATTTAAATTACGTCTAGTTAAACCAAAACCGTATTTCAATAACAAAGAACTTGTCCCAAAGTTCATTTCTTGCTTAAATTTGTTCAAACAATATTTCCAAAAAACACTATAACCATGATGTAGAAAAAATCATATCATCATATTGCACAGGGTGCAGTTTTTTAAAATGATCTTCTTTAGAATTTCATAACCTGTAATACTTTAATATAAACCCCTTATGCGTTTTTGAGTTATCATATTTTTTTTTTAATTTAGAAGAACCTCTACTTTGATTTAATTTTTTTGGCCATCCTGTTCAAATTTGATTTTTATTTTTGGTCATTTTTTTATTGACACTGCTTAATAGTAAGATTAAAATTTTATATATTAACACTGCTTAATAGTTAGATTAACAGTTTATAAAGAAATATTTTTCATGGCCTTCATCATGTAGTTACAAATAAATTTATAACCCTAAATGGTGGTCAAAATTAATTTGTATTTGAAATTTTTAAAACAGCACCTTGTATTAATATTCTGCTACTCAATAAAACTCTTTGTTTTTGAAAGCTTGACCTGGTTCTGCAGTGTCTTAAAAGGTTTAAACTTATATCACAACTCATCTTAGAAGGTATATCAAAAGTTATGGCCATTTTTTTTCATTGTTTAACAAAAAATTAACTTTCTATCTAACTTCCACTTCACAAAAAAAAAATTCAGCACCATTAATCTTATTTTAAAAGATACTCAGTCCTATTTTATATTTATAAACGTTAGCTAAACTTTAGACAGTCGTCAAAGTAATAAATAAACATGTTTCATTGTTATCTAAGAGAAATCTAACTTAGACAACGGGATCAGTTGTCTTAACTTTGACTAGTTTAAGATTTTATTTAACTAAATAAGGCATATTTTGAACACTGTAGATACTTTTAGACACAATACGACTGACTGTCCCTACACAACACAGAGGTTTATTTAATTTAACTAAGATTAACTTTCATATGGTATTTTTTCATAGAAAGTTCATTCGCTATGGGTCCATAGAAAGTTCAGCCTATGATCTCATAACTTTTTTTTAATATTTCTTGGTTTTTACCAAAGAGAAGAAAACGTTTGTAGAATGCTCTATATTTTTCGCAAATATCATAAATCGTCCCTCATGAATGGTCACATTTTAATTTTTGACATTCATGTTTTTTTTTAATTATAAACGCAACTCTACCTCCCAATCTATATGGTCTGCGTATTTTATAACAATGCCAACATAGACCACCCCAGCTCCCACAGGTAACAACAGGGATAAAGGAACACAAGCCAAACAAAACGCAGTTGCTTGGCTCGAGGCCTTAAAGTTCATTTATTCATTCATTTATGCATTTTTTTGTTATGACGCCACATCAACGCAGAAAAAAAATACAAAACGTAATAATATTATGTACATCGTACGTACCTACATGGAACAGTATGGTGGACAAAAATTTGGTTTTTATATTTGTTAAGACCAATAAAATGTTAATTTTGAAAATGAAGTAAAGAATAACTAGAACTACGACCCCCTAAAAAAACAAATGTTTTTCATGGGTTACTTACTACCTTTGCGAGAAATTAACAAAACCTCCAAGAGTATGACTTGTCATAAAAAAATGCTTCTCAACTTAGCAGTTTGGATTTAGTGATAAGTGATTGTCACATAAACCATAATTAATCATATATGTGGTTGTCATTAAATTTCCGTCTTGGCAAATTGATTCAAATTCAACTCAATTCAATTAAATAGGCATGTTCAGGAAAATGAGATCTCGGAGATCTCAGCAATCTCAGTTACCTGAACAGGATTCCTCAGCAAAATTTTTCAGCTTTGCTGTCTAAACTCTGAGGAAAAAAAATCTTGGATTCACTTGCTCACTTTTATGAGTGAGAAAAATCTCTGACATCTCATTTTTCTGAACACGCTAAATACTTTCCAATAACATTTTGGCAAAAAAATAGTTGCTATAGTGAATTTTTTAAATTTTGTAACGAGCTATCGAAATAGCTTGCATGTAGTTGGCCCCCCGACTTTCGAGTTGAGTAAAGCTGGTAATCGCAATCGTTTGTACATCGTTTGTACACGTTTGTACAAGTTTTAAAATAATTTGTACACGTACCGTTTTTTTTTTTATAAGCAATTTAAATAAAATGGCATGTAGTTAGCCCCACGAAAATTTTAACGTATTAATTTAAAAAATCTGGAAAGGCAATTCGATGGATAATCGTTTGTACAAGTTTGTCTTTTTTTTTTTAGTTTTTACATGTCCACTGTAAAATTTTTTAATACAGTGGGATCGTTTGTACATTTTTTATAATGATTTTTCATGCCGTTAATTTTTTGAATTTTAGTTTCTTTCTATTTTTAATTAATTATTCAAAATTTTGGGACACGAAGTTAGCCCCACGAAAATTTGAACGTATTGATTTAAAAAATCTGGAAATGCAATTCGATGGATAATCGTTTGTACACGTTTGTCTTTTTTTTTTTAGTTTTTACATGTCCCAAAATTTTTTGACACAAAATTTTTTTTCAAAAAAATTTTGTAAAATTTTTTAACACAGTGGAATCGTTTGTACATTTCTTATAATGATTTTTCATGGCATAAATTTTTTAAATTTTGGCTTCTTTCTATTTTTAATTAACTATTCAAATTTTTGGGACCCGAAGTTAGCCCCACGAAAAATTGAACGTATTGATTTAAAAAATCTGGAAATGCAATTCGATGGATAATCGTTTGTACACGTTTGTCTTTTTTTTTTTAGTTTTTACATGTCCCAAAATTTTTTAATACAGTGGAATCGTTTGTACATTTTTTATAATGATTTTTCATGGCATAAATTTTTTAAATTTTGGCTTCTTTCTATTTTTAATTAACTAAAAAAAATTTTGTAAAATTTTTTAATACTGTGAAATCGTGTGTACATTTTTTATAATGATTTTTCATGACGTTGATTTTTTTAAATTTTGGTTTCTTTCTATTTTTCATTAATTATCTATACCTATTCAAAATTATCGAAAAAAAACCGAAGTTGGCCCCCCGACTTTCGAGTTGCGAAAAGCTGTTAAATGCAATCTTTTGCAATTCGTTTGTACCTACACGTTTGTACAAGTTTTATAATAATTTGTACATTCACCGTTTTTTTTTTTTTTTTATAAGCAATTTAAATAAAATAGGTAGGTAGGTAGTATGTATTTAGCCCCACGAAAATTTGAACGTAATTAATTTAAAAAATCTGGAAAAGCGATTCAATGGATAATCCTTTGTACACGTTTGTCTTTTTTTTTAGTTTTTACATGTCCCAATTTTTTTTTTACACATACATACATACACTACATATTTCAAAAAAAAATTAAAAAAATAATTTCAAAAAACATTTTGGACAAAGTGGAATGGGATATTATTTTGTGTTGTGGTTAAAATAAATTTAGCAAATAGGTATTGCTGAATTAGAAGAAGTAACATTTTTGAATAATGTTGGCATTAATATTGTTTTTAAGTGCTTTTCCTTTCTTAAAAAAAAAACGTCTTTCCCTGTTTCTCTTGGCTGACACTTTAATAGGTATGTATGCTTTAATGAGCTTAAAATGAAGCAATAATTGAAGTGTCATACCTACGGGCTTAAAGAAAACAAAATTACCTATTGAAAATTTAAACTGCCTTATCTATTATTTTATATTTTGTTAAGTAGATATTTTTGTTGCAGATAATAATTAGGTATTAATTATTTTTTACTTTCCAATAGTTAGGAACCTAGGTAGGTACAAATATCTATATAGAAACACATGAAAATCGTTTTGCCCATGGCAAAATTCAAATCAACGATTATGGATTTATTAGGTAGGTACCTACCATTTTCCGTTAAAAGTCCTTATTAAGTGACCTTAACCTACTTATAGTTTTATTGCATATCTACATAGGTAATTAAAGAAATTAAAAGAACAAACACCATGAAAAATCGTTACCAGCAAATGTAAAAACGATAGGTAGGTATATTTAAAAAAAAAAATAGATACCTACTGAGTTTAAAAAAAAAAAATTGTGTAAAAAAATATTGGGACATGTAAAAACTAAAAAAAAAAAGACAAACGTGTACAAACGATTATCCATCGAATTGCATTTCCAGATTTTTTAAATTAATACGTTCAAATTTTCGTGGGGCTAACTACATGCCATTTTATTTAAATTGCTTATAAAAAAAAAACGGTACGTGTACAAATTATTTTAAAACTTGTACAAACGTGTACAAACGATGTACAAACGATTGCAATTACCAGCTTTGCTCAACTCGAAAGTCGGGGGGCCAACTACATGCAAGCATCGAAATAATAGAAAGAAAATAACCTCTTTACGGTATAAATCTTATATTTTCTACATCTTCTTAAATATATGTAGTAAACTTTTTTGGTCACAGGAATTTTTATTATTGTTCCTTTGAATGGTTAAAGAAAATAACTCAGAAAAAGTTGTAAAATTTTTGTATTCTGGTGGTAACTATAGTCGTACTGCGTTAGAAACGTCAAATTTTTTTGAAATGACATATTTGCTCTTTAGTTATTAAATGTGAAATCATCTTACACAGACTCAATTGGTTCATTGTGACCTTCACTTATTGAAAATCTCCTTATACACGATTCCACCCCAGGTTTTCCAGTATAACTCCTATAAAAGATGTATGACCCTGTTTAGATTGTGACTGCCCACTACGTAGTGACGGCAGTTTGTTGCTGAAATCGGTCAGGTGGAAAGGGAGGCGACAGTCAGGAAGAAAACATAAAGATTGTAGTGAGCAGTCATGTTTCATGTTTCCGAAATGTTCCCTTTAATACCATCTTTTCATTTTTTTGTAGTTCGATAAAGGGTGAGGTAGATGAGAACAAAAATAAGAAATGTGTAATTGGTCAGGGGTAGGCGCAAAAACTGCATATTAATTGGTGGATTGATAACAGCAAAAATGCTGAAGTAGATTTAGTTACTAAAATTGCAATTTCTACCATATTTTTCAACTACTTATTTATTTAATATTCAATTCAGGATTCAATGGCGCTCAGAATCAAATGTCTCAATTCACAGATATTCCATCAGAATTCAGCGATAAACATGACGTATCGAGTGTAGACACGACATGACTGTTCACTACGTAGTGAGCATGTCACAATCTAAACTTGGTCTATGTATGTTATCGAAAATAATAGGATACACAATTTTTAATTGTTTTTTAATTTGATAAAAAGTCAAAAATATTGGCGTAAGATTTAAGGCGATTTAAATACCATGTTAAAGTAGTTTTAATATGATGCTAAGTTAAAAACATGATTTTCCAAATTTTGAACGCATTAGTTTCGTCATATTTAATTTTAATTTTTTATTAAATGTAAAACATCAAAATGCCTATTTTATCTTTTTAGTATCATTTTCATACTACGTCCTAATGTCGCTTTGAAATTTACAAATTTTTTGCATGAATTATCACTGTTTTAGGAGCTGAAGTTTATCCAAAAAATAGGTTTAGAATGATACTTGTTAAAAAATGTGTACAACTTAGAAAATTTTAGTAAAGAGCTTTAATGTTAGAAAATGTATGAAGTGGCATAATACTAATTCCTTAACACAAGTTTAAAATTTTTGTAAATTTTTTTGCTTTGCTTTTTACTCTTTAATATCGAAGTTGTAGAAAAATAATTTATACCTACTCATTTTGCAGATCATGATATTTTCTACAAAAAATATTGTAAAAATTAATTGCCAATAGGAGCCATCAGTAACAAGATAAAACATTCCAACATCGTAAATACTTGTATTTCGCATACAACACTATTAAACGTCAAGCTTTATCGAAAGTTTTAAACTTTATAAAAGTTGTACATTTTATTTTATTTAGTTTATTTAATTTTACTTATTTTTTTAAGTTAGAAGGAAGGAAAAAAGTATAAATACACCAACGATACAGTTAGACACTGTAAATGTAGCAAGAAATGTATTGTGAGTAGAAGTTGGGAAACTCCAATTACTGTTTCAGCTATACAATTACGATTCACTGCTTTCGAACAAGCGCGTTAAAGAGATTAAAACTTTAGAAAATGTAAACGTGCCCCTGTGACTCTATAATACAGCTAATATATATATGTTCTGTACATAGGTACATATATTTTTCTTCTTGAGATTAACTGAACAAGTCTTGGTACTTAGTAGAAATTTATCTAAAAAACTTAACATAAGTACTAAGTAGGTATCTATTAAAAAAAGAAACATTCATACCTATTAGGTATTATCATAAAATACTTTCTCGCTGCACATAATGTAGGTATATACAACACAATTGAATGCAATCCTATAACGACTGCTGAGTGAGAAAAGTTTCCATTGGGGATAGACGCAAACGTATACCTAGAACATTTCATTACACGGAGACAACTTCCGTTTCCTGTTATACATACATATGTAGGTACCATGTAGGTACGTACAAATCAGATTTTTATCCTAGCCTTCACATACCACTGTTTGCATACAAATTGGCTTTTCCCTTTTTGGTCACAAGGGTCTCCATGCCCATCGCACCCACCACTCACAAGCACATAATTCTTTGTTCTTTCTTCACAGGACAATATTGAAAAATTAACATGCGAATACAAGTACATATGTATATGTCGGTAGGTATAGATGTTGTAACTATAATTCCGTTTACCATGTAAAAATATTAATGGAGTAAAGGCAATATGGAACCGGAATAGAAAAAAAATGTTCATATAAATGTCGAGACAATAATGAGAAAAGAGACGACAACAAAAGCTTCGAATGTGTAATGTTTCAATATGGCCATTACCATGGTATATAGCAGACAGAGCGGAGCTCTAGATCAGTAACTGTCATTCAATTCTATTTTTTTTTGCTTTTTTGAAATCATAATAAAGAAGTTTGATTTACAATAAGTAATTACACCTTACCACGTTTTTCAAGCGGAACCTGATTTTTATGAAGCGCACCCTTAGAAATTTTCAACATCATACCCTATTCTATCTAACCTTCTGTCAGACAGAAACTGCATAGAACTCAGCAACAGCAACCCCAATTTTACCCCCATCATCAACATTCAGTAAAAACGATTTGAAAATGCTCTGTCGGCACACAGGTCATGTGGAACACGTGCTACTCCACATTTTTTATTTTTTTTTATACCTACATACTTACATAGAAAATAGGTTTGAATGGCTTTCACGATGCAGACAACGGCTGCCATCCAGGATGAACTTTTAAGAGACCGTTAGAATGAATGATTATTTTTTATGGGTGATTTGTTTTTGGGTGAAATGAAAATATAGTTTAGTTGGTCGAATTTGACGCGTGTTGAAGGGGAGGAGTGAAATTGCTGAAGGCCTACTATATAAAATGCTATATACATGGGCATTGGGTATATTTTTTATCATACCAATGAAATCTGGGACATGATTTATTGGACAAGAAGCACATGGTAGGTATAATGTGCTTTTTTTTTTTTTATTTTGGTACCAATTTTATTGTTATAGGTATCTACCAATAGAACTGAAAAAGGCTTTTTTTTGATAAAGGTGTAGACTATAGGTATAACCAAACAAACTTGTTTGGAAGAAGGATTGGTGTATTAAAAAATAGTATTTTGTTCCAAAAAAAAAACTTGAATTGAGTCATTGGTTTACAATCTACCTACATTCTAAATAGCTTTTACAAATTCCCTTTTTGAGTAGTCTTAACATAAGCAGGATTCTTTAGCTAACTCAACGAAAGTGTTTAATTTGACTGATAGGTATGGAATTGAGATTTCTAATTTAAATTTTTTTTGGTTTTAGAGGTTTTAGCGTAGACTCGTTTCGTCAAAACTTAGCTTAACCAGACTAAAAGAAATCTTGAAGAATACTACTAGATTGCTTTAATACTGCAGTTAAAAGCGTTATTGGAGGCTCCTCAACTGTAAAGTATTGCTATGAGAATGCGTCTCTTTCAACGAGATTTGCTCGAAAAAGAACAGAGTACATATTACTTTAAAAAAATCATTATTTCTCATTTAGCATTTTCTCAGATAGAAAAACTGATAGACTTGTGTGAAAATATTTATTTTGTAAGTCGACCAATTATATTATTATGCGTTATGATATAGCAATACATTTTATTTATTTTGAGAACCAACAAATATATGCGGTTGAAATTCAGATTCTGTACCTAAAGGTTTTCATATAGAAATTTAAAAAGACTAAAACTCTTATTTGTATAAATGTTGTTATGAGATTATAAAGACTACGAAACTATGCTTAGAGCTGTATTTTCACAAAAGGATTCTTATAAGACTATAAGTTTATGTAATCCCATTTTAAGAAGACAAATTGTTTAAGCTATAAGATTTAAGTATTTTGAAGTGAGAGAGGTATTCAACTCTTAAAATAAAAAGCTATGAGACCTATTTTAAGTTTCATAACAACTGTGGAGAGTTTGTAAGTTCCTTGGGAGGCTTAAGGTGGGTTCTTCCCCTCTGTCCATCGGTAGTAGATTCGAAGTTTTGGTGGGTTGATATCTTGAGCGTCGCTATTAATACCCTTCAATCACAGTAACTTTTTGAGCAGGTAAACATCGCTGGATAGTCCATAGCATTATACTTCAAATGCCTAATGGGGTATCAAAATTTAATTTAACTGCCGACCGTCCATCGGCCGAACTGCCAACATCATCCAACACCCTACAATCTACATCAACGTCAAACCAACGAAGTCGACGTCATCTCACTTAACATAATTATAATTATTTCGTCGCCTTTAAATTTCACACTATGTTGTACCAGAAAATATAACAAGAGAACGTAAGAATTTACCACCTATCGACTCATGATTTTCTTGTTTTTGAATTACAGAAAAGTAGATTAAAAGTTTCCAGCTGATGTTAGTTTTAGCACCTGTGATGTATTAACTTCAGGTTCCTTTTCTTGGTGCATTCGAAAACCATGAAAGCAAAATCTTTTTGGGTTAGTCGTGGGCTGGAATCAGATTCATATCGTTTTTCCCCAGTTCATTTCTTCAAAGTGAATCTCGTGGCCTGATGAGTTTAATCCATACGAAAATAGCTTTGTATTATACCTATAGGAAATACCTTCCATGTTATTTAGAATATATAATGTTTTTTGTAAAAAATCGTAAGATAATTAAAATCTTGTATTGCCTGTTATTGGCAGGAATGGAGAGGACTTAGGCGCACTCAAAAAAAGAAAATTCAATGGTACCAGTTTTGATTTAATAGTACGCGAAATAATAGGTTTTTCCTATAAAAACAACGATTTTGGGGTTCTCTTGTCCTATTGATTTGTAATTTTTTCAAAATCATTGATTCAATAGGATAACCTATTAATTTTATGTGTTTTTTCATATTGAACCTATAGTTCTTACCCCATTGGCTCAACGATGCAATACTATTATTTATTAATAATTTGCGTCACATTAAATCAATTCTATTATACTATTATTCTTATGGTGTAATACTTTTGATTATTTACATTAATAGTATTGGTACTATTGTTTCACAATTCAATGGGATAACCTATTGATGTTATGGTTTTTTTCTACATTAAACTTATAGGTCTTATTCCATTGTATTTATAATGCAATACTATTATTTATAAATAAGTTACTTCCTATTAAATCAATTCTGTTATACTATTATTCTTATGGTATAATACTTTTGATTATTTACATTAATAGTATTGGTACTATTGTTTCACAATTCAATGGGATAACCTATTGATGTTATGGTTTTTTTCTACATTAAACTTATAGGTCTTATCCCATTGTATTTATAATGCAATACTATTATTTATAAATAAGTTACTTCCTATTAAATCAATTCTGTTATACTATTATTCTTATGGTATAATACTTTTGATTATTTACATTAATAGTATTGGTACTATTGTTTCACAATTCAATGGGATAACCTATTGATGTTATGGTTTTTTTCTACATTAAACTTATAGGTCTTATCCCATTGTTTTTATAATGCAATACTATTATTTATAAATAAGTTACGTCCTATTAAATCAATTCTGTTATACTATTATTCTTATGGTATAAAACTTTTGATTATTTACATTAATAGTATTGGTACTATTGTTACAATATAATTCAATGGGATAACCTATTGATGTAATGGTTCGTAAAGAAATAAATTAATTTATATATGATAGAAATTGCGTTAGGGGAAAATAGTAGAAGCAAATTCGGCGCGATTACCCTTGGAATTTTTATCTTACCTTTTTTCTGAAATTATAAAATTTTTGTTTACCTAAATGAACTTTAGGAGCTCAAGAATGGCTTAAAAATTAACTTTTTCAACATAAAATTTTTTTAAGATAACAGTTTTTGTTTTCTATCGCTTATAATGATTGCTCAGATGTTTTCAACAAAATTTTAATATTTTCATATTTTAGGTCAACAAGGGATTTTGAAATTTGAAATTTATTCTGAAAGCACGACCATTTCTCTATTAATTGATTTGTTTCCTCTGAAAATCACAGTTTTACATGTAAACTCTCGACATTTTACTCGCAAAATACGAACAGTGTTGGAATTCTGCGAGCTAATCTTCGATAGGTATCAAAACGTGTATCCACTTGCGAGTTACTATTAAAAAAATTGAATGTCGAGAGCAAAAAGTCAACTCTCCGCAACCTATTCTCAAAACTGTTTCCACTTGCAAGTTTGCTCTCGAGAGTGGCCTGAGAGCAACTTTCAACGTTTCTCTCAACTCTCAAATGGGCACGTACCTCAAGAATTTGAATAGGTTACATACATATATTAAATCTGTAGGATGAGTAGTTATAGAAAAGTATCCATAAGGCATGCAATAAATTGGAAAAACAACTTTACAATATACTGAGCTCAAAAAACAGAACAGCAACTGATTTCAATTAATAATATGAATTCGTGCAATTGAAATTTGAAATATAATTCTTTAAAAGTGAGATTTTAAGTTTTTTTTCTTAAATTCTATCGTAGGTAGGTGGTATATACAAATTTTAAAAATGTGTTAATAAATACAGCAAAAATATACCAAATCATGCAAATACATAAATGCTCAATTAAGAAAAAATAAAAAGAACAGCTATTATATGCTATGGTTAGATTTGCCAATTAAAATCGTTTTTATTTTAGGTAAATTCAATATTGTGGAAAGTAGTTTATAGTAATTAGAAGAAAATTTATTGCTGATGAAAAAAGTAATAATGGCTTCACTCTTTTTAAGAATCAAAAAACCTTATGCATTCAAATCTAAAGCACTATTAATTCAATAGTATTACAGCATTGTTAGTGTTGGTTAATAGTGTTGCACTATTGAATCAATGCTTAAAAACTATTAATGTTGCGAAAATTAATATTGTGATACCATAGTTTCATTCAAATTCAAAAATACCATCCTATTAAAAATATAAGAACTATGTTTTACCAAGCACAAAAAGTTGCCATTTTAATAAATTTTCCGAAACTGTTTTTTTTTTATTTTATAGGTACATAGTATTAGCAAATCTTAAAAAGAAAGAAATTCGCAGAAAAGGTAAAAGTATAACATTTTCTTACACTACACCAACAAAATATACTGAATGTCAAAATTTTACACTTTTACACTTTTGCTATACTTCAAACCTATTGTAAAAGAAAAATACACCATAGTAAAGTTTGCGCTTGTGTATTTGATAGCTCACCAAATGTCATTCTAATTGTCAACTGATATGTGTTTGTGAAATTTTGTGGGTTTGCTACAGTGTGCCTAACTATAACAGATAAGAAAAGTCCGTTCACGATCTATTGTAAAAAAATAAAATTTTACTAGGCTTGTTACACCAGATTGTGAATACAATACCCCAATAGTTTTTCAACTTTTTATACCTACAACCCAATTACATAACTTCAACTGCTAAATACATTTTTTGTTAAACTGCTCACTACTTTTTTTTTGTTATTTTCTTCTCTTATATATTTTCCATTTTCAAATAAAATGGAGCTGGAAATAAATATTTGGTAATAAAATTTTTAAATTGAATAAATCATTATTCATAACCTCATTGTGTTGAAATTAAATAGGTGCCTTATTTATATTAATAGCCGCATCTTTTTATCTACGAATCTGGATCAATATCATCCCATGAAAATAAAACCATACGGATTCTATGTTATTGTATTACGTGTTAAAAGATGATCCCGATCCAGATCCGTAGATAATAAAACTCTTCTAATATAATTTGGGAATTTTCAACTAACCTATCTTATTTGTCGTAATGTAAATTTAGTATGTAGGTGGTGAGTAGTTGAAAATAAAGTGATTTTTAATAAAAATATATTGCCGCGTACAAAGTACACAGAACATAAAACTGAAATTGTGCCCAAATACAAATTGAAATAATAAATATTGACTTTCAAATCCAATGCGTGGGCCATAATATTTATATTTTTATATTTATGTATTAATAAATATGCATTCTTATTTCATTATAATTTTTATTTATTTTTGATTTCATTTAAAAAAAATGGATTCCCGCTGTTAAATTACTAAGTGGAATAATAAAATTCAAATGAAAATTAAAATTCTTTACTATTTTAAGTTAAATACATTGCAAAGTTTCATAACATTAAAAAAAATACAATGGCAACACTCTTTCAGGCGAAGAAAATCTTATTTATTCAAATCTATAGCACTATTAATTCAATAGTATTACAGCATTGTTAGTGTTGGTTAATGGTTTTATACTATTGAATCAATGCTTAAAAACCTGTATGTTGCTATAATTAATAAGGTGATACCATGGTTTCTTTCTAATTTAAAAATATGATACTATTAAAATTATAAGATATATACGTAAATTCGTGGTGAACTGCATATGTGTGCGTATTTTAGCTTGTAGGCTCTCGGTTGTGTGAGGTCCGTTATAATTTTGGTATTTGCTCAATGGCCAATGCTCAGTTTTAATTTTATCGTCTTTTCGGGAAGTCGACTTGAGTTTTTGTCGTTGTCTTAAAATAAGTCTTAAGTAAATAATTTCGGGAAGTGGCTGTAAAATTTTATTGCAAGTAAAAATTGGCTGTGGAATATTGGTAACTATCATATATTAGTAAGTTTAATAATAAAGGTAATAACACTAAATTAAGGTTCACTTAAACCAACGCGAAACATTTACAATGTTCAAGATCGATATATCTTGGGATTCAACATGGCGACCGTCTCGCCACGTCGTGTCACGTCCATTTTTATTCGCTTTTAGATCTAGAAGTTTCATTTGCGTTCTATTAATTTGGCTTGGTTTGGGTGAACCTTAACATTTAAAATTAAATGCAATTGAGAATCTCGTTTTTTATATAAATTATATGTGTGGAAAAGAATGTGTATTAAACTTCATTTTGTGTTACACTAAAAAAAAACTACTTCGGTTTGCGCAGTGCGCGTTGAAGAAATAAAAATTATTTTTTTAGTATATTAAGGCTTCCCAAGCTTTTAAAAAATACTACAGTCAAAATTGCTGTAAAATTAAGAAGAAAAGAAGAAGAATTTTTAGAATATTTAGAAAAAAATCTTCGAAAAATACCTATTCCTTTTATGGAACATCAGTGGCCTGTCTCCACGGTCGTTTAACTGAATGCCGCATCCAGCGAGACAGGTAAATTTATATTTTCAACAAGAAAAATCCTTTTTCTACGCACACAAAATATACCTACGCTTTTCAGTGAAACAACCGTGTAGACAGACACAGATTGCAAATTTTTTTTTTTTTTTGTGAGGTCGTAAAAGTATCTGTGACTTTTCAAATATTAAAGTACTATTAAAAGAAGAAGTAGAGATTAGAAGCTTGACTTGCGAGAATTTTGGTCTTGACGATGATGTATTTGGTCGAGTTCTGGGTAAAATTGTCAAGATTTATTTTAAATAATTTTTAATTAATTTTCTAAAACAAAGCCTGCGGTGTTGATACAAAAACTGTAAAACTATTGACAGAAAAATATATTGAAGATATTTTTCCAGTTTCACAGATTGGCAAGCGAGCTCATTTTTGAATCAAATTCAATAATTTTGCAAAATGCAAGATATGAATTTTTTATTTCTCATTGTTATCTTAACTAATAATAAATATTATTAGTTATTTTTTGCAGTACAGCTTCTTTTGTTAATACGTTTAGTGCAAACCATTTTATGTCCCAAACTCGATCATTCAATTGACAGTCCGTCATCGTCAACAGCAACTAGTGTCACAGGAAAGCACGAAAACGTACAATTTACCGACCTTTTTGATCAATCTGAAAGGGAAAAAGCTATAAAAAAAATGTTATGACGAAAATTCAACTCTACCAGATAGTCATAAGGAAATTTGGACATCTATAATTGTGGATGGCTAAAAATACCCAAATGAGGATGGAAGATATCACCAATTGCACAAATGCTATAATAGCAACTTTTCCTTTCGAATGCAAGGTATGTTGAAAATTTTTCAATTTATAGACTAATGAAAGTGGAATAAGTTTATTGAAAAAATTATTATTTTAAATATACCTACAATTAGTAGCACCTTAATCGTATCTCTTCTTTTTGACGAAAATGGAACCGAGACCATATCTCTTTATTATAAAAGGAAATTAGGTCTTTATTAACTTGACTTTTTTAAGTGTATGAATGTTCTTATCCTACTTTCATAAGCAACCGCATATTTTATATACATACATACAAAATTTTTTGCTCAATACTATGTTCTCACAAAATCAAATCTGAAACTTCAGTAAAAATCCTTTGAAATTTGTATTCACACTATCTAAACTAACAATAAGTTGTTCAACTAAAATCATAATAACAACTTTTTTGGAGTTCATCTCTACCCTCTGAAAACATTCAAAGATTTTGTTTAGATTTAAGTCAAATCTCGCATTTTTAAATCTCAAAATTGTATGGTAAAATTTTAAAATTTGGATTTAAGACTCCGAATTGGAAGTTTTCTTTTGGTGGGAACATAGTATACTCATTTATATATTATTATATTCATTTTTAAGTGCTTATAGCTTATAATCTTTTTATATGCATACTTATAGTTGTTTTATATTCCTTTTATTAATTCAAAAGTTTTTATTTTTGATCACAGGAGTACTACGTTAAAAAAAGAGGTTGTGGCCTGAACCCGCTTGGAAAGTTGGACAAGGCCGTTAACGGATGTTACAAATTAAGAAGATTAGATAAATCGTTTTCGGAAGGAAGCAAGGTAAAAATAAACATTTTAAAATTTATAATTATAGAAAAAAAGCTTTTAGGAGGGATTTATTATTATTAATATAGATATAACCGTTTAGCAGTTTCCGAAAGAATTTGAATTGATTTGCTCTTTTCTCGGAAAATAATTTTTTTATATAGAATGTGTTGAAAATTATAGATAATATTGTTACCAGACAAAAATTCGAAAACGGTGTGTTCGATTTTATTTACTAGTATTAGTACAAGTAGTTTCAAAAAAAAAAATTGGTTATTATTAACAGCCTCTTGTAGAAACATTTTTTTCAATTTTCAATGATCAGTTTGACCGATCTTAATTGTATTTTATTTTATTAAAAAGCTTCTGATAAGTTTAAATTATATTGCAAAATTTTCAATTATTTTCAAAGAAAAAAACTAAATTTTTGAAAAATTTTAAGCTTTTAGTTTTTTTTTTAATTTTAAAATTTTGAAAAAGTGGGTTTTCATCCCGCTTTTGAATTAGTACAAAAAATAGTGTTTAATACTTATATTCCACTAACGAATTATTTTTTTCATATGCGAATCTTTTTAATTAAATAACTGCTTGCCTAGCTCGAATTGAAATATTTTTTTTTGTAAGTCTTGGAAAATGGTTTTAAAAATTAAGCTTTTAAATAATCAAAAAAGTTAAATTTTTAAGTTATAGTACGAGATAGAAAAAAAATTGGCTTCTTTTTCATTCCGATCTATAAACTTTTAATCATTTAAATTAACAGTTCTGGTAGGTGTCAGACGTTGCAAAATACGTCTGGCAAGTATTTTTTATTTTTTAAAAAAAATGGAATATTAGGATTTTAATTCGGGAAAAATTATTAAAAAATAACAGTGACACAATATTTTACTATATCTTTTTAAAAACATTGGAATCTGTTCTTTTTTATATTTTAATTATTATATTTGAGTGAATAGTTTTTTTAACATTAATTTTAAAAGTCAAAATTAAAAAGAACACAAAAATGTTATACGTACTGTTTTTTTTTTTAAATGTATGGTAGGTATAAAAGACGAACATCCTCTAGTATTCAATACTATTTTCCATTTCTATTCGATCACTAAAAACTAGAACTAAGAACTAGATGTATGTATGTATGTTTTCTGTTTTAAAAAAAAAATTTGAAATTTTGAAGAAAAAATATTGAAAATTTTTCTAAGTCTTTTTCCCAAAGAAAAAATATTGAAAATTTTTCTTAGTCTTTTTCTCGAAGAAAAAATATTGAAAATTTTCCGAAGTCCTAAAATTTTTCTAAATCTTTTTCTCGAAGAAAAAATATTGAACATTTTTCGAAGTCTTTTTTTCTCAAGGAAAAAATATTGAAAATTTTTCTAAGTCCAAAAATTTTTCCCGAAGAAGAAATATTAAAAAAATTTCTTTATCCTAAAACTTTTCTAAGTTTTTTTTCCCGAAGAAAAAAAAAATATTGAAAATTTTCTTTTTATCGAAGAAAAAATATTGAAAATTTTGCTAAGTCTTTTTTCCGAAGGAAATATATTGAAAAACAATTTTCAATATATTTCAACAATTTTCAATATATTTCCTTCGGAAAAAAGACTTAGCAAAATTTTCAATATTTTTTCTTCGACAAAAAGAAAATTTTCAATATTTTTTTTTTCTTCGGGTCCTAAAATTTTTCTAAGTCTTTTTCCCGAAGAAAAAATTTTGAAAATTTTTCGAAGTCTTTTTCTCGAAGAAAAAATATTGAAAATTTTTCCAAGTCTTTTTCCCGGAGGAAAAATATTGAAAATTTTTTAAGTTCAAAAATTCTTTTCTCCCAAAGAAAAAATGTTGAAAATTTTTCTAAGTCATTTTTCCAGAAGAAATATTAAAAAAATTTCTTAGTCCTAAAATTTTTCTAAGTCTTTTTCTCGAAGAAAAAATATTGAAAATTTTTCTAAGTTCATTCAGTAACAAAACAATAATGAATAAATGGCCTGATTTAAAGCCTTATCTTTGTATTTTGTTTAGTTTGTCTAATTTCTTTTTCACTTAACCGAGTTTTTTACTATAAACAATATAAAATTTCAAAGGAAGATTTTTTCAGATATCAGGGTTTTTCACTTAGGTTTTAGTAAAGACGAGTTATTTATGGGAAATTTGTTGAAAAGTGAAACTTGATCTATCGAGCAATTTAAAAGATTTAGCCAAATTAATAGAAACTTATTTCTGATATTTCTCAGAAACTAGAAGACATTTTAATATCTGGTTTTTAGTGCTTAACTAAAAATTGATTAGACCATTGAAAATTTTTCTAAGTTCATACCTACTTCTAAAAAAACGTAAAATTTTCAAAATAATTTCTGATGAATTATGGGAACATATACATAGGTTCAATAGGTTATATGAAAAACAAAAGTTCCTTGCAACCTGGTTCCAAAGTTTCCGTAAAAATAACAAAAATTTGAGCTCTTAAAATTATGTACAGCTAATAAAGTTCGTATTTAAAGATCAAAACAAATATTTATTTTTCTGAAACAATCTAATATACAATATATTATGTATTTTTTTTTGTAGATTTTCGAGGCTCTCCTGAAATCACCAATAGTCACAGCAATAAACAAAAAGTGGAAGTCCAGCATAGTTGATTCTCAGAACTCAACACTTCTTCATTGCCCTACCGTAAGTGTATATGCCGAGAGGTCCAAGAACTTTAAAACAGTTAAAAAAAAAAAACAAATTAGCCTTTCTGAGCTTAACTCATTCTAAACATTTTATAATGGAATATCAAAGTTTCATAAAATCTTTGGACTCAACTTACAAATTGTACAACGTCATTTATTTTCGATAGGTACCCAATTGAAGGGAAAAATGTTTAGATATATATTTCTTGAAAACTATTTCTATGATAATCTTAATACGTCATTTAAAAATACAACCACCTCGGCTTTGTTAAATATTTTAAAATAAAAAAAAAAAATTAAAGTAAAAGTAAGTTGCCGTTATTTGACTGTAAATTCCGATTGTACACATAAAAAGCGTAACACGTAAAAAAAGTAAATAAAATTTAATACCCTAAAAATAATTCTTTCATTAACGAAAATTTATTTGGAAGTTGGTACATGTATTTTTCAGAAAACATCGATGGAATTTTTTGTTTGTTTATAAAGCGTAAGTAATATTTGCAAATATTTTTATAAATTTTTTTTAATTATGATTCTCTTTCTTGCTGAGTTTGGAAACTTTTAATCCAAAAGGACCGTCTTATTAATCCAATGGGGCATCCTTTTATTCACAATAAAAAAATATTATAAATATAATTCTTTCATCCTATTGAAACAATAGTTTGGATACTATTATTTCAATAGGACCGTCTTATTAATCCAATGGGACATCCTTTTATTCACAATAAAAAAAAACTATACATTTAATTCTTTCATCCTATTAAAACAATAGTTTGGACACTTTTATTTCAATAGGACCGTCTTATTAATCCAATGGGACATCCTTTTATTCACAATACAAAAAAACTATAAATTTAATTCTTTCATCCTATTAAAACAATAGTTTGGATACTATTATTTCAATAGGACCGTCTTTTTAATCCAATGGGGCATCCTTTTATTTACAATAAAAAAATACTATAAATTTAATTCTTTCATCCTATTAAAACAATAGTTTGGATACTATTATTTCAATAGGACTGTCTTCTTGATACAATGTGGTATCCTATTATAAACATAAAAAAAAACTATACATTTAATTGTTTCATCTTATAAAAACAATGGTACAAGAGTTTTATTTTAATACTTCCACACTATTAAATCAATTCTGACACAGAATTATTTCAAAGGGTCGATACCATAAAAGTGCAATGGTAGGGCCTTTTTAAATTAATAGGAGATACTATTACTTTTCTATGGTACACATTATTGAATTAAAACGGTAAAATTATAACATTAATGGGACCAGTACTGCATTGATTTAATAGGGACTACCTATAGTTAATAATAGGATAAAACACATTGACCAATTTCAATAGTAAAAAACTATTGAAAACAGCGATTTTCCTATTGATTTTATAGTATTTTTTTTTGAGTGCGTCAGTTATAGCGATCAGGAAAAGTTGAAACAGAAACACGAAAATTACGTCAGTGAGTAGGCTGCCAATCAAGTTTTCTTGATTTTCCTTCTACTAATCTGTCAGTGGAACAAGTAAAAGCTGTAACGCAAATAATTGGAACGATTTGTTTCATTTTGATCGAAATGAAAATGAGCTGGTACGGAAAATGAAATTCGGTCAGGAAAATAAATAAATACATTTTTCACAAAAAAACATTTGTTCAATTGAAATTTTTATTGACACACAAAATTATTTGCCATCGATTAGTGGATCAATTGCGTTTAAAATCGAATGAAAACCTATTAAATAATCTATTTGAAAGTTTTTTCTGTTTCGTTTTCCTGATCGCTATAACTGGCTCTACCGAATCTTAATGGATAATGTGTAAAGCACTTTTTAATGACAACAAATAGGTATTCTTAGAGGATTTGCCAATTCCACGCAAGAGGCAGATACATACCCATGTAACAGTTCTACATACTAACCTTACCCCACGAGCTACTACCGACATATAAGAATTTCGTTTCAATGTTTCATCTCTAAGATTACGGTTACAGGAGATTGCGTATTCCAAGAAAAAAAAATCAACAATATCAGTGACAAAACAAGACTATTCGTTGATGAAAATCTGTTAAACTTTGAGCTCGGTAAGATTATATAAAAGCTTAAAATTATAATTTAAATATGGCGTTGCAACAATTTTCAGAATGTGTGAGCTCAAATTAAGTCAAGAATTTGTCCATTTCAACCTATTTTTGTCAATTTTTGTTTTCCTTGTTTTAGAATTCAGCTGTTTTGTTTAAAGATATGTGTTTCAATTTTAACCTTCAATAATACTATTTGTCTTTGAAAAGTTCGTCTTTTTTTAATTAAATCTTTTTTATTTTTTATTTTACTGTTAAAAGAATAGGTATAAAACTTTTTACACACGCTTTTATAAAATGGCAGGCTTAATGGCGGCTTCTAACCAAAATGGTGTTGCGTACTCATACCTACTGATCCCCTTCTATATAATAAAAATGTTATCCTGTACAAAATGCAAGGTCAATGTAACATTTCAATGGACTAACTCAAGGGCTGGAATCGTTAAGACATTCAAAATTATACCCGATTTGCTTTAAAATCGCATGCATTGCTGCATCTTAAAAAATATTGCATATTTATAGGCATTTAAATACATACATATTATATAGGCATGTTTTATTTCATACATTATTTGATACATATTTCCTTTAATGTTTTCTTTTCAGTTTTTTTTGTTTTTAACATAAATGTAGGTGCATAATATTATCTATATACATAGGTATCTTCTTTACTGTGTTGTCCTCTACATGCCTAGAAGATCTTTAAAAAATGTGTAGGTACAAGTATAAGTAGATATAGGTATAACACCTATTCCTTACTTACATAGGTATCTACATTTTGTGTGAAAATCTCAATTACGAAAATGCTTATACATATTATGTACATTGTACATATGTAGGTATATCATGAAACCCATGGTAAGCAATTTTTTGTTCTTCTCTTAGTTCTGGAAAAAAAATAAAAAAAAATAAAATAAAATGTGTTATATACCTTATCTACATTTTACTTTGAACCACATACATATCACATATAATATTGCATTTTTCAACCATAAAATGAGTTCTTGACAAAAATAAAGCAAAACGAAAGCTGTTTTACACATAGAACCAGCAGCAGCGAAGGGATTTAAAATTAAGAAAAAAAAAAGTAAAAAAAAAACCGAAATGTAAGCTAAATTGCAAAATTGAATTCGTGCATGGAAACACTTCACACATATGCGCTGGTGAAAATCTTTTTAAGGTTGCCTCCGTCACACCTCACACGTGTTATTTTTTTTTTTCTTTTTTTTTATGTTGACAACAAAACCCTCGTTTTTGTTACCCCAAAAAGTAATTTTACTTTAATCAAAAAGAAAAACAGGGTGTTTTAGACGGTTGGGAAATTTTAAATAATTTTCTAATATCCTATGTGAGGGTTTTTGAGTAGGATAGGTATACTATAACGTTTTTGGATTTTATCTAACATTTAACTTTGTTAGAAGAACCTTTTGACTTGATGTAGTCTTTCAATTGGAAACTGCCTATATACCTATAGGGCTGTTTATTTGAACCTTAAGATTTTTGTATTTCCTATGGTTATTTTACTGGCAAGTATGTACTTGAAAATTGTCATCCAATTTAAAACTTGAATTAAATTTTGCGAACCTTCCTATTAACTAGGTGTCTTAGTTTCCAGAAAAAGTGGACTTAATCTTAACGACGACGATTTAGTAATATATATGTAGGTAAGTAGCTGTAAACATATACTTAAAAATTACCTACATACCTACAAAAGTTAAGCTGAAAATAAAACTAAAATAAAATTCCTAGGCATCCACTCAGTCATTATTTCATCATCGAACCACCCTATTTGTTTATACTTTGTTTCGGCTTTATGTGAATATATCCTACCATTTTATCACCACAATTCACTGAAATTAAACAACAACAATCCTCGCGAAACGGCTCATTCGACAAAAAAAAGTACCTACAAGTTTCTAGGTTTCTGGCACGGCACTTGTAGAGCGGGGACTAAAATAAACAACAACAAAAATATTGAGAAAAAAAAAAAAAAACACCAAGCTAGGTTACGTACCACTTTGACGGAAAACCAACAACAACAACAAAATAAGTGACAAAAAAAAGTGAATGCACTTTTGCCTGCACTTATTCATCTGACAGATTATGCGGTATCCAGAAACTTTATCGTCATCCATCGCACCATCATCATCGGAGTCTTCGTTGCCTCGGATGAAGGTGTCATCAATAATGCACCTGTATATATGCCAAGTTTTCATATCCCCCATCGCATAAATGAAATCAACACACATACATATACACAAATTCATACATACAACAACGAAGTGCGTTTAAGTATATTGAGAGTGGAGTGGAGAAGCAATGAATATAGGGTATAACTTATATACACAGTTATGACCAAAATTGTAAAGACATGTATATATAAAGTTAGATATAAAAGTTTTTCTTTTAATTTTAAAACAAGTGAAATGGAAGTAGGTATATGAATAACAAAAGTGAGAGTTATGTAGGTAGGTATAACATGTTAAACTTAATTGCAAAAGTTAAATTGTAAAAATAAACAAGGTAACTTATCAGAATTGAGTGTTTTCAGAATCTATAAAAAAAGGAATTTCCAAAGGTTAATTAATTTTTAAAACAAAACCACTTGTATTGTTCCTTGAACAGTTTTTTGGTAAATACGTTTTTAAAATAAAAAAAAAATTAAAGGCAAAACCATTTCTATTTCTCTTTAAGAAGTTCAACAGTTTAAAATAAATCATCAATAATCCTTGTGCATGAGGGACATTAGTAATCACTTCTTGTATAAATTAATTTTTTTAAGCATGTGAAGGCGCAGATCTTCAGTGATCTAGATACCTATACGCTACCTTGAAATTTGCAATTTATGTTCACGACGCGACGCCAAATCGATGTTACTTTCAATATTGAGACATTTGAGCGGCTTGTTTTTGGACGACCATAATGTTTAGCGTCACCAATTGATCCAAAATCCCTGAATTTTTTCAATTGTATAGGTACTCTCTTCACAGTTAACGAAATTAAATCAGTATTCCGAGCATATTTTGTACGAAATATTCGAATTATAAAACAGCTCGGAAAGATATATTTTGCAAATAATATATCTACCCTTCAGCAGTGCTCAAAAACTTGAATGACGTGTTGAATTTTTGTACGCTTTATCCCCAACTCAATTTTTTTACTTTTTCTGTATTTAGTTCATCGTAATACAGTAAAACCCGCTTGAGAGAAAAACCCGCTTATCTGAAATACTTTTTTCATCCCCGAGCATTTGTCGACCAATTACCTTTATAACACTTTGCTTAAGCGAAACTCGCTTAAGTGAAAAACCCGGATACCTGAAATATATTTTCAGTTAAATTTTATATTTTTCATTGAAAAAAAACTCCCTTAAGTGAAAAAAAATTTAATAGAACAGAACAAAAAATTGCTGAACGCTTTTACTTCTTTTTTATTTTTCACCTCCACGAAAATGACATTTGAATTTCTGATATGTCAGAACCCTTTTTGAATTTTTTAAATCCGCTTAAGTGCAATTTTTTTCACTTATCCGGACTTTGCTTAAGTGAATTTTTTTTTCACTTAAGCCGGGTTCGTTTAAGTTAAAAACCCGCTTAAGTGAAAGCAAGTCTGTGACATTTTGCAGTTTCTCTTAAGCGGGTTTTACTGTATATGTATGTAATATCGTAGACTATGTTTGCTGTTTAGTCATCTACGTTGTGGATAAGACTGACTTCTGCGAATTATTATTTTCCTTTTATACTTTAAAATAAATAAAACCTTTGAAAAAATGAAAGGTTTCCTTTTCATCTGCAATCATGAAGTGGGATCTGATATATTAACCTGTTGTCATGCTTAACATAGAGAAGGGTTTATTATCTGCTTATTGAGACAGCTGTTCATCGCTACTACGCGTTTTATATTGTGTTCTTTTATTGTGAATGAATTTAGTGCACGATAGTCTAGGAACATTCGGCCCTATCTATATTATATTTTGGGACTTTAAAGGTATCACTGACGCTACATACCGTGACTAACTTGGACGAATAATATTATGCTTTAGAAGATTGTCAGTGATCAATCAGATAATTTCTCCTTAAGGGCAAATAGAAGCCAGTATCGCTTTTCAAAAGGGTTATTTTTTTTTTTGCTACAGGAATTTCTATAACCATCATATTATGTGTCGTTCCAGTTGAGAAAGATTTTCACCAAAACAAATATCAAATCTGGAGATTAGATTTTATACTTCCTTACGATAACTAATATTCAACTCGTTACCTAATTTAGGGATTTCTGATGTTTTCGATTGAAACTGTAAAACTCTAGCTTCAAGGATCATGCAATGGCGTTTTTGGTATAGCACATCTTCACTAAAAAGTATCTCTTGTGGACTGTGGTTAACACTAATCTGGCACGATTTGAAAAGTTACTTTTAGTTCTTCATGGTTATCGATCAGTAGGATTGCAAAAATTGTTGTTTTGGCATTCGAGATTGTGTTGACCTGTTTTAATTGTGTAAAATCTGATTTGTATAGTAAAAAAATGGTACCTAGGATAAGTTATCTGTAGAATGTCTTAACCATTGCCATTTTATTCTCAATCTAAAAATTGACGTGGGATTGACTATTAAAAATCAGAAGACTGAAAATATTTAAATTTCGTGTTGATACTCTTCATATACATAGATAATATACCTACCTAAAAAAAAAATTAAAATAAGATACAAATAAAAACGCCCACATGACTTCATTATTTTCGTCTCGACTGTGACAGCATGTGTTACATTATTATTTTTGTATCCATTTTTGTATGCAGGTATGTATAATGTATGAGTCTTATAAGTCACTCAAGTCGACATCTTATTCCACATGTCGTTGTTGTCGCTGGCTTAGTAAAATGTATTATTTTTTTCTTAACCATTGTGTTTCTATATACACAAATACCTACTGTGTTGTTTTGAACGCTTGGGATGCGGCGAAGAATTAAATTGAGCAAAACACTTGGAAAAGTTCCATCTCTTCATTGTATTATAACCCCCCCTTCATGCCAACCTATGTAGATATAAGAACCAAGGTTGCAGCTGGAAATGTTCCAGCAACGTCAGGAAGGATGATGGGACAGAAAGTTGCTATACAACATGTATTGTAGACGTAGATACATATATTCAGGTGTGTGAATTGAAACGAACAAAAAAAAGTTACCAAACAAAACAAAAATGAAAAGAAAAGAAAAGTTTGACGAAACAAGAAAAAAAAGAAAAAACTTAAAAGAATACGAAACGTGAGTAGGTACATACATAGGTATATATGGGAAGCGAGGCGAAGCCACCGTCAATTGGCAAAATGTATGCAAATGCAGTATATTCCCCTACCGTCTTAGTTCACCTTTGCCATCGGGAACGTGAAGCTACCACCATCACCGACAGAGCCGAGAGTGAAGCTGCCGAAGGGTGAAGAGCTGAGGCCGACATGTAATCTTGATGGGAAATGATAATGGCATACTTGCCATCCCGACTGTGGTGAAAATGAGACAATGAAGAGGGAAATTCTTGGCATGCATTTGGCAGATTTTTTGTTTTAAATTTAATATGTATGAAATGCTGACAAAAAAAAAAACCATCATAAACAATGGTAAGAGCACGACATGAAGGTGCTAGGTATGTGTGTGAAAACTTAAAGATAGGTACCTACTTTAAGTTTGCATAAACTTAGTGAAATGTAATAATGCTTGTTGGTTATGCGCGAGTCTTTTTGTTTGGCCTTGGCCTAAATGAGAAATACTGAATAAATATTTTCTTTTATTTTTGTTTACTTACTAAATACCTTTGTTTACCTTTTATCCTGGTTAAACGGGCTATTGGTTTAGCTTCTGTTCGAGTTAAATTAAAAATATTCTCATTTTGATTATTGTGTTTATTATCATGATGATTCATGAACCTATAAACAATTCAATGTTTGTCTGAAAAAAGGTTTTTGTTCACATGTACATATAAACAAGAAAATCACATTTTAATGTAATTACATATTATCATAACGCCTTATAAAGGAAGAGCTCTATAGCAACGGTTTTACTTAATTACCTCATTTCAGCTAGAATGAAACTTTGGTCACAGCAATTTTTATGGCTATAAAATACAAACAAAAAGCCAGTTTACACTCCGATTTGGTCAATAAGGTCTTTTAATATTTTAAGACTAAAATTTAAGACCTAATCGGTTGATCCAATCGATATCATCTAAGTAATTCTATTTAATATAATCTCTTGATTTTCTAATTTAACTAGACTTAAGATTTAAAACTAGATAGGTATCATTTTTTTCAAATTTGAACAATTTTTACGAGCAACTTTACGGCCTGTCGCATGCGTATCTATGCTTGCTATAAACATAATTTGTTGCTATATATTTGCAACTGAATACAAAATCATTCATTTAGGTATGTATATTCCAAAAATTTAGTTGTCAAAAGAATCATTGTAGAATTTTCAAAGGATATTTCTCTTTAATAAAGTATTCTATCTCGGGATCCATTATCCCGGTGGATGGGGGTAGGCACTCGTACTATAGGTATACGCGTATTTCTTGTTTTTTTTTTATAAATGATAGCAGAAAGGCAGACATAATTCGAGCATAAGCCTTAGAGTAAACCTATAGCGATTATTTGATCCAAGGTCTATATCTATAAAAAACAGGTGCGGTGGAACTTTTTATATATTAAAATAATAAAAAAAAAACTGAAAAAAAAGATCACCTAAGGAAAGTGACAAACGACAAATAGCAAGCCCCATTTACTCAGACAAATCACAGACATATAAATATAATATGTATAGGTATAAAATAAAGCAACATGTGCAAGGGAAGTGGAAATAAAGGAAACTGTACCTATGCAACATATTACAACATATTTCAAAAAACGTGGACAAAAATATGTATTTCACATTTGCTTGTTTAAAAAGAAGAAAATGCACAAAAACAAAAAATGCTAATAAAAAATTAAAAAAGGAAGATGTACTATCACTACGGTGACAATATTTTAGAATTGCAAATAATGAACAAGTGAAAAAAGAAACAAAATTCAATTAAATTTTAAATTATTTCAGTTAATTAAAAAATACCTACACAGAAAAATGAATTAATTAACTTAAAAAGAGAAGGTTCAGAAATTCAATCTTTGTTTGCATAAAACTTAAACTTAAAAACTCTAAAACAAAAAGTTACAAGAAAAAAAAAAATAAATTAATCTTAATTAAACACAGTTCATTTTTACGAATTTTGATATTTTTCTGAAGAGTGAATTTTCTTCACTAAGTTCTACTTTTTTTTAATATTCTTTTAACTCTAAGCAACTGAGCACAAAATAGATTTTAGAGTTTCAACCTGCCTTTTTGAAGTAAAACTTCTTTTGCGGCATGAGGGTAAAAAAAATTTCTATGGAGCTGTCAGTGACACGTCAAACCGACATACAAATTCCCGTCACGAATTTCAAAATTCAGCGTCACGATTTTGCAATACCGACATAACAAACAAAAAAACCCTATTTCTGAACAAAAAGAATATTCTTTTAATTCATAAACGACAACAAATATATGGAAACACTTTTAAACAAAACTTTTCATTACAAAATCTTTATTTAACGCCTATTTCAGACAATTAAAAACGAAGTTCACGGAGCGGAACACAAAACCACCAATTTAATAAGAGAAATACATAAAAAATTATATTTTTTTTACATTTTATTAATTCCACTTAAAATATATACATATTAAAACACATTTATCCATAATTTTTCTTAAAATTTAATTCTAAACAACACAAATTAACAAAATTATTTCACAGAAATCACAAAAACTAAAAGTAAACAAAACATTTTCTCGGCAAATGTCAAATCCACTATTGCCATATGCGAATAATCCTAAATGTTTGTCAAATTTTAAAACAGCATTGCCATCTATTTATCTTTAGGTGTCGAACAAATTGGATGCGATAGTCCCCTTTCACACGGGGCAACAAGTTGCTGGAAATTTTTTTGACGTTTTCCTTTAATTTCCATAAAAATCTCTTGTACACACACACTACTGTGTGTGTGAAGAGGAACGTCAAAAAATCATCAATATAATAAAACGACAAACACGAATTTTGGGGTACCATTTACGCGGTCTACAAAAGCCGAAAGTATATAAATTATATATCGATGGAAAGGTTTTTTTGCACACAAGTGCACAAAGCAAAAATTTATTAAATAATTTTACCACAAAGACTAAAAACAATAAAGTAAAATTGCATTATAAGTGCGAGGAGAGCGAGAACCAAAGCAAGAGCCAGAGCGAGACCGAGTATTTGTTCACAACACTTATTATATTTTCGTTAAATGCAATGGTTCGTGCATTTAATATATTCGTTAAGATGGTTACTGAATTCGAGTAAGGGTTTTTTGTGGGAAGAATTTTATTTCTGAAGATTTTTTTCTGTTGTGTTGGATTTTCGGCCATTGGTCGATTTAATGCGAGGAAGCATAAATTATGTATAGTTGTAGGTTTATTGGTTTTGCATGGAAATATTCTGCAATCTATTGTGTTTCTCGCTCATTGGGTGTTGTTTTTTAAATTGAAATAAAATGTGAACAAAAAAAGGAAGAATGCTTTCAATTTGTAGATGTAGTGTGAGGGATGTTTAAGCTGAGGCGTGGAACAATAACATTTTATTGAAGTAAAACTTCTTTTGCGGCATGGGGGTAAAAAATTTTTCTATGGAGCTGTCAGTGACATGTCAAACCGACATACAAATTCCCGTCACGAATTACAAAATTCAGCGTCACGATTTTGCAACGGTTCTGAGTTTCAAATCGGGTGCTCTGAGTGGTAGGACTTGAAAAATAGCTGCCCTGTTGTCGTGAAAGAAGTTTTACTTCTAGCGCGTGTACATAAGTACGCACACTCTTTTTTTTTTTTTCATTTGTCCAAATATAATTTAAAATAGAAAAAACTCTTTCTGTAGAAACATTTGACAAAATAAACGTAAGCATTATTATTTTTGTTTGTCATTGAATTTTTCTTTAATATTTATGTTATTGATTTTAAGAATTTGTATACGAAATACAGAATAAATAATGAACAACTTCTGAAATACAGAAAATTTATGTGTTTTTGAATAACAAATAATTCATAATGAACACCGTCTTCAAACACAGAACTGTTCATTATTATAATGAACGAATGGTCACCGTAACTATCACAGATGTAATTAGAGACTAAATCCTTTTGGAGCCATTGAAATATTGTTTTTAGATTCCTTTGGTTTGTGAAACACATTAACAGCCATATTATTGTCTATTTGTAAAACTAAGGGCCAGTTTCACAGTGAAGTAAGTGACACTTAAGTGCCAAATATGGAAAACTAATTCCCAATATCACAGTGTAAACTTATCGGAATAAGTGACACTTTAGTCTTCCATGATGGCCACTTAAATTCTACTTACTCAGGTAGTAAAACTGCGGCTAAAGTGCCAAAATGTCAAAATTAAGTGCCACTTATTTTGTTAAGTGTGCACTGTGAAACTGGCCCTTAATATACGAAGCAAGTTTTCGTTAAAAGTATAGTTTTGTTTTGAGTAATGTCAAAATTTGTTAAAACTAATTTTTAAAAAAATCTGTATTGTTCACTTTTGAATTAGATAATATGCATAGTTAAAGTCAAATGTATTTCTAGTTCTGGGGTCATAAAAATAATTTTGTAACACCAGCATGTAGGTACAGTGAAAACTCCCTTGGGCGGACAGCGACGACAGCGACGCCGCACGGTCGCAACACTTTTGTCCGTCTATGGGAGTTGTCCGTCCAAGGGAAAAACAAAGTAACAAAAAAAACAGGAACAAGATACAAAAACATGTTCACAGCTGCAGAAATAAGATTCGTTATGCATTCACCACCAGAAAGTTGTGATATTTTGTTAGTATGCACCACACACACAATATACCTACAACATTGTGGCAATTTTGTTGTTTTCGTTAGTTCGTTTGTCTTTATCGTGCGCATCTATTGCCGGTGTGAAAGTTTTTAATGGAAAAGGAGATATTGGAAAGTATTGCTGAAAATAAGGGTTCAAATTTACAAATTATGAAAAGGTTTTGTCCGCTTAAGAGAAATAAATTTATCAAATTGCGTCTGATATTCTTGTCCGCGTCCGGGTAAGGGAGTGTCCGCTTAAGAGAAATAAATTTATCAAATTGCGTGTGATATTCTTGTTCGCGTCCGGGTAAGGGAGTGTCCGCTTAAGGGATCATAAAATGTATGGACATTAAATTCAAGATCCACGGTCGTGAGAACTCGTCGGGTCAAGGGGATTGTCCGCTTAAGGGAGTTGTCCGCAATAGGAGGTTTCACTGTAGATATGTGTAGTTTTTTGGGAAAATTTTCGGAATGGCCATTAAGCCGCCTTCTTGAAATTTTCAAAAAAAATTTACTTAAAATAGAAAAAAAAATATTTAAAAACAACCGAAACACTTATACAATGTCGTATTATATTATATAGGTTAGGACGCGAGAAATTCTAATGTTGTTGGATATAGTTCTCATTAGATATTTGTCATGAAATCTATGTAAGATGAACTGAATTTAAATGAAAATTGAGTATTGACAAGGCGCTCACTAGTCAATTGATGTGTCCAAGTGAAATCACCGGGACGGAACGTCAATTTTTGTGGAGTAAAGTCCGTTAAAATCTATCTTGAGTTTTATTTTATTAGTAATTCCATCCTATTACCTACCTTACTTATGTATTTTCAAAACACAAAAACCTGAATTTCCCTTCATAAAAAAACACAAACTCAATTTCTTTTCACCCCAGTGAATACCTATGTATGTACATATATTGTATACATATAACTAAAATAATCCCTAAAAAAAAACTGTATTCATTTTCACTTTCCAAATAATAAAACTTGAATGAAAATTGAAATCCACTAAATCAGCTTTTAACTAAAAGTCCCTGAAGATTCAATGTACCTTCCTATATATTATAATATGTATCTACTTTTATTTATTTTTTTTTTTGAAAATCAATTTGTAAAGATACTTTTTATATTTTTCCGGTTCAATATAAGGTTGCGATTCGGATATATAAAATGGATAGAATCTTTAAATGATTAATGAAGGCATAAACCGTGGGACACAAAAACCCCGAGTCGATCGAAGAGCGAGCAGAAGGTATATGTATACTATGTAGGTTCCTAGGTATACACTACACCTGTCCTATTTTTTTGAACCCATTTAATGTCAGAATTTCAAAGCATGTCAATATAAAATCGAAAGTAAGGAAATATATTGTAAATAAAAGCGGACCGGAAACATTCAGAATACCTTAAATAGAGTTTGAATTACTAATGTATTATAGATTTTCAGAAGAGGGCATATAATGTTATGAATTATTTAGTTGAGCTTTTGCGAATGCTTGAGAAAGAAAAGCAACAAAATATAAAGATAAAAATGTCCCATTTTGAATTAATCATGAAACAAAAACTATAAAGATGTACATGCATCGTAAATTTTTTTTTTTTAATTCAATTCAATTCTCAAATGTTCCTTAGTTCAAGTCAAAGCAAAAGACCTTTGTGAATTGTTTATTTAATGATCCCAATGTGATGTTAGATTAATGAAATAATGTTGATAACATTAAGCCAAGGGAATATAAATTTTTCTTTAAATCAATTTAAAGTACATAATCAATGAGGCATTATCATATTCAATTAAAATTTAAAATAAATGATTTGGTAGAAAGTTCTTCTCTTTATGACTGAAAGTTATAAATTGACTTATATGATTCATAAAAAAAATGGACTAAATAACTGTTGGTGGTATAGTTTTTGGTATGGATTTTGGAGTTTTACGCAAATGAATAATATTTGTTAGTTAACTTTTGAATTTCCATTTCACCGTAAATAATATTTGTAATTTTTAATACTGCCTACAACAACCGGTCTGTTTGGTAACTTGAAATTTTTTGCGAATTTGCACAAACTTTCGCAAAATATCGCAATTTTCTGTCAAAACTCATATAGAAAAAAAACTCAGTTTTGGGAAATTAGTTGAAAAAAAGTTACCCAACACGCATAAGGTATAAGACGAACTGTGCATAGGTATATCATATAAGACCAAACGAATTTTAACTACAGTAAAATACGATTATCTGAAACACTTTTTTCATCCCCGATTATTTGTCGACCAAATAAATTTAACACACTCCGCTTAGGAAAACTCTTAAGTGAAAAAAATAATTGAATCGAACAGAAAAAAAAATTTCAAACCGATCTAACTAACTTCTTTTTTATTTTTCACCTGCACCTGCAATGACATTTGAATTTCTGGTATGTCAAAACCGGTTTTGGAATTTTTAAATTCGATTGAGTGAATTTTTTTTCAATCATACGGACTCCACTTATAAGTGGATTTTTTTCACTTAAGAGAGGTTCGCTTATGGGAAAACCCAAGACATTTTACCCAGAAACCGAATAAAAAAACTTACTACTAGTTTCATGCTTTACAATACTATGGTACCTACTCACATTATGGAGACTTGTAGACATCGATGCTTAAATATTCCTGTTTGGTAATTTTTTTTCAACAAATTTCCCGAGAATTGAGTTTTTTTGCTATGGGTTTTGACAGCAATTTGTGAAATTTTGTGCAAATTCGCAAGAAATTTCACGTTACCAAACAGACCAAGTAAAAGCATTCCTTAGATTGGAATAAACGATTTTTAAACTCTTAATTTTTCGAATTTTATTTAAAAAATTTTGAGTTTAAAAATCATTTATTCAAAAATTAACCACTAAAATAAATTCATTTAAAAAAACATAATGAAAGAATGAATTACTGGCTTTAAAAAAAATTATAACATGATATTGTAAGTGTTGCCGTTGTGTTTTTATATTCTTTTTTATTTTAAATATTTTTTTTTTAATTTTCCACTCCCACCGTCATAGGTGTCATTACATTATGTATGGGCGAAGAGGACGAAGAATCGATTCCTCACCTTATCTGTACATGTCCTGCTCTATCTCAAAGACGTAGGCTCCACCTAGGAGAATTCTACTACTATGATTCTAGTGATGTGGAAAATCATGACATTAGTAGTTTGGCGCGCTTTATAAGAAGCTCTATATGGTTTAACGAGTAGGAAGAAAGATTCCTAGATTCCTGTGGTATCACAATGGGCCAACCCCCTGGTCTAAGTGTTTCTGCTGACAACCACATAAACCTTACCTAACCTAACCTAAGGGGTGGACAAATAGAGTGGGCCAATATCCTTAAATCATGTTCATATAATGTACCAACAAAAGAAAAAAATTTATACTTTTATCACAGAGTGCACAATTTTTGAACTGAGACGAAAAGTAAAACCCTTAACTCCTCCGATTGGTTATTACGAAAAAGGTAATTTTTAGGACAAAAAGTACATATCGTCAGCTACATACGTAAAGCTTCTATAAGTCCACTTTTGGCCGAAATTGAGATTTTGATGCCATTTTCTTAAGAGACACATTCTGCACAAAATGGCTTAATCACTTCTGTCCAATGTATCATATATGGAGTCTTATATAATTTTTTTTTTTCGTTTTTTGGCTCTCCTGTAAAATTTACAAAAGTGGACTCAGGAGTTTTACGTATTTAGCCGACGCGACGATATGTTAATTAAGCTACAAATTAGTTTTTATTATTTTTCTGTACAACTTACCATTTGGGATTTATTCTTAAAGAACCATTTCAGGGGCCTTCAACCCTTCCTAAAATTGTTAGCGGCGCTCATATCGATGAGAACTTTTGACAGTTTCTTAAAAACACTATGAGGAGGAACCAACTCTGATTCTGAATGTTTGAATACAAAATTCTATTCTGTTCTGAAACGAATGGAATATCTTTTTTTTTTTTTGTTAAAGAATATTTATTTTTGTTGAACTAATTTTTTTTTTAAATACAGTTTTTCTTTCGTTTTCAAATCTACTTCGAAAATTTTCGATTTACTTCACTTTTTTTTACAAATCTGCTCCGAAATTTTTCTGCTGAGGTTCTAACCCTGCAGACTGCCCCATATAATAATGCTCATAGGTCCCTTTGTGATTTGGCTGCTATCATCATCTTCATCACTGTAATCACTATTCAGTGATTTATCTTAAGAAAAAGTAAGAAAATTGGTGTGTTCAGAAATATGAGATCTCAGAGAATTTTCTCACTCAAAAGGTGAGCAAGCGAATCCAAGATTTTTTTTCCTTAGAGTTTTGACAGCAAAGCTGAGAAATTTTGCTGAGGAATCCTGTTCAGGTAACTGATATTGCTGAGATCTCCGAGATCTCATTTTCCTGAACATGCCTAATAAATCATATGGCTTGGATAAAGAACACTTTAAAATTGTTGTTATTTTTTTATTTTTGTTTTGTAGTACTTTAAAACTTTTGTTACACTTTTAAAAGTAAACAAAATAAGAAGTTAAATTTATTATTTATACATTCAAAAGTAAAATATACGGCTTCATAGGAAGAAAGAAAAACTTTTGATTTTAATACCACTTTCTTCTCTAAGGTCTTTATCTTTCATATTTCAAGTTTTTTTTTACATTCGGTATTAGACTTCAAATAATTTATTACCTGTGCCATTCGTAACAACCCACGTTTTGTTTTTCTTTACTCATAAAAGCACCTACTCGTAAATATCCACTTTAAATTATATTTGGGGATTATACTGAACATGAAAGTTCAATTGTTTCCTTTTCATTTCATTCATGTATCTACTTATGAACGTATACAATTATACATTGCTATACAATCATTATATTATTCTAGGAAATCAAATCTATAACAATTTTAACATGTTCGATATTATATCATATATGTGTTGTGTGTAGGTTAAGTACCTATAATACCTAAACCAGACACCTACTTTTATTTTCTTACTCTTGAGTTTCTCTTTCAAATGGTTAACAAATTGGTGGTGGACCCCAGAAAATCTGTTGTTAAATTAAATTTGATTTGATGGCAGGCAAAATATTTGAAATGTTAACGTTTGCTGGTGGGTGGTTTTTGGGTCAAAATAATTAAAGAAAATCAGAAATGCTTTCGATTTGATTTTACTGTTAAGGAACTTGGTTTGAACTATGATTTACAAAAATATTAAATAAATAAATTAAATAAAAAATAAATACATAATAATATGTTCATGTTATTGTATCATTCTAATATAATTCTTTTCTTTTATTTCAGGTGAGTGTTTTTGGAAAGATGATTTAGAGGCAAAAGTTTATAACAAATTTACCTTTACTTACTAAAGTATGTATACTCTATGCTGAAAAATGTAAAATTTAGTTTTAAATGAATTGAAAAATAAAAAAAGTAAAGAAATCAAAATTGTCTATCTGGTTGATTGGCAAACATTCTCTAAAATTTAGAAAGTCTCGTTATTTAATGCAAAACATTTAAAATCAAACAATACGGCTGTTTTACGATGCGTATATCTTGACTCTTGAGTTATAATCTTAGAGGTTCTTCGTCAACAAAAAATATTTAGAGGTTCCAAAAAATGTCATACTAGATTTGATTTTGACTTTTCAAAATGCAAAGGTTGATGGAAAATTTCAGAATTTTTGAAAAATAATGTTCTAGAAAACTATTTTCGCAACGATTTTCTAAAAACTTACCATTTTTAGAAGCCAAGCACTAAAATATGATTGCGATGTAAAAAAAACAGCATGCTTTGATTGTTCTTGACTCTGATTGAAAAATTAAATCGACTCTTGGCATCCTAAATTCCAGCAGGAAATTGTTGCTTTGATATTTAGAAATTAAAATTCCCTTTTTGAAGTCATCAGCTTACTTGAGACTAAAAAGTTTTGAGGTATCCTTGTCAACATGCAGTTTGTATTTTTATAACGTTTTTTTTTATCTAGCTTGGTTTTTCGGGATGAGCAAGAGACTTAAAATTTTAAACATAGTTACAACTTGATGATACTATTTTTGTCGGAAGTTCCAACTTTTTTGTTTATTTACCTTTATATTTAATGAACTATTTCAATTGACAAACACCAACATTTCGATCGATCAATCGATAAAATATTTGGTCGTTTATCAATTGATTCAGGGGCCTAATTCTGTAAACATAAACGATCGAACGATTTCGTTTCGGCAATACCTGTCCCTATTTTTCTCTTTAGATGTTTTTTATTTGATTAGAGATAGGTATTGCCAAACCATATCGTTCGATCGTTTTCGTTTTACGGAATTAGGTCCCAGGTTTCACCCAAAAAAATATTTCGTAAAATCACTACGAAATATTTTTGGAAATCTTATTTTCGTTCAATGTACGAAATTTTGTGAATTGAACAAATCTTTCGTAGTAAATATAAGATGCGAAAAATACTTTGTTACAAACATTTTGTAAAATCCACGAAAGTACTTTCGTACTCTTTTTTGAGAATTTTTAGTTAAATGTGCAAACAAATTCGTTCAATCTACTAAATCTATACGATGCTAGATAAATTATTTGTTATATCTATTTGCTTTACTAATGGTTTCATAAAATTACAAAAATTTTGTGAATTTATCGAAACTATAGTTACCTACTTCCATTCTATCACATCTAGGTAGGCGGATGATTTTTATTACATCAAAGACAGTGTAGTCTTAACAAATTATTTTGTAAAATTTCCAAATTTTTTAAAATTATCGAAGCAATCGTTGTGTATTACCCAATCTGCATGTTATAAGGCAAATACTTTTGGATATGAACTAGGTATCGTCCTTACAAAATATTTCGTGAAACTACAAATTTTTTGTGAAATTATTGAACCAATCGTTATATTTATATTAGCCGATATACATATATGTTAATAGGCGAATGCTTTTGGGTGTATCTATGCCTGTACGATCTTTACAAATAATTTCGTAAAACTACAAAGAATTTGTAAATTTAAAGAATAAATCTGTACAATATCAAAAGGGATTTTGTAGAATGCACAGTAAATTCATAAACATTTCGTGTATTCTACAAAATTTTTTCTCAATATTTTTTTAAAAATACAAAAAACCCAAACCTTTGTATGTATGTAAACAAAGCCATGCCACGGGCAAAAACAAAAACTTCGCGCTTTAATGATTTAGAATTATAATCTTGTTGGATAAAGTCCACACTTGATATTCGTCATGAGATCTATGTAAGATGTACCGAACTTAACAAAAATTGCCTATTTAGGCCCTCACTATAGTCAGCTGATGAGTTCAAGTGATATCGCCGGGACGAATCACTAAAGGAAGTTAAAAGAAGGTTTTTTTAATAATACAAATTCTATATAGTATACTACTGAAATACATCAGCCAAGTAGAAGATTTAGCACTATTTAAAAAAGTTAAAAGCTATTTTTTGATTATTTATTTTTTTTTACGAAATTTTTGTATTTTTGCAAAATTCGGGAAAAAATTTCGTAGAATGCACATTCAAAATATTTCGTGTATTTAATTAAATTTTTTCTCGAATTTTGCAAAAATACAAAATTTTCGTTGTATTTACGAATTCATTTTCGTAAAATTTCGTGTATTCTATTAAATTTTTTGCCGAGTTTTGCAAACATATAAAATTTTCGTTGTATTTACGAATGCATTCTTAAAATTTCGTGCATTCTACTAAATTTTCTCCCGTAAAGATACAACATTTTCGTGGTATATACAAATGCATTCGTCCTATCAAAAGATTTCTATTCCAAAAATTTCTTAGAATGCACAATATTCAAAAATATTTCGTGCATACTACTAAATTTTTACCCGAGTTTTGCAAAAATACAGAATTTTCGTTGTATTTACAAATGTATTAGTCCTACCAAATCTAAAAATTTCGTAGCCTACTAAAGTTTTTTTGGAATATTTTGCAAATATACAAATGTTTCGTGGTATTTACTAATGTATGTTCTTTTATGTCGGGATAGTATTTGTACATTTACGAAAAACATTAGTGCTTTTGCACCACGAAAATTTCGTAAAATAAACGAAAATTTTAGTTATATACACCAATTATTTTTTTCGGTGTGAAAATAATTTTTTTTTATATATTAAATTATGTTAAAATTTTTTTGAAAAAAATAAGATTTTAGCTGAATATGTTTGAATTGTGTTGCAAAAAAAAAGCCTGCAGGAGCAATGGTTAAAAAAATGCAAAAACAAGAAAATCAATTCGTTAAAGCTATAGCCGAACAGTGACAGATAGAAATTTCATGTTTGATCAAAATGTCGAGTTCATTATTGAACTCGGGGTTTCTTTAAACATGCGGCCAATAATATCTTAACAAATTAATATTTCAAATTAAAAATTAAGTTTACAAGGGGTTTTTGTGTGATAACGCACATGCCGTTAGGCCAGTTGCGGATCTCCGTGGGGGTTTCGGATAAAAACTGTGCTGCATTGTGCTCAACTTGTGCTGCGATATTTTTGAAAATTTTGAGGATAACATTTTTTCCAAAATTAAATTTTTCTAAAAACTTAAAGTTGTGCTGTTTTGTGCTCAAAAAATGATACAACCGAAGAGATACAAAAATCGTATTTTTCCAACTTTTACGACCGAACGCAAATGATGCGAAGGAACTTAGCATGAAATTAGCACCATCATTTTCGATTTGTGCTGCAATTTTCAAATTTGAGAGTGAACTTCGAATTTAAAATTGATTTAGAGTAGGTGCGTTTAAACTTTAGCGCCATTGAAATTAAAGCTTAAACGTGACTTTTATAACAACAAAATGTTTCTGTAATATAGTTTTTGTGTAAAATCTAATTTTTTGCAAAAGTAGATTTTGTTTTTTTAAGCTAGCGAGTTATATACCTTTAAAATATTTTATAGCCACTTAAAGTTTTTGTGTATTCAGCTTCTTAATAATTTAAGTTTTTAATTTTTTCTTTCAGTTTATTTTTTTGTTAATAGACATACCTACTCTTGTGTCTTATACTTAATACTATACTCACATATTCACAGATAAAAACCATTTTAAATTCTTCCTGGTCACTCCCAGGTTAGTTCAAACCGGATCTATTTTTATTTTAAGAAAAATAAATTATCAATCTTTGTTAAATTTCCTCAAAAATGGGTTTTAATTGATCTCTAAATTCATTTCTCAAAGTGCTGATAAATTACAGGCCAAAAATTTCATCACACAGGCTTTTTGGAGACTGTAAACCAAAAAGTGTTCAATGGTGCCCCCCTCCCCTCTACCTTTTTTTGCAATCCCGGGGGGGAATGGGTATAAAAAAACGACAACAGGGACTAGCGATGCCATCACAGAAACAAAATGGAGTTTTTATACAAACTATCGATAGCAAGTAATTAACGCCGGCCGGTAATACAATTTTTTTTCGCGCTTAAGTTAAACCCCTAGAATTCTCTGGGATTTGCTAAGCCCGCAGGAGATTAGTTGTTGTTGCATTTAACACGTAAATTGTTTAGCACCGACGTCGTTTTGTTTATACATTTCCCCCCTGGCTAGCAAAAAACACGAATAAGGTATATATTTGATTGAAATCCCGAAATTCTAGAATTTACTGTTACTGTTAAAACGACTACTACCTACTGCTCTAACAAATATTATCAAGTAAAAAAGAAAAACTGAAGTCTGAAAGCCTTTAAGGCTACAAACTTTATAGAAAATAATTTAACAGAAAAAATCTGTATTTCAGAAATCTATGAATTTCATTTTTTAATAAATTTTTATAGATATACAAAATATAACTTTCTTTTAACTTCGACGATAAAAGTTAAAACAAAGTTATGGTATGGCCTCTCGCTGAATCAAAGATAAATGAGATTTTACATTCACAACAATAAAATTCTTCTTAAAAATTATTTTTAAAGGTACAGATCCTAAAGGACAATTGTTGGATGTCGGAAGGAGATTCTAAAAATTCCTCCAACAAATACCTTTTATATTTCCAAGAATTTTCGCAAGAATTTCTGTTTTTGCTCGATGGTCGATGGTCGATGGTCAATTTCTTTTTTATTGAATACCTACTTATACATAATATTTTTCCGTCTTGCATTTTCTCATTATGTTTTTCTTGGTAATGTACAAATTATCACACCCGTATCATATTTTTTATAAAAAGTAGCTATCTATGCAATGAAATTTTCTTGCAAAAAAAAACACATAATATTGTCTCGCTACAGGTTATAATACAATAAAGAGCAAGGAGCAATGTGCAAGAAAAGAACCAAGGAGTAAAAAATATATTGCACGGGTAAGAAAGTAATATCGTTTGATTTTTTTCATGCTGGGTTTTCTTTTCTTTCTTCGTTATGATTTAGAAGATTTCTTTTTTATTTGCACTCGTATATATATAACTATATTCTTTTTTTATTACTCAATTTATTTTGCGATGTGAAAGTGTTTTTGTTGGCTTATTTAAGAAATCAGTTAAACGCAGGGATGTTTTTACTTTATTTTTATTGCAAAAATATTGAATAGAATTATTGCGAATAAAATCACAGACATTAATAATGTTCCTTTATTAATTCATGTTTATGCTATCAAAGCTTTATTTATTAAATTACATATTTACCTACGTATATATAAGTAATTTTAAATTTCAAATCTGAACATCAAGATGAACGGAAGGTAAAAGGACATATTCTTGGCCATCCCTGGGTAAAGCGATATACATATATGAAAATGTCTGTCTCCTCTAATGATGCAATTTGTGCATATAAAAGAACCATAAGCAAAGGCTTTGAAAACGGAAGCTTTATTAAGGATGATGGCAATTTCATTTTAAATCTACGTTTAGTTTATTCATAATATCTAGGTACCTATTATGTTTCTGTGTAATAAGCATTTAAATGTTGAACTGTTGCCCATATAATGGCATCGTTATCTAGGTTGGTATATGTAAATTATGTTTCTATTTCCCAAGCTATTTAATATATAGTCTGGGATGTGATTGTTATAAATATATAACATATTTAATTGAAAAAAATGAAAAAAACAGCACTGTATTGGAAATATTGTATTGAACAGTTAAAACTGAAAATCAATATTATTTGAAATAAAATGCACGACTGGGTCGCACGAACTTGCTCTTATATGCGCGATCACACTGTGGTTTAAAAGTTTGAATTGTTTAGATCTATTCATCTGATTCTTAAAGAAATAAATTAGTTATGGGAGCCTAGATTGTATGACGACTGCTAAAAACGTAGTTGAGTTAAAGGTATTATTAAGCGAGTTATTTAAAAAAAAATTAAATTGATTAAACAACCTCTGAAATTTATTTTACACCAACGTGATGAACCTACACCAACTGATTTCTTAAACAATTCTCAATTTATGAGAACAACGTTTTGAAAATATTTGGAGTTTTTTAAAAAAATAATTTTTTGATATGAAATTTTGTACACATTTTTAAGAAAAAAAAATTGGTACGCATCTTTTTGGCATTTATTAATGTGGAGTTAAAAAATTAATGAAAAAATCAATGCGTAAAATTTTTTTTATTTTTTGTAAATTTTGATATGCAATATTATTTAAAGTTATAAGAAGAATGCGCAAAAAATTTCATTAAAATCGATTTAACAGAAAATGAGATAGTCGAAGACCAAAGAAATTGTTCTATGAGAGGTACCATTTTTAATCGATAGAAAATAATATGGTAGATCGTTCTAATACTAACTCAATCAAAAATTTTAATCAAAATCGTAGGAGCCGTTTTTAAGAAAAATGAGATTTTCCTTACCAGTTTTTACCGTTGTTTTTGGTTATAAGAATAATTTTCATTTCAAATCTGCTAGATAATCTTTAAGAAACTGCTGGGTGCCAAGTTTAATAAAAATCGATTAAGTCGTTTTCCAATTGAATTATTAAGTTATCAAACCAAAATTTTGAATGTTTTTTTTTTTTAAATCGAAAAAAAAAAGTTCGAAATTTTTTTTGAAACATCAATCCATAAAAAAATTTATCAAAATATGTAAGTTGAACCGTTTTTGAGAAAATCGAAATCAAAACGATGGTTCTATGGGAGCATTTATAACCATTTTCGAAATTTTGTTTGTAGCGTTTTTCTTAAAAAATATTACTGAATTTCTTTAAAAAAAAAGATGGGAATATGTTTTTGAGCAAAATAGGATTTTCATTATTTGCTATTAAAAAGTGTACGGCCGACATGTGTATGTAGGTAACTACCGTTATTTCTACTCCTAAAAAATGCAAAAAACTTGTGGAGGGATTACCCAAAAAACACCAAGTACCAAGTTTAAAGAAAACCGACCCACTCAAGTACCAAGTTTAAAGAAAACCGACCCACTCGTTTATAGGATGTATGACAGACGGGCAGACAAACGGATGTAATTGCGAGACTCACTTTTGTCGAATTTGCTATCATCGTAATTTCAAGTAAATATGATCAAAATCACGAGTTCCATATGTTTTGAATGAATCCATATTATGTTGTCAGAAAAAGTACCTAACCTACCTATATGTACTTTATTATATACATATGTATATGTACGCACTATGCAGAATGTTTTGCATATAAAATGCGAAAAAAATGCTATAGGCTAGGTTCTATTTCTCTCCGGTTAGGTTCCCGCCGCAATTTTCTAAAAAATCGATTTAAATTATACAAACATTTATAAAAAATGAACGACAGAGTTTCTAAATGAATTAGGATCAACTTAAACAACGGATTGATGTCAATTTAAGGGAAATTTATTTTTGTTATTTTCAATTCAAAACTATATAAGAAATTTTAGCATCAGATTTTTAGTGCTTGACTAAGACCTACCCGTCTTAGTCTTTTTCGCATCTTATGCAAAACACCCGTATATAGCCAGTAGAAGTGTTAGGTTTTAATCAAACCAAACATCACGATGATTCAGAAATTCAGGTTTGCATCAAGCTTAAGCGTAAACAGATCGACAGATTTCCTTGAAAATTTGTTACAGAGCATTTTTATTTGATTCCCTAGAAGAGAAATTCAAATTTCGGTTTTATTAAAATTTTTGGAAAACCGCTGCAACTATTAAATTAATTGTATATGCTATTTCAAAATGCTTTATATAGTAATTAAAATAATTCTGCATTTCAGGTTTTTGTCAAAAAATTTCAGAATTATTTAATTTTTTTGACGTACATATGTATTTGAAATGGACTAAAAAGTAAAAAATAATTTCTCTCTATGAAACATACATTTAACACGCAAAACGTGGAGGCGTGTATGCCATCTTTAAACTCCTCACTGTGATTAACTAAATGCATATGATCTAGGAGAAATTATTTTATAGGAACCTTTATTGCATTTTAAAAACGTCAAAAAAGAGCAAGCCTTACATATTCGTTTTTCTAATTTTTTGACTAATATACTTTAACGTAGTACATAATATTTCAATATCAATCAACCCATATCCTTAAATGCTGAAGATTTTTCTTCCACCTTTGTACCTGAGAATATGTATTATTTTTAAGTTAATCCCGAGTATAGAAAAATTAAAATTTAATAGAAATTTGATAATCCACTTGGATCAACAAAACAAAAAATAGCTAGGTATCCAAAAACAAATTTGAATCAATAAATATACCTACCAACAAACATTTGTAGTATGAACGCTGTGAAAAGAACATTTTAAATTTCTGAACAAACCACTTTAAAATTGAAAGCGAACATGTAAGAGAACCGTATTAAAACGTATATTCAATTTGAAAGTGACAATTTATTTTTTTTCTCTTCGACGTTAATCACTTTGGATTTAAAAGTGAAACCGTTTAAATTGAGAGTTTCTCAATTTCATATACTGCAAAGAAAAGTTTTACTTTTAAATTCAAAGTAAACACTTAAAATTTAATAACTCACGCTTTAAATAACATTAAAATTGTTTTTACTATTAATCCTAAAAAGGAGCAGTTTTGATTTGAAAATGATATTTTTAGAAGTAATTTGAAAGCTTTCAATGTAAATTTTGAAGTGTTTTTAAAGTAAATACTTTTAAAACACGTTTTAGATTACTTTAAAATTAAAAATGATACACTTTTAAAATTAATTTGAAAGCGTTCACTATAAAATTTAAAATGTGTTTAAAGCTTATATTTTCAAATTACTTATTTTTCATTTCTCAAAAATTTACTGAAACATATACTTACTTTTCATCTAAACCATTGTTGCATTAGCTGAATGGCAAAAATTCAATAAATGTCCACAAAAATTGGCATTTCGTCCCGGTGATCTCACTAACTAACTGAGGCCCTGAATTTTTGTTAAGTTCAGTTCATCTTACATAGATTTGACGAATAAATTAAATCATCAAAGATGAAAGGTTTTATTTTTGGTTTTTCCCGTGGCCTGTACATAAAAACAATGTTCAGAGATTCAAAATGTTTTTCCTCTAAATCAAAGCGAATTCACTTTCAAATCAGGGCCTTCATTTTTTTTTAATTGAAACTAAACTCATTAATATAATTAAAAGTAAATACATATGTACTTAAAAATATATAATAAGTTTAAGTGACCTATTTTAATAATTGGATATGTTAAGTGGGCTATATCATATAGGTCAACTTAACATATGAAAATTAGTACCTAAATACTTTAAATTATATTGTTAAAATTTTCAATTCAATGGCTTTTATATTTGAAATACCAAAGCGTTTACAAATTAAATGTATTTTTTTTTAGTTTAATAATTCCTTTTATCTATAAAATATAAACGCTTTCTAATTATATTCGAAATTGTTGTGTTTAAATACATTTTAAAAGCAATTTCTCTTAATTTCAAAGCTTAACGTTTTAAAAGCAAAACATTTCCTTTTTACTTTGGCAACTTGTTTTTCTCATTAAACACTTTAGATTTGCACAATTCAAATTTAAAAATACGAACTACATATTGATTTTAAAGTGCATATCAGTAAAGGTATATTGTATGTAATGCATGTCTATTTATAAAACATATATTTATAAAAGGCTCAATCAATTGACCAACTAACCTAATCTATTAGTGAATTCGTAATGTATGTGGGTAGCAAACCAGCTGAAAATTGCGTGCAATAATAACAGCCTGCAATTTATATACCTACAATACAGTGGCAACCTTAATTCAAAATTAAAATGCCTGAAGTCTGCTTTTTCCCTTTCCTCTGTTTCACACAGCCAATCTTGCATAACACCACCCAAATCCAATTCTATTGTTGTTGGAGATTAAATAAAAAATAAAGGTAGGTAGAGGTTTGTCTATTGCAAGATATTTCTTCAGATTTAATGGACTTTTTTATACTTCAAGACCATTAAATGGCATATTGTGCGCGCTTTTGCACAGCACAGCATGATGCCTATAAAAACAACAACACTAATAACAACAACAACAACTACTATAAAACTAATGGAATCGCGACAAAAGCAACATGACAGTGACACGCTTTTCTCACGCAGAGCACATACATACATAGATACAACATACAAATCCAAATCTGAAACAATGGGGTTTGAGGAAATCCTGAGAAAATGAGAAATCGCGTAATCGATATCACATGCATCTCTCTGTATCTATCCATAGGTATCATCCCATCAATAGCAAAAGTTCATATAAAAATATAAGTAGGTACTATAATATTGACATTAAAATAAAGACACAAAAACAACCATCGTCATAATTTTAATTAAATAATTAGAGCGGAAAAAATATAATATTCGCTCAGTATGCTGCGGGCTCCATCGAGCGGTTTATTGTTACAGTGGCCATTTAGATGGAACATGGTGATATATCCGATAAAGGCAGAGTAAGCAAGGAAGCGCTGCGCTGCGCAGGGGGGGTGCCAATTCAACTGACATAATAATTAATAGCATCTGGTTTTATAAAGTGGAAATGCGAAAAGTTTGGCGCATAGGAGTTGGAGCTTTGTAACAAAAAAAAAACCAAATTATATATAATAACCCTTCGGAACAACCCACCCGAAATGAGTGGTTATTATTTTTTTGTTTTTTAATCAAGGGGGATGATTTTTTTTCGTTGTTGGTATGGGGAGTTGAAATTGTATAGGGTATATTATAAGGTCGTATGAATATGGCAGCAGGATATGCGAGTGAGAAGACACAGCATGGAGCTAATGGAATCCACTTAAAATTTATTTGAAAATAACTCGTTTTATTGTGAGAAGTTTTTGTGTTTTGTCAGGTAATTGCTGGAAAGCTTAACTGTGTAGTAAAATTAAAAATTCACTCTAGTATTCACAATTTAAGAGGTGAAAGAAATATGAATTGTGTCCTCTATACAACAGGGATTATATTATGTAGATATATCTATGATGTACAAGAACACTCTGCGTCACTTGATAGCTTTTTTTTTTTTAATTTAACGCTCAAATAATATATCACAACAAAAAACATAAATGTTAAAAAAACAGCCAAGTTCTTCTATATAAAAATCTGTATATTTAACAACTCAGCCGTGAAAAGTAGTGAGATCTAAAAGTATGCCAAGTTCTAACTTTATGAAGGTTTAATATCAAATATTATAATATTGAAACAGCACCTAGTTATGAGAGAAATTTATTATTTAATGATTGCTGACTAAAATTTGGGGGTTCACATTGTCAAGTTTTCAAAACGTTTTGAATTGTGAGTTACTTGCCAAGTAACCCCCAAATTTTAGTTACGGTTTTCGTGATTTTTGACGTCTTATATCTCGGGAACCACTTACACTAAGGAGTTAAAATTTGGTGTGGTGCTTCTGCTTGGCTATCCTACAAAATTTTCCGAATTTGAAGTTTCTGACTTTATTGGTACTGAAGTTAGAGGGGGGTCGAAAATCGCCTGAGTTTGTTTCTGTAAAAAGGGTGTAGTGCCAGAACTTGGCTGGGCACTACCGTGCCCTTTGATCAACAGGTAGTTTTTTTTTTTTGTAAAATTTATTCGCAATATTTAGATCTGTTTGTGAGGCTGGAGCTAATATTTTAAAATGTGTAAATCGATGTAAAAAGTTTAAACAAATTTAAAATAATCATTGAAAAATTAAATCTGAATTTCGAAATCAGCTATCCTATGTCACACTAATACTCGGAGCTTTTAAGCAACAAAAATCCTTTAAGCTATACAAATAGTCCCATTTTTTCCCCTATTTATTTTCCACAAAAAAAGCTGAACATTTGTATTAAATATTGCTACAAAGAATTGTTTTAATAAATTTTGATTTAGAAAAGCTTTAGGTCTTTAGTATTTAGATCCAATTTTGATAACTCATAGTGCAGCACAACTTTAATAATCACCAGTTTTATACTCATGTCTATTTTCATTTCCCATCAAAAATTTTGTATCTCCAAAGGAAAAAAAGGATAATGCATATGTAGGTGCCTCATATGTCCGAATCTCGATTTTTAACAAGATTTGCCCTTTTTTGCACTGCCACTCATTCTTTCAAATGGGAATCTACACAAGTTTTACCTTTGGCCTTCGACATGAAAACTGTTGCAAAAAAAATCCCATAATCCCTGAGCACTATTACAGCTGTCAAATGATTGAGATCGTGAATAAACTGTGTAGTTAATATTTTTTTATTTATACATGGATGAAGAGGAGGAGGAAACTATTCTTCACCTTCTCTGCACTTGTCCTGCTCTATCACAGAGACGCGAAGTCTCTACTTGGGAGAGTTCTACTATGATAATCCGAGTGATCTAGCAAATATTGCTATAAGAAATCTTACACGCTTCATAAGAAGCTAAAAATTGTATAATGAGTAGGGAAAAGCTTGCCTAAATCCATGCCTAAGTGTGTCGTTCTCTTCGCCGCTAACCACTTCTACCTAACCTAACCAAACTAATACAACAAAACCCATCTTCTTAAAAATGAATAATGGTTCTCTTTTTTCAATTCGGTTCTTCCGTTTTAAAGTTTTACAATTAATATACTTTTTTTATTTTGTACGTTAATTTAAGTGTGTCATAAAAAAAGACATCAATTTTAGATTCAAAATATTTTTTAACGGCCTTTAGTCATACAAAAATTGGCGTTTTGTCCGGGCGATCTCAGTTCACTAGTGAGGGCCTTGTCAATACGCAATTTTTGTTAAGATGTTTAATTTTAATAAATGAAGAGGGGAGGCAGCTGACTTGACATTGTGCAAGAAATTTTTAGAATGAAAAAATAAAAAAGTTAAAAGAAAATGTCAGCCGCATACCAAACAACTGGTAAAATCTGGAGAACATACTCAATGTGCGTTCACAGCTTAAGTACAATAAAGTGAAAACCCAAAAATGGATATAATTTTTTGTAACTTCGCTTTCCGTCATAGTGCAGACTGAGGGGAGCTGCATTACCAAAAATGCATGAACAGACACAGTTAATCCTTTTGAAGACCTCGACAATCTTAATTCTATTAAAGATATTATATAGGCTTGCTAAGCCCACAGGCCACAACTCCAAAAAACAATCGTTAAAATGATAACTTTAATTCATTTTTGAAATAAATGTATTAAAATTTATAATCATATATAATTTAGAGGAAATATAAATTAAAAAAAAAACATCTTTAATAGAGTGACATGGAGTGTTTATTTGACCACACAACCTTACGATTATATATAACGTGAATTGTCATGTATGTTTGCTTGTTTATTCAAGACAAATAATAATTATGTCGAAGAGGAAATAAGGACACTGTGGTTTTAAAATGTACAATTTGTCTCAACACGGAAATGAAAATTTTTGAATCCTTAAAATTCTTAATAAAATGAAAAGTTATGTACATATTATATATTCGTACCTACGTACGTGCATATAGAATTTAAATTGTTTTTAATAAATCCACATCTGAGAAAAATATAAAATGACGCAGTGGGCGTATAGGAAAGCGAATGTTGTTCTTCAGCTCCCGGAGGACCAATAGAGTTCTTTAAATATTGTTGAACATAACAGAACTCATGATGGCATTAACTAAATAAATAAAATAAATTGGGTGGAGCCACAGCCCACAGCTCATGTATGTAGAACAAGGGCCTAGTGACTTACAACTCTCAACCATTCCTGACTGTGTGTTATTCGCAGGAATGGAGGGGACCTACAATTTTCTGCCGAATCCGAACGACTAAGGTGAGAAGCGCTTTTTCATGAAAATAATATTCTTGGAGGATTTGTCAATTCCTCGCAAGAGGTAGTACCCCGTAAAAACATTTCTGTTTTTAGATGGCATATGGCTGGGAATCGAACCCAAAACCTTCGGCGTAACAGTCCTATACGCACCAACCATTACACCACGGGCTTCATTGGCATTAACTAAAGCATACAAAAATATACAATAGAATTCTTGACAAGGGAAGGGTTGCAGATTTTTTATGAGACATATTCCACACAGTTTTATGCAAATCGTTATAGCCGATTGGGCATTCCGCATTCTTCTGCGTCCCCATACCTATAGCTACAGTTCGGGATAAAACTTACTTGAAAAGTAAAATATTATCTTATTACAGAATTTCGTCCAAATGGTTGGAGCTGCTTCCAATTAATAGAATGTTTACAGACAGTTAAAGTGTTGGACCTCGTATAATTTGACAAATTCCAAATAAATATTATTTACGCAAAAAATCTGCAAAATCAGAGCCATTTTTTGGCAATTTCAGCGTAACAATGAAATTGCTGAAAAATTTACAGAAAAAAACAAATTTCAAACCTCTCGCGATAGATCACATACAATTTGGTATGTTTTTCTTGTTTTTTCTGATAAAAACATTACAAAAAAAAACTAACGAGGTTCTCCAAATATGGCTGTTGCTGGTTCATATCGGTCTCGAAGGACCAAATGTTTGAATAACACTCGGAGCTATAAATTCCAAATAATACTGATTTTATTAAACAACATGTCTTCCTTAAAAACTATTTTTACATGTGTATTATTTACATATTTCTTATCTCTACATTCTTCTTACTTATCTATGTTTTATTGAATGGTTTATCTATCTGTAGATAACCGTCAGTGCATGTTCACGATAATCTGTGTTATATTTATTTACCACACATTGGGTTATCTGAAGATAAGAACCGCATGTTCATGTTTGAACAATGGCACTTAGCGTTTTCTGGCATCACCTGGGCTACGGTCCTGAACGACATCTATCTATAGATTTTAGAAAAAACGTGGAAAATAAAATACAAAATACAAAATGTAAACCTAATTCATTAAAGCTTTGGGGAACTGATCCGCAACTCTTATTGCCCCCTGAATATGGCCTTGCATAACACCTTCCTATAGATAAACTTGGATGATTAAATAATATTTACGCATAATATTTTATCCATACCGTAGAATCTATTTCCGAAAAAAACCAAGAAATAAGAAAAGTGGGCGTTGTATTTGGCGAATTTTAATTAAACTAATTTCTTAAAATTTTGGCTAATAAGAACAAACTAAAAATTTTATCCGCGAAACCAGAAGTATGAAAAAGTCGTCTGATTTTAGTAAAACTAATTTCAATTTTTTTTGTCGTTTTTAAAATCAAAATATCTAAAAATTTTATCCAAATCGTTACAGCCGTTTCCTATAAACGAAGAAATAAGAAAAGTGGGCGTGGCAGCGGGTGTATTTTACTTAAACCATTTTTCAAATATTTGCTATCTCAATATGATCAAACTCTGTAAATTGTATCCAAATCGTTAGAGCAGTTGTGGCAGTGGGCGGATTTTACACCACTTTTTAAATTTTTTTTCAAGCCTGTGAAAGAAAGAAATAAGAAAAGTAGGCCTGGCAGTGGGTTTTAAAAAAAAAAGTAATTTCTTCATTTTTTGCTCGCTCTTAAAATTTCATCCAAATCGTTAGAGCAGTTTCTGATAAACCAAGAAATAAGATAAGCGGGCGTGGCAGTGGAAGAATTTTATTTAAACCACTTTCTAAAAATGTTCTGCCTCTAAAGCTCAAACTCTGAAAATTTCATCCAAATCGTTAGAGCACTTTTTGATTTATCAAGAATTATGGAAAGTGGGCGTGGTAGTGAACGGATTTTACTTAAATCAACTTTTTAAATTTTTTCTTGCTCATAAAAAAAATCTGTTCAAATTTAATTTAAATTTCATAAAAACCGTTAGAGCCGTTTCCATTTCTCTAAAAAAAAAACGTAACTTTACCATATTACTGAATTTTTGAACAACAGCAACAACTTAAAGGTGCTACCACCAATTGTTTACGAATAAGTTTATAATTCGTTTTAATTAATTATTTGGCTGGAGATATAGCTATTTCGAGGGGTGCCAAGCCCTATCATCAGTCTCCTTATTAGTGGTGCTGAGCTTTAATCCAATTTTATTTGAAAAACTTTCTATATGCACACCATAGGGATCAAACCTACGCATATCAGCTTATTCAGTCTTAGAAGTCGTATTTACTACGCATTCCACCGCTTAAGAACACTGACGTCACAGGTCGAGATGTGTTGTTTGCTTGTTTATCAAATGCATTTGGAGCATTTTTCTAAGCGCCTTCAAGTATGCTGTCTTGTTGTTGTTGTTCAAAAATTTAATGAAATTGACGGAATAAAAAATGGTCAAGTCTAATAAACTGACATTCTAGTATGAATAATACAATAAATAATAATAATTTTCCATATTACACATTTATTTTTTTTAATCTAGGAGATTAGCCAAAATGCCTCGTTCCCAAATATGTGTACAATTTTTCGGGTGAAACAAAAACAATCTTTATAAGGATGGCCAATTTGACCATATAGCCAATAAGTTAGTTTCGAAATCCAACACAGTTATGAACTTATTGTTATGAACATACTGGTACAGGTATAAGGATAGGGGCAATATTCTCAAAAGTCTCTGATGATGAAAATTATGAATTCGTATAGATAAATCTCTTAAATGGTATAGATTTATTGAAATTAAGGTATAAAACATTTAAACTGACATAAATCATGTAATTAAAATTTTTTACCAAATACCGGTGAACGTGTGTTTCCTCCCAAAGACTTATAAAGTTACATAGAAATCTGTTACTTTTTTCTTAGGGGTTAGGTTCCTATCGGGAAGGCATAAATAAATATCAAAATAAAAGACATAATGTCCTTTCATATAGCACTAATGGTCTTATAGTGTAAATAAATTTATTTCATATAAGATAAAATAGCAACAAATATATTGTAAATATATACATAAGTCTTATAACTTTCAGCTCACATAATTCATTTTCTTCCACTTTATGACCAGTTGGTGATTCTTTGTTCATAAATCATACTTCCTCTCTTAAAAATTCTTTGATATAAATACATATACATACGCACATACACAAAAGCCTTTTAAAAATGCTGTAGTTAAATTTGCTGACCCATAAAAGTGTAAATAATAATGCCAAGGAAAAGGCACAACAACAACCAACATTTTCGCAAAAAGCCGATGGTTGTTGTTGATGTTGTTGTTTTAAGCAGAGGAACTTCGTAAATCGATGTTTCGACCTGAATAGTCAATGGAAAGAATCTTATATCCACCACCGGATGTCGCTGGTTACATATTTATAGCATTTTCGAGTCCCCTAAAGCTGATAGTGCAAAATTGGTATTAAAAAGATTATTTTTCCACCTGAATTACTAACGAAGTGATTTATGATGAAACAAATGGAGGTTTTTCTCTCGATAAAAGCCAATGGCTGAATGAAAAGTAATAAATAATTTTGTGCGCTATACTATAACGCTATACACATGACAGCGAGAGAGGCAATAATGAATGGTTGGGGAGTGAGGACTGAGTACTGAGGAGTGAAAACACAGAAAACCATCGAAATTAAAATGTTCTTTTCATCCTTCAGAATTTGAGTAAAAGTCAGTGGGTGATGTCTTAAAATAGATGGTTGTTTAATTTTTTAATCAAGTCAAAAAGTTCAAAGCTTAGCATAAATCACAAGTGAAGGGAAATAAATTACTTATTATAAGGCTAATTGATAATTTGGTTGGTTCGTGAGAAAGTTAAAAAAATCAAATTGCGAGCTTGGTTGGATAATTTTGTTTTTTTTTTTTCGTGGATGTGCATATTTTGTTCTATAAAAATGTGTAAATAAATTGGTGGCGCGATAAGACGTGGAGAACCAGGGCCTATTGACTTTACAGCCTGGGAATAGATGGGACCTTCAATTTTTTTTCCAAATTGGAATGGCTATGATAAGAGATACTTATAGAGAATTCGTCGTTTTCCTACAAAAAACTTAACTGCATCTTTCACATTTTAGTGATGTCATACTTAAGTTATTGTGGATAGCCGTTTATCAGACCACTAGCTCATTAGGTTAAAGGTTTTAGGGTCACATAATCGCAACCCAAAAATAGGTTATGTGGATTTGATTGTAAAATACCTCAAACACAGTTTTCTTGTGATCACTTTGGTCATAACAAGCAAGAAGTTTAATCAAAATCGTTGGAAGAATTTTCGAGAAAATTTGAGAAAACCACCAAATTCGAATTTTTCCTTCAGGGAATCATATAAAAAGCGTGTTTTTTTCATTAATTCATTTCTAAGTTCAATCTTCACAGTCGATTCGATCGGAACGTTTATCCATTTTCAAGTTTGTTCAGTGATATTTTTGAGAAGTGTTTGTTCAACGCAGTTAGTTCACTGCAATTACGCCTTAATTTTTGTAAGTCAAACTGACGAGGCTAGGGTTGTCAGGTTTGAAAAAGCCGAATCGCCAAATGTAAAAGTTGAGTCGCCAAAAAATCGCCAAATTTTAAAATTGTTCACCCAATAAATCACCAAATTCAAAAATGAAATAAAATTTCGCAATTTGTAGTTTTTACATCAAAAAACCTTTCATTAAAAAAAAAACTAAAACAAAACAATTCAAAAACTTAAAATTAAAGAAAAAAAAAAATACGCCTTTCTTTACCTATAGTCTTCTTTAATAAATTCAATGTACCTATGTATTAATTGGACTTTTTCATATCAAAATTCAAATCGTCAAAAACTAAAAATATCGCCTTTTCGATGGTACATCGCCAATCCGATTTTCGTGTCGCCAAATGCAATTTTAAATCGCCTGTTTGGCGATAAATCGTACAATCTGACAAGCCTGACGAGCAACTCGAAGCGCAAAATGTAGTTGAACGGAATCGATGGAAATCAACAACGTAAAAATTTTGCGTTTAATCCGCATCGAGCTGCATTCAATTATAATGTGGCAATCGATTACAGTTCGCAGCAAATCGTTGCTATTGGAGCACTGAAGGTTGTGTGTCCAAATTGCAAGCTGGTATTAAAGTTTAAAAATAAAGCACCTGGAATGTGTTGCGCTAGTGACCAAGTCAAATTGACGCCATTGGTAGGTTCTGCAGTCAAATGGCCAATTGTATATGTATGTCGCCTGTTCCTGTGTCAGAAAACCTTCAACATTATTAATTAACGTATACCAGAAAAAAAAAAACCAATAATGTTGTGTATCAAAAAGCATTTCCATAAACAACGTCGTCGATTATGGAATCCTCAATACTTGATACTTGAGTGATTCTCAGTACAGTGTTCTCTTTTCTTTTCACGACAAATGAGTAAAGAGAAAAGGGAGCAATGCACTGAGAATCACTGCGAATCCAATATTGCGTAATGCGTATTCCGTAATCGACATGAATATGTTTTTGAAATAATTTTTTTAAATTATTTAATCCAGTTCAAATTGAACATTCAAAGCTAAGACAGGACAGTAATTGTCGGTTCAGGCTCAGCTAGTAATCAATAAATAAGTAGGTACAGATATTTTTAAGATTACTCGACCTCAGTCTGGTATATTAAAGCTTATTAAAAGAGATCTATTCTTAAGAAAAACTTATTTTTTATTACAAGGTTACACCACTCTTATAATAAGGGTATTCACGCAACGATGTAAAACACTGGATAAGTTTACCATTTGGTTAAGTTTACCATTTGGTTAATGAACTGTAAAATTTTCTATGAGAAATGATTTACACAATTTGGTTAAAATCCTCCAAGGATTTTGCTGGATAAAATTAACCAAGTGTTTTTGGTAAACTTAACCAAACGTCATTGTGACTTTTAGAATAAGGCGTGTTCAGAAATATAATAATAATAAGGTATCTCAGAGCACTAAAAACAACTTTGCCCGTGTTCTGTAACTATCGTATTGAGATTAGTTGGCGATGAAAGTTGTGAATAAACACGTTGTTCATACAAAAAAATAATAATTAGGACATCCACATTTTCTAACTATTGATCAGCATTGTTTATTTACACAAATCCATAATATAATGGGCCATATAGACATACAAAAGTAAATGCTTTTACTTGTATTTGTTATGGTTTCCGAATTGCCATCGAAGTGAAAGGAACCATTTATTCTTTTTATTCTTCTTTCATTTCAGTTGAGTTGAGCTAAGGACAACTTTTACTGCCAAAAACGAAACTGAACTAAACTGAAGGAAAAGTAGATATCCTGCAAAAAAACCTGTCTTTTTCGTGTACCTTACATTTTTTCCGTTCCGAGAAATTCTGCTCCGATTTCAAGTTAGGTAGTTTGGGAGAGGTTCTACATTTAAAAATAATTTCGAAATCTGAACACGATTATATTTGTATTACATATATAACGAACAGCTGATTCAATTACACGGCATTTAACCAAATGAATTAAAAGGGCGTTCACGCAAACTTTTGTGTAAATTTATCATTTTACACAATTGGTAAACTTACGACGTTGCGTGAATACACTTAATATTTCTTTTATATTTTTAAGGTAAAGTTTTAAAATTCACTTAAATATAACGAAAATTAAATCGGTATCTATTGTTATGACAATTTAAACCAACCACATAATGTTCGACAAAAACTTATTAACTTTTCTTTCATGCAGCATAATTTTATCGAAATTATTGAATATTTTAATTAGATATTGATTTAGTTTTAATTTCTTATACTGATAAATTAAACCAGAGTTATTAAATTGAAATAGGTTCTGGGAAAATGTATGAGTATACATTGGTACTAGGTATCCATACAATATACATATATTCGAACTGTTCCTGTCTAATATAAATTTACCCTTGTTGTTATGCGTATATACTCCTTTGATCATGTTATTGATACATATACTTTGAATTTAATTGATTTTGATAAAATGCATCTATCTATATGTTTGTTTATATATAGTGTGTACATACACCTAATTTTATGCAAGGACTTTAAATAGGGTTAATGTGGTGATTTAGTACTTATATCATAATGTAGTTTTGTGGCTAAAATAATTAGGGCATTTCGAATGCGTGCACTAATTAAGGCGAACCAATTCTGGGGTTTTGGAAAGCTGATGGTCAACATATCGAAAGTGATTTTATTTTGCAAAAAAAAATATGTATTTATTGATTAAATTCATTTTTTGTTTATTTAAATTATATATTTTTGTTTGTGCAATTTAAATATTCTTTTGTATATAATATACAACAAAATAAGAACATGTTGCATATACCTAAGTTTATAATTTGTGTCGATTTCATTAAAAGTTTTGTAGTTTGAAATTATCTACTCTAGGTGAAATGTTTAGTACATCAATTTTTTTTGTGACTTCTGATATAGGGTTTTCTAAAAAAAATCGAGCTCGTGCTTTTTTAATCATATACTTGGCATTAAAGAAAGTTATAGTATTCTAATTTTTTATTTCCGATATTTTTTCTTTTAATTTATAACTTCTTTCGCGACACCACATGAGAGCTACAAAATTGTTTGTTGTTTTTTTTTTCTAACAATTTGAAAGTGCTGTACGTTAAAAGTTAACGGGCTCATCCAGCTCTGCTGCGTTGTATTCTGTTCGTAACATTGAATTTGTTAGTATTCAATATTGTGTCCAGTAAACTTTTGAATAATTATTTGAATGTTACAAAATACAGTAGATGACGGATATAAGAAAGTCTCATATGAGAAAAACACGCTTATATAAGCTGACATTCCAAAACATATTGCATATTCCATAAAGATAAGTGTTCAATTTACCTCTTATAAGAAACATGTTTATAACAAAAACACTGATATAAGAAAATTATTCTGATACAAAATCTTATTCATTTCATAAAAAAATGAACTTTTATAAGAAATTTTTCGGTGTAAACATTAAAATTATGCGCCCGCCTATCTTTTACAAAATTTCTGAAGCCCACCCTGTTTGCTTTGTCAAAGAAGTGACAGATTGAAGATGATCGACACATTCCACAATGTCTCTTTGTAATTGCCGGCTAAATTTTTTGTATTGTTTTTATAAAAGAAATTTTCTTTCTTATATACATTTTTTTATGAAGGGTGTTTTTTTAGACTTGTGGTTTTCAAGAAGAAATAAATATAATTTAATGTTATGGCCAAGAATTTAGCTTTATTATATAGATAAGGGTTTGCCATTATGTTTTAAAAATGATTTCGGGCAAGTGGCCACCGCGGCTGGCTCGAATAAATTCCAGCCGAGAGGCCCAAGAGGCCCCAGCTCCAATTGTTGCACGCGATGGCGGATGGACTCATTCGGGTCTTCTTCGATACTCTGCTCCACAGCAGCAATAGCGTCTTCGGTGCGCACTGTACGGCACGTCGCGGCGTCTTTGAGAATGCGCATTATCCACTAGAGTAAACGTGATGCGAAACCGATCCATGGTTGCTGAAATTGCTCTGCTGGGCGATTATGTCGACCGAATATTGGACGCAGCGCGTGATGCGTCGCGCGAACCGAACCATTATTTTGGTAATAAATTTGCACGATTTGCAAACGTTGTTCAGGAGAAAGTCTATTCATTATGAAATGGCAAACCAAACTGCGCATAAATCAAGTGACAGCTGTCAAGAGACCAACTCCGAAAAAAGTAAAAAAAAAAACACCCTTTATAAGAAAACACGGATATAATAAAGGAATTCTTTGGATTTTTTTACTTTCTTATATCCGTCATCTACTGTAGTACCAAATTACAACCTGAAATACCTATTAAAAACTTTCTTGTAATGTTCGTTTTCAATTGAAGCCTTATCAGGTTTCGATTCTAAAATTTAATCCAGAAGAAGAATTGTAATTTTGATTTCGGGCCACCGCGGCTGGCTCGAATAAAGCTGACTGGACGAACAATGGAAAATGGCACAAGGTTTTGAGTTAGAATTATATGATTGCCACAGACACAGATGTCCTTTTCTAAACTCTTAACAATGTACAAATTTCCTCATAAACAATTTTTCTATTTTCGAAACAAAGGTAAAAGAATTTTGATAAAATCGTGTTTTATAACATTATCCAGAGCAAACAGCATTGGACTTGATTTTTAACATTGCGTGATCAACCTCTTCTTTATCAACTCTTAATATTAAAAAAAAAAGACTTGAGAATAATGATAAATTAGCTTATTACGTTCCGTTTTTTTGGGAAATTTTGAGGGATTTCATCCAGTCTGCGGAACAGTTTCCTAAAATTTACAACTTGTTGAATCTCTACTACTTCTTGAGTAAACCAAGGAAAAAACTTCTTTTTTTTAACAAGTTATATTCACTTGTTGTTGTTTATTGTGTAAAATTATGCTGTGCTGCCTATAGAATTCCCAATGAAAAACGGCTATTGTTTATACAACACATAAATAATTTTTGTTATGTTGATGGAATATTTCTGGTGCGACGTTATAGAGTAATCTAAGTTCTTCATTTTAATTACTTACAGTCGGTTCTAGATTTCAAGGTTAAGAACTCGTTCGTTAGCAAGCTTTTCTCCAAATGAATATGATCTCACTTCTAAAAAGTAAAAACCCAAACAAACAAATATACATAATAATAATTTAATAAAACAATGAAAGTGAACAATTTTAATTTAAAATTATTCAAGTTATTAACCCCCAAGCTTCCTATAAAATTAGCATGATAAATATTTGAAGTGCCTTTTCATTTTCATCATCAGTTTTTTGTCCTGGAAAATTTAAATGATTTAGCTTGTGATATTTTTCCCTCAGCTAAACAACCCCAATTTGCACACACAAGCTCAAATATATTTTTATATATGTATAATGAATATACGTAGGTATGTTTGAATCATAATGCTATCGAGTGGATTTACTTGAATAGCACACAATGTTGAGTATATCAAAATGTACATCCGCAAAAACAAAAAAAGGACTGCATCTTTAAAGCATGAGTTACTCAATATACGAATGAAAATCATTGAATTGAACATTCCCTGCACCCAATTAGTGTGCTGCAATAGAAGAATTTGTCAAATGATTTTTATTTCTGCTTCTTTTTAGTTTTTTATTATTTGAATTCACAGAGGCCATATGCAAAAATTTCAATGTAGGTGTTATTTTTACTTGCATATATACAGGGTTTATAGCAAGTGTAGGTTGGATTGAAACTAGAACATTATTGGATGGTGAAGCCTGTTTAAGTACGAAGGGCAGTTTTCTTAAAAACTAACTCTATAAAATGATAAAAAAAACAAACGGAAACATCAATAAAATCAAACTAAAAATGCAACAAAAAAAAAACGGTTAAGAAGTGCAAACATCAAACTACCCACGCTGGCTTTGCAAGCGATCACCATGAATTAAAATCGTAGGGAATTTAGAGAGATCGCCACTGCCATCGCGTCGGCTTGTGCAATGCTTAAGGTAAACTTATGTAAAATATATTGACAGCAGAAAGTTTCGTCCCTTAAAGTTCCCCCAAACCCAAACGAAACATTCGAAACGACGAATCTTTCGGCTGTCAAAATATCTTATATAAAATACTTTGACAGCCGAAAGATTCGTCGTTTCGAATGTTTCGTTTGGGTTTGGGGGAGCCTTATGTACCTACCTATATAAAGTATAGTGCATATATACATATATATTTTTTTTACGCAACTGTTAACACATGCATGTGCTATGGTGTCCAGGTTTTTGGGCATTTGTTCTTCGAGAAATTTGAAAAACTGCAGAAATATTTCTTTAAACGCATATTCAGACTGCTTACCTCAACCCCTAATGTTATGTTTTCTACGTGGAATCTGGGATAACTCCTATATATGTACATATATTCAAAATCTTAAAGCCAATTCTGAATATTTAATAAGATTGATGAAAAGAAGTGGAACAAGTATTTACAAATCTATATTGACAAGATTACTCCAAACTAATGCCTCACTATTTAGGGATTGGCACAAGTTAGCCCAATCCCATGAAGCCCGTCTATCGCTATAACGGAAGCAAACGTTGATGAATGGCGGGGTATGTTTGCAGATGTTACTGCCGAAATAGACGAGAAGATTTATTGTCAACATCTAGCCAGAGAATCCATTACAACATCCAGAAACACTTACAGGAACCTTGAGCATAATTTGTCCTCGGAAACAAACTATTTCAGCTACAAATTTTCGGTCAAAGTTATAAGCTATATTTTTAGAGCACGTATTGAGCTCTTTAAATTAAATTTTAAAACCTCATCGAGCTGACCTGCCACAAATTTGTAGTCTTTGTAATAGAAGAGAAAACGAAGATATCTATCACTTCATTGCAATTTGCCCTATATTGCAGGAAATCCGTCGTTTGTATTTCGAAGAAAGTTATCTCTTTCAAAGTAGGCTTTATGAATTATTAAACGGAGCTCTAGGATGGTCTACCTTATATAAGTACTGCAAGCATGCCTTATCTTTTAGCAACAGTTTTTCAACTTGAAATCTTTAATTCGTCCAGTTTTTACAGTTTAGGTTAGGTTGGTAGGCTGACGGTTGGTCTTGTTACCGTCACACTTAGATCAATGTAGATCCATTGTGATACCCTTTAGAAAAAACCTATGATGAAAGTCCTATAACAGAGCCCGTTAAGGGCGTCGGTGTTCAGCGAACTTTAGCCCGAAGTTGCTAGGAAAGTGTCAAACGGCATAGTCACCTGGGTGAGGAGAGGTGCAGTTTCTATTATTGGGCGTGTTCCCCTTCTTTACCCCCACAGGGTCGTATCACCCCCCCCCAGACCCGTAGGAGCAGTGGCTTCATGCAACGTCTGGTGGATGGGCGTGATAGGCCAGTGGTTGGTGTATGCACCAGTTAAGTTTGGTCGAGTTGGCTTATTAATGCTGGTGTACAACGCAGAGGCAACAACAGCTAGTGTATGGGCGAGGTGCCCATTCTCCGCTGGTTGTCGCCACCACAGTGCGCACCCGCATTTTCAGTCATTCTTATTCGTACTATCATTGTCGTCCTATATCATTTAGCGTACTTTGACCTTTGGTCAAGGGAGCGATTTCCTGCCTGTTGGTCGGCTGAATTGATAGGGATTAAGCATTTTCAAGCCACTTTGTAGCTTTGGTGAAGTATAAAAAGCTTTTGCTTGGAATAGCAGAGAGTTCATCCAGGTCATTGAAGAAGTATCTTCCAAGGAACCTGTTTCTCAGATGACATAGCGCAGGGCAGTGGCAAAGGTAATGAGTAGTGTCCTCATGTATGTCCTCATCACCACAACCTCTGCATAGGTCGTCCATACTGAGTTTCAACTTCTTCTTGTGGTATCCCAATAGGTTGTGTCCAGTGGTAACACTCACGAGAAGAGAGAGAGATTTTTTGCTCAGTTGGATGATTTTTTCGGTTTTATGTTTATTGAATTTTGGCCATAATTTCCTGGTTGTAACACAGGTATCAAGTGAGTTCCATCTCTTGTTTGCTAAATCAAGAATTTTACTCTCGATTACCTGTTTTATGTTACAAGGTGGGATCTGAATGGTTGGGTCTGCCTGATTTAGGTCAAGCGTTGATCCTATTCTAGCCAATTCATCAGCACTTTCGTTTCCTGGGACTCCATTATGACCAGGAACCCAACAGAGCCTTAAGTTGTGCTGTGTACCAAGAACCCTTAGCTCTTCGCGACAGCAAATCATAAGCTTCGATTTGATTTCGATGGCAGAAATTGCTTTTATTGCCGCTTGACTGTCAATGAAAAAGGTAATATCAGCTTGTGGTATTGCCATCATTGAGATTTGTCTAGCAGCTTTCGTCACTGCCAAGACCTCAGCTTGGAAGACACTGCTATAATTGGGAAGTCTGAATTAGCTGGATAGTCCAAGTGTTTCTGAATAGAAACCTGCACCGACACCAGTATCCATCTTGGAGCCGTCGGTGTATACTGCTACCATCGTCGGTTCACAGGTTAAAGGTTTGTTAATAAGCCAATCCTCTCTACTGGGAAAGGTGGTTTTGAATGGCTTGTAGAAGTCTAAAGGGGGTGTTATGTAGCCAGTGCATACTTTATTACCCGTGTATTTCTGTAGAATCAGTGCGTGACCGATGGCACTGGATTTCCAGCACTCAGTTTGGCTAAGCCGTAGAGCGCTTTTGGCTGCCGATTCTTGTAAAAATAGATCCAGGAGTTTTAGATTGAGGATAGCTTCGAGACCCGCTGTGGGTGTGGTCCTCATAGCCCCCGTGATTCCAATACATGCCATTTTTTGTACCTTGGTCATGATTTTAAGGTTGGTAACTTTGTCCAATGCATTCCACCAGACTACGTTACCATATGTTAGTACAGGTCTAACTATGGCTGTGCACATCCATTTTATAATTTTTGGGCTTGGCCCCCAGGTTTTACCAAAAATCCTGTTGCAGGAGTAGAATGCAAACATAGCCTTGTTAATTCTATCTTTAATGTTAAGACTCCAATTCAATTTCTTATCCAACATCACACCAAGATACTTCGCGTGGTCGGAGAGTTCGAGTTGGGTCCCTACAATAGAAGGAATTTTGAAAGTTGGTACTTCCCGTCTGTTCGTAAAGAGGACTAGTTCGGTTTTTTGCGGGTTAACCGCTAAGCCGCAGTTCATAGTCCATGTATATACTGTAGATAAAGCATTTTCTATTTGCTCGCTGATGGTGGAAGTTTAAAACACCCCTACTATTTATTTTGTGTTTCAAATCATATTAAAATTGTTTTTTAACTTATCAGATATTTATTCAAATCATATATGTAGATTATGCAAATTGTAAGTTCATAATATTATTTGATATTTTATTAATCCAACTACTTTTCTTTTTATTCTTTTTATAAATTTTTTAAATACGAAAATGAAATGTCATATCAGGCAGACGGCAGAATAGCCAAGCAAAGAAAATTTTTGTTACATTTATTTGAAATAAATTTGAATAATAATAAAATAATAACTAATAATATATACAAATATTTAATAAAGTGTGGCTTAATAATTTACCTCTATTTTAAAGGCTTTAACCATACAAATCTGACAACTAGAACTCAAGTTATAAATCTGGTATCTTATGACATAAGTTATAAATCAATCAAACCAACCAAATCAACTCATTTTTAAAAATATGTGTAGGTGATGTTTATTGTTTATACATCAAAAAAAAAGTTTAAGTAAAATATATTTTTAAGAGCAAGTTGGAAAAAATTTTATTTCATTGTTTTATTTTTCAAAATTTTTCGTTATGTTCTATTTTTGTTTTCAATAAAATCAATGTTAACTTTTAGTCCAAAAACAATGAAAATTTGAAACTGACCTAGCTGCTAAAATAAATCGGTCATTGAGTTCAGACATTATCGCGATCTACAAGATATTGATAATAATTAAACAATCAATAGTTTTAAAATATTAATAGTTTAAAAATATTTATCAAATATCTATTGATATCGAATCCACCATTTGTAAACTTTTTCAACGCAATATTCGAAGTGGGTTCAAATAAGTAGCGCAAATTTGTATATATTTTTTTTGCAGTTCTCTTAACTCACAGATATAGTTATTATTTTCAGAAAATAAACTTACACGTGCGCATCGTTAAAAACGATTGTGCAAAAGTCGCCTCAACTTACTGCAGTGTAACAAAATATTTATTGTATCTATTAATTCCAATAGTATGTATCTTAAACTAGAGTTTCTGTGCAATATAAAGTTATCAATAATAATTGGACAATTTTGCTGCTCTGATAGTTTATGATTTTATTAAAAACACAACAAAAAAAAAACAAACAAATCCTATTTTTCTTGCTATTAAGAATATTTCATCAACGATAAAATCTGTGGCAATAAGACAGAGTAGCTTATGTCGACATAAACGATTTTTGGGTTTTTCGATTGTTAGTAGTCCACAGTTTGAGAGCTACTATTTTGTCCAATCCCCATTTCAAAATCATTACCAGTTGAAAAGTTGTTTTCCTAAAAAAAAAATTACATTAATTACTATTACAGATTGTAGACAAAAATGCGTTTTTCGCAAAAACTGTTTTCTTTTTAACATATAGCTTCTCTGTCTTACTGCCACAGAAATATATTTTAACTTAACATACTTTTTGTTCACTTGAATTTTTATTTATTTATGAAAAATATCCAATCCGATTTTCACTGAGTGTATGCGTAGTGATAACATTTCCAATACAAAAACACAAACACTTAAACCTAAAAGAGCAAAAAGCAATTGAAAAGCTCCTGTTAGATGTTCTACTTTTAAATGTTTTGTTCGACAATCTTTTTCAGCATATCTAATAGTTGATGTGTCAGAAATTTTTTGCATTATACCAGAAGTTATCAAATTTTCGATCTGAATATTAAATTCTTTTGTAAGATAAGAGAACTTAGGCATATAAATACAAAATTGATGGTATAAAATTGGTTTTTCAATCAAATAAAAACGGTGTAATTTTAAAAAGTCTCGATTGTATAAAGACAGAGTACCTTCTCCAACTATGGCTGCATATTTTCCTTCGGTCTGAATGAATTCTTCGAAAAATAACAAAGTAGGTAAATCAATGTAATTTAAATTATCCGAGAAGTTGGTAAATTCTTTGATCATTTTATAATTGTCAATTTCACATAAATATTTATAACCTCGATTATAAGTTTCTTCGAAACTCTTAGGCAATTCCTTTCTGGGTCGATTGTGTAGAAGTTTAAACACTGAACCTTCATAGCAACTTCGAATAATTAATATGATAAAAAGCCACGCACAAATTGTTATTCCCATCGAATTTCATGCAAAATGAATTGTGGAAGTTTTCTTAACTATTTTTGAAAGAATCCATTTTCCAATCACAAACATTGCAATAATACACCAAGATGGTTTATCAAATGGCAATAATAAAATCTGAAGACCTCTATAGGGGTTTGGTTGTTTAAGAATGACTTTAAAAGAAGTTTGCATATAGTCTCTCGAACAAGCGAAGTGCGACTTTCTTAATTCTGAACATAAGGATGCTCCAGCCATCATATCACCCACGCCATCATTAATCTAGAAATACATAATGCCACCTGGTATTTAAAAATTGAAAAAAAAATTTATAAATAACATCAACACTTACAAGCTTAAAACCTTTAGTGACTGTTCCATTGTTAAAAACCTCTCCTCTAACCTTCGGCGAAATTATAGTTTTCAGTGTAAAATTCATAATATTTGATAAAGTACGTAAAAATAATTCATCAATACCAGAAATACGATTTTGATCATCTATTGAAATATACAACGGTTGCTCCCAAGTAATCAATTCCAAGGGACACAACCAAAGGTTACGTAATTTTCTTGGAAACGAAGAACTGTTCTGTTCAAAAACTCCATTTTTGAAGCGATTATGAACTATTGGACTACTATCTCTGCATCTACCCTGTGTATACGGGTAATAGGAATAAATTGTAATAGGTCCTCCATCCTCAACAAGGATATTCACGTTTATGATGTATTTCTTCAAACAGAAATTCAATATTTTCTTGATTTCGTCGCTTATATTTGTTCTAGAGATATCCGCCAAAAGTATAATATAGTAGTATTGATAAATTCCAGTTAAATCGTATGAATAATTTTGTTGGTGATTAAGCAACATTCTTGAAATTTGTAAATATAATTAATGCAATGTATTTAGAAATGATTGAAACTCAATGATTTATACTCACTTGAATGACTTGAATGAATCGATAAAAAATATCCGAGTATAAATGTTGTAATTCAAATTTTTTTCTGAGTTACTTCCAACTTCGTAATTGATATATATATCTTTCGACAAAAATTGATCAAATAAGTCTCCAATACTCCAAGTGGTCATCTTTGAAAACTTATCCGAAAGGTGCTTGAAAATGAAATTTTTTGATTGATAATCATTTTGCTAAGGCATTCAACCAAGTTAGATTTGACATCAACAGCTCACAATCCTGAGGTTGTAGTGAAAACTAAAACCACAGTTACAAAATAAACCACAAATATATATAAATATTTGTCGTCTCATTGTTAGGAATTTTAAGCCGGAACTAAAATTGAAAATTAAATATTACCAAACCAAAATGTAGGTAACCAATGTGTAGAAATGATATGAAATAAAATCGCATTACGAAGTTATGAAATCTTTTCTTCCATTAAAATGTTATTTGACTAATTACTTGGTAATTATTATTGCGTTAAAAGTGTATGCTTTAATGGAACTTAAGTCACACGTAATTTGAGCACAAATATAGAATGAAGCAAAAATATTAGAAAGCTCATGCAGTTGCAGTTTTTTTTACTTTTAATAAATCGATTAAAAGCTTTTGATATAGATTTTGCTTTGATTTGAGGAAAACTAGCACTTAAAGACTCATTAACTGATACAAAATTTAAATACATATTTAAGTTGAATTTAAAAACTTATATGATACTTTTTTAACCGCATAAGATCTCATATAAATTTACTTATGCTTTTGACAATATGTAATGTTATCTTTGCAAAACATTAACCTTTCAAACAAAATATTTGTTTGATCCTATAACCAACAAGATTTTTCTGTAAGCCATATGACAGTCGCTCCTTGTAGTATCTATTCCTTAGTAGTCTTGATTCCAAAAAAAAAACAAACTAAAGACTAATGTTTAGATATGGGTGTCTTCATTTCCCCGAGATTGGATGGACGTAATTGTTAGTCTACGGCACGTTCGTGTAGATTGAATTGTATTTTAATGAATCTGTTATTCGATTCACTATCGCTGTTAAACAATTCAGTTTGCTGAAATGATTGGTCCATATTCTCAGTATCGATTTTACTACGATTTTCCCTTGAGCATCTTTTTTAGGCTTTGGTTCGGGGCTTGTAACATTGACAAGTACTTTTTACCTTTTCGTTAACTTATCGAAGTAGTGGATAGCTTACGACCAGCTCTGGTTTTTCTTTGCAACGTCCCTATATGCATGCATAATTTTAAGCTGCATGTGCCTGCCTGTACTTTTTGGTGAATAAAGTGGTTTCGTAGTGATTATTATGACAAACCCAGCTCGTTACAAGTGGCATCTTCTCACTGGTTCTCAATTGACGCATAGCACTTTTCAAGAAGTCATTAGAGACTCGATCGACTGTAGACGTTCTATTCAAACTTTTTGATAGTATTTCCCTATTTTTGCAGTTGTCGGAATATCCGAATTCTTAACTTGGCTAAAAGGAGGAAGTGGTTCGATTGAATCTTGGCCCCACGGGTCATTCAGACATCCATGATACTGGAGGAATGTCTTGGATAGAATAATATATGGGCGGGAAAAATAACACAATTCATGCTCAAGGTTTAAGAGATCTTAATTGAGTTCAGTAAGGAAAAAAATATAATTTGATTAAAATGGGAGTGGTGGTGAGAGAATTAAAAAAAAACTTTTGAAATTTTAGCGAAATTGGTTCAGTAGCTTTCGAGTCTATAAGCGTCATTCAGATAAACTTTCATTTTTATATCGTAATTTATATAGATGTGAATTTTTAAATAACATTAATTTGAAACCATGATCGATATGAGAACAAGATAACATGTTCTTCTTAAAATTCTCTTTTTCCATCTGTTTATCTCTTCATCTCCCTTTATATAACTTGCCCCACAGCCTTAAGAAAATAAGTTAAATTTGGTACTAAAGAGACTCCTCATTAAAGAAGAATCTGATTTTTTTTATTTAAGAAAAGTAAAAGTTAAGCAAAAAATAGAAATGAAAATAAATCAAACAAATTTAATGAGTATTATCGCTTATTGTTGTTAATTTCTTAATTTAATTTATTTTCTCAAAAACCTGCCTTCTTGTAGTAGTTATAAAGGATTTGAATAAAACAAACGGCGCATGTCCTTAAACCTCTTCATATTTTCGTTATTTTATCTGCTTGATTCTAAATTATTTAAAATGTAAAACCATTAATTAGCGTAAAATGTCAAGTTGTTAATTTTAAAGTTGACAGTTTTATAAAGGTATTAAAAAAAAAAGAAACAAATCATTAAGTTTCACCCAGTTTAACAGGGTTTAGCTATATCAACTTAAAGCTTATATATGTGTTCTTACCTGGAAACATTATTAATTTAATTTTAAATTTTAAGCTGTAAGGTAAACATTATGATTCATTTAAGCAAAGCTATATACTCAGTCTGGTTTTATTTTTCATTTACCACCTACACAAAAAAAAAAAGAAAAGGAAAATGTTTTTGGATTTGCCTAATTGAGAACAAACAATGGAAGAGGATTATTTTTGGTACTTCAACTCAAGTAAGAATTTCACTTTCAGTATAGGTTAGGCGGGTGTAGGTACATGTTTTTTTTTTTTTTTTTTTAGCAATTATCATCTCTTGAATTAATCTCTATATGTATACACCTATATACATATAAGGTGATTGTGCTACTTGCATATAGTTAATATTGGTGTAGGTGGAACCACAAATTAAGCTTTCACACCTTCATTTCTTTCTGCTTTCACATCAAGTACCTTATAATTTTTGATGTTTTTTTTTAAACAGTCAAGTGAGCAGTAAGAAAGCAGAATAACCACGTATATTATGATAATTTAAACCTTTTCATATTAGCAAATATATAAATATATGTATGTATGTATGTATATTGTATATAAATTTGCATGAATAAAACAGCTATCCAAATTTAAAAATTGTAAATAATACGAATTTGTTCCCATAAAAGATTCAACAAGTAAATATACATACTTCTTTTTCAGTATTTTTATTTTTATATTTCATATTAATTACACTACTTTTTGATGTTGACAAACAAGTACCTATCACTGATCTCTATATACACTGGATAGTATATTCATACAAAATTTTTGAGGCAAAAATATAGTCGTGGCCGGTACCCTCATATAACAGTATAACAGCGGCGCCAGCGGAATGGAAGCTACTGGACCTGCATTTTCTTTTATTTTTTTCAATGTTTACAGCCGCAATGCTTGTTGGCATCAACTGATATCAAATAAATGCTCAATTTCGGCAAATATCTTCAATCTCTTTCTTCGTTTGTAAAGAGCGAGATATGAGGTCGTGGCCGGTACCCTTTATAAAGATCAGTGGTACCTATATTGTCAATTTTCATACTAGTAATAATTTCATTTATTCTATTCTGTCTTTCTGCCTACCAAAATAAGCACATTAAAAGTCAAAAGATTTGCATTCTTAGATTTCTTAAAATTTTTTGAAATTCATGGACAAAATCAATAATATACATAATGTTCATATATTATATAGATAATAAATTGTTAATTAAATAAGAACAAAATATCTTTGTCAATATTTTTGTACTAGCGATATAAAGGTAGGTACTATATGACAAGTTATGGATTCGTTAAAAAAATTTAACTCAAGCTTCTGATCAAACCTTACATAATGATGATAGCGATATCAAAGTAAGGCAATTCTGTCCGTCGTCGTGTTTGTCTGTAATTTTTAGGACCAAAAATAATGGTACCTTGCCATACAAAATTAATGAAAATTTTATTTGTTCATTTTTTCACAACTTTTCCTAAAACAAAAAAATTAAAAAAATGGTTATTAATCGCACTTACCATAGAACCATTTGTTTGCTTTTCGACTTTCTCGGAAACAGTCCAACTGATTTCGATCAATTTTTTATGAAAAATGTTTTAAAAAGTTTAAATAGAATTAAAAAAAGTTTCAATTTTTTTTTTTGAAAATAATAATAATTTGAATACGACTTAGTTTATTTTTATAAAACTTGACACCCGTCTACATTATCTAGCAGATTTTAAACAAAAATTATTCTTATAACCAAAAATAACGGTAACTAAAATAAAAGTGTTGAAAAACTGAAAAGGAAAATCTTATTTTTCTCGAAAACTTCTCCTACAAACAAAACGATTTATATATAACTGCAAATTTTGCAGTCGTTATTTATGGTGCCTATCTATAGAATATTTATTTTTAATTTTCAAATATATCATTATTTTCAAAACTTCTAATAAGTTTTGATATAATAAAATATTGCATATCAAAACAAAACAAATTTTGTACTTTTAAAAAAACTTCAAAATCATTTTTTGAACATTTTATATGTATTTCAAAAACGGGTAGATGACTTTTTTCGAAATTCAATTTTTAGCTTCACATTAATAAATATAGGGTCTATGAAATAACTCCCACGAAATAAGTCCCTCTTTTAAAAACGAAATAAGTCCCACCAAAAATTGCTATTTTGAAAGTGGGAGTTATTTCGTTTTTAAAAGTGGGACTTATTTCGTTAATTGGTGGGACTTATTTCGTTACGCGTTTTTATTTTAAGTGGGACTTATTTCGTTTTGAGTGGGAATAAATTCGTTTTGTAAAGTGGGAGTTATTTCATACCCCTAAATTTTTTTCTTATGCAAAAAGTTATATATTGGACATTTCGTAAAAGGGACAAAGTGGGACTTAATTCATTTAAGAAATATATTATTCAAGGGGGAGTTATTTCATTTTGAGTGGGAGTTATTTCATTTCAAGTAAATTTTTAAATCATTTCATTTTGGTGGGACTTATTTCGTTTTCAAAAGTGGGACTTATTTCGTGGAAGTTATTTCATAGACCCTAAATATATACTAAAAATTGGCATACCTACCAATTTTCTTCCTTAAAAATATTTACCAAAATTTTTATACAATTTTTTAAGAAACCACTCCAACGACTTTTACAAATTTTGTTGTCATAAATTAAAATTTATTAAAGAAATCAGATAGGTAGGTACCTACTTAGCGTTGGTGTCAAAGCAAATTTAAGAAAGTTGTTTAAAAAATTTATTTCTATTTAGTACTTACATACATATGTATATTGATTTTTGAAAAATTTTCTCTAAACTACGTTTTTGGCAGGTGGCATACAATATAGACTCATATCTATTTTTTTTTTAAGTAAGATAAATAGATTTCAAATATTCAGACTATAAATCCACAATGGGATCGTATATAAGCGAAAGTTCGTGCGGCCCAGTCGTGAGCTTAATTTATATCCATTTATAGCTTATAAGCGGGAATACCTACATATATTTATCGTCGATATCTATAAAGTAGATAAATCTTATCACAAAAAATCGATTTATTTGTTGGAGAATATTAAAAATTCTGAAAATTTGTGAAGTTTAGTGCCCACAAGATGGGGTCACCAAATGATTCCAGTTTTCATTATTTTGGATCAATATAGGTACCTATAGGTACATACAACAAAATGATTTTGAAAATTTTGCTTTATATAGAAATGACAAAAATGTTAAGAATTTTATTTTATACAATATAATTAAAATTTTTCTCCCCGACCAATATGGAAACCCAAATTATTCAATTTAAAAAAAAGCACAAAATAGGATATAAAACGCTATGGGGGAATGGGCCAATTTTATTTTTGTCCCTATGAAATTTAGGAACAATAAAATAAGTTCAGTCTGTAATATACTTTTGTGATATTAAATTCTGGTTTGACTGTAATAATAGGGGAGACCGGGAACAAAAGTAACTCGTCATGAAAGTAAAGCTTCAACTCAATAAATGTGTTGAAGCATTTCCTTGTATGCAGTTTTGTAAACAATTTAACTCTATATTAGCAAAACAACACCGCAGTCCAAAAGCATAAGCCCAATGATGGATTATTAAATCCGAAACGCGTCGTTGATTAAATAAATGTTGTGAACAATTTTAAATATATTAAAATAAAATAAAACTAAGATTTTCATTTCTTCAAAAAATTTTAATTTTAATTTTTATTTCAATTTTACAATTATTTCATTATTCATATATCACAAAACATGGAGACTACACCACACATAAATTAACTCTTCTCTTTATACATAGCCAGTTGTTGTCGATTGGTCGTCAGATGGATACATCTATTTATAAATATGTTTATATTTAAATAGTAAGTCAAAGGCTTCTCTTTTATTTTTAACTTCTTATTTACTTTTCAATCAACTTAAATATAACTTGTACTTAATGCTATAGACTTACTTAAATTGATAGGAATTAGCTTAATTATCAATGACATGCAATTTACAACAAAAATTAGCTCATATAATTTGTTAATAAATTTGTTCTACATAATATTATATACACATACATTAAATAAACCTATGTACATAACTTACTACTTTACATAATTAACTCATTTAATATTCTGATTTTCTTTTCATTTTCAGGTTAGTGATATAGTGCTTATACGATGACTATAAGAATGGGCAAGTAGGTATACAACTTTTTTAAAAATGTATATGCAAAAAAACAGATCATAATGTGACCTGTTCGCAGGAACTTCATTCTTGAAAGGTACATATCACTATGGTTTTAAACCCTGACCATAAAACCACTCTGATTTCTTTAATAAATCTAATTTTATTGAAACAAAATGTGAATTTGGCAAAAGAATTTTCACCTAGACTAACGGGTCTACAACAGGAACTTTGCATAATTTTTTAATTTCTATTCCGGATTTTGCAGTTCATCAAATAGGAGGGGGGGGGGGGACATTTGTAGCTAGAATGCAAATGCAAAACAAATGCAAAGAGAGAATTGTTATGCCAACTTCACAGACGTAGATTTATAACTTATTCTACATTGTACCCTGATATTTTATCTTAATTTAATTATCTTAACTGGAAGTTGATTCTTAGAAAGACAAAAAAGGGGACGCAATAATTTTACCACTTCCAAAAACGTAGGTCATGCTCTTAAACGATCAAACGTAAGAATCAGCAAGGCTAAAGTTGACTCAACTTCTGACCTTAATTAACGAAAATGCTTAGCCGTGATCACAACTGTGAGTGTCAGAGATGATCAATCGAATATGGCTAATAACCAGGACTCTAAAATACATACAAAATGACCGTTCAACTTCGACGGATGTAAGTGGAGCGGTTTTGAAGGAGAGAATTCCAATAATTGAATAGTTCATGATCTCTTCTTCGTGGCAGTTATCCATCAATATGTTTGAGATTTTTTTCATTTTTGTAGGTCAAATAAAATTGTAGGTATTAAACGTTTACCGTTTCTCATTCCAATTTGCAATTTGTAAAAGGGAGTGATATTAGAAAAACTTGACAGCTGGAATTGAAGTTGGAATTAAAATTTTTAAGGTGCGTATCCACTTTGGGAATAGTATAAAAATTAACTCTTAAAATTTTCTGAAATTTCAAAAATATGCACAAAAATATACATTTATTACTTAAATATTCCCAAAAAAGCCAGTACGCCTTTATATGCATTTTTAGTAAAATATGCAAAAATTTGCTGTGAAATTTCCCTGATTCGAAAAACTATTTTATTCGTTTGCTTCTAAGTTTATTGGAAAAAATATGTATTTACATAGAAATTCTAGCCCTGCTAATTGTCAGCAAAACAGCCTTTGGAATAAGTCTGTAAATTTGAAATAATGAATGTACTGATCTAGTTGCTACTAGAATATTAGAAACAGTCCCTAAGCCCATAATCATTATTCGTCTCTAGTCTTTTACCGGAATTTGTATCCGAAGACATATTAAAACACCTAGTTGCCTTACCATCCATTCCTATTATCTAATATTGTTCTAGCATTTCCGTGGTTAAAATTTGGTGGAGGTGAAAAATAAAAAAGAAACGATAGCGTCAGCAAATTTTTTGTTCTGTTCGACTCAATTTTTTTTTTCAATGAAAACAATAAAATTTAACTGAAAATACGTTTCAGTTATTCGGGTTTTTCACTTAAGCGAGCGGAGTGTTTTAGTAAAAGTGTTTCAGATAAGCGGGTTTTTCTCTCAACCGGGTTTCTCTTAAGCGGGTTTTACTGTAGTTTCGTTTCATCTTTCAAAATAACCGCTCCACATTGTTCGATCCAATTTGTAATATTTATATTTGGCTCCCTAATACATTGGTAAAAGAATTTACAGTCCTTCCTATCAAAAAAGAAAGGTTGCTAAAATCAAAAGACCTGACCATTAAAACTCAGGTATAAAGTGTGACAAAAAGCTAGGGCATGTCGGTTGGCCTTAGACAAGAAAAAAATCGTATAGGAGGAGGGGTCTATTTCCCCCATTAAGGCGGGAGGATCAATTTTCTAAAAATTTGACTTAAAACGGAAAAAAAAAGATTTAAAAAAAAACTGTTAAACTTACAATGCCGTGCCTATACTTTTTTGGAAAGCCAGATATTTTTTCTTTAATTTTCATTTTAAATTAGGTTGTGTTTGGGAATTTTTTTATTTTCTCAAAAACTAAGATACATTTTAGCATCGGGTTTTCTGTTTTTTATTGAGAATTAATAAGAGCATTCAATTTTGAAAACAAAAATTATATTAATTACATAAAATTTTGAAAAAAAAACTGTTTGAAATTTTTTTTTAAATTTCGAGTTTGAAATTAAATTTTTCAAAAACTAATACAACTTAATTTAAAATGAAAATTAAAAAAAGAGATTTCTGGCTTTCCAAAAAGGTATAGCATGGCATTGTATGTTTAACCGTTGTTTTTAAAGAATTTTTATTCCGTTCTGTCAGTTTTTTAGAAAATTGCCCCTCCCGCCTAAACGGGGGGAAATAGACCCCCCTCCCATACGATTTTTTTCTTGTCTAAGGCCAACCTACATGCCCTAGCTTTTGTCACACCTTATGCAAATCACCTTGTACTTATAACTGATTAACCAGTGTTATCTGCTTCGCAATCATAACTCAATCTAATTTGAATTTAAAAAATAACTTTAATTTTGTTAATACTGAAATATCAAAAGCAGAATTTGGAAATAAAAATATATGTATGTATATATTATACCGAATAGCAGATTGTCACATACCTATACATAATATGAACCTACATAAAAACAAACTTAAATAAGGGATTTGTAAGAGATTTTCGGAAAATATTATTATTCCAAAAAGCCATACGACCGATATACATAATATGTGTTTTATGTTTTGTATAAAGTTGCCTAGTAATTTACAATTTTCATTAAATTTCTCAGAATATAGATACAGGTAGGTATATCCAACAGGTTTCATCAAAACTTTGCACAGATCCCTCTGATGTATCTTAATTAGGTAGCATAAAAGATTAATATCTAAATTTCCGTAAAATAAACAAATCATTAGGGAACAGCTAAAAAGTTTGCTATATGCGAGTAAATCACCCGTGTTGGATGGCAGAAGTTGCGAATGCATTGTACAATCATGTGTCGAGAGGAAGTATACGCGTCATGCCAGTTAGGAAAGTGACATGTCTGGTTGTTTATTCATAATTCCATGTAACTTTCCTCACAATGCTCTTTATGTATAAAACAAAGTGAGAAAGGAAAGAACTAAATTTGTAAGCCTTCCTTTCCTAACGTCCATGATGATGTTGGCAGCAAAAAGGAGCACCATTGAAATCCCCGAGAATATTACCCAGCCATGGCTATGCCATTAAGACTAAAATGTGCAGCAGCAGGATAATGCTTTTTCATTTTGAAGAAGGCTTTGTGCACCAGCTGTATAGTAGCAGCTAAACACACACAGAATATGTAGACAGTACGTGCTATAATGAACGTTTCGGAAAGATGTTTCATGCAAGTGGTTGTGATGTCTAAAAGAGAGATGGTAAAAGCCCTTCTTTTCTTTTTTGTTTTGTTGTTGTTGTTGTTTTGTGTTGTCTTGTAATATAGGGTTAGGCCAACAAATCTGCTCGTTCGGAATTCATGTCCTTTTTAATTGTTTGCGAAAGGAAGCCGAAGAGCGCCCGACCGACCGACCGACGAAGCAATGAAGCTATACAAACTCTTGTAAAATGTTAAATCTGACGAAGGTCATGTTAATAAAAATGTATATCAGGCTTGTAAGTTTCTATAAAATATGGGTGGCACTATACCTACTTATATACTATAGAGTGGGGTTTTGTACATTTTATATAAAGCAAACCACAATGAGTGAGTTTTGCGGTGAAGCTTTTTTTTGTTGGGGCTTAATATGCCTACGGAATATTTACATTAACTTTATATTATGCTTGAATCTTTTTGAACGGTTTTTTTTTGGAAAAATCTTGACAAAATAACTCAAGGTGAAGTAATTTTTCTTAAAAAAAAAAAAAAACATTTAATTTGGCTGGAAAAGATGGTCTTTGTTGTAAAGAGTTTTGTTGAGATTTTTTTCGAATATAAAACACTTTAATTTAACTCAAGGTTTTCCTCAGTATAGCTATAGGTACCCAGGTTTTTTCTCTTGTTTATTTATGAAAAGTGACTTTGACAACGTCGGTAATTTAATGAGAAGGAAAAAAAGGAACTATGTTATTTCAATATTTAACACGCGTCTTCAAGATAAAATAAGTTTTGGATTTTACTAAAAGAAAAATATTAAACGAGATTTACTTTTAAAAATATACCTACATGGTATATTTTATTTAACCATCCCACTTGGTGGATGGTTAAATAATGGAGCAAGAATTTTAGACCGTGCAATTCTTCTAATACTTTAAAAATTTAAACGCATTCAAGTGAGCGTCAACCGATCATATAAAATATTGTGACAATTCAACGCTCAACTCAAGACCATGTTCACATTGGACCTTGGGGGAATTAGATGAAAAAACCGACGCGATGCCAGTGTAGGAATTCGCTCAACTTGCGGAATTAAATAAATAGCGCTTACAAGTTTCACTTTTTGATAAATAATTCTTTTTTTGCAAGATTAATAATGAATGTGTGAATAATGAAATTTAACAAGAAAAAATAATATACTTCGTCAAATTTTTGATTTACAGAGCTCTGAAAGTAGGTACACGTTTTTTACACTTTGGTAGACCCTTCAAAATAAAGGACAAAACGGCATCAACCCGCTTATTCTGATTTTCGAAATCCAAACCTAAAAAATTAGTTTTCTCGTAATTTCGCTAGACATATGCTATATGCTTTCAAATGCATATAGTCATCCCATCTGAGCAACCCTGAATACTTAAAGTTTTTCTCTCATGAATGCGCAAACTGAATAAAATTACGTCTTTTTTTGTATCCCATCCATCAACAAATATATTTAAACACCCTATGAACTATAATATTACTTACTTTTCAATTCTCTGAAATCGTATTTATCAAATAAAAACAAAACTTTCAAAAAAAAATGAACCAAGCACTCACAACAAAATAAATATCGAAACCACCTTCACTCGCCAATTGCCACCGAAACTATCAACAATTGCAACTTTAACATCAATTATCTTTATTTTACATAATTCCCGCATAACAGTTCTTTCTTAATCGTTTAGTAGAAGGTTTAAAAACACACCTATAATTTTAAAGCTGCAACTCCACATTAAATGTTCTGTGGGCTGTGGCTAATATATCAAACTGACGAATGTCAAATCACAAATGTCAATATACATACAAAATTATAACCTACGCCCTATGGCCAAAATAATAGTATTCTCCATAAAAAGTTGTTCTTTTTTAATTAATTTAATTCAAATTTTATTCAAATACTAGCTGGACCACCCCGCAGCTTCACACGGGTTGACAAATCTTAGTTTTGTAAAAAATTAACAAAAGAACATATTTATTTGTAAATATGTGGTACACAGTGCACCACTGATTGAGGATCCCGAATTCAAATGTTTCATTCAATGGCGATTTTTTGAATATGGATGTTCGCTATAAGCTTATAGCAGTTATAAGCAACTGAATAAAACGTTTTATTTGCATTTTAGTTCCTTTCAAAAAGTAAGAACAAAACAACTTTTTGTGATTTTTCAAAAGCTGAATTGTAAATTTTTTCATTTATTTTTTTTTTTAATGTGAAAAGAGCGTTTTTTTTTTGTTTTTAAGTAAAAAATAATGTATACCTATAGATTAACAAATATAAATGTTTTTTTTTACATCCTTTTTTCAAATCCTTGATTCATTTTGTGTACCATGTACTTATTCACTGTGTACAGTGTACACCCATGGTACACAGTGAATCACATTGAAAGGTTAAATTCATATAATTTGTTCACTATGTTAACATTAAAAAAGCTTAAAATTTTTGTGATACCATTGAACAACTAAACAATGAAAAAAATGTGTAAACAAAATTCAATGTCTGATATTAAAAATATGACATCTACTGCAGTGCAGTTTAAGCAAAAAGTGATTCAATGTTGACCATTTTACCTTACCTAAAGCTTAAGCTTCTTCTTTATGCTTTGTTTTTGTTTTTTTTTTTATTGAGAAGACTTATTTTATAAGTTCTCCAGTAAAGCTACTCTTGTTTGTATCTTAAATTCTATTGAAACAGAATATAATTTCCACCGTTCCATTCTAATAACTTCTAACTACATATAATAATGTCTATTGCAAAGCATGTCACGCGGAACATAAAACTATCCCCATTGAATGCTGTAGATTTCGTATCTATATGTACAATGTACATTAGTCTTTCCATGGTTAAAATAGACATGGTTTTGGTGGTTTATATGCACACACACATTTCTGCTGGCTGCTAGCTGCAGGATGTGAACTGGATTAGATATTCGATGAAAGTATAGTTTGCAGGATAAAAATACCCCCAGAACGTATAGGATGCACACAACCTTCCTATATATACATTATCAGCACAGCAGACCTCCCCTCCGCTCTCATTCCAATTACTCACCATCCCTATATCTCGCCATCAATATAATGTAGGACGTAGGTATATGATAAAATCGATAGAAATTAGAGATGCTTAGGTTAAAGTTTAGATTGGAACAGTTTTACGTGGATACGGTAGTTTGACTTTACCCTATGGATCTATTAAAAGAGCCTTTCCATTTTATAGGTATAAAGAGGAAACAAGTTGAAGTTGGTTTGACGGTTGATGGGTATTTGGGGCGTAGCTCTGCGCCGGGTTTGGTTAGTTTATATAGCTACTATAATAACTGATCAACCAAGAGGGACGCGCGTCCTTCGTTAGTTACATACTGAATGCAGAAATGAAGGAACATTTTCAATGGCATAAGGGAGTTGGTTAAAGGAGTCAAGTGAATTTTGATGATTTTTTACACGTCGATAAAAATTAACAGGTTAGTCTTTTAGCTTGATTTGATTAGATATACCTATATATTGATTAGGATGTTTATAAAGTTTAAACAATATTTGGAGTTTTGGATAAGTGCCCTCATTATATTGAAGACAACTTTAAGATTTAAGTTGAGTAGTGATCCACCAATCGGTATTAGGTATCCATCAAAATTAGTTGTCTGTCAAAAGCAAACCATCGGTCAACCAGGAGATAACTATAACCAAATGGCTGGCTTTGAAGTTGAGTTTTGGTGTTATGGAAGTGAGTTGAGTTATGTTACAGTCGTGTCATGAGTATGCAAATAATAGAACTGCTATTTTTTGTCATTTATGTTATACATTTGTTGATCAAGTGATTTAGTGAAAAAATAAGGAAAAGTTAAAATTAATTAATCTTTTTAGTTACTACAGTAAAACCAGCTTAAGAGAAACCCGGTTAAGAGAAAAAATCGCTTATCTGAAACACTTTTTTCATCCCCGATTATTTGTAGACGAATTACATACCTTTAAAACACTCCGCTTAAGCAAAACTTGCTTATGTGATACCGGATACCTGAAACTTATTTTCAGTTAAATTTAATGTTTTTTCATTGAAAAAAACTCTCTTAAGTGAAAAAAAAAATTGAATCGAACAGAAAAAAAAAATTTCCCTAACGCTTTCATTTCTTTCTTTATTTTTCACCTCCACCAAATTTTCACCACGAAAATGACATTTAAATTTCTGATATGTCACAACCATTTTTGGAATTTTAAATTCGGTTAAGTGAAATTTTTTTCACTTATCCGGATTCCGCCTAAGTGAAATTTTTTTTTCACTTAAGCGGGGTTCGTTTAAGTGAAAAACACGCTTGAGGGAAAGAAAGAATGTGACATTTTGCTGTTTTTCTTAAGCGGGTTTTTCTGTAACGAACATTCACTTATTTATAATGACAAATCTTTCCAAAGTAAGTTATAGGTACTTAAAATTTAATAATTGATTTTATTCAAAAAATTCATAACATATTTTGCACTGTTATAATAACTTTTTCAATTCAAATCACTCCTACCACTCCTGGAAACATTCTTTTTTCTAACAGAATATCTCGCTTTAATTGATTTTGGACAGGAAAGTTCTCTAGCATTTCTATCAATTTATTTTTTATAGCTGAAACAGTTGGTTGAGCAAACTCTTAATTGAAGTCATCATCACTGCATTTCTGGCAGTTTCCTTCTGAATTTTCTCGCCATGGTGAGCTCAGCTTATTAAAAAAAAAAAACGCTTTGGGGTGATCCCAGAGTGAATTTAGTACTCAACGAACAAAACTAATATTAATCGTTCACCAGTTGATTCTGACATAAAATAAACTTCTCTAAGTATAGGCAACATTTGTATTATGTAATCTCAATGAAAATCAGTTGTCTTCCATGATACGAAGATTTTAATTAATTGTTTTTTATTAGTTGACATGAAATCTACACATTTATTCAATATAATTTGTGATGTGCTTTTTCCTTTCCAGCCGAGGTTTTGCTCGGTAATCTCCTCAGGGTCGGCCTGAAGAAAAATATGAATTTTCAGAGTAAAACGTTTACTGAAAACACAATTCTTTAAGTAATAACAAAACGGTATTTCAATTCAATTGTTTCGGTCGAGAGATTCACTTGTCCTGGTCAATGAGACACCGGGTATCTTGTTTCTGATGAACTTTGTCTCTATTAGGTCTGTTCTGGTTTTTGCAAATCGCGCCTCATGGTCTCCACTCACTTTAAATTTATAAAAGTTTTTATTAAGGTATAACGTAATCTGCAGGTACTACGCCCCTGGTGGCATCATTCAGCAGGTACTAGGCCTATGGGGGCACTCGACACAGCAGACTTTAATCTCTGATAGATCTGCAGCAGGTAGCGAAGCCCCTTTGCGTCTACACTCTAAATCCTGATTGAGATAAGAACATAATATCGCTCTTTAAAAAGAACACCGTCATAACTCAAAATATTTCGTTTTTTTTTTCACTTTATTTCTGCAAAAAATAAAAAACAGATATTTTTACTCAATTTCAATCACGAGCGCGTTATTTGAGGCACTACTGCTGTTTTTCCATAACTTTTTCACGAAACAGAAAATTTCAATCTCATTTTTCTCGAAAAAGCATTTTTTCAGTTATGACGGTATTCTTTCGAATGAACGATCTATTTAGACGTTTTTGCATTTTTTGATATTTTTTTAACAAATATATATGTCTGGACTTTTTATGTCCGTTTTTGTGTGACAGGTTCTACAAAATTGATGGGTTTACGAATTAATATTAATTAAAACTTAGGTTTTTAAAGGGCGAAATGTGGTAAAATAAAAATAAAGCCCTTACAATTTTAAACAATATTTTGTTATTCGCATACAGTTCGTCAGTCTCCGAACTCACCCTTTCTTAAATTATAATAGCACTCTATATTATTATTACAATACAATTATTTTCCGTAAGACTTTTCTCTAGAAAACCGCTAAGATTTAATGGTCTTTTCGATTGTTAATCCAAAACGATAATTCGATACGTGTGAAGGCTTGTGGTTTCGATTTTGAAATCAAAATCTTCTTTTCAGAGCAGGAAACTGTCATTCGGAAGCCAGTTAAAAAGTCATAAACACCGAATTTTCGGATCCACATGTCAGCCATGGTAAGACCAAAGAATTGTACAGAAGCAGCTGGCTGTCAATTATGGTTTTCTGGATTTAAGGAGTATAGACTTTAATAGGCTTTGGTTGGACTTTTGCTCATTAAATTTTTGCTATATTCATAAAATTATATGAAAGTCCCTTATATAAATTTTACTATAAATATAAGTATAAGTAGGTATTTCTTTATTTAGGCAGTCTTATTGTATGTCCTTGTGATCTAATTTTTATTTTTGTATACAGTTAACATTCATAGATATATGTTGCAAAGTAAAACAGCTGTTGAAAAGTAATTGATCAAAACAAAAACAAAGTTAATAATATGGAAGATATTTTATCAAAACAATACAAACTTTTATTTTTTGTTTCCTTTGTTTTCTTTTTAATCAAATATATAATTATTACAGACATTCCCCAAAAACCAAAGGCTCAAGAATTCCAACCCATCCCCCTTCAATAAAAATCATTGATTGAATACTCTGTTGAAATGTATCTTTACAAGGCTGAAGGCTCATGGGGATAATTTTGACCATTGTGTGCTACCACAACTCAAAAAAAAAAAAAAAAAAAAAAAAAATCAATACCTCGAAAAATGTTGTGCCTTTCTACTCGTACATATTTATATAGACAAAGTATCTCCACTCAATCATATTACAAAAACAAAAATGGAAACAAAAACCCATCAGAAGAAGAACAAAAAAGGAAACACAAAAGAAAATTAAGCCGTCTCGAAATACCATATATTTTCAGCCTTTAGCTACTTTTAGTCCTTATTTCCCATTCAGACAATAGCAATGTTAATTACGGACTCAGCTATGGCCTCGAGGCGAATTGTTTTCCCTACACCACTTCCGGTCCTCCCGGGAACTAGATATAAGTTTGAGGAACGAGAGGTGTCTATGTCTATGGCTATGTAGGTATGTACATATATACACAGAGAAAAAAGTACCACATGAAATAGAAGAAAAGTAATAAGATTTCTCTATGGTTTTCATCCAGGAAGAAAGTCTTATTAAAACTATAGAGAAAATCTTATTAAAATCTCGATGACCATTTTATAGGATTTCCATATACTTTTAAGAAGATGTCTTATTGGTTTTTAATATGATTGCTTCTTAAAACAATAAGAAAACTTATTCAAAAGTATTAGCAAATCTCTTAAAACCAAAAAGAAGATCTTATTGATAGTATGTGAAAATCTTTTTAGAAAAATAAGATGATCTAATTAAAAGAATATGAAAAACGCTTCGAATCAATACGAAGAACTTATTGAAAGTATGTGAACATTTTTCAAAACTAATGAAAATGTCTTATTAAAAAATCGGTTTGATAACCTGAAATTAAAATATTTTAAAATTATCTTATATAAAATTCATTTAATGAAACGACGAAAAACATAATTTATTTTCACATTATTTATTATTTATTGTTTTTTTTATAAAAAAGTAACATAAAATATATTAGATAAGTGTTTATGTAACTCTTAAACCGCTAATAAGAAAATAAATAAATAATATTAAAATTTACTATATCACCCAAAAATCGCTTTGGCTCTTGGCCCATTGTTCCGCAAGTAGCTCTCTGATTTGATGCGCACTGCCCTTTATTGCCAATATTTTTATAGGCAAACGACCTTAAGTCCATGTAAAATTAACAGTATGACTGGCATAAATGAATAAAGATTCTATTAAAGAAATATATCAAAACTGCTAAAAATTATATCAAAACTGCTTAACTCGTCCTTCTTCCACTTCCAAAGTTCAGATTTAATTCGGTCGCCAAAGTAGCCGGAACTGTCGAAGTTGCTGAAAAATTTGTCGACGTCTTCCATATTAATTTTTTTCAGGACGTCAATAGGGTTAAATCCATAAATTTTCAGCAACGAGGATACGAAGACACTGAGTTTTCTCAACATCTTTATTATTCCATATTAAGGATGTAACTCATATTGTCTCATTATTATCTTCTATTTCACAACATATAACTTGTTTTACTTAAACACTTACAAATATTTTGTTCTTTTAATTCCGCACATCTTTAACTTGAAGAAGAACAACTGAACTGATGAGGTATTATTATTGTAGAAACGACATGAACATAACGGGATTATCACATACAAGTTAATAAGATTGACTTTTTAAAACTGATAATTAATAATTTTTTCACATTATTCCTATCATTTAATGAGATTTTCGCATAAATATTAATAAGAAAAAATAAGATTTTCACATTATTTATTGATTTGATATTGGAGATTTGTAACGTGTTTTTTCATGAAATAAATAAAAGATATTATTTTAAATAATTTTAGCTTACAAAATTTTAAATTAATTCGCAATGTAAATAATCATTATGAATTAGATGCTTTTGAATCTCTTTACATTTTCAAAAATAGAAATAATTTAATGAATATAGTGACGATGTACCAATAAAAGATCCAATTTTCAAAAAATTTTATAATAGATCTTAAATTCACTATAAATTTGTTTGTGTAGTTTGTTTTTGTTTGTAATGAGTTATTTGTATTTAATATATTAAAACATTTTTTTTTTTTTTTTATTTTTTTTTTTTATTATTATTTATATAAAACTTACTGACGATGGAAGTATAGCTTCCGAAATGCATTTAAGTAAATAAATAAATAAAATAAGTGTTTTTAAGTTATTTAAAATAATATCTTTTATTTACATTATTAATTATGATTTAATGCGATTTTTCATATAGAAAGAATAATTAAAATTTTTCGAAACTTCAATAAGATTTTCTTCATGAAATCAATAAGATTTCTGTATGAAATTATCACATAATTCAATGCTTTTAATAAGATTTCTTAGTAAAGTACCTCAATAAGGCAATCTTATTGATTTTATGTTGTCCTTTTTTTCTCTGTGTAGTATTTGTAGATTGTGTGTTTATTACTACATATTATATCATACCCGATCCCAATTCTTTCATTATGTTTTTAGGAAGGATTCAGGTGTGAAATAATAGACAAGATTATTTTGTGTAGGAAAGTATGCATTATCATACCAGAGAATACGATGTCAATAATAAAGCTCATTATGACACTATCTTATACATATATCGAGTATAGGCCCAAGAAGAATGATAAGTATAGCTCTTTAGTTATCAAAGAGCACGGTAGTGCCCAGCCAAGTTTTGGCACTACACCCTTTTTACAGGAACAAACTCAGGCTATTTTCGACACCCCTCTAACTTCAGTACCAATGAAGTCAGGAACATTTGGTAGGCACAAGCACCACACCAAATTTCAACTCCTTAGCGTAAGTGGTTCCCGAGATATAACACGTCAAAAATCGCGAAAACCGTAAGTGACTGACTGACTCACTCACTCACCACTCACTGACAGATCATCAAAATTATGGAGCACTTCCCGACATCGCAGAATCTTGTTATTTCGCACAACGGTAGGTCTTGTGGTGCATACAAAGGAAAAAACACATTGCCAAGTTTTCAAAACGTTTTGAATTGTAAGTAATTAAAAGAAAACTTGCCAAGTAACCCCCAAATTTTAGTCAGTAATCATTAAATAATAAATTTCTCTCATAACTTGGTGTTGTTTCAATATTACTCTTCTTAAAATATTTGATATTAAACCTTCATAAAGTTAGAACTTGGCATACTTTTAGATCTCACTACTTTTCACGGCTGAGTTGTTAAATATACAGATTTTTATATAGAAGAAATTGGCTGTTTTTTTAACATTTATGTTTTTTGTTGTGATTTTTATTTCGAAATTTAGCTCGGGTTGGCACTCACATTTATTTGTATACATATGTATACATTAATTAATGAAGTATTTACTAGGTAGCATATGATAGGGTCATGCCATGGAGGTGTAAACAAATAATTATCAAATCAGTAGAAAAATGGGATAACTAACAGCAACTAACATAAAACTTTATACGAAATAACAACTTTAGAAAGTATTAGTCAGATTTAGGCTAAAGTGAGAACTGGAACCTTTTCGGGTTTTAATTTAAATATGTACATATATGTATAAATAATTGTAATTGTAATTGTAATTGTAATTGTAATTGTAATTGTAATTGTAATTGTAATTGTAATTGTAATTGTAATTGTAATTGTAATTGTAATTGTAATTGTAATTGTAATTGTAATTGTAATTGTAATTGTAATTGTAATTGTAATTGTAATTGTAATTGTAATTGTAATTGTAATTGTAATTGTAATTGTAATTGTAATTGTAATTGTAATTGTAATTGTAATTGTAATTGTAATTGTAATTGTAATTGTAATTGTAATTGTAATTGTAATTGTAATTGTAATTGTAATTGTAATTGTAATTGTAATTGTAATTGTAATTGTAATTGTAATTGTAATTGTAATTGTAATTGTAATTGTAATTGTAATTGTAATTGTAATTGTAATTGTAATTGTAATTGTAATTGTAATTGTAATTGTAATTGTAATTTAAATTGTAATTGTAATTGTAATTGTAATTGTAATTGTAATTGTAATTGTAATTGTAATTGTAATTGTAATTGTAATTGTAATTGTAATTGTAATTGTAATTGTAATTGTAATTGTAATTGTAATTGTAATTGTAATTGTAATTGTAATTGTAATTGTAATTGTAATTGTAATTGTAATTGTAATTGTAATTGTAATTGAAATTGTTATTGTTATTGTAATTGTAATTTTAATTGTTTGAGTGGGCCGGAGGACCAAAGGCGAGTTTACATCCTTGACATCCACGAAGCGTACTCCACAAATTATACCTACTGTTGTCCAAGAAAATTGTTGACAAAAGTCCGGAATTAAATAGTTATTCCACATTTCTTATTATTACAGTCATGGGCACTGAAAATGAGGAATGAATTCCTAAAAATATTAAAACAAAAACTAAAAACTATCATTTTGTTAATTAAACGTCGAGAAGCATAACAAAAACAAAATATAAAATACAACTTTAAACTTCAGCAAAACAAAAATTAAATTAAATTGAAAAAGTTGTTTAAGTTTGGAAAGACCCAAATAGAGACGACGAGAAAAACAAGTGGGAATTCACGACTTAAGGGAAATCCTCTTTTATACGAATTTGCATGTTTAAAACTTCCATATAAAAAGAGAACTTTCAACCAGTGAATACATGCAATTGAATTTTTGTCCACGAAAAAAAAAATATTATTTTAATATTGACTTTTATGGGTTTATGACATCCCTTATTATATGGATTAATTAACTCAAATTAAATTGGCATGTTAATCGACAATCTTTTTAAAATGAGAACGCTTATTAAATTGCATTAACATGTTCAATCAGGATAAGGACATCACACAAAAAAAAAACCCTTTTGTCAATATTTTCTAGTCAAACTACGTACAGCATAGCAGTGACTCGGTATGGGGCGCCATTCGAATATAATATGTTTTATTTAAAAAAAAAAAGGAACATATTGCTCACCCTTTGCTTTTTTTTTATTATTTAGCTGGAGGCACAGTGTCACTTAGTTAATGAAACGTTAAATTTGCCCTATTTTGTGCCTTGTCGTGACGCGTACCCTTACTACTATACCGACTGGAAAAACGCATGCGACAACGGTGAATGTGAATCATTAATGCAATCGCATATCGCAGCAAGAGTACGAGGACAGCTTAAACAAAAAAAAAAAACGAGAACCAGGACAACAAGGACAATTATAAAAATAATATCCCCTTGATGTGGCAACTTTCATTTAATTGGGTCGTGTTGGGCCCTGCCTATCAGCAGAATCATGTTTAATTTAATGTGACATACAAATCGATTTATTTTTTAACAATTTTCATTTACCTAGTTCATATTATATTGAATGAAAAAGTTGAACTATTTAAATTTTACTTTTAAATTGAAATAAAAGTGAAAATGGACATATGGGACTTTTCTTTTATTTTAAATGACGAACATTAAATGTTGAATTAAAAGAAAAAAAATTGTGTAATAATTACTGAGTCAGCTTAATTGCCCTAAGCCAACATTTCCATTTTCATTTGGATTTTTATTCGTTGTAATATTATATTTTACTTTTAGCTTATTTAAGATTTTGGATTTTTTTAATTATTTCGGAAACAGCTCAAGCGATTTCGGTTAACCTTCTTGATTGTAATGCTCAAAGTTTTTTGAAGGAACACTACTTCAAAGAAGTGAATAGCTTAAACTACAGTCAATAAAAACTTAGTGGTATAGTTCACTCAAGTGTTCTTTTTTTTCAAAACTTTCAATACTTTAAATTTTTAATTTGATAATTTAGTTTTTATCTCATTTATTTATAAAACTTAGTCAACTAAATGTACATATATTATATATATTTATTTATTTTTAATTGAAAAACAAAATTATAATCTAACAAACAAATAATAACATCACATTGCGGGTATAGGGATAGGCTGTTGTTTGTCTTTTTTGATATTGGTTTTATAATGTTAACCAATTTACCAGTAATTATTATTTACACAAAACACGTGTATGTTTTTATATCCTTTAATCTCCGAGCTGTTTGAAAATGTTTTGGTAAAATTCAAAATAATTATTTTAATTTCCATTAGGTTTCTGCTCGTAACACACATCAGCATAGGTATACAAATATAAAAACGTTTAGATATATGTATATTGTATGTAAAGTTTGATAATGTGTATTTAAAATAGAATTATAACTTCAGTCAGGGATGGATTTCATTTTTGAGGTCAGAACCCCACCTCAGTTGTAGACCCAACTCATAATTTTTTTTCATGTTCCGTAATTTTTGTGCCGTATTCCCGCGCTTCGCCCCGCTTCGAATGTCTTATTTTTTTAAATTTGTTTATTTCAATTTTTATTAGTAGGTACAAAATAATGAAATTGCAATTTTGAAAATTTACAGTCGTATTTATTAGATTTTCGTAGAACACTCTTGGACAATTGTTGATCTAAATAGTTGGACTTCTCCTTGTTTATAAACAAATTCCAACATAATATGGTCCAATACATATGTATTATTTATATACTTAGTGACATCCCTCAAGTCAATTTCGTGATTTTTTTTTTAAATCTGGGTGGAATCGCCTAAGGTGATAAATGATTGTCACATCAACCATAGTCATATGTGACTGTCATTTAGTTTTCCGTCTGGGTAAGTTGTGGTAGTTGTCCGTTTGTTTGTCAGTCCTTTTCTTTCGGTTGCAGCCTTAATGGGTGGTTGGATTTTTTTAGGCATACTTGGTAGGTACTTAGCGTTTTTAGGCATTCACTCAACCTTTTTTTTTTTTTTTTTCATTTTTTTAGAACCAAAAATAACTGTACCTGCCATAAAAATAATGTTAGCAAATAATGAAACAAGCCCTACTACTCATTTAAAAAGATGGTACCTACTTCCTATATAGAAACATTTTTTTCAACTGATTTTGATGGCTCCGGGATCTTAGCACCTCATATATGGGATATTCGCAAAAAAAGTATGCCATCTAAAAGGTCACTAATTGGTTATAAAAGGTCAGCTATTTTCAGAAATTGGTCAGACTTAGAAAACTTGTAATCCAAGCTTGAACTTTTTCAAGGTCATTAGCGATTTTTGGCACCTCATTTATGGGATATTCGCAAAAGAAAGTAGGATCGTGATAAAAGGTCAGCTAGTTTCAGTAATTGGTCATAGGCATAGGTTTTTTTTATGAATTCTTAAACAAAATTTCAAGGTCACAGTATAAGACTTTTAGCACCTCATTAGTGAAATTTGTAAAAAACAAGTATGCAATTTAAAAGGTCAGTAAATGGTTATAAAAGGTCAGGTAGTTTCAGTAAGGCATATATTTTTTTTTATAATTTTTTTAATTTTTTTCAAGGTCATAGCGAATTTTAGCACCTCATTTGTGGGATATTCGAAAAAGTATACACCATCTGAAAGGTTACTTGAACCTTATAAAAGGTCAAGCAGTTTCTGAAATTGGTCAGCTTTAGATTTTTTTGTATAAGCTTTTTAATTGTTTAAAGGTCATACAATGTCACGTGTACCTTTAGCACCTCATTTATGGGATATTCGAAAAAAATATATAGGTACCATTTGAAAGGTAACTCAGTCCTCATAAAAGGTCAGCTAGTTTCGGAAATTGGTCAGGCATAGATTTTTTTTTTATGATTTAAAAAAAAATTTCAAGGTCACTAGTTATAAAAGGTCATCTATAGTCGGAATTGAAACTGAAACTAGCTGACCTTTTATCACGATCCGGTGGCCTTTTAAATGGTATACCTACTTTTTTTGCGAATATCCCATGAGGTGCCAAAAGTCGCTAATGACCTTGAAAAAGTTCAAGCTTGGATTGAAAGTTTTCTAAGCCTCACCAATTTCTGAAAACAGCTGAAATTTTATGATCAATTAGTGACCTTTTAGATGGCATACTTTTTTTGCGAATATCCCATATATGAGGTGCTAAGATCCCGGAGCCGATGTTGATAAATTTTTTTAGGGAGGATATTTAAAAAAGTTTTAAAACAATTGTATACGAAAATTAAGTTCTATTTTTTTAATTTTTAAAAAGTTTAAATTTTTTTTTTGAGAACTTAAAACAACTTTATCTCGGTTTTTATTAAAATTTGCACCCAGCAGTTTTTTTTTATTATCTCAAAGATTTTAAATTAAAATTATTCTTATAACCAAAAAAAAAAAACGGTGTTTAAGAACTGATAAGGAAAATCTTATTTTTCTCAAAAGTTGTTTCTACGACTTTGATAACAATTTTTATGTGAGCTAATATCAGTACGATCTAAAATACTACATTGGAAAAAACCCCTTAGCTCCCACAGTTTTTTTGTTATCAAAGTTTCTTCTATGCGATTCAAAATTCAATATTTTTTTGGCGACCACATTTTTTCATACTGCAAGGTGGTGAAATCGAATGTTGGTTATCTGTGGAAATTTATGATTTTATGATTATCTATATTGACGGTTAAAGTGCTCGTAAGTAGAAACATTCAATAAAAATATTATTAATGCAAAAAATCTGAAAAGTCAGAAAAACCTTTTGGCAATTTCAGGGTAACAATGTTGTTCTGAACATTTAACATACAAATTAGGCAGAATTAAAAACCTTTTACTATATAGATCTCTATTTAAAATTTGGCAGGTTTTTTTTTATTTCTGCAGAAAAACATGCAGAAATGACTTACGAGGTTCTACACATTATTAAAATATTAAAAGTCGGTCGCACCGCCCGCCCTTTCACACATTGGGCCTTACACAAATGCTAATTGCGCTCGTTTTTTTTATCCAAAAAATATTTCCGATTAGGTTTGAACTAATTATAAATGCTAGTCGAGGCCATTAGGTGTATATATTCAACAAACTCCCACACTCAACCATGTTAGTGTAACTTGTGTATGTTGATTTAATGGAATTCAGTTGGTGTTCTTATAATAATAGCTATAGGTCTTATACACTTGATGTACGTACCTGCTTTTATTTAGCTCATTATATGTTATCCTTTGTAAATAAAAATACGAACTTTAAGCCGAAACACGGGCCAGCAAATAAAAATGTTCTTTTGTTTTAAAAGTTTCATTCAAATATTTCAATGAGCCATACAGTGAATGATTTGTATATTAGATGAAAACCAAGAGTTGCAACCTTCCGGCATTCCCAGAGTGTAGGACAAAGCTATAGAAGAAAAAAAAAAAATCTTGAATCATTGTTTTTGTGAATGGAGCATATATACATATACTATATACAAAAAAACCACCTATACATTTTTATAATTCTCATTCATTTTTATAGACGTGTAGAAAATGTAGAATATGGCGTAAATAACATCCTTAAATATGGTTTTACTTTCTTTTTTTTATTTTTTTGAAAACGAATTCGCCGGCGGTGGTGGTTTATTAGTCTATTCTCCGGCACCTTTTCCAAATTTATATAGCTTGTTGTATAAGTTGGAATCTATGGTGAGAATGAGAATGACCTAAATGAATTATACTGTGTGTGGTGTGTGCATATGTGGATGTGAAAGGGCTTTATAACCTACCGACACTCAACTCAGGACTCCAGTATAGGACGTCAGGTTTAACAAAAATAAAATGAACAATAAAGAAGGAATCACATTCAAAATAAAGTTAGCACACATGTGAAGTCTATGAACATGATGTATTTTTTTTGTATAGCTAGGTACCTAAATATTTTTTGCAAAAACCAAGTATCTATACAGGGGCATAAAACCCTTGAAATTGTTTGCTATAGTATCTAGATATTATGCTTTTAGTTTTATTTGGACGAAAACGAAAAAAAAAATAAAGTTCACACACCTCTCCATGCTTCCTGCAAACAGGAAATCATAATAAACTGGGAATTTTGTGGTCGGATGCAACATCACGACAACGGATGGTTGTAAAATTGTACTTTTCTTTTTTTTTTTTTATTATTTTCGTCATAACTGAGGTGAACATAAAATCCTGGTAGATATTTTCCGACAAAAAAAATTGTTAGACTTATGTACATACATATATGTATGTACATAAGTCCGTGTTTCCGGCAAATGGAAATAGATGGATTATGGTTGGAAAAAATTGTTAGAAAAAAAATCTGGACATCTCTAATGAATAGAAGTTTTGATTAGTAAACTTTTTGAATTTTTTTTGTTTGTTTGTCAATGCAATGTGCACATCGAATAAAATGCACGATTGAGAATTGGGCGTGCTAGCTTTAAGGGAGATAAATTTGGTATTTGTGTATAATATAATAAATATGTAGGAAGGCTTAACTATAGTGTTTTGTGGTATAGACTACAATATCGTCAAATTTCGAAAGGTGGGACAATTTTTTACAAAAGAAATTTAATATGCATTAGAAAATTATTTTTGAAGTTTAATATTTCTGGTTTTTCACATGTGTATAATGTGTAGGTATATATTGAATTGTTTTAGAATAGCAATTGAAAAATTTGTTTTTTTAAATTACCTAGACAGACATTAACCCCAAATTTATTTTAAATGCAACAAAACTTAACCATGGCACCTACAATTTTCTGTCGAATCTGAACGGCTAAGATGAGAAGGTTTTTTGCTACAATCCCGCAGCACGATATCCCGCGGAACGATTTCCTATAAAATTTTCCACGAAATTGGTGGCGGGATAGGCAATACTAATTAGTACTTTTTGACAATACTATTTTGCATTTATGCAATAAATATTTTATGTTTGTTGAAATATTTATTTTTTTTTTTTTCATTTTAAGCGGTTTTTTATTTCATACGGTTAAAAGGGCTATTTGGCAATTTTCATAAAAAAACTACCAAATGATTAAAAAGAAACTTTTCATACACTCAACCTCGCACCTAGCCCAAATCCTATAGTGTGCCAAGTAGGGGGGCAGCATGCCCCCCATACATACCTCAACATGACACAAGAAAAGACTTTTGTACAAGAAAACTGCCATTGAAATGAATTTTGTTTATGCGCTGTCGATTAGTATTGAAAAAGTAGGAATCGGCGGGCAAACGTTACACGGGAAACTGAGATTCGGGATATCGTTCTGCGGGAAAACGTGACACGGGAAAACGTGACGCGGGAAAACGTAGCCAACCCGATTTGTCAGTTCCTCACAAAAGAAAATGCCCATGAAAACATTCCTGTTTTTTTAAAGTGGCGTTGGCGTAAATAGGGGGAGGGGGTCAAAGGGATCAATACCCCCAAATTCCGCATCATTATATAGCAAAGCATACGCTTTCTTAGTACACAGTCTCATCAACTATATTATATTGACTTATTTTTATTCTCAGATCATTGCCTCTCTATCTGTCCGACAAGTACAAGGATTTCTACGATTTTAAAAGTATAGTGCACAAGTTCACGAATTTGTGACCAAAATTGGGCGTTATTTGGGCTTTTTTTGAGGAGGAGCAAATACCATAAATGCATCCCTTCATTTACTAAAAGAAGGAGAATCTGATGAAAAAACAAAAACTTTGTAGGATTTAATCAGGCTCGATGGCTGTCAAAGTATATGAAGCAGTCGATGATTTTCGTGAAAGAAGAATTATGGAAACTAACGATGCCAAAGATTTATAAAAAGCTATGGACCCCGAATATTTAATTAGTTTATAATAAATAAATTTGGTTTACCAACAACTTTCGGTGTCTCTGAGCAAAGATATTTCAACAGTTTAATTAAGATTTGGTACAAGCTAAGGATCTCGCCAAAGATTTACGCGATGCAGTAGAAGATGATTTTTTTTTTAAATTTATGAAGCTTCAAAAAAATTTCGGAAACTGTTAATTTAAGAACAGAATAGAATTATAGTGGACAGACAGAAGAAGAAGTTGAAATCCTGAAGTTAAAAGTACAGAAAATTAGTTTTGTATGACGGTTTTTAATCTATTTCTGGGCTTCCATATATATAATTGAACTGGGAGGGAGATTCACAAATCATGGAAATATCGACGCTGCAGAACTTCGTAAGTTGTTTTAGCGCATGTTTTTCAGAAAAACAAACAAACTTGCCAAACTTTGTATGGCGATCTATATAGTAAGAGGTTTTGTATTCTGTCTTTTTCTGTAAAATGTTCAGAACACCACGATTCAAAGGAACAGGTCAAAAGAAGTGATCAACTTTTTTGAAGTTTGGGTTGTTTTGTTGGTATTTTAGGACCGTTTGGCTGCTCTGGAAATTCATCGAAAGATTGGAACCACAGCAAACTACGTCGTATAGATGAATTATCAAAAAAAAAACTGAATCTTCGCAATTTTACAAGATTTGTATACTTATATTGGTAAAAGAAAAATTTAACTTAGTAATTTGTGACTTTCTTTTGTAACACTAAATAAAAGTATAACTTTATAAAAGAACTTTATGGAATTTATTACCATGTCATCCACCCCCCCCCCCACAATAAAAAGCTATTTACGCCGTACGGGTGGCGTAAATTGGGAGTCGAACCTAATATGTTAGGCATATTACAATACTACGCACTAACCGCGGGCTACTACTACTGGGTCTCCGATGCTGAACATACATAAATTTGATGTGATATGTAAAGGGTGTTTTTTTTAGACGTGTGGTTTTAAAGAAAAAATAAAACGCATATAATTTAATGTTATGGCCAAGAATTTAGCTTTATTATAAGGTTAAGGGTTTGCCATTATGTTTTAAAAATGATTTCGGGCAAGTGGCCACCGCGGCTGGCTCGAATAAATTCCAGCCGAGAGGCCCAAGAGGCACCAGCTCCAATTGTTGCGCACGATGGCGGATAAACTCATTCGGGTCTTCTTCGATACTCTGCTCCACAGCAGCAATAGCGGCTTCGGTGCGCACTGTACGGCGTCTCTGAGGATGCGCATTATCCACTAGACTAGAGTAAACGTGGTGCGAAACCGATCCATGGTTGCTGGAATTACTCTGCTGGGTGATTATGTCGACGGATATATTGGACGCAGTGCGCGATGCGTCGCGCGAACCGAACCATTAGTTTGGTAATAAATTTGCAAACGTTGTTCAGGAGTAAGTATTCATTATGAAAAGGCAAACCAAACCGAACAGCTGTCAAAAAGACCAACTCCGAAAAAAATATAGCCAGATTGAAAACCACACGTCTAAAAAAAAACACCCTTTATAACATGCAAGTTGATCAGTAGATGCATCGTGATTTCAGGCAACAACTGTGCAAACTTTTTTTCACAGGCAAAATTGTTCACAACGTCTATAAATAACTTACCGGCGGATAATTTCGCAATTTCTAAAAGTGCTTAGCAGTACCTACATATACTGTCTATAGGACAGCATAGACGCTACATAAATCACCTCAAAACAATGAAATAACGTTTGTACTAGGTATCATAATAATTGAATAGTGAAGAACGTGATATAATATGTAAATAACGTGTGATTTTTTAGCTGGTTTGGTTTTGGCAACACTGGTTTTGACAGCTGACGTGTGTTTAGTACCTTGTGTCACTGTCAAACAGCTTCAGTTTGGTTTGCAATTTAACCATGGATCGTCTTACAAATGAACAACGCTTGCAAATTATTGCATTTTACTCTCAAAATTCGTGCTCGGTTCGAAATGTTCATCTCCGCTTTTTTATCGAAAAATTGTGTTCAGCGATGAGGCTCATTTTTGGTTGAATGGGTACGTAAATAAGCACAATTGCCGCATTTGGAGTGAAGATCAGCCAGAAGCATTGCAACAGCTACCAATGCATCCCGAAAAAGCCACTGTTTGGTGCGGTTTATGGGCCGGCGGCATTATTGGGCCATATTTCTTCAAAGATGATGCGAATCGCAGCGTTACTGTCAATGGTGAACGCTACCGAGCGATGATAACAAACTTTGTTTTGCCCGAAATGGAAGTTCTTGACTTGCATGATATGTGGTTTCAACAAGACGGTGCCACATGCCACACAGCACGCGAAACAATGGCGCAATTGCGAGGCGAGTTTGGTGAACAGTTAATTTCACGTTTCGGGCCGGTCAATTGGCCGCCTAGATCGTGCGATTTGACACCATTAGACTATTTTTTGTGGGGGTATGTCAAGGCTAATGTCTATAGGGACAAGCCCGCTTCGATTGACGCACTGGAAGCCAACATCCATGCATTCATTCGTGAGATACCGGCCGATATGTGTGAAAGAGTATGCCAAAATTGGACTCAGCGGATGGGCTACCTGAGACGCAGCCGTGGTCAACATTTGCATGAAATTATCTTTAAACATTAAATTGCAAGGTTCAAACTATCGATTCAAATAAATATTTCATTCATTTTTTCGAATTTTTTGTGTTTTTTTTTTTAAAAAAGTTCTAAACCTCTTAAAAAATCACCCGTTACATATATGTAATTATTCAGCGATAGAATAACATAATTATATATACGTGTCATTGAAACATATACATAGATCTATTGACGCGTTGCAGTATCAAATCATTTTTTAAAAGGGGAAATGTGAATATCATTTCAATATTATGCAAATATTAATCCAAATTCAGATAATTGCATTTATTCTTTTTTCCACACATTGTTTCATATATACATATGTACAAATATAGCTTCCTTCAAATATTATAATATACATACCGTATACCACGCGATGAATGCTGTAATAACGTAAAATTAAGTTTTTTTCAATTTTTATATTTTAAATTTTGAGTTTTAAAATATAATTTATTCAAAAACTAAGCACTAATTTTGACTTTATTTGGAAACATAATTAAAGAATGAGTTCCTGGATTTTTGCCTGCTGTTTTTTTGACTTTGATATATATGTATTTTTTTTTATTATGAAAGCCCAATGTGTGTTCTTAAAAATACTTAATATTTTTTTTACATAAAAATACATTTAAAACTATTAAAAAATAAAAAAAACAAAGGAAAATCAAGAAAATATGAATGTTTGAATAAAAACGAATTTAAACGAATAAAAAAACTTCAAACGGTCTTATTCTTTACTTTACTCTTTCTTACATTCAACACTCAACCGCGCTCAACGATTTTAATAAAAAAAATTACATAAGAGTCTCTAAAAGTTTAAATAATATTGCGTATCAAAATTTTCAAAAAAAAAAAAAAAAACAAATTTTGGATTTTTTAAAAAATTTTCAAAATTATTTTTTAAAAATTCGACATTTCGAAATTGGGTAGACGACGACTTTCAAAATTTTTCACATAAATTGAGATTTATTTAAGAAATCAGATGGCGTTGGTGTCAAAACAATTTCAGAGGGTGTTTGATCAATTGACACATTTCTATTAATTACATTATATTTGTTTTTTAACAATTTTCAGTCTAAACTGTAATTTCCATGTACATGTATGTACCTATATGTTTATTTAAATTTGTACTCACGGAATACTATACCTTTAACTTAATCAGGTGAATATACCTAAACTATTTAGACTTTAAAACCACAATATGTGATCGCACATAAGAGCAAGTTCGTGCGACCCAGTTGTGCATTTTATTTTATTCAAAGAATTCCACAATCTATCGCAGTTTAATTTCAATCTGGACTATTTCCATTCGAACTCTTCAAAAATTAACGAATTGTAAATTTTATTCAAAATAAAGTTTGAAACTGCTTAATAATAACTTAATTTTTGCCACCAAACTGAAAATGTCACAATAATAAAAAAAAGAATTATTCATCCCACAAATGATTATATACAAAAATGACCCTTCTGTAATATAAAGTCTGCCAAAATTGGATCAATGTTTAATTACAACGGTAAAAAAAAACCTTTTTCTTCAGACAATTTTATTTAATGATATTTTTGCTTTTTAATTTTTTTGTTTGCCCAGCTATATTATGTCAATGACTTATAAGCATTCAAGTCCCATTCTATGCCTGGATGACACGTGAAAATAACGTTAAAGTCCGGAATCCGGATAGGTATACCTATGTAATGTATATAGTTCGGACATAAAAAACTTTGTTCTTTTCTTTCTTTTTATAAGTTTTTTTCTTCACTTTTTAAAAGTTTAATTGAGAATTGTGACATCACGTAGTTTCAGGAGGAGTTTCAATATGATGTTGGTCCTTATGAAGTTCATATTCCCACAGACGGTCCATTTTAATAAGTAATATTATACGTATAAAAAAAAAAACATTGAAAGGTAAAATTTTTAAAGATTCACGTGAGTTAAAAAATAATGAGGGAGAAGAAGGTAATTTTATATTTTGCGATGGTTTATTGGAAAGCGGTGGTGTCTTTTAAAGATTAAAACATCTGGCAAAAGTTGAAGAGTCAATGAAATGATGGTTTATCGAGGAGTGTATATATACGTTTTATTGATCGGAGAAGAAAAGTTTTTTATTGAGATTTGGGATACATGTCTTCTTGGTATCAATTTAATGGATTTTAATGAATTTTGTGTGTATTTATTTTTTCTGTCAATATTTTGACCTAAAGGTTTTAGTTTCTTACATCTTTGCTCATTTCCGTTTTTTTTTTTACCGGATATGTTCAACAATATATTCAATTGCTTAACAACAGACACAGTTATTAGAAGGTTTCTTTTTATTGATCAAATTCCATATTTTCTTTTTCATTTCAAGAACTTTTTTTCAACAATTCTCTGCAACTAAGTAGAATAGATTTATAAAAACGTGTGTAAGCCCAAACCTCAAGAAAAAACGTGATTCAAGAGGAAATTCAATACACACACATTCAGTTTAACATGCGGCAAGTTGCGTGCACACAAAGACCTACCGATAAGTACAATGCAACTGCTTGTTGCAAAAAAAAAAAAAAAATATGCAGTGCATGAATGACTGCACAATACAATCTTCAGGTGCTATGCAATCGACAATGTGACATGAATCAGTGATAGCTGATAGGAATAGTATAGGTACGATATTCTGCAGGTCTGAAAGGTCTCTTATTCTTTTACTTTATCCCTTTCCTTTCACTGACTGTGGCAAATCGTGTTCTATTGTGCATAATATACTTGCAGCGCACCAGCCCAGCCAACCAGCACCACTAGACCAGCATCATTATAAAAGTTATTCCAGAAAAGAAGGTATAGTAGAGAATGCGTGCCACTTTGCAGCAAACACTTCATACATCTAACAAGGCATCAGGCAGAGTTAAAACAGTCCTGCTGCACCTTTCAATGAAGATGACGATGACGCTGACGATGACATTGGCGACGAAACTATGGTGGTGATGATGGTATGGCTTGGCAGTGTTGGGGAAAATATTCTTTCGTTTGCTGCACTTGCTACTGATGCACTCACCATGTTCACTATAGTGTGGTTTGCTCCTCTGAATAAATTTCCATTGTTGAATTCTTACCGGCCAATATGATTGTGTCGCTATAAAAGGTTCGGATATATAAGCAACATGCGAACAGGTGGCGGACTGCGGACTACAAACTACTCACTGTGTAATCGCGTCATCACAGTAGAAGGTATATATTCGTAGAGTTTGGTGTGTGGTGATGTAATGACAGACAGTGTCAAAGAAGTTGTTGTGCTTCCAACTTTAATAATATCTACTTGTCATGCTCGTAATTCCTTTTATGAATAGCTAATTGCAACGAAGCGAAGTGGGGTCATTGAATCTTCTGTGTATGTATATACCTGATGGTATTGCCGCATGTTTGGTCATTAAAGCTATATATTGTCCATTAGTATAGAAACGTCTTCTTGCAATATTGCATTGCAGTATAACTTTCCCAACCGACAAACAAGGAATGGAGACAATATTTGGGCACGCAAAGAAATTGCACAAGGAGCGTTTTGATGCACTGCAGCGAATCATGGAAGAATTATGCGAACAGAGTTCTGTGACTTCTTCTTGGGAATTGAATAATATGGCAATGTTAGTTTGTCATAACTTTTAAATGATACTTCTTTTTTTGTGAATCAGAGATGGAAACTTTTAATTGTCTTGAGGGTTTTATTGCTCATAATGCAAAAGAAAAAGAACTTCTTCAAAGATTGTTGGTGTGGAAAATCGCTTTATTACATTGGGAAATTTTCTTGTTGTAATTTATTCACATTTGAATATAAGTGTAGATATATTATGGTAATTGAAATTTGTGTAGACTATTGTAGAACATTCAAACTAGATTTCGACATCTCAAACATTTGTAAAAGGCTGTACTTAAGTAGACAAAAACAATTTGGCATATTCCCGAGAGATTCCTTTATATTTTGAAATCGATTTATTTCAATTCCTATTGTTACACTGTCACACTGTTATATTGTCATACTGTCATTGTCATTGTCACACTATCTAAATTTCAAACTGTCACACTGATTTTAAAACGAAAATGTACCCGATACTGTCATGATTTCATTATGTCCTGCCGTAACACTATACATCTTTGGTATAGGTACTTTCACACTGTTAAACTTTTATCCGACATCATACTGCCACGCTGTCAAGCTCAGGCATGTCCCGATTCACGCTGTTAAGCTCTGGCATGCCCCGATTCACAAATATTTTTTATAGAACATTCTAAACTTCTTATACTAGTACCACAGAAAGTTATTTTTGTAACAGGTCTTACAATAGGGATTTTCGAACTTTAACAGTTGATAGCGGCCCTATTTTTGAAGGTACATCTGTCAAATTGACCGTCAGTTACTCAATTTGTTTTGCCGAATCACCATGAACGGATTTAGCGTTAAACAGCACGTAAATGATAAAATAATTGTTTTTATCAAAATGGGTATTCTGTTCGGGAAACGTTTCGCGCGCTTCGTCCATTTTACGATCGCTATAATCGTCCTATCTAGAGGACTATTCCGCGCGGTGTGGTGGATAATTTTGAGTCCACTGGTTCTGTAAACGATAAACGAACAACCGTACGTCGATGAAACATAAGATCTGCCGAAAACATCACCGCTGTCCACGAGAGTGTGCAGGGAAATCCGCGAAGCTGTCGATTTCGCGTCGCTAACAAGAACTTGACAATTTGCAAACCACAACTTAACGAATTTTCCGTCGTGACTTGGGTCTAAACCTGTACAAAATTTAACTGACCCAAGACCTGAAGGTAAACGACCCTAAACAACTGGAGCTGTTGGAAACTGACCCTTTCATCGAAAATTTTTGGATGAATGGGTACGCGTGATCGTCAACAAACAAAATTGCCGTATTTGGGATGATACCAATCCACAGGAGATTCAAGAGCGTCCAATGCATCCCGAAAAAGTCGGCGCAGGGACATAAAACCCAGAGACATAAAGCCCAAATTAAATTTGGGCCTTAAGTCCCACCCAAGTGGGACCCAAGACACAAATAAAAATGTTGGGGGTTATGTCCCACTAAATAAAAACTACCACATGAAACTTCGCATATACCTACCCATCCTCGCACCTACCCCAAATCCTATTGTGTGCGCAAGCAGGGCGGCAGCTTGCCCCCCATACATACCTCACTGCTTATACGTCCGTCGTTATGTTGGGTACTACCACTCTACTAATTTTCTTTCAAATAAAACATCAACAAATTATTATTATCTCCCATTATTAACAAAATATATTTGGGGCTTGGGTCCAACTTGGGTGGGACTTAAGGCCCAAATTTAATTTGTGATTTATGTACCATTCAAATAGGACGTAAGCCCCAAAAAATAAAATTTGGGCTTTATGTCCCCGGCCTTTATGTCCCTGTCCCGAAAAAGTCACTGTTTGGTTTGGATTTTGGGCTATCGGCGCTGCGTCATCGGTCCATATTTCTTTGAGAACGAAGTTGGCCAGGCCATCACCATCAACGGCGAGCGCTATAGGTCGGAACTTTTGGCGGATATGGACCCCAACGACATGAGGTTTCAACATCGTCGTCATCGTCCGATTTGACCCCGTTAGAATTTTTCTTGTGAATTTTTCTGAAGCAAGTCTATGCAAATAACCCACAAATCACAGCGGCCCTCAAAGTTAACATAACCCATGACATCGCTCAAATTCCGCCTGATTTATGTGCCAGAGCCCATATTCATGGAAAATTGGACATTTCGGATGCGAACCACCCAGAGAAGCCGCAGCGGACATTAGCACAGTGTTATATTCAATACAATGGCATTGATAGGCCTTTCAAACGAATAAAAATTTCGATGATATCTTATACAAACTTTGTTTTATTTAAATTTAAATAGGAATTCAATATATAAGCATAGTTTTCTTCATTTTCGTTGTTAAAGATAGGTATAGCTCGAAATGACAGACCCTGTACGAAAGTTATCGTAAACGAGGTGTAGGAAACATTTACAAGGGGTTTTTATCTTCAGAAAATCAATCTAAATAATCAGAAAAAAAGTTTAGTCATCTAAATTGTGAAATTTGAATACAAAATTAGCAACATTGTAGCTAAGAATAAGTTTAAGCAACTTTGTCCGACCCATAGTCGTCCATTTTATTTTGTTTGAATAAATAATTTAAATTGTAATTAGGTTCACAATTCAATAGACATCAGTATCAAAATCAACACATGAGCTCTAGTTATACATAATTTCAATTATTCATAAAGTTTACAAAACCAAATCTGTGTTTTGCATTTACCCTTTTGAACCACAGCAAAGGGGTAAAGGTGTCTTTATATATCGATCGTTATAGGACAGCTAAATTCCTTCAATATAATATATAATTGGAGTTGGGGTCAAGTTACCAACCACATGTTAATATTAGGCTTAGGGTTATAATTTCCTTGGATATGGTAAATCAATATGGGTAAAGAATAGATATACGCGATTTGATGTTGATGTTGCTTAGTGGTTAGCAAATAATTAACTTCAGATTAAATCTGTTTGAATAATCCAAGGACATACACAGCTATACGAGTCCTACCTTATATCTAAAGGTAAGCTTCAAGCAAGATAGAACATTTATGTGAATTGTATGAATACTATATATATAGAAAACGTGCATTAAGGTTAAGTTGATAATGTTGTGAAAATAAATTTATTAATTTAATAAATATAAACAAAAATTCTAAATTAAAATTTTATATATTTTATTTTATTTAACCACTTAAACACCACAAATTGGGGACCAAAACATCCTAAAATGTATTAATTTACTGAAGAATTTTAAATTGTTTTAAGATTCTGAAGAAATGAATGTATCGGTTTTTTTTAAAGAATTTAAATTTACAACATTTAATAATTTCAAAAAAGTTGAAAGAACTGATTTGGATAATAATTGACTATAGGATTTTAACACCCCATTTATTTATGGGATATTGGAAAAAAAGTATGTCACTTTAAAGGTCACTAACAAGTCACAAAGGACAGTTGTTTTCAGTATTTAGTCAGCAAAAGGAATTTTTAAATGATAATTTAAAGTTTTTTCAATGTCACCCATTAGAGAATGAATATCCCTCATTTATGGGATATTTAAAAAATTTAAACACCATTTGAAAGATCATTAATTGTTCAGAAAAGGTCAGTTGCTTTTAGAAAGTGGTCAACCATAGGCGATTTTTAGTGAAATAAAAAAAAAAAACTTACGTAGTCAACCATTATAGGGGATGTAAACATCTCAGTTTTGAGATATTCAAATTAAGTACACTGAAAGGTCAATTATTTGTCACAAAAGTCAGTATTTGGTCAGCCATATCCGATTTTTAATGATTTTTTAAAAGTTTTTTCCAAGGTCACATATTAAAGAATGAATATCCTTCATTTGAGGGATATTCAAAAAATTATTACGCCATCTGAAATTTCATTAGTTGTTCACAAAAGATCAGTTTAATTAGTTTCAGTAATTTGTCAGCCTTAAATATTTTACAAATTTTTACAGTTTTGAAAAAGTTCACCCATTAGAAAATGTTAATACCTCGTTTGTGAGATATTCAAAAAATGATTATGGTATATTATGAAAGTTATTAATTGGTCAGTTAAAATTCATAAAATTTCGCATGTGGCTTATCAGTTACTGAAACTGACTATTAAATGTCACAATTACTGATCCTTCACATAACCTTCTTTTCTTTTGAATATCCTATAAATGATGGTATAATTTTCTTTGGAATATCCCATAAACAAGGTACCAGCGTTCTATGTGGCCTTATACAAAAACATAACAAGTACATAAACTAAAAATAACCTATTACTGAAGCTTATTGACTTTTTGTGACTAATTAGTGGTGCCATCATTTTTTCGAATATCCCTCATATTAGTTGCTAACAATCTTTACGAACTTGAAATGTTATTAAAAATTCATCAAATCACCTATGGCTGAAACTAACTGAAATTAAATTTTGTGACCAATAATAATCGACCTTTCTGATAGCGTAGATACTAATTTTTTGAATGTCCCAAAAATGAGGTGCTAACATCCTCTTATGAATGATCTTAATTTTTTCCTTTTTAATTTATTGGAAATCACCACTGAATGATCAATTATTGAAATTAACTGAGCTTTTGTTACTAATAAATAACCTTTCAGATGGCATTATTTTTTTTTCGAATATCCCATATATGGGATGTTAACAATCTCTACGATTTTGAAAAAAAATCCTAAATTCATTATAAATCTCCTATGAATGTAACCAACTAATATTAAGTGACATGGCACACTTTTTTTTTGAATATCCCATATATGGGGTACTAAGATTCCGAAGCCATTGGTTGTTTCTATTGAATGCATAAGATCCCACAATTTTCAAAAATCAGATTCATTTAAAAATCAGTTTAGCTTAAATTGCAAATTTAATTCTTTGTATTTTTTTTTTTGAATATTCTTCAAATGGGGTTCAAACAACCTCTACGATCTGAAAAAATTTAAAAATTCATTAAATCACCTGCGGCTGACCAATTACCTACTGAAAATAACCTAACTGAAATTTTTTCACAAATTACCTACTGGCCTTGTATTAATTTGAATGCCCCACAAATGAGGTGCTAACTTCTTGTTACGAAACTTCTTATGACCTTAAAAAAAAATTTGAAAAATTATTAAAAATCTTTGGTGACCTTTCGGTTGACACATTTTTTTTCGAATATTCCATATACAGGGTACTTAGATCTTGAAGCCATTGGTTGGATATATTGAACGCTTCAAAAATCAGACTCATTTAGGAATGACAGGTCAGATAATATTTTACAGTGAAGACACAGTTTTAACAGTTATTGATAAAAAAAACCGAAACAAAAAGTTTTACATAAGAGCGTACTATATGTGCGGAGAAAAAGTAAAATATAAATATTTAATATTAAAGGTTTGAATGAACAACAACACTTGAGTGAGCTACCACCACGTTATTTAAGTTTCGGCTCTTAGTAAGACTTTCAGTTAATGTTTTTTTTTTTATTGTGAAATTAATTTTTAAAACTATCCATTACAATATTGTGTAATCCAATAATACCTACATTTAATAATTTAATATTTATTAATTATTCTTTTCCAGGACACACACAAAACCTCAGTCCCTTTATACGTCACTGGGAAGCGGCAAATTTCGATCGGTCACAATTGCATGCTGCTCATCAAAAACACATCGAACAAAAACGCCATCGTAGAAAAAGAGAATTACTCGCAGGCGAGTATGGGCCTTCCCATACTATTAGACTAAGTTTTTTCGCCCACGATAGGTAAGTCGTTAAAATGCACAAATTCAATTAAATTATAGTAGGTATACTAAATTTGATATTATATTTTCAAATACCATCCACAACGTAATATTGTGAATATTTTATTTTTTTTTTTATTTTAAATTGAATTTCGTTAACTTTTTACAAATTGAATCAGTAAAAAGCAACCCGTATCGTAAATAAGATATAAACTCGATAGGAGAGAATGGGGCACGTAGGATTTTTTTTTATTATAATTTTTTTATTTGGAAATATGTATAGTAAGTTATTTTCAAATTTTGTCCTTAATCTATTTTTTGTTCGAATCAAAAGCCCAAATTTTCATACTTCACCATTTAAAATGCAAAATTTTTCGCACTATGTGATTTTAGCAAATGCTGCTTCCAAATTAACTGAGTATCGATTGAATTCAAACAACAGTTAAAAACAGTTTAAGTTTAATCTACAATATCTAACTTAGAATTAATGAATTGGTTCTCGGTCCATTAATTATTTATTGCCATTTTTCTACAAAAAAAAAAAAAAAAAAAAAAACTGAAATTTTGGGCACTATTGTTTGAAAAATTGTTTTTATCGATATCTATAACATTTGAAATTATACAAATTATTTTCAATATTGACTACTTTTGTAACAGTTAAAATATATAGACATTCATTTATTTTTAATTTAATCGATACATAGTTTAACAAAAAACTTTTGTAACATCCCACAGTTTCCCCTACCTTACCATTTTCGCCTCTGAAAAAATTAAATTAAAAAATACAAATCATTTTTTTTTCTATTTTTCTTATGCCTCATAAAATCAGAAAGAATATATACATTTTCATACATAAATTGATATAAGCAAAGCAGACTAAATAAATTTGTCCGAAATAATTATGAAAATTTTATTTGATCCCATAATATTTTTTCGGTTGAGTTTTTGAGCGTTTAATCCTCGTAGAGTATCCCGATTCCGACAATACACTGATGCATTGCAAAACCCAAGCCCAAGTTGAGCCAGAGAGAAAAACACAATAAAAATTGAATAATAACTTTTATATTTATTAAACTGTTGCTGTTGGTTTAAGGTTCTTTCTGTCCTGTTCAAGGGTAATAGAGTTTTAATCTTTTTTATGACCATAACCGAGCGGATTCCCAAATCCTGATGGGACATAATATACAGAACCCCAATGGTTAAAGGATAAACTCGTTCTGTCAAATTGTGCGTCTCTGTTTCCTTTGATGGAAAAAATCACATTTCGGTTACTAAAGTAAACAAAAAAAAAAAAAACGAAAAACACAACTTTAATGTAATTAAAAATATTTTGTTGGGTATTTTATTTTTTTTTTTCCTCTTCGTCGTCATCGTCGTGGGTCGTCCTGATGAAGAGAAATATTCAGTTAAATGAAGGCAAATAGCTTTATAAAATTCTGAGTCTGTTAATGACTTAAATTTACTTTAAATTTTGCTTACAAGCTTGGGGCTTTATATGTTCTGTTTGATTTTATATTATAGGAAAGGGAATTGTCTGGTCAAATGTTTATTTGGGATCTGGGCGTTTTATTCTCGAAAAGCAGTGGGAGAATTAAAATTAAAGGCTTTCTTGAAAATATCTATCTGTAGATATATTAAATTGTTTCTCAATGAAAAAAGGTTAAACATTTTGAATATTATTATAAGAAATACGAATTAACTATTAGATAATCAAGTAATTGACCTTATTTTATAAGGTGGTCATTAGACATAGAATATATTAATTTGCTTATGTATTCTATATAACTAAGTTTCAAAAGCAATTAAAATTTATTTTCAAACTATTAAAAATTCAGATTTTCAACCAATTTTGACCAAAATGTTTCACTTAATTGCTTTAAAGTTGTTCTGTCAATGTTTACTACAACATTTTAATAAGCAAAGTAGATAAATTTGTTAAAAATGTTAGCAAATTATAAAAGAGTAATTTTTTTCTTTTAATTTTTGGTTATTGCTTGAATGACATCTCTTTTAGAAATACTACACTATAAATTGAGTAAAAAAATTAAATTTTTTGTATCTTTTTTCCCTTAAGTTATTTAATGAGTTTTTAAATTATTATTGAAATTGGTTTATGTTATGTGGACATTTTGGTTGGAAAGTTTGTTATGAATTTATTTTATTTTATCGTTTAAATTTAAATAACATTAATTATACATGAAGTAAAAAATTATATGAAAACTTTTACTTTAAAAATGGACTACTATTGTAGAGGTTTATTTGTCAATTTAAGATATTTTCTGTTTTGTGCATATTTATGTGATAAATCGCGTATCTTGTCAAGCATGTTGGTATGTCTGAAAGGTAAAAAGTGTAGGAAGATCACGTGTAAAGCGCCATTCATTTGTCGGTTTCGAAAGTAAAGCTAAATAAAACACACACAGCGATACATTTTTGATGGACATTTTATTTCGTTATAAAGTTTGGACTTTGCCATTAAGTGTGAAGAACAATATCATTCAAATGGCCGCCTCGGGAATATTCGCAGCATGTGAATCTCTTGAGGCAAATTTTAACCACTTTTTCACACATTTCGGGCGGTATCTTGGCAATAACTCGAGTAATATTGGTTTTTAATGCGTCTAGAGTTCGGGGATTATTCGCTTATACAGGGTCTTTTGCGTAGCCCTACAGAAAAAATCTAACGGTGACAAATCGCATGATCTTCGTGGCCAATTGTCGTCACCAAAACGTGAAATTACAGGACCAGGAAACTTCTCACGCAATAAAGCCATAATTGGTAGTGTTGTAATCGTCTGTCCATTGGCATCTTCGAAGAAATACGGACCAATGACACCTTTCGACCATAAACTACACCAAACAGTCACTTTGTCTGGATGCAACGGTACATCTTGTGGGTTTTCTGAACCCAATTTGCAGTAATTTTGTTTCTTTACATACCCAACTAGTGAGAAATGTGCCCTCATAGCTGAAAAAAATGTTGTTTGAAATATGCCCGAAAAGTGGCTACGTTTGAATCACCACTTTTGTAGAATGTTTTAATAATTTTAACGTGTTGTTCGGTTGTTAAGCGATCCATTATCGTAAATGGCAAATAATCAACTAATATTATGACACTTCAAATGACAGCTGAGTTTGACAGGTGTCAAATGCCATCGCTACCAAATTGAAACCACGAAATGAATGACCCGTTACAATACTGATTGAACAAAACATGTCTAGAATCATGGCCATGCTACCTATGACAAGGCTGAAGATGACTCCGATATTATTGAAGATCTTTGATGTCCAATATAAAATGTGTCTGTAAGTCCGTGACGGTGTAATCAATTTTTGAACAGTACAACATCAAGGCCGTTAGCTCCAGCAGCTTTAATGGGCTTAAGCTTAAACATGGCTATCTTCACTTCGCCGACATCATCGGGTAGACGGAATTGTTGGTCTACGTCATCTATAGGTTTATTGGTTCAATGTGCCTTACAGCGAAATTTGATTCATAACCGCTGTTATGGAAATATAGTTTTTCCATAATATATGTATCAGCATCAACTGCGATTCTACCACGAAATTCCCTGGGTCATCCTTGCAGACCTCGGTTCGGGGTTTGTAGCCTTGAGAGGTTCTTTTCACCTTCTCGTAAAACTTCTGCTACTCATTCCTCCTAAGACATCTCTCTATTTCCTCGATAGAGCGCATTCATGCTCCTTCTTTTTCTTTCTGAGAAGCCGGTGTTCATCTGTCCTCTTCTGCACGTAGAGCTCGCGAGCAGCTCGGGTCCTTCTATGCAGAGCGCCGCTTTGTACAGGATTCCTGTTAAGCTGCAAGGGGGGGAGGGGGTTTCTTTGTGGTAGTCATGTGAAACCCAGCAAACTAGAGGTGGGACCTCTGATCACTGATTGCTTCTTGCCAATGTTGCCTTGGTTCTCAATCGGAAAAGGAGTTAGCAATCTCCGGCGATTTTAGCCTTCCAACGTCGAACTTCTTCACAATATTGTCGTGTGCTGTTTTTAACGTGGACTGGATATCCGTAGCTGTACCTTACCTACAACAAGATATGGTCCGAGTCAATGTTGGCCCCTCGGAATGTTCGAACATCCATGATACTATAAAAGGAGTGTCTTGCGTCGATCGCAATGGGATCAATCTGGTTGGCAATTGAATCATGGAGATCTCCAAGTCTCTTTGTGAATTTTGCCTTTCATCTATCGTGCAATATTCCATTGCTATTGCCAAAGCGTGTCCATTGGGAATATTCAACGCAAAGCAATTTATTTCCTCAAGTAACTGACTCTATTTTCTGCTACAAACTGAAATCAAGCAGAAACTTTTTTTCTGCTCTTTTAATTCAAAAACAAGAAAATCATAATTTAATAATTTCTTATGCCTTTTTCTTGTATTTTCTGTTATGACATAATGTGAACTATAAAGGCGACAAAATTAATATAATTATTTTGAGTGATGACTGAATGTACCATGTATTCTGATATCGATGAGTGCTGGTTGGCTGGTGTATCTTCAATATTGACGGTGATGATGAATGCTGATTTATATTGTAAAATGATGTTGGTTGGATGGTGATGTGGGGTGTTAATGTATGGTGTTTTACTGATGTATGGTGCGGGTGAAAATGTAACGCTTTGGTACAATTTAAAGGGCACTTCCATTATGTGTGGGCTGTAAGTATGGCCCATCCTTAGCTTTAAAAAAAAAGTGTTCTTAAATTAAAATAAGTTCATTAATTAATAGTCTTATGAATTATTTTCTATACGGTCTTAACTAATATAATCTTGAGGTTTTAAAAATTATTTTTTGATGTGTAAACATCTATACTGGCGGTAGGGTGAAAAGAAAACGTAACGTAACGTTGTAATCGTGACCGTGATCGTGATCGTGATTCTGAGCTTTACGAAAATTGAGTGCGTTCAACAATATGTACGTTCAGTAACTAAACGTTGAGTATTTATATACGAAATCGAAAGGTCGAGTTCAGTTCGGGTTGAAATTTGGTTGGCTGCTTAGAGGATATATTAAGCCCCTATTACACGATGATTCTTTGCGTCTGACTCTATTCGAACATAACGAGTGCTAAAGAGAAAAAAGATAAGATGGAAGACCAGTTTCCCTGTGAGTCGTGGGCCAAGTTTTACGAAACTCTTTTTAACGCTTCTTTAGCATCAGGTTACGCGCAAACCAACGCGATAGCGGTGGCGATCACGATAAAAATGTGGATGTCTCATATAAAAATCAAAGCACACTTCAATCGTGTAGATGTGTGCCTTTCCTGATTTATGTGTATGGCATCCACAATTTTATCGTGATCGCCACCGCTATCGTGTTTGTTTGCAGCTACGTTTATCCGTATTTTGTATTCTTTGCATTAATTTTTTTCAATTACATGACTGACTGAAAAAGTTTTTTTTATTGCTTGAGCACAGCCCAACACGAAAATTAAAAATAAAGAGAACTGTCAGATTAGATTCATGACTTTGGTTTCAACGTGCAATAGCGTTTGAATCAGCGGATGAAATAACAAAGAAGAATTTGAAGAAGGCGCATGCAACTAGATTCATCGTGTAATAGCAGACTTATGAATTATCCATAATCTCTGTTCTGAGCTTCACGAAAATTGAGTGCGTTCAACGCTATGTACGCTCAGTAACTAAACGCTGAGTGTTTATATACGAAATCAAAAAGTCGAGTTCAGTTTGGGTTAAAATGTGGTTGGTTTCTTAGACCATATAGTACATGGACTGCGCTTTCATCATGGCTGCAGAGTTACAACATAGTAGGCCGCCTTTTTTGGCAAATTAGACGAAATAAGGTCATTGACTGGAAAATATTTTTAAATATAATTTTAATGATTGGCTAAGAGCCCACTGCTGTTTGTGGGTGTGAGTGATCGCAAAAATTCACTGGTATATGTTTAGATAGATCTTAACTTTTTATAAGCTTGGTTGGGGCCTTTGTCGGTAAACTGAAAAACGCATTTTCCATGCATCATTACCGATTTTCAAATTTGTTTATGAAAAGTTAAGATCTATATAAAAATACCAGTAAATTTTTGTTATCATCCGCACACCCTAAATTTGATGTAGGCTCTCGGTCTATGAGGCATTCGGACGAATGTTGATGTTTACACATCTTAACCGTGAGTCCCGGCACTCACACATTTTTTTTAATATATAAATTTTTACGCGATAATGAAAACGGGAAAATAAAAGGAAAAAAACAACAAATTCTTGTTTAGTAGGGTAGTTTATCTAGATGAGTTTAAAACAAGAAGTTTGAATTTCTGTTTTAGGGAATCCCTACATTCATTTTAGGCCTTATTGCGAGAGTCTTTCGAAATAGAATAAAAGTCGGATAGGCTTATAAACGATTATTATGGGATATTTGTCTATTCGATAGAAATTAAAACCAATAATTTCTGATCGACTTTTGTCAATTCAACTTTTTTATACATACCTACCCTGCAATACAAATAATATGACCTAAGCACAGATGGAAGGTATAGTATCAATGCGAAAAGTTGGCACTTACAGACCAGTTATATAGCGATTATGAATAATTTTCCTCTTTCGTTTGCTTGAATGACTTTGCTCTTGACTAGAATCCTAACCTGAAATCCTAACAGGTCCCAATTTAACTGGGACTCATATAGAGAAAGATGCGCTTCACCTTTTTATTTTTTTTTGTCTTGTATCATTATAACAGTTTGAAATGGAAATACTGAAATAAATTTTTAGTGTGTGTGTGTATGTAGGTATGAGTTCATAATTCATCTAAATATTGATTGATTTAATTGATTTAAAAATAGAAGGTTTTTTTTCTTCATATTAAACTCACGTTTAATGCACATGCACACATCATATACTTATTATTATTAGATCCCAAGCCATTATAGCTCCTGACACCCAAGTAATGGGATATCTTAGCATTATTTTATAAATTAAATTAATAGTAATTTCTCAATTTATAATCATCTATCGTAAAGTTCAATTAATTAGGATTAAATAGAACTATACTCGCAACAAAAAACACCTCAACGCACCTATGTATATACCTACTTAATACCTCTACTATTATAACTAGTTCATTTTATCTACAGGTCGATTTAAGCCTTTTGGCTCCTATGTTCTGCTGCACTTTATCCTGTTTTTCACTAATGCTATCGTCGTCGTCATCGTCGTTGTCGTATATTCAAATTCCTGATCCTTTCTGTGTACCTAGTCAATGTAAGTTATAATCCAAGGATGGCCTTGTTATATTAAAAAGTGGTTCTATATAATGTAGTTGCGAATGGCAATGTGTTCCCAAAGGAGCATATTAATCGGGACGACAAATATATATAGAAGACCTGGAATAGGAAAAAAAAAATTCTATTATTTTCGCATCATCTCGCTAGACTCGCTTGTTCGTTGGTTGGGTACTAAAGTCCTTTTTATCAGCCAAGCCACCTACATGTAGGTACACAAACAAGCGTAAGCTTCTCAGCCTGATCCATAAAGTGCATGCAACTCAACTAGATAGAGATTGCAGTTGAAGTTGGGTGATTCTATATCTATATGGTTGTAGTGGGCCATGGTACAAGGAGGCTCTATTTAAATAGTTTTGCTCCATAGATGGTAAATGGTGCTTTGCCGCATGATTTATAGACTATAGTTATGAGCGAAGGATATTATCATTATAATAAAATATAAACCTACCTATAAAGCATATTGAAAATATACTATAAGCGGGTTCGTTCCATAAATTCATGGTTTTGAATTAAAAGGTTTATACAGAGGATACACCCGCAGGATTAATTTTTCGTTTGAAGCCAGAAACCCAAAGTAAATCGTTTTTCTTTCTACAAGAGATCAAAATTTAAAAAAAATTAAATTATTTTCTGGCGTACTTTTCCCATTACTATAAGGGCCAGTAATTATAATTTTAAACGAGTTACGAGGTCGATTATAAAAAAAAGAATAAAGAAACGTACATTGAATTTGTTTTGTATGCTCGGAGTTTTCTAAATGATTTTAACCTTATTCTCAAATTATGTAGAAAGGTATAAGACCCCAAGTTGGTTCGCTATAAAATGGGCCTATATTTCAATCGCTGAAGTGCATGGCAGTAAGCTGGCGATAAAATGAAGATAAAAAAGGGTGGGTCTTATGGTCGCACAGCGCACTGCTAACTTTTCATTGATGTTCTTTGGAAATTGTAGACTCTATTTTGTTTTGTTATAAGAAAGGAACGGACGAGAGAAGGAACGTACGGATGAGGGAACGTAGGAACAAGGGAACGTACGAACGAAGAACGATATGAACGAAGGAACGTATGAACTAAGGAATGTAGAAACGAAGGAACGTACAAACGAAGGAACGTACGAACGAAGGAACGTATGAACGAAGGAACGTATGAATAGTAGAACGTATGAAGAAGTAACGTAGGAACGTATGAACGAAGGAACGTACGAAAAACGGAACGTATGAATGAAGGAACTTATTAATGAAGGAACGTACGAGAAAAGGAACGTATGAATGAAGGAACGTATAAACGAAGGAACGTAAGAACGATGGAACAAAGGAACGTACGAACAAAGGGACGTATGAATTAAGGAACGTATGAACAAAGGAACGTAGGAACGAAAGAACGTAGGAATGTACAAACGAAGGAACGTAGGAATGTACTTACGAAGGAACGTACAAAGAAAGGAACATACAAACAAAGGAAAGTTCGCACGAAGGAAAGTACGAACAACTTAACGTCTGAAAGAAGGATGGTGCGAACGAATTAAAAATTAAATAATTTTTTTTCTCTAAAATTAACATTTTGTCGCTTTCTATAAAATATCGGTTAAAGTATTTAAAGGCAATTATGCAGGATTAGTCAGCTGTTTTGTATTCTTTAAGGGCCAATAAATTATAGTATCAAGCTATAAAACATTATCGATATACCTACATAATACCTAAATTACTTTTCCATCTAGATAAATAATAAATTGCAAATTAAGTTTATTATAAAATAAGGTCAAAGCAAAACCAAGCAAATGAGAGATAATTTCCCAGGGTGCTCATTCGCTTGCTCTTGTCGTATATTATATAAAAGTAAAGTAAAAAAACAAAAAAAAAAAAAACCTAATTGGATATCCTTCAAGCGTAAGAAAACTCATTTCAATGTTCCTTGTTTGATGTTTCATTTCAAGAGAAATATTTCCGTCAAAAGAAAATCCTACCCACACTGCTGCACTGACGAGAACGATCCGACGACCGACCGACGCGACGACGCTTCTGACGAGTTTTGCCGGTAAGCGGTTTCAAATGAGATTTTAGTGCAGGAAAGTAGCCTGAATTGCCCAACCAAACCTCAGAGAGACACTCTTGCGGTTGGAATGGAATTAATTATCTTAAAGGATTGTCGATTTGGTTGTGAAATCACTTTCCGCTCTTGTTTCTTGCTTGTGGCTTTAAAAAAGGAACGAATTATTTTATTATATCTTCCTTTCAGTTCAGTTTGAAAGTAATAATATAGGAATTTGAAAGTATGTATAGGTATGAATCCTGAATTTCGATTGTCGATTAAAAAGTAATTTCAAACGCTTCAAGGATGTCTGAGAGAATCCTTTTTTTTGTCCATTACTTGCCTGTATAGGTATGCCTAACCCTTTTAGAAATTTATTCTTTCTATAATATAAGTTGCTGTGACAGAAAGACCAATTGAGAAAAAGAATAAAATTGTTAATATGGTTTTGTGGTATTTTGATTTATTCGTAAAACCTAAAGCAATTTTATTCAATTTGGGTGCGGAATTTTTAATCTTAACTTTAAAAGATCCCTACCTAGATAATATAGGTAAGGGATAGAATACATATAAGAATATTATTCTTCTCTAAAAAATAAGGTAGGTATAAATATAAATAAAGATACAAAATTAAAGACGGTACTCAAGTTTAAAAGAATTTTCGACTATGCTTAAATATTATATGAACAGTAATCTTTATATGTATTATTATTTGGAGAATTCCAAGTTAAAATATATGTATGCTACCTACATCAATTGAATAGTTAGTAAAAAAAAAGTTCCCTCAATTTTCAAAGTATTTTATGTCATCCCCTTCTTTTCCCTGTTTTCACTTTAAATTTTTATTTTTAACTAGCAGCACCACATATCGAACATTTATCAAAATACATTCGTCAACTTTCATATGATATATATACTTTCATTCAAATATATAAGAAAAGTAGGTGTGGCTTTGGCTTAGAGAGATATTTTCTATAAATTTTTAGCCATCTGAAAGCGACAAATAACACATGTCATAGTTAAGGTGGAAAATAGAGCTTGAGCTTAATAACATAATTTTAACGTTCTTGAGACATTAAATGTAATAGCCTTTTCACACCAAGCCCAAAACGCGGTTTTCGCGAAATTATCGGTTTTGGCGGAAAAATTAATCGAAAACTCAAGTTTTACCATACATTTTTGGTAAACCACAAGCTTTCGTAAACTACAAGTTTTATATAAAACCTCTCAAACAACTAGTTGAAATTCAAAGTTGAACTAAACAAACAAACCTTTCGAAACATCCAGCGCTCAATCAAATGTAAAAAAAACTGCTAAATTCTGCTGACAAAAGAAATTGTGAGTGTGTTATGTAACAGAGATGTTTTGTGATTGTTTTTTTTTTAGCAAGAGATGAATTGGTGTTTGTGAATTGTCAAACGAAAACTTGTAAATTTTCAGTGTGAAAGCTTTTCGGGTTTTTGAAAACTTTTTGCCGAAAACCCGGTTTTGGGTTTGGTGTGAAAAGCCTATAAGGAAAAAACTCAAACATGATAAAAGTGACCATGGCAGTGCGCAGATTTTACTCAAACCATCTCTGTGAAACAGACAATCAAAACTTCAGCGAAATTGTTTCAGTAGTTTATGGAGTCTTTAAGCCTCATACACTTACTTAGTCCCTTTTCACACGAGGAAACAAGTTGCCGAAAATTTTTTTGACGTTTTCTTTTAATTTCCTTAAAAATCTCTTGTACCTTTCACACGAAGAAACAAAATCGTGGAAATTTTCTGTTGTTTCTTTTTAAAGTAGCTTGGTTGAACACACACTACTATGTATGTGAAGAGGAATGTCAAAAAAATCTCCTCAAATCGTTGACCGGGGAGATTTCATTTTCCCCTCTTACTTCTTGCCCTTCTCACCTATAAACTGAAAGTTACTGCAAACTCAGTTTCCTTGTGTGAAAGGGGACTTACTTAGGGCCTCGAACATAACTTCCGTGGGGTTAGGCATAAGGCTTCCATTACTCCTACATGCCATCGTGTACGATTTCTGGAAATATATCTTAGCTTTCTCCAGCTCTTCCCCAGTTGTGCCGATTCCTCTTCAACCGTTCTTTGGAAAGTACTTCTAGGTAGGCTCCCTTGTCTATACCTGACTGTGTGAGCGGTTTCCATTGCATCGCTTGACTCCCAATACACTCGTCACCTTTTCGAAGCATATGGCTAATCCACTACCGCTTGCGTCTTCGCTTTATGGGTTCCTGACTTGTTATCACTTATCGGATGAAGTTCATCTTTGGAGATACGGTTGCACCAGAAAATCCTCAAGATGTTTCGAAGACATCTGTTAACGAATGTTTGCAGCTTTCTTGTAACAACGGATGTGACTTTCCAAGTGCTGCACCCATAAGCACTGTCGGTTGTCCCGAAATATCTACTTGGATTGATGAGACTAATCCTTTTAGTTTTTGCCGAATTGATCTTTAGCCCCACAATTTCAGCTTCTCTCGCCACTCTTATTGTCATTTGATGGAGATCCATGATCCCATGAGAGAGTAAGCATACGTCGTCCGTGTAGTCAAGATGTTTGAGATGTGATTGCAGAGTCCACTGAATATCTCCATATTTCCAGCCTCATACAGACAAACTTTTATCTGTAAATAAATATGCACATGTACAATGTGTATAGATAAAGACTAAGAGTACAATCCTCAAAAAACGATACCCTCTGAACTGCGCCAACTACAGAGGCATAAGTCTCCTTAACATCGCCTACAACATCCTTTCTGCCGTATTATGTGATCGTCTGAAGCCGTTCGTCAACAACCTGATAGGCCTATATCAGTTTGGCTTCAGACAAGGAAAGTCCGCCATCGACCAAATATTCACTTTACGGCTTATCTTGGAAAAAACCCAGGAGCTTCAAAATGATACCTACCATCTTTTTATCGATTCTAAAGCCGCGTTTGACAGTATTTCTAGAAACGAACTATATAGAGCAATGTCTAGTTTTGGCATCCCTGGCAAACTTGTCCGTTTGTGCAAGATGACGAACTCCATCAGGGTCGGAAAAGACACATTTAATGTCAAAAATGGTTTTAGACAAGGCGATGCACTGTCATGCGACTTCTTCAACATCATTCTGGAAAGAATAGTGCGAAACTCAAGCGTCAAAAAAGAGGCACAATCTTTCAAATATCCGTCCAATTACTTGGATATGCCGACGATATTGACATAATTGAAAGAACGCAGCGTGATGTCAGTGAAGCGTTTATGAGCATTGAGGCGGAAGCGAAGAAGATTGGCTTAGCGGTCAATGAGGGCAAGACTAAGTATATGCTGTCATCAAGAAAGATCACTCAACACCGACGTCTTGGACAGAATGTCACCATAGACAGCTCTAACTTTGAGGTAGTCAGGAACTATGTCTGCCTAGGCGGCGCGGGCGCTATTAACTCAGACAACGAAACAAGCGCTGAAATCAAACGGAGAATAACTCTTGCCAATCACTGCTTCTTTGGACTAAGAAGGCAATCGAGTAGCAAAGTTCTCTCTCGACCAACTAAAATGTCCCTTTACAAGACACTTATCATCCCGGTCCTTATATACGGGCGGCGTAGAGGCATGGACCTTGTCAAAACTGGATGAGAACGCTTTAGGATGTTTCGAGAGGAAAATTCTCCGGGTGATTTTTGGTCCCGTCTGCATAGATGGTAATTGGAGGAGAAGATACAATCACGAACTGTACGGGCTGTATAGCGAGACTGACCTGGTCAAACGAGTCAAGGTCCAACGACTTAGATGGCTGGGTCATGTAGAGCGAATCGACCCCAAAGCTCCGGCCCGTAAAGTCTTCGAATCCAATCCCGAGGGACAGCGCAGTAGAGGAATACCACGACTCAGCTGGCGCACACAGATAGGAGAAAACCTCAACCAACTGGCGTGCGAAAATGGAGAAGGCTAGCTAGTGACCGAGCTGGCTGGAGAGGCATGTCGGTTGAGGCCCTGGTCAATCCTGGACTGTAGCGCAGCCTTAAGTAAGTAAGTAAGTAATGGTACAGTCAAACTAGATGAACATTGAGAGGGCGGGCGGTGGGCCAGGAATCCAAAATCTGATTATGTATCTTTATATTACACATCGACAGTTAAAGTGCAGTAAGTCGAAACACTTCGAAAACAAATATTATTAATGCAAAAAAATCAGCAGAACCAGAGCCACCTTTTGGCAATTTCAATATATCAATAGGCGTGTTTTTTCCAAGCCCGAAGGAAATTAGATGAAAAAAAACGATTCGGGGCTAAATAATTTACATGGTAAATGCAACAACAACTAATCCCCAATGGGCTTATGTGGGCTTATCGATAGTTCGTAGGGAAACTACTTTTTTTTCTTTAATAGCGTCGCTAATCACCGATATCGTTTTTTTCAACCAGTTCCCTCTGGGATTGAAAAAAAAACACACCTAATGTTGTGCTGAACATTAATTACAGAAAACGACATAATTTTCCTTATTTATTTCTGGTTTGCTGTTTTGATCAATTTTGTACCGTTTTTATTTTTGATGTAGGTAGGTATATAAGAGTAGTAAAGTATTTTAAAATAAAATTATTCAAAAGTATTTAATGCCAAACTTCCAGGCCACATCACAAGGACCAAATTAGTAATTTTACTTTTATCGTAAATGAAAAACCACCCTTTCTAAAGCCCTTGAATTAAAAGCAACCATCATAATCATTATACCGTACATTTAATTTACCCTATGTCAATGTCACGGTTCCTCGTCGCTTCGGTGGGAAACATAGGTACTTTCTTTTTTTTTGTATTTTGTTTTCAAGTTGTAAATTCATTTGCTCCTATTTCAGTAGAAAAAAAAAATTCTTTTCACTGCAATCCTTGAATTTGATAAAGGGCTCCCCAAGTAAACATTTCTAAAAAATATATTCTTATATCTAGAAATATATTATTTTTGTTTTTAATTTTTTTTTTTTTTTACAAAAGTTAGACACACGCTTTGTGTGATTTGTCACAAGGGGTTTATCCAACATCTAGACGAACGTATGTATAGAACAAGACCAAATAAAAAAATTGTTCCCTTTGTTGACGATATATATGTACGACGTACGTATTGTATAGGTACCCTAAAAAGGGCCTCATCATATTTACAAATTCGTATAGTTCCTGAGCAATATCCTTCCTTCCATTGAATTACAACAAGAACTTACCTTTTTCCAATGTATAAGCTTATAATGGTATAGTAGCATAAAAAGTTTCCTCTTTTCAGAAATACAAATTCTACGGCTATATTCATATTATATTGTACCTCTAGATAGGACGAAAACTTCTGTCTTTTTTTTTTCGTATTTTAGTGGTAAAAGTTTGTACGAGTATGGGGCTATGAAGTTTGCCAATGCCAACCCTCAAAACTCGATTGAAAGAGTGATGCAGAATATATATAGAAGGTTTGTTTGTTTGCTTTTGTATATTTTCAAGGGGTTTTAATACTTTTTTTTTCTACATACATTTATATTCAAAGTTAGGAAGTATTATCATCGTTGTTGTCTTCTTCGACGACGAAAGGCGACGGTTTTGTGCTATGTAGTTTTGTGTTTCATCAAATATTTGATTCAAAGTTCACATAAAGGGTTTCAAACTTATAGTAAATATTGAGAAATCAAGATTTATGGTTTTGCTATAGAATATTATGCCTGCTTGATTCGTACTTATAAACAAAAAAGTTTATAATTTTTAACCAACTAAGTTTGAAATTATGGATCGTTGTTATAGGATTATGTTTTAAAGACCTATTAATACAAAAAAACAAAGTATTTGCTCGTAAATACGCTGGCTGTTAGCTGGCACATAGATAGTTTGATAACTTTTCTTGAACTGCTTTAAGACGAGTCCGATTTTTAAGCTTCGTCTCTCTTTTGGTTTTCTTTCAGTGGCAAAGATGCTTCTTAACACACTCTTTCCTCCGCTTATGTGTCAAACAATAAGACAAAGCACAACCCAACCCCAGCAATGTTGTTCACCCCAGCCAGCACATACGTACCCTCACCTATAAAGGCTTAAAAACCGCAGGGGTTAATTGGTCCGTTTAAAATCTGTCTTAGTAATCATAATGGTGGAATTATGTTAACTTATCACTAATAATATTGTGACTCTAGGCGAAAATTATGTTTTTATAAATTTACAAACGAATTAACATCACCACATCATATTGAAACACCTGCATTAAAGTTAAAACCGCCAAAGCTGGATTTTAATTTATTGGTGCACTATAGCTACGGTGACCATCCGTTCATTATAATAATGAACAGTTCAGTATTTGAAGATAATGTTCACTATGAATTATTTGTTGAACAAAAACACATAAATGTTCAGTATTTCAGAAGTTGTTCATTATTTTTTCTGTATTTATGTAGTACAAATTCCTAAAAACCATAACATAAATATTAAAGCAAAATTCAATGGCAAGTAAAATATAAAATAAAGATGCTAAAGTATCCTAACCGCTTGAAAGAACGAACAAGACATCTAGTACAATTTTATTTTGTTAGATGCTCCTCAGAAAGAGTTTTTTCTAGGTACAGTTCAATAAGACCCACGGAAATGAAGCCCATGGGTCATATTTCAAAAAAAAAAATGGAAATATAACCTGCAGGCTATTTTTCCTTTTTGGGGTGGCAATAAGACCCACCACAAAAAAAGCAAAAAAGCATTAAATTAAAAGCCGCTATATTTTTTGCCTTTCTAAATGGGCATTAAGACCCACACTTTAAGTACCTATTCATACTTTGCTTTAAAATATTTTTCAATTAATGATTTTAAAATGAAATTTTTCTTGACTTTGTCAATAGTTTTATAGATACCTTGAATGGCCCAGAATGAATGAATTGAATGGTTTAGAAAAATTTCAAAATCCGTAAAAATGAAATATGTTAATATGGATTTATTTTTTTTTGTTTGTAAGTCTTTTTTGTTTTAAAATTTAAGTTTTATGCAAACAAAGACTGAATTTCTGATTTCTGTACCTTCATTTTTAAGTAGATATTTTTTTTAATTAAATGGAAAAATTTAAAATTGAATTGAATTTTGTTGCCCTTTTCACATGTTCATTATTTGAAATTCTAAAATATGGTCACCGTATAACTATAGCGCATATTATGACATCTGCCATATTGCCACTGGTCATTGGTTTAGGCGTATTCAATATGAATGTATTATTGAAAAGTTATTAATATGACACTAAATGAGAGTACATTAATACAGCGTGATTAAAATACAGAAAAAGTTAGATATAATAAGTAATATAATCTATGTGTCACCGCTATGATTCTTAAAAGAGGTTGCCTGTAATTTTGCACTGTCGTTTGTCAACAACGTGTGTGAGCAGTTCTAAAGCCGGAACCACACCTATCTCGTGTGGAGTGGTGTGTCGCTAACGCTCCAATGTGTTTCGTATGCTTAGAATTACATTTGTGAAGCGTGTTGTGTTGTGGAGGAATCGCTTCTGTTTCGATAGCGCCATACCACGATGTGGAGTTTACTATTTGTAAGAAAGAGAACACATATGTATATTAAAAACAAAAATCAAAACAACAGTCATGTCATGACATATATATCTGAAGTGTAGCTCATTCAACGACACACCGCTCCACACCACAACACAACACACGAGATAGGTGTGGTTCCGGCTTAAGGCCCGGTGCACACATGCGTTTGTTTGACGCCGCGGTGACGCAGCGGCACCGCCTTTATGTCTTACAGTACTCACAAATAAATTGAGTAGTGCACACACTTGCGGGAAAAAAGACTCGGAGGTTTCCGCGATACCGCTGCGTCACCGCAGACGCTTTTGCGTCTTTCAGTACATTGTTTGTTATGGAGCAATGCACACATGCGTCATTTTGCCGCAAATTAAATTCGGTAGAAAAATTTCAAACATGGAAGAATTTGATATCGAATTATTTATCAATGAGATAAAAAAGTGTCTAGAAATATGGAATATTGCTTCGGAGACATACCATGACCAACAAAAGAAAAAATGTATAAAATATTCCTTTTGTAAGCCAATGATAAACAAAAGGATGTACCCAATAACGTCGTTATTCTTTTTAAGAACATAGTTTTTATCCAATAGTTATGCGAAAATTACTCGTTTCTTTTTATAAACCTCTATTGCTGCAAGCCAACCGCGATTTGCAAATTGAGTCCTGCGAGAAAAACCTGCATGTGTGCACTGAACGTCAAAAAAACGCATGTGTGCACCGGGCCTAAGATTCGTAAAAAAGTTTCATATGATTTAAAGATTTAAGTGAGATATCGCGAACAACGTTGAATTAAGGGTGTCACTATACTCACTACAAACGTCTCTTAAACTTGAAAACACAGCAGATAACTTTGTTGATATTGTAAAAACAAATCGCATGACATATGTATCAAGAAATAAAGAGAAACGAAAAGCACGTGAGAAATGGCAACAAAGTCATGCTCCTTAACATAAAGCAATTTTAAATCGCTTATGTATTTTCCTAATGGCCAGTTGTACAATAGTGGTTCAGCCTCGGTTCAAAATTTTAACTCACTGATTTCGGCGGACTACCTAACGTTCAACACTGGTTCAAGTATGTAATTAGTTATTATCACACACTTGAACAGTAAACCACTGTTGAAACTCAATCAATCCGGCGAAATCGGTGGATAAAAATTGCTGAACCACGGTTTAAATATTTGTACAACTGGCCCTAAGAGACTTCAAAAACAATGAAATTGGAAATTACCTTGACAGCTTGACAACAGGAAAAGAATCTAACTACTCGCTGTGGAAAACTATTAAAGTAACAAAAAACCAAAACTCCCAGGTCCCAGGTCCCAGCGCCTTCGATTAAGAATGGCTAAAACGAATGGTATTCGTGACAAAAGTATTTGTACCGTGCTATCTGTTCGAATTCATTCGTGAAGTGTTACTAATACCTGTAGTAGTATGTACGAATTAGTTCGTTTTAAATAATTATATTCTTAAAAACAACTAAGCAATTCGTGTATTGTATGAAATATTAGGCGTGTTTTTTGAAAGCCCGGGGGGAATTGGATAAACAAAACGTCGTCGATGCTAAACAATTTATATGTTAAATGCAACAACAATTCATTCGTAATTTCTTTAATTCCATTTGTTTTTTTACGAATGATTTCGAACTATTTACGAAGTAAAATTAGTATTAACTATTAGTAGACAAAATTCATTAATGGGTTGAATGTACATACGAAGTATTAGTTGTATTAAATGGATTTAAAACTGTAATAATATACCAGACAGTTCAATGGTGTAATTTTGCTAGTGCGGTTGATGAGAAAAAGATACCTTCTTCAAATTTGGCGTTTTTCTTTTTTACCTCGGAGCAAATCACCGCGCTGTCAAAAATTAATTCTATGTTTCTTTTTTACCTCAGACAAATCAGAGCACATAAGTCGTGTTTCTTTTTTCCATCTGAGCTAGCTCGGAGCATGATCTGTATGCTCAGAATAAAATGACCGAGCAAATCGAGTAAAACGCTGAGCGAAGCCAACTTCATACAATTTTTATGTAATTTGACAGATTACTATGCATATGACATGTTCAGTGCTCAAGTGTGTTTCATAATTAAATCTGAGGGCTCTGATCATAATCTCCTCAGAATTTTGCTCTGTTCGCTCAACCTCTGCTCAGAGCTTTGCTCAGAGCCAAAAAAGAAAAACGCCAATTGACTCATAAGTGATTTAATACAAGAAAAACCCAAATAATATTATAAATTTAACATACTAAGTAACTATATAGTGAATTGAAATCTGAATAAACTGAAAGCTTGTACAGAGAGACAAGGTGAGTAATTTTTTATTTGGATTATTTATCTGTCAATGAAAATTATTCAAAACATTGTCGTTTATGATTGACTGATAAGACACGGGGAGTTTAAATAAAACAAATCAATATTATTTCACTCAACTCTTATACTTTCAAATATTCTTTCAGTCTTGGCCTTAATTTTTCTGTATACCTAATATTTTAATAATTAGTGAAAACTATTTTTATTTTTTTTACAAAGCGAGAGCATCAGTAAATAGCACAATAATATTCGTACAATATACGAAATCCACTGTATAATGTACGAATGAAAGTCAAGAGCATTAGTAAATGGTGCAATAGTATTTGTACAATAAACGATTGAACTGTATAATATACGAATACAAAACGACAGCATCAGTAAATAGTACAATAATATTCGTAAAATACACGTTTGCTAAGGAATTCGAATTTAATATTCGTAATATGTAGGAAGCTGCGTCCATTACACGAAATTTTTTGAGTGAAGGAAATATTTAAACCGTTCGATAGACAATCACTCAATGAAAATATAAATGTGAATTTACTCTAGACGCATTAAAAACCAACATTACCCAAGATATGGGCGAGATACCGGCCGAAATGTGTGAAAAAGTGCAAGTTAAAAATTGTCTGAATCTTCCCGAGGCGGCCATTTGACTGACATTGTTTTTCACACTTAATGGCAAAGTCCAAACTTTATAATGAAATAAAATGTTCATCAAAAATGTATCGCTGTGTGTGTTTTATTTAGCTTGACTTTCGAAACCGAAAAATGAATGAACCTTTATAAAGCATTTAACATAAGATTACAGTGCTATTAAAGAAGGGAACTCTGTAGTACATCTTGACTTTGTAGGTACGTTCCAAATTGGACTCAAGGATAATCAAATAGCCATTCAAAGAAGCGGGAGTATTACGGTGGAATTGTTTCAGGACATGAGGTAAAAATAATTTTAGAGGTAGTGCTTAATTCAAAAGCTTCCAAATATCAAATCATCAAATCATTTAAAAAGAATGTTTTCTTTAAAGATTTACCACTTTTCAAAACTAATCAAGTGAAATACCTATTAGGTATAATTTGTGTATTCTTTTTGTAGATATCCCTTAATCAAAATGGGAACAGTCGAAAAAAAATCCCATTACTCGCAGCAGCCAATCGAAAACTTTTGGGCTTGTAGAAATGAAAAAGGAGTGCAAATGAAATTCTTTGAAAAACCAAATGAATCCGACATAAGAAACAAGTTTCCCCATAGAACTTCCTCCCATCCTTCAGTGATCAATTCAAATATTAACTAACTCTCTTACTATTAGTATCCAATATACACATTTGAAGTCATATACTCTAGCTACCGTCAACATTCCCATTAACAAAAAAATAAAAAGATATATGTATCCAATTATGGAAAACTCTGTATATAGAAAAACTTAATGAAATTCGTTTCAAAATGTAGACGAACTTATATACTCGTGCCAATATAGGTTTTTGTTTAGCTTGAGGCTTTAGCAAAATTAAAAGAAAGTAAGGTGTGAAACACCTGAACGACTGAACTCTTTCTCTCTAAGAGGCGTTGACAGATGTTTAACTATACATAACGGAAAAACTTTTTAAGTGGCAGAGTCTGTTGCTTCTATGATGACGATGAGCTAGCATACATGATGCTTAGAGATAAGATGCAAGGCCATACCACATATACTTATACCTACTATACCTTAACTGAAGTTCTACATTTTATAAACCTTCATTATACACAGTATACCCAGTATACATAGCTTTTTTTATAAGGATATATCCTGAAGCTACAGGTTGGTTTTTAGCACAATGAAATGAAAGTCCTCGAAATGTATACATGAAATGTAGGTTCGTCGTTCATATTATTCAGGTGGTGTATCTTAACGGCTGATGGGTCTGAGTGTATGTGTGTTTGGGTGGTTATAAGGTAGATTGTATATGACTTAAAGCTTTGGGTATATATCGTTGTTTTCTTGATGTACCTATACAAGGGCTTGTTTTTACCCAGTGGGTTGATAATAACGCTTGAGTTGGTATTTCAAGTGAATGTGAAGTAACAGTCTTAAAGTTGTTAAAGGTACCTATGTGGCAACATAACACAGCTACTATAGAACGCAAAAAAAAAAAATTCTTAAAACCTAAGTAAAACCCTTATGTTATACTTTGTGAAGATGAGTTAACTCATCCTCAGCTTAGTGGTTGGTATGAAGTACTATGATGATAATCAACACTTAGTATTTTACAAACAGACAAGGTTTGTCTTAAAATGTAATTGGGTTATGTGAAAAAACTCAAAGAATTTTGAAATATAGTTGAACATATGTGTGTATACATTTGAAGAAACAATTTGCTTTTTATTGAAAATTCTTAATTATTATTTTCAAAGAGAGATCAAGTTCAATTGATTGTACTTTTGGAAAAATTTAGTAGGGACTAAAGAAGTGCCAATTTATAACAGTTTTAACAGTGCATCGACAGGTTTATGTTTGCCAGAAGAATGAGCCACCGGCGCGTGCGCCACGGTGCGGCGTAGGGCCCTGGACCTGCGGAACTTAATAATTAGTATACCTTTATATACAAAACTGTTATAAATCTGCAGTTCTATAGTCACTTCCAAAAATTTAACTGTCTTTTATAACTCTTAGTAGGCCTCTTATCTTATCCGTACGACAGAATAATATTATAGGTTAGGTTCCCTCCATTCCTGCTGGTAACACACACACAGGGCAAACAGGGATATGGTTGACAGTTGCAGATCACTATAGGCCCTGGTCCTTCATGAACTGTCGCTTCACCTCATTTCTATTTGACATTCGGGAATCAATAAATTGAGTTTGAGTAAATTTTTAGGTACGTTCAATTGAATGTATTTCATTAAGCGCTTCCTAACTTTAAATTTAAATAAAAAAATGTGTATGAGATATCATCGAAATTTGTATTCGTTTGAAAGGCCTATCGATGCCATAATGTATGGAATATAAGATCGTTCAAATGTCCGCCGCAACTTCTCTGGGTAGCCCGCATCCGATATGTCCAATTTTCCATGACACTATGGATTGTGGCTTATTCGGATAGACCTGCGACTTCAGAAAAGAAACGGGGTTAAATAGCACCATCGGTGGCCAGCTCACATCGTCTCGAAGTGAGACGACCATACCCCGAATCGCTCCTGCTGAATTTCTAATGTGGCTTGAGCTGTATGGCACGTATAGCGCTGTCCTGTTGATAATACATGCCGTTGGTGTCCATATCATCCAATTCAGGTCAAAAGAAGTTGGTAATCATCGACCTATAATGCTGGCCGTTGAAGGTGATGGCCTGTCCAACGTCATTCTCAAAGAAATAAGGACCGATGACGCCGCCAGCTCCAAAATCCACACAAAACATTGACTTTATCGGGTTTGCATTGAACGCTTTTGGATTGGTATCTTCGAAAACTCCTCAATTTTGTTCGTTGGCGTTCCCATTCATTCAGAAATGGGCCTCATCGCTGAAGATAATTTTTCGATGAAAATTAGGGTCGGTTTCTATCTGCTCAGGAGCCCATTCAGCGAACACACGTTGTTGTCTATGGTCGTTTACCTTCAACTCCTAGATCAGTTAAATTTTGTACGGGTGCAGGCCTTAGTCACGATGACAATAACAATTTTATATAAAACAATTTTATCATTTGTAAGTGGTGTTGAACCGTCAATGATGATTTGGCAAGACAGACTGAATAAGTTACAGTCAATTTGATAGATGTAGTTTCAATAATAAGGTCGCTATCAACTTTTAAACTTCAGAAGTGCCTATTGGAAGACCATTTAGATAAATTATTAATTAGGACTTTAGATTTTAACTTTTCATGGCGGCCATGTTGTTAATTCTCTTTTTTTTTACTTGCTCTTGATGGAGCAGTTCGAAAATGTGGGCTTCGTCATACCGTCAGTTGTTACGTGTGGCTGTGCGTCTTTGCGTCCGTGCGTCTACTGTAATTTGAGCTAGAGCTTAAACGTTTGAATCGATTTGCTTCAAGTTTAATACAGAGCATTTTTGGGTGATTTCCTAGAGTGAAAATTCGAAAATTTTCTCGAAAACGATTCTAATAATCTTAATTAATGTAGCTTTGGGCCAGAACCAAACTTTCCCTGCTGATGGGACCGTCTACCAGCATTTTCCAGACAGAAGTTAAAGCCATAGGAAAATGTGCAGAACGAAACATCGGAAGAAAATATCTAAACCAAAATATCATGTGGGACAACCAAGCCTCACTCAAAGCACTGAATTCATACGCTATCAGTTAAAAACTCGTATGAGAGTTGACACGCTGGTTTCAAAGGCAATGAAAACGCAGACTCCTTAGCAAAAATAGGAGCAACAACACCCTTAACGGGTTCAACGTTCTATTGCGGAGTAGGAGAAAAAGATGATTAAAAACAAAATCAAAACAATAGAGGAGACCGAAAGAGACATGTCAAACTAGGAACTTAGGAACCACAACCAAGAACGTTTTTCATTCCGCATCAGCTTAAGTAGAAACAACCTTAGCAAAATAACGCTTCTCCTCACTGGACACTGCGAACTTAAAAGACGCATCCATGCCTTGGGGAGCACTGCCATCTACAGATTCTGCAATGCTCAGGAGGAGACACCAGACGCACATCTTATGCATTTGTGGAGGATTTGTGTGTCAGTAACAAAGGTATCTTGGACGTCACCAGATAGATCAGAGCGAATTGCCCTATCTAAAAATATTCCAAGTACTAAAGTTCCTCAAAGGAACTAATTTGGAGGAACAGCTTCTTTTTTTTTAATTTCGTTCAAATATGTGGCTCCATTTTAGATAACTGTCGTACCTGGGCAAAACACAATTTTTGGAATTGAGGTTACTTGAATTTATATTAATTGAAATATGTTCTCTTTTAGTAACAACAATGCGTGAAATGCGCCCAATTTATGTGTCGACTGATTCAGTGAACAATTAACTTACATAATACTCGAAATATATAAATTTAAAAAAATTAAACCTCTATAAAAAAGGACCCTTTATTAACTTAAAATAATGTATCTAGGCACATTTAAAATTAAAATTTTTCTAACATTAATTTGGTATCTCTCTTTTTACGAGTAGGAATAAGAACGATTTTGACCCAGGATGTTTATCAGTCATCTATTTCTTCCTGTTGAAAAAAAAACACATCCTTGTTATCAAACTCATTGTATATCTACAGAATTACACACAACTTATTACCAATTCTTTTCCTCCTCTAACTTCTCTCTCAAGTCTTGTGGTAATTTAAAAATCATCTTATTTCATAATTAAATCCTTAAATGGAAAGCTGTGGCCTAAAAAATAAGCAACACACAAAATTATAATGAAAATGATTATTTTGTAAACAAATTTCCATTTTCCGCTTCATTCCTCCCTTATATATTTTCAATTGAAATTCTTGAATGTACTTAACAGCAGACTGGCAATTAGTGTTTCCCTTAAACCCCATACCATACCAAACCACACCGCACAGCAACGCAATGCCTAAGGGTTTTTGTAGCCTCTCTTATAAGCAGCTATACAGACAAGAACCTATTAGGTAGATTTTACTAAACGACATCAACAACAGAAAAAAAATCAATACCTTTTCCCATCAGAGTTAAATGTCTCAGCTCTCAGATGTCATTACTAGGCTTTTACAATAAAAGCTTGTAAATCCCCCCTGAGCAACAAAAAAAAAATAAATTCTTCCACTTTGGCTGTTGCTGGAAATAGGACGTAAGATTTAAGTACTTGCCCTCATTACGCCATTTAACTCCTAAACGCGGTAGGAAAATCAATAAATAAAATTATCTTGAAAGCATATTATACGGAAGGTCTTCTTTTTCTTCTTCTTCTTCTTCTTCTTGTTCAACCCTCTTGTTGAACTTGTTCCATTTAACAACCAGGCCGCGAAACGTGTTTGCTTTTTTCTAACAAACGTAGGTACCTATATATATTTTAGAAATAGAAAGAATCCCTTACGAATGGTAGGTACATCGAGCCGAGTCGACACTGACGACGACGACCAAGCCTTGACAAAGACCCTCGAGTGCAGTAGCGTGGGACTCTAGAGGTAATTTATTTGCAAGCCTACCCACCACCGCCACATCGGTCTGTTCTGTTTTTTCTTTGACTTCATGTTTGAGTGCGACTTTATTTATAACGACATTGTTGATTTTCATTTGTTGCTCTCGATGCCTTTAGAAAAGGTATATGTATACGACATCAGTATATGTGGCAAGGAAGCCGTACTGTACGACCGACGATGATGTTGATGTCGATGCTGCTTCCATTTGGAGCGTTCGGGCGGCTTACATAAATATCATGGGAACGACCGAGGTAGAGCTGAAGAGCAACTGAAGAACATTGATTTGCACTTAACCAGCGCGGCCCCAATAAACTTGTGGACACTTCATACTGAGTGGACAACTTCAATGCGAAGGCTGCCCTTGAGGAAGGTTGAAGTTACGTATACACATCTTCCATATAGTATAATATAATATCAACGTTCCATATGGGTGATTTTATTTCTTTATGAAACTTAAGATGAAATGGGAAATTTATATTCATCTCTCATATTTTTTTTTTTTTTTTTTTTTTTAGTTTACATTAGCAGAAGTATAGTTTCCACAGGGATGTATTTGCAATTTGCATTCTTAAAAAATAGAAAATATAATTTATGTCCGCAAGTTATGCTTGAAAAGTATTTAAGAGCTTAAAAGTCTATAAGGCAAAGCTGAATAAGCCTGTACAACACAACGTAACAATTACTTGGCTTTTCGGACTATAATGAACAACAACTACAACTTATCCAGAATTCTATAACACAACGCTACTTCAGTCTGAGTAAACGATAACCAAATCTTACTTAAAAATATTACAAGTACGAAATCCTTTCTCTTTGTTCTTTCTGTAACAGAACGTGACTTTAAGAATTTTGAAATTGAATCAGGCTCTGCTGGGATGAGGAATTTTAACGCAAATAGACCAAGTGAGATTTAATTTTTTTTTCCATTCATAATTTTATCTGTAATTATGAGTTAAGAAAAAAACTCAATAGAATTTTCAACGTTAATATTTTTTTCTTGAGAAAAACATTGTCATGAAATGCATTAAAAGGTGTGTTTTTTGCAATCCCGAAGACAATTGGTTAGAAAAACATGACAACGGAAATTAGCCACGCCATAACAGAAACAAAATGGAGTTTCATACAAACTATCGATAACAAGTATGTAATAACACTCCTATAGAAAAAAACCTACCGTGCGGCGAACAAAAATAAAATTTTTCTTCAGAAGCAACCAAAAATATTATTTTCCATAAAAGTTGGTCGTTTGGCAGATGGTTCATTAGAATAAATCCATTTATTGCTGTTATTTGAGTAAATACCATTTAAATTAACGAGGCAGAAATAACAATCATCATGGGGATTTTTTGATTTTCGCCAGTTCATTGGGGTGTTGAGCTTCCAAGAACATCTTTTTCTACTTGACCTTAGTCGCAAACTAACAACACAGTTTTGACAAACAGTTTTAGGCACCCAGAGTTTATCTATATAAATTACACATTTGCATTTTGAAGTAATCAAAATAAGCTGTTTTCACGAATTCTGTTACCAATGTCACCAAATGAACTACGTACGGACTTTCGAGTCCCTCGATCCCTCGTTGGAGCATATATTTTTATAAGGGAAAGAAGAAAAGAGCAATCTATTTGATTCGTAATTATGTCTCTAATAAATATTATTGAGAAATACTTTCTCCGAGTTTCCAAAAACTGGAGGCCAATCAAATTACATCTAGTTAAATATGGGGGCATTTGTATATTCCAATGAAGTCTGTAAATAACCATATCTAGTAAATCGTTTTTGGATCTTCTCGATACGATTTGAGTGAATGGCATAGAACGGGTTCCATATTATATTATTATACAGCAATATTCAAGGACTGGCCTTACATAGGAATAAAATAACGCCCTGAGGGTGTAGGGGTCAGAAAACTCCTGAGAGTTTCGCATTATGAATCCAAGTAAGGAATTTGCTTTAGCCACAATAAAATCAACACTAAAGGAAAATGATAGGTTAGGATCGAAGATGACACCTAGGTCTTTCTTTTTAAAACTTTTTCCAAAGGAATACCCCCAATATTGTTAAGGCCCAACTATAATAGGCTTAAGCAAACATAAACTAATGTCAGAACCCATCGAAAAGTTTGCTTAAGTTTCAAAAAGTCGCAGGCATAGCCATAATAACTTACGCGCGCAAAAGCATCTGTCAAAATCAAATTCACAGCTGTTTAATTTTGTTGAGTGTGGACATTGAATCAACGACCACGAGATAGCAAAGATATCACACATACACTTTCATTAATCTCGAATCATTTACACAGACGATGGGTTTGATGTGTATTTTGTATGTGTTGAACCGTATCTGTCAAATTCACTTATTCGCTGAGCGAACCGAACCGCTCTTGCTTGTGTTTGGTTAATTGAACGAAACTTAGAAAAATTGGACGAAACCGAGCTAAACTCCATAATGGCTACTCAATTGGAATTTCATATATTCGCTCGTTGGCTTAAGCGTGCATAAGCTAACTCATGCCTGTTATAGTTGGGCCTTAACTAAAGTTAATATGCGACAAATTTCGGCGGAATGATAGGAAGTCACATTTAGAAACATTGAGAAATAACTGATTAGAGTTATACCAATCGTATTTATGCATCGAAATATTTTTATATCATGAGACAAAAAGAATATTTTATGTAATCAGGAATATCATTAATAAGAAGCAAAAAGAGAAATGGACCCAAATGGCTTCCCTGTGGTACACCAGAAGTGACCACTTTGGGATCAGACATTACATTATTAATGCGCCCCTTTAAATAAGATTCTAACCATCTCAATAAGTTGGAAGATTAAGTGATTTACCCTATCGAAGGCCTTGGAAAAATCAGTATAAATAACATGACTTTGATATCCATTTTCAAGATTTCCAATAAGCAAATTGTTAGATTGTTAGATTAGTCCGCGCAATCGATCTCCCAGAAATAAAACCATGTTGAGAAGGGGAGATAAATCCCCGAACAATAAAGGATAGTCTTTCATAAACCACCTTTTCAAATAATTTAGGGATCGTAGAAAGCTTACTTATAGAAAAAATTTGCTTTCGACCAGATTTATGAATAGGAATAATATAAGTCACTTTCCACTCTAGATAGTTGAAAATACAAAAAAAAAGATTCTACGAGAGGTACTATTAAAAATAGTTTAAGGTAAAATTTGTTGATGGTTTTTTGTTTTCCAAAAAACTAGTAGTTTCCTTAAAATTTTTTACCCAGTTGTATGGAAGGTAGGGTAGGGTGGGGCTAGTTGGGCCACGGGGCAAGTTGGCCCACGCGAATTACTCACAAACTGAAAGTACTATAAGAAAATGATCATTTACGAACAAAGCGTGCTCTCTTACCAGCACGTGCCATAACGGTTACAGTTGCATTGTGCACTCAGAAGGTAAACCACACACAGTTTTGTCTTTTTCGAGGGTAAAAGTAAAAAATGCGGATAAGACAGTTTTTTTATTTTCCTAGCGAAAAATCCACTTTTAAGGGCTAATCCACTTTTTTTGCTTAATTTTTTATAAGTGGATATATTGTATTTTCATATTTTGTGAGTCAAATTGAACAGTTTTGAGTATTTTCATATTTATGACTAAATATGCTTCTCAAACCAGGTGAGGGGTTAGTTGGCCCAGGTGGTTTTTGTTACAAAAATAAAGTTCTAAAAAAGAAGAGGAACTGAGATATTTTTGCCTAATGTGAATAGAATCATTCGCTAAAAGATTGTCAGGTGAGGAGTAGATATACAACTATCCCGCCCCTTCCCTACTGTTGATTTCAGCTATGAGAAAAATGTTTGCTAGAAACCGTTTTAAAAAAACCGATGAGACGATCAAGTCGTTTTCAAAAAAAAAATTAAACATTTTTTAAAAATACAAAAACTCTTTAAAACAACTATGTAATTTGTTTTTAATTTTCTAACAAGGTTTATATGGCATGAACCGAATTGTTTTGATCCTAGGTAGGTAGGTAGGTAGAAATGGCGGTCACGAGCCACCTAGCTCATTGACCCAACTAGCGCTAGAGTGCGCCGTTTTGATACCATAGCTCGTAGAACCTGTGGGTGGAAGTGGTTTCGATTTTCTGAATCCTGCAGCAACATGCTACATTGATCAGATTGTCGGTTGGCTCAGAGACGTACAAAGTTGTTCCCCTTAGAACGATAATTTAGTTCTACTAAAAAATGTACAGTGGCTACTGAGGTTTATCCTAGAGCCAGTGCGTTTCGTTAAGGAAGGAGATCAAATCTTTGATCTTCATATCAGAAAGTTCGTTTAGGTCATTGAAAATAGCTTTACCAAGTGACTGAGCTCTTTTTCTATCCAAAGCGGGGCATTTACAGAGGAAATGAATGATTGTTTTCTTTTCCTGCTGTTCTCCGCAACTACGACAGTGATTATTGTGGGGAATACGCAGCTTCGCTGCATGCTCTCCGATTGGCCAGTGTCCTGTACATGTTGCAACGACCCTGGCTATGTCTCGCCTGGGTCTGCACATTAAGTCGTTTGTTCGGGATTTACTATAGGTGGTCCAAATCTTCCTAGAAATGATGCAATTTGACAGATTGCCCAACCTGCAATTGGATTCGGTGAGAAAAATAGAGAATATATTGCCCTTCATGACTCCAATTGGAATGTTGACTCTTTCCGCAAGTGAGACATGAAGGCCTGAACCTTGCCTGGCCAGTTCGTCAGCCCGCTCGTTTCCCTCAGTGCCACAGTGACCTGGGACCCAGATAAGTGTCACCTTGAGATTCACGTTTAGGCTGGCAAGCTCATCACGGCATTGATGCACCAATTTGGAAGATGATGCAGCTGAGCTAATGGCTTTAACAGCTGCCTGACTGTCTGTCAGGATAGGGGTATTTCGGTATTGGTTGGGGTTTTGTTTTGATCCTAAGAAAATATAAAAAAAAATGTTGGAAGAATTTTCAAAAATACGTTTTTAATAGTTTATTTCAGCTATGTATTTCGAGAACCACTCAGGTAGTTTCGATGACATTTTATTCTATCTTACTTATTTTGGGAACTGATTCGTTTAAACTTTGACTTATGTCGTTTTTTATTAAAATTAAAATTTAATTTATCTCAAGGAAAGAACCTATGGACTGATTTCGATATAATGCAGTGCTAAAAAAGACGCTCCGTCTTCATATGGAGTTGTAAATAGGATAAACCTATAACTAAATCTTAAGGAAATCTATTTAACTATATTCATCTAAAATTGAGTCCAAATTTTTGGTTAAAGCTTTTTTAATTAATTTAAAGTTTTACATTTTGACTTAAGCGGATATAACTAAAGTCTTGCCATAAGTGCGAAAAGAATTCATTTTATTTCGATGGAATTACATAAAAAACTGTATACTCTTTATCTGGTATCTCGATGAGGGTAGGTTGTTCTTTGGCGGGATCTTCTACTGTTTTAAAATATTGAATTTTAAATTTTAATCTCTGGGCCTAACTAAATCAAAATACATCCAAGATTATGACAGTTTGTACACACTTTGCATATAATAATACCCATAATGTCGTGTATATCTATCTATCTATATATGTAGGTATATTATCTTGTTTCATTTATTTCCGTTTGGAATTCATACGCTCAGTAAGTTAGGTTATAGTCAAGGAAGGATTTTGGACTTTTAGTACACACACACGTCATGACAGAATTGACTTTGTTGTTTGTCTTTGAACAATCTATTGTTGATGATTATACAAAATTAAATTAAACTTCTCTTCAATTTCTTGCAGAGAGTTTCGTCTAATTTTGCGCCAGGATCCGCTGTCTGTATTTACACCAGATGTCGAAATCGAGAATACCGTTGGACCAATGGATTATGACATCTCAAGGATATACACTGGTTCGTTAGAAGGTAAGTTTTGCACAAAGTTATCTAGTGTATTTATTTATACCCTTTTCACCATACAATAACAAACTCATGTATAAATGTATTGTATATGCATTTGATGCGGTTACGTTCCTAATGATGGAATTTCGCTCAAAGTTGTCATGGCTCGCAGCCCGTTTATACGAAGCTTTTCATCCGAGAAGGGAATACACCATATCTATTGTGTAGGTTTTATTTGTGTTTCATGTTACGTGATATAAGTTAGCTTAGAGTTGAGGCAATTCAATGACAACTGTATGGGGAATTCCTATATGTAGATAGATATCTATACTTTTACATACATACAACAGTTATAGAAGAAAGATGTGATGAGATTCGTGGTAAGAGGTACATACCTATCTACTGGAAAGTTTGAAATAAATGCATGTTGGTAGGTATATGGTATCTCTTTTTCTCGTTATTGCAACGGTTACATCTTTTACTGCTCGTTTTCTATATAAAGTTGGCATAGAAATTTTATTCCCTTAATTGGCACCAAGGAACACAACGGATAGCTGTAGATTCTTTCAAGGTTTTTGGTTACTTTAAGTTCAGATTTCAGTTCTCATCTGTAATGGAGAAATATCAACCCATTATACCATTTGTATGTACCTATATGTGAAGGGTTGAGGACTTTGTGGCATTGGAAACTTATATGTAGTTGATTTGATATAATGGTAATGCTTTCATGCTACCTATAACATTGCATGGATAAATTAGATTTGTGGGTCACATAATATGTATGTATGTGATCAAAAGAGATTCGGTTTTTTACAAACTAATTGGCATTAGTCTAGTCAGAGAATACTCAGAAGAGAGTGTATAAGGAGAAGTATCGGGTTGGTTGGGATTGGCTAGTGAAGGGGTGCAAAGACGTAATAACATACTTTGAAAGAAGAAAGTGAGAGCATATAGGTATATTTTATTTAAAAATTTTGTTCAAATTCCAAGAAAAATAAAATGCACGACATGGATCGCACATAATTGCTCTTGTTGTTTAAAGCTATTAACGATGGAGAATGAGCAAAAGTTTAAAAAAAAACTATAGGTATTCTCGTTGATTTGTTTGTTTTTTTTTGTAAAAAAATTATTCAGGTACTTACCTACATAAGTGATTTTGGAACAATATAATTTGACATTCTAAGCAGGTAATTGACTTTTTTTAAGAACTTCTGACTATCGACATTTTGGTCATTTTTTGGAAAGTCTTTTTGAAACTCGTTATAAAAAGGCTTTAACTCAGTTACATTATAAAATATAAATATAGTTCATCTTCCAAATTGTTCATGTCGAACAGTAAAGCATGCCCTTAAATTTGGTATCAAATCAGCCCGTATACATTTAAGAACATGAAATTATGTTCATGAGTGACACAGATTTTTAGGCATTTACTAACTCACTCTTCATACACCCACTAAAAAGCCTATTATTTTATTGGTAAATTTGTCTGTATCTATATAGGGTGTTTCTGGCTTTTTAATACTTTATAGTCATGAGTTCTCGTTAAACAGCTCTCAGTAGTTTTTAAAAACTGATGAGCTTGAGTGTGAGCAAACGTAGAAATAGGAATTGGTATCTTAGACTGCGCTTATAACGAAAACGCTAATTAAAATAAAATCAGTTTTCAGAACAGAAATTCATGGGTGTTTCAGGTTTTTGCCAAAAAAAAAATTAATGACTGAAATAGGATTTTGCTTTTTTTTTTGTTAAAATTGACTTATTTTTGAGTTATTAACGAATAGTTTTTTTATGGCTTGAACGATTTTTTTATAATTTTATAACTTGTAGTACAAACAACAGGTATTGGATTGCATTTAAAAATTCCAAAAATTATATTTTCCTTGGCGAGCATTATGAGAATGCTTTAGGCATGAGCTTTTATAAATCGAACACTCGTGAGCGTGAGCAAAAATAAAAATGCCAACATTAAATAACTAATAAGTGAAATTTTCTAATTCGATATTGCACACAATTTCTTAAATATAAAAACACGATGGCAATAATTGTTATCTACTACACTATTCCATACATTTTTTTAAGTAAAATATCTAGTATTTCATTGTATTTATTATTTAAAGAAATTTTTTCCATGAAAAGTTTTGGAAAAAAATAAAAATTTAAATCATGGAAAAAAATTTTAAAATATTATTTATTATTTTTATTTATTTTATTTTAATTTTCGTAAAGGTACGCTTTAAATATCTTGTCCATTTTAAGAACACTTAAAAGGAAACGGTTTTGGGTCATTCAGTTTTTGTTGAAAAATTGAAAAATTGAAAATAAGGATATAGTATATAGTATATATACATCAGGCCTACTGAATAAGCCAAGTGGTCGACCTCGAGCGACAAACGCAACTTTTTTCAGTTACTGACGATTTAAATTCTATTTGCTATTTGCATCAAAATCTTATAGATTTTCTTAAAGCCAGAAACCCGCATTCTAGAATCTTCATTTAAAAAAAGTTATTTTAATCAACATGATTTTTAAAAATTTACTTTTAAACTGAAAATTTTTAAACAAAGTATATTGCTAACAATTTTCGACTTCAGACAAAATGAATACATTTGAAAATCTGAATTTTGGAAACTTTTTGGTTTATAGAGATGGCTCAAATTGAAGAAATTGTAGTAGGTATAATCTTGAAATTGTAGAGAAAAAGTTATAACGGAAAAACAGTGCATAAGAGTTAAATTCGCCAATAACTGAAAAAAGCGCGAACATTTCAGGGTATTTTAGATTTTTGTCAATGTTCCGTTCGGTGCCTGAGGTCGAAAACTCGGGTTGTTTATAAGGCCAACATCATAAACCATTTAGCAAAAAATCAGAACTACCTACCCTGATCTGACGCAAGGTCTGATGCATAAACTTATTGGAGTATGTGTAAGAAAGAGAATTGAAATAATTTGATTTAACAATAGAATTAAAGAATGAATTTCTGGCTTTGAAAAAAGAGATAACATGACAATGTCTATTTCAAGTCAATTTTTTAGAAAATCTAAGATGGTGGCTTGAGCTCCAGTTCGATTTTCTCGAAAAACTACAAATATGCTTCTAATAACCCCCTCTTAGGAATTGTGAAAGAAAACTGTTTGTACGTTTGCATTAATTTGTCTTATTTGGTTAAAATTGCTCTCAAAATCCTATTTCCACTAAATAATTAAATAGTACATGTTGATATTTTCAGTTTTCTCAAAAACTAGAATACATTTTAACGTATGGTTCTAAGCGCTTAACTTAAAATTGATAAGAGCGTTGAATATTACTAACAAAAATATCACCTATAATAATGTAAAATTTTGAAAAAATTAGTTTCCAAATTTTTTTTTTTTTAATTTGATTCTGAAAATTAATATATATTTTCAAAAATTATTTGAAGAATAAGTTGAAGAATGGATTTCTGGCTTTAAAAAAAGATATAAATACAATATGACTTTTCTATTTTAAGTAATTTTTTTTTTAAAAAATTCAAGATGGCGGCTTAAGCTTCAGCGTGATTTTTCCAAAAAATTACCAGCATATGTAATATGTATGTATATGTATGCTCCTAATAACCCCATCTGACGAATAGTGAAAGAAAAGTGTATAATTAATTTTTTTCCCGATCATGTCTTTTTTGAAGTAAAACTTCTTTTGCGGCATGGGGGTAAAAAAATTTTCTATGGAGCTGTCAGTGACATGTCAAACCGACACACAAATTCCCGTCACGAATTACAAAATTCAGCGTCACGATTTTGCAACGGTTCTGAGTTTCAAATCGGGTGCTCTGAGTGGTAGGACTTGAAAAATACTTGCCTTGTTGTCGTGAAAGAAGTTTTACTTCTAGCGCTTGTACATAAGTACGCACACTCTTTTTTTTATATTATAGCGACTGGGCTATTTAGTCGAAGATTGATCAGCTTTTTCATGATTTTAGAAAGAATGGAGGTAAACCAAAATGGTGAAGAGATTCTCTCACCCTGATAACTTCCTTTCAACTGGAGTCAAACCAAACAATTTCTTAAGGTTTGCTACTCTTTGTTCTTTGGAAATAAAAGTATTTAAACCATTTAAAAACTTTTCGAGTTTTTCTTAGAAATTTTTTAATTAGTATACCTACCTTTAGAAAATAAAAAAAAAACATGCAATTCTGGCGTATGTAATACAAGAAAGAAAAAACAAATTTGCTATTGATTCAACTCATTGCCATTGCATAAGAGGGTTCTTGCACCTTTTTGGTCAGTGCCAACAAAAAAAATCCTTCACACCATTAACAAATTCTAAGTTCTAAGCAACTTTATGAGATCTTTAAAACTCGCCTGCGCTCAATTAAAGCATTTTACATAAAATAATAGAAAAATAAAATACAAAACAAAAAATACTTTTGAGTTATTAGAGACTTCCCAGTAGTTAACCATGTTAAAACTTTATTTTTAGAAGATTTCACCCAAGACGACTACGATGACATTATGTAAATGCCTTGTCTTAAAATTAAACGTTAAACACGATACTTCATGTTAAATTCCCTGTGAAATTATAATTTTTTTTGAAAATTTATGTAGCTATACATAAATGAACTGGGTGATAACTCCACTTGATTATATGTAATTTGCTTTGAAGAGTAAACACAGTAAAATCCCCTTTTCTGGGGAGCCCTCTTAAGTGAGGAGATGTTTTAATAATTTTAAAAATTTCTTACTTATAAAAAAAAATATTTGTTTCCCTTGGATGGACAAAAATATTTTCACCGATATTGTACCTATAATTACGCCTAAAGGAGTTTTAACTATAATGACTGATTCTCTTGTCATGTATAATAAAATTCTCTCCCTTCAATATGCTTATACATAATATGTTCTTGTATATTGAAATTAAGTTAAGAAAAATTGTAAAAAAAATAAGGATTCTTTATTAAAACGAATCACACGAAAATTCTTATCCCAAGCCCATGCAGAAAAAACTCATTAGTAGCTGTTCTGAGTTCTATGCACGTTTTTCCTCGCGAACAGATTACGTTCGTTTCTTTTTTTTTTTTTTGAAGCAAACGCTACTCTAACAAGGCTTAAAATGACGACATCTGCTGCTTACATTAACATAAATTCGTGCAAATTTAAATGCCGAACATGAAGCCTGATGTGCTAGTTCTTCCTTCTTTTTTTTTTCTATAAAAACATCTCCTACTTTTCAATAATTCTATTTGACCTTTTTTTCGGTCTGGTCTACGTTGGCAGTTCATTTGCTCCAGCTATATGTTGTTTATCTCTTGAAAATAAGGCGTCTTAAGGTCACTAGTCTTATACCTTCAACACCCTCTCCATATACATACACTCACTCGAAGTTCACATATACACTTACACTATACACGCCATTGCCTTCGAATTACCATCCTTTACGTTTATCCTCATCAAAATACAATTTGAGCAAAATTAAAGTTTTATCACGTCCTGGACATTCGCTTTAGACTCAAACTGTATTCATATTCACATAAAGAAGTCCAAAAACAAGTTTTGGGTTTTGTTTGGAAATGGCAACCCGGAGAGGGAGGTATGGGTCTTGGAGGTTAAAGAGAGTGAGAGTGTGAATGTGTTTTTATGCTTCTAGCAATCACTCTCTATATGCGAAAATATACATCCTGTGAAAAGGACAACATAATCATCAAATGGGTAGTCATTTGTAAGCAAAACAATATCAAGTGTGAATATTTTGTATCCTTAAGGGCATGGGAAGTTATATGTGTATATTATAAGTATAAGTACGTCCTTAATACACTTATGGGTACTTAGTTTGCTTTGTTTTGTTGTTGTTCTTTATTATATACTCAGCCAAATAATATGTAGGTCGAGAAACAGAACGAGGCATTATAGATAAGTCCTTTGAAATTCATGTACTTTCCTATACGTATATATAAATTTGCAAAATAAAAGCCTCAAGGTCAAGATGACGATGTCCTGTGTGTTTTTTGTTTGCCTTAACACACCGAAATTCCAATTGATGTTAGTGTTTTGTCCTTGAAAGGATACATTCACTTCACTATATAGGTACCTACCTACCTACATAAAAGAATCGCACAAAAAATGTCGTTAAATGGAGAGAAGAAGGTTATTGCTGCTAATGGTTCATCTTTAGCTTCCTTCTTCCTTAAATAAGATAATTCGGTTCCGTTTCTGGTTAATGGAAAAGGTATTTAAGGACATTTTTATCTCTTGACGCAATCTTGAGGGTAGGTATATAAGATACTTTGGCTGGATTTCTTTTTTCTCTTATTCGTTTTAGGATGACATTTTGTATAGGATATAGGTGTGACTTTGAGTGATTGAAATAATCGCGCAAAGGCCGTATTTTGTATGTCTTATGAGAGTCTGTGTTTGAATTGTTGATAAATTGAGTTGATTTTTTTTTGTGTTTTTTTTTTTCTGTACAAAAGCATAGGTACTTCTGATGTGTAATGATGGGAAAATAAGTAGAAATCTTGTTATTTAATGAAGTAAAACTTTTCGTTCAAGTCAATGAAGTATATAAATATTGACTTTTCTTAAATAAACATTCAATATAAGTTTCATTCTGCTTAAGCGAATCAATTTACTTCAATATTTTTTTCAGAACTTAATAGTTTGAGAGAGGGGCCTGAAATTTTTAAATCTAAATTATATTTCATTGTGGCTGAAGATACCATACGATAGCTTTAGCCCAAATATAAACAACAACTCAAGAGTATGTATCTATAAATTAAGTATAAATTAAAGCTTAAGCTGTCACCTTCAAGGTTAGAAGTTCAGAAGTAAAATACTGGAGCAGATTTCTTAAAGAGTGAAGTAAATCGAAAATTTTCAGAGTAGATTTAAAAGCAAAAGAAAAACTTAAGTTTTCAAAAACTGTACACCTATTTTTTAGCTAGAAATAATTTTTTTTTTTTAAACCACCACCTTCATTATTTTTTTAACAACAAAAACGCGTTGTTCTTTTGTGTAGCGCTCTATTTTTAATAATCCTCAACTGTCAGCTGTCAAGCTTTTTGTTTTTTTTTATTGGCAACACTTCACCCCACAAATTAAAATCTCATTTTGGAACTCCCTTATAGTAAGAAAAAAACTAAAATACATATAAGGAAAGTGGGTGTGGCAGTAGGCGAACTTAAAAAACACATATAAATGTAATTTCTTATGTTCAAAATATTTAAATTACAAAGTGTTGAAGCAAAAAAACTCAGTTAAAGAGAAAACCTCAAAGGGAACCGTTTATAAATAAAATAAATAAATTGGGTGGCACGATAGCTCGTGTTAAACCAGGTCCTATAGTGACTTACAAACTCCCAACCATTCCTATGTGCGTGTTATATTCAATTTTCCGCCAAATGCGAACGCCTCGGGTGAGAAGCACTTTTCCATGACAAGAGCTATCTGTTTTGGAACGATTTGTCAATTCCTCGCAAAAGGCAGTAATCCGTGAAAAACACTTCTGTTTTTCTTAAAGCTGGGATTCGAACCCAGTCGGCTTAACAGTCCTACGCACTAACATAAACTACAAAAAAGAGAACCGTGTAGCAACACAAAAATGGCAGCCGGGTTGGTTTCAATGATTTTTTCAGGAAGTTAAACTGGTCAATATGCTCCCCAGAACTTACCATAGTAGCAATATTATCTAGAGAACCAACTTAAAGATTTTGTTTTCTTTAAACCCAACAAGCTATGGTGAGAGGATTTTCTCCAGTTTTTTGAGCATAAAGTATTATTCCAGTGCATGTTAAGTAGGTAACCAAACCACTACAATCAAATTGAATTGGAAACACGTAGTTTATTAACTGCAATACAATTTCGTTCCGCTACCCCACTTCATCGCAGACAGAATAAATAAGTAAAATTAAGAAATTTTCTGTCAAATAAAATTTGGGGGCGTTTTAGAAAGTAACGGTCGATTCTGTAGAAAATAGACGTACCCTATAAACCCCACTATGCATAACCAAAAAGTAAGACAAACATATATTATGTCCCAAAGGTAGTAATAATTTGCGGTAATTTGTAAAAAAATTATACGGAATATTTCTTCGTCTTCAGTTCCAAAGTCTGTGTTCAATGACACCTTTGCTGTCAGCTCGCTTAAGAAATTTTCTTGCTTCCGAACCGCTCAATATAAGTTGAACTGGATGGTTTAAAAACTGGTATTCATAAAATAAATACTGATGCACTCCAGAAGTCTGTCTTTCTTATTTTAGTCAATAATTTGGAATACCGCAGGGTAGCCATTAAGGACCCATGTTACTTCCCGTCTATTCTGAAGTGTTCAAACGGCCTCATTTATGTGGACGATGTTAGAATCTTTGAAACTATTGTAAATACTCGAGATTGTGAAGATTTGCAGTGCGATCCTAATTCGTTTTTGACTGGTGTTTTCGTATTATTGTTTGATTCTTAATAAATGTAGAACTTTTAAAGTTGTTATTTATTTACGTGACCTTTGTTTCTATAATTTTAGTTGAATAGAGTTTAAGCGGGCTGTAGGTTCTTTCCAACCGTTTGTCATCTGCATCTCTAAGAGATAAAGAAAAAACGAAAATAGCTTTCAAACCTGTGAATCCTCTTCGTACTCTTGTATTTACCAATACAAAAGGAAGAATAGACAACATGGATAGATCCAATGTTATTTATCAAATAAATTGTCTTGGTGGAAATAAGAATACATGCACATCGGTGTATATTAGTACATCAAAACAAAAATTAAAAAAACTTCTCTCTGGCCACCTATCAGACATCAACAGCAGGAATTTGCAGAACACAGTGCTAACAATTTTGGTTGATCAAAGTTTAGTAAATCTGATTCTGTGCGAGAATGAGGGTGTTGATGACGCAGCTCTTCATCTTCTGTCTTTTTTTAATATTCTCTTTTCATTTTTGTTTGAAAGAAGTAAATTTATAAATAATTGTACATGTAAATTCAACTTTACTTATTTGCGAATTTAGTTTTTCAGATTTGATAAAAGAAATTTTATGTGGTTTTGTGGTAACTGCGGTATTTATAAATAGTGAAATACCTAAGTTTTGTAAGTTAATTTGTTTGACTTCTCACTTTTCTGGTGAACTAATATAAAATGTATTTTTGTTTGTTTTTATATTTGAATAATAAAAAGGCCTGATGCAGAACGTAAAAATGTTCGAAACGTTGTAGAACTTTTAGTTTAACGAGAAAGTTACCTGTAACTCAAATTATTCTCTTAGTGGTGTACTATTGTCACTCCACTATGACTATATCACAAAGCCAGATTGGAACGGGTGCAAAAAAAGATTTTCTGAGGTTTGCACTTAGAGAATTGGGTTGAGAAAGTAAATTTAAATCAATTTTTTTTCTTCAATTTTACAACATGTACAATGTACATAGGTATGATTGATTTAAACTTGTTAAGCTAGTAATAAGCTGAGTTAGATAAATAAATCTTTGGTCTTCTTATCTATTAAACTTTTTTGTTTCATTATAAGTTTTAAATTTTTCTGTTCTGTTCTTAGAATGTGGTACTAGAACGACAGCGTATACGTTATAAGCCCATTAAATTCTGATCCATCCTAAAAACTAGTTCACTAGTTCATAAATAAAGTTAAATCCCTTACCATCCACATTTATTGACAGAACCCAATTGAACGCCAGCACAATTTTTTTTTCCATTTCATATAGTTAGAAAAATAAATTAGCAATTAACACCCACAACCAATGACGTGTCACCCATCAGTCGCACAAGTGATTTGTTTTAGTTTTTCCCTACATTTAATTAATAATCAGTCATTTCCACACGCACTCAAATAAGTAAATATAAGTGCAAAAAAATAAAACACTTTCCTACTACATACAGCCATTCTCCAATCCTATGGGTGACATGAAAAAATGGCCCTATAGCTGCTATATCTACTAAAATCCATTGAATTACTAATGATACCAACAGGACTCACGTTTGCCTTCTCAGCCATATTGACGACACACTCATGTTTGCCATCGTACAAATGTGTCAACATCAGGCTGATTTGCATTTTTTACACCAATAAGTTACATCCTATACGAAACACATATTATGTGTAGCTACATAAGTAAATTGGTACACATCAATAACACTCTAAGGGACCGCCAGGAACAGCAACAGCAAAAATATTTTGGTATTCTTTAATCAAAGTTTGTTGTAAGAAAGTTTTAGGGCTTAGGTTTGCCATTGCTTGTGATTATTGTCCCTAGTACCTATAGAGTTTGCATAGAATTCAAACAAGTTTCTGTCATACATTCATTCTACAAAAAAAAAACATATTCATACGGTCGTATAGAGCCCATACAGCTCAAGGGGAATCATTTTTATTTCAGAACCGAGTCTCTGTATACCCCCACGACAGCTCACACCTATCTTATCCTGTAACAGTTATGAGAGGCTTTTTGGGATCAAAATGGCCTCATATATATTCTAATAACGTTAAACGTGTATAGGGGCGGAAAGATTGGTAGAGGGGAATCGGAATACCTATATCACTACATTTTAGAGGTGATGGAGGCACATTTTTGCCTTAAAGGAAGTGCAAAATCGAAATGTAATCGACATTTGTTGCTGACTCTATTGCTAGAGATGTAATACTGTTCTCTATTATGGCCAATATAGCTCGACTATGACAACAGAACCGAAGCTATACCAACTTCAAGATGAATCGATTTAGATTCAAAATGTTGTCCCAGAGAGAGAGACGTCGATGTCGACGTCGAATGCGACGACAACGATGACGATGATGACACAGAAATTGTGACTTGTGTATGTAGTGTCACTGACTACACGTTACACGTTGATGTTTGTTGATGATTAGGATGTGATGGTAATGCCTATGTATATATAGATGTAAAGATAAATTGGCAGATTATACGATTTGCCGAGGGTAATTGAATATCGACGAGTTTAAAATCGATTTTCGTTCGATTCTGATAATCTGATGGTGAGAGAAATGGAAAAGGAAATTAAATAATCTTTTCTATGCAAGAATTCTCTTTCCTGCCTAACCCTACATACAAACATATACATAAGTATAAGGTAGGAGTAGAAAATCTGAATTTAGGATAGGCAAACTATTTAAGCATCATGAAAATGCATTTAAAATCCTTGATTGATTTTGTATGATTGCGTTGCAATATAATTTCTAAGATTTTAAGTGGCTAGATAATGGAATTATTGGCTCGAAGACTGGGTTTGTGTATCATTGAGAGAGATGGTGGAGAGTAAGAGAAAGGAAAAGAGTGTACCTATAAACTTAGTTGTTTTCAATCCCAATGAGTAAAAGTTTATCGATTAATATGATACTCAAAATTATAGGTAAAATAAAATATGGTTTACAAAATCGTTCAATAAAGAAATCCTGATGGGAAAGTTTGATTTCCCGTAAGAAGAACGAAGAATTAAAATAGTCCATAAAAAATTATCAATGTAACAAGAGAAAATTTTGAGGTGGAGATGGGGGTGTAATGTCTTGATTGAAAACTAAGCTATTATCTCTTTGAATCTTCCAGAATCATGTAGACTTATAAACGTTTAACATAAAAGCATTAATTGCCTCTAGGGCATCGGATAATGGAATTAAATTGGTTAAATATATTTCCAGCGAGTCGCTTGATTAAAAAATACATTATTATGGTTTGACTTCAGTATCAGATTTGAAGTTTTACTGAAAAATTATTCTATTTATAATTAAAAAAAAATGTTATCGATTCGCAACCACACTGCGATTCCCGACTGCTCTTGTTTCGATATTTTTATTTTTATTAATTAACCGCTGCGACCTATCCTTCGGTGGATTTATATTTATTGTACTTTTAATTTACTCTTTCCGTCGTGAATCAAATATGTCATCAGGTTAAAATGATACTTGGTTGATCATTGATTGCAAGCCTGATATTGTGTGAATCGTTGTCAACCTGACGTTGACGGTAATGTAAAACATGATGACATGCTAAAAAGCAATGTGGACTTTATGTGAATTATGAGTATTATGAGTATCAAGTCAAATAATGTTTTAGATGGGAAAATAAGTGTCGAAACAGGTTGTTATTTGTTAATTAATTAAATGATCAGTATTGTGATTCCTTTACAGGGGTAGGAAAAAGTTCATCGAAATGAACATTTTATCTTGGTGTAATTTAAGGATATCGAGCACTATAAACCCACATTTTAACCGAATCAACATATTAAAAAAGTTATTAGGGAACACTGTGGCTCCAACTTAAATTTGAATCAAATTTAAATTGGAATGGATATTGCAACTTATGCCTAAGTGGGCATTTCATAGCCCGACAATTTCAGTAGTTATAGAAATAGGTACCAACGTCAAATATGCTTCGTCTTAAAATTGAATTTTTTCTGATAATACAAAATTTTAAATCACTAACGGTCGTATTAATAAATGTTGTCTAACTTTGAACAGCCGTCCAAGTGATAGATAAACATCTATTTAAGTTAGATAACGGACTCGGTGGTGCAGGGTCATAAGTCCACAGGCCAAAAGTGGACAATGGACTTTTGACCCACTTGGGTTTGTTACAAGTCCACAAATCAACTGTGGACTTATAACGCACCCTCATGAACCAGAACACAAAAAAGTGGGTCAATATTCCATCATTTTTAGAATTGGAATATTTTTTAAATTACCCAAGGAACTGTTTATTAAGAAAACTGTTGACATTGGCGCCTGCTTCGCGACTGGAAATACTCTACAGCGGAGCAACGGAGTTGCGTTAGCGTTACAAAGCCGGAATTTCGTGAGTGATACAGAGGACCCAAAGAGGTAGTCAAAATGCTTTGAACCCACTAGATATACTGGTTGTCCAGGAGAACGCGTATTTTCCTGTTGAACCCTTAAAACTGAATAAACTGAATATTTTTAAAATCACTAAAGTGAGTCAAAAATCCACAATCAATGGCCCTGAGGTCCACAAGAATTTGCTGTGGACTTCTGGTCCACCAAGGTGGGTCAAAAATCCATGACCCTGCGCCGACTCAGTTACCTAAACCTTTTCTAATAAAAAATTTATTTAATAAAATAAAACATTTTTCTAACTATTTCAAGCTATTTTGATCTATTTAGACACTGTCTTACTAGTAAAATATCTAATAAATACGACTGTAAATTTCTCAATTTAAATCACTGAAACAAAAAGCAGAGAAACCATTTTTAAAAGTTGAAATGTATTGATTTGGCGATGGAAAGCAATAACTCCCTTACATTTACCGATTAATATATTTATGCTGCCAAAGCATTTCCATTGGAAATACTAATGTCATTGATTTTTTCTAAGCATTGGAATCAATCAGAAAAATGTTGAAATTCAATATTATCTATATTAACAATAAAATATGTAACTCCAAAAGTGTCCATTTTTTTTAATTTTTTGTTTTTGTTTTGTAAAAGGTGATTACCATTTTTGACCATTTTTTTGTGCTTTATTGTAGGAACGTTTTTTTAGTTTTCGAATATTTTATTACATGTATTATGTTGAACCGATTTTAACGAATTAATGTTTTACTCCAGAGCTACTAATAAGTTTTAATAATGCATATCAAAGTTTTCAACAAAAAAACGAACCTAATTTTTTTTTAAATTTCAAAATTACTTTTTGAAAATTCGATATTTCGCATTAATAAATACTAAAAAATTGTGTACCAATTTTTCTTGAAATGTTTACAAAATATTATACATACATACCGTTTCAACGATTTTAAAAATTTTGTTCTCATGAATTGATATTTGTTTAAAAAATCAGATGGTCTACATCATATTGGTGTAAAATCAATTTCAGATGTTGTTTAATCAATTGATTTCTAATTATATTGATTTTTGTTTAACAATTTTTCAGTCTAAACTAAAAGTTCCATACATATTATGTTCAACATGATGTTATATTAATCATATAAATATTTATGTACTCAAATAATATGTACAATAATACTACGTTAAACTTAACAGGTGGCATAAAATAAAGTTTCCCTTAACTAATTTATTTCTTTTAAAATCAGATAAATAGATCTAAACTATTCAGACTTTAAAACCACAGTGTGATCGCACTTAAGAGCAAGTTCGTGAGACTTAGTCACTCATTTTATTTAAAATGGATATGTTCTAACATATTTGAATGATCGAATTCAATTTGTAAAAAAGGTGATTTAAATCCAAAGTTACTACGGTAACCTCAGGCGTCCCACAAGGAAATCATATCGGGCCCTTGATTTTTATACTTTTTATAAATAATATTCCAGATACTTTACAGTTTTGCAGCCTCCTTATTATATATAAGTGTAAGTATAGATATCTGTAGTGTCATCTTTATACATCCACAAAATATCATCGTTTGCTTTGCTTTATAAGATAGTGGATTCAGTCCATATTTCTTCAAAATGAATGCTGGTCAGTATCTTATAATATGGAAGAGCTTTTTTTTATTCAAATGACTTAGAATATCAGATGTGATACAGGCTAGAGTTCGATCCCCAGAACTTTACCGTGCTTAAGATCTATACTACGAACTCCACGTACTACTAGATTTAATAGATACACTCATAAGATACAAGAAGAAGTGCGTATTTAGGGGAGAAGGGGGCACCTTTGAACACTTGTTGGTTTAGAGTCCCCAAAAACCCAGTGTGATGGAATCATTGGCCTGTAAGTTATCGGCACTTTGAATTTCAATTATTATATACAAAAAACTTTGATTGGATATAAAATCTTTTTTTCAAGGTGTAAAAGTAGATTTTTGAAAATAAATAGATTAAAACAAAATTTTTAAAATAAAAAGTCACGTTGGAGCTTTAATTTTAATGTCTTGAACAGTTCAACTGTTTTATGAAAAAAAAAAAAAAAAAAATTTTTTTTAATAATTTGTTTTAAGCCTGTGCCCCGACCGCTTCATTCAAAACTACACCAACATATTAAGCAAAATAAAATTCGGCCATAGTTATTATACCTAATTAGTTATTATGTGTACCTAAAATATCTACAAAGAAATTTACCTTAGAAATACACCACAAAGTCATTGACGTGTAACGATATCGGTATTGCAATGTTTAAAATTAAGTTTACGCTTTGAAATATTTATTTGTTAAGAATTTATCAGCCATGTCCAAAGGTACCCCGCGTTCAAACGTGCCCACCTCTACCCTAATTATTGGTCTTGGATTTGAAGAAAAATTTTAATTCGCAGAAAATTCTTTATCTTTTTCTTCAAACAAAAAAAAAACAAAAACAAAATTTAATAAATCTCTTCTTACATTCCATTAATATCATATTTTTACATTGCTCAAAGTAAAAGATTGTTTTCTAGTCATTTAAAATGAATGATTAATCCTATCAAAAAAAAAAAACAAAAGAAAAAAGAAAATAAAAAGTAACAAACAAAGCTTAAGCTAAGTTAACGACATTCCCATTCATAGCCCTAAATGTTTTCAACGTTTATTCCACTTAATTTAATTTTCAACCCCTCTTCACATATCTACCTACCTTTCTTCGTACAAAGAAAAACAAAAAAAAATATATTCATATAATAATTCAAAAGAATGGAAGAAGCCAGAAAAAAAAGGAAACGAAACAAAAAACACAATAAGACTACAATACATACTTACAACGGGGAGAATAGTCCTGCCAGAAGCGAAATATTCTCCACAAGTCAGTCGAGACAATTATACTCTCTGCTTCATCAACATCATAGCACTCGAAACACAGTAAACATGTTAAGGATCTTTCAATTACACCACAGCCATCCTTTTACTTCACACAGATGCTGCTAATAGACTTGCCCTGAATACAAACAAAAATCTTTTCCACTTTTTTTTTTTTTTTTATTAAAGACATGCCAAACGCATATGCGGCTTGCACTTGTTCGCGATTTTATGGTCGTCATCTGCCCCTTGCTCAATTATTACACTTCATTCTTTTACATTCTCCTTTCTGAATTCTTTTGTCCTTCCTTTTACAATGTTTGTTCGCGAATCTCTTTTTTTTTCAACACCATGAGCTAAGTTTTCTTCTCGACGATAAATACTCATTCAAGCGAGCATTTTTATTATCCTTGAATAACTGAGCGCAAACAACAAACACAACACTGAGCGCTAGCTTTGCTATCTATATCTCCACCCCCTCCCATTGCTGCACTGAAAAATAGGTAGCAGGGAATGCAAATTCAAAAACGCCGGGAGAAAAAAGAATCCTTTCCACGGGGATTTCTAACGAACGTAAGTCCTTTTATTGTAAACCATTTGCTTATCACATTCGACTTGACGTTAATGGTGAATTGGTGACGCGACGGCAGCGACGGCTGCAGCGCGATGTTGCTGTCGTGTACAAATTTATCTACTCCTTTTGTTCCTTATATTTTTATTTTTTTGTTCGTTGTACTCCTCAACGCTGTGTATTCTCTTTGTTATCCTTTCCATTAATAACAATATTTGCGGTTGGTGTTTATTTTTTATTTTTAATATTGTTATTCCTTTAGATTGAAATGCATTGTACCCAAGAGAAAATATTGTTTATTGTGGTTTATAGTTGGGTATGGAAGTCCTTCTTATTTTTTTTTCTTGTTTGCATGCATTTGATGCTGCTGTCATTGCTGCAGGACTCGTGACATTTATACTTGCCCTGTTTCCTATTTGAAGTTTGGTTCCTTTTGAAAAGACTTTCTTTTTTTTTTTTAATTCTTGTCTTCTTTTGTTTTATTATTATTCTCTGAGCTGTGATTTCAGATTTGAAGAGTGCAAAATTGCAAAAGAAAATATTTTTAACTCTCAGGTATTTTTGTTTTGTTTTATTTTTTTTTCAACTTTTCTTAACGTTTTAAAATATTATTATAAGAGAAGGGGGAATATAATGTCACAGAGGAATATATTTTAAGGTTGAAAATACGCAAATTGTGCAAAAATCGATATTTTGGTCAATTATTTTACCCAAAATAATTTGTTAAATTTGGATAAAATTTATTAACAAAAAAAAAAACACTCATACGCCACAGTGTACATGTTGTTTCAGGTTGTATGTAACTTCTATAAAATATGAACAACACAACATATTTTAATTAAACTAACAGCAATATTATAAAATAACATGCGCTATCATTACACAAAATTTCCGCCCACTGACACGCCCACTTTCCATATACAAGTGATAAAAACAACAGAATTTATAAAAATATTTTTTTCAGAGGCAGTCTTAGTTTGATAAAAAAAAATCATTAATACTTATTAACAATTTTATTGCACCACAAAATTGCTTGCATACTGAAGCATTTGGTAGTGATGGTACAGTGCTATTATCAACGAAGAAATCTTCAATTTAGCAGCGGCGCTTTGCAAACAAATTTATTTTCTCAGCAAAAATTCCGTAAATAAAATTATTATAAAATAATAAACATGACATTTTAATGGAAATTAATTTAAATACAAAGTTAATTATAAAAATAAATTAAGTTAGTAAAATTGTTTATGATTCTTTAAAAATCAGAATGTCTAATAAACTTTGAAGTAAACGAGAGATGTTATGAGAGACTAACTGAGTTTCAAAAGCTTGTGTTGTATTTTTGACATACTTTTCAACCATCAAGATTTTTCAGCCAGCTTGTTATATAGCTTGCCGTCTCCAAGATTTTACACACCAAGTCATGCAGGAGTTGCGTGGTCTTTGACTATTTATGTCTGCAAAAAAAAAAAAAAAAAAAAAACTATAGATATGAACATAGACAAGAACAAATTTATATGAGACCAGTTGTCTGATGTTCCTAATTTTTATTATTTTTTGAATAAGTTGACTTCCCACCTGCAATCGTGTTCACATTTTCTTAATCAATTAAAAATCCTAAAAAATTTTAATGTAAAACACATAATTTAAGGAAAGAAACAGAATAGGCCCAAATGAGGCCAACACAAAAAAATATGTATTCAAAGATCTTCCATTGTAACGAAGCGTTACCAAACCTAAATATATACCCTAATCATATGCCAACACAACCACTGTGCACCTACCTCTAGTCATTTAAGTTGAAAAGAATTGGAATTTTTAAAAATTCCATACAAATTTATACTTCCTCCCCCGAAATTAAAACTCTAACGCCAATATTCTGCATTCCACCGAAATTCAAGCCGAAAGTTGAATTATGTTTTTCCACAATCCGTTCGAAATGCTAACTGTGAATTGGAATTTCGAAAATGAAAATTGATGTTCATATCGTTTTCTGAACGTATTAATTTATGCGTTGTGAAATTGGTGCATTTGCAGATATTTCTTGGTACAAAATGTATTTATTGATGTGTAAACCTCTATATACTGGCGGTAGAGTGAAAAAAAACGTGAAGTTTCTTGTTACGTTATGTTACGTATGTTTACACATCTTAACCATGAGTCCCTGCACTCAAACTTTTTTTATTAATATTTTCGTAGGAAACATAAGAACATACGAATAAAAGAATACAAAATTCATCTGAACCATTCATATTTACACGCCACGCTGCCGTCAGGCAAGTCGTATAATAATCTGCAGTGAAATTTCAATTTAAAAACCAAATAAAAATAAATATTTACACCTTAAATTTTCACAGTTCGAAATTATTGCGAAATTTTCAATAACGAAGGAATTTGTAGAACATGGAATTTCATTTCACGTGAAATTGAAATTCGATTTCATTCCAAATGCAGGACATGGACATAAATTGTCTTTTTGAAGTAAAACTTCTTTTGCGGCATGGGGGTAAAAAAATTTTCTATGGAGCTCTCAGTGACATGTCAAACCGACATACAAATTCCCGTCACGAATTACAAAATTCAGCGTCACGATTTTGCAACGGTTCTGAGTTTCAAATCGGGTGCTCTGAGTGGTAGGACTTGAAAAATACTTGCCCTGTTGTCGTGAAAGAAGTTTTGCTTCTAGCGCGTGTACATAAGTACGCACACTCTTTTTTTTCGTCCCAGTGTGGGTACAAACCTAGTGTATATAGAATTTAAGATCTGGCCGTTACAAAAGCCTTTGATAAGGTTTTTCGGTGGCAGATATAGTCATTGTTTAGTGGAGTTTACTCTGCTTGAGAAGCCAATGTAGATTTTTGTATAAAATTTTAAACGATTTTAGCTAGAGTAGGACAAGCATTATTATTTTTAGTATTACATATTTATATTATTTTACTGTTTGTATTAAATTAACTATTATTATAAGGGATTTTCATAAGATTTACCGACCGTTTATTTCCTCTGAGATCCTCTTTAAGTAGCTTATTGGACTACTCTCTTTTCCAAGAGTTCCGACTGTTTATTTCCTTATAGGTTGTACACTATAGGGACAAGGGATTTCTACACGATCCCCAACCGTTTAGTTCCTCTAAGCCGTTTAATTCCCCAGATTACGTGCTAGGTACAAAGGTTTCCATTGAGATTTCCGGAAACTTTTAGTTCCTTTGGGCTCCTTTTCAAGAAGATCCCTGGGCAAGGTTCTCCTTCAAAAGATCCGATAGTTTAGTATTTCTAGGTTGTGTGCTAAGGACATAGGGCCTCCGATAAAGATCCACGAACCCGTTTAGTTCTTCTGATCTTCTCTTAAGAAGTTCATTGGACCCTTGTCTTCTCTTCCAAGAGTTCCGACCGTTTATTTCCCTAGATATTCGTCACGAAATTTATGTAAGCTGAACTGAACTCAACAGAAATTGCGTATTGACAAGGCCCTCACTAGTCAACTGATGAGTCCAAGTGAGATCGCCGGGACGAAACGCCAATTTTTGTAGGACTTAAAGGCTGTTAAAAGCTATTTTGAATCAATAATTCAACAAGTTCAAATCCAAGTCTTCTACTTGGATGATGTATTTCAGTAGGATAAAGAATTGGTATTATTAAAAAAAAACCTTCTTATATTTTCGTAAGCCCAAAAGATTTTTAGAACACCGTTCAGTTCCTGTAAGCCAAGGTTCTATTGCAAGAGTTTCAACCGTTTATTTCTCCTTCGAGAAGGCCTCTTACGATATTGCAGCAGTCTGACATCAAACTTCCTTACAGAAAATTTATTTTTAAAGTCGACTAGATATATTTAGACATAAGTATGTTGTCAATAACGAGTTAAGTGATATTTAAAGAAACGTATTAGCTATATGACGGACTAATTTTGTTTTTGGTGTAGGTAAAATGATACTGCAACTTCCGTCTTCGATACAATTTTCAACAAGTGATTACACAAATTATGGCAATTTTTTCAATCAATTTTCTTCATTGAAAATAATAATCAAAATCATCCGCATTAAAATAACAATTCTCGATATTCCCAAAACTTCCCTACCCAAAAAAAAAACATCACAAAATCAAAATCTTTTTTAATAATTCTTTCTTTTTTTTTGTAATGCCTTTCTTACCAACGAAACAAAAACCTTCAGGTGTCTAAAATTTTTCTTTGTTTTCATTGTTTTTAAAGAATTCATAATAATTTCTTTCTTCGAAAGAATAAAATAATAAAAACAAAATTCTCCGCTTAAAATTCTTGCCTTAAAAAAACAAAAAACAAAAAAAACTTATCCTTTTTTTTCTGTTATAATTTTATTTTCCATGAAAGCGTGCACAATTTCCAACGTAATCCTTATAAGATCCTTTGTAATCTGATTTTTCGCAATTTACTTTGGTGAATTCTTAACAGAATTCCGAAGGACGGTGAAATAAAAACACACCTACCTATACACATATACATATTTACTGCAGGAGCTGCTTTCAAAGTTATTCTCATTTGTTTTGTCTTTTGTTTGTCCTTTTTGTTTTGATTTTATTTTTTCTCATGAGAATGTGTTTAACTTAGTTGCATTTCTTGAAGGTCCCAAATGGGATCAAGATGTAGCTCAAGAGCAAAGAAACTCTCCTCCTCTTATACCTAGCAATGGCAAAATATGAAAAAAAAAAAAAACGGAAAAGAAGTACGAAATGGAAGCTTGTGCCACAGAGAATGAGATTATAAAATGAAGGAACCAACAAACGAGAGCACAATAAATTCAAATAAACTCTTATTAAATGTGAAAAAGATTGTTTAGTTGTTGGTGTTGGTTTTTTTTTATGCAAGGTAATTTTATGCAACCCTTTCACTTTAATGGGTTGCCAAAGTCATTTTCTAGTCCAATATATTAAAATGAACAAGAACAATGTATGTGAATGGAAATCCCTTTTTTATCCCAGATGACACTCGTGAGATTATCCATGGCCTTATCTCTCAGCTACCAACGCTGCACTGCACTGGTGCTTTGTCAAACAAAAAGTTTTATTCATTCGAAAAGAGGAGAAGAATGTCCTTTTGGCAGCGCATTTACATTTTCATTACCCTCTTGAGTGCTAGACGCTAGTACAGTTTACCCGTTCTTCTGGATGATCTGAGAGCGAGCTGGTGCAAGTCCCGCTTTTAGTGTGCTGCACCACCTACACCTACACTACACATGCATTGCACACTTCAAAAGTCCTTTATTTTTCTCTCTAACAGTATACTCTTACATTTTTGTTTTATTTTTCTTTGCTATTTGCTATTCCTGTGGAATTTCCTTTGTTTCTCAGATTGCATGTGTGTGTGCGTTTTGCCAAAGTCCTTTTTCTGGTCTCTGGCTAAAACAATGTTCTAACTATGTTACTTCTCAAAACCCTCTTCCATAAAATATGTCCTCATGATTAAGGAACGCGAGCAGGATAAAGGATTTTTTGTTTGTGTTAATTCTTCAAGCAGGTTTGCTGTGTGTGTACTGTGTATCCTTATTGTACGTTACGTAAATATGTGCGGAGGAGAGACTCTTGACTTACAGCTTGAAGGTGAAATATCCTTGAAATCTTGTACACATAATAATCTCCGTCAAGTGAAAAGGGAGATGGTATGGTTGCAAGAGTACTAGATATGTATGTGTAATGATAGTCAAGGCGTTGTTGCATATTTGATGTGAATCGCTCAGGTGACGGGCAATTGAATGTTTACCAACAAAATTTGTGATGATGGAATAATTAAGTTGTATGTGTGGCTTTGTTTTTGCTGCGATGTTATAGCTATATACATATACCTAACTTCTGTTTGAAGTTTCATGAGCTTGAGCATGTATATATATGTGGATGATGATGGCAGCTTCAAGGATTCGAGAAAATTGATGCACGATGACGATGATGAGACTTTCGCAAGACACTTGATAAGTTTTTATGGTATTATTTTTGAAATGTGTCAAAAGATGGAGTCATAATCATAAAGGAATACCTTACCTTTTCTTCTTACCACTTTTGAGTGACTTTGTATTTTGACGTCACTCTCACTCGTTGGAATATCTTGGGGTTTTGTATTTTATTGAAAGGTAAAAACATATTTTGTCGCTTAAGGTTTATCGCATGTTATACCTATAGGTATATGAAATATTAAAATTTTAATTCTGATATAAGGAAATAATGGAAGTGGCATACAATTATCAAGGGTATAGGTGTTACATTCTTAAATTTATTATATTTAAGGGCGAAACCATTTCAATCCGTTTTTTTATATAAACATAAATTTTTTTCCAAATCTCAGTTTCTGGATAAAACGGTATTTCAAAATTTTTTGAAGCCTTATAAGTATTTAGAGAAAAATTATAGCTACCACTCTTTTTTCCACTTGCTATACATACCAATTTTCAAAGAAAATATTCGAATTTGTAAACAAAATTACAATTAACTAGTTCATATAGTGAAGAACAATCACATTCAACCAACATTTTGATGAGAAAAAGAGCCAACTGACCAACAGAAATCATCTTATAACAGACGGTAGAATTAGGACCAAAAACATAATAATCTTAGTACGTATACATATTTTACCGTAGGTGCAACCGAGTAAGAAGCTGTAATTTGAATTTATTGAAACCCCCCAAAGTTGAGGTGCTCAGGTTTTAGTAAATCCAAAAGTAAAGAAATTATCAAGCTGTTTTATAGCCGTTGATACCTAGTGGAAACACTGTTTAATAATTCAGCTTAAAAAAATTGATAAATTAATGGAAACGCTGTTTGATAAGTCAGTAAAAAGCAGGAAACACTGCTTCGTAAGCCGGCTAATAACCGTTAGTAAACAGTGCCAAAGTACTAATTGATGACCAGAAATCCAGGACCAAAGTAATTGCCGTGAGAACCGGAATCAACATTCAACAAACATTCATCATACATATACTCAAGGAGATAAAAATAGGTACAAATAGCGCCTAGTAGAACCTAGCTCCGTTACCAAATTAGAGCTGGATTTCGGTGTTTTAAGACCATAATTTTGACATATTGTAGGTAAATGAAAAGTGAATTGAAAAAACTAGTTTGTGCGGATAAACCCCTTAATGGATCTTCATTTCACAAACCAAAACAATATGCCAGGATTAGCGATATGGGACTTTTTGAAAAAATGTCCGAAGTAGATTTGGAAAAAACGAAGTAGATTTAACTTTTCGCAGTAGATTTTTATATTTTCAAAATATAAATAAGAAATAACATAAATAAACATAGATAATTTAAAATAATAAAATAAATATTCACTTCTCTTTAAGGTGCGTGTTCATTTGAGAGTAAAAAACATTGAGAGTAGCTCTCAGGCCACTCTCGAGAGGAAATTCGCAAGTGGACACAGGTTTGATAGTAGCTCGCGGAGAGGTCAATTTTTGCTCTCGACATTCGAACTTTTTGATAGTTACTGGAAAGTGAACATATATTTTGATAACTATCGGAGATAAGCTCGCAGAACTCCAACACTGTTCGTATTTTGCGAGTAGCTGTCGAGATTTTCCATTGTGAAATTGTGGTCTTCATCAATAGTGGTTTTATAATAAATTTTAATTTAAAATCCGATTAAATTGAATGGATTTAAATGATCCCGATTTTTTTTGATTTTGGAACACTCATTTAAAAAAAAAAATTTGCTGACCTATACCTAAGTATATGATCGATAATTAAGCGATTGGAACTAAAAATAAATTTTTGCTAAAATGTTAAAAAAATTTTATTGAAAACGCCATTCTTGAGCTCTCAATGTAAACTTAAACGAAAATTTCATAACTTGAAAAAAACAGGTAAAATAATTATTCCAAAGGCAAACCATGCGCCGAATTTCGATTATCTGTAGTCTATACCAGTGCCAAAAAGAAGTTCAAAAAACTTCGAATACATGTCACTGTAACTACTTTCAACTTCCAACTAGCAGGAAAAATATATGAAATGGACACGGTTATAAAAGTACTCTCAGGAAATCATTTCTCAAAACTAAACAATTCGACTCGCGATATTAAAATCTCAAAAAATTAAATTTCAAATGGACAGGCACCCGAGAGTAACTCTCGAGAAGAGAGTTTACTAGCGAAAGACACGCACCTTAAAAAAACATAATTAAAACACAACAAAACAAGAATTCATATACATTTATATTCATATCAGTTTTAACGTTTTTTCAAAAGCTAGATTTCCATAGTTTTTTTTGTAAATTGTCCGTCGACGAAAGAAAACTAACAGAATAACATTTTACCAAGTGGTTTTATTTAATTTGTTTCGAAGTTTATCCTTCACTTAACTTACTGTTGAAAGTTGCCTTTCTAACGTTCAGTGTTCATAACAAGAAAATAAACCGAAATGCAAATAAATAAAAATAACATCTACATAAGTCAGCTGTTACTTTTCACTTTTAGATGCCTTCAAAACGTTGCCGATAGCCGAAAGCGGTATAAACCAAAAGTGCAGTAGATTTATTTTTCGAAAAAAATGCAGTAGATCTACTGCAATTGCACTAAAGTTACAACCCTGGCTAGCATAGGTAAAGTGCTTTCTGGCTCAGAGATCGTTCAGTTAGGTACATATTAAATTCCACTGGGTTTTCGTCAGCTCACTCCGCATGACATGAGGTCCGCAATGGAGGTCACTATATCTGCCTATGAAACTGGAGTTTGTGCGAGGAATTTATTTCAGCTTCAGAAAATCATCGTCTGCTTACTCATGGTTGAATTTCATCCTAGAGCCATTTCGTCATGTTGAGAAAATAGATCAAATCTTTGATTTTCAGTTCGAAAATTTCGTTGAGGTTGTCAAAAAATGGTTTCCCAAATGATTTTAGTAACTCGCATTCTGAACTGAGCGGGGTATTTTCAGAGGAAATTAATGACTGTTTCGTCAGCTCACTCGTTTCCAATTTAGATGATGAAATTTCCGAATCAATGACTTTAACAAATGCCTGCTTATATGTCAAGATAATACTTTTTCGGTTTTGGTAAGAGTGTGTTTCAGTATTTTTCGTGCTTCCCTAATTGCCAGTAGTTCTGCCTGGAAAGCACTAGCAAAATTGGGAAGCCGAAAAGATCTTTTAATATTTAAAGGATCAAAATAAACCCCTGAACCTAAACCACCGACAACTAGAAAATTATAACCAATTATCAGGTACTTATTTTTCAACACAGTTGATAATGTTAAATATTTACCACGAGTAGAGATTTTAACGTGCCTCGTGTTAAAATAACACAAGTAAATTGTTTATTCAACATGATACCTTGTAAGCTTAACATTATATAAAATAAATGATTCTATTAAATCAACAAGAAAATTTGGATAAATTAGCTTTACCTACCATTAAACTGACCTGACAGTACAGAAGAAAAATGAATTAACAAATCAACACTGCGCACAAGAACAAGGAAATTTAAAAAAATAATTAATTTTATAATGAATAGGCATGATATACTGAAACTTCATTTAAGAGCCTCTCACGTTCCGAGCTGGCTTCAAAGATTTTAAATCTGGATTCATATTGCTGCTTACATACAATTTGTAAGAAAATAAAAATTTAGCAAAAATAAATATTTGAAGATTGAACCCCACAAACATAAGCTTTTAACGGCGTTTAGTCTATAACAATTGTCATTTGAGATGATAGATTTTATTATAACTTCAAAGATAAACGAAACAAATATCACAAATTCTCAACTAACATATCATCAACTGCCTTTTTATTATCCTAGAAAACACTCTTTAAAATTAATAGCTATTCTCAAAATTATTTCACCTTTAAAAATAATATAATCAATAAATTGATTTCATCCATTATTTACACAACGCCCCAAAATCCTTCACAACACCATCATCGATGTGAAATTAATTAAACAGGAGCATTGTTGTTTTTTTTTTTGCTTTTTTAATCTCGCATTTCGTCTGTCTTTGACATTTACTGAGACAAATCGATATCATTATTTGTTCATGTGATTGCACCGGGTCCATAAAATTTATCTATAATCTTTGTATTTCACAGACAATTGCTCTCAACCAAATCGGGCAATCTTTGCAAATGAATATTTCTCTATAATCGCTTTTATGGCTCATGGGTAAATAACCCGAAACCAATCAACCGGAAACGTAAATATATGTACATTGTACATACATATATTCCCCTGCTTTGGATTACCTTTAGTTATAGGTATATCACAATGTACTTTACTTATATATATATATTATACCTTAACCATTATAATATGTCCTTTGGTCTACCACCCACCCACATAAATTATTTAATCACGTTTCTTGCCTTCCCCACATGACGTCAGTTATGCAACAATTTGAGAAATTCGTTATTTATAAGATTGCCTAAATAATTCACTTATGCACAAACAATTACATATTATCCTTAGCGTTGTTGTGTAATCCTGTATATGAATTTAGGTTATTCGCTTACAAGAATATAGTGGATGTATTGACATAGGTATAAGGTATGTTATGTATTTTGGCAATTTCGAACTATATATTGGAAAATCTGGAACCCTTACCGGAGATCCTTTATCTATACATTCTACATTATAATATACCTGTGTGCCATATATTCCACTCTTGAAACATCTTGTCTAATCCTTGACTCAATTCTATTCAACAATCAAGATTCAAGTTATCATCAACAACAACCAACCGAAGCCCCTTTTAAATGTCTGACCACACTGAAAAAAAAACGCAATATCAAAATAATATTTATGTAATATTAATTCCATATTTTTGGTGATTCATATCAAATTTACCACAAAACACGATAAATTGACGTTAAAAATGTTATTCTGATAGTTTTCTTGTTTTATTGAAATTGAAAATGTTACTTTGATAAGATTGTTTTTAACATTGTAATATCAATTTCCATTATCAAAACTAGGCTGATAATTTTTACTACTAGCATATCATACAAAAATATTAATTTCATATTTTTAGGCAAATTTGATGTCTTCAATGTTGAATTGATAAGAAACATTATGTTTTCTTCAGTTCAATATAAAATTAATATGTGCAGAAATGTTAACTGAAAAAACGGAATATCATTTCAAAATTTTTTTAATATCAAATATCTACAATAATTCAAAATGATGTATTTATGACAATAAAAATATTACTCCAATATTTTTAAGATCAGATTGATATTAAAAATCTTAAATTAACAATTATTTTTGATATTGTAATATCAATTTATCATGTAAAAATTTGGTTTGGATTGAACCATTATTCATAAAGTTATCAATTTTCCACACATTCGTTACGTATTGCGTATTGGCCCTGTGGAAGTGTTTTGGGCTCGTAAGCGGAAGGTTCCAGGTTCAATCCCAGAAAAACCAAGTGAGTAATTTTAAAATTTTTCAAATAAATTAAAATTGTTACATTTTCAGAATAAAAAGTAATCAGCTGCCATTATGGGAAAAACAAAATATAATAAATTAAAATGTAAAACTTAAAAAAAAAAAAAAAACAAAACCCTACAAATGCAGATTATTTTTTTTTTCATTTCATTGGTCATATCATAATGACAATTTTCATATCATAATGATAACTTGATCATATCACAATGATATGACCAGAATATCAATATTGAAATTTTTCTTATTAGCTCACTTTTATAAACGAAAAATGTTAATTTTACGGTGGTTTTTACAATATTTTTTTTTCGGTGCATGTGGAACAAATCGTCTTTAAATCGATATGGTAATCAAGCCAGGAGGATCTGTGGAATTTTAAATAGCTTTTCACATCTGAAGCTTCAAATATAAACCTCGCATGCCTTTTTGAAAGAAATATTTTTTTATTTTTTGTTTTTGTCATCGAAAACCAAGTGAAATAAATTTAGTCAATGATGCGTTAATAACAACCAATCTAAAAGAGTGGAAACAAAGAATACACAAACAAATGTTTCAAAAAAGAATAATTCTTTCAAGCTAAACGGTTTACCTTCACTTTCAGTTGTTTTTTTTTTGTTTATGCTTTTGTCAATTTAAAATGTCTTCAATTTCAACCTAAAGTGTGCGGTTTTTTGAGTAAAGGTGAAATAAAATATCTAAATGTGTCGTACAGATATGATCTTATAAACAAAAATGGACAAAAATATTAAGCAATATTGTCATATTTAAACCCAGTGAAGATTTTTAAACGCATATCTTTATCTCTGCTTATAAATTAATGTCTAAAAAGTACATTGCGAAATCGTGTACCCACTTAAAGTTATTGATGGTCAAATGGAGAAATTATCAGTTTTTCTCATATAACTTTTAAACGGTACAAATATATACGAAATATATACTTTTGACACTTTTCTTCATCCCACTGATCGTTTAGAAGATATCACCATTGCAAAAAAAGTGAACTGACGAAAATTTCAGTTTTTCGCGTATCGCTACTAAATTAAAGAAAACCTTACAATTTTTGTCCTCCTAAGAGTGATCATTTAAATGATATAATATTTTTAAAATTTGGTTACAAAAATACTAATTTTTTGCTGTTGCTTTGGAGACATAGAAGTAATGGCCCTGCCAACCACCGCTATGATATATGCAATAGCGTAGAGTGGTAGGGGCAAGGGTGGCACAGGCCCCGGGCGGCACTTTAATTGGTGGTGTAAATTTTCAAGAATATCCGGGCGGAAAATTTCAAATATATCCTGCAAGCAATTGGCTCGGGGCGGCAATTTTTCGAAATATTAATCAAAACAGACGTTAGTTCATTTAAATCCATTTCAGGGTCGGCAAATTTCCAAAATATCCAGAAGGCAGATTGCTACAGAAGTAGATTTTTTTAAATATTTATCAAAACAGACATTAGCGTTAAAAGATTTTCGTACGTTCTGTATGATTTTTTATATTTTTTTTTCATTTGGATCCATTTGAAGGGCGGCAAATTTCCAAAATATCAGCGAGGCAATTTGCTAGGGGACATATATGTATGTCTACAAAACTTTTATTTATAAATTTTGTGTTTACTCGTACTTATTGTAGGTAAATGAACCTGGGAATCTAAATACCTATGGGACACAACAATACCCCTTAATTTTTGGACCTTAAAACCATTTTAAAACCACCGCATTGGCACTTGGCAGCAACAACCAAATAATTTTTATTTTTTTGATTATGCATACCTAAATTTATAAAGAAATATAAAAAAATGAAGAAAAGGTATCAGTGTCGTTTATAATTGTACGGCATAGGAAAAACGATCTGAGATTGAATTATCACCACGTGGATAGTTTTAGCGATGTCTTTTTCAATTCCAGGCTATTGATCTTCCATTGGCTCAAAGAACCGCGTAGATATTTTTAAGGCACGCAAAACACGTTTTCCTGTTGCATTTCAGACATGATTCATGAATAAGAATATTTTTAACGTGGTGTAAATATTGGAAAACGAGGTACTTAGGTAGAAATGGCCTCCACGAACACCTAGCTCTATGGAGTGCAACCGTATCTTTGATCTTTATTCTGGCCAAAGCGAGGCATTTACAAAGGAAATGAACTACGGTTTCCTTTTCATTCTGCGGACCCCACAGTTACGACAGTTGGAGATGCCCAGCTTCGCCACATACTCTCTAATTGGTCAGTGTTCAGAACAGGCCATAATGATTTGAAACTTTTTGAAAATTTGATCTGTAGTCTTTTATTCAAAGAAAATATCGAAATTTAAATTTATAAAGAATTGGTTTGTGGAGCATTGATACGGCGCGGCGGCACAATGGGGTGGTGTTAGGTCCGTGGAACAAGCCACTCCAAGATTAAAATTGTTATTGAATTATTTGTTGGTTTTATAGAAACAATGCCTATCTACAGAACAAAACTCCGCTCAAAAAAAAGACATGCAATATAGACTCGATAAAAAATGAAAAAAATAAAATTTAGACTTATTTTAATCACGAATTATGTTTGGTGTTACTTGGTCAATCAATCAAATCATCATTCAAAATCGAAATTCTTTTAATGTCAATTGAAGAGCAATAACATCCAAATAATTATAGAATTGAAAAGAATTTTTCATGAGTACACAAACTTATAAAAGTTTCTTTGGTTACAAAAACTAAAAAGGGTATCATGGTATCCCAGGTTCCCCTATATTGTCTGTATTTTGGAAAAAAAAAATTTATCAAAACTGTTGTAACGAAATCTGCCTAGAACAAATTTTTGACTTTCACGTTAACAGCTAAACCATTTTCAATCAAATATTTTAAATTTTAAATATTGCATACATGTTTATATAATAACCAAAAAATATTACATAAAATCCCGGCGATTCCAAATTGTGTAGAATTAAAACTCTAGACTTTTTCTAAAAGTTTATCATTTTCGGAATCTCAACATCTTCTTCATGCAATAAGGTAACAAGGTTTCTTTAAGAACGAAATATCGTGGTCTTCTCATTTTGTTTGTTAACCTTACTTTGTCTTTGTTTGTATTTAGTTTCGGCTTCTTGTTTTTAAAATCCTAGTATTTGACTTTTATTTAGATGAAATAAATCAAGTTAAAATAAGAAAAAAAAGCAACAAACAATCAAGAGCTGTTTCTTTCCTGCTTCACTGAGAAAAAAATTAAATATACAAATATAATACACATTTACCTCTATTATAGCTATATATTTACCCTTCAAAGGATAACTGACAAAAGATAATCTAATCTGTGCGGCGTGGCGTAAGAATTCAGCATTCACCTGTCTTCCATTTAACTAAACAAAGTCCTTCCGTATCCTTTTGGAAGATGATATCTTTCGAACGCTGACAACGGTTGGTTTATATATTCTATATAAAAATATATACTCGTACTTCATTCTGACATTGTTGCGAACTCTCGTGTGCGCTTCTAGTAAATTCGCTCGGGAAATAAATCACGAACAAAAAAAAAAAAACAAAAAAAAAACCTTCCAGTCGACTCGACACAACCCAATTGAACACATCAAAATCTATATATAGAGAAGCTCTTCTTATAAAGTCTAATAAGAAAGCTTTGAAAACTCGAAAATAATTGAGTTTTTTTTTTTTTGTTCAATTTTACTTCCCTGGCGGATTATGTTTTCATGGGAGGATTTTTCGTTTCGATTTTATGCATGTGGAATGCTGTGATATTGTTTTATCAAGATACCTTTACTTGAACATCCTTTAGAGGTGAATTATTAAATTTGTTAAATCGAGTTGACAAGAACGAATCAATTTGTGTTTTTATATCTGTTTTTATTTACTATATTATATGGGTTTAATGAGATGGAAATATCTATATAAGTTGCACACAAGTTTTGAGCAAGACGTGAGCAAAAGGTCTGTACTTTATCAATTTTGAAGTTTGAATCGAGGAGATACTGATTAATTTTCATTAAAAAAAAAGACTAAAAAGACTTTTGAAGAATTGACTTTTTGTTATTATTAAATCATATTACCGGTTTGTATACTATTGATCCCTCATCAAGAAGAAACCAACAATTCTCTGAAAGATTAAAAGTTGAGGAAAATTTTAAAGTGTGGGTAGATGAGAGTCCTCAAAAATGGTTCAATACGTCTATTTGTATTGCTTTTGACCTTAAAAAATGTTTTTAAATGATTTTTTATTCAAAATTTTTAAGCTCTATACAATTTGATGAAACTATAATTCAAGAAATTTAAGCTAAACAATTACACAACAGATGAAACAACTGAAGCAATCGAATGTCAAAACCAAAAATTTTATTTGCCTTGTTGACATTTTTCCTTGATCTATAAGGCAATAACTATAGTATTTTGTAAAAAACAAAAATTCGAGCTTTCATACAAAGGTACATAAGTTTAATTTGATTTTTTAGTCGTTTAGAAAAGATAGTTTGGGAAATTCTTGTTTCAGTATCGTTAAAGTTATTCCTCTTAAGAATACGTTACTGACCAATTTGGAATTTATAAGATGTGTTGAAGATTTGTTCTTTTAATTACCTTCAAATTCTAAGTGTTCCCAACAATTTTTGTAATCGACACCATAGGCAACCGCAGGGGTGGGCACTTGCCCCTCTTCCTGGCTCTGAGCTACTTCTTTTGTCTACAAACATTTTATCAGTTCTTAACAGGGAATTTTGACTAGTTTGTAATTTTGTTCACTTTTTTCGTAAAATACAATAGGTTGCCTCCTCTTACTCTGGACCTTGGACGAATAAATCCCTAAGTTCTATTGTTTTGACAATTAAAATCATTTACTGATCATAAGAACTTTTAATTTCATGTTGAAAAATTGTTCATATAACTTTTTAACTCTAAACGTATAAGTCATACGAAAAAAATATTATTTACAAAAAAGAAAAATAATTCAATTTCCTATCGAAAAGGCTGTTAAAACTTTTGAGTGCGATGTAGTTCTCGAGATATTATTTAAAAAGTATCTTAAGAATACTACTTAAAGTCATTTTTTAAATCTCAATTCATAGATCAGAATATTTTTGCATTTTGTTTGTTTGCCGACTGAACCATCAGTTGAGGAGTAAAAAAATGTTCATTCATGGTTTCGTTGCTGCAGTTGTTTCTTAGTCTAGGTCCTAAATTCAGCAGTCAGTTCCAATTGAAGAAGGATAATGTTAGATTTTACCGAATATGATGCTGTTCTTATTTGATTGGTCATTCCTTAATGCAGCTGGTGGCCGATTATAAATAGGTTTCAAGGCCGCTCTTCAAGGTGGTCCTTGCAAAAAAAAAAAAACAGAAAAAGTTAACGGATTTTGCAAAAGTTCAGACAAAAAGGCCAAAAGTTTTGACCAACTACTTCGATGCAAAAGAAAATTAAAATGCACAAGAATAAAATCTTACCGATAATTTAAAAAATCGTGTTTTGTGCCACAAACAACATTCCGTTAAGAGATAAGACAAATGAAATATTAAACAACTCGCTGCATTTTAGTCTAGAGAAGATGTTGGAGATCATCTGCACCATTCACCAGCTAACGCAACGTTCATCTCTCACTGCACTCAAAATGAGTTTAAATCGGCAATACAATTTTAAAAGAAAAAATAATTAAAGCCGTTTTTTTAGCGGAAGAATCAAGTTATATATCCAGCACAGAGCATCTGCCAAAACAACATTTTTAGTTGTTTATAGGCTTTAAGAGCACTTCCAGATCTTATCTTTTTTTCATAAGCAGCTCTAGAAGCACATTAAGAGCTAAAAATGAGCACATTTGCAGCTGATTCATTGAGTTTGAGAGTACTTTTTTTATCTTAAGAAGCTCGTTATTAGTGGCAAGTAAACTTGACACTTCACAATTGCGCATGCGTATTAGTGTTACTTCATGAAGTATTCCTGTGCAAATATTAGTAATGCGACTCTACAGCTGCTTTTTGTGCAGCTCTGTAAATGCTTATTTTTGACATTTCAAGAGATAATGCCTTAATATTTTGGGCATGTGTTGTTAGCAGCTCTACAATGTCTCTAAATTTTCTGATATTGATAGCTTGCTCGATAGTAGGCGTGTAAAGTTTGTTATGGACCACATTTTTAAATCTTGAAACGTTATAAAGTTAGTATAGCTAAAAGTGTTCTTAAACTTCGATTATAGAACATAATTTTTAAATAAAATGAAGGAAGTTGCGAAATAACTATAGCCTATAGCTTTGAATTTATCTAGCTATAAGAGCTGTAGCAGAACAGTTTTGCATCTATAATAGCTCAACAGGTTAATTCCAAGTGCGAGAAAATTTTGTAGGTTTTGTAACTCTAAAAAGTATGGATGCTGCTATCGAACACGTCGTCACTAACAAATTTCGTATTGAACTTAGTCAAATATGGTTGGGCTAGTTTATGTTGGGTGCTCCACCATAGCTGGAATATTGAGTGGTGTAAGAAAAATAATACAAGATTTTTTTCCAAAGTAAAATTTATAAACATTGATAAACGAAGTATCCGAGATCGGAAATGTTGTTGAAAAGATACAAAAAAAATAAATACATTTTACCGGGACAGTCCTTTGCGAAGAAAATATATTCCCAGCATTCCTCCAGTTGGACAGCAAAACAAAGTCATTGTAATAAAGCATTGCAAAAACCAAAGAGCCCTTAAACTTTATTAATCGTGTTCGAGCTCGATTTTTTAAGTCTACTTTTTCATATAATGACTCGTCGATACTTGAACCAGTCGCAAATATTTTACAGGGAGGTGACCAGAATATAATTAAGTGTAAAAGAGCAGATCATTTTTTTGAACAAGAATTTTTATGAAGATTTGGAAAATGTTGAGAATTCCTTCACAACGCTTTGGGAAACAATTGAAAAGTGTTTGAGTGAAACAGGTATTGAATTGAGCTGCTGATAATTGTAAATAAACAAACTCACTGATCCAATATTCCTTCATCTTCATTCGACAATTATTTTAGAATACCAATTCAAAAACAGAAAGGTTTTTCACGAGTTACTTGGCGTGTTCAGAAAAATGAGATCTCAGAGATTTTCCTCACTCAAAAAGTGAGCAAGCGAATCCAAGATTTTTTTCCTCACACTTTTGATAGCAAAGTTGAGAAATTTTGCGAGGAATCCTGTTCAGGTGACTGAGATTACTGAGATTTTCGAGATCTTATTTTCCTGAACATGTCTACTGTCTCTTGCGGGGAACTGACAAATCTTCAAAGAGCAATAACACGTACTCAGGAATGGTTGAAATTTGTATGTCACTAGGCCTTAGTTCTACACGAGCTGTCGCGCCACCGAGTTTATTTATTTATTTCATGAAGAAACCACTTTTTGGACTTTTAGGGTGATTATAATGGTTAGTATGATTAAAATATTTTCCACTAATATTTTCTTTATAACATTTTTGGTGTTTCGTCTCCAGTTGTGCGGTTTTTAACCAAAGAAATTTTAAAAGATATAAAATAAATTAAATAAATAAATAAATCTAAATCTAAATCTAAATCTAAATCTAAATCTAAATCTTAATCTTAATATGTATAAATATTGTATTTCAAATTTATTATAAAATAAACCTGAACTCCCTGTAAGCTTAAATCAATGCGTAAATTACAATTTCTATAAGTACCTACACTTAAAACTCTATAAAGAAAAATACAACTCGAGCTGATTCATTAGACAAACTTTTTTCCTTCTTGTTTATAATTTCAAAATGTTCCTTCAATTATTATTATTAATTCCCATAGAATTTGACAAGTAGTTCATTCTTCCATAAATTTAACTTTCATTTTAATTCATAAATAAAATGTTGTTCGTGGCTGCTGAATTGAAAGTGCTTAAGAGGTTTTTCTAACATCATAAAATCAGCAGAAAAAAAAAAAGGATAAGGTTTAACAAATTGGGAAAATCCACACGAACATTGAGGTTGTTATTCTTGTTAGTGCTCCTTTGCCCAAGCCCAAGTCCATCAAGGAACAGGCGAACTTTAACTGGTTGTTTTATTCCTATTTCTTTTTTCAAGAGGACGTCTATATAACTTCTTATCGCATGAATGAAAAATAAGTTTTTTTTTTTTATTTTCGAAAAACGAAACAAATTCTCTCCATTCAATAAACAGCCTGGACTTTGAAAAATAAAGGATGCGAAAGCTTTAAAAGTTTGAAAATTAATCTTCAGTGATAGACCACAAGACGAACGGGATATGGAACGAAGATGGCTATAAAGGTATAGGAAAAAAGAATCTCAGAATAGTCCGAGATTTTTTTTTCCAGTCCGGTTGAAGTCCCGTTGCCTTATTGTTTTGTTCTACTGGCATAACTATTCAATAATACCTGCTTAATGAATAATTAATGCTGTTCCGGAAATGGAAAAAACGAACCCGGAACCTGCTTCGCTATTCATTTACCACCACCACAAGCACTTTCCGGGATTATCTGCAAGTGAAATTGCTCTAAGATGTGGACGACGCGACTCGCGGGAAGGAATTGCCTTAAAATATTTTTTTTTTATTTTCGCAGAGTTGGTCCAAGTGATTTTTAAACAAGAAAACATGAATAAATTTGCATTTTAAATAACTAGGGGCTGCTGCTTGTGACGCGCCCCTCTTGATGACAATTTAATTGAAACTCTATTGTCCTTATGGAAAATGGCGATGGCTATAGCGATGACGATGACGATGGGAAAATGGAAATGGAAAATGGCGACAAACAAGAGGAAGCACTCTCCAATAAAAAATAGTATAGGTATTAAAAGAGAGAAGGGGTATAGGAATAAACGACACGACGACGACAACAGTCGACGACTATACGACGTCAGACATTCAGAAAAACACTTGCAAAACTAAGTGTGTACTCGAGCGTAAGTACGCGCAAGTAAGTATATAACATTGATGTTGGTGTACGATTTAAAATAGCATTAAAGCGCAATTATGCAGATTTTGTGAATTTTCTATTTTTTTGTTTTCGTTATTTTTGTTTTTGTTTTCTATAAAGCTTCGTCTGCTTACACAGTCCATTTCATGTATTTTCAAAATGAAGTAGGACGGATCTATTGTTCGCACGTTAGGTGATGGCAAACTCGAACCAATTTAATCTAATTGAATGTGAATGCAATAAAATTAGGAATAGACATTATAAGTTTCTTCTGTTGGTGCTTACAAGCAAGTGAAATGAGTTTAAGAAAATTTGTTCCGCAAAACTAAAGTTAAACATTAGTACCTTAATAAGTTTGATGTGGTATTAAGTTGGAGATGAGACTTTTTCTAGTTTGAATTTTGGGTCAAACAACAAATTGATAAAAAAGAACATTAAACTGGTTTCAGAGATTTAATTGTAGGTGCCTAGTATTTTACTTGAAATGTTTCCATTTAAAAACCTGAGAAGTAAAGACTGTGGGAAGTTTGCATATTTGCCTCAATCTCCATGATTACGAAAATTTGCTAATTACTATTTTTTTTCTATTATTTCGATAAAGTTTAGAGCAGTTTTGAAAAATTATACCTCAAGTTTTGACTCGCATCGTATGCTGTAAGTAGGAAGAAGGAAGAAGGAAGAAGGAAGAAGGAAGAAGGAAGAAGGAAGAAGGAAGAAGGAAGAAGGAAGAAGGAAGAAGGAAGAAGGAAGAAGGAAGAAGGAAGAAGGAAGAAGGAAGAAGGAAGAAGGAAGAAGGAAGAAGGAAGAAGGAAGAAGGAAGAAGGAAGAAGGAAGAAGGAAGAAGGAAGAAGGAAGAAGGAAGAAGGAAGAAGGAAGAAGGAAGAAGGAAGAAGGAAGAAGGAAGAAGGAAGAAGGAAGAAGGAAGAAGGAAGAAGGAAGAAGGAAGAAGGAAGAAGGAAGAAGGCAGAAGGAAGAAGGAAGAAGGAAGAAGGAAGAAGGAAGAAGGAAGAAGGAAGAAGGAAGAAGGAAGAAGGAAGAAGGAAGAAGGAAGAAGGAAGAAGGAAGAAGGAAGGAGGAAGACGGAAAAGGACGAGAGGAGAAAGAAATATAAGAAAAAAGTGAAATACTGTTTTGTAAATACATAATTGCAACTAATAGTTTACTTTACACACGTTTGTAAATTTTGTAAATAGTTAACACTACACGTGTTTGTAAATTTTGTAAATACAATTGGGGCGCGATTCAACTGGGTAATGTTTGTAGGAAAAAAAATCTCATGTAGTTCTGAGCTCAAAACTAATTTATAATTAATTTTTGTATAAGCAAAATAAGCTTACCTTTAAAAAGAAAAGTGAAAAGTAAAAATCCATAAAAATATCATATATTCATATTGATTGTAGAATCCGCAATACTAGATCCGCAGTGATTTTAAATACCATGTTATTTTCATGACAAATGAATAAAGAGAAAAGAGAGCACTGCACTAAAAACCACTGCAGATTCAGTATTGCGGATTCAATAATCGACAATTTTATATGCGAAATCGGCAGCAGTGTACTCAAAAAGTGACAAAAATATGGTGGCTAAGTACATAATTTATTTACGTGTCTGTTTCTTTATAAGAATAGCCGAGGTCTAGCTACGTGGCAAGATCCGCTCCTTTATTCGGAGAGCTGAGCAGAGTTACATGAGCATGTCATCGCTTCCGTGGCGGACATCCCAACCCTACCTACTCGACTCCTGCTTTATCCAAATCCTCTTCCTACCTTTTTTCTCCATTTCTTTCTTCTAATCCCTTTTCACTTCCTGCTGTATCTACTTCCAATTCCATCCCATTGTCTCATATCAAAATTCTCGACTTAAAATCATCTTAAGTCCATTTTTAACATTTTTCAGGATAGCAAAAAAACTCTTCAAAAAAGCTTCCCAAAAAACATTTTGTATGTGCAAAGAGTTTTTACAATTAATTTTTTTAAAGATAAAATTTTATGAAATATTACTTAAATCTGTTGTACAAAAATATTGTTAATACTTTCTGAGTTATATGGCAAACTATGACTTAAGATAGTTTGCCTATGTATAATTTTTTTTTATGAAAACATCTTATGTGAACATAAGATTATTTGCCTTTCCTCACTTTTCCAGAATTTTATGAAGTATTTTATCTTAAGTTGACTTAAGTGTGATTTTTTTTTCGGTGTGTGCGTGGTAAAGTATCTTAAGTCAACTTAATATGTTTTCTCTTTTTCACAATTATAACAAACTCTCAAGGTTATATAATCTTAAGTCTACTTAATTATGTTATGTTCGAAAATGGCATAAGAACAAAAGATAAAATATCTTAAGTCCACATAAGATATTGTATTCCATCGAATTTTTCCATGAATTTGTTAATTCGATGGAATACAATATCTTGTGTGGACTTAAGATATTTAAACTTTTGTTATTATGCCATTTTCGAACATAAGATGAATTTTCTTCCTTAATAAAAAGGAAAACGAACGAGATAGAAGAATGATAACTTGATAAGACCGAACTGTGCGCAGCTCTGTATTGGTAAAAGGGTTCATTTTAAACAAAGGCAAATTATCTTAAGTTGACTTAAGATCTTTTGCCTTTTCAGTCTAGAATTACTCGATTTAGTATTGTATAATTTAAAAACTTAAGACAAAAAAAATATTAAGTAAATAAATCAAAAAATAGGCTATAATGACTCAATATTAATAAACTTTATCTTCGACTGTTCCTTTTGCAAATACAATATGAAATTTTATATAAGAACGATGGAAGCATAGCTTCCGAAATGCATTTAAGTAAATAAATAAATAAAATAAGTGCTTTTAAGTTATTTAAAATAATATCTTTTATTTATAAGAACGAGTTCAAATTTAATTTACTAAAAAAATATATTCCATTGGTCAATTTAATTTGTTTTCATTTCGGTTTTTATCGATTCAGATAACATTTTTCTATATATGGGAGTTTTAATGCTGTGAAATTGATTAATTTTTCTGCACGATTTCAAATAAAAAAAAGCAAAATAATCATTTTATAGTATTGAAACTAGAACGAGGATAAACCTACCTACGGATGAACAAAAAAAAAACACCGAAGAAGAAAAAAATAACAAAAGCATAAATTGGAAAATTGAAAACACACCGTCCGGTCCATGCGAGTCCACATGAAGACTATATAAACGGACATGAAAACAGAGAACACATTAAAACTAATTACGTATCCTCATCTAAAACGGATTTGCCCGAAGGGATTTAGAAGCACAACACATTATATATATATAGAACTCATTTTGTAATTACCACGTTGCAGAAAATTTTACCCTCGATTAAAAGAAAATGGGGTCATCATTATCATCGCAATTTTCAAAACTATTACATTGTCATTTGAGTTCAAAGTATTTTTGTTGTTGTCATTATTCAGCTTTTTACTTGGTATTTAGGAGAAGTATTTATTTGGTGTAAAAGAATATACAATTGCGGACGTTTAAAACAAAAAAGAACTTACCCACAATTTAAAGAGAACCTGGGGATATAGATGACTTAAAACATGCATGCTTTCAATAGGTATGAAGGGACCTACAATTTTCTGCCGAATCCAAACGGCTATAGCGAAAACTTATACTTTTTCATGGCAAGAGATGACCTTGGAGGATTTACCAAGTCTTCGCAAGAGGCAGTAGCCCGTGAAAAAATATTTCTGTTTTTAGGTGGTATAGGCTGGGAATCGAACCCAATACCTTCGGCGTAACAGTCCTATGCACTAACCATTTTTTCCACGGTCTACTACAAATAGAAACCCGTTTGGTTTTGACAAGTTGATTGCTTTAATTTAATTTTATTTTTATGTATGACCAAAATTTAAGATAAATTTTAAGTTCGGTGAATTTATGAAATAAAATTAAGTTTTTTTTTTGCTTCAATTTTAACCGAACTCTTGAACATTATTGTGAAAGTCATTATTTTCCTGATATTGTTTTATTGAGTCACTCCTTTGATTGAAACTTGTGAGACGATACTGTCATCATCAAAGAAAGTTTTTCTGCCAGATTAAAAAAAAAATAAAGAAAACGTGTCTCATATACTCTCTTTTAATCCAAAAGGTTGTTCTGGTATATTAACGCACACTAAAACGTTTTTTTTTTTTATTTTTTTTTCTGAAAACTAAATATAACAAGTTAAAGGATCCTTTTCAAAGGAATTTTACAATTAAGCGCCAATTATACTGTCATTTGTCGTCGCGTCGCGTGCATGAAGGAACAGATATATTCTACTTAGCAGACACATTTTATAACCAAAATTATATATACACACCGACAAAAAACAACTTGTCGGATAGTTGGATATAGGTATATGGCGTAGCAGAAGAAGAAGAAGGAAAGGTAGCAATAGTGTCAGAAGGAAAGTCACACGTGAAGATGCTAGGAAGTTGGCTGCCATCAGGTGACTAATTAAGAACATGGCATACGTTAGACTCTCAGGATAAGGAAGAGAATATTATAACATCTAATTATTTCTAAGAAAAATAATTATAAATGAGGATATATGGGCGTTTGTGTTGTGTGTTGTGAACGTAATAGGTTTGCTCTAAATGTAAGTATCTTACCTATACACCTGGTTATGAAAATTGTTAATTAAAAATCGTTTATGAATTCCACATCAGAATTATACATACTTCTAGGAAGGAAATGTGATTTACGTGTCATTAATGAATACTTAAAACGTTAAGTTGAAGCCAATGTCTATAAGGATTATGAGTGCAAAAAAAATGTCCCATTGATAAGAGGGAAGTAAAAATAGTCCGTCGTTGTATTAATAATCATACATAAATTATTCTACATTCTATAACGTCTTTTTAATGAGCAACCATTTTAAAAATTAAAATACAAAATAAGATTTACGTTTAAAATATTATTCCTTTTAAACTGTGTAATGTGTACTAGGAAATAAAATAATATATTTCTAGCGATTTTACTATTTTCCTCAGTGGTTTTTAAAACGTTTCGTATGCATAGCTTTTTTCTTGATATTGAGGTTAGCTTGTTGTATTTCATGGTAATCCAGAAGAAAGTAAATAGACTTAGATAGTTGAGTTTTTTTCCCCTTATTGACCGCAAAAATCGTAGTAAAAATTTTAAAACAAAAAATAAAACAACGTTTTCATTAAAAATACTTAAAACTTTTATTTAGCACGAATGCATTTCGGTTCTCAGCTGCGGAACCATCATCAGCGGGCGACAATTAAACAAAACTACAAAGAGATTAGGTGTGGGTTTTCATTATCTGGATCATATATGTGCGCTGCTATTGCCTTGTCTATCTCTTTCTTTTTCACGGATCGAAGATGTTCGTTGAATCTAACATCAGCAGCTCTTCTTTTGAAAAAGTTAACCGGGGGAAAGGTATCTAATTCCAACTTGTGGCTATTCCGAGGTAAAAATAAGTGAGCCCGCTAATTACTTGAAAGTAATGGCAGGAATCTAAATCCACCCCACACTTCACTAAAGCAAGAACTGAGTAATAATACTGGGTTCTTTTTTTTAGAACCAAAAACCTGAAGTGAAGTGCAGTTAAGTTGGTACAAACCGAAATCAGCTATTAAAACTTACCCTTGCTCCTTTAATTCGAAAACTCGAAAACAAGAAAATCATGAGTCGATGAACTTTGAATTGACAAAATTACTTACATCCTCTTGTTATATTTTCTGCTGCGTCATAGTGTGAACTATAAAATCAACTCTTGTGAGGCACGAAAAAAAACATAAAAACCGGACTCATTAGTCTACTTTGTTGTTGCTTCAATGGGTGGAATTTTGAAATTGTTGTTGTTTCAATGTATTTTGAGGCGCCTGAAAGTTTCAAATGTAAACACGATGACACTCACCACTCCGGACTCAATCTTCCCATTGTAAACAGGATCTTGGGCGGCTATTTATGTAGGGTGCTGAATATTGATTTATATGTGTTAGATTTCAATTTAAGGTACTGATAGCAGTTCGGTAGTGCGTCGGCGGTCAATAATTCAAGTAAATCCACGTAGGGGAATTAAGTTTTAACGTATAAAGCTTCGTTTCAAAGATTTGGTGTGGTTTTATCGAATCATCGGTTCATATTTCTTAATAAATGAAGCCAGCCAAAATGTTACATTCAATTTGTGTCCATTATGCCCCCATAATAACTGTTCCCTAAAATAAAATAAATCAAAAAAATGTGAGTGCCGAGATTAAGATGTATAAACATCAATAAACGTATTACTTGAAAGATTCACGTTTTTAGTAACCCTACCATATTTACTTATCAAAAATTATAAATTAACAGAACTCTTGGGGCAATACCTTACATCGTAAAAAGATTCCAAATAATTAGATAATGAGAGTTAAAAAATTGAAGAGAATTTCGTCAGAAATATTAAATTCTTTGAATAAATTAAACAAAAATCAAAAAAATTCCTTATATTTTTTTATGAACTTGATTATCAATTTAAACTAAACATCACAAAAAAAGATTATTAAATAAAAGTTTATAAAAACTTAAAAAAATAAAAACATGATAAAATATTATGATGGAAGTGGAGCAAGCAAATTTTTCGAATTACTGAGTTTTCGGAATAATAAAAATAAAATATTTATTATTTTGTATTGTACATTAAGATATAATTATTATGGATTGACATAAAAAAAAAAACATCAATATAGCCACCCTTTTCAACTATACATATTTATAATTTAAGCATATGTTTATAATACTGTATATTCCATACAGAAATAGATATAGAAAAGACAAAAATGTAGTTCCATCTATATGTACGTTCCAAAATAAAAAAAAAAAAATATATGAAAATAATTTATAATTCCACCGCTTCTGCCGAAGGGTATTTGCCACTTTCAGGAAGAAATAAAAATCAAATTTTGTTGCTACTTGTTAACAAAAAAAAATATACTTCTAGCAAACAGTGACAGACGATTAAAATGAGCATGAATGAGTCGCATTTACTTGCTAGAACTTTAGTTTTACTTGATCTTAAGTAGGTATATTCATTATTATCAAGTTAAAAAAATGAATTTCAAATAACTTATATCTCCCTATTTTTGATCATTAAACATTTAGGAATTTTTTTGAAATAACTACAAAAGATATTTTTATTTATTATTTAATTTAAATCGGTTTAAGCCAATAATGAGAAAGTCGAAAACTACCAAATGCGGTAAATCGTACTAATTTCAGCTCACGCAGTGATTAAAATAAAATTTTCATCAATAGTTAAGGTTATAACCTGAACAGTGTTAAAAATGCACTAGGTGTCGACTTTCAAAAACATAAGTCGATGTTTTTGAAAGTCGCTATTTTGAGATATATTAAGTTTAGTATTCAAAATAATTTTTATTTCGTTTAAGTTAAACAATACTATTTACGACCGTTTTTGAAAAAAAATGTCAATTTGATGGTCAAATGATCGCCATTTTTGACGCAGATATTGCTATCGTTAAATATGCAATTGCCCTTACGAATTCTAGGTGTTTTCGGAATAAATCTGTCAATTTGTCAAATTTGGAGGAGTGGGGGTGAAATTCTCTCAAAGAGAAGCAAAACTGTCCGAAAATACACGATTACCATAAACCAAAATATTTACAAGTTTTTAAACGTCAACAAAAAGTAAACAAAAGCAAAAAAGTAAACAAAGCTACAATATTGAAATTTCCATTATAATGATGAACAAATTAAAATTAACATTGGAAATATTTAAAATTGGAAAAAAACACACTAAACAGAAACATCACGTAATTTTTCATTTTTTAAACCTGAATTCTATGAAGAAATCATAACTACAGTAGATAGAATTACAATAAATTAAGGTACACTTCACAAACAAAGTTTCTTGAATTACCTAAATATTTTATTTATTAATTTCTTTTATCAAAAAGTTCACTTCTTATAGTAAAATACTTCAATTTTGTAAATTAACTAATTAAAAACTCCACTTCTACCAAGATATAAGAAAAAGTAAACAACAGCCATTTTCTATTTTTGTTGTTGTTGTTGTTGTTGTTATTTGTCTTTCAAACTGGCTTCTGACAGAAAACAGAACTTACCATTTTCTGTCTGAAGAAATTTCTCGGGTAAAAACTGGCAAGAAGGGGAAATTATTTTTCCGCTCATGAGCATTCTCTCCTGCCAGAAACTACCCAAAAATTTGCGTGCGCGAACACCTTTGGACTAAATCTGGTAGAAAATGGATTTTGGGTAGTTCGTGGTGCGTAAGCGAACTAGTGGGGCGGCTTAGTTAAATAATTGTACACTTTGTGATAAAAGCATCAAATTTTGTTCATTGTTGGTAAATTATATGAATACTATTTTAAGGTATTGGGTCACTTGAAAATCCCCCCTCTTTAGGTGGGAGGGGCAAATTAAAAAAAAAAAATACCTTAGATTAAAAAAAAATATTAAAAAACTACGGCAACACTTACAATATCATGATATACCTTTTTTTTAAATTCAAAAACCCATTCTTCAATTCTGTTTTCAAATTAAGTCTTTTAGTGCTTAGTTTTGAATTATTTTCAAACTCAAAATTTTGAAAATAAAATTCAAAAAAAAAATGTAGGCATTATAATTTGCTTTCTTCAAAATTTTACGTCATTAAATACTGATTTGCTTTATAATTTTCGAGACTCTTATTAAATTTTAGTCGAGTTCTTAAAACCAGTTTTAGTTTTAGGAGTCATTTAGTTTTTTAGAAAATTGAAAATTACCAAAAGTATTTTTTTTTTAAATATTTATACCGTCATTTTTGAACAAAAACAATGGATTTTGACTTTCTTGTTTAGATTATAAAACTAGTTCAATAATAAGACCCACTATAGTTTGGGTAGTTATGAACTTTTAATGTTATTTAGATTAAAAAAATGCAAATTACCACAACCACGCCCCATACGCCCACTTTTTTGCAGACGTTATTAAACTAACTTCCTGATAAACAAGAGACATGATGATCAAAATCATTAAGGTCATTTCTACCCCCACTGATTACCTATTTTTCCAGAACGGTCGAAGTTTATTCTAAACTTGGTGCGAGAAGAATTTTCTTAGAACTCAACATTGCTTAATGTTAATCATAACCTTCTCCCGTCAACGGTTACCCTCAACCCCTATTGGTCCTTCCAATAATTTAGTCCATTCGAGACCTTGGAATTATTTGTTACAGTGAGCTTAACTTTCGCTCCCATCTTGATCAAATAATTAACAAGTCCAATTCTTCAGTCGGCTTCCGCTGCCTTCCGTAGCCCAAAAACATCGACCCCATAGGAAGATCGATTGAAATTGATCAATTTGCACAAGCATCAAAAACCTAGAGAAGTCGCTGATGTACTCTTGGTACAACAACTTTCAACTGTGACTCTTGATTCACCCATTTTATTGGAAATGATGTCGATTTTTTGGAATGTCATAATAACGTTCGAAAAATCCCTTTTTCCCTTTAAGCTTATTTTAGATGTGAAATTCCCACAAAAAAGGATAAATTCCATGAAAATAGAAATTCATATCACCCAAAATTAATTTTTTATATTATAACGGCCAAATTTTAAAATGTTAAATTTTGCACATTTCAATCGTGTTAATTAAGAAAGTTCATGTTTATAATCAGTTGCATTTACAAATGTGGTTCAACCTTCGTTCAAGAATTTAACTCGGTAAATTAACTGATGTTTAATGGCTATGGATTATAGAACCACCGTTGAACCTCATTTAATCCGCCGAAATCAGTCGACTAAAATTGCTGAAAAATGGTTTAAATTTTTGTACAACTGGCCCTTATAAAATCTGAGGCCACGCCGCGCCGTATGACGTGTTGGGAATAAATTGGGAATCTACTTATTTATTAAGGCTATAGTGGTACAGACAGATAGCCAAACAGACAGATCGATTTGTGAGATTCACCTTTTTCGTCTTCCAATTGTCATCGTAATGTCAAAATTGAACAAAATCTCGAGTTCTATAATTTTCATAAAATGCATTACTTACCATATAGAACCTTTAAAACGCAAGTAAAAAGAGAAGGTGGTATAATAGAATGAAAACACCAACAACATCCTCATCATCAGCATAGAAAACTCTATTATTTCTGGATCCTGGCACAACGACATCGATTGCCAAGTTCCCTGTCGGTAAATTATTATTAAATTCCAATCAAGTCATACACAAACCCAAACACCTACATACATTATACAACGCCGAACTAGCAATGTACAGGAAGAGTGCCTTAAAAAATAATAACCTTTCATCCTGGACAGTGCTGAATTTACTAATAACTAGCGCCTTCTTAATTGTTGAAAAAAAAAAAAAAAAAAAAACAAATTCCATTTCATCTTAGTTTAGCTTTAAATAGATCAAGAAAATCTTGATGTTAGTTAGTTTTATTTATTAATTTTGTTTTTAAGTTTAAAATTTCAGAAGAGATTTTTTTAAATTCCCCCTCATCATTCCTAGGCAAGTTCAAAAAAATGAGTTCTCAGAGATCTACCACTTACGAGGCTTGGTTGCGGAAATATAGGGCAAACATTTTAATTTTTAACTGTTTTCAATGTTTAATATTTTGAAATAATTCAAAATTTGTAAAAAATTTTATGCAAATTGGCCCCAGACGGAAAGGAAACATTTCTGAAAGGGCTATATCAATTGTTTTTGATCCGGCACTGATCTTTATTTATGCGAGTATATGACATTGGGACGATGCATAATAAATTCATGAGGAAATTTATTTTGATTTGTCTATGCAAAGGTAGTCGACAGGACGTATAGATATAATATACAGATTCTAGGACCTAGGTCCTTATTATTGGTTCACTGCTATTGTTGAGAATAAAATAAAATGCATGGCGGATATAGAATCAAGTTTGTTTGTTGGTTTTATTTTTGTTTTTGTTATTTTTGTTGTTGTTGGTTGGAAAAATTAAATTTTAAATTAAATGAAGCTTTAAACTGGTTTTGTATTTATGGAAATTCAAATAAATCGAAATTTCTAGGGTATGGCTATTTTGATAATATTAAATTCTCTCTATATAATTCGAAAAACGAAAAAAAGAGAACGTCATTTCTATTTTCGATAAATCCACTATGGGATGGATTTTACGTTTCTAAGAAATTTTAATTCGAGATTTTAATTAATCTGTCATCACGCTATTAAAAATTACGATGATATAGAATACGAAAAATAGATGCTTAACAAAAGCTTTGGTCGTTTTTTAGAATTAGGTAGGTACCTCTGTTTTTTTAAATAGTATAACTTCAACGACTTTAAAAATAAATTGTCAAGGAATCGTTTTGATTGGTACTTGCTTTTGGATTTTCACCTGCTCTAAAGGGCAAGTATTGTTTGCGTTGAAAAGAAAATCGAGATTCCTATCAAAATTAATACTTCGATTATCGAGAAGTCCGAAAAAGTTGGTTTTGACATATCGACTGTCCGTCGTCGGTCTCTGTGCGCACACTGTAATTTGAACTAGAGCCAAAACGGGTATATAGAATAACATAACATAGTTAGTCAAAATTAAGCACCTCAAGAAATAAAAGCATTAAAAATCGACTCTGGCCATGTAAGACAAATAAAAATAAATTAACTCACTTCAAACCGATAAGAAATAACAAGTCTTCCCAACAAATATGGTACAATATTATTCTGTTGCCAGAATCGTTTTGCTTTAATGCTTTTCCTGCCTTATATTTGCCCCCAGATGACGATAATGGAAGTCCTTTTTATTTATTTCAATATCCTTCTGGGGGTCATGAAACAAAAAACATAAATACGTGAAAGTAAACCTGGAAACGCACGATTCCCTGCAATCCCAAAGTGAATAAAAACGTATATGTAGGTAGGTATTGGTGAAACAGAGTGTGTATTATGAGAAGTAAACTTTATATCAACATCATATACTAAAATAACTGAAATGGGCAAACAAATTGTATAATATGTGTATTAAGAGCACGAATGTACAAACATACACATATAAAAACAAAAATAAGGACCTCATATATTATTTGCACAATTATCCTTTGTGGGTTTTGTGTCCTTGTTGTATGTATTTGATATAAATAAAATTCTTTGCCTCTGGAGATTTGTGGTTTTTATGTGATGAAAGTTATGATGTTTGCGCGCAAGGATTCAAAACAAATGTAAATACAAATTTTAACGTTAATTTGCAGTTAGGATTTGATGGATTTGGTTTGTTTTTTTTTTTTAAAGGTTTTGTGTTTATTTTTTTGAAACTTTGTTTAACAGTTGTTGAGCAATTTTATTTTTTTAATACTTCATTATATTCTGAGGAACACTGAATAATAAGATCAATAAACAACGTTTTTTAACTGTTTTTTTCATTGTCTCAATAAATGTTGTGTTTTAAAAATTTCTATTCAATAAACAAATTGTTTGTTCAGTTTGATAAATGTGTTTATTAGCGCAATAAACAAGTTATTTAATGTCAATAAAATTTTTAATTGATTTTAACATTGTTTTATTATTGTAGACAGTACAATAAATGTTTATATTATTATATTTAACTTGGTATTGGGCGAAGGTATTATTTATTCTCCCAATAAAGTCCTTAAAAGGGTAAAAAAAAACCCATTGTAAAACCAAATGCATTTTTCAAATTTTGTTCGATGCATAGTGGAGAAGAGCAAGACTTTACTTGTTATTTAAGATTTTTAGAAGATCCGTTCCTTTTATTTTAAAATAAAGACACATTTATTATAGCTTCCTTTTTTTCATAGAAAACACCACTTTATTGTAAATAGTTAAGACACTGTTTTTTTAAAAAGTGAGTCATAAGGATCAAGTTTCCCCAAACCAGAAGAAACTTGTTTCCCCCCTCCCCCCTACGGGAGTTGAACCCTAGTTCAAATTCGCCATATATTTAAATTTTCCTGAGTAAAAACATCGTTAGTTTTTTTTAACGAGTAAATTTATTGTTTCAACGAAAATTTATTATTTTTATAAAAAAAATGTAAATTTAAATATGAACTTAAAAATAAAGGAACAAAACATTTTGTTCTTAAAACTATTTGATTTGGAATAATGGCAGTGATTTGGGGGGGGGGGGGAAACATCACACACACTTGCTGTATGCCCTGAAAGTTGGATTTTTTTAATAATATCAATTTGAGACACTTCGCTGATATCCCGGGATGAAGTATCCCAAGATCGAGGGGATCAAGTCTTCCAGTTTGGGTGAAATATAGCAATTTATTTTACGCACATGATTTAACTTTATTTGACGTTGAGTCCGCAGCTTTTGGACCAGTTATTGAGGATGTTTGTATAAGTTGTAGATTTTTCCCTGAGGCCATTATTACAATGTCGTCAGCGTAAGCCACAACTTTTACACCACTAAGATCAAGTTCAACAAGGATCTGGTTAACTACAAGAAGCCGAAGCAGGGGAGATAATACCGCTCCTTGTGGAGTACCTATACATGTTCTCACCTTTGGCTTGCTGTGACCCATTTCTTCATTTACAAATCTTGTTTGAAGTCTAGGGCTTGTCGAATAGCACTGTTTTCAACATTATTGAAGGCCCCTTCTATATATAGGAACGCTCGAAGTGTAAATTTATTGAATTGAAATGATTTCTCAATTATGCCGACCACTTCATGAAGTGCCGTCTCAACAGATTTGCCCTTCATATAAGCATGTTGGGCTAGCGAGAGGATATTTCCATCTAAATTTACGCCAGGTTGCTCTTTTTGCATAGGTTGTTCTATTTTTGTACTCATTTTTACTGATCTTGAAAAGATCCCAGTCAGTAGGTTCGTTACTATGTTTTACTCTAGTGAAGAGCATCCTCCAGTTATTCCTACGGACGGACAACTCAGTGGACCACCACACCATACATGTGCAACCGCGTCGCAGCCTCTAAGGAGATCCCACCCACTCTTACCTGCTGCTGCCGCTAGATCATCAAAGGCCGTTGACAGCGCAGCAGAGGGAACTAGTTCATCACCTGGCAAGTAAATACAAGCTAAGATCACATTTCACTGTCGTCATGTGTCTACTACAATGTGGAGATAAGAGGAATACATTTATGTCTTTTTTCCTTGATTAAAAGATCAGCTGAAACTCGTGCTCTACCTAGAAAAACCCTCTTCAATATTATTATCGATGAACAGAGCAAAAAGTAAAGGACTCAAACTGCAACCTTTGCCTCAGTCCTCAGAACTTGTTCAGAAATTATGTATCAAAGGAAAACTGCGGAAGTTATTGAATTATATAAAAGTTCTAAGATATTTCCAAACTTTGTTGTGCCTCCTTTGTTGTACAGCTTTAGTATTAGTGCTTTTCCATATAGAGTATCTAATGCTGCATTAAAGTCAATGAAGAGAGCGCAGAGCATCTTTTTCAGCTATGTTGGTTAGTAAATAGATATGGTCTATTGGCGAATAATTTTCCCAAAAGCCAGCTTGTGACTCACTCAAGAAGTTTTCACTCTGGACCCAGTTGTAAAGCCGTTTAGATAACATTTTAACAAATATTTTCATTCAGGAATTAAGCAACGATATCCCTTTATTGGTCTTGTGAATAAAAAAAAAAAGTTAAAGCTTTTTTTGGAGGAAGCTAAAGCCAACTAGCCATAGCTTTTGCTAGTATGTAAAGCTAGACCTTTCTATAGCTTAAGTTCTGTTTTATGTGGATAAAAAAATGATAACGCTAAATAGATTTTGCTAGAAAATTCTAGTTTAAGCTTTGTAATTTAAACTGTCCGTTTTTTATTCACATGTTCCGACTAGGTAGCTTTAGCTAAAACTGTTCACATATATACCGAAAGGAAGGTTGTTTTGGATTTTGTATTGTATTGGTTTCGGGTAAAAAAATAATATAAATAAGCTATGAAAATCCTCATCACTAACTTCCAACCGTTTTTTCTTAGCTAAAACTAAATGAATTTAGAGTTGGCTATTTTGAATAGCTATGACTAGAAAACATCTTTAACTAGCTATAGCTTAAGGTTATTCTTATTCACCAAAAATCTAGCTTTTACTTACAAATCCAAGTTTTAGCTTTAGTTTTTTTTTATTCACACGGCCCTATAGTTAGCTGGAACTCTGTTGTTACCCTTTTTGAACATGGGACATATAAGAACTTCTCTAAAATAGTCTGGTTGTGTACTAGATTCTACCATAATCTGTAGCCTTTGATTAAACTTTCTATATAAAGAGAAAAGTGCTGAATGTGTCAATTTCTTGGGGTATTCCATTTGATCCCGGAGACTTTTTGTTTTGGAGTTCTCTCAATACTATGTGTGCCTCTAAACATGCCTCTAAACCTCGTCGTTCTAGATATAAGGTTTTGCAAATTAGAACGATGTAGTGAAATTATCTTTCGTTAATGTCATAAAATGTTAGACTACTAATTCATCCATTTTTAAGTGGTTTATTAGATACGAGCAATATCTGAAGAGTATATTTGTCTCTTCTTTTTTACCTGACACCATTGGATAATCGATCACTTACAATTATATAAATGTGAAATATATAACTCTTATAGTCAAAACTGAGATATGGTAAGCACTGCTTCAAATGCACTCAACCATAAAACACTTTCATTGAAATTCCGCTCCTATGTAAATTCGATAACTGTAGTAAATAAAACAAAAATGAATCTTCATCGAATTATAACTAATGCATGGTAATTTGTATTTTCTATATTCTTGCAGATGATGAAAACTCTCACGTCCATGCCATACTCACAAGTGATAACCTCCTCGATGGGACCATCGAAACTAGTTCCGAACAATTTTACGTAGAACCATCACATCGATATTCAAAGGATCTATCGGCGTCCGGTGTCCATTCGATTGTGTATAAGTTAAGTGATGTGAACATGCCCCTGTCGTCGTCACCGTCGTCGTCATCATCGTCGTCGACATCGCCTGCATCAACTACTGATGCAAAGAAATCTGCTGCTGCATCAGCATCCTCGTCGCATACAGGAGCAGCATCGGAACATTGTGCCAGTGAACGATTACGACGCAGCATGCTCTTGGATGACTTAAAACGACGAAAACGAATGCCTGCCAAGTTGAAGCTCGAGGATATCTTCTCAAGCGTTGACAATAGCAATAAAGTCGATAACTCAAATGATATATCGATTTCGCATAACCGCCGGAAGAGGTGGCTTCCGGATGAGGTGAGTCTAAGTATTGTGTAGTATACACCTAGAACCTGCCGTGTGCTTTTTTACCTTTTGTTTTTTTTTTTTTTTTGAGTGTGGGTTGGTACATAGGTACTGTGGTGGTACCCTTGTATTGTGTCTCTTCTGTGCGCCATCCCATCGGATAAAGTCAAGGATTCATTTCCTTTTTCGATTTCACTGTCTGCCAAGGAACGGTTGGAGAGCTGGGGTTAAATCGGTTAAGTTATTTTAGTCGCACTTTTGCCTTGGGGCGTGGTGGCTGAGGAAAAGGGAAGGTAAATCACGTGTAGTTTTCAATACGAAAGGATGGTACCGGCTGAATGAATTCCTGTTGCTGCTTGTATTGCATACCAGAGGTAACATTCTTCAATGAATATACAATACATATAGGTACCTTTACCAAAATAGATACAATTGGATTCGAAATGATTGAAGGATATCTTCATTCGCACTGTCGACGAATACAATTATTATACTTTTTTCTCAGGCATGAGGAGCAAATCTGAAATGGTTCTATTTCCATTTCCGGAACAGCAAACTTTTAGTCGTGCATCGTGCTCTTTTTTACTCAACGGATATTGATTGGGCGCTGCTGTGAGAGGCTGTCATTATTACTTTATTTCTATGTCAGTCTATTTTAATGGGATGGGAAGGAAAAACAACGAATGTTTTTCACCTTTCAAACAGGATTTTAGTCGTGTTGAGTGATTGTGAGTTAGAAGGAAGTGTATAAATGTGGATAATGTTAATCGAGTAGAAGATGTTTCCGTTTGAAATGTTGGTAGATCCTTTCAACTTGTGTATTTATAGTTGTTCCTTGTGAATAATAATTCGGGTATTAGCGAAGAAAGTTTAGTGTTGGTTTTTCGACTCTTGAACCAGGCTTTCTTGGTACACATTAGTTTGTTAAGTCAGTATTCATCTTTCTAAATTTTAAATTAGAAGATTAATATTTTACCACAGAAGGCAGGATTTTTGACTGAATAAAATGATTGAATAATGCGGTGAAATGTCCTTAAAATTATTTTAATTTTTGTTTGTCTATATTATTTCTTTTTAGCATATCACAGAAGATAGAAATCCATCACTTCCACTCGATCTGGATGTACCATACAACGATGATTATAGTATTTTAAGTCACGATACAAGTAGTAGTAATGAGGATGTCTCTAGGACATCTGCCGACATTAATCGAAGCTCCCCACCTAGGGAAAAGTTGCCCGACCAACAAGAAGTCACATGGCGCAATAATGTGCCCATCTATTCAACCTCCAATCGCAATCGCAACATCATTGTGAGCAACTATGATCCTAGTAGTGATATTAGTAATAATACAATAATTAATTTCAATGCAAATAATAACATTCGAAAGACATTTACCAAACACAAGAATATCCTTGTGAGTAGTTTCAATAATCGCAGTTTGGATGATTCATTGTCAGCGTCATCTGATGGTAATTTTATAAATAATTTTTTCAACACCAATTGGACGACAATGTTTGGTGGAAGCAGCACAACCAATAGTGGTTCTGGTTCAGGTGCAGGCTCATCATCTTCACGTCCAAGTCATAAGACTCATGTGGAGATCATAACGAAGAATGGAGCAACCAAGAAGCCAAATATCATAGTGAACAATTATAATCCAGATGTGGTTATGTCTCAGAATTATAATGGAATGATGAGCAGTCGACCATCAGATATGCACGATTCTGCTGGGAGTAATGCTGCTGCACGAGCGATGTACGATAGGAAAATCACATGCATGCTCTATCTACAGGCGGATCATACTTTCTTCCAGAAGATGGGATCTGATGAGTCGAGCATTGAGGCCATAACGAGACATGTTCAGAGAGCAAATTCAATCTACAAAAACACCGGTAAGATAAATGATAATTATTTTTGATTCAAAATTTCTTTTAACGGCCGTTAGTCCGGCGATCTCACTTGGACTCATCAGTTGACTAGTTAGGGCCTTGTCAATACGCAATTTTTTTAAGTTCAGTTCATCTTACATAGATTTCATGACCAATATCTAGTGTGGACTTTATCCAATAAGGCTAGAATTACCAATCATTAAATTGGAGGTTTTTTGTTTTTGTTTTTTGCCCGAGGCCTGGTATTATAACTAGGTATTATTATTAATTACATGTATGTATGTATTATAGGAATCTTCCTTTCTTGCAAATCCTTGTTGAGCCTCTTGTCCGTACATAAAGCCTTCACAGTTTGCTATTCGGGATCGCAGTTGACTTCCTGATCAAAATCAGATTTTTTCTTATATAAATTTATTTAGAGGGGGGGAGAGGGATAAGAAAGGGACCGTCAAAAGTTCAAAGAAATATTGGACGGGTTCGAGATATACCATTGAACAATTTCTCAACAGACTCTCTGTTCCGAAAAGAGCTGGTGTTCTTGAAATTTGGAGAGGTTCCTTTGTTGAATCGTACGTGACCATCTTCATCATCCTTAATTGCAGTTATCCAAGAACTGGTACATATTGATTATAAAGTCAGACAACTTGCTTTAGTGAAAACATCTTTGCAACTAATTTGACACCGCTTTATTTTTTCCTGTGAGTTTCCCTGATATCGATTTATTTCTATAATTGCCCTAAAAGACAAAATATATACCTAAATTATTGCTCGAACATTAACAATGCTGGAAAAGGGTGCATACAAATTTAAAAACAAAATGCTTTGGCAGCGCAAGTGCATAGACTCTGGATAGGGCGCCATTTTAATGGCATCTTCTTTAAAACCACGTAAATTAAAATTACTTATACCTATTGTACTTGTATTGCATCAGTTGTTTGGGTTTTTCCGTTGATATTTACCTACTATATAGTTTTTGTTTTAATAATAAAACTGTATTTACTTACTTAAGGTGGCGCTATACCAGGGCCTCAACCAACATTCTTCTTCCAGCCATTTCGGTCCTTAGCTAACTGTCTCCACTTTTGCATGCCAAGTTGATTGTGGTCTCCTTCTATTTTCGTGCACCACATGAGTCGGGGTCTTCATCTACTGCGCCGCCCTTCGCGGTATCCGTTAAACCCATTTTCTTCGTCTCCGCTTCAATACTCCCCAAAAAGCTATTGACATCACTCATTGTTCTTCTTATGACATCACTCTTTGTTCTTCTTATTATGTCAATATCATCATCATATGCGAGTTACTGTATACTGGCCTTAGAAATATTGTGCTTCTGATGTTGATATCAGAGTTCTCCACTATTATTTGATGTTAAAAAAGTCGCATGACATCGCATTGCCTTAAATTTATATGTTCAAACATTTTAAAGCAGAACCGGCATATGTATCTCTCATTCAAAAAACATGCAACACAATAAATTTTGTATTTATTTGGAGTGATGATTGATATGGTGTCAATCTATAATATAAAAATAAAACAATTAAATTGATACCATGTCAAGTATATTTATTCCCAGTGCCTGTCGGCTGTCTGTAAATTTTATACCACTCAATTCTTCCACAATTTTCCATCATAAACCGTTGATGAACATTATATGAATTTTTCTTCCAGCAAAAATAACAACAAAAAATAAAGAGGAAACAATTCAATTAATAAATACCACCAATCCCAATCCAACCATTACATTGCACACGCGGATCTCCATTAAAAACTTATATTATTGCAAATTCTTCTGTATTCAAAGGACATCGGATTTAATGACAGGATTCTACCAACCTATACGACAGCACACTTCCTATCATAGCATAATTTACTCCATATTCTGGTATATGCACAATGCCACCATCACCACTATCACGGTGTCATATTGCACATTGTTCCATCCCATGAAGATGAGGAAGACATCGTAATGTTATGGCAACCGACCGACCGACGACGAAACGTCGCTATTACATTCATAGCTTCGATTTGTTTTCCGTTTAAAATCTCAACCTTTCCTGAATTCTGATATATCTGCCCGACCCGACCCGAACCGACTCAATACGTTTACTTCCAACCGACCACCAATCTACTCTCGTTTGACTCCACTTGAGGCTGCAGTAAAATTTGTCAATCCCAGGCCAAAGGATAAACTTTTGCAATTTCAATAAACTTCAGGTTGAAGTTTAATTGAAACGCATGACAGGAGTACGAGTTCATGAGGAGAACCTCGCCTCTTTACTGTCATCATCATCTTCTAGTTTTTTTTTCCGTTTTTCGTTTTTATTTTTTTTTATTCTTTCATTTTTATTTTGTCATATCCACTATAGTATTCTAGGGACAAGCATATAGAAAGGGAACATTGATATAAACTGAAATTCGATGAGTTTTAGAGAATCGATAAAAATAACCAATTATCGAGAGTACTCGACCATTGCACCCAGTTTCTACGTCAACCGACACGACACGACTACGACAACGACACACAGGATGCTTGTTAAATTCTGTAGTTTGACAAAATAAATTTATGGTGAGTTTGAGGTCCAATTTTGTGTGTGCAATAACAAGTTATTGCAATTTTAAAAATAAAACAATAACTTTTAATGCATAGAAAATAAACTGTTAACGTAGGGATAGGTACTTGAGTTTTGTAATAATGGAGTATTTTTTATAATGATATAATTTGATTTTTATGTTGTGTGTATTAAGGTTTATTTTTTTTTTTTTGCTTTTCAGATTTCAATGGCGATGGCAAAGCTGATAACATCACATTTATGATTAAGAGAATTAAAGTGCACAATTCGAATGCTGTTAAAGATCCTGGATATCGCTTTCCTGGCAATTATGGTGTGGAAAAATTTTTGGAATTGTTTTCGGGTGAGTTTTTTGTTTGTTGTGTTTTAATTTGCGTAAGAGCCAGAGTTTTCAAGTGATGCTTTAAATATCAAAAAATACAGATTACAAACCGAGATTAATTCTTTGTCATGGTTCTAAGCGTTCATTAATGAATTTCAAAACAAAAAAAAGAGCGATCGATCGTTTCTGAACGAATTTTGTTCTTAGGTTTTGTACAACATTGTCATATAGTAAGTGGGTTGTCAAGGATAGATTGTCCATCTACAAGCAAGATTTTGCATTTTCAGCTGGTGTAATTCTACTATATTGTTTCGTTCAGACTCGGACAATATGCTCAGAAACGATATGTAAGTGGTTCGCTGCCAACTATGATTATTTGTGGCCAGTGCTTTATTGCTAATTTAATGAAAGTTTCCTTAATGAATTTCTACTTTGAATTGTAGAATTTACATAAGAGATTATTAAAAAACTTTACTACCCTTTCCATTGGCTTGAAAAAACACACTCAAAATGTCACTACCGCGGCATGCATGTCCGTTCCTTGGTTTTTTAATTAAATCTATTAGTTTCTATTAAAATATACATCATTGAATAAAAATGTTGTTCTTAGATAAGTTTGAATGCAATAGTTTGGTTAAATTTTTACAATATCAAGTCAAAATATTTGCTCTTGAATCAAACAATCATAGGTAATTAAATGGTTTCTCCGTATTTCATTTTATTTTTGAATTCAAAATATTTCCCGCTGAACCGCCACGCCATTTTTTTTTTTAGTTTGATGGCGCTTGTGTGTATTTATTTACTGTTAACAAAAGTCATTTTTTATTAACGTAATAATGCTGTAAGAGTGAAATGTTTGCACTCAAAAAAAGTGAGTCACAAAATTACTTGTCATTACGGTGTTAGTGTTACACAAGCGTGTTATATTTTTTGGGGCGATTTTAAGAATATTGTTTTTTTTTTAAACTCTAACGGAAGAATTTATAAACATTGCCTTGGACAGCCGTCTAAGATATAGATAAAAAAATGTATTTGATGTTTAAGAGCTATATTACTTGGACAACGGACTCTGTTGTCTAAAATTTGGCTAATGTAACATTTTACTTCGCATATTTCCAAGTACTATCGAACTATTTTCTACTATTTAGCAATGTCGAGCTAGTAATCTAATAAATACGCTTGTTATAAGTTTAAATTCTCTCCAACATTATTTTTCTCAGAAGTAAGCGTTGAGATATGAGGTTATATTTAAGCCTTCATGATCTCAGGCAATAGTGCTTAAAATCTTGTTAATTTTTCTATTTAGAATGGAACTAGCATCTACTTCGGACAAAGCAAATAAAAAAAAAATCCGTGCAATAAATGTTAAGTAATAATCCAGCATAAAATTTAAAACTGCAAACTTAAAAAATAAATTTAAAAAACTAAAAAAGATACAATTTTAAGGCAAAAATTGCCGTTCAAAGTTCAAAACGTAAAAACGTAACCGTATATTCAGAAGCTCATCAAAAATGTTGTCCAAAAGAGTAAGAACGAATTAAAATTCAAAAATAAAGAAACAGTGTCAGTATTTACCTACCATTTCTATGAGATATAATACTTTTCACTCTATTATTTATTCCTTAAAAGTTGTGGTAAAATACTGTTGCTAATACTAATGCTTACAAATCGTCCAGGTAAGGAAAAACCCTTTATATAGCTCATATACGAAAAAAAAAAATCAAATTCCATTTCGAATTAGGTATGACTTACGGTAACCTAATAATAAGTTTTAAAAAAAACCCTATTGCCTGCGTCTTATCCGGGTTCAATTTCAAATCAGTGCCAAAAGCCCGATGTATGCACAATAAGAAGATCATGAATTAACAAAAGATATAAAAAAGGAAACTTAATTTATCGGACACGAAATGTATAACATCATCAGCAAAAAGATGGACGAACCAGAAAGATGTAGCATAAATGCAGGTCATTTATAAATATAGAAAACAGAATTGACCCTAAAATAGATCCATGTGGGATTCCGGAAATTTTTTCAATAAAATCAGATTTATTCTCAGCTGAGTGCAGTAATGCGAGGTAGTTTTTTTTTTTTAATGTTCAAAAAAGCACCGTAATAAATATTTTCTTTCAAATAACCAATTTTTTTCAGTCAAGTACAGTTAAACTAAATAGACTGCATATATGTATTTTTCTATTCACGTAAATCAATATTTGAAAACATCTAATTAATTAAAAGGATTGAATCTACAGGACATTTTTTTATTAATTTCTAGGAAAACGGTGTGGTACTAGTAAAATTTAATATTTAATTTTAAATTAAACATTTTCACTCAAATTATATTTATTATTATATTAAAAATTGACTGCGGTTCTATTGTGCATAGACCTCATGATTTTAGAAATGAAAGTCTATTTGAACCTTACCACCGACTTAACGGCAAGCTCAACGTGTTAACATGGTTTTTGCGTTAGCTGCTAATCAAAGTTTAAAAAAATACATATATGTATTATTATTGGTAAAATGTAAATATTTTTTTATAAAAAAAAAAAAAGTTTAAAGAAATGATATTTATTGATTGTTACTTTCGAATCGACCAGACCTAGGAATTATACGCTTCAAGTAGTCAAAAAGAATAAATTAAAAAAGTTTTCTGATGAAGAAAATGTATATATTATGTAAATCTAAATAAAAGTTTAAAGAAATTCAAATTCTTTGCACTTGGAGTTTATTGTCTTTTTTTTGCTTAAATACTGCAAAATTCTTTAATATCAATTTTTTTTTTCAATTTTTTTTTTATCTATGACTTCATCAAAATCAAAGAGTTGTATTAAGTTTCCTCTTTGTTTCTCTGATAACCTGTTTACCATGTAATCGCTTGTTTGATTTGGGTTGGCTTTGTATTGATTTTTCCAATTATAATAAGTAATACAGCAGCAATGAAAACTGAAAGTCGAAATCGATACCAAATATAGAATCATAAAATCACAAAATATGAATGAAATGTTATGTGAATCAAAACGAATGGATATTGGACATTCGGCATTTTTTTGTGGTTTTATTGGTAGATTGTGATATCGAATAGCAGAACTTATTTCTTTTATGATAAAAACCTGCAATTTATCTGCTATATACTATTTATTTGATTCAAAAATATATCCAAATTAACTGCGTGAATAAAATGGTGTATATTCAGATTTTTGTATGAGTTTTTTGTTTCAAGAAATGTAGGTGTAATAGAATTGTTAAGCCAATTTCTCCTGTAAGCAAACAGCGAACGAAAGTACATAATTTTTTAAATTAATTCTTATTTTTAAAGCTTAAGGTGAAAAAATAAATCTACCATGAAATATATTTAAAGCATAATTTTAAATACATCATATTTTTACATAATATAATATAGAGACTTAAAAAGATTTTTATTTTATGAATTTTTGTTTCAATCTGAAGAGATTATAATATATATATGTGCTATTTTAAAAGGAACCACCCTCACTCTAGATTTTTATTAAATTTTTGTTGATTTTAACTTCCAACTTTGGAAAGGAAATCCTGGTCTTGTGGAAGCTGACTCTGCATATTTTAGCTACTTCAACATGAACGTGATTTAAAAGAAAAATTCAAATACAATTTTAATCGTTATCATAAATATTCATTTTATCTTCTTTTTTTTTAAACAGAGAAGCTTGATTTGCATATCAAAATCCGAATAGTTTATTCATCACGCAATAAGTATTTTATAATTACACAAGTCACACGAATTTTGAGTCTGGGTTTTGTATGTCTGATTTTTATTTCTTATGCCTAAGTCATGAGAGAAAAAATAATTTTACCTGAGAAAGTTTGCTTTTGTTGCTTTTAGAAGACAGTCAGAAAATATTCATTAAATTATAAACTCAGAAAAATAATATTTTTTTGTTGACTTGTGTTATTTATGAAATTTAAAAAATATATCTGTTTTTGTGTGACATACTTACGTTTAAAAGATATGTTCATATGTATAAGTCAAGGAAGCATTTTATTAATGGAACCATTTTTTGAAAGACCTATAGAAAATAGGTTAAGCGGTCCCTAGACGCTCAAAATTATTGTGCAAAATATTGCACAATATTATGGGCTAGGTGCCCCACACGGTTCAATATTTTATCCAATAATTTAGTTGACAGCTGATACTTGTGTAGACAACGTGTTGACATATACTGAAGTTAGTTGTTGTTAAATAAACAAATATTGTACAATTCTACCCACAGACGATACAATAATTTTATATTGTGCAATAAATATCAAAAGGGTTTTGATTTTCTTCAATATAATAATAGTATTGTGCAATATCAAATATTGCACAATAATATTGAGCGTCTAGGGACCGCTTTAGATATCTAATCGTTGACATTGAGAAAACGCATCTGATAAAAATGGGGTCTTACAGATTTTATTTATTAAGTTTGTGTTTATAATTATATAAGTCCGTGAGTGAGAAAGTTTTTTAAGTAATTTATGCTTAAGATAATCCATAATTTGTTGTCTTATTTTTATAAAAACGCCATAAGCTGATATGCATCATTCTAAACATAGATTGTTCCCTATTGCCAGCAACTCGAAGAAACAAAAAATAAACGTTCCCTTAACTGGCGAGAAGGATTAATCAAAGGCAAAATAAATTAGCAGTAAGTAAATATTGTGAGACAAGATATCAATTACAAACATTTACGACGATTTGCAGGTGAACGAATGCCAATAAGCTGGCATAATACTATAGCATAAGAGGGCATTTCGATGTTCTAACTAAGTTTTCAAGTGACAAAACCTAGTGAGCTTTTTTGTATACTTTCTAATCTATTTTTGACATGAGTGTTATAATATGGATTCGATATTATAAACACTATTTCAAAATAGATTTGGCATATAGGCACTACAAAGTTACTTAAGAATTTAGGGGTCCATTAAAATAGTTTAAATCTATCTTTCGCAACAACGCACTCAACATTTTTAATAAAATTAAATCTAGTATCAAATACAAACCCTTTATTTTTTTGGAAAGCTCTTTTGAGAACGTTATTACCAATTTTGTAATTTGGAGATTTGGAGACATAAAAAAACAAATCATTTATTCTAGATTATATTCCTTCAGTTTTTTGACGGCATCTTGCAATAAAAAGGCAATCGTAAATTGATTTATTACATCTTAGGAATTTTATATAAAATATGAGGCATGTCATTATAAAAAATTAAGAAAAGAAATAGTCCAATATGACTACCATTAAAACTCTGATCAACTATTTCGTGAAATTTATCAATTTTCTTGTAATTCACAACATTCTGTACCATTCTCAATGATCAAAAGTTATTTAAATTGGGTTTTTTATCATCGATTTTGAAAATTTATCAACTATCAATTGATAATTGACAACCATAATAGTGGTGCAAAATCTTATTCTTTCCAATTTTCTTATTAAATTATGTATTTTACTCTATCAAAAGTGAAATCCGTATATAACAGTTAACACATCAATTTTATATCCTTCTTCGAGCTAATAACAAAGTTTGAGAATATTGCAAGGTATGTAGTTGTCCATCTCTCAGCAACAAAGTCAGTGTTGAAAAAGTGTTACAACTTCTTTCAGCATAAATTCCAATTTTTCATAAATATAATCATTTGAAATAACTTAGGTATGATTCATAACATACAATTCGGGCTGTATTTATGATATATCCTTCTTAGAATCCCATTTATGAACTGGGATAGTAAAAAAATTTTCCCATTCGGAAAGAAATTCTCCTTAAGAAAGAAAGTGCTATTAAAAATATAAGACAGATATTCTGAAAACACCGCAACACAATTTTTAAGAAAGATTGGAGGAACTCCATTAGGCCAGTTTGTCACAGTATAAATTTAGGATTGCTTTTTCAACTTCAGAAGTACCGACTTAAATTATAAAGAATAAATATTGACCAAACTCTCAAAGTGAATTAAACTTGCTGAAAAGGAATCGTATGATTCGATTTGAAGTATTCCGCAAATGTGTTAGCAATTGAAGGAATATTGGAATATGTACTAGAAGCCAAATATTGCATGATTTTAGGCACAACATTGATTTTTTTTTATTTTTATAAAATTCCAGAAACTTTTACTATTAATTTTTAAATTAGATTCGATTGACAAAATATAATTTGTATAGAAACTTGTTTAGAACATTGAATTCCCGTTCTTATTTAATTTATAGTAGACGCTCGATATAGTGAATCTCGGTTGAGTGAACTATATCCAGTTTAGTGAACACACAAAATTTTATACAGACTACTCTAAATAGTGAACAAAAGGTATTTCGATATAGTGAACACACTATCAGAATATTCCAGCTGCAACGCGTTAATTTATGTGTTTCGTACAGTCAGACAGGAAAGACGGTATCCCCTTGAACCATGTGTAAAACAAGTTGATATTATATTTTAACTGGCTGACATTTTTTTTCGAAAAAGATAACCATGGTTGCAAATGTTTTCTCAAAGTAGGTGTTAAAGTTATGAAACGTTTGCAAGAAAAAGCATTGCAGTTGAAATACTTTTTTTTAATTTAGGTAATTCTTATTAAAAAAAAATAAATGTCTATCTAGAATTATGAAGTTTTCCGTGTTTTATGAATAAAAGTTTATTTTATGTTATTTATATAATGTTTCTTTTACCCAATTGAAATTTTTTTACGCTTTAATAATAACAAAAAATTTCATTTTGTATCAAATTCGCATTGGAAAACCTTTTAAGCCGCTCTCTCGAAATAGTGAACAAACTCCAAAAAGTGAACAAGCCCGGTTTTAATGACTTTACTATATCCAGCGTCTACTGTATATACATATGTAATTGATTTTAATTGAAGCATTATTGCTTGAAGATTTTTAAAGTAATTTATAAATTTTGTTTTTTTTTTTATTGCTCAGTTAAAATCTCGATTTAAGATACATAACAAAAAAGTATTGAATATTGAAAATCTGATCGTTCGAAAAAATATATACAGGACATACAAACTCGGGATGGGGTATTTTTTCAGGCTGTTTATAGATCATTCTGAAACTCGCCGTTGATTCTAAATGCTAAAACAATTTTCGTCAAACTAAGCACTTTTAAGAAAATTCTTACAAGTTTCTTAGTTCTTAAAAAAACGTCATCCTACAAGTGATAGAAAGATTTCGTTTTTAATTTCGAAATTTAGATTTTACCGATAAAGGATCAAAAACAATTATTATTCATCAACAGAAATGACATTTTCTCACAAAATATTAAAATAGAAAATTATTATAAGTTCTTTACTTTCCTTTATTTATTTTCTTCATTATTCTCAAAGTTGATTTATTTAAAAATAAATTTTTCAAATCATTAAAAGCAAACTACAGACAAAGGACTGATTTACTTATGCAACATGACCTCCTGACAAAAAAAAAATAGGTATCAAAAATCAAATAAAAACTTTACTCGTTATAACAAAATCAATAATTCAACTCACTCATCCATTGAACATTCAATACAAATATATAATTCTTATTCTTTCACAACGACAACGACAAACCCTTATAATTTTTTGTCATTTTGATTTCCAATTATATACAGAAATTATTACCTTTCGATAGTAATTTTTAATCACTTGGGATCGATTTCATTCAAATCATGTGAAAAATGGAAAAATTCTTTTTTTCTTTGGAATTAATTTAATTTTTGATTACGACAAAGTTTACATCATTTATTTATTTATGACAATTATTATATATTATTGAAGTGGGAAAAACTCGAGTGACCATTTAGGGCTTAAAGGTTTCAAAATTAGACTCGACACCTCTTGAAAAGCCTATTGGAATCATGCATAATACATTCATATCTACATTCAAAATACTGTTAAATTAAACATTCCATCTGCGTTCTGTAATATTATTAAACAAATAACCAAAATCCAACTTCATTAATATTCAATCCATTGAATTTTCGCATAAAAAATACTTTCAAATTCTCCCAAATCATTTTAAGTGTCCCTTTATTAAAAATTTCAAAGACATGCATTGGAAGTTTACATTATCTAGTATTATCTCACAATTTCGTATCATTTTGGTATAATTTGCAAATTAAGGACACGATAGAAATTATATGTATATTGTATAGGTATGTCGGTCTTGTCATTTCCTTTACAACAACTTCGTCTTCTAAAACCCTTTTTTTTACAATCTTGTTGGCCCTTTTGTATTGTGACACTATATACAAAAGACTCGTGTCATATATACCTTATAAAATACCATCTACCTATGTCCTATGGTATGTAGTTCTATATATTGAAAATAAAGAAGACGGAAATTATTCTCAATTTTGTCTTCTTTCCTACTTCTTGTTTTTTTTTTTTTTTTTCATAACAACAAAAGACAAACTTTTCATGAAGATTGCCCACAAAATGAAGATTAACATAATATTTGTATTCCTTCCTTTTATGAGAAGGACCTTATATTTTATGAAGAAGTAATAGGGACAGATGAGTATGATTAAGTCATAATTTTATATTATATACCTTTTTATTTTGGTTTGTTCTTTATAAAGCGGTTAGGTATGTAGCAAACATAAAAAACAATCACTTTTCAATAACATGAGAAGGGTTTTTGGTGTGTAAAAGTGAAGTTTATTTTTTAATTTTAACATATTTTTTTTTGTTTATAAAATGATGCGATAAGAGCAAATTGAACAACAATCTACTATAAGTTAAGCCGTGTATGAGTCAAGAGAGCACGACAAGACAAAAATCGTATTTTAAATCGATTGATTGGTCTGACTGTGGTATTGACGTGGATGTTCTGGTTTATTAGTGTTATGGATTCTTGTCATTTTTGCTTTGATTAATTTTTTAAGTTATGAAAAGTACATATGTACATAAATATTGTACATATGTAGACTAAAATTAGTAGAATGAGAGAGAGTACGTGATAGATAAGAAATTTAAAGAGCTAATATATAATTTTAACTTTTTTCTTAAATCAATTGTGCTCTGCAAAAAACATTCATTTGATTTAGATTTCAAAACAAAATTTTGCTTTGTATTAAAATTGATATATCAAGATGTTTGACTTTCATAAAAGTTAATGAAATTTTGTTTCTAATTTTTAAAAATCATTAAACAAATTTTGAATATTCTTAATTGATTATATTTTTAACGTTTGTTATTAATTATTACTTTTCATTCTTGTCACTGTGGGTGTTTACTGGCTACGAAGCAGCGTTTTCCTTAAAAATTCATAACAGACAAATTAAAAATTTCAAATTAAAAAAGTACGTATACGCCTAAGTGTACAATAATTTACTGTGCTCCAAACAGAATGCCATTCATACCCACCAAATATAAGTCCGGTATATCGATTTCAATTCTTTTTTCTAGATGGACTCAATCTCACAAAAAAAAATAACTATAGAATCATATTAGACATTTAATGATTTGATAGTCTGAAAATCTGCATAAAAGACTTAAAGTAGGCCATTCAAGCTTCAAAAAATGTGTTTTTTAAACGAGAAATCATAATAGTTAATAGTCAAGTCATATACCTATAGTTCTGATGATAAGACGATGCAAATCGTTAAAGGTTCCTTTTAAAAGTCTAAATTCCTATTTTATCATCAAATTTACTTAATATTAAAGTTGGGTAAAAAATTTAAATATATTTCATTTCTGAATCAATTTCATTCAAAAATGGTAGGTTAGGTGCCAGTTACAGCTTTCATTGAAACTCATCATTGGAAATTTTAATTTTCAGTTTTGAGGCCCTAAAAAGCGATATCAGTGATTATTTTGATGCCAATAAAAAGCTGATGGCTCGATTATTATTTCTAGTCAAAAAAATATTTCATTTTGCTCTTACCTTTCACATAAAACGATTTCTAAGATATCAATGATCAATGATAAGGTAGTTCAATCATTGATATAAAGAAATTCATTGCCTGCGGTAGGCTGGGACAAAATGAAATATTTTTTTGACTTAACATAATCACTGATTTCACTTTTTAAGTGCCTCAAAATTTACAATTAAAATTTTCAATGATGAGTTTCAATGAAAGCTATAACTGGCGCCTTAATTCTCTTAAATAATAATATATTTTTGACATAGGAATAGACATATCATAAAAATTTTAAACATGCTGTACCTCGCATTTTGTTGTACCTAAAGGTCTATAGCATAAAATACAATAATTTTTGAAAATTTCCCTCAAAGCACTCGCCATATTTTAACGCTTTTATATATAAATTCGATTTATTTGAATCCATATTGGTCTGAGAAAAATATCCGTATATATTTCATTTTGAGTAAATTCGCCTACTTATACGCCCACATTTATCATAAATAAAATTTTGTAATTAAGCTGTCTTCAACTTTTAGCATGCTATGTGTTATTTCTCTCGCCCACTACCACGCCCATTTTTCTTATATCTATGATATTTTCTTAAAATCCCTTGAAAGTTAAAATTCTTTGTAAAATCTATAGAATCAAAGCATGGATGTTTTAATTTTTCTTAAATTATAAAGTTTTCTTTGAAAGTTGAAATTTTGAAGTTTGACAAAAGTTCAATAGCGAATCGTGGCAGAGTTCAGCTAACTCATAATAATTTTGTTTCTTTTAAAAATCTTATGAACACTTTTATTTCTTACTTCCCTGTATTTTGTATTAATAACCTTGTTTACATTTATTTTGTGTCACCCTGTATATAGAAAAGATTTAATCATAAATAACGATCGAAGTGTCAATGATTCATACATTCATTCATACATCATCTTTCATGTCTAAATCAAATATTCTTGAATTTCTCAACAAAATTACGTATAGGTTATACGTATACACATATATGTATGTATAAGAATACTTCGATTATGTTTATATCACTTCATGGTATTGAACCAAAAGGTCCATACTTTTCATACATCGCTTTTACCTACTTTTACCCGCACTCATCAGAATTCAGAAATCTCGTCGAAATAATCAAGTAATTTTGATATAAATCAGAGAACTGGTCATTGTTTTGTACTACGTTCATTTCATAGACTATAGGTACTTGCATCCAAGAACAAAAGTGTTCACTATATCCCTTTATATCCACTATGGATGTATATCTTATTCTATAACATAAACTTTATCACTTGGCCCGATTTTCATATCCCAGTAATGTAGGCACAATGCAGGGCTCTTTTCTCTTCTCCAGCATACAAGCATCGACCACTCATCAGCATTAAAATGTAATGCTTCTCTCATGAATGGATATTGAAAGACTAAACCACAAGAATTTCAAGAGCTTCAATAGGCTGCCCTTATGCGTTACAACCAACAGCGTCAAGGGAGGAATTGGAATTTGAAGAGGACACCCACAGGAGCTTCACGAGAAGTAGAAGCATATAGGATGTTTACTAAGATGCGTATATACACATCGTGTCAGGGACGGATTTATTGTTTCAGTGCCCCATACTCTAAAAGATTGATACTTGCCAACTTCTTAAATGTCAATTACAAAACCAATACTGCTACATTCTCCCTTAAAATACAGAATACTTGTTAAAATTTACCTTTGAAATGGTAAAAATAATGGAGCTCTTTAATTTAGTTATAGAGGGGCCATAAAAGGAATCTTTATAAGGTAAACTCTTCGACTACCTATTGCATTTTGTTGAATAAAACACTCTTAATTTAAATGTTTGCCTTAAAATCCACATAACAAAATTGTTAAACATTTTTTGTTTTTTTGTCTAGGATTGATATTATTCGACTAGAAATATAGGATGGCCAAGATTTAGAGAAAGTGAAAAAGCATCACTATTTATTTTCCATATCGACGGTTGAAGTGTAGGACCGCTCGTAAGTCGAAAAACTCCTAAAAAATATTATTAATACAAAAAAATCAGCAGAATCAAAGCCACCTTTTGGCAATTTCAGCGTAGCAATGTTTTTCTCAACATTTTACAGAAATAGACAAAATTCAAAACCCCTTACCTTAGATAACCAAACAAAATTTGGCAGGTTTTTTTTTGGGAGCGTATCGGAATCCCGCTTTTTAAAATCCCGCCAAATCCCGCCAATCCCGTTTTTCGCAATTAATTTGGGTATTAAACTTGGTTAATTATGAACTCATTCCCATCATTTTAGGAACTAACTGCCAACTACCAAAATGATAAAAAGAAATTTTGCATACACCCAACCTCGCACCTACCCCAAATCCTATAGTGTGCCCAAGCAGGGGGGTTGCAGGGGGGCAGCATGCCCCCCCATACATACCTCACTAATTATTAAAATCGTTGGGACCTATTTCATAATGAAATAAGTCACAAATGAATTAACTCCCAAATTTATGAACTAAGTCCCAACGAAATTTTGGTGGGAGTTAAAACAAGTAGTTTTAATTGATAAAGCGGGATAATAAGAAACGGGATTATAAAAAACGGGATTATAAGAGACGGGATTATAAAAAGCGGGATCTTGAAAAAACGGGATTTTAAAAAACAGGATTATAAAAAGCGGGATTGTAAAACCGGGATTTTAAAAAACGGGATTATAAAAAGCGGGATATCGAACCCAACCCTTTTTTTTTTTATTTCTGAAAAACATGCATAAACGACTTACGAGGTTTTGCACTTTGAGTGTCGATATAATATAAGACGATATTGTCAGGACATTATCATGAGATTGTTAACGTATTGATTTTCAAGTCATCCATCGTGGGATTAATTTTAAACTTTATAAAAAATTACCACACAAAATGTCCGCCCTATAAGCTGCAGACAAGTTATAGTCTATACCCAAATCCGTCCCTGCACCATATGGCTCCTATTCAAATAGTAGGTACGAAGGCAGGTTGAAAGACCCTTAACTTTAACTGGACGTCCATATGGAGTAAATAAGTTTAATTTAAAATTTTCTTCAGATTAGTTTTGAAATACGAGTACGACTAAGTGTAGGTAGTTAGTATTCCAGAACCAGGAGTATAAATTGAAAATATGACACGAGAGTAAATGAAAGGGAAGCAAAATTTCCCTGGGGTCCTTTTTATTACAATAAGTCAGTCAATTTATTAATATTAGTATAAAGTCTTTTCATACAATTTTGGTACCAACATTATTTATTTACATTTTATAATTCTACATAGAAATAAATAAATTCCTACATTTCTATTGTCAAAGACAAAAGATTAAATAATAGATAGTATAACATATTTTATAAATTTAATAAAAATTTTGTATCATGCATATAAGAATTGTCAAACTAAAATTAGTTGTAATTTTTTTTTATAGAAAAATTGGTGTAAAATTTGGGCTAAAAGTAACACATTTAATGAAGGTTTTAAAATTTTCGAATTAAGTTAGCCAAACCTTATTTTAAATTTCTATTTGAGCTTTATAATCTTCTAAAAGTCCAACATAGCCAGAATATCTCATTTAATACGAATAATTTTGTTGTTGAATTGAAATTTACATGGGGTTTGGCAAAGATAAGTGTCAGAAAGTACATGCATCTTTAAACAATGAGCCCGTACAGAGGTAGTCTCTAACTCTATATAAGCAGAGGATATGAAAGGAACGCTTATGTTCTCAGAAGGAAAATACTTTTTAATTTTAAATTTTTTTATTTTCAATTTCTCGATAAAAAATCCTAAATTGTAGTAAATTAAATCTTCTAAAAAAATTTAAATTTTGTTTAAAAACCTATTTTAAAATATTGCGAAAATCTGTACAAAATTCGGTTTTTTTTACTCCGAAAATTATTTTGTATATTCACACTGAACCATCCGCCCTTTACATATAAAACAATTTTGTCCAGCTCAAAATGCAAGGCCAAAGTATTATTTCAACTGCCTAAATCGTATTCTTATCTGTAAAAATTCTCAATTTATGAGAAAAAAAATAAAAAAAAAATTGTTTATATTTAAAATTTTATGACAAAAAAAAAATAAAATGCACGACTGAGTCGTACGAACTTGCTCTTATGATGTGATTACACTGTGATTTTAAGGTCTGAATATTTTAGATCTATTTCATCTGATTTTAAAAGAAATGGTAGCCTATGTTTTACGTCACCACATGTGGATGCGGAACTTACAGTTTATAGACTGAAAAATTAGTAAGACATCATAATTAGAAATGAATTTATTAAAAAACCTCTCAAATTGATTTTACACCAACGTTATTTACACGCTGTGTTAACTTGGCCCCAAAAAGTATCCGATTTTTTTAATTTTTTTTTATAAGATGACCAATTAAATGACCATTTTCGACCAACCATTAATTTTTTTTGGCCACCCACAGTTGTCGAATAAATTTTTTTAAAAGGCAGGGGGGAAGAAAGGTTATGCGTGGTGTCAAAAACCGTCTTTTTAAAGATCATCTTCTGATTTCTTAAACAAATCTTAATTTATGAGCAAACATTTTTGAAAATCGCTGGAGCGGTTTTTTAAAAAATTAATATTGTATACATAAAATTTTGTAAAAAATTTAAGAAAAAATAATTAGAACGCCATTTTTTAGTGTTTTTAATGTGGAGTTTAAAAATAACTTTTGAAAAAAATCATCCATTTTCGAAATATCGAATTTTCAAAAAGTAATTTTGAAAATTTTGATATTCAATATTGTTGAAACTTATTGAAGCTCTTGTGCAAAAATTTTCATTATAATCGGTTCAATTTGTTATTATATATTATCGAAAACCAAATAAATTGAATTCTATGCTAAACGGTAGATACAATTTTGTTTACAATATTATGGTAAATAGTACTGATATAAGCTCAAATTCGTAGGAGTCGTTTTTGAGAATAATGAGATTTTCCTTACCGGTTTTTAAACACTTGTATGGGAGGTACCTTTATTTTTGGTTGTTTTTATTTAAAATCTGCTAGATATAATAATTAAAAACTGCTAGGTGCTAAGTCTAACAAAATTCGATCAAGTGGTTTTCGCATTATTAAGTTCTCAAAAAAAAATTTTAAACTTTTTTTAAAAATCTAAAAGTAAAAAAAATTGAAAATTTTGGTACACAACACTTTAAAAATTTTTTGAAACATTCTTCACAAGAAATCAGTTAAACCGTTTTTGAGAAGATGGAAAATCAAAAAGATGGTTCTATGAGAGGTTGCATTTATTACCATTTTTTTGAAATTTTTTCTTTAAATATGGTAGCCGTTTTGTAAAAAAAATTACTAACTTTTTTTTTAAAGTTACGTATAGGCAGGTTTTGAGAAAAATAATATTTGAATTTTTACTGTTATTTTTAATTTTGTCATGTTACTTGTCGAAGTTAAAAGAAAATGTACCCAGCCGAACGCATAGGCAGACAGACATAATTACGAAATCTGGCAATCACAAAATTTTTATAATCTCGCAATTAAAAAATCCAGCATAACAAAATCTCGAAAACTAAAATCTCACGCATTTAATGGCACCTATGAGTTTAAAGAGTCGAGTTTAAATTCTATTAAAATAATTATCTATAATGTATTTAATTTATTTATACTTATTGAATATTATATTCATAAAATTAATTATTAAATTAATTATTATTATGTTTTTGTTTTATTTTTTTTTTCACAGAGGAAGATTATGATGCATTTTGTTTAGCGTACATGTTTACGTACCGTGATTTTGAAATGGGAACTTTAGGACTTGCATGGACAGGTGATCTTAAAAATGCCGGAGGTGTTTGTGAAAAGAATGGGGTAAGTGCATCGATAAGGTTCAAATAACTAAATCAGACAAATTTTGTAAGTGTGAATTATTATATGAACATGGGTGTATTCAATTCAAACAAAAAGGAGAATTATATAAACGCTTAACACAACACTAAAAATTTATTCATATAATGAAGGCACCTATGTTTGTCGAAAAAACGACGAAGTTAAATTTGTTTATATTTTGGAATTTATATATTAGATCAGACAAAAATTGCAGTATAGGAATACATAACTCATACAAATGTTTACTACACAATCGGAAAATATACAGGGTGTCCCGAAATCACCACCTCAGAAGAAAACCATGAGTCCCTGAGGTCATTTCAAGTCGAAAAACTTAAGAGGTAGTTTTCTCGTTTTCGCTTTGTTTTCGACTTATAACGGTTTTTATGATTTTTATTCCTTTTTCCTCTGACTGGCTCTTACTTTGCCAAACTACAACCGATTTAAAAAAAAAAATTTTTTTAAACAAAAACAGTTAGAAATTTTTGTCTACTATACAACTTTTTTCTGTGTGGATAACGGTTTAACCGCAATTTACTATCAAACACTTTTTTTTAAGCATTTTAAGTTTGTTTTTTAACTTCGATATGATTTTTTTTTTTAAACACGTTATGAAATATAATTTTTTTTCTTCTTAATACTTATTAAATACTTAACATTTTTTTACCTAAAAATACAATTAAAATTATTAAAAAAATAAAATACAAAAAATTAAGGAAAATCAAGAAAATATGAATACTTGAATAAAAACGAATTAAAACGAATTCGTTTTCATCAAATATTCATACTTTCTTGATTTTCCTTTATTTTTTTTTTATAATTTTAGATGTATTTTTAGGTAAAAAAATGTTAAATATTTTCAAAAACACATATTGGGCTTTCATAATAATAAAAAAAATCACACTTAATAACGTGTTTTTGTGCAAAAAATCATATCGAAGTCAAAAAAAAAACCTAAAAATGCTTAAAAAAACTGCTGGAAAACCGTTATCCTCACATATAGTAGATAAAAATTTATAACTGTTTTTGTTTAAATTAAAAAAAAATCAGAAATCGGTTGTAGTTTGGCAAAGTTAGAGCCAGTCAAAGGAAAAAAGAATAAAAATCATAAAAACCATAAAAACCATTATAAGTCGAAAACGAAGCAAAAACGACAAAATTACCTTTTAAGTTTCCGAGGAACCTAAATGAATTCTAAATTTTGTATGCATTTTAGAAAAAAAATAATAATTTGTTTTTAAACATTTTTTTTGGAAAAAATATGAAAAACAAAAAAAAATTGGTATGCCATTTTGAAGAATTATTTTATTTAACTAAACACTAACGAAATTAATATAAAAATAATCAAAAACCGGTTTTCAAAATATATTCCTATACTGAATTTTAAAAATTAAAAACTTTTTAAAAATCCGAGAAAATATTATGAACATAATATTACGATAATAAAGAAATCGAAAAAAGTAGGTCCCGCGATTCCGTGTCTGTCTGTACCCTGACCTGCAGCCTAAACCACTGAAGGAATTTTCTTCAAATTTGGAACATGAGATTTTTAGGATTTTTATTAGCTACAAAAATAACAGCTCCAACGATATTTCGTATAAAAATGTTAGTAAAAAATATTTTTGGATTAAAAAAAAATCAATTAATGTTTTTGAAAAATCAATATTTTGGAAACGGGTTAGTGAATTTTTTTGAAATTTTATTTTTATATGTAGGAATATTATTAAATACTTATATGTTGTATGTATTTACAATTTTTTTACGACAAAAGCTATAATGATTTTTTAAATAAATTTATATTTTTTCAATATCTCGGATGGTGTTCTTTTTTTTATATTAAAATATTTTTAGAAATTGTTTTAGCTATTTTCATGTTTATTTTCCATTTTCTTATTTATTAGTATGAACCAAAGTTCGTGCGTCATCCGATTATTATTAATTTTTTTTTAATTTTTAAATTAAGAGAAATTAGATCAACCAAACGAACTATATTGTTTTCTTTTATCCTGAAGTTTCTACGTAACCCTATTGATATTGAATAAAAGAAAATTTCCGAAAAATTATATTTTAATTTTTTTAAAAAAATTTATATATTTTTAGATTAAAACAAAAGTCAAATTTCGAAAATCACTTGCTTGTTTGTTGCATTACCTTTTCCATCTTGTGAGTTTTTAATAGAATCTAGAAAATCTTGAAAAAAATTTTATTCAGAACCAACGGTACCTATGATACCTACAAACTGCTAAAAATCCGTTAAGCAAAATTTAACTCTTCTCAAAAACTCTTCTTCAAACGATTTTACTAAAAAATTTTCTGCATGCTAAAATTAGTTTTATGTACCTTTAAATATGAAACAATTTTACTAAAAGCCATTATTAACAGAACCCCTAATACAACGGTATATTTTTCTTCTGGATTTTTGACTCTCTCATTACTATTTTACAAGCTTTACATAAAATTTCTAATACAGAAGCTTCTTAAAAGATTTAATAACATCAAAATATTTAAAAAATATTGCTAAATAATTTTAAAAATTTGTTATTTCAAAAATGACACATCTACATATCTTTTTGACACCACTGCACCTTTGGCTTTGGAATAAAGTACTAGGCTGGGCATATTTGGGTACGTTTTTCTCGAAATATATTGTATTTACAAAACAAAGTGTCAGAATCCCATTTATGTTTAATTTCTTAAGCTGGAGAAAATATTTTCTAAACATTTCTAACAGAAAGATTTGCGATACAAATATAACTGAATTATGAACCTTTCAATGCAAAACATGGTTATAAGACGCCAAAGAAAAACTCTCCATCCAACATTAGGCTTTGTGGGATTTTTTTTCGAATTCATAGTTTAATATCTCTTTGTTAAATGTTTATTAGTATGGGTAGTTACTTTTAATGAATAAAATCAGAATTGACCGGAAATGAATAACTTTTTATCTCACATCAAAATAAATCTATTCTAAAATAAAATTTCTAATAGAAACCTTTGAAAAGAAAGTTAATTTTGTTTGTATATTTGCAATGGATCCTTGAAGAGTGCACCATGGGAAATTCAAGATTTGTAAAAGTGACAAAAGCAATATTAAAAAAATCGATATTTCTTCATAGTACATTATAAAATGAAGAAATTGTGGGATACGGCACATTAACCCAACCCATAACAATGCTGCTGATGCAACATTCCAAGGCAACTCTCCAACATCACTGCCACTTTGCTGTTGCTCCTAATATGAAAATTGTGTTGTATATGTACTTGTAGATGTTTGGTCGTTCGCTGGAAATGCCAATAAATCATTTGAAAATGATTAATTGCAGAAGAGACATGAAGGCACGACGATGACGATGACGATGACGACGAAAAAAAAGGAAACGGAAGCAAAGACACGCTTATAGGAGAGTTGCACATACCACACACACTCGTATATAATATTGTAAAAATTGTCATGGATTCTTTTTTTTTTCTACAACTTCTCTTCTTCGGGAAGAGGTATAGATTTTTTTTTTTTTTCTATTTAATGCCAACGTTTTGATGGCACTGCCTCTGCTGCTGTTTTGGAAATATTCTAGCATTCGACGAACCGTTATATTTTGGGATGATAAATGGTTTAAATCTGAGCAACCCACATGTTGAAAAGGATGTTGTTTTTGTCAAAGCTAGGGATGGTGTTTATATAAGTTCTTCATGTGGTTCAGTGTTTCTATTCTTTTTTTTCTTGTTCTGTATAGTTTTGAAACAAATGAATATCTGATTTCAGTATAGTTGTCAACTGAATGGTTGTTATTTTAAGCACTTAAAGTTGGTAATTTTATTATGAATTGAGGTTTTTCGGTGATTGAATTAAGTTTGAGTTATATATAGGGTTAGAGGTATAATTGAAACATTTGATTTATTAGATAAGTGTCACCTGACTTAGAGAAGATTATGTTTAATTTGAAAATTAATGATGTTGATGTTTTTTGTGCTGACAGTTAATAAACGGACTTGCTTGTCATTTTGACAACTTTAGGTATACCAAATATGACATATCATAAAAAAGCTGTATGTAAACATAATGGTTTCAACCCTTTCACCATTAGGTACCTCAGACAATATAAATTGGTTCTCAAAATTAAATATATGTAATATGTATAATGGCTGTGTTATTTTTTCATTTTACGCTAAAATGAATTTTGTTTAAGGATTATAAAAACGGACCTGATGTGTCATGCTTACAAGCATTTATGTATTTATTATAAATATTTTCATACCTGAAATAACCAACATTTCTCAAATGAAATAATAGACCAGGTAGCTACCGTCAGTTACCTTTCTCATCAGGATTATGAAAATGAGTATCAATGCAAAGTACTTTTAAAAAAATTCTCAAAATCACAGATCAGGCAACCTTTTTTCAGGGAAGTTTTGGCGGGAGAGGGTCACTTCCGATACTTGTTTTTGATGAGAAACTATCTCATGGAAATTGTTATTTATTACTATGTTATAATATGAGTTTTGAATGCAACTATTGGTTGGACGAAAAAAATTGAAAATGTTTGACGACCATCTAAAAAAAAAACAATTTTTTTTTAATGATAACCTATCTCATGGGATTGTGGGTAACGAGATTTAAAACTGCCCTCGTCGGGCAAATTTTGATACAGAATAACCTGCCGCCCGACCACTAAGAAAACAAATATTGTTTTTTTTCGTTTTACTTAAAATGTCAAAAAATATCACCATCATTGTCAAATTAATTTAAAATTTTTATATGAGGATAGCCTACTTTTCTCTTTATAACGTAAAAATAAATTCAATCAACAACACTTTTTTTAACTGTAATTGTTCAGCGTTTTTCTGATTTTTTTTGTTCTAAAAAAAGGATTTTTCAGAAAAAGCTTTATAAACAGTGTAAATAACTTACGTTTTTTGTATTTTGGCATTTTCAAGTACTCGAAACTAATAAAGAATTTGACATTTAACCATAAACGTTAAGGTACCCACCCAAAACTCCATCTTTAGTAATTTTTAAATCAAAATAAAACACGGAACTGAAATAGCTTCTTATTCAAAATATTTAAAGCGTTAATTTTTTGTTTAATAAATATAGTTCAAATTTGTTTAAAACATAACAGAAAATGATATAAGAATTCATATATGTATCTACAATATATGTATGTACATAATATGTATTTATCTTATACAAAATCAACAGAAATACAAAATATGCATTTTTTGTTAATTACACAGTCAAAATTAACATTCAATGACACAATTTTTCTTTAGTTTACGCCTCCTAGATACGAAAATCATATTTAAAAGAATTCGAATACATAGGTTTTCGAAATATGTATGAAGTTTGGAACTTTTTGTGCGCTGCGTGTTCGAAAGCAGCTTTTAAATTTAACCCAAAAATTGACTTAGGTAAAACTAAAACGGAAATTCGATTGAACATTATTAAATTGCCAATGAAAAGCACATCTTTTTTTTCTGATAAGTTGGAGAGTTTGAAAAAAAAGATAGTTAAGGCAAGAATATGGGATATTAACGGAAAGACCTTATGAATTAAATATACCAAAGTTACGGTCGTTTATTTACAAACACAGAAATTTAACTTTCCACTAATTTTTTAGTTAAATTTTATAAAATGTTGCATTCTTTGAGTACTATTTTTATAAAGGTAGCTTTAGAAAACTCAAATTCCACTTTGTGGTTCACCCATCTCAGCCGCTATTTTGAATTCAATAGGCGTATTTTTTTGCAAGCCCGGGGGGAATTGGTTGAAAAAAAACGACAGCGGGGATTATCGACGCCATGACAGTAAAAAACATGGAGTTTTCATACAAACTATCGATAACATGTATGTAATTTATGCCGGAAACACAGTTTTTCTGTGCGCTTAAGTTAAACCCCGAGAATTCTCTGGGATTAGTTGTTGTTGCATTTAACATGTTAACTGTTTAGCACCAAAGTCGTTTTTTTCATCCAATTCCCCCCGGGCTTGCAAAAAAACACGGCTATTATTGATTTAATTTGTCGTGAATATACAACCATGCTTTCTATTTTTGACAAGAAAATTGGATTCTTATACCCTTGTTCTGCATTTCGAATGATATCGAATTGAAATATTTCAATTTCACGTGAATTGATGTTCCATGTTCTTCATTCCGTTCGTTTTCGAAAATTTCGCAATTACTTCGAACTGGCAAAATTCAAGGTGCATCGATTTTTAAGTGTTATTTTTTCAAGTGAAATTACACTGCAAATGAAAATGGATTAATTTATAAGAGAAAAAAGAAAGCGGAACTCTAAAGAAAAAGTTATCCGAACATTTTTGCAGGAAAATTTTAATATAGTAAACTTGCCTGACGGCACGGAGTGGCATGAGTATAACTAAATATCAATTGTTCTGATGAATTTAAAAATAAAAAATTGGATTGAATACGTTCAGAAAACGAAATGAACCGAAATGCAGGAAATCAACTTTCATTTTCAAATCATCAGTTAGACGCTGTCGTAACCTTCTAATTATGGTTGATGCTTACCGACTCTTTTAAAACTCACAGCAAGAATATACTGTGAATTTTATATTTCTATAAGGGAATTTGATTAAATTCAGACATTTATGAGCCCAATTGTCGTACCTGGGCGAAACGCAATTTTAGGAGTTGAGGTCATTTGAACTTATAAATTGATTATTCAAACGCTCCACTAAAACAAAAGTTTTCTAATTATCTTTATCTACGTTATGACTTTAATTTTAATTAAATATAGCGGCAACCCTACATGGGTTTGATTGTACATATTAGAAAATTTCGATTTACCCTAAAAAAATTTAAAACGAATTTTCTTCCCATTGTTTTTTATAGAAATCTTCAAAAATTATATAAATTCTTTAAAGTTTTCTTTTGACGGCGCGGCGCGGCGGCCGGCGGTGGCACGGGCACAACAAATGCGTTATTCCTTCTGTTCTGGCTACAATTTATATTAAAAATTAATTTGCCTACAACTGGAGCAAGTATATAATAATACATATATAACAAAAGATAACTTTTACAGATCAGCATGCATGTCCGGGGTCGTTGATTGGTATACGCCCCAAGCAGGGCGGCCAACCGGACAGCGATCCCTTTACCTTGGAGTTATCAAATTGGAAAGTAATAAATAAAGATTGAAAGAATTTGTTGACAACCATGATATGAACTTAAATATATTATCAAACCTTAGCAAACTTTAATTATAGCTCAACACAAACAAAAAGATACAAACTCTTGAACATGCCAGTTGGTATGCTAATTCGTATAACAGTTATAACAGATTATAGGCAGAAGGTGTGTATTAACGCGCTTCACGCTACTTGAAAAAAATATAATGCGTGTCCGAAGTATACTCACCCGCGGCGGAGGGCCCTGGCATTGTTGGTCCCGCACAAACAAACAGTACCTTTATAAACAAAACTGTTAACATTGTCATTTTTGTACTCAGTAAAACAGTTATAAATAAGCATTTTTTTTAGCCACTTCCTCCTGTTTAACGGGCGCCTGCATATTTTCTGATGCCATCCCTGTTCGAATCCTTTTTTTCCTATGTGCATCATCATTTTATCTCTGAGAACTGTACTACACCCCTCAATGATTTTCATTCGCTCGGTTTATCGATTTAAACAAATCTATACCAAAGCAAGAAACGCACCAAATATACAAAAATTCTTTGCATTTATATACACAACGCTTCTGCTGAATAGTTTTTTGTTGTTGTGTATTTCGGTATGTGCGCATTGTACATATCCATTTGATGGTATTTTCACTATAATTTTATCAGTTTGTATTATGATTTTTGGAGGAAGTGGATAAACGGAAATAGCTAAAATTTTGAATCCGAAATCCGAATATCGACAGGCCATTGTTGTCTTTTTGGCAATTTTATGTTTGGCAATCACCTTGATGCACTTATGCACATATTTTGCAAATTGAATTGAACAATTTTAGCGTTGGATTGGAATTTAAATGGCTATCTAGAATTTAACGACAGACAGTGTGGTGATTCTATAATATTGTATGTTAAGGACGTTTGAAAAATTTGGTGGACAATTTGAGTTCAATAAAAATGTATTAAAAAGCTTCTTATTTACGCGGAAATTTTAATTTATTAATATAATTTAAAATAAATTCGCGTATAGTAATTTCAACGCGAAATTTTTTACGCAATATACAATCGATAATGGAAAATGTTAGGTGTTTTAAGGAAAATTGAATGTACGTTTCAAAAAGTTCAAAATTCAATTAAAATCAGAAATTAATGAATGAAAACTGTATTTAAAGCATTCGTTGTTGATAAAGGTTTCAATGTCTCACAAGGTGATGATGATGATGATGAGGGAAGATGTTATAGTTTTTGCAAATGGCGTCAAGTGTCAATTCTACTTTGACATTTGTGAAGTAAACATAATATACAAAATACATTTCAACAAGACATGAATTCCGCGTTCTTAAGGTGTATAAGTGACGGGTCACGATTGTTTGGCAAAATTCATTTGGCATTTCTTTGTTTCGCTTTTCACAATTGGCAATTTACATTTGGTTTTTTATTCAATACGTTTTTCAATCGTTACGAAATTAACATTCGGCGTTTTTTTATTTCGCTTTTTTTCAAAAATATTTTTAATCATTTAGCAATTTCTTGTTTCGTTTTTTTTGTTACGTTGTTTGATATTTGGCTAGTTGTTTTTTCGCGAAATAACGTTTCGCCGTTTCATTATTTCGCAAAATATATTCGTTTTGAAAATGGAAAAAAGGCCAAATTGGCTTTACTCATTTCGAAAACGAAATAAGGCCAAATTTGACTTAGAAATATAAAGCCAAATGTTTTTGTCCAACACTTTCACTACACCCAACCTCGCACCTACCCCAAATCTTATAGTGTGCCCAAGCAGGGGGGTTGCATACATACCTCAATGTTTATATATGTATGTACATGCCAAAAAATTGCAAACCAATTGAATGCCAAATAAAAAAAGCAAAACAACAAAATGCCAAGTAAAAAAAAGCGAAATAATAAATTGTTAAATAAAAAAAGCAAAACAACAAAATGCCAAATAAAAAATTGCGGAAATTCAAAAATCCAATCGAACTAAAAACTTAATGAAAATTGCGAAATGAAAAATGCGAATTGATAATTTGCTAAATCATTTAAAAAACGAAACGAGATTTGCAAAACGTAAAATGAGAAATAACAAAATGCTAAACACACAAAATGCCAAACGAAAAACGGCGAAATGAACCCCGCGAAACGTTAGTTTGCCAGACAATTCTTGCGAAACATACCATACCCATAAGTGACCTTAAGAACGCGGAATAATTGTTTCGTTTTTTTGCGGAATAATTATTTAAAAAATGTTCTTAACATATTTTTAAAGCATCAAATTCGGTTATAACCATTTTTTGAAAATTAGAATAATTATACCGCGCAAATGAGTATAAGACTTTGAATGAAAAAAAATGCAAACTACTAGAAAGAAAAAGGCGAGAAACATTAATCGAAAAGTTGTGGAGAGTAGATGAATAAAGAAATTTAAAAATTAAAATAACGAGAGTATGCACTTATAAGTTTTTGAAATTTTAAAGAGTTTTCGAAAATTTATGCAAGATAAGAATACAAAAAAAAAATATATGGGATAGCATTATATATGGTCTATGGAATAGCAGAATGACCTCAATGGCTTTGCTGGGAGTGAATATATACGCTGTAGAGAGCTTCTTGAAGTTTGTAATTCTTGTTCTTATTAACGAAACGTTTACGCACTGCTTGACGTTTAAACGACTTATTCTTGGAGGACAAGTGTGTTGATCAAGTCTTCCTAAATTTTTCAAATACTTTCTCCATAGTTAACGAAGTAAAATTAATATACCGAAAATTCTGTGTAGAAAATTTTTCAACTGTGGCTGGCAAATTTTCATTATTTTTTAAATATTGTTCAACACTGAAAACACGATTTTTTTCTCGACTTTTCCATTTTTTACTAATCCTAAACTGTCGACTGTCAAATTGTTTTTTTTTTAGAGCTGCCAACACTTTACTACACAAATGGCGGCAAATTAAAATCTTGCGTTAATTTTGGGACACCTTTTATAAACTTTGTAAACTTTTGCTGTGGGCTGGCTGTCAAAACTCATCTTGTAAAATTGAGGAGGGAGGGAGAAGACATCATTTCTCCGTCCCTCCTCGATTCACCGCCACATAAATAGTCAGAGTCAACGAAAAAGAATCCCATTTTTCTCGAACGTTATTAAGGCAAACGCCAATTTAGTAATGAGCTCAATAAAATGTCTTTAATCAAATCAAAAAGTGCACGGTTACTTTCTATAGCAGAAACTCTAAACCGACTCTGGCCCTCTCAATAGCTGTACCAAAAATGCCAAAAAAAAATTAATATACATACATAAAATCAGTTAAGATTTTTCTGGCTAAAGTAACGTCCTATTTTTTCGCGTCCAATAGAAGTTTTCGTTATAAAGTCAAAACGAAACAGTGTTGTCATCAGCACTATTACGATTGTCAATTATCAATTGATAGTTGATAAATATAATAAATCGAAATTTATAAAAGTTTTGATCATTGAGAATGGTGCAGTTGTTAATTACATTCAAACAAACGAATTTTTATGAAGATCGATTGTTATTTTTCGTTTTTTTAACCTATTTTTAGTAGTTAAATTTGGCAAACGATTCAAACATTTATTTTCCCTGCATTTTTACAACAAAACTAATGAATACTGCCCATGAGATCTCTGTATAGCGAATGTTGCTTTAAAGCCCAACAGATAGCGCATTTAAAAATAAAACAGAGTACATAAAACACTCGCGCACTCGAATGCATCGTTGTGTCAAAATTTCAAAGCAATTGGTAAAAACCTTCGGAGATTTGCGATTAGGAACAAACGAACATTTACATTTTTATTTAAATATAGATAGGTAATAAGTTTTTTTTTTAATTGTATTCAGTGGCGGATCCACGGGGGGGGGGGGGGGGGGGGGGGGTTTCGGGTCCGGGCCCCCCCCCCCATGAGCATTGAAACCAAACATTTTTGTATCAATTTATTTATTTATTAAATATTTACTTCTCTTCGACCTAAATTTTGTGTTAATTACAGAAAGCCCATCTTTTTATAAAATTTCGACTTAAAATTTCTTCAAGTGTAATGAATACCTACCTCAAAAACTTCAAATGCATCTTAGTGGAAAAAGGAGAATACCTATTTACATTAGATTGCGTAGCAGTTTTATACGGTTTTCACACCGAACCAAAATCTCGGATTTCCAAATCTCGTTGAATCGTTCACACCACACATAATCTAGATTTTGTTTGAAATTTCAATCAAATTTCAGTGTTGATAGAAACTAAAAAAAAGAAGATTTCGCAGTAATCTACTAGATTACGAAATCTGAAAATGAAGAGATACAAAAATCGCATATTTCCGACTTTCACGACCGAACGCAAATGATGCGAAGGAACTTAGCGTGAAATTAGCACCGTCATTTTCGATTTTCAAAAAAAAAGTTTTGCTGTATTGTGCTCAATTTGTGCTGCGATGTGCCATAATGTATTTTTTAAATTCGCAAATTTGCAAATTTAAGGATAAATTTTAAATTCGCAAATTTGCAATTTTTTTTTTTTCAAAATCACGATTTAAAAAAAAATAATACTTGTGCTGTTTTAAGCAGATGCTGTTTTTGCTTGTTTGTATTTTTTTTTGAAAATCGAAAATGGCGGTGCTAACTACACTCACATAAATAATGTAGCACAAAGCCCACGCAAGTTTTATTTTTCTTTAAGTTTTCTATTTGTAATTGGACCCCCCCCATGACCAAATCCTGGATCCGCCACTGATTGTATTTAATGTACAAAATATAAATATTTCTCAACTATAAATTGAAAATTGACAATCTAGGGACGAGAAACTTTTTTTTTTCATTGAAACCAATATTAAGGAACATTAACTGACTGGTCAAAATTTATAAAATTTTTTAATTTGTCTCCTTGTGAAAAATGAGGGGAAAGAGTTAAGTTGGAGTGTTCTGGCGATACCTCTTATGCATATATTTAAAATTACAATAAACTCCAATATAATGTAGCCTCTTTTTTCTGACAATTAAGATGTTTGAAATTTAAAAAAAAATCCAGGTATTGGCCAAAAATTCGAAAATTTTTACATTTCTGCGATAAAATTACCTCAAAAAACAACTTCGCTTTTAGTTTTTGAGTCATCATCGTCCCTGACCCAACAACTGGACTGGACTGGACTGGTTCTGATCTCGTTGAAAAAATGTCCACCCCTCCTGATTGTAAGCTAAAGGTTGCTCAAAATTACAAATATTTAAAAAAACAAGTATGTAACAAACTGTACCTATGTTTATTAAAAAGAAATTTTACACTTGAATTTATTTGATGTTTCATTCTTTAATTCTGAAAATTCAACATATATACATATATGAATCTATCCACAAGTACTTTAATTATAACATTCAACCCGAACCCAGAATAACACACATCTGAAGCTTAAAGCCTAATTAATTGACACCAGTACCTCCTTGTCACCGTTTCATATAGCTGTTCATCAGGACCTTCGCTGTAGAGTACTCAATACGTGTTGTAATGAATTTTAATAGCCGACTGAATAAATGCAATTATCCGTAATTATTGGTAACAATTGGTTGATAATTAGTCACTCATTTACTCAGTTTCAACCAATGCGTCAATAAACAGCATTTCCATATGATGCATCAGTTAAAATTTAACATCTGACCTCGGTTTTGCTTAAGTCATACACCACATCACACCAGACGAGCTCCCTTCCACTTTTATTTAAACTTGTATAACTTGCGTTTATTTCAATCTATCGAATTGTTATCGAACGTTTCCACGTAAATTTTTTGTAAAATTTGCAACAGAAAAAAAACAATATTTTAAGTGGCCCAAACCATACCATGTGTATCTATATATATAACACACGGACCTTGATTGATTGCAATTAAGTTGGGGAATTTGAATGATTATATAATAAAAAGCAAAAACAACATTAATTATGTTGCAGAAATGCTGATGGTAATGCATAAATTTCCTTCCTTCCTTCATTAATAATAATAGTCCTGCGAATTTAACAAAAAAAAAATGCAATCAAATTAAAATCAAAGCGAAGTAAATACCGCAAATAATTTGTTTATAAATCAACTCTATTGTTCAGAAACAACAACACTGTGTGAGGTCCTTTGTCGTCATCCTGCTAAGAAACCTGACAAGAATATTAAACTGTTTAAAATATGTATGATGGATGTACACTGCACAGCCTCAAAAACTTATTATAGGAGTGCGGTCGTCTTGTCCATCCATCTTCGACGCCGACCGACGCCGACCAATATCCACTCTAATAATATGGTAAAACAGAGTTATCTTAATTATAAATTAACATTGAACGTCGTTTAATGAGGATGTCATCTGTCAATAATAAACCAAGACGTGCCGTTGGTTAAGGCGGTTTTGTGTATTCATAAAACACCGAACAATCGAGGTGATAAACGAAAGTCTGCAGCTGGCTGGACCCTATAGTTAAGGGACAATGTTTTGGCAATTAATTGTCGCTAAGAGACCAATTTTTCCGGTATTATTATTTTCCTTCTTTTTTTTTCTTTGGGGGCGATAAAAGTCATTTAAAAAATGATAATTAACAAGAAAACTTGTGAGCCATACGATGAGTTTCTGTAGAAATGTTAGATTGAAGACTACCAATTAGAGAACCAACACGAACTAAGTGGGTTTGATGTGGGGATGGTTTGCAAGAATTTTGTGCTCGTTAAGAAAGTTTAGTTTGTTAATTGTCTTTGAAGGCCCTAGTTCTTTCTATATGTAGGTATGTATATCTGTGTTGTTGTTTATTTTTTTGTTTTTGTTTGTTTTTATTTTAGTGACTTAAAAAAAAACTGATATTGGCAATTATTGTGTATAATCCTCTTGAGGGAAGAAATTTGTCTTAAGTCTTTTCTAGAGAAACGCAATACGTCTCTAAGTAAATAAAAAGCTATGGTAATGGTATGTGGGAGGATACGGTTTTCAATTAATTGTTGTAGTTTTCAGGAGCAACGTGGAATCCAATTAATTAACTGGATCCAATTGAAAAAAGAAAATAATTATTCAACCACTTTTCGACCGAATTATTCATATCATAACCCCTTAACGATTGTGAATTATCAATTGATTGTTGATAAATATAGAAGATTGTTTTTTAACAACCCAAGCCCACAATCCTGTTTATATTGTTGTTCCATGTCAAAAAGCGGTTAAAAGCCACTACGAGATTTTTGGTATTTTCAACATATTCAATGGGAGCATTGCTCAACATAATCGACGGAAAATAATCAAGATTTACACTCATTTTGATTTTTTTTTTTGGGTTTTTATTTTAAACCATTTAAATTCGACCAATTTAAACTTTTGTCAAGGTCTTCATATATATTGAAATCTCCATGCTCAATGAGCCCAAGCGGGCAGCTAAGATAAAGCTGAACGTCATTTGCATACCCTACAAGACAAGAGCAGTTATCAATAAAAGATGGAAGTTGGTTGACGCAAATAAAGAACAATAGAGGACCAAGTATGGACCCCTGAGGAACACCGGCAGTTGGCAGAAAATTAGAAAAGCTGTCCCCAACTTCAACTGCTTGCTTTCTATTAGACAAATAAGAATATTTTATAAACTTTTGTAGCACATGATGAAAAATTAAACTGCTGTTTAAGCCTTTTACACAAATTTAAGTGATTGACTGTGTCGAAAGCCTTTTCCAACGTTTGCCTTTTGTATTTTTCCTTCAGTGAAGTTCAATAGTGCTGGAATACAGCTTTATACCAAAACCAGATTGTTTCGGGGTGGTCATTGAGTTCACCATATGATAAATATTGATTTTTTCTATAAAATTTTGTTTCTGGTAATATTTCAAATGTACTAGACAAACGCCCCAGCATCGATTGTAAAGTAACAAGGGTTTTATTTAGGTTATTAACATCTACATCCTCAGCTGGTATTTTTCTTGATTTCCAATACCAATGTTACGTAAGTTCTTCTTTCAACGCCAAATCACGATATCACGAAATTCATGAATTTTTGGAAGCAAAATTTACCCATTGAAGTGAAAACCGAGATCGCATTTCCGCTTGCTCAGCACTCTGGTACATCAGCACTGGTACATCAAGAAGAAAAAAACAAGGTAACGATATTAAATTCAAATTAAATGAAAAGAAAGAAAACAAAATTAAAGTAATAATGGACTTGAGATCTTCGTAATAATTCGGTTTACTAATTTTATACCGTGAGACGTACATAACTTAAATATACTTATTTATGTACCTATGATTTAACTTTCTCATAAATTTTGTCATTATGCCTAACTATCCATGAATCGCAACTTTTTAATTTCAAGAAGTATGTATTTCCTACAATTCATTTCCAAATGATTTACATAGTTCTGGCAGTAAAGTTTGAACCTCACTATTTGTTGTTTTCTTTTGCAATTAGCTTTCACTTAAAATATCTAAGTCACACATTTATTATACGAGTACCTATACAATATATGTTTTATAAAATACAACAACAATATCATAACGAAACTGACATAAAAGTTATATCAACTCATTGCGCTCTTTGTTACAACAAGACATCCCTTTTACGCTTCATCAAAAATGGCTTTGCAAAAAAAAAAAAATTTAAAAAAAAACTTGGCACATGCACTCGCTCGAGGCTTCGTTGAAGAAGCTTGAAAATGTCAAGTGAGCTCGTGCTCCAATAACTTTCAACCCCATTTTGCATCGCATACACCCAATTTACCACACACGTTTCACACAAAACTATCACTCGCGTTCCTGCCACCATTTGTATAAATGTACATATGTATGATGTATGTAAGTTTCAAAATGGCTTGCACACAGAACAGAATATTCAGTATTATTGTGTATGTACTGCCAAAGGCATTTACATAGATAGACGTGCCCATCAACTGCTCCGGATGCTGTCATAGCCACCACCACTAAGAGACAAACATCACAGGATGACCAAAGAATGGATGTTTGGATATGCGGAAGGCATCGTGTGCACTTGTTATCCGTTACTATATATATGAGTCAGTTTTGAAAAAAAAAATAAGCTTTTATAAAAAAATTACCCACACTCTTGCATATGATGAAAGATTTGAAGAATTGGAATGGATTTTATGAATAAAAAAAATATAATAGATGCTAGATCGATATTTCGTATTCCAAAATTCCATGATATAACCAAAATATGGTATAGTGAAAATGAGTCGGAAATACTGGAAATTCAGAATTCTATTTCAAAATTATCTAAATCAAAAATTGGGCATTAAAATTCCGGAAGATTTAAAGTATGTATAGGTAAAGGTCTATTAGTCAAGTGAATCTATCGTTTGACATAGAACAATGACACTTAAGATAAATACCCAAAAAAAAGTCTACGATGAACATTAATATTTATAGCTAATTCCAATATGGCCTCCTATATCGCAGATAAAAACTGTGTTTTTCGTTATAAACCAGGCTTTTGATACATCTATTTATCATGATTTTACAAGCACATTCTAACTCTGATATATTTTTTCACTAAATGTATTGGATCAAAGCGTGTTTTTTGGGTAAAGAACGAATGATCGACAAAAAAAAGTCGACTGTTCAAAATATCTATTTGTGTATACCTACCTATATCAACTTTTCTGAAAGTTAAAATGCCAATATTTTTTTTGACCAACCAGCAAATTATCGAAATTTAAATTTAACTAAAAAATGGCTGGAACAAAAGTCGAGGGAAATATCGTTTGGATAAAATTCCCTTCGGTTTCCTTGTGCTTTTCCTGCTAGCTGACACTTTCCAATTGTTGTATTTATTTGGCTCCAAAGATCACAATGTCGTCGAAATTAATTTAAACTCAAATTTGATTTTTAACATTTAAAAAATTTATTAACAAAATTAACCGTTTTATATTTTTTATTTTTTTGGAAATACAAATTTAAAAACAAAAAAGATTACTTGAATACTTGACACAAAAAAGTAAAAGCATGGAAAATAGTTATGAATACAATTTACTAAAAACGTAATCTTCACACCACAAACTACAAATTTCTTGGTGGGCGTACAGCAGCTTCAGAAGCATTTAGTTCACCCGGCGCAGCAGCGGCGTAGGCGCGGCGCACAAAGAGACCGAGGTGGAAAAAACTCAAAAATCACATTTCGAAATACTTAATTTGCTGCTTTAAACAAAATTTGGCAATAAGAGGAATCTGGTTGTAATAATTTCTTTGGATTAACAAGTTTCAATTTCAACAAAAATGATAATTTACACAAAAATTTTCAGATGCTGATCTGTTAAACTCATTTTTTGGATGAATCCTCCAACTCGTGAATAATTATTACAAATTTCTATATCAACGTTAAAATAAGAAAATATAAAAAAAGAAATTTCATACAACAGCTATCACCCAGCGAGAATTGTACTGTATGATATAATTCACATTCACCATAGACACGTGTCATTCATTCCAACATAATTCACATTCACTCTTTTCTGTTAATATCGCAAGACGATTTTATACTCGGATGGACGGAAACCACCTTTCCGATTCGGTCATTTAATTCGTTTACTTTCTTGAAGCTTCCCCCTTCCGGCTCCCAGTCGTATAGGGCCCAGAACAAAAGCTTGCTGTGAAAAGAAATCAGGTAACCCAATACTCGTACCCAATAGGTACTTAAATCCAAAACTTAGATCTTGAAATGAACCAGAACACCGAAAGACCGACCGTTAATTGAAATATAATCTAAATTTATTAATAAAAATGTTTATCTGTATGATATAGACTCGAAAACTACTGAATCATTTCCGCTGAAATTTTAAAAGTTTGTTTCAACTCATATAATAGGTCCTTCGTAATGCAAAGTCGACTTTTGTCGTATTTTACTTTTCTCATTATTGAAGGTCCATAAAACTTAAATTTATAACTATTAAGCATGACATGTGTTATTCGTTCCGCTCAGTAACATGCCCACTTTTCTTATATCTCAGATTTGTCCTTACCTTAATTTGAAGATTGTTGAAATTTTCAAATTAAAATCTCATGACATATGTGTAATTTTTTTTAAGTCTGCCTGCTTCAACATCCACTTTTCTTTTAAAGTTAAATATTTTTTTAATTTTGAACATAAATCAGTTAAAAAAATGGCACTGGGAAGTTAGACAGGATTAAGCTTGTTTATTATGAGTTGAAGAGTTGTTTTTAAAAATAAAGATTCAGCGATAAGGCTTTAAAGACCTCTGATTTTAACTAGATCTGCATTGCAGCGGTGATTTGTCCTTACAATTTCTTATTATTTTTTTTTTGCAGAAATTATAGACCAGTTTCAAAAAAATTATCATAAAATATGAACAAAAAATTTCTCAGCTTTACCTTCAATAGATACTAAAAAAAAATATTTCCTCTGCTGGAGCATGATTTGTGGGTTTTTTTTTCTGAACTGCCCAAATTTTGTATGTTCACCTATTTTTTTTATTAAAGATAAGAAAATGAAATGATTACTAATCTTTAGCGATTTGACGGTCTTGCTGGTTTTCTATATTGTTTTTGATGAGGAAATTTACTTTAAAAAGTAAGGTTGGATTTTAAAACATAGGAATGTAACTGTCTTGACTTGTTTGTATTATTCTTTAATAAAAAAAAGTATATATTTCCTTAGTTTAACCGAAACTCCTGCCCTCTGCAGACTGCTCCAGGTATTCTTTAGTTGTTAAATTAAAATCAGCCGCCAGAGCTGGAATTTCAAATTTTATAAAGACACCAGTTGCGTTATTAGTTCTTAGCCAAAAACATGAAAAATTTGAATCGAATTTATAAAACGGCAAACATCAATTTGTTTTTGTTTTTTGACATCTCCGCATCTTTTTTTTGTGAAATTTTAATTAAATATCGAATATTTTATTTTTACATGAATCCAATACCGGCCCTATAGAAATTTAAAAAAAAAAAACAGTTAGTCTCCTCAACTATAACTACCTATGTATGTATGTAGGGATTAAGGTTCAAATATAGTGCATTAACAAGCTAGGCTCTAAACAACAACAGCAAAAAAAAGGAATGAAACTTGTTGTTTTTTTTACCACCAGAGATGTAAAATTCAATTAATCCTGATTTGTTTGAATTGATTCCACAGTTATTTTGTTATTTTTTTTTTAGAATCAGAGTACATATTAACAAGGATTCAATTCCATCAACCACCCACAAAAGTATTTTTTTTTTTTATTTTTTTTTATTTGGATAACGCCTTGACGTTGTTTTTAGTGAACAAATAAAAAATTGCCCATGGATGTGCACAAAAAAGGTCAACCTCGTGATGTTGTCCTCATGCCAGGGATTAGGATAAATCAAGTGTTCATGGTATTTTTGTCTTAGTATTTGTATTGTATGATGTGATGTGAAAAAAAAATAGATAGCAATAGATAAACTATATACATATACATAATCTATGAATATAGGTATTCTATTAAATTGAAAGATTTTCTGAATATTTGACTTCGTTGACAAGGAAAAATTTATGAAAATTTTTTAATGAAAACAAGGCAATTTAAATCCATATAATGTATATGTCATTAATAAAAAAAAATAAGAATCAAAAAATTTCAGAAATAGAAAATTATACCGAATTAAAATTTTTTTAAAAAATAAGTTTTAAATCGATATCATATTTAAATTATATTCTTTTTTCATTCACTAAATCATCTCTCTCAGTTGGTATTCAGATTAACTTCGGGAAGATTTAATCCATAACCCATTCATTTCAAATATGTAAAGGGTTTGTTTATTGGTCTCAATGAATATACCTACAATAATTCTGTTTTGTTTATCAATAATTTTCGAAAACTTAGTTCTAACGATTTTAATTTAACCCTTTAGTGATTGTAAAAAAACTGCAATTAAAGTTTTCAGCAAAAAATTTACAAATCTAATTCGAAGAAAAATCATCTATTTAATGCATACCCAATTTTGAAAATTCGACTTTTCAGAAAATAATTTTAATTTTTTTTTTAAATCCAGAACTAGCTTTTTTCGAAAATTTTGATGTCCAATGTAATTAAAAATAACTAGTAGGTCTTGTACAAGAAATTTTATTTAAACAGTTAAATAGACAATAAAATTGTTGAAAACCAAAAAAATGGTTTCATGTATGAGAAGTAGTCATAATACTGAATTGAAAAAATGTTAAATGATAGCTCGTACTAATATCAGCAGACAGAGATAAATTTCAAATAAACAAAAATTACTAATTTTTTTGAAAAAAGTTGTGAAAACGTTTTTGCGAAAAATAAGATTTTCTTTTTTTGTTAAAAAAAAAAAATTTTGTACGGCAGCTACTGTTATTTTTGGTCCTACAAAAAAAATTTAAAAACATATCGGTAGAATGCGCAAAAAACGAAATGTACCAAGTTTAAAGAAAATCGACCCACCCGGTTGGGTGGATATACAACAATCTGAGAAAAAAAAAACTGTTTGAAATCATGATTTGTCATCACCCATATTTTGGTGAGAAGTTTCAAAATATCGATAGCAATCGGCAATTCTGAGTGTGCACAACGGTTTTGGAAACAACATATAGTACCATCGTACTCGTTATAGAATTCCCTTTATGTTGATATTGTTTTAAATTGAAATACCAATGAGAGTAAAAAAGAAAAACATTCAAACCCAACAGAAATTGATGCAAATAATGTACACTTTTCAAAAATTCACCCATAGCCAAGAAAAGGCTTAAATAAAAAATTGTGCAACCTTAAATTATTTTTTTCTTATTTTCTTCATATGAAGTGGGTCCGATAACTGAACAAACCCAAACATTTTATTTAAAGCCTGGCAACCCTATGCCTTGACCACATTTTGTTAGATAACCCATGTGCAAATTGTTTGTTTTAACACAAACTAAAAATCTGCATACCTCTAACTGGTAACTCCATGAGGGAAGGGTGTCCTATGGTGGGATCTTCTACTAATAGTACCTATATCGTAAGTAAAAAAAGTTTTTTTTTAAATCCAATATTACTTGAACTATATAAAAATTTAGAAATCGCGAAATGCGCAGGAACTATCACCGGAAAGTTACCTGCAACACGTTGTATAACTTCGTTAAAAATAATTTGCTAGATAAATTTAAACTTAGTTGCAATCGGGAGGAGGATGGTGGTTTTAGTGAAAAATAAACGAGATATTCGGGAATTACCCAACAAATGTCGGGAGTCATAAAACTTCTTCTTAATACAATTTTATAAATTTAAAGAATATGAAATCAAAGCGTAAGTGTAAATATCGACTTTAAAGCCAATTCATTAATTTGATGGCAGTGTTTAATTTGTGTTTTACAAAAGTCATCTTTACAATAAAACATCGATTCTAAAAAAATTTAAGATTTGTATGTTTTACAGTTCAGTTTCAGTTTTTCAATATTATAATATTTAAAAAACCCCAAAGAAAAAATTATTGTTTCACGTTGATCTCCTTTTAGATTTCTTTTTTTTCTTAGAAATGTTTTAATTTTAATTTGAGACTGAAAGAGAAAGAACCATCCTTCAGTATATTTGCTGCACACACCACCTTTCTTTGCATACATATTCTATGCACAGCAAAAACTCACCAAACTATCTTCTTTTAACTAGGCAACCTCTCGCATATTCAACTATCTTTAGAAATATTTCGTTTTTGAAATTTCACATATTATGGTTGGTAAATTTCCCTGCACCGACGAAGATGATTGAAGTATTGAAATTGCTTAACAATACAGAACCCCATGCATCTTCCTATTAAAATCCATCAATAATTTTCCACACACAAACCAATACACATCGAAAAATGAAATGGCAGCATGCCGATCACGATGCTGATGTCAGAGCCGAGGTACTGGCAAAGTGATAGACTTTCACATGAATGCATCTTTCCAACCGTCAATAAAGCATAACAAGGGATCCACAGGGGAACAAGGATATATTATATTTTGCAGCAGTAGAAGCGTAAAAAATGAACTAAAATTTATCTTCCTTCTTCATTCATGTATGGAAAATTTCAAACGAGAGAGAGTTAATTGAAAATCTATGATGAAGTGTATACATATAAATGAGTCACACACAAACACGTTTGCCTCGTACTATATATCCTTATTTGAAAATGCATAGTATCGATGATATCGACAAGGACCGCATCGCGTAGAAAAAAGTTAATTTTGGTTTGCGTATCGAGGAATAGGTAGGTAGGTACTGCTCCATTTAAAACCGTATTTGTAAACAATTTCCAACCAAAGCCTTCTGGTGGCTTTGAATTTAATGTTTCATCTTTGTTTTCATATGAAACAGCATCAGGCGGAAGCTGTGTACTCGAGGAGGTATTTTTGTATGGGAAGATATGTGTGTGAGCTTAAGGAGTCTTTATTAATGTTGTTTGTGCCAGTGAAGTGACGAAGAATGATTTTGTCTCGTGAGCAAAGTGATGATTTATTTTTTTTTTAATTTGATAAATAGTAATTTTGTTTGCATCAAATCCTTTGAAATAAATAATAATATGTTAGATGATGGGAGACGTAAATTTGCTCATATATGTGTCACTTGGAAGTGATAAAGAAGACACGTTGTTTTATTATTCGTGTATGTACTTAGTACTAGTTGCACGATTTGATTTTTACATTAGGTTGGTGTACACTGTGGCGTATGCGTAATTTTTGTTTGCTATTATTTATGAGTGATATTTTATAGAATATTTGTTGCGAAGTAAACATTGCATGTAAATGAAAAGCTTTCAAGTTTGCCGATAGGTGGCGCTGACCGTCAAAAGGTCAAAATATTATTACAAATAAAAACTTACCAAACGATAAAACTGAAATTTACTCAATCTATTATTGGGAATGAAATAAATAAAAGTTTTTAAATTTTTGACCGATAGATGGCGCTGAACACTAAAATATTGAAATTAGATAAAACTGAAAAACCATTTGATTGAGTTGAGGCATACACGAAATGTTTTTTATGAAATGAGAATTGCATAACTACATGTAGGTACATCAAAATTTTTTCAATATTATTGATAGATGGCGCTGAATATGTACTAAAATATAAAATTAACTAATTAGCTAAGAACTCCAAAAACCAACCCTCCCATTCAGTTGAAACTTGTCCAATACAGGTATATATCTTACGAAGTGAGAAGTTCAAATAAATTAAAAGTTAAAATTTTGTTTGATAGATGGCGTTGACCACAAAAATCTCAAAATTTGCTTACAAATCTAACTATCCAATTAAGTATTTGGTATGAAATAAGAAGAGCCCTAAAAAAAAAATATTCAAGTTTTTGCTCAATAGATGGTGCTGAACATTAAAACATAACAATAAGATAAAACTAAAAAACAAACCATTTTATTGAGCTGAAACTTACACAACAGCCGCGATTTATTATCACCAATAACCCATATGGTTCACTCCGATATAAAAAAAACGATACGGATCCTCTAGAAAACAGTGTTGTATGCTCTTCTCTTTTGTCTTGTGTTTGTTTATTTTTCATGCAAATATTGTCTTTTTTACTTAAACTACAGTTTGTACTCCTTACCGATTGAAGAGCCGTCTACCCGCCAGAGTAGGAACTTATTTCTGGTTTCATAAAGCAAACCCCAATAGAAACCTAGATCCAAATTTTTTTTTGTATTACGTGTTAAAAAGATAACCCTGACCCAGACCCGTAGATAATAAAACGCGGCTAATATATTTGTTATGAAATGAGAAGTACATACATACAAATAATTGAAAAAATTTCAGGTTTTCCGGTATCTGGCGCTGAACACTTAATTTTAAAAATTACTAAAAACTCAAAAACTTATCCTTAGATTGAGCTGAAACACAATGAATAATAAAGTAAGAAGTTCACATAAATTAACAGTTTGAAAAATTTCTGATAGATGGCGTTGATTACCAAAATATAAAAATAGTTAAAAATCCAAAAACTAACTGTCAGATTGTGCTACAACTTAAACAATACAATCCTTAGAAGTAAGAAGTTCATATAAATTGAAAGTTAAAATTTTTTTTGATAGATGGCACTGACCACCAAATACTCAAACTTACCAACCGATTAAGTTGAAACAAAGACAATATAATATTTAGAATGAAATTAGAATAGATGGCGCTAGACGCAAAAATAAAAAAAAGTTAAAAATATGTTTAAAAAATATAATCACGTGGTGTAATTTAGAATTTATAAATTTATTTTTTATAACGAAAAATCTTTCTGTCACGTTTTATTTTTTGTGCAGCGGAAGTTTTATATAAAAAGTTGCTACAAATTAAATAAACAAACTACAAACCGAAGAGTAACTTCTAAGATAGGTACTATATAATTTGACATTCCTGTATGTGGATATTTATGCGATTTCCTTTTCTTAGCTATAGCTATAGAAACATGTGGAAAACTGACATATATGTATACCTGAAAACTTTATTCACTCTTCTCTGTGAATTTTAAGACAGAAACTTGAAAAACAAATTTACAATTGTAATATTTTCAAAGTGTATAAAAATTATTCTGATTCTTTATTGAATTAATGTCTACGCACTTTCAGTGCAAAAATTTAAAAAATTTTATTTGTATACAGATAAAGAATTAAGGACCTTTCCATAATATTTTGACTTTAACATAGGACTATGAATATTACACTCAATTAAAAATCCAACTATACTATTTCCAATTTCCTTAACAATCTTTAAGAAACTTCTACGTAGGTACAATTTTCATTTGCATAAGCAAGCAACAGTTTCCAAATTACTCATGAAAAAGAAATAGTATAAAGAATGAGTTCAAATTTATTTTGTGGTTAAGTTTTATATACCCACTTATCGAAAGAGGAATTTATATTGGAATAAGACTGTACTTTTTGGGGTGAGTCTACTCTATAGATATCTATAGTAATGTCCTGATTGCCAAATGATTATTTGATGCACTCTGTTGATTAAAGCATTAGAACTTTAAATATATACACACCATACTCGTGTATAAGTGTATATACATTTATAAAGACAAACCATAAACAAGACAAACGAAAATAGATTCCGAAATGTATAGGACTTCTCGACTTGAGGCCTCTTTCTCTCTATATATTCAAACAAATAACTCATGACAATCGAATATAATTGGAAAATTTCATTGTTATTTGGAATTAAAATTGAAAAGTGTTTTTGTTTGGATGTTGGAAATGAAATCGATTTTCTATGTGTTTGAATTAAAATTGGATTACAATTTTTGCCCTTACATCCAATAACTGGTTATTTAAATTTATTTTATTTCTGTACCTAATTTAAATTTAAATTATTTGTTATTTGTTTAGTGGAGGTTAGTCTATTTTGTTCAATATAACTTGAAAAGCATTTTGCCTTAACCGAGGATTGAACCCAGACCAAGCTTCTTCAGACCCATATGCACTATGCATTGCGCTTTTATTGTAAAACTAAGCGAATAAATGTCGGCCAGGCCAGTCCGAAAAGCTCGTCATTGAATCTTCTCTTTTACAATCCTTCGATACACAATATAACAAAACCCACCCGAAAAATTTCAATTCCAAAACAACCAAGCAAAATTTCATCGTTTCTGAACATGGTCCATGCATCTGCCCCATACAACAAGGTTTTATAGAGACACGACTTTACTACTTAAATATGCCTTTTGAATAGTTTGGCTGTTAAAACATCCGCATTAGTAGCCTATTTAGGGTAGAAGTTTAATGAATGTATAAGAGCTGTCTAAAAAATCCTCGGCGCAGACTTTGTATTTACTAGCAGATAGGTTAGGTTAGGTTAGGTTGGGAGAGGCGTGCCCAGCTCTGAGGCTGTTGCGTACACGGGGGCCTGTTGGTCCATGGTGATCCCTTAAAACAGAGATTACTCCTAAACTAGTGGTTGACATGGACTGGTTCATTTAAGAACCAGCCCGTTCTTTCTATATATTTTCTCATGTTTGCCATTGGGACCTGCGCTAGATCGTCCAGTTCCCCAACAAACCTGTTTCCGAGATTACGGATGTGATTTGTTTGGAGTTTGTGGCAGTTGCAGAGAAGGTGTTTCATGGTTTCATCAATATCCTGACAACAAACAAAACTGTCGAATTTGAGACGATTCAAACTCACATGAGATCCAAGAGCATCCAATATATCCCGAAAAAGTCACTGGTGTAAAATTTGGGCTGGTGGCGTCATCGGTGCCATATTTCTTTGAAAACGACGTTGGTCAGACCATCACCGTCAACGGCGAGCGCTATATAAGTCGATGATAACCAACTTCTTTTGGCCTGAATTGGATGATATGGATATTTGGTTTAAACAGGAAGGCACTAAGTGGCATACAGCTCACGCCACATTGGAAATTCAAGGGCATGGTCATCTCGGATGGAGGTGATATGTGAACTGATCACAGAGATCATGCGATTTGATCCCGTTAGAGTTTTTTTTGTAGGATTGTCTGAAGTCACATGCCTATGAAAATAAGCCACAAACCACAGCTGCCTTCAAATCCATTCCATCGATTAAATTCAGACTGATTCAGCCATAGAGTCATGGAAAATTAGACATTTCGGATGCGCGCCACCAAGAAAACCCGTGGCGGACATTTAAACGATGTTATATTCCATTATACATTAAAGCATCGATAGGTCTTTCAAACGAATACAAAATTTCGATGATATCTCACACACACTTCGTTTTAATTAAATTTAAAGATACGAAGCGCTTAATGAAAGAACCTACATACTTACATGTGTGAATTGATTTATTTTCAAAAAGTTTTTCAAAAAGATCAGAAGTGTTTTCTGTTAATTTTTTTGAAAAGAATTTTATGTAGAACAAAAACCATTTGATTTGTTCAATTTTCTTAACGGTTTTGTGCCTCCAAACCAACCACTTAAATATCACTTACAAAAAGTTCATGCAATATTTTACGTAAAGAAAGCTTAAAAACGGCTTTAGTAAGGTTTTTTTTTATATAATACATAATTATATAATTTATAGTAAAATAATATTACTTATTCCCCGCGAAATTCTATTTCCTTTAAGTGAAAATTTAATTTTAATATTTGTTTTAAAAACTGTCAAATGCCCTCAACTCTTTGACCTTATATTTTTTGGAATTAGTTCTCTTTTCACAGCGAAATAAAGGTAGGTATAATTAGCTTAATTTTACTTTCATAAATTAAGTGATACATATTTTCTGTTTCAATCTTATACCTATACCTTATGAAGTTCTTTATTGTCAATATTTAAAATAACCATTTGCCGAATACAAACAAAACAACGAAAACAGTGGGTTATTAATCAAATATAACATTTCAAAGATAATAAGAACAATATATTATGTACATACATATATAGGTATTTGAACCTCATTCATGTCTGGCTATAAGAAAAAAAAAATAGCGCAATTATCCAGTTTGATTCTCATATCGATTCGATCATCGGCAATCTGCATCGTAAATCAGTCTAACGATTGCCAATTATTTGACTGTAATTTCTTTCGAATATACATTCATACATACTATACATATCTACACAGAAGGCTAAGGCATGTCACTTGAACTTATATGTATGTATGTATATCTGTTATTCCTTGTTAACTTGGAGAATTTCAATTTTCCATTTATTATTAATCAGTCAGATATACGTACTGAATTCCATTAGTCGTTTAGCTTCAAGGCAAAAAGCTCAATTTTACCCTTTTTCGCCAACAGAGTGAACGAACAAAACGAATTGAGCCATCGACAATTTTGCATATTTGAGAGTTTACTCAATGTTCTTCTTGGTGCTGCCTTCTATTTATATAGTTCTAATACAAAACTTGGTCCCTTTATTTCCTTTTCGAAACGATAACTCAATTCGACTTTTTTTTTCTTTTTTTTTCTTTTCCTTTCCGTTTGCCTTTTTCACACATATACCTATATACATATACACAGAAGTGTCGCTTTTACAGGGATGCAGTTGTGACATGTGCTTCCAGGCTTATGGTCCTAAGGGGCAAGAGCAACAATAGTAAACAATTTATTTTGTTCTTAACTCGATCATCATTTTTATTAACAAAATTAGAAAACAGACCAAAGAGCACAATATCTAAGGCCCATTTTTTTTTTTTCATTGCGACATCATTCCACTTTCGAAGCGAAGTATAATCGGAGTATACTCGTGAATTTTTAGTCAATTTAGATTCTGAGTTAAATAAACGAATTTGGTGATTTAACCAACTGAATAGATATTTCTGATATATGCAATATGCATGCTTTTGATACTATCAAAGCAGAGAGGGCAACATTATACCTCCCTCTGTCCCTCTCTCCTTCTCTCCCTAACACCCTCACTCCATCGCTTTCTCTCTCCCTCTCTCCCTCTCTCCCTCTCTCCCTCTCTCCCTCTCTCCCTCTCTCCCTCTCTCCCTCTCTCCCTCTCTCCCTCTCTCCCTCTCTCCCTCTCTCCCTCTCTCCCTCTCTCCCTCTCTCCCTCTCTCCCTCTCTCCCTCTCTCCCTCTCTCCCTCTCCCTCTCTCCCTCTCTCCCTCTCTCCCTCTCTCCCTCTCTCCCTCTCTCCCTCTCTCCCTCTCTCCCTCTCTTCCTCTCTCCCTCTCCCCTCTCCCTCTCTCCCTCTCTCCCTCTCTCCCTCTCTCCCTCTCTCCCTCTCTCCCTCTCTCCCTCTCTCCCTCTCTCCCTCTCTCCCTCTCTCCCTTTCTCCCTCTCTCCCTCTCTCCCTCTCTCCCTCTCTCCCTCTCTCCCTCTCTCCCTCTCTCCCTCTCTCCCTCTCTCCCTCTCTCCCTCTCTCCCTCTCTCCCTCACTCCCTCAATCCCTCTCTCCCTTTCTCCCTTTCTCCCTCTCTCTCTCCCTCCCTATCTCCCTCCCCCCTCTCGCCCTCTCTCCCTCTCTCACTCGTGAAATTATTTCCATTGGGAGTGCATTTCCGTGGAAACAGTTAAGGGGCCCACAAACAAATCCTCCTTCGAGGCCTACCTAAACTAAAAAGCGCCACTGGTACTCACAAAAGATTAACTGCATTGCTTGAAAATATAGAAGTGAACATTTTTCCCATCTACTGTTTGGTTTTTTTCCTCTTTTTGTTTTTTTTTTTTGCTTTTAGTGAAAAATTCCAAAAGTCAACATTTCATTTGTATTTCCTGTTGCCACCCTGAATGTTGGGGCACATGAATAAAATTCATAAAATAAAAGTGGAACACAAAATATGCAAAATGCACATTGTACACAGTATATACACTATACATACATATACTCGAAAAAACACATAAATTCACCGATTAGTGCAAACGTTTTACTATGAAATTTCTTCCTGTAAAGCACCACATCCACGACTGACTGACTGAGTCACACTCAAAGTCCTTCATATTTCTTTCTTTCTTTTTTTTTGTTGAATGACACTAAAACCGGCAACGGAAAGTGAAACGTGATTTATAAACAAGTGTCGCAATATTTATGCATTTTACATTGATCCGTTGGCCTCATTCGAATGTCATTTCTTTTCTGGTTCATCTGTGAGGTTTATGTTTGTTTTATGGCCTCGTCCTGTGTTGGCTTAAGGAAAAACCTTTAAAGAACGATGACATGCAGCGAGGAGATTAAATAAAAATGTCCTTTTGCCGGATGATGTCCTTTTTTTATGTACTGTACATATGTAACTACATACATATGTATTTCTATATATAGAACGGGAACTGACGGATGTTTAAAAATCATATAGCTACATACATATACATATACCTATGTATATGTTTTTATGGGTTGCAAGGGAAATTGTATATCAGCTATATGCAGGTATGTATGTTGGTGATTTTGATAGACAGGACGTTCAGAGAAATTTATTCATTTTGCCTTCAGAGTAGGATTAAAAAATAAAAAAAAAACACACAACATTTAAATTTTTTTGATTTTGGTTGAATAAAATTATGTTTAAAACTCAAAAAGCATTAATTAATTAATGCTTTTGGCACTGCTTAAACAATTATTTAAGGTCTATAATTATGTTACAGTTAAATATGATGAGAATAAATCTTTACATGGAAATTAATTTAATCAAAATTATATTGAAAACATTTATTTGCCTTACTGTGAAATTAATAAATACCTATACTTACCTATATTGAAAGTGTGATAAATGACGCCACTTATTATCGATAATTTAATGTTAAAAAAGTCTGTACAAAAAATAATTACCCCTATTAGATACTGCAGTTGACTGTTGTCGATTTTTAATCAATAATCACCATAATCGTTAAATCACTATTGTGAGTGTCGATTTTGGTTGAAAATTTTCAATTTTACAGTTGGTTGTAATCGACCCTTTTTTCTTGTATAGGTATCTTTTCGAACAAAACGTAAATTAAAAAAAAAAATTATTGATATAATTTATTAGGTATGGGGTCGAAAAAAGTGTGTCTCAGAATTATGTACATCTGTCTTTTCGGCGTAATCGGATGAGTCGATCTTCTTTAAACTGGATATACCTACACGAAATTTTGATTTTCTTTAATATAACTGGGGCCTATTTCACCAAACACTTTGCACTTTACAAAAAAATAATTTCCTGAAAGTAAAAGTACAAAATGTTTCACAAAATTTGCAAAGTGAAAAGAATTTTAACTTTTCAATTTTTCCGACTATTTTTGAAAAGTAAAAAGTTAAAATGTGTCACCAATTTTAAATAGAACTTTGCATTTGAATTCGCATTTTGCAATGTTGCAAAGTAAAACTTGGATTGTATCAATTTATATCATAAAATTAAGCTACGAATAGGCGGTCAACGATAATGAGTTGACTCCTTAACGTAACCTAAAATCTCATAAATATACTGTCAACGTTGACTGTGATTTTCTATTATTGCAAATGAAAATTTCTGCATATTACTGAAAAGTTTTTCAAAATTCTTAATCATCCTTATTAAAGTAGGCGTTTTTCTTCAACAAAGGTTGTCACTTTTTGTGTCGAGTCACTTTTAAGGTGTTTAAGAGTCGGTATTGCGATCCTTGGAAGTTGAACACCAATCGTTTTGATCAAAACGCCTTCAACAGAAACTGCTGATATTGACAATTTTGTATTTCTTTTTTTTAATGCAACCTGAATTGCCCGTCAATATCATATGTTCTACATTTATTCAAAAAATTTACTAAAATCGGATGGGTTTTGTCATTATTTAGAATAAAGTAACCGAAGCAGTACGTATGTAGGTAACCACGTACGAAACGTCATCTAATTTTAAATAGCAAAGAACAAAAAAAAGATAGAGTAATTTTTACTTGCCATAAAATTACTTAGGAATTAGGATTCGTATAAACAAAATAGAAATCGAGATTTTAAACATGATACTACGACGATAGAGAACTCGAAAAAAGTGGTTCCCAAAAATATTTGTCTGTGCCTCGACCTGCAGCCTAAGCCACTGAAACGATTTTCTTAAAACATGGAATTTAAAGTTTTTAAGGACGAAATTGAAAATTTTTTTTAGCTTCAAAAATTACGGTATCTGCCAACAACTATTATAGAAAAAGGTTATTTATCTCGGAAACTGCTCTAACGATTTTGATAATAATTTTGTGTGAATTATTTTAAATACATATTATGATTTGCATTTTGATGCGCATTTTGAGATGAAAACAGTTTTACCAAGAACTTTTATTTACTATATCTGCCATAAAATTGTTGCTTTATAATTTTCGACTTCGTAGGCTACGGCTTAATTAATTTTTTTTTAATAACTTTATAATTTGTGGTCGGATTTGCTCCATCCCATAAAAGTCTATCCGACCATTGAATTCGTAAAGAGGGTAAGTCTTAATTTTCATTTGATACCCCATTTAAAGAAATCCTTTATATCCTAAAATGCACCCTGAAAAGTGAATTTTCTTACCTAAGCAACCTGACAAAAACTTGTCCGACCAGCAGCGGGATTGTTAAAGTTTGATCTAAAGCTATCTATTGACATACCTACACTTTGATTTATTTTTTAACAACATAATATATTAAATGGATCTTTTCTTTCTGCACATCAAATTTATTGGCAGGGATGCTTTATACCAAGTCTTTGTAGATTGTTTTCAATATTTCAACTAATTACTTAAATAATTAATCAATCAGTTGCAATAGATAATTTATTTATCTTTATCAAAAGATTAATACCTTACCTTTGATTTTCAAAACTGTCTTAAATAAATTATGTTTACCATATGGGGTCAAGGTTTACATTTGTTGATTTAATATAAATTTCATAATACAGTAACCATTGTTATTTTAATCCATAATAATATTATAATATAGGTATGTAGGTATCTTTTACTCGTAAAAGTTTATTTACAATAAATTCTTATTCTTTGTTCGATAATTTTTGGTTCTTTTTCTTTTAATTTTTATATTCTTCTTTTATTTGTTTTTATTTATTTTTTTATCACTCGTTTACTACATTATTATTCACTCGATTAATTCAGATTGAAATTTAAATCAAGATATTATGATTGAAAAAATTTCTTTGCATAAAACTACCTTTTTTTTCTGATACCTAATAAATTGTAAATATCCAGGAGCAAAAGTGAGTGCATTTTAAAAAAACATTAAAAGACAATTATTATTAAAATATTTATTGAATGTAGATTTTAAATACTTTAAATTTTAGAGGTTGAAAATATATTTCCCTATAGAATGGACCAAAGAAAAAAATGCAAATATCTACACAGAAAAAACACTAACAAAAAACATCTATTTGTTTTGAAATACATCCTCTATTTCCTATAGAGGTTTTAGAGTTTTAGTTTTGTGTTAAAAAAAAAATGTCGATATTGTGCCTTATCAAAATTAACACTACTACTAGCGCTGCGACTTCTGTTTTCAGATATAAAAGTAAAAATAATTATTTATAATCCAAAGTGGCTTTATTCCTTTTCAAATTATTCTCCAAAAAGATCAATACACTTTTGTATGCATTTGAAGCAATGTTAAGAGCACTTTTTCCACTCTGATTGAGGTATCTCCGAAATATGCATTTTAAATGCATCAACCCCTTCTCAGGCGTCGAAAAACCTTGACCTCACATTTTATGCATATGCATTCATGATTCGTCACCTGTTGCGATTTTATTAACTTCTTTTGAAGCACCGCGATTGAATTTTTTCAACATTTTGTTAGCACTGATCGACAGAGCCTCTTTTTGAGCGATTGTCAAATTTTTTCGATATCCAATGCGCACAAATCTTTCTGATTTCATAGCTTAAGGGGCCAGTTATAGCTTTCATTGAAACTCATCATTGAAAATTTTAATTTTCAGTTTTGAGGCCCTAAAAAAGCGATATCAGTGATTATTTTGATGCCAATAAAAAGCTGATGACTCGATTTTTATTTCTAGTCAAATATTTCATTTTGGCCCTACCTTTCACATAAAACGATTTCTAAGATTTCAATGATCAATGATAAGGTAGTTAAATCATTGAAATAAAGAAATTCATTTCCTGCGATAGGCTGGGCCAAAATGAAATATTTTTTTGGCTAGAAATAATAATTGAATTATCAGCTTTTTATTTGCATTAAAATAATCACTGATTTCAATTTTTAAGTGCCTAAAAATTAACAATTAAAATTTTCAATGATGAGTTTCAATGAAAGCTATAACTGGCCCCTAAGATGGTGTTTTATTGCCAAAAGTCGAAGCGAGTTGATGGGCACGTCGAAAATTATAGAAAATCAAGGCACGAAAATGTTCACGAATCAATTCCATTTTTTGATCAATATGAATGTTTCAAATAACTGTAAACAACACAAATAGCACTCGTATGACAAAAAGTTCTGAGTACGGTTACGATATTTAAAATAAAACTTTACGATGACAATGTCAAGTTTAACAAGGTAATAGGGTTTTGAAGTTATTTTTAGTTATTTTTTTAATTTTGTTATAATTTTTAAATCTTATGTTTCTTAAAAGTTTAAACAATTTCTTTGCAAAAAAATTTAAAAAAGACAAATTTAGCACTTTTGACTTTTTTATAATTTGTTCATTAAAATCTAGCTCCATTACATTTGTTAACCATAAGAACAAGTTCTTTCGTTCAGTGATTTTCACGAATTTTATTTCAAAATTTTTTTTCGAAGAATTCGTTGCTTCTTACAAAATACAAGGGTCGCTATATAGAGAGAAAAAAATGTATCCTATCTTAATCTGTGAACTGTACATTTCTGTTCAAACAATTTATTAGAATAGAAATACAATTTTAGTAAAAACTCAGTACCTATATGATCAAGAGGAGCCAAGAAGAGAGTTTAACTGAGCGAATTTTTGTTCTTTTAAAAAAATTTAAAAATTGGTAGTTTATGAGTTTTATGTAGTGGAATGGACCTACATACCTATATTGATAAATACTTCAACATTCGTTATAAAAAAAAAATGGTGGGTAGATGTTGCAAAGCCCTTAGATAGGTTTTATCTTAAAAAGTGGTTTATCGACAATCGAACGACAACCAGAACAAGATTTTGTTTTATAAAAACAACTTAAGATTAAAATTTAAATCTAGATATAAATCATATAAATTCAATGTAAATACATCCGGATTTAAGTTTTAATTTGGATGTATCGAGTGAATAATATGGGTGTAACAGTCTTATTTAATAGATTTCTCTAAACAGATGAATAATTATGCACTGCATAAGGTTTTATGTAACCTCTATGTAACATTGCATATAAATTCCCATTTGTAAAACATTTCCTATCCTGTACAGTTATATACCAGCTTATGTCAAATAAAGGTCCAAAAAGAGGAAATCTATTACGTTTTACTTCCAAAACTGACAAACTAATCTCAGCTGTTCATAAATTCCCGGCCTAAATACCTAATTTCTTTTATTATTATTTTGATTATTTTTTTTTGTGTATTTTTGTGTTTTGTTTGGAAATAAAGTAAAATATTATGGAACAAAATTATATTCATGTTTATTGATCAATTAAAAGAATTGTGTATTTCATTCACTCACAGTGTGCTGTAATAAAACCTTCCCCTTCAATTACCTATATTAAAGTTCTGGTTTGTTTTTTTTTAACAAATTTCTGTTAATATAAAATTCACTGTCAACCGATAAAATTTCTATAAAGTCCTGCAGTCCACATTGATGGATAGTAAATCTGCCTTCCGAAGTATTATATCATCTGCATATTGAATTCAAAAACGATTCTTATATCTACTGTTACTCCCATTAACCAAAAAAAAATAAAAAAAAAAAAAAAAAAAATTGCATCAATATGAACAAGCTTAAATCAATGCTCAGGTTATAGATGCAGAACATTTCTTCCAGTGTTAACATTGCCAAGGACAGAAAGAACTTTTTTTTTCAATTCCACCAGAATTCGTTAAAAAGGGGGGACGAAATTGCATTCATCTAGTTGACGGCGCGGCGGCGTTGGTGGTGCTTAGATACATGTAAATTAAAAATCGATCAAAATGTGTCAAAGTTTGGTATTGGGTAACCACCATTCCCGTTTTTCATGTGTGTGCAGGGTGACTGAGCTCGTAGTGTATGCTGTCGACATGACATTAAAGTTTATGAAAATTGAATTAGTTTTGATAGAGTATTTTCAGAAAATTTTACTTTATATGAAAAATTTTGATGTTTTTGTTTGAGTGTGGGTACAAGTGGGGTTAGAGGAAGAGATTTGAAGTTGAGCGTTTTGATGTTGAGTGTGTGTATATGAGATGTTTTTAATGTGGGCTATTTAAATATTCATTAGATTTTTTTTTTATTTTTACAGCACTATAGAGGGTCATTGAAGTCACTCAACACAGGAATTGTGACTTTACTAAATTATGGAAAACACGTACCACCAGCTGTTTCACATGTCACTTTGGCCCACGAAATTGGCCATAACTTTGGATCGCCGGTAAGTTTTGAAGTGGATTTATCTCTTCCATGTTTATAGGTAATACCTAGTAAAATAAGAGGATGGTGTATATTTTTTTGTCAGGAAAGATGTGTTCAAAAAGTTTTTATTTTTAGTTTGGTGGTGTATTTTGAAAGTTTTACTTTTACAACCAACTCACTAAGCTGCCCAACGTATAATGACGTTAATTCGAAGGTATGCAGGTGTTCACTGAATACGCAATATGATAGTAATATCTTAATTTCCATGCGAAACATAATGAGCTCTTTATAAAATACACATTTTTCTTTCTTTCAACTGCAACACGTATACAATATACATAGCCTAAGCTCAGTTTTTCAGTAATGAGCTAACTCTGATTTAAATCAGTTTGTTTATCCTGCAAATTAATTAATCGAGAGTCAACTCATGAGACTATGTTTAAGTGAAGGATTAACTTTAACGCCATTGCACCTTCATTTCAACTTGTACCTTTTAGGTACCTACGGTTGAAATTATTTTTTAAAATTACGATTTTCTAATAAATTAAAGTTGTCCTGAAGGTTTTTTTTAATAATTCAAATTCTATATACTACTGAAATACATCAGCCAAGTAGAAGACTTAGCCCTTTTTTATTTGGACTTTGTTGAATTATTGATTAAAAATTACTTTTAACGGCCTTTAATTCCTACAAAAATTGGCGTTTCGTACCTTCGTAGACTAGTGATGGCCTTTGTCAATACGCAATTTTTGTTAAGTTCACAGTTCATCTTAAATAGATTTCGTGACAAATATCTAGTGTGCACTATATCCATCAAGACTAGAATTCCTAATCATTAAAGTTATCCTGTTAATTGTAGATATTTATTATTATTGAAAAGCTAAAAAAAAATTTGCATATTAGCAAATTTAAACACAAAAACAAAAATTCTAAAGAAATTTTTGAAAATTTCCAAATATGCAAATTAAAGGTACAGTTTAATTTCCAAAAAAAACAGTTATATTATTATAAGTACCTACTAAAATTATTCTGCCAAGCACCCAAAAACTAAAACAAATCGCAGTTTTGCAACTTTTACTGCCGTTAATAAGTTTTGCGAAGCAATTTTGCGTGAAGTTAGTTGCACCATTTCCCATAAATTTTGCAAATTTGCTATTACATATTCCTTAATATTTATTGCATATGGCAGCACAAGTTGGTCACAATACAGCATAACATTTTTTTAAATCAAAAATTGTGATACTAATTTCACGATAAACCATAAGGCTCTTCGCACACATTATTTTCAGCCATGAAAGTTACAAATATGCTAATTTTCTATTTATATCTCCTACATTTGTCAGCATTAACTTAGCATCAAATAGAACAATTGTAATTTAAAAATAAATCTTAGTTTTGAAAAAATTTCATACCTAATGTTTGCAAATTTGCGAATTTTTAAAAAAATATTTCCGCAAAATACATAGCAGAACAAGTTGAACACATAACAGACCAACTTTTTTCTGAAAATCAAAAATAGCAGTGTTAATATCACGTTTCGAAAATTTATTTTTGCTCGCAAAAGTTAAAATGATGCGAAATTATTTGTCTCTTCGGTTCTTAAAATATTTAAGTTCAACTAACCACCGCATAAACTATAGCATCGAAAGTACTTATACTGAAATTAAATGTTTTAAAATTCGTTTTACAAAATGTGTTAACCTTTTTGAGAACGAAAATATCAAAATCGCCACGAAATAATTTTTAATTGGAAACACAAATTTGTTAGATTAAAATCTTCCATCAACATTTCCTAACCAGAGAAACTGCCAAAAACTTGAGCGATCATAGCCCACAGATGATATTTGTATATAGAAACATAGATACGCACGAATGTGTCACAGCCAGCTAAAAAAAAATGTTCTTTTCCCAAAGTTTGTTACAAATTTAAAAACTTTTAATTGCAAAAAATTCCTCAGTCCCTCTTTACAAATAACTTATCCCACGAAACAACAAAACCATTTCATCCCTCATACCCGTTTATACCCAATAAAAATCCGTGGTAGTCCTTTAAAATATTATTCATTCAAACACGAAGGGAGGGAAAAGAACTCACTTAAGGAGTTTTCCAATGTCTCTGAACAATATCCTATTTTTCATTATGAAATTGCATGTAGCAAGCACAAACACACGTTGGTTCCTGATTTCTTTCGTTCTTTCGATTCTTGATTTACAGAAAAAAAAATAAATCCGAATGAATGAAAATATTTATTAGAAAATCGATGTTGTAACTCCCAAATGAATTCTGAACTTAAAAATAGATTCAAGGATACATATACATACACACAAATGTATGATGAAAAAAAGGAAGATTTTCAAGCTTCCTCCAAGAAAAAGTACCAACATGCCACACATGCTTCCCTCTTGCACGTAAAGTTATATGGAAGAGAATCCTGTAGTATATTTCAGCAAGAATTCCGAGAAATTCAAATTGCACGTCCTTAAGCCCAAAACAACATCCCACAGAATACACCACCATCACTGCTGCTACTGCTGCTGCTGCTGCAGTGACAAGGACATCAGGCAGTGGCAGAAGCAGAGGCATAGTAAAGAAGTCCTTCTCCTCTCATATATACACATACATAAAATACATACCTACATACATATAAGTAACCTCAAATTTGAGCATTCCAAAGGAAAATTAGTTTTGTGACTTGTTTTTATGGTCCTTAAGTACATAACAAATAAGATTCGGTTTGCAGAGCAGCGTATTAGCTCCGCATCACAACGCCGTGCCGTATATATAGTTTTCGGACGAACCAATGCGATGCGATGGTTCTTCGTCGATGGTCCTTTGGAAAACTTCCAACTAACGCAAGATGAGACACATTGCAAAAAAAGACTCTCCTGTTGGTCATAGTATATAGCATAGAAGTTGAAGTTTCTAACCCACTTTTGTCGCTTTCAAGGAATGGGCATGTGCTGATTTGGGTGGGAACACATTGGTAAAAGAAAACTCATGGGACACGTTAAAGCCATCTGGTTTTGATCTTTTTTGTTGTTGTTCTTTTTTTTTTTGTTTATCAAACATATAACATAGGAAGATGAGAAAACTTTCATTTCCGATGGACCCTACCACAACTATTTAATTTATTTCTGTTAAATGGAATAAAGAGGCAGAGCGAAGAGTATCAGGAAGTTCCAAAGCGACAATACCCATGGAAACATATTTGTTAGATATGCCTAATGAGACTGTAAATACGAAAACTTTTTGCTGTTGAAAAAAAGCTTCTATATAGCTTCGTTAAAGAAACACAACGAGAACAAAATATTAAAAAAAAAACTCTTAATTAATATTGTCTCGGGAATTTATTCTTTTCCATGCGCTTCCTCAACTATGTATGAATAAAATATTATACGAGTAAAATGTAAAGACAAACATGAGCCTCGCATTTTAATATTTGATTTAACAGACTTTTGTAAGATACTTAGAAAAGAGATACTTATAGGTTTCTTTTTTTCTTCTTTTTTTTTAACGAACTTTATGTGGGCAAAATTAAATTAGTATTCTTTTCGCTTTTGTAAATATATAGAAGCAGTGGTGTTTTTTTTTGTGTTTTTATGAAGTTGGGAAAGGTTTTTCTTGCTTTTTTTTTTTTGTTTTGTTTTTTGTCAATGCGGCTTACGAGAATGTTTCATGGGGATAAAGTAGATTAAGTTTGTCATAGAAAGTTAAGTTAAGGAGCTTTGTATAAATGTATATTTAGGTACAAGCTACTATTTTGAATTAGGTAAAATTCTACGATTCTTTTAAATTACGTTGAACAGATAAGTTTTTTCAAGTAAACAAAAATCGAATTCAAGATTTTAATCAAATATGACAAAACGATGGTAAAGAAGTCCCACATGTGCTTTTTCAATTCCTTAAAAATAACTTACACGGTACCTACTTCATAATAATAATAACGGTTGTCGTTTAAATTGAAAAATATTAAAACAAAAAGTTGATAGTTTAATTAAAAAGCCTCAGTTAAAAACAACATTTGCCTATCGAAAAGTTGTTAGGTGGATAATTTGCCGTTAATTATATTTATGTTTATTTAAAATTTGTCGTTCTATGTTTATTTTTGTGCTTTGCTTAGTTGATATCAAATAAGCGAAGCACCGCCCTCAAAAAGCGTATATTAGGCGTGTTTTTTTGTTTTGAAAAAAAAACGACTTCGTACTAAACAATTTACTTGTTAAATGCAACAACAATTCATCCCCTGTGGGCTTAGCTAATCCCAGAGAATTCTCGGGGCTTAACTTAAGCGCACAGAAAAACTGTGTTACCGGCATGATTTACCTACATGTTATCGATAGTTTGTATGAAAACTCCATGTTTTTTTTTGTGATGCGGCGTCGCTAATCCCCGTTGTCGTTTTTTTTCAACAAATTACCCCCAGGCTTACAAAAAAACACGTCTATTATATCGTTTATTGCTTAATAATTTGCCAATATTTATTATAAGGTTTATTTTTTGTGACAATTTCAATTCTGTCGTGCAATATTTTATATGTTTTACGAAATTTAAACGTCCTTCTTTGAAGTCGTTTGTAAAACTATTTTTGCAATCGTAGTTGATGTAGCCCGTGGCGAAATGGCTGCTGGGTTCGACTGTCACGCTGCACCGGCCGGAGGTCTGGAGATCGAAGTCCAGCATATTCCACCTTAAACAAAAATGGTTTTATTGGGTACTGCCTCTTGTGAGAAAATAAAAAATTCTCTAAGAGTATATTTTTACAATTATTTTGGAATCAGCTTAGATGATTTATGTTGAGTGAGAGTCAGTGATTTCATTCTATATGAAGTGGGGTTATAACACATTTGGTAGGTAAAATGTGATTGTCACTTCTCAACGACTTTGATTGACGTTTATGCGCAGGGTTACCGCAAGCCTAAAAAAATGCTCAAATTTTTCGAATATCTTGAATGATCTTTATCTTATAAGATAAGAATTCCTAATCATTAAAAGCTCGACGAATCGCCTATATGTGTAGACTAAAGGCCGTTAAAATCAATTTCGAATCAATAGCCATGTATTTTTTTTTGTAAGTCCATATGGATTTGTCAAAAAAAAAACGACATCGGAACTAAGAGCTTTACACGTAAATACAACAATAACTTAAGTCCATATGGACTTAGTTAAGTCCAGATAATTTTCGAGACTTAACTTAAGTCCCGATAAAAACTGTATTACCGGCGCTAATTTATCATTTTGGTATCGATAGTTTGTATGGTAAAGTCAAATTAAAAAAAAAAACAACACAAACATATATATATGCCAGTAAGACCTAGGGTCTTATAAATTAGGCAAATGTTAGAAGGAATAGAAGGATAGGATAAATTTTTGTTGGCACAGTGGATTGAGAAATTAGGTTTTGATTATCTCATTAAATCCCAGGAGTGGCGTTCAGTTGAGGGAATATAGAAAAGAATGCTGCCTAGACTGGGGATCGAACCCACACATCCAGGTTAGCAGTCAAGCACTACTTCCACTGCGCCGGGGCCTACCCCTTATCCGAATCATCGAATGAAACTATTTTTTTATGCAACAAAAAAATATGGCGATCATTGTCTGGAGTTTATATATATTGTTTTCTTATAAATGACTTGCAATTAAGATCTATGTTTTTGTTTAATTTTATTTTTTGAATGGAAATAATTTTCAATACCTAAGAGTTTTCTTTTTATTTTAATGTGGCGTTGCTGATGAGTTTTTATTTTGTATGCTCACCATAAAGCTGAAAGGGTAGTGATGACATTTTGTAACAGTGATGTGCTTGTTTGCTGTGATGACTTTGGTAAGTCCCGATGTCATTTTTTTCGACATATCCATATGGACTTCCAAAAAAACACGCTTAATAATTGAAAAAGTCCAATTAAATAGTGCTAAATCTTCTACTTCGCTGAGTTATTTCAGTAGTATATAGAATCTGTTTTGAAAAAAAAACCTTCGTGTAAAACTACATTCCAATTTTGAGATCTCAGAGATTTTTCTCACTCAAAAAGTGAGAAAGCTTTTTTTTCCTCAGAAATTTGACAACGAAGCTTAGGAATCTTGTTCATGTTACTGAGATTGCTGAAATTTCATTTTCATGAACAAGCTTAAGTATTGAAAACATTTCAAAATTTCTTGATGGTAACCATGGTTTTGACAATGTCATTGGAAAGTGTCCAATTGAATTGAATCCATTGAATCATATTACTATTGTTGATTTGACAATCACTTATCACTCTCGCTGATTCCACCACAAATTTTGTATAGACTAAAACCTCTGAAAAACTAAATACGACTAAAAGAACATGAAATAATTTACAATTTATAATTCAAATACATCCACAGTATTCGCTGCAGGTGATGAAATAACACACAAAATAAATGAAACGTTTTGCACAAAGGCTCACCTTTTTTTTTGTTCCTTTTTGTATAACCCAATTCCTCACTTTCTCGTTAACTTAAACTGACACGACGTATATACGAAAGTGACAAATTCAATTCGCCATCCAACTGCATTAACAGTCGTGTGTGTTTTTTTTTTTATTATTATTCCAAAGTACTTACGGCTATACAACATATGCCAACGCCACACCTTTTTGAATGCATAAATGCTCCACCATCTCCAACTACGCGCATATGTATATGTGTATACAACAAATATAGGTATATGCAAGCCCCAACACCTAGCATAGCACTATAGCAGTGACATTAATTTTCGTTTTGTGTTCTGTTTATTTGTTTCTAACAGCACGACCCCGAGCAATGCACGCCTGGTGGTGAGGATGGAAACTACATTATGTTTGCCCGTGCCACCTCGGGTGACAAGCGTAACAACAACAAATTCTCCCCATGTTCACTGAAATCCATCGAACCCGTCCTTAATGCAAAAGCGCGCAGCGTCAAAGGCTGCTTCACTGAACCGCAGACGTCCATTTGTGGCAACGGTGTCGTCGAACCGGGTGAACAGTGTGATTGTGGTTGGGAAGAGGACTGCAAGGACAAATGCTGCTTCCCGATGTCTCGGCACGCGAGACTCGACGAAAGGCCCTGCACATTAACACCCCGCGCTATGTGTAGTCCTTCACAAGGGCCTTGCTGCACCACCGATTGTAAATTGAAGTTCGGTGACAAGTGTCGCGATGACAATGGCTGCCGTGATCCAAGTTTCTGTGATGGACGTATGCCGCAGTGCCCGGCTTCGGTGAATAAACCTAACAAGACCATCTGCAACAAGGAGTTCGTCTGCTACATGGGTGAGTGCACGGGCAGCATATGTCTAGCGTACGGATTAGAGTCCTGTCAGTGTATACCTGGACCAAATGACCCCAAGACAAAGTCGTGTGAGCTGTGCTGCAAACAACCAGGTGAAGGCCAGTCATGTCGCAGTTCCTTCGAATGGAACGAGCCGCCATTTGACGTCCCAGATATGTTCGCTAAGCCCGGAACACCATGTAACGATTACAATGGGTAAGTACTTTCTTATATTATACATATAAGACCGACAGAGTTTTGTTATTCTCGATTAATAAATCTTGTTCCGCCAGATACTGTGACGTCTTCCAGAAATGCCGTGAAGTTGATCCTTCCGGTCCATTGGCTACACTCCGCAAGCTGCTGTTGTCGGAAGAAAGCATAGCATCCTTCAAAAAGTGGATACAAACAAACTGGTACACTGTGGCCCTGGCCATTGTCGGAGTTTTCCTACTGCTGGTAAGTAATGAAGTTGCATTCCATCCAATCCTGGCTACCACCATCACCACCGCACCGCAACGTTGCGTTGTTGTTGTTGTTATTGTTATTATTGTTGTTGTTAGTAGCAACGGCCAACGACAGCGACGGAAATAACCTTTTATAGGATTTTGTTGTCGGATTTCCGTTTCCCTTACATGGTTATCCGGTTATCTCATTTATTTGTACTTTTCTGTTTCTTTAAATTTATTTCGTTTCCGATTGAATTTTCTTATCCTTTTTGTCCTTGTTTTTGTTGTTTTTATTATTCGGATGATGATGGTGGTCTGTTCTCTTCAGTTTGTACATGTTAGTCGGCAAATAGCAAACGACTATGAAGCTGGTAACGGTAATCGTAACGGAGAGATTTCCACAGAACAGAGGAGAAGTAAGTTTTGTGTTAATATTATCCCTCCGTATAGAAAGGACTCGTAGCTTTGGACTCTACTTATCATGTACATATAGATATCGCTTGATTGTTTGTAGATAAAAATTGATAAGATACTCGTATAAATGTGCTGCATAAGATGTGGTGATTCATGATGGAGATGATGATATTTGACGGAACAGAGAGAGGATAGGGGATCAACTTAGAAGTGTTTGGCAGAATGCACCAGATACAGTATAGATGGCGCATTGGCGTTAATACTCGTAGAATGTTGCATTTGATATACCACTGATATTCAAGTGTTTTTCTTGTTCATGGAGTTCAATGACAACTAATTGGGTCATTGAAATGTATAGTAGATAGGAAATAATATTGTGAATGGAGACAATTTTGTGATATGAAATTAAGTTGAGTTTAGGAAAGTATTTAGCCCACCATCATAAGCAAAACAAAGAAACAACGAGAAACTCGAATTTTTGCATTAATAACGTTTAGTTATTTAGAGATTAGGAGATCTTTAAATTGGAATAAAACAGACAAAAATTTTAATATCCATAAAATTGCCTTTATTAACCATTCTATGATTTCGGGCAAGAGGCCACCATGGCTGTGCTTTCTCTGAATGTAATAGTATTTCGACAATGGCTTGTGGATTATCATTGCAATTCTGTTTGTAGAAATTGTTAGAAACGCATTTTAAAGTTAATAATTTTTTGTTGCAAATCTATAACCTAGTGGATTGTAAAAAGTAAACCACACTGGTCTCGTAGTCCGTAGACGAATGAAGATCGAATATGAAATGAAATATCTCCCAGCTCCAAGAGATCTTCCTTCAGTAAAGGGTTGCTATTTTATTTTGTTGTTTTTGCTCCTGTTGCTTCAAAATGAAGCCGGTGGTTTAAAACTTCTTTTTTTCTCGCGCCACTGCCAGTTACCGCTTTTTGGGACCGTGAATGGTGAAGCTCTTATGGTATGTGATGTCGATGATGATTGATGATATTCAATCTCGTCGTTCCAATATTTTCGTTGAGTTGCAGCCGGTCGGAGGTTGAGAAGATTTCTATTTCTCGGTCCGATTTTCGGGACCGAGATGGTGATAAACATTAAAGACGATGATAGCTCGGTCGCAGCCGCAGCTGGTTGTTGATTTAGTTTGTAGATCTTGGCAGCGTTGCCATTTCCGGAAAAAAATAGAAATAGATTTGAAGAAAAAAGTGAAGTAGATTGAGAAAAATCGAAGTAGATTTCAAAATGAACTTTTTATTTATTTAAATCTATACCTATTTAAAAAAAAACTATTAAATTTAATTTTATAAAACAAACAAAAAATGAAATTGTTTCATATATATATTTCAATATATTTATATAACACTTTTTTAATCGAATTTAATTAAAAAAACAATCATTGTTTTTAACTTCATTTCTACATGTTTATATTTTATAAATTATTTTATAACAATTCTTAGTTTTAAACACGGTTGTGATTTTATAAATTAAAAAAACATTAAGCCATAAGCTGTTTTTGATTTTTGAATTGAAAAATATTAAAATTAATTTTTTTTCGATTCACAAATCCCAACTAGCTTATGAATTAATTTTTTACCAATTCACGAGTCCATATAACTGAGTTGTGAATTAAACGAGGGCTTAAGCTTAAGTCTTTGCAACCCTGGTTTTAATTATACTTTGCCTCTACTAACTTAAACTTTTTAAAATAAGCTAACATTTATTTTGGTGGGTCAAATATTTCGTATATCTAGACTTTTTTTCGTTTTACGAAACATTTTCTTGTTTGAGAATAATGCTTTCCACAGAGAAATTTGTTCCTGGTTTCGCATTTGATAAAGTTAATATCAGAGAACTTGCGCTCTGTTTCGGCGGAACGGATAAAAAAGAAGTTGATTTGACCTTTTTTTCGAAAATTGAATTAGGTTGAAACAAGTATTTTTTTAAAATGAAGTATGTAGATTTCAATATTTTGCTGATGGTGCGAAGTACGATTTTCCGTCAAGTTAGCATTACTATTTCAAAATTTTAAGATTCTAATAATTGAATTACTTGTCTTGAATTGTCGTGAAGGAAAAAAAAGTGTCGCGCGTGTTTTTTTTTTAAATAACCCCTGGTAATGCTAACTTGACGGTCAAGTAATCATTTTACCACCCCTTAAAACAAAAAAATATTTATGTCATTTAATGTCGTGAATTTGTCGTAAATATATATGTCGTGAAAGAAAAAAAAAATCGGAAATTTAATTTTTTTATTTCGAGAAATCTCTAGCATTGCATTCCATATCAATGAATACAGCATATCCAAGTCTTTGATTTGCTGTAATTTTTTATCCAAGAGAGTTTTTGATGTGGAATTTACCTACAAAATTGTCGTTCGACGTCCTTAAATAAGTTGTGTCAAAAAATAATTTGTAATAATAATTTTAATCCAGTATTACTACGACTTTGATTGGCTGTACTTTTTTATCCAAAAGAGTTTTTAACATATAACTCAAAGGAGAGGCACACATCAATCGCTTAGATATGTGCCCCTCCATTGATTCACATGTGCGGCATCCACATTTTTATCGTGATAGCCACCACCATTGCGTCGGTTTGAGCGTAGCAAACCAAAACACACATCGAAACCTGAATGGAACAATTTTAAAACGCATTTTGTGGTTTAGGCATCAGCTCATCAAGTTTCGAAAAGTGATTGATTCATATACATATTTTTCCTTTGTTTGAATAATGTTAAAGCGGCGAATACACCGATAGAACAGTTATACTAACAGTTTGCTGTATATGAAGATTACAACGTTTGTGGTTACAACATAATTGGTAGCACTGATTGTAAACACACACAACCTGCTTGCAACTATCATGTAGATCGCTTGTATAGTGTATGTGCTACCTAAAATATAATGAATTTGAAAATATTGATACAACACAAATCGCTTCAACAATTATTACGTGTATTCTTCGTTTTTGAGTAAGTCCCCTTTCACACGAGAAAACTGAGTGTACAGGAACTTTCAGTTTTAAGGTTGGACGAGCATCAAGTAAGAGAAGTGAACATTCTCCCATTGTTGAAGATTAGAAATTATAAGAAAACGTCAAAAAATCTCCAGAAACTTGTTTCCTGGTATGAAAGGGGACTAAGATTCGTACCATCATCATTTTTTCGCTCATATTTTGTTTGAAATTAATTTTTTTTTTTCAGTTTTCTTTTGTTCTTCATTTTTGACAATTTTTGTATATTCCCATAAATCACTTACACCTAACTTTAACATATTTTAAATATTTTATATTTATATCTATATTGTATTTATTCGACAGATCCTCAGCACGAAATTGCTAGCCAAGCGATCCAACTTAAAACTGAAATCAGTCACAATAATTCACAGCGCAACCACGGAAACAGTACGTTTACCCGAAGACAACAACGGCGTTATCGTGCACACGGCCGTCCGTACAAAAGTGCCCTTCAAGAAAAAGGTTCGCGGCGAACGAACTGCAAAGACGAAATTAATCAGCAAATCTGCTAATGGTCTATCAACAAGTAGTAATTCAAAGCAACAAAATCTTTTCAACTCAAAACAACAACCACGTGATGCAATACTCAAGAAGCCAATAAGGAAGAATAAAAATCGTGTTGCCGCACCAATACCAACGAAAGCTGCACCAGCACCTCCACCAACAGCTACTGCCACCACTGAAGAGAATCCCCTGCCTTTAAATAAACCAATTGAGACAAAATCAAAATCAAAAAATAAATTCAGTAAAAAACATAAGGAAATCATAGATTACTCGAATGGAACACGACTGCCATCTAGTGGGCATACGAATACATTTGGAAAAGTACACAAATGGCTACTGGAATCACCGATTGTGTCGCAGCCTCTTTCACACATTGAGCATTCATCAAAAGTCCGAAAAGTTATGTCCAAGTCGCAATCAACGCCCGAACGACTTGTTCAAAAGTCCCCTCAAAAGACTAAGTCTGTGGGCAATTTAAGTAATGAAAAAGTTAAACTTCAAGTCGTCTATAAGCCACCATTTAAATTTTCTTTGCGTCTATCAAAGAACTCTGCTGTGAAGACGCATGTGATAGGAAGTGGCTTGAATAAGATTAAACGAAAGACTCGCTCTAGTGATAAAAAGCGAGTCAATGCAACTGCAATAGCTCCAGATAGACTTGGAAGCGAACGCGGTAAGAGAACCGCATTTCTTGTTCGACAAAACATCGAGGAAGAGCATCAAGTCTTAACTAATAGTGAACCTAATTATGAGACTTTGAATCCCAAGAACCCTCCATCGATGCCAGTGGAGTGTTCCCCTTTGTATGAGAATATGCTGCCAGCATCAGGTGAAATCAAAGATCACAAGCCCAGTACATCGAAGTCTTCGGGTCGAATGAGCTCAGGACACATTAGTCGCAGTTCGAGCAATACTACTTTAAATGCTGTGCACCCTCAGCCGCACAGCTATAGTCGTAGCAATTCCATATCAAACCAGTCCACAGCTGCTGCAAAGCACCCAGCTAGTCGCAAGTACAGTGACAACTCAGTGCATTTGAGTCGCAACTTCGGCAGCACTCAGAATCTCATCCACCCAAGTAGTAGTCAGACAAACCTCTCCAAATCAAAGAAACGCAGCAGTCTGAATCTCAAGACTTCCTCGTCTGCTGCAGCGGCAGCAGGAGGACCATTTCAACCTCCAACCAAGCGCAGCAATTCTAATTTGAATCTGCGGCGAGAAAACTCAGCAACCAAGGACACCGAAACACCGTCACCGCAACAACCGCCGCCCTTAAAACGCAGCTCCAGCAACAACACTCAGCCAGCAGGCCTTCCCCCGCCCCAGTTACTACTCCCACAACGAGGCTCCATAGCTCGTGGGAGCTTTAGTAATATACCCCGAGCCAGTCTTAGTTTCCAGCGTCAATCATCTCAACCTAGTTGTAGCAATAATACTAGTAATAGTTTTAACAATCATCATCATAGTATAAGTAACAATAGCCCCCACACTGCCACCTGTGATGAAACCAGCAACAAGATTCGTCCCTTCGACTGGACGCAGTCTAACAGTGGTCCAAGTAGTCATGGTAGCAGTAGCAATCAGGAGAAAATCAAAAGAGGAAGCCGTAATAGTGCATCGCCAGGGCTGCATCACCAGCTTCAAAATCATCAACAACAACAACTGCCCTCAGACCTAGAGGTAATGGTCTCAGATGTAGAAAATTTGGTTAGTTAGGAATTATTTTAGGTCTTTATGTAAAGACTTATTTACTTTGATTAAGTTTTTCTTTTGGGGTTTTATTTTAGTTCAACAACTTATACTACAGATGTATCCTTTGTAGGCACTGATAAAGCAATTTTTATAAAGGTATATTATACTATAATTATATTTGTAGGTATATGCTTTGCAACAGGTTGATGTTTAATGTTTATAAAAATATGGGTGAATGGGCTTTTCTATATACAAAAATGTGCTGTACATTTGCTAAGTGGCAATATATAAGTGAATATAGTTTTGTAATGAGGGTAGATAAGAGAGATTATAATATAACCCTTTGAGTTGATATAGATAGTCCTTAACTTAAAATACTCGAGACATTTGTGGTTAAAAGGTTTGTGAAGTACAGAAGCCGAGAGCAGTATCACTTATCGGAGGAAAGAAAATGGAAAAAAAATAAAAAATGTTACACAAAAACCTTGTTTTTAGAGTTACATCAAATTAGTTTCGGGGTTAAAACTTCTTTAACTCCTAAAACATGTGTCTTAGATCCCGAATGAACTAAAAAGTATTTCTGACTGATCCTATGCAATAAAAAAACTTCTTCATAAGTCAACTCGGCTTTATTTGCAGAATAGACTATTTCTCATGGCAAATTAAACATGGAGTCAGAGCCGGATTGAGACATTATAAGAGACAACTTTTGCGTTAGTATGTACACACAGACTTTTTATAGAGAATTGTAAAATGTATAAATAAAATTTACAACATTTTTAATTTGGACAAATTTAATTATTAAACTAACAATTTTTAATTATTAAATTGACAGTTTCAATTATTAAATTGATAATTTTAATTGTTTAATTGACAATTCTTATTTGATTTTAATTGTTCAATTGACAATTGGAATTTAATTTTAAATTTCGAATTGAAAATTTTGATTGTTAAGTTACCTAAATATTTTAATTGTTAAATTGATAATTTTACTTGTTAAATTGACAATATAATTAAATTTTAATTATTAAATTGACAATTTGACAATTTGAATTAAATTTGAAATGCTAAATTCACAATTTTGATTGTTAATTGTTAAATTGATAATTTTAATTGTCAAAGCGAAATAAGTAAGTCGCCCTTTAAACTTGTAAAAAGGCTGATATTAATTAGGTGCATATTATTTAAATAAATGATATGAAGACAAATATCAAATACACAAATATCTGTGATTTCAGTTCGAATCCCTACATTTCTCCATAAAATTTTATGGGAAGATTTCGGGTTCAGGCTTATGAGTTGCAATACAACGAGTTTATATAATTTAAAAAAAAACGGCTCTGACGAATGACGATTTTGATTATACTTCCTTTTTCCACTGCATTTCCTCAATTCCTTTGGTTTTTTTTTATTTTTAACTCCTTAACACAAATATACAACGAATACTCAATAGATAAATAGTTATTGTTTAATTTGTAATTCTCATTCTACCTACCCTCAACGAATAGACAGAATAAATAAAATAAATAAATTACTTAAACTAAACTCAAACAAAAAAAAGTTATATTATTTATTTTGAAAAATATGAATGTGTAATTTATAATTAAGAAAAAACGTGAACAAATAGAAGTAAAAAGAAAAAGAAAATGAAAATGAAAAAATCAGTGTGTCAATTAACTCTGTACGAGTTTGCTTGATTTAATCTAATTTTCTTAAACCGACTTTCAAAAAAAAAAAAAAAATAACTAAATAAACTATATTTTTTTTAATTGTTAAATTTTATAAATTCTGTTGAGTTATTTTTGTAAAATACCTTTCTCTATTGGGAATATTATGTTTGATCTTAAAAAAAAAAATTGTATGTATTTATTTTTGGAATTTTTAATTTTAATTTTTTTATAAAATAAATAACGACTTTTTAATCGTATGTAAATTTTCTAGATATAAATAATTCTAATTCTAATATAATAACATAAAATGCAAAACACAACAATCGAACTAAACTTAACACAGAAAAATAAAATAATATTAAATTTAAAAACTTTAAACTGATAACAACAAAATAAAAACAAAAAAAAATTTAAAACTGCTGTGCTTGTAAAAAAAAACAAAACAATTTTTGGCGTTTTAATTTTTTTTTTATCACATGAAAACAAAATTTGTAAAAATTGAAAAATGGCCAATTATTTTAAATAAAATTAATGTCTTAAGTATATTTTTTAACAAAATATTAAAATGCGTGTTTTATTTGAAGGTTTGGAAGGAACTTTTTTTCATTTTTTCCTTAGGTTATAATAATCCATTAGTAGGTATGTACGTATGTAGTGAAGATGTCTATGGGAATTTAATATTCCATTTGGGAAGACATTTTTGTTTTGCCATCATTACTGCCTGAACACAATGGAGATGGAACTGCAACTGTCAAAATATTGAATACAAACAAATTCAATGTTACGAACACAACGCAAAGCAGCTGCAACAGGAGCTGCAGACGGTGCTGCAAGAGTTGATCAACTTTTAACTTTTCAGTTTTCACGTACAGAACTTTTGACGTTTCATTTTGAATGAAGAACAGAAGAGCCGGAAAAAAATAATGAAGCTTTTAGAGCTTATTAATGAAAAGAAAAATATCGGAAACAAAAAAAGTGAAGAATAAGTCAAGTTGGCATAGGTAGCAATTTTCACCTAGACTAACGGGACCACAACAGTAATTTGCAGCTTATTTTGCATTTCATTTCCTCATTTTGCAGTTTATCAAATAGGGGGTGTAACCACCTGTACTTCTAACTTCACTATGAAGTTAACAGTACATACTGTTTTTTTTTTTCAAAAACCAAAGAAGCTATTAATATAGGGCTCCAAATTTGCAGTTTTTTTTGCAGTTGAAGAACAAAAATTACTAAAATTTGGAAGTCCTCAGTTAAAAAAACTCCGCCCGACTTAAATACAAAGTAAGCAGTAAAGTCCTTTTCTCAGCAACCACGTAAACTAGGAAGGAAGAAAATTTCATAATGCTTGCAACAACAAAGTGCCAAATAAAAAACTGACGAACTTCAAAAATTCGTAGCAGCCCGTGGTGTAATGTTAAGTGCGTATGACTGTTACGCCGAAGGTCTTGGATTCGATTCCCAGTTGCTGCCACCTAAAAACAGAAATGTTTTTCACGGGCTACTACCTCTTGCGAGGAATTGACAAATTCTCCAAAAGTATCTCTTGTCATGAAACAGTGCTTCTCATCTTAACCATTCGGATTCGGCAGAAAATTGTAGGTCTCCTCAATTCCTGGCAATGGAACAGGAATGATTGAGAGTTGTAGTCACTAGGCCATGGTTCTACACGAGCCGGCGCGAAAGCCGATTTTTTAACTTCAAAAATCCAATCCAACAGAAAGCTAAATTGAAATTAAAAAGTGAGAAATGCGAAAGGATAATTTGTCATATCATTAAAAAAAAAGAAAAGTAATTTTCAAAACGTAGAATTAGACCGGGAGGTGGCAATAAATTCCACCATTTATGGCTGGGTACTGCAAATGCTCCCTTCAGTTTAAGGTTCTCTAGAGAGTTGCCTATAATGGCTGGAGGCCAAAAGCTCATCCTCTACGTCAGTGGATGGTAAAATGTCTGTTGTGTCCATATCGTCCATTTTTGAAATCTTTTAAAATTAGGTCCCACGAGTTGAACGGAAAGAAAAGGTCAGCCCCGCCAGAGCCAATATACCGGGGTAAGGCAAAAAATAAAACGGGCCCTGCCAAGGTGTCCGAATGACCTCGTTAATGACTGGTTTACCCTCCAGCCTTCCATTTCTTCGGCATGGATTTTGAAACAATATCGCTCACACAACTACTAAAAATTAAGGCCTCATATATCTGTGGTCAAATCACATTGCTGAGTTTTGAACTATTGAGTATAGTAAATTAACACCTCAAAAATTCCACCTGACCTTAGCTGATCACCGTCTTGGCATCGTATAAGACAAAAATTTTTGACGGGCTAGCAAGATATGTAGGATATTAGCAAGATATCTCATGTAATCATTGGTTTTCGCTCCAAATCTCCATACAAAATTAAATTAAAAATGCATTATATATGAAAAAACAATGATTTATATGCAAAAAGTAGTAGTTTTTTTAGAGTTCTTGCTAATTATACTAAAATGATTAAAACTTCTGATCTAATATTACTTGTGGTAAGTTTAATACCTTTTCAAAACTACAAAAATGGAGAAAGTTTTTAAATAATAAAACCAGTATCATGTAATGGAATTATTATCTACTGTTAACTCCACAAATTGTAGTTAAAAATATACGTTCACCATAATTTCAGTTCACTTAGTGATTTCTACCAACTGGTTAATATTTGGTATGGACAAGTTATAAAATTCTGAAAAGTTATGGTTTGGCCTTTTTTAGTGAAAATTTAAAGCCTGAATTTTGAACATCCAGTAATTTAATAATATTTAAAGTGAGGAGCGCATTATTTTAATTTATTGCATAAGTCTGGTGGGCCAGAGAAACTTATCCCGCTGTTCCACGGACGACCTTCAAAGTATGAATGGTGAAATTTTAATCATGTCATAAATGAGTTTGTCAACTTTCAATCAAGTAACAAACTGTCAAATTCTATTGCGAATGATGGCTATGATTTCAATGAATTTAAGACCTCCGAAAAAAAACAAAAATTAAAACTTTTTATTTTATCCTTCGGAAATATATGATTTAAGTGATTTCCAGCGATATTTTCATATAAAAACTGCCTATTTATAAATATTTTGTCTCCGATCTGTCAAGTCATAAATTGTTATGTTCTAACGAAAGATGACGGCTAAGGTGAGTGGCACTTTTTCCTGAAAAGTGATACTCTTGGAGGATTAGACACTTCCAAGTGGCAGTACCCTTGAAAAAAACATTTCTGTTTTAGATGGGATAGGCTGGTAATCGAACTCAAGACCACCACGGGATACTATGATAGCAGAATAAATGTATATTCATTTATCTTGAGTGGATATTATGACTTTTTTTAAATGGATTTTATGTCTTCTTAACAAGAATATAAAATGTCTAATATCTTTTTATGGCTGGTGTTAGGTCCAACCAAATAGTATGTGTTTTCTTCAAATGACTCAAAAAACATAATGAAAAGAGGAAGACCATTCAATTTTTTTATAGAAACCACCACTTAAATTTTGTAATTTTTATGAAGAATTTTCGAACTTACTTGGTCACTGTGGCGAATACTTAATTATTTAAAATTTTATATAACACTATTTCTTTCACAAAAAATTAATATAATTGAGATGATCAGGAAAAGTTGACAAGGTGAGTGACCTATTTGAAAGCTTATTTAGGAGTTCACATAAAATAACCAAATATAAAACAAGCTAGAGTGAAAACACAGGAGCAAAAACCATATCAATATTAAAAAACCATATTATTGTCATTTTGTCGTATCTCATAAACAAGATTATCTAGACAAGGCACCACATATGTACAATTACTAATGTAAAATTACTGCTTATAACGAACTCCGGCGGAGCACTGTGGATCCCTTGATTATACAAAGCAATCCCAGTTATTTCCAAATAAAGTACCTACTTTGCAAACATTCCAACTTATACAACCCCTAACATCACATTTCACATATTACCCACCCTATAAATCTTCGTTTGTTGTATTGCGATGTGACATTTTACTTCATATCCTGTAGTCACTGTTTAAAATGTAAATTCAACACACATCTCGATTAGGGTAGATAATATATGTATATATATTTAAATATAATTTTGCTTTTCCTAAAACAAGAAATCACACACGATGAAATTCGTTCGAAATTTCTGTTTCAAATAACTAAATCCAGAAAACATGACCCCAACATACAAACACACACACACACACACACACAGCATCGACAGAAATTCCATTTCAAGTGTTTCGCATGGAATTAACATCGTTAAGTAGCCACACCCAGTCTGTCTATCTCCCTATTTATATATACACATATCCTTATTCAAGCTGAACAGAATACCACACAGCTCTTTTGGGAACGCATTCGTGTACCTTCATCCTTCCTAATACATATAAACAAGAGTATCTAACCAACTTCGCAGCTCATCCAACGCCATTTGGTAACACCTACTTAATTTATTTCACCCCAGGACATCATTTGCATAGATCACAGAAACACGGTGCCTTGGTTTATCTTTCACTGGTATACAGCCACCCACAAAACACAACACACTGTCTGAATAGTCAGCCAAAGAGATTACAACATGTCCTCGGTATGGAACTGGGGTTAGAACTAGAGTCGGTATACAGCTGAACACGTTATATCCTTTTCGAATACTACATATAATGGCAGAACAAGGCTATCCAGAGAAGCTAAGTTAGAAGAGCTGTAAAATTAAAATAACTTTCATCTAATTACTTGTTGTCTGATTGTTTCTTGTTTTCCAAAACCACTGTTCGATGTTTCCATTTGGTTTTGTTAAGATTGGAATATTGGTGAAGGTAGGTATATAAAAGACGTGTTTTGTGGAGTTATAATTTTTGGTTAAATGCAGACAAATTAATGCCTGTAGGTTGCATCAAAAAATTTACATAACAGGAAACTCAAATTTGTATAGGTACGTAGTTACAATCATTAATACTATTAAATTGTTTAAAGCTTCTTTAATTTACTCGTTAAGCTTACTTTGTAGTGTAGAAGAATTCAGAATTTCGAGTTGACTTTTAAAGAATTTTAATATTAGTTAAGTTCAGAATGGTGGTTGAATTGAAATCGATCCAAATTTAATATTTTAAACAAAAACAAACTTGTCTTAATTTTTTTTTTAACATTCTTGACTTCATCTTGTATGGTCAAATAACCCAGTATTTTCTTAAAATTTAAGTACGTTTAATGTTATCATTATACTGAGGCAGTGCTAGTATTTTGCTGACACCATTTGACTTACTCATTTTCTTGGCACCATATTAGCGTATATTCAAAGCGCCATTAATTGATTTCTTTTAAATGCTTTTGGTCAAATTAGTCTCAAAAATTCTTACCGCCATTTCATTATGCCTATCTTGCGAAGAATTGATAAATCATCGAACAGTATGTTCTACCATGAAAAAGTATTTCTCATATTAGTCATTTGGGTTTAGCAGAAAATTGTAGGTCCCCTCTATTCTGCCAATAACATGGACACAGGAATGGTTGAGAGTTGTAAGACATTAGGACTTGGTTCTACACGAGCTGTCCACCATCCAATTTATTTAATTTTTCTTATAGTTCACACTATTATTATATGATAAGGACGTTAGAAATTTCAACAATTCGAGCTCACAAGGCGGACCCTAGCAGGAGATAGAGACAACGAGCCACTGGAACTCAACATCAAACTGCACCAACTATTTACTGCACTACATCCAGAAGTGAAGAATTTGCGGAATTTTTCGAAGGAAGGCATAATAACCTCATCAGTGATCTCCCAGCCGACTGGAAGTTTCCCAAACCCCGATTAAGTAGCTGAGCTAATCCATAGTGGCAGATCTAAAACATTATTCGGACCAGACATGACTTCCAATTACTTTTTAGGGAAGTTTCGTCAAGTCATTCGCAAGGAATAGATCCTGCTGAACAACTGTACCAATAACTGCTATTTCCCAAAGAGATAGAAGACAGCTAAGATTGTACCTTTACCAAAAAAATGTGATTGAAGCACGGTTTCTGGATGTCAACCTATCCCCTATCAGAACTTATTCTTCGGTGGATTAAGACCTTTTGCACCAACAACTTGGAGTGTTTGACAGGAAATATCTGCGGATCTGCACAGGACTCCATTTTAAACGAGAACGCATGCGCGTAGTTAGGGGGACAAGGAGGTGGGCGGTTCCACCCTAGAAAACTCATTGCCCCCTTTAGAAAATCGAAAGTATTAAACTTGTATTTTGGTTCGTACTGACATTTGGGGAAGTTCTTCCTGATAGAGTGTTGACAAACTGTAAAAATGTGCCAAATATGTGCAGTATGAAGATAATAACATTTACATTTTTCCCACATGTTTTTTTTTACTTGCTGGTTGTTGTATTTTTATTGATTTTTTTACGCAAAAACTTCTAATAAATTTAAATAATATTTAATATCAAATTTAAAAAAAAAATGTTTGAATAAAAAAAATCAGAATTTCAGAAATTTCGACAATTTATGTCGATATTTCTGAAATCGACAATGATCGACATATGATTTTTATAAAAATTAATTTTCTAACTCCGCAATAATAAATACTAAAAAATGGCGTACCAATTTTTTTTTTCTTAAAAATGTTTTCAAAATTGTATGCAGTATATAAAATATTTTTTTAAAAGAACCATTCCAACGATTTTCAATTTTTTCTTATATCAGATGAAGTCAAATTAGCTAGTTTGAAAATTATTGAAAATTATCGTTTGACAAAAGCTATATCTATAAAACCTATTGATTTTAAGTACAAATTTGTGAAAGTGCTTTTAATAATTAAAAAATTAAAACTGGTTGGCTGCCCCCCTATAGACAAAATCCATAACTACGCCAATGCGAGAACGACAGAAAGACTTTAACAACCAAAGGCAGGAATCAGGAATCACTCCTCTGAATAAATACCTCACAATTGCTGCAAAAAAACCAATGAACAGCCAACATAAGCGAAGATAGATACCTCGAGTCAATATACCAGCTAGATGTGACAGAAATACTGGACGAAAGAATTATTTCAATCAACGAGGACGAGGCCCTCCCACTTTAGTGAACTGAGTTAGATCTTCGGGACGAAACGCCAATTTTTGTGGACTAAAGGCCGTTAAAATCTATTTTGAAATTTGAATCAATAATTCCACAAGTACAATTAAATAGTTATAAACTTATAAGTCTTCTACTTTGCTGTTTTATTCAAGTAGTACAATTATATAGAATTTGTATAACATGTTAAAAAAACCTTCGTGTATGTAGAAACTTTATCAAATTCCCAAATCAGTTGCTCGAAATACTTAAATAATTATGTTTGTGAGAAAAAAGAAAATTTAATAAATATTTTGTTTGAATTTTAATTAATATCAATTTGAATTCCCTGCATAAATTAGTAACTTAATAGTTAACAAATTGGTCAGTTTGTGCAGATTTCCTAACCATAATTGAACTATATTGTGTAATAAATGAAAATTAAAATTAATTTGCAACTGATAGAAATTTCCAATACATAATGGATATTAAACTATAAAAGTTTCTTCTTTACAAATTAACCAATTATGCTGATGATGGATTACATGCAAATCCATTGATACACATTAAAAGCTAAAAACAATAACAGAAATAATATTTATAACCGCACTACCAGCTACCTATGTACATATACTACCTACTTTGCCTCATCAAAATTTTCAGCAATGATTGTTGTGTCCAATATACTGATGGAATGTAAATTCATTTTGAAAACTCGATTATCATGCGATAGATCCTTTATATGTCCAAACAGAAGTAATTGAAAGCGATATATAGGATAATAAATCACAACTAATATTGTTTACTTAAACTATTTAAAACAATTCACAGGCAACACACATATCCTGTCAGATTCATATCCTTTCATTATATCCTCAACAATAATTGTTGCTCTTGTTATGTATACATCCGATATGTAAATATTTATATCTAGGTATATCACAAAAGCTCGTAGTGCATTATTCCTATATCTATGAATATATACATATATAGTGAGTATATTTGTGACGTTTCCTCTCAGAATTCAGATTCTTCAGTAGTAATTTATTGTTAAATAATACAGAGCCTCGCACGAAGCACAAGATAATTCATCCAGATGATATGACTTTTATTACATTTCACAGAAACTTTGTATAAGAATGATTTCTTGTTAAAGTTTGGTTGAAGTTTTTCGTTTCGTATCGTATTTTATGCATCCAAAATTGTTAAGAAAACAAGTTGGAATTTATATATATACATACAAACATATGAAAGCATATGAATTAGAACTCATATAGGTGTGCAGAAATAGGATGAACAAGGTTAGTTAACTAATTCATAGATTAAGATGGAATAGACACTTTAAAACCTATCAGTTTCAACTAAAGTTTTCCTAGGATTAGCAAGAGAATTTCCAAGGTTTTTGCTAGAAACTTGGTTTCTAATTGACAAATATAAAGTAGAGATTATTGAAAATATTATAAATGTTTTATTTACATCGCATTAAAAGGCAAATTTGCGTTAAGCCAATGTAAGGCAACTATATTAAAGATGGAATAGTAGGTATTTATAATTCAGTAGGTACCTTATAGTTAGTAACGATTCCTATGGGAGTTTAATATGTCTTTAAGTAATTTTTTTTTAATTTTTACATATTATAAGGTACCTCATAAGAAACTTAAATCCGAGATTTCCGCAGCAGGGTTTCCACCATTTTAATTTAAAGACCGGAAGGAGTTAAAGAAAGATAATTTTGGTAATCGATATTTGTTTGATTTAAGAATAAATATAAAATAAGATATTAGGAATCGTGGAATGATCGTTTAAAAGTAAAAAACGGGACAGAAGACATGGGCTTGTCACATAAACACTTAAACTATGATGACGTTGGATGATGGGTATATACCGTATACCGATACGACACTAATGATTAATGAATTATGAAAATCGGAATTCTTAAGCGCAACCACACATTTTTGTTCAGTTCTGCGCATCATGTCAAAATCAAGGTATTATGGTAATAAAATGGTGGATCCAGTGCCCATTTACTTGTCTAATTTTAATATTTTGTTGTTGTTTCTAATGATGCGTGTTGAGTTCCTGTGGGCATTCGAACAGCCATTTTTAATTTTTTGACACTTTCAACTTTGACAACCTGCGCAATATATTACCTTAGATTTCTGTACTGTTATCGGAGACAAAGTATTCGAACACTTTTTCAAACATATGTGGCTGCTGTATGTCGTAAAAACCACCAATGGTGCTAAATTCCAATGCATCTTTAATTATTGGTAAGCGTAGATTATGAACTTTACGTATCCTTAAATCAAATTTCCATCCCAACTAACAAACTCTCCAGAGCTAAGCTCTCGAAATCTTTTATGTCCCATTGGTTAAGAATTATTAAGGGTATTCCCGCAATTATGTAGATAAAACACTGGATAAGTTTATATCATTTGGTTAAAATTACCATTTGGTTAACGAAGTGTCAAATTTTGTATGAGAAATATTTACACAATTTGATTAAAATTCCCCAAAGATTTTGCTGCGGAAAATTAACTAAATTTTTTTGCTAAACCCAAACGTTATTGTGACTTTTAGCATTAGGCGTGTTCAAAAATATGATATATTATGTACATATCTCATAGAACTAAAAAAAACTCTGCCCGTGTTCTGTAACTATCGCAATGAGATTAGTTGGCGGTCAAAGTTGTGAATAAAAACGTAGTTTATACAAAAAAAAATAATTAAGACGTCTACATTTTCTGGTCATTGAATTGTCATCGAAGTAAAAGAAACCATTTATTTTTTTTTTTATTCCTCTTTCACCAAATTTCAGTTGAGTTGAGCTCGGGACAACTTTTAGTACCGAAAACGAAAGTGAACTAAACTAAGTCGAACTCCCTCTAAGTCGAACTCTCTCTAACTCGAACACATTCTCTCGATTCTTGGCATCTTTTTTCACCCCTTAAGTCGAATTTTTTTAGCACAAAACAAAGATACTTGACGTTAACGAACAGCATATTCAATTACACATAGGCTTACCATCCGTCAGGATTTCGCCTGACGCGTCAGGCTTTTAATGTCCAATCAGGCTTTGGCCAGGTTTCGTCCTCTGTCAGGCTTTTTTATAGTTATCGCACAAAATATAATCGTTAGAAGAAAAAAGTTTACATGAATGCTTTCAAATCGAAATGCTTGTAAATTGCAGTGAACACATTCATTTTTTTCATTTAGTTGTCAGAAAAGTGCAAAGAGCAATAGGGTGATTCAAAAAACACCTTTCTTGAAATTCAACAGGGACCGGGCGAAATTATGAAGTTTAGATTGAAACCAAAAAATTAAGACCGAAAAATTCAAAATCGAACACCATTTAGAGCTCGCTACCAGCGCTTTTTCAATAATTTTGCTTGAAAGTCTTTGAAAATCGTAACTTTTCCCAATAATGTCAAAAGCTGCATAACTTTTTGAGTTTTGGTGCTAAAGCATAAAATTTTATGTATTTTATGTAGTTTTTATTTAAATTTTTATGTAAATATCCTACTACTCAATAACATTTTTTGCTTTTGAAAGCTTGTCTTAGTTTTGCAATTTCTTAAAAGGCATTCAACTTATCACAACTCACCTTAGATCGAAAGTTCATTTGAATTCAATCAAAAATGATTCTCAAACAAATTCAAATAAATCATAATTTTTGAAATAGAAGGAAATACTTTGTTTATTTTAAACTTTTTGTATTGATTTATTAAATGAAATGGTCGACTCTTTATTTATGGCCATAACTTTTGATAATTTATATACCTATTAAGAAACTGCAAAACTAGAACAAGCTTTTAAAAGCAACAAATGTTATTAAGTAGTAGGAAATTCATACAGGGTGCTATTTGAAACGTTTCAAGTAAAAATTCATTTTTAACACCATTTAAGGCTATGGATTTATTTGTAACTAAGCTACATAATGAAGTTCATGAATTTTTTTTTTATAAAACGTTTGTGTAACTTTTAAGCAAAATCAGTAAAAAAGATGGTAAAAAATAAAAAATCAATTTTGGACAGGGTGACCCAAAAATTAAATCAAAATAGAGGATTTTATAAATTAAAAAAAATGTGTTAGCTCCAAAACCGTTAGGGTTTATAAATAAAATATTACAGGTAATGAAATTCTAAAGAAAATAATTTAAAAAAAATTTGACGCATGATATAGTTTTTCTACATCATGGTTAGTGTTTTTTTTTAAATATTGTTTACAAAGTTCAAGCTGGAAATTAACTTTGGGGCAGGTTCTTCGTCATTGAAATGCATTTTGGGTTGAACTAGACGTAATTTGTCAACACCAAGTCCCAGATCCCTTGCGGTTTTTTTCTGTATAGACGCTTTAATTTAATTTTTTTTTTAAATTAAGTTTTAAAAACGAAAAAAATTGTGTTTTATTTGTCAGGCTTTTTTCTCAAAAATCAGGCTTTTCTTTCTTCACGTTCAGGCTTTGCTGATTTTAGAGCTGGTAACCCTAATTACACAGCATTTAATCAAATGAATTATAGAGGGCGTGCATATATAAACTTTTGTGTAAACTTATTATACACAATTTGACGTTTCATGAATACCCTTATTATCTTGTTATGAAACTTAGATAGGTCTTATCGCTTTTTTATTTTAAGAGTTGAACACTTTTCTCTCTTCCAAATACTTAAATCTTATAGCTAAATGAATTTTTCTTCTCGGAATAGAATTATATAAATTTGTAAGAATTCTTTTAAGAATTCTTTTGTGAAAATTCAGCTCTGAGCATAGTTTCGTAGTCTTTATAATACTGTAACAACTTTTATATTAGAGTTTTAGTCTTTTTATACTCTTATGAAAACCTTTACAGGATCTGAGTTTAATATCTCCTATATCAAGAGTATCTAGAGTTCAAATACCAAAAGTATTTCAATAGAAGGCTTATGAGATCAGAAATAAATAATAAAATAATTAAAATATGCATTATTTTGAAGCCACGTTCTTGTTTTTCGAGGTAAAAGTTCAAATTAGTTGATACATTTTCAACCGCACATATTTTTTGGTTCTCATATGTGAAAAACAATAAATATAATGTATCATCGCTAATAATTGATTGACTTACAAAATAAATGCTGTCACACAAGCCTACCAGTCCAATTTTCCCAAAGAACTACACATATGTTCCTTATAACTATAACCTATACAACCAAGAAAATAAACCAAGCAAAATGAACTTTGAACTAATTTCGCTTGTACTGTTACTAACATTATTCCCAAAGTTCTAATTCATGTATATGTGTTAAACTTTTAGCACTGCTGATGCAATTTTGTTGGTGATATAAAGTAACGTTACTGACCATGAAAATAATCGCAATTTCCTAGAACTCAGCTAAAAAACTCCATGCTCTCAACAACAACAAAAAAATGTTACTTCCAAAGGCATACACACACAGTAACTCTACTCAGATCCACCATTCTTTAAAACTGAACTTCCAAACAACTTATTTAGGTATATGCTTTTTTTTTCGTTGGATGTATTTTTATTTTTATTTTGAAATATTTACTGAAACACAATTTCGCATGCTTCCCGATTGCATGTTCATGTCCGCGTTCAAGTCCATCCAATTCGTTCAGAATCCGGGATCCCAGGAATGAGAATGGGAATGTTGTGTGCAATGTAAAAGAAAGGTTCTACATTCACATTCATGCGGTGCACCGCAGTGAAATCTGAATCCAGGCAGAATGAAGTTTTTAAATTGAATTTACCTTTAACTTTATTAAGTTCTGTCAACTATAAATTCTTATTAGGAACGACATGCACCAGAATTACCTGGTTGGCGAGGCGCACATTCTGTCCATGTTGTTGTCCTGTTTTATATAATATATAGTATATATTTTCCAAATATCTTTACTGCCTTTGGGGGTTTGTTTCTGGATGCAGAATAGAGAAAACTCGGGATTTAGTTCTTTGCAAAAGACTTGCTCATAAATCCTTGTCCTTGGGAATGGGCTATGATGGTAAAAGTTTCTGGATTCTATTTATGTTTATATAGAAGTCGTAACCGGATAAGAGAAAAGAAGCTTTGGTAATAAGCGCCACTTTATATTGCAACAGATGCATCATGTTGTTGTTGTTGCTGTTAGGAAGTCAGGGTGAAACTTATGAAAATAGTTTGTAAGGTGTAAGTAGGAGTAAGCGTGACTAATAGTCTTAGGTCCTAACGTCACTACCAAATTGTCTCGCAATATTTAAATGTAACTAGAACTGTGTTAAAAAAAAATAAAAGTTTTTCAAAGTTTAAATGTTGTTCTATAAACAACTTTGAAACGTTCTGCGTAGATCCTTACGAAAAGCTAACAAAAAACTGTTTAAAGTTTGTGTAGTAAATTTTCTAAATTAACATTTGAGGAAATGGCAAACAAAAGCGGACCTTTCTCATTAATTTTTGTGATCTGTCTTAGTACAGAGAAAAGCTTATTTTTTAAAAGCTGCGTGAGCTTTTAAGCGAAAACTTGTTCGCTCTTAAGTTATAAGTCATAAAATCATCTGATTTGTACCTACATACATATTTCTTTTCTTTTCTGCATTGGCAATATTTTCCAGTTTATGCCGTTTTTATTTTTAAGTTTTATGTGTAAACTAGAGATGCCGCGAATATTCGGCCACTATTCAGCATTCGGCCTACTCGGCCTATATTTTTGATATTCGGTATTCGGCCGAATAGTTCACAACATTCGGCCGAATATCGAATAACAAATGGAGAATAAAAAAGACTTATTACCTTACAATAAATGTTTTCTTTTATTCAAAAATTCGTATTTTAGTATTTAAAATCTACTAATGGTATGTTGTGTTGAATAAAAACTTATTTTTCGGCATTCTTTGGTAGCAAACGATTACGTCTATTTTCCTAAACAATTCCAGCTTCTGAAAATATGTCAAAAGTCAGAAGTCACGTAGGAGATAGATACACATCGTTGGCTGAATGTTCGGCTGCCGAATGTTCGGCTGCCGAATATTCGCTATTTGGCAGATGAGTGTGGCCGAATATTCGGTATTCGGCCGAGTCACTATTAGCGGCATCTCTAGACTGTAAACATCTACGCGCGCCGCCGGTCGGTGGTGGTAGGATATACTAAAGACTTGCGCGTTGGGTGTAATGCGTTACTTGAATGAAATATTTATTTGAATCGATAGTTTGAACCTTGCAATTTAATGTTTAAAGATAATTTCATGCAAATGTTGACCGCGGCTGCGTCTCAGGTAGCCCATCCGCTGAGTCCAATTTTGGCATACTCTTTCACACATATCGGCCGGTATCTCACGAATGAATGCATGGATGTTGGCTTCCAGTGCGTCAATCGAAGCGGGCTTGTCCCTATAGACATTAGCCTTGACATACCCCCACAAAAAATAGTCTAATGGTGTCAAATCGCACGATCTAGGCGGCCAATTGACCGGCCCGAAACGTGAAATTAATTGTTCACCAAACTCGCCTCGCAATTGCGCCATTGTTTCGCGTGCTGTGTGGCATGTGGCACCATCTTGTTGAAACCACATATCATGCAAGTCAAGAACTTCCATTTCGGGCAAAAAAAAGTTTGTTATCATCGCTCGGTAGCGTTCACCATTGACAGTAACGCTGCGATTCGCATCATCTTTGAAGAAATATGGCCCAATAATGCCGCCGGCCCATAAACCGCACCAAACAGTGGCTTTTTCGGGATGCATTGGTAGCTGTTGCAATGCTTCTGGCTGATCTTCACTCCAAATGCGGCAATTGTGCTTATTTACGTACCCATTCAACCAAAAATGAGCCTCATCGCTGAACACAATTTTTCGATAAAAAAGCGCGATGAACATTTCGAACCGAGCACGAATTTTGATAGTAAAATTCAATAATTTGCAAGCGTTGTTCATTTGTAAGACGATCCATGGTTAAATTGCAAACCAAACTGAAGCTGTTTGACAGTGACACAAGGTACTAAACACACGTCAGCTGTCAAAACCAGTGTTGCCAAAACCAAACCAGCTAAAAAATCACCCGTTAGTAGCCCTATTAAACGTTGGCGTGAATTTTCATATTCTGCTATCCTTCGGAGGAAAACGAATTCTTCAAAAAGCATAATATAAATTGCGATAAAAATAAAACAACAACAACTAGATTCTCTCAAGAACTTCGAAACTTATTTGAACTCGAAATATTGAAGAGATTAAAGAATAATTTGTGAAAAATAATGAATTCACGTGAATTGAAAAATTCGATCGGATCGAATAGCAGAATAGGGCATTTAGGTGTCACAAGAAAGCTATAAGGTAGGTTACATTTCGGTACGGGTACTTTCAATAACAAAAATTATACGTTTTCTTTACGTTTATATACTGGATCGAAAGATCGAGGTGGGTTGGGGTTGAAATTCCGTTGACAGTCCGAACTAAAGACTCGTATAACAGAACGAGGGCTGGCAATGCCCGCCGCATTCTTGTATTTCATCATAATTGGCCGCGTTCATGTTTGTATCCAAAGCGATCTGGATAGCTTTGTGTTGTTGTAATCCCTTGCAAAATCACAGCTGATGTCAAAGCAGCTGTTGCCATAAAATAAATCACAAGCTATCCTAAAAATTCTGGAATACTATCCTATGAGAAATGTCAACAACAGCTGATTTGCGTTCAGAAACATGCTGGAAACTCGAGTATCTTAGATATTCTATCCTAGTGCAACCTGAACGCGGCCATTTATATCAAAATATAAATCTGTCTCTATCTGTCAAACCATTGAAAATTGGCTACTGTTTCAATGAATTAAAATATAGATTTTGCTGCCTTCCGCTGACATGACAGTTCGAATCTAATGACGTTTTTGATTGGTAATCTGGAAGAGAAATAACAATCGAACGCTTTTATGGATTCTAAAGTGAAGTGCTTCTGGTTGCGATATTCTGAATACAAATCAGAAGTGTTAGGCTTGTTCCTTTACTTTGAAACTATGTGCATTTCTGTGAGTTTCTACACCAAAGTCTGTCAAAGTTCATATAAAAAAAATAAAATGACGTAGAAATTCACACAAATGCACAGAGTATATTAAAGTAAAGGAACACACCTATTTTCTCTTTTATAGAGAAGAAGAACTGTCATTTTGTGGGGTTCAGAAGGCTTTTGGGTGACCAATCTAAAATGCAATAATATTCTATATACATGTGTCAAAATATATGTAGGTTGCCTCTTATCTGTCAAACAATAAAGAGTCAAATTTTATTGGAGGATGCCTATGATGTAAATGGATTAAACATTTAAATTTTCACTCAGAAATCACCTGATTTAAGTTTTTCCTTTTACAGTTTAAACTAATTATTCTATATTTAAAAAAAATACTTCTTCATTTCATCTATCTTCAAATTTTATTGGAAGATGCCTCGAAAACTGTTAGAAAAAAGAGCTTTTGTCACTGTCATTTTTCATTGCATTCAAACATTAACTTTTGTAACGATTGAGCGATTCGTACAAAAAATACATTCAAATTTTTTTTTAGACATCTTCAGATTACAGACTTTTTTTTTCAATTTGTACAATTTTTTATTTTATCTGTGTTTACTCCGGAAGAGTGACATTTGACACTTTGTAAAACTTCATACGTTTGCAATAAAGAAAAAATTTAAAAAGAGTTTCATCACCCAACAAACTTAAGTCTCAAACTGTCAAAGTCAGATGAACCAAAATTCGAAATTATAGAATGGGGTGTGGTTTTAAAAGTTTTATTTCGTTAACTTTAAAAGCAAATGTCCACTCAAACAACTTCATACATATTATACTTAAGAATTGACAGATCTCTACTGGATGGATTCTATTGCTTGTGATGGGTTATTGTGATAAGTCAAAATACGTTACTTTATTTTAAAAGCACTATAAAGATATATACATTGTGGTTTGTATATTGAGGGTATTTAATTTACCAAAGTGCATTAGTCTGGACTTCCTTGAAATTTCATTGAAAAGAGGATTAGATAAATAATGAGTGTATGTCCTTGTCCGTACCTACATATTGTAAACAAGAGTATGTGTGCTTTTAAGTATAGTTACATATTTGGTGATACTAAATGATTTTGAAATGGACTGTTTACTTTTAGAAGATGATGTGTGTTAGTCAACTTTGAGAGTGCTTATTCCCTTTTAAATATAAGTGAATTGAATGCCTTTCAAAAACATAATTATTTATCCCAAATATCATGTGTAAATACATCAAAGTACATATTTTTGAGAGAACTATACAAAGTCCTAATGTATATATGAACAACATATTATGTATTTATTTTTTATACATACATACTTGAAGAGAATTTAATTTAATGAATTACGTATATACACAAGTCAAATTCTTATCTTATAGAAATTAATAAATGTAATTATATATGTAGTATATGTATGCCCATGCTTCAAAATTGTTATCTCATATTACAATGGGAAAAATGTTAATCAAGAAATTGTTTATTTATATATTTCTAAATTACATGTACCAATATCCCATAACACAACACAATTAACACTCGATCTACAAAATTTAATTATTTTACTTCCATGGGGCTTCAAAGGCTTTCAAAATGTCACTAACATAATAACACATTCACATTTACCTATACATACATATGTAGGTGTTATAGAATGCGATGAACTCCAAACGGTTACTGAGTACAACAAAAATGCTCAAAGAATCACGAATCTGTCAAAAGATTAAGCATGTCCCTTATGTCCTATGTACAATGTATATTATGTACATATTCGCACTCAAATAATTAAGAGCGTATATACCTTAAACAGGTAAAGATGTTCGAGAAGTCCTATTCTGTCAGGATGTAATGGATTTAAAAAGCAGCAATTTTCAGAAAAAAGGTATACATTGATGATACAAAACCATCAAAACTAAACAAAGTTCCACGTTTAGTTTTGATGGTATCTAAGATACTCGAGTATCCAGTATGATGCTGAACGTAAATCAGGGGCCGAATTACGGCATCAGTGACTGAACGACACGTGAGGGAAATTTCATACAAAATATCGATGATGTTTGATATTTCGAATGAAATTTCCCTCACGTGTCATTCAGTTACTGATGCCGTAATTCGGCCCCAGCTGTTGTTGGAGTAAACCAATTATAACGGGGAAATAAGAAAAGCTAAGAGGAATAGTTTTGCAACTTTCTGTGAGAGTATTTCTTCTACCCCTGCTGCAGCTAGATTACATAGGGCCTTAGCTAAAGACAAAACAATAACATCAGTAGCACTTCAGAGCCCTGATGGTAGCTTCACAGAAAATGAGGAGCAAAGGTCTACCCTATTGCTAAACACTCATTTTCCTGGCAGTTTGCCGTTTATAGAGAACATAGTTGAGAGATTACCTCTCAAACCAAACCGGGAAAGCTGGAAGATAGCGTCGACTATCTGTTCAGGTAACAGGATTGATTGGGCATTAAACACCTTTCAACCTTTTAAATCACCGGGAGTAGACGGTATTTTTCCAGCCCTTTTACAAAAAGGCAAAGATGAAATAATGCCATATCTTATTAGTATACTTCGAAGTAGTATTGCACTTGGGCACATACCATGTCTATGGAGAAGGGCTAAGGTTATTTTTATCCCCAAAATTGGGAAAAAAGATACAACACATCCAAAATCTTTCAGGCCAATAAGTCTAACGTCTTTTTTACTGAAAACTTTGGAAAAGGTAATTGATAACTTCATCAGATCAGAAGTATTATTAAATATGCCTCTCAACCACCGCCAACATGCTTACAGAGCGGGAAGATCAACAGAAACCGCCCTGTATGAACTCACCAATACCTTACAACTAGCTTTAAACTCCAAAGAAACCGCTTTATCTGCTTTCCTAGATATTGAGGGGGCTTTCGACAACACCTCCCATGAGGCTGTAAACAGAGCACTAGTAAGGAAGTGCGTACCCATCACTATTATCAGATGGATAAGTGAAATGTTAGGCATGAGAACGGCAGAGGCATACGCAGGACAAAGTGTTCAGAAAGTCATCACAACAAGAGGTTGTCCTCAGGGAGGGGTCTTATCACCCTTGCTGTGGAGCCTTGTAGTGGATGAACTACTAGAAACTCTTACCTCCCAGGGCATACACTGTATCGGCTTTTGCTGATGATATTGTGATAACAGCTTTGGGAAAATTTGAGGAAACTCTTTGTGATATAGTTCAAAGAGGACTATCTATAACAAGGAAATGGTGTCTATCGGTGGGACTTAACATCAACCCCACAAAAACAACGATAGTACCATTTACCTGCCACGAATGAGACCAATCAGATTGGCAGGAGAAGTAATCGAAATCCAAAGGGAGGTTAAATATCTAGGCATTACACTGGATAGTAAACTCCTATGGAATAAACACGTCGAAATAACTATCGAGAAAGCCACAAAGGCCCTAATGATATGCAAGAGACTTGCAGGCAAAACATGGGGCTGCAAACCAAACATTCTTAGATGGATGTATACCATGATGGTAAGACCCATCATTACCTATGGGGCGGTTGCATGGCACAAAAGAACAGAACAAATCACAACTAGGAAATCACTAGAAAAGGTACAAAGGCTCGCATGCATGTGCATCACTGGAGCATTGAGAACATGCCCTACAGCAGCTATAGAGGTGATCCTCAACCTAACGCCACTTCACATGGTTATAGAAAGTGCTGCTATTAGAGCAATCTTGAGATTTGCAAAGGAGGGTACTGGGAAGGGAAAATGCATTGGCAATAGAGAGAGAAACTCGATATACAAGTCCACAGTAACCAACCTTCTCGAAATCCCAAGAGATGGTATGATCAAAAAATATAACTTCGAAAAAAACTTTCAAATGAAGTTAAGTAGCAAGAGAGAGTGGGCAGGTGAATCTGTAAACTACACTCTTAAAGTAAATACCATCAAGTGGTACACTGATGGGTCGAGAACAACTGAGGGGACTGAGGCAGGTATCTTTGGGCCCAGAACCAAAATTTCCTTGCCGATGGGACGGTCTACCAGCATTTTTCAGGCGGAAGTAAACGCCATAGCAAAATGTGCAGAACGAAATCTCGAAAGAAAATACCGTAACCAAAACATTGCCATCATGTCAGACAGCCAAGCTGCACTCAAAGCACTAAACTCTCACACCATAAGCTCCAAACTAGTATGGGAGTGCATGAGTCAGTTGAATGAGCTGGGCAGGTACAACAAGGTAACACTTTATTGGGTACCAGGTCATGTTGGTGTCCAAGGCAATGAAAAGGCAGACACCCTAGCGAAAATAGGAGCAACAACACCCTTAACGGGTCCAGAGCCCTATTGCGGAATAGGAGAAAACGTGATCAAACACAAAATCAAAATAGAAGAGGAGGCCAAAAGACAAAAAACCTGGAATGAACTCCCTAAGCTAAGACAGGCGAAACTATTACTTGGGAACTATAACCAAGAACGTTTTACATCTTGCATTAGCTTAAGTAGGAATAATCTAAGAATAATAACGGGACTCCTCACTGGTCACTGCAAGCTCAGAAGACATCTCAGTATCCTCGGCTTGGTAAGCAGCGCCAACTGCAGATTCTGCGACGCCTATGAGGAGACACCGGACCACATTTTAGGTAGTTGCGAAGCACTTATGCATAAACGACACAGATATCTGGGACGGCACCAGATAAGAGGGAGCGAATTAGCCTCTCTAAAAATACCCCAGATACTGAAGTTTCTAAAAGAAACAAATCTAGAGGAAGAGTTATAAATGAGACACCTCATCTAGCTCTAAAAAGGGGGCACAATAGATCTTTAGGTCGCAGTGCAATAAGAATATATATATATATTCCATAAAAATCCCAAACTTTCATTCATTCATTCATTCATCTCTCATAGGATAGATGAGTATCCATTGGGATAGCTTGAGATTTATTTTTTTGCAATAGCTGCTTTGCCATTAGCTGTGATTTTACAAAGGATTACAACAACACAAAGCTATCCAGATCGCATTGGATACAAACCTGAACGCGGCCAATGTATATTTTTACTGAAAATTGCTATCGGAAACTAATGCAAATACCGAACAAAATATCTTCCAAAACGTCAAATGCACAAGTCATCCATAATCAAAATTAATCGGTATAAAAGGTCTGTTTGGTAACGTGAAAATTTCTTACGAATTTGCACAAAAAATTTCACAAATTTTCACAATTTGCTGTCAAAACCCATAGGAAAAAAACTCAGTTCTGGGAATTTTTTTGAAAGAAAAAGTTACTAAACTAAAAATGGCAAACCTGACCTGCAAGTAGATAAATATAGTTATTTTTCCATAACAAATGAGAAGGGACCCAGCAAACATTTTCATTCAGAACTGTATCATAAATGGTTGACATAAGTGAACAAAACCTTTGAATCTGAATTAATTTCTAAATCGATTTGGGTCCAAACTCCTGGGTAACGAAACACACACATGAATCTTTTAAATGATTCATAAATGATGAATAAATACGAATAAAAGTGAATCGACCTAATTTACTTGTTTGAGAAATTACTTGTGTACGTTCACTACAATTTGATTGACAGTAAAAAAAAGATGGCTGTGCTGGCGATAGAACTTTGAATTATTGAAATGAACATATAGAGTGAGTATTCATTTTATTCAAACTTGTGCTCCGCTGGCTATGCAGCAATGAATATAACACAACTATTATAGTTCAACCTTAATTTTGCAGATTTAGTCCAGAAAGCGAACGTAAGATTACCTATCTCATCCCAAATTAAAATAGAGGATAAAAATAGATAACTTTTGTTAAAGCATGAACAAAATGTTGTATACAAACATTTTCCTTCAATTTTTATCTGAGAAGAAAAATTTCACCTAAAAGTCAAAGAACGTCAAATTTCTCATACAATTCTTTTTTAAGTCTGTTAAAGAACTTATAAAATTTTAAAAATTCATACCACAAAATTGCACCTACCAAAACAATTTTTTGGTCTTTCATAGAACAATAATTGGATCCTTTTTGAAGCCACAGTTTTCGCATTTATTTATTTCAACTTTATCCAGTTAAATGACCTAAAGCTCAATTTTATATTAAATTTTATTTGTGTCTAGTCTAGTCTTTTCAATTCTTTTAACCACTTCCGAATTTCAACTAAAAGTTTCATCTAATACCGTATTTACTTGTTAGACTACAAAATTATAATCGTCAATCATAACAAAAAAAAAAAACTTTTCACACCCTTTCGGAAAGAAAAGAAAATTTTTTTCTCGCGCATTTGTTTCCATCAAGAGTAATGTTGTGCAGCATCCGTTCTCGTTGGTATTTATATATATTTTTCCCAGTCAAACCATTCAAGGGATATCGCTGTTAATCTCGTTTAAAGTTTATCCTCGGCATCCGAACGCGTTCTTTGTTTGATGTGCAAGAGATGAGAACTTCAACGGATGTGTTGCTAATAAGGTTTCATGTTAAACAAACGATAATAGTTGCTTCTCTCCTTAGGTTTACCTTATGCACATTTATTTTTATATTTTTTTTTTTCGCCTTTTTTTAATAAGTTTGTATATTGGTATGTTCAAATGTTGTATATAAATATACTATGTAGAATAATATAATAGGTACTAACAAGCACGCATCATTGCAAACTTCGTCTTGTTTAATGTTTATATCCAAAGAAAGAGTACTTTTCTCTTTTATAGTTTTGCAGGTTCAGAAAATTTTAATATATTATTATTAGGTATATTATATAGATGATTAAAGGAGTGTTCACAAATGTATGAGAGCGACCAACGACCGACGAATAAACAAATGGGATTTAACACATTTAATAAGCTTAAATTATTCACAAAAACTAGACAAAATTGTAGAAAAATTATTTAAATTAATGTTAAGATACTAAAATTTGCGTTTTAATTACTAAAATAAGAGAAAATTGAGAAAATAAATTGGTCGTCATGAATTGCAATCTGTTGGCTAATATTTCATGTTGGGGACATTCGAAAAAAAAAGTTCACAAATTGTTTACAAAATGGTCACTTGGTTTCAGTGAATGGGTCATGCAAGGATGAGTTTTAACGAATTTTTAATTTTGTTCTAAGTCAGCAATTTAATCAGTCATTCAAAATATATTCAAAAAATTAGTACATCACCTGACAGAACCGTGATTTGTACATAAAAATTCAATTTGTTTCAGCAATTGGTCAGCGCCAATTTGTTATGAAAATATTTCAAGGTACATAGTTGCGGATGTCACGACTTTTTTTATGAGATATTAAAAAAAATCAGAAAACTCACAAATTAGTCACAAAAGGTCAATTGGTTTTAGTAATTGGATATAGGTGACTTTTAATGAATTTTTAATCTTTTGTTCTAGATCACCCGCATTAGAGGATATTAGTACCTACTTCATTTGTGGGATAAACGAAAAATCAGTAAAAAACGTGAAAGGTCAATAATATGAAATAAAAGTTTTTGATAATAACGAATTTTAGACGCTATCATCTTATTTATGGCATATTAAAAAAAAGGCTGAAAAGTTACTAGTTGGTCACAAAATTGGTTTGGTTGGTTTCACTGATTGGTCAGCTATAAGCCATTTTAAATGAATTTAAAGATTTCCTTCATGGGCATTAAAAACGCTTTTGGGATATTAAAAAAAATTGGTCAGTAATCGGCGGTTTTGCTCCTGATATGCAGGACATTCGGAAAAAAGTATGTCATCATTTTGCTATGCAAATATTTCAAGGTATATAATTGCGGATGTTAGGACCTTTTTTATGGGATATCCGAACAAAAATTGGTCACAAAAAGTCAATTGGTTTTAGTAATTGGTCAGCCATAGGTAAATTTTAATGAATTTTTAATTTTTTTTTAGATCACGCATTAGAAGATGTTAGTACCTCATTTGTGGGATATTCGAAAAATCAGTAAACAACGTGAAAGGTCAATAATATGAAATAAAAGTTTAGACAATAACGAATTTTATTATGAATTTAAAAAAATTCAATGCAGACGCTATCATCTTATTTATGGGATATTAAAAAAAAAGTATGAATAGTTACTAGTTGGTCACAAAAGATCAGTTGGTTTTACTGATTGGTCAGCCATAAGCCATTTTAAATGAATTTAAAGATTTTCTTCATGGGCATTAAAAACACTTTTGGGATATTCAAAAAAAAGTACGCCATCTGAAAGGTCAAAACAATTGGTCCAGTTCCAGCCATAAGAGGATGTTCGCATATAATTTATGGGATGTTCAAAAAATTATCATACCATCGCTAATCTATTAACTTCTCACAAAAAGTCAGATAGTTTCAGAAATTGGTCAGTCATCGGCGGTTTTTAATGAAGTTTTAAGTTTTTTGCAAGGTCGTATAGATTGTTTGCTCCTAATATGCGGGACATTCGGAAAAAAGTATGTCATCATTTTGTTATGAAAATATTTCAAGATATATAATTGCGGATGTAAGGACCTTTTTTATGGGATATTAAAAAAAAAATTGAAAACTCACAAATTGGCCACAAAAGGGCAATTATGGGTTTTGGTAATTGGTCAGCCATAAGTGACTTTTAATAAATTTTTAAACTTTTTTTCTAGATAACCCATTAGAGAATGTTAGTGTAGTTCATTTATGGGATATTCGAAAAATATATCAATTATTTTTCATAAAAGTTAAGTTAATTTCAGTAATTGGTCAGCCATATAGGAATTTTTTATGAATTAATTAGTGTCAACGCAGACGCTTTCACCTTATTTATGGGATATTCAAGAAAAGTGTCTGAAAATTTACTTATTGGTCAAAAGAAAAGTTGGTTTCAGTGATTGGTCATGCCATAAGTGATTTAAAATTAATTTTTGATTAAGCCAACCCAGTAGAGAATGTTAGTATACATCATTTGTGGGATATTCAAACAAATACTGCGTAATCCGAAAGGTCAAATAATTTTTGGAGTTGGTCAGCCATAGGCAATTTTTTAATAAATTTTAAACTCTGTGGTCTGAGGACGCTATAGAACCCTTTTTGGGATATTAAAAATAAGTACGTCATCTAAAAGGTCGATAATTGGTCCAGTTAGCTTGCATTAATTGATTAGCCATAGGTGATTTTTAATAAATTTTTGTTTTAGATTACCCATTAGAGGATGTTAGTACCTCATTTGTGGGATATTCGAAAAATGACTACACTATATTAAATTTCAATAATTTGTCACAAAATTTCAGTTAATTTCAGTAATTGGTCAGCCATATAGGAACTTTTTATGAATAAAAAAATCCAAGTTAATGCAGACGCTGTCATCTTATCTATGGGATATTCAAAAAAACGTCCAAGAACATTGAGAACGCTACAACAACTCATTTATGGGATATTCAAAAAAAAAGTACTTCATCTGAAAGGTCAATATATTTGGTCCAGTTAGTTTACAGTAATTGTTCAGCCACAGGTGATTTTTAATGAATTTTTATTCAAGGTCACCCATTACAGACTGTTAGAACCTCATTTGTGGGATATTCAAAAAAAAATTACTACACTATCTGAAGATTTATATAGTTTGAGCAATTAGTCAGCCAAAGGCAATTTTTTCAATAATTTTTAAAAATTCAAAGGACGCTAGCACCTCTTTTATGCAATAAGCAAAAAAAAGTATATGTCATCTGAAAAGTCAGATATACCTACGGTAATACTAGATAGTAGTTTTAAATTCAACGTCATCAAACCCATACGAAGAATGGAAGACAAAACCATACATAAAATATGCCTTTGAACTTTCACAAGATGTTTTGGGGTTTATAATGTAGTGTAGGTATCTGCTCCTCATTGAACGTTTTAGGTACCTATCTAATAATCTTAAAACCACCCATTTGGATAAATTTAAAATGTATTAAATAGTAACTTTATATAGGCCAGCCTTCAATAAATAAATTGTCATTGGAAATTGCCTTTTGTTCTAAATAAAAGTAAATTATGAAAACTCTTCGGTTTCTCTGGCATCTTCCATTACTTTTCTCACTAAGTCGTCCTTGTTTTTATCACCACTTTTATGTCTGTTTTTTTTTTTTTTTATTTTTTTATTTTTTTTTTTGTCGTTCGGTTGGATGCAAATTTATTTGTGTATAACTTCTGAAATAAATGCTCCTCACCGATAGTACGTGTTAAGGACCATTACACACCACAAAGTCCACAATACAGTCTACCACCCCCTTTGGCTATTTCAGATGTATATATGTATGTATATACCAAGCAACCTTAACTAAGCATAAAAAATGTTGGAGAGAATTGTCCGTGTATATATGTAGAATATGTATATAAACATGTTTTATCGAGTGCCCTCCAATCGCCGAAGAGCAGCAGCGGCAAGCCATCCAAAGAGCAATGTTTGTAGTGCAAACAAAATAATTTATTGGGCCCTCGAAAGTGGAATTATTTGTCGTAGATAAATTCCACACGTTTACCCCAATGAATGGAAAAAGAGAAGCAATCCAGGATTGTGGTCCCGTGCCACTGGCTCTATACTTGGTGTCGGTATCAGTATCGGTTCGGTGCCGGTGTCGGTGTCGGTGTCGGTGTCGGTGTCCTGGCCAGCCAGTTAATATTCGGGTGGTCGGCATTGCTCTTTTGTTATTATCTCCTAGCTGCCGCATAAATCCCCGAATTTATGGCCGAAGACCTAAACGAAGAATTTAGTTGGTTTTTAATTTCCCTTGCCTTTTCAGGTTGGGAAAAGAACACAAATTAAACTTAAGGTGAAATAAGAAACTAGATTTTATTTAATTGCTTGCAAAACCTGCTGGGAATCACATCACATGGATCTCTTCTGTTCCATTCAGTTTAATTCATCATGCAACTCTCGTAGGTGGGTATCATGTATTTTATGTTTATGTAGGCATCAGGGCCGCCACATCGCTCAAGTGCTTGTAAAGTGTCCTCGATGACGTCACCAATTCGCACATCACGGTCAGGATCAATACCATCACCGAGGTTAACGTTGATTTGTTTGTACAAGTTGCACACTGGCAGCAACTGACGAAAGTAGGGCACAAGTGCTTGTCCAACACAAGGACCTATTTGACATGTTTGCCATTTGATGGTGGCTTATACAATTATGCAAATTCTAAGAAGGATGCGTGCTTGTTTAATTACCTACGATTACCATCATTTGAAGGACCTTGAGTGCAGCAATGATGATTCTTTTTACTCTCGTGTTGAATGCTCGCTTCAGGGGTAAAATCAACTTTGGTAGTACAGCAAGAATCTGTGTTGGATGAAAAAATAAAAGGGGTGAGATTTAATTGCTGTTTGTTGTTAAATATATGAGATGGTTTAAAAGTATTTAATTACATAGTTTTTTTTTTAAACACCAGAGCCTTGGACAAATTGACGAAAAATTCATATGGGAAATTAAAGTATCAGGTGTGTATAGAACAAGGGACATAAATTCGTACTTTGGTATTTCGTGTGTGTGTGGGTGTGTTTGCAGATGGTTTTAAGTTTATTCGTTCGTCAACCTGGGGTATAGCCCAAGAGCGTTTTTTTGAAAAATCTGAACTCTCCCTGACAGTCAAATTTCGTGTTTTTTTAGATGTAAGTTCACCCTATAAACTCGCCGAATAGAGATCACATCATACAATTTTCTGTTTCTCAGATTTCATTGGAAGTGTTGTATGATATTTTGTTTGTTGTATGATGTGTATGATTTTGACATTTCATTATTATTGAGTGTCAAGTTAAATAAATCTCAATTTTTTTTTATTACGAAGTCAATTATAGAGCGTTTGTTTCTAGAAATAAAAGTACATTATAATAATATGAAATAAGAAAAAGTCATCCTTTATTTATAATTCACAATGGAGTTACTTTCCATATTCCAAGGGCAAGGGAACTACTTCCTCCAAGCTAACGTTATCTCTTCTTTGGTTTTATTTGATCCGGCAAATTTTAGTTGTATATAAAAAAGAAAAATCATCACAATTTACCATTTTTTTAATTCAAAAATTAATTACTTTTGTATATTTTCGTTTGTTTACGTTCATTTTGCCCTTACATTTTTAACAATTACAACAAATGTATATGCTGTATGAAATGTATGAAAAATTTGAGGTTAATTTGCTGTATGATGTGTATGATAAATTTTTGAGAAACAGAATCATACAACATTCCAATATTTCCAGTGTAATCTCCGATCATACAATACAACAAATCTGTGAAACAGAAATCATACAACTGAACTGTCTCAACGCTAAACTTCGGGAAAGTATCCATTTCATAAGAACACGAAGACAGACAGTGTTTTTTTTTGTAAAAAGTGCCTAAGCCCTTTTTCCATAGCAGGTGGTGGTAATTCAGATGTCACTTTTTTCAAGCAAAAGCTTTAAAACACATTTCCCATCACCACTGAATACACAAAAAGCGAAAATGGAAGGCGTCTGGGCTTAACATAAATTGTGCAACCAAAATTTTCAAAATGGTGCTTCAAACTAGAAATTTTTTGTTCTAATTAAAAGAATGAAATTATGATATATTTTTAATACTTTTTTCGAAATCTCCAAATTTGGCCGATATATGTATTTCTATAAATAACAGTTTAAGATATGAATTTTGATTTTATTACATTTATATTTTTTTTAATTTTATGATAAATTAACACTATACCAGAATTACGACCTGTGTATTACTTCATATCAGTTGTATCGAATCTTAACTCTGTTTTTTAACTATGTACATACATAATAATGAACAATAAATCGCCTAAAATTTCGAAATTCCGAATATCCGAGATCTAGAAATCGATTATCTCGAAAACCAAAGATCCAGAAACCAGAATATCTACCCAAAATCCTGCAAACCCACAATTCACAAAACAACAAATTCCGAACATCTAAAAATCCCAAAATCCTATAAATCCATAATCTCAAAAAAAAAAATCCCCAAAGTCAAAATCCCCAAGATAAAACCAGGTAATAACGAACAATAAAACAAATTTGGGGATTATTGGAGATTTGAAGATTTTAGGTAAAGAAAATACTGGGGATTTTATACATGGGGCGCCTTTCCCATGGGGATTTTGTCTTGTTAGAATGGATTTTTTGGGGATTTCATTCGATTGAGATTTTGGTTTTTGGGTATTTTGTTTTCTATTTACATGGAATCTTCACTCAATTTAAAAGGAGTGGAACATTAAGTTAAGTTTATTCTTTGTTATTTTGAAATAAAAGTAACTTTTTAACTTTTTGTTTACCGAGAACTGAGTGTAATATTACTTTTCCATTATGGAAGATGAGGGAATTTCGTTGAAAATTTTTTAATAAGATCATCTCATTCAAATAAAAATTCACATCATAAAATTATTTTATTTATCCAAATTTACAAGAAATTCGATAAGAAATTACGTACATTGCTTACGAACACAGCCAAATGAATTCCGTCCATGAAAATGGTCACGTTCGAGGATTTAATCAAGGTTATCTGTATAGGTTTGTGTTGCTGTAATCCTTTATGAAAAACGGTTGATGCAACAGCAACTCAACGTAAGTATATAGCCTATCTGATGTCACATTATACATATTAAAGGTAATATTATTAGCGTCTTCATTTTTGTTCAGTTTTGCGCATCTGTAACAATCTATTTATTATGGTGGTAAAATAGTGGATCCAGTGCTCCTTTACTTGTCTAATTTCAATACTTTGTTGATTTTAATGATGGGTGCTGAATTCCTGTGGGCACTCGAACAGCCATTTTTAATTTTTTGACTCTTTCAACTTTGACAACGTGCGCAATATATTGCCTTAGATTTTTGTACCGTAATCTGATATGTTCTCGAACGCAAGGAATGTCAAAATTCGATTTATAATAACAGAAAGATAAACGAACAAAAAGAAGGGATAAACTGTAAATCAAATTCAAAATTATAATAGGCTGAGAAATTGGCAAATTTGAGATGAAAAACAATTAATCTGTAGTTTGCTCTACTACTGAAACGTATGTATATTATTAGATTTTATATGAAAGGGCCTTAAAAAAAAAATATCAATACGAAAAATCTAATTATATTTTCTAAGAAAATTATATATTTTACCTTGTTACGTCCACGCAATATCAAATCCATTGCAGCATATTGTGCAATATGTCGCAATTGTGAATCGTATTCCGACAATCTGAAATATGTATGTACATACATATAAATCAGTTTCTGTTTTGTTTTGTCAGCTATAATCAATAAGCCCAGCAATGACAAGACAACAAAGGAAATCCTTAAAAACCAAAAAAACACATACATACCCATCAACAAATATTGGCAAATAATAGCAATAGTCCAATTTGTCTGGATCACAGTCCCACTTAATGGGAAATTGTTTTTTGGGGTTATTGAGCTTTATGGGCATTCCAATACTGCACACAGGAATATCGCCCCTCTCGAAGTATTTCCGAAAGAATGTTTGCTTGGCTGGCCTGGGTGTAAATATATAGATCCTGTTAAAAGAAGTAGAAGAAGAGGGACTTATTGTATAGTACATATATTATTATGTAGTATAGTAAAAGGCCATAAGGGTATTGTATTCCATTATTGCTGTGGTTTTTCCTCTTTTACTTTTAATTAGAAAAATTACACAAAGATTTGCAAAGGATAAGTTGTGGAATTAAGGCTCTATATATGTTTAACCTAGCCATAGAATTACTGAAGTGGCATTGTCATGTTGTTGTGTGTTTCAGAGTTTATTATGTGCACCCTTAACATTGCCATTCAGGGTTGTATAATGTGTTTTGTGTTGTGTCTACAAAAATATGGATATTAAGTGGTGTGCCTGGTCGGTTTGTGTATTATATTGACTTGGTTCTTCGATTCCAATCAACTTAATTGGAAATGTTATTATTGAACTTTATTTGGATATTGGGATGGGATATTAGTTTATAGCATCATACGGTACAAAAATTATACTGAAATCAAATGGAAAAATCCAAAGTTAATGTGAAGTTTTGAGCTCATTAATTAAGGTTTTGTAATTGTTGAGCTTTGTGCTAAGTCACAAAGGAGGTATACCTACACAATAAATATATACATAAATACAAACATATATGTATTATAAGTACCTACTTTAACGTTGGGAGGTTGTGGTACGAGATGTTTTATATTTGAAATATTTTAAATTAATTAACTTAAAAGGACTCCTTCTATTGCATATAAGGACAAAAGAGTGTTTTTCTTCTTCGTTCTTAAAAAAGTGATTTCTATATGTTCACTCAACCAATGTCCTGATGAATACAAAAGAAATACGTATTTCAGTCAGAGACAAAAGGTAAACCATATTGAGACCGTTTTATAAGGTATACTGAATAGCTATGACAATGCCAGCTTTATACAAATGCCAACGACCACCGAACGTGCCCTCTCTCGAATAAGACAAATTCTTCTGTTTTGTTTTTAATATTTGCGGAACCTACGTACATATGTATGTGTTTTGAACTCCAACCGAATATATTAATCAAATATTTCATTACAAAGAGGGGGTGATGAAATTATGTTTCTTGTCGTATATACATATAAGCAATTGTAGTCATAATTTGAGAGACAATGGCGCAAAATTTTAAACATTTTGACGTAGCTCTAAATCTACTTTAAAATGGGAGTCGGCTCTAAATAATAACTTTAGAATGAGAGTCGGCTCTTTGTAAATTTTAAACGACATAAAGTATACTTTAGCGTTAAAGAGGTCTTCTAACTTTAAAACCAGCAAAACGCTTCTCTATCTTTTTAAAGTATGCTTTATCTGTGGAAAATTATCACTGTGAGTGTGAGTTACACAAACACAAATGCATCCACACATGGAAGGCGTGCAGTTAGACAGCTAAATACTGGGGCACCCAAAAGAATTTAGATCTGTTTTGTTTAAGGATTGTTTTGAAATAGTAAAAAAAACTTAGTAAATTCAAGAAACAAGTGATATAAAAGTAATTGAAGTGATTACATGCAATACAAAAATGTACACAAATATGAAACTACACGCGGTGCTGTGTTAAATACTGTAAAAACACCTATAACAAGCAGTGTAATTTTTGATCATTTCACAGGTAAGTTGTGTCTCACTCTCATATTCCACATAAAATAAGTAAAATTACTCTGCACTACGGGCGCTTAATGGATTTGAGCGCCTTGCCATCACCAACAAAAGCTAATGCTACCCTGGACGAGAATTTCAATTTTCACAGATCGGGTTCAGCTAATTCCCGTGATTGAAGTGTATTTTTATTTTCAAACAATTTGCTTTTTATAGAAAAATGCTATGAAATATCAATTGAAAAGTACTCTCAGATAATGTATTAACCTAAAAAACATCACTTCACATTACTTCATGTGGAATATGAGACACAATCAGCCCGTGAAAAGAAAAATTTGAGAACTCCATATTATAGGTGTTTTTATACGATTTAATGTTGTTTTAGGTATGTTTTTTTTATAATATTGCAAGTATTCACTATGTTAACTTTTATTTAACTTTTTATTTAGTATTTTCTATTTTAACGTTTTAAAATCTCGAAACACTTTCCTATAGCTCGGCAAAATTACAGATTGGGTTATTTTTTTAATTTTTCTTTCTGTTTGATTTATTCAACTGTCAAAATTAGGCGTGTTTCACAAAAGTTTGCTGACGTTTTGTTAAACAGGTTCTTTAGTTAGAAGAGTTGTTTAAAGTGTTTAAAAGTAAGAAAAATTTAAACAAGAATTTTTAAATAAAGGACTGTTTTAACTAGATTCGAATCCGGGTTTATTGCTTAAACGAGAACTGTTTAAAATTTTGCGCCAATCATTTTAATGATCAAGAATTAAAAATAAATCTTTTTTATTATTATTAATTTTTTTGATCCTTTTTCGTAAAATTAAAAAAACAATAATCACTTGTAGATTATCCTCAAAATCCATTAATAATTGAAATAGACTAAGTGAGTGATACCAAAAATTCACTGGATATTTTTAGATAGATCTTTATAATTTTCATATCCAAATATGAAAGTCGTCCATATATTTGTAGGTAAACTGATTTATTTTAGTGTATATATATTCTAGATAAGCGGCTCAATGTAAAAATTCTTGAATTACCGTATTATGTTATAAGAGGGGAAGCTTCTATCAGTGAGAACATATTTCTAAATGCTATCAAATTTTATTATAGAGACCGGTTTCATACTCATCTTTGGGTTCGTCTTGGATGCAGAACACCCCATTGAAAAAGTCTTGGACTCCCATTTTCATGTCTAGTCCGCTCTTTTATAAAATATATCTTTTATAAAATATAATGATTTAGTTGCTATACTTTTTATCTGAATTCAAGACTTACATATTTGCTTCTGAAAAGTAAAGATCTTTAAAAAAAATACCAGTGAATTTTTGCTATCATTCACACCCAAAATTTGCTGTGGGCTCTCGGTGTTTCGGAACCAACAAAAAATAATATTGAAAGCATACCAAACGCAGCAAACAACACCCTATATAAAATCAAGACAGTTTAAAATTGCTATTTCTTAACAGTTAAAATTTATAATCACTCAATTGTATTGCACTCAATTAATATATCAATAGCTTCTAAAATTCAATTGTAAATCAGACGTCGAGTAGTAAAGTTCATTTTGCCTTATACTGATTCTTAACATTAATACATTTTGTCAAACAGTAAATTAAAAATTAAACATTTGACTTTGAACACGATATTTTTTGGGTTTTGAATTAATATTAACACAAAAATACACACAACCTATGTCCCATCTCCTAAATCATTACCAAACACTCGGTCTAAAAGTAGATCGTTTAAATCAGAAATATTAAAACCGGTTAAGCGAAAAACCAGATTATCCGAAACACTTTATTCATCCACGAGTATATTTGTCGACCAATTACCTTTAAAACACTAAGCTTAAGCATAAACATATATTTTCAGTTAAATTAAAAAAAAACTCAAGAACAAAAAATTTGATAACACTTTTATTTCTTTTTTATTTTTCACCCCCAACAAATTTTCTATCACGAAAACCGTTTTTTAAATTTTTAAATTCGCTTAAGTGAATTTTTTGTTCACTTCTCCGGAATCCGCTTAAATTAAACTTTTATTCAAATAAGCGGTATTTGTTTAAGTGAAAGAAAGACTGTGACATATTGAATATGTAAATTGACAATTGATAAATATTGAAATTCGACAATTAAGAAGCCAATTGATAAAAGTTTTGATTATTAAGAATGTGTGATTCATAATAAAAATCGATAATTAATAGAGATGCAAAATAATTGTTAACCTTTATTTTCAATCGATTTCCCACTGAGAGATATTTAATTTGCCAACTTCATTTTGTTCGTGGTCTGAGACTTGTTTTAAAAATTTAATTTTTTAGGACTTTGGGTGACATTTATCATTTAATTCATAGAAAATAAATCAAAAATGGTTAAAATGACTAATTATGTTATTTGCTTTCAGTTACAAAAGGTCACAAATATACATAAATTGGGTAGGATAAATTGGTCAACAGTAGATCAAGGTACACAGTGAATCACTTGTACACCCATGGTACACAGTGAATCACATATGGAAAGATTAAGGTCATATATTTGTTTTACTATATCTCAACATTAATAAAGCTTTAAAATTTTGTGATAACATTGAGACTAAGGGCCAGTTTCACAGTGCACACTTAACAAAATAAGTGGCACTTAATTTTCCCATTCATGGACTTTAGACGTAGTTTTACTGTCTGAGTAAGTGGAACTTAAATGGCCAATATGGGAGACTTAAGTGTCACTTATTCCGATAAGTTTACACTGTGAAATTGGGCATTAGTTTTCCATATCTGGCACTTAAGTGACACTTACTTTACTGTGAAACTGGCCCTAAACATTGAAAAGGATGTGGAAAAAAAATCAATTTGCTACTTGTCATTTTTTTTCTATGGTATTTGACAGCAAGTTGTGCTACATAATTATTTGTGTGATGTCAAAACTGGTTTTCGCAAGTGAAATGTCAATTTTTGTTTGTATCCTTAAGGGCCAGTTTGTCCACAGTGGATTAAATCTGTATACCAAAACATTTACAGGTTCTAAATTAATGACGCTTATATCAACCCAAATCGGCTGATTAGCAATTTTCGTAATTAACAATTTAATTTATAAATTCTTTGATAAACATTTTGGTTACCATGACACATTCGATGATTTACCAGTTACAACAATCCTTGATTAAAGTTGTGAATAAACTGACCCTTAGACTTTGAGGAACAATAAAATTCTAAATCCCGTTTTTACAAATGTTTTGTGATATCAATTGAAAATCTCTACGAACAATGAGACCGTACACTTAACTTTGTACATACATTTATGTGTTATAAGAATTATAATCTATAGCTACACACTTATATTATCATTCCTTCCACATACATAATGTTCTTAAGCATTTTTCGTGAGTACAAAACTCGTCTACCATCTCTGTGATACATGCACGAGTATAAAAAGTTCATATATATGTACATACGTACCTCGGTGGTTCTTTAACTTTGGTATTTGCCTGCAGGGCTTCATATGAAAATGGTGGTACTACACGTGGTTTCTATAAAAACATATATGAATAAAACGATTCTCAGGTTAATTCCTCGCACCATTAGAAACAATATATGTAATATAAATTCCGTATACATATGTAATAAACTTGCCTTGTATTCCCTGCCAAAGCATTGGCGCAGATCTTTTCCTGGAATATGTTTTCCCATGGTAATGTGGGTCACCAGCATCAACGCATACACAACACAAGTGACAAAATTTATGGTTTGAACTTTTTCCAACAAAAGTTTTTTGGAATTTTAATTCAGTGAATACGTAATTTCGTTTATTTTTATTTTATTTTTATTTTTCAATTAATTTGCGACAAAATTTTCGTCGCTCATATAATAAAAAAAATATAAATAAAATAAAACTGCGCTCTCCATGCAAGCGACCAAAAAATTACATTACGCATTAATTAGTTCATCATCATAGTAATTATGCGCGCTTGCACAGGCATACCTATGTACATTAATATAGGATACCAGCAAAACGCACAGAAGCAGAAAATGTGTTTTGTATTCTCGCACAATGAGGGCGCTTTATATTCATGCAAAGAACCTTCGCTTGTTATAATGGCGTAGTTTGATGCGCTCTCTCTACAAAAAGTGACAAATCAGCAGAAATTATTTTATGCAAGGATGTACCAAACCAACCTACTCGTATTTTGTTATTCATGTGAAAATTTACGCCAACGAAATGAATGCTGGCATTGGATGCCTATATGGCTATATACGTACGTAGATAGGCCCTTCGAAGTAGATATAAGTATAGCTTTGACCATAAATGGAAGCAACCAACACAAAGGAAGTCGAGTGACGAACGGCAGCGACTGACGACGCGATAGAGTCAACCATGAAACTTGAATTACAGAGTTTAATTAACGCTTCAATTTATGGTGGAGTAGGTAACCTAACTGCTATAATATCTACATTTATTTGTATGAGTATAGGGGGAAACTGATTACACTTAAAATGACCGGTGTAGATTGTTGTATGTCTTGCTGTTTCGTTTGATTTATAAGCAAACCTATCTTTGACAAAATATCTAATTATTCGATGATGAGAGATGGTGCTTTTTAGATAGTACACATCCCTACATATATATGTACAAAAGAATATTAAATAATTCTTACCTACTTTTGGTTGATACAAAAGAATGAATAAAGTATAGATCAAAGGATAGAATTGAATTGTTTGGCCATGAACAATTTAATTTATTTTCAAAAATGCAAAGAAATCTACAATTAAAAGCTAAAAATTTAATACAGTTTAAAACAGCTGAAGTACGGTGCCAAACTCTCCCTGGGCCTGAACTTTGGGCGGTTGGTTGGATCTGGAACTCTAAAAACACACGATAGAAGATGGGCGATTTTTTTATTAAAATCAAACATTTCAAGTTTACATTTCAAGAAATACATATATTTAAAACATTATTTGGAGTTTAAAAAGAGTTAAAATAAAATACATTTCAAAGAAAGTGGTTGTGTCAGAAGTGGACTTAAAAAAAATACGTATTTTATGCCTTATTTTTAAGAAAACTAAATTTCAACTTATGTTCCCTAAAGAACCAAATTTCAACTTTTAAAGAAGACATTAACTAAAGAAATGAAACTAAAAGAGAAAGAAAAATGGGCGTGACAGGAGATGGATTTTGAATGTATACATATATGTCATCCCTATACACACAAGTTTAGCCGTTCTCCTCAAACGTTACTCTCTTTGTCAACTTTCGGAGAAAAATGTTCCACATACGCCACAGTAACCCATGTCGATAAAAACAAACGATAATGTACACATAAATATGTATGTATATGTATTGACTTACAACTCTTAAGTTACGATTAAACGCCGTTACTAAAAATATCTATCGCCAATATACATCGACTGTGTCAACGCATGAAACCGACGATGCACACACGTAAAAATTTCCCAAAAACGTGGCCAAAACTATAAAAACTAAAATAGTTTTGTTGTTTTTTTTAATGCAAATTTGTTTATAATTACCCAAAGCTTTATTTATGATTAATCTCGCTATTAAGATTGCAACCGTTTCCTCAGGTGATGCGTCTAAAGTGGTTGATAAAAAAAAATTATTATGGAATTTGTTTCTGGTAGTAAGTAGAATAATTTCAATAATTTTTTTTGCGATATTTTAATTATGGGACAGATTTTTTATTTATCAAAAAAGACGAGTTTTGGGACCTATAAATAAATCGTAGTTTTTATTTCGTAAACTTCTGGGCATTGCTCAGCATTGAAATTAGGCTTTAAATTTACCTTGAAGTATTCTTATTCAGAATCAATCAAAAACATTTGCGACTTTTTAAAGTAATATCTAAAGCAAGATATTAAAAAAGTCAAAATAAAAGTGTACCGATGAAACTTATTATTAATATTACTGATTCTTTTACAAAAAAAACTTATGTCAATAAGTACTATTTTGGCTTAAATACTAAATACTTCTTTTATTTTTTAATCTATATGGTGCTTTGTCTTCTAGTTTTTGAGAAAATTGAAAATAACTAAAACATCTTTAAAAAATAAATTTTTTGTTTGTATTCATTTTTTTTTTTGTGTTTTAACAAAATTTAAAAAAAAAAATGATTTTACTAAAAATAGTGCATTTACTTAAAAATTGCTTTTTCCAATAACTTAATGCAATAATAAACCAAAAAAGAACAAAAAATAATTTCGGCCTCGTTTTTGGGAAATTTTACCTGAGTGCGATGACTTGAATAACCCCAGTCAGTCAATTTTTTCCCAAAATGTTTTATGTGTGACCTAGATGTTAACTTTTTAGACCTTTTGATGTTAACACGTTGACACGTACTCACACGACTCGACCAAATATACGAACACTGAACGTTGGCGCAGAGTTGACAAAAACAAAAATCAATGATTATTCGCCTTTATTACGGAAAATAACGTTTTTAGGACTTTTAGATGACATTTAAATCGAAATTTTTGAAATATGTAGGCGTCAAGGGATTGACTGTATTCTGCGATTGTGCGATGACGATAACAACTTTTTTCGTTTACTTCCCAAAACTGCCCATTCCTACTTTTTTTAGTCCTAAAGACTGCCAAAGCTCATATACAAAAATAAAACTGATAGAATCTGTCAATTTTGGGCCAGTAGAGGAACAGACCTAACTTGACAACCTTGGGACAGAATAGGACGTCATTTTGACGTCCGAGAGTCAACTCATAATAACAGATGTGCTATAATAGTTGTTAGACCAAGGAATGGAGGGAACCTACAAATGTTCATGACATAAGAGAGATACTGCAAATTATGAAACCGCTAAAAAAAATATTTTTAGTATTAGGTGGAATAAAATAGGATTTGGTCACCATACTTCGCCGCGACAGTCCAACGTACTTACTACTATTAAGAAACGGGGAAAATATTTGTATATGGAATCTTCAATACTATATTTTATATCTTTTAATACCTATTGCAATTCTGAATTTATATCAACTTCGAAGATAGAAAAAGAATTTAATATATTTTTGAGTCATATTTTTGTGCAAAACATTTTGTACGTTCTGTGATTTTATGTCCAACACTGTACATTTTATTTTTGAACTTTCACAGATTTTCCTGTAGAAATTCACCCAAATGCACAGAGTTTCAAAGTAAAGGAACGCACATATTAATATTAATAATGTGGCATGCACTTGTCAAAAATCTTCAACTAAAATACCCATTTCATTAACTAGCTGTATCCAAAAATGAAAAAAATCAATGATTAAATTCCTGCACAGCTGCCATGCATGAATTTCTCATTTAGTGTATGGAGTAAAATGTTTTTCTTTTTGTTTGTATATCCAGATATAGTTTATCTGCCAAATTAAGAAGCGGAACTGCAAGCAATTTTCTCTGCCCTATTCCTTCTTATATAATACCCAACAACGCCAGCACAGCACACCCAGATAATATTATGGTGTAGTGGGTAGTTTTCACTCAACGCAAAAACAATGGACGTTATTTGGGGTGGAAGTGCAAGTTATAGTGTAAAGAATATTAGCGCTTCGTTTCGTTCGTTCGCAAGATCAAGGGAACTAGAACTAGGTCAAGCTCTGGTGTAAAATTTACTTTCATTTTGTATGTATTTCTTATTTGCAATTAAACTTTCCACCATGAAATTTAATTGGCACAGAGGCTTATGGAAATTAATATTACTTTAAAGTAATTATATAGTAGTTAGAGTTATGTATGTGATGCACTAATTAAATTATTTTAGTTTCTATACAAACTATGATATTTTACAATTTTGTTTGAAAAAGAATGTCGTTCATTTCAAAATAAAATTGAAAAAGGAAAAGAAAATTATGTAATCAAGAACTCCCTGTCTACTTTATGTTAACATTATTTATTGAAAAGCAAATTTACGTGAGACCTGGAATATAAAACTTCATGTTTCATCTACCTATACTGTAACAAATACAGACAGCTAATACATTTTCTAACGCTATTCTGTTTCTGTAAATAATTAGATGTACCTCGAGGTAGCCAGCCAGGTCCAGTTTTTGTTTGTTTATTAAATTAGAATCATACTATTATTTCGTTGTTTAAATCAATTGGGTAAACTTGAGTAGTAAACTGCTTGTAAAAGGTAAAGGGGATGCGGACCGAGACATTTCCTTGTTTGGTTCTATTAAAGAAGTTGATTGGTCTACCATAGTTAGGCAAACTGTCAGCATTATAAACAATATATTTTTAACAATACGTACAACTCCTTCAAGAAAAAAGTGGCCCAGGCCAATATTATTTATATATATTTAAATCAATGTTGCCATTATGACTTGTGTTCAGTCTGAATTGACGTTATTTCATTGCAGTTAGCTAGAACAAATCCAGCCATCTGGTTTTTTGACTGAATTTCATAATTCAATATGCACTTAAAAAACTTTAAAAAATTATATAGGTACACTTAAACTTCAGTTTAAATCAAGTGTAAATTGTTATACTCCAATCAAGTCGAAAACTCAATGCACAGATTGCTTTTGCACTGGATCCTCAGTTAAATGTTTTGTGGCCTTGTGGGTCTTTGATGGAGGAGTTACACAAGAGTGTAATATGCTATAATGTTTTGGGTAGCGAAATCCTAAAAAATGGAAATGTAAGACGAAGTTTGCTTTATTTAAGAAATTTCTATATACAATATATACATATGTGAAAATATTTTTTTGTTCCAGAATTAATCAACGATCGACGAGCAATTTTACATAAAACCCTTCCCGGTGTCGACGGGCAACCCAATCCTTCGTCCAACAACTTCGAGTACTTCCTGGGGATTCAGCCTCCTCACTGTCTTCTAAAACACTAAAATTGTTGCAATTTATGTATTGTCTTCCATTTTCATTTTTTGTTTTTTAATTATTTTTCAGCACACAAAAAATTGCAACACAACCACGAAAACTTTTTTAAAAGATGTAAACAATCAATCAATTTTTTGTAACCGTTTGAACAAAAAATTTCAAGCTGACAATATTGTCAGATATATTACTGTCCCAAAATTGTCAGACAAGAGCTGACAATAAAATTGTCAGACTTTGGGACGAAATCTACCAAACGTGTGAACGGACAATTTTTCATTGTATAACATATGTCAATTTTCAGCTAATTGTCAGACCATTGACAGTTTTGATAATATTGAAAGATCTGACAATCGTCTGTACTTAGCTTTACAAGCATTCAAAGAGACATTGGCCGGGTTCAACGCATGAACATTTACATCTGAAAATTCAGATTTCTGATTAGTCAGCTGTCAAATGACTCTAAAAATCATCTAACTTTTTTATGATAGCTGCCCAATCAGAAGTCAGAAAAATCTTAATTTTCAGATGTAAATTGTCATGTGTTATACATTCTAAGACGATGTTCATTTCATTCACATTGGATTGGACTAACTCATCCGACTTATTTTAAACTGAATCCGCCTTCTACTGTTCATAGACAAATTAATTTTACGTTCAGCAGTCATTGAAACAAAACACAAATCTGGTCTTGTTAAAGGATAAATTACATATATGAAAAAATACTTGATTCTGGTAGTATTTAATTGCCAAAAAAGTACACACAAAGAAAACAGGTGTCACAAAAGAAAACTTCAAACAAAAATTCACTTATTTAAAAAAGAGAAAGTTCAATATGAACAGCGCGGCTACTAAAATTTCGTATTCAATTTTTGTTTTAACCTATAAGTGCGTTCTTTTAAGTGCGTGATTTTCTGACCAAAACTGCACATTTTATTTTTTATATGAACTTTGACAGACTTTTAATTAAAATTCGTTTTGGACAGTATGGAAACAGGCATTATGCAACTACATATCTATTTTTGTTTCATTAATATTTGGTCATAAAGCTGAAGGGGTTTGAAATTATTTTTTTACAAACATAACAGACATTCACAATTATGTTTTCTATATTGTAGACTTCCTTAACCTCTCCTCACCGAGGTGAATATGCCGTTTGACACTTCCCTAGCAATCTCGGGCTAAAGCTCGCTGAACACCGAAACTTAACTGGTGCATACGCCAACCACTAACCTATCAAGCCCATCCACCAGACGTTGCATGGAGCCACTGCTCCTACGGGTCTGGGGGGGGGATGATCCAACCCTGTGGGGGTAAAGAAGGGGAACACGCCCAATAATAGAAACTGGCGCGTTAACCTCTCCTCACCCAGGTGACTATGCCGTTTGACACTTCCCTAGCAACTTCGGGCTAAAGCTCGCTGAACACTAACGCCCTTAACGGGCTCTGTTATAGGACTTTCATCATAGGTTTTTTCTAAAGGGTATCACAATGGATCTACATTGATCTAAGTATGACGGTAACAAGACCACCGTCAGCCCACTAACCTAACCTAACCTAGACTTCCTTTTTTTCTCACAAGTAGTTAATTGAGTTTAAATCCAAACAAAAAAAGCACCAAATAAAAACTGAATCTTACATTTGAGAAACATTCATTCAGATATTTACTCAAGTAAGAACTTAAGCTGCCTTGAGAGTCAAACAAGCAACGATTTTGAAATTTACCAGAATCCCTCAAGTGTCAAAAGTTAAAATTAAAACCTACTGCATAACAAAACAAATTTCGTTTTCAGAAGTCAGTCATATAACTGTTGATGCATCCCCACAGATATAAAATAACAATTCTATAAATGTACTGTAGCATTACTAAACTTTAATAGCAAAAACCTAATCTTCTGTCTAGATATATGTAACTTCTACAATGTACAGTGCATAAACACATATCTCTCCTACCCTTTTATACAATATTTTATTTACATTGTTTTGTTGGTATAAATTCAAGGTCATTGTCGCCATATTTTTTTTTGAGAAAATTTAACGTTCTTTTGTTCAAACTAACTGTACAAACTTTACAAATTTTGATAATAAAGTAAAACTGAACAACAGAAAATAGAGTACATTTTTTACTTCTATATCTTCTATTTATTCCCTTCTTTGTACGTTGACAGGAAGTTCCTTCAAGGAATAGCAAAATGTGGACCCATTTTCTTGAAACCCCAGAAAAAGTGTCTACTTGCGGAATAAGTTTTATAATTTTTTGCAATTAGTCTCATGAGGCACGTACCTTAACTATCAAGAAAGCCAACCACCGATGATGTTATTTTTGCAACTTAAGTCTCTTTTTCTTTTTTGGTTTTTTGGTATAGGGTGGGTATGTATAAAATATTAATAACATAAACCTAATATATATTAAATTGAAAATGTTATCATTATTATTTATTGTATTATTCATACTTGAATGTCAGTTTTTCAGACTTGACCATTCTTTATTCCGTCAATTTCATTGAATCTTTGAACAACAACAACAACTTATAAAGGTGCTACCACCAATTTTATACGAATTAATTTATAATTCGTTTTAATTTAGTAGTGCATACGACTTCTAAGACTGAGCAAACCTGACATGAAATAGTTGTGGAAAGTGAAATCATCTGTCCTATTGTTTCATTTCCCTTCTGAACCCCACAAAATGACAGTTCTTCTTCTCGATAGAAGAGAAAATGCTTCTAGATTTGAATTCAGAATCGAAACCAGAAGCACTTATACTTCAGAATCGTTAAAAGCGTTCGATTGGCATGTCTCTTCCGGATTACCAATCAAAAACACGATTAATGATTTGATTTTAGCGATTTTATCTTGACATGGATATCTCACATAGAATTTTACAAAAGGTTGTTTGTTTTTTATTTATTTTGTTTGTCTAGAAGTCATTTTTGTCTCAATATTTTGTGTCTTCTCATGTTGGCAGTGAACTCTTCATTCGAGGATGACAATGTTTTTGTTTATTTTGGGAATAATCTCATTTAATTGTTTTTTTTTTTTTTGCAGTTTTATTTATTCTTAATTGTCGTGGAATAACAAGAGTAAAAACAGGTGAATAACTTTGATCGGTCATATTTATATAAACGCTGTCTAACTTTGGCCAACCGTCACGTTTGGACAGGTTTTTGATAAACATTTTCAGTTGATGTTTAATAGTTATCTAAACTTTGACTATAAAGTTAAATTTTATTTAATCAAATAGAGAACATTTCCAACTATTTAGAACAATCAAGACACTGTCTAACGAGCCGAAAATATAATAAATGCCTGCAATAGTTTGCTTAACAAATTAAAAAAGATCTATAGATTTGATAGAAATGTAGAGAAGTATGAAATAAAAGCGTATTTACTACTATTCAGACAAACTTTTTCAGGTTAATTTGGTATAATGCAATATTCAAGGGTCAAGTATATGAATATAGGGTATCAAGTAATAAAAGCTAATATTGCCCTCTTTACGAGTTTAAAGTGGGCTTTTATTATTTAATGGAGCATATACATTTTTAAAAAATATTTTTAATATATATTTTATCGATTGATCGTTTTTGTTAATTTCTGGAATCAAAATGATTATTGACTTAATGATTTATTTAGAATAAATAAAGTTTTTTTTACAAACAATTTGTGACTTCCTTAGATACACCCTGTATAAACTTACTTATGTATAAATTCATTTGAGAAAGTTGAAACTTTTTAAAGTTGCTGTCCGCCTCTTTATTTCTTTCAAAACGGTGTGGACACAAATTGCGTTTAAGTTATGGTGTGCCACAGATTGATGTCTTTTATGTGATTTCATTAAAATAAAAAAAATAATGAAAAAAGGACTTAAACTACCTTCATTAAAGTTTTGCCCAACACTATAAGATGACAAAAATTGTGTCCGATGAACGTGACATACTAACAGGACATCAAGTGCATTATTTTGAAAGTAAATAGTGAATGGATTAGACGAGTTTGTCGGTATCCTGATTTAGTTAAATTAAATTCCACTTTGATGATGGAAGTATTTATTAGATTTTGATTACAGTTCTTAATATTTCGAAATAGTTGCAACCGTGCGGTATATTTAATTAAATAAAGTCAAGGTTTAGACAAACTGATTCCATTGTCATAAGTTAGATAACTCTTATCGCGCCCATAGGCGTCTTTAGGCATGGGCCGGGTGAGCGAGGGTAATATAGTAATTTAGTAAACTTTTTTTTGAATTGAAAATTTTATGAAGAGTCTCACAAAGAAGGTATTTTTTGAAATTTGAATTTTAAGTAGGGTAAAATGGATTAAACTGGTCAAGGGTCCAAAAAGTAACTTATATTAAACAGAAGGTCGAAGAGTATTTATATATTTTTTATTCGATAGATATTTAAAATTCCAGAACTTAACTGATTAAAAAAAAATCTATAGAATCTAAAAAGCGAGATATAAATTTTTGAAAGTTCAAAATTGAAAAATTGGAAAATTCCTAAAAATTCCCGTCAAGTCCGATTGAAATAAATTTTACATATCCGGAAAGGTAATCAAAGGGCGTTTTTCTTTTTTGACTCTGAGCAGAGACTGAGCGTTCAGAGCAAAGCTCTGAGGAGATTATGATCAGAGCCCTCAGATTTAATTATGAAACACACTTGAACACTGAACTGTCATGTACCTACTAATGTAGTTTTTCGAAAATCCCGAAAAAAATCCCGTCACATAGCGCAAAAATCCGTTTTCTATAATACATATTATGTACATACATAATATTAAACTAAATTACATAATGCTGTTTTCACGTTTCAAAAAAACAAAAATTAATCGACTTAAAATTAAAATGCGTTTTTAATTTCCACTGTATAGGTACGTTAATTGTTTTTGCTCACAATATTTAAATTATATATTTATACATCGTAATAAAAAATGTTACCTATATGCACACTAAAACTATACCTCTTGCTAAAGGATTAACTGCTTTCATTTACTGTAGTAACAGTAACATTTGAGCTGCAGTAACACTTAAATTAATTACAAATTAAAAATGTAGGTATTATCTTGTTAATTTTTTATTTTTTATTTTTTTTTGTGTTTTTACAGAATTTATTTATTTTAATATATTTGTAATGTTTGTTATACATTTAAATCAAATGCATTTAAAAAATTTGTAGATATAATAAAATTTGTTTTAAATTTCTTATCATCCCACTTTTGTAATAAAAATTTGTTGTTGTATTTTAAAAAATCGCGAATAATAAGAAAGGGGATATTATGTATATTAATGAAAGATTTGGGATTAAAAAAGAGGGATTCAAAAACCGGTCTTTTAAAAAATGGGACGAAGTATACACTCTAACTTAACAATAAGTTATAAGTTATTGTGCCGTCTATATTTTGTATATGTGTAACATAGAAGTTAAAAATTAAAACGGTACAGATATAAAATTTATAACAAAAATTTAGGTATTAACATAAAATTTATTCACAACTACATAAATTATAAGGTGAAGCCGTATAAGAATACTTGTTGTTGAAATTAAATCGCTATAGACCCATATTGTCTTTTGTGAAAAAAAAAATTGGTGCACGACGGGGTCGCACAAACTTGCTCTACTGTGTTTTTAAAATTTTAATATTTCAAAAACTATATTTATCTTATAAAAGAGATAAATTAGTTATGAGAGTCTACATTGTATTATGTATACCACCTGCGTAATGAAACGTAGTTAAGTTTAAGGTAGTATTATGCGCAGGGCCGGACCAACCATATGTGCAAGATGTGCAATTACACATCAGGGCGCAAAATTTTGGGGGCGCATTACCAGGAGCAAGAAAATGTAATCTGATCTGGCGCAGACAAATATGTATGTACTGCCATTTGCATTTTAACCACAAAACTTGTTCAAATAATCCCAAAATAACATCCATCACAACTGTAAAGTTATTTCCTATGCACACTAACTAATATCACTTTCATTGTTGCATTCAAAAGAAAAAAAATTAAAGAATCTCAACACAAAAAATTTCCAGGACACCTCATCTGTGCAAGTTTCATTTCATACACATTGAGTCCCAAAATTAACATGGGAAATTATGACAAAGAAAAAAAATTATTCATACTGAATCATGTGGGCTAGAACGTGTAGGTTTTGTATTATACACGCACCGTACCTACGTGTGGGACATTTCTAAAAATTCATTGGTGAATAAACTGCTTTTTCCTTGAGGAATTTAAATGGGCATGTCATTGGCGGGGAGCACATGCCAATTTCTCGATGAAAATTTCACAAACAGTCCAGTTGGACTGAAGATTCCGATGAAAAGTATGATGAATATTCAACGAAGAAATGAATAAACAAAAGTAACTTGCTTATCCATCAGATCATGAATTTTTGACGAAAAATATGATGAAAATTCTTTTATAAACTGAATAATTTGGACTTTTTTACATTATATTATATATATATATTATATTCAATAAAGAAATTACTAAATGAGTGTTACTTTTTACCTCTTGTATTTATAAATCTTCTGCTTAGTTGGAGCGATTGAATATAATTCCATTAAAAGTTCAAGTGACCTCAACTCCAAAATGCGTCTCTAACACGCAAACTATGGTCAATGTTTTGCGCGGGGTAATGTGAAAAAGTCTTATGCATGTGTATCAGTGTATTTATGTGTGTATGTGTGCAAATATAAAAAAGGGGCGTTTTCTACAAATCTTGCACAGGGCGCATGTTTGGCTGGGGCCGGCCCTGATTATGCGAGTAGGTACAATTTCAAAAAAAAAATATGTAATTAACATAAATTCATTAAACAACCTCTGAAATTGTTTTGACACCAATACGATGTACATCATCCGATTTCTTAAGGAAATCTCAATTTATGAGAAAAAAAATTGAAAATCGTTGGAGCGGTTTTTAGAAAAATAGTTTTTTATACATAAAATTTTGACAAAAATTAAAAAAAAAAATGAAACGCAATTTTTTAGCCTTTATTATTGCGGAGTTAAAAAATTAATTTAAAAAAAATATCATCTACCCATTTTCGAAATATGGAATTTTCAAAAAATAATTTTGAAATTTTTTTTTTAAATCAAAAATTTAGTTTTTTTTGAAAATTTTGGTATGCATTATTATTATTGGAACTTATTTAAAGCTTTTGTGCTTTGAGAAAAATGAGATTTTCAATACGGGTTTTTAAACATTTGTATGGGAGGTACCGTTATTTTTGGTTACTGAGGTTTGGTTGCCGAGTGCCAAGTTTAATAAAAACTGACTAAGTCGTTTTCGAATTATTAAGTTCTCAAAAAAAAAATTTTAACTTTTTTAAAAATCCAAAATAAAATTTTTTGAAAATTTTGGTATACAAAACTTTTAATATTTTTTCAAACATTCTCCATAAATATATTGATCAATATCAGTTGAAATGTTTATGAGAAAATCAAAAAAAAGGTTTTATGGGAGGTACCATTCTCAACTATTTTTCGGAATTTTTTTTTCATAAAATGGTTGCCTAAAAAATTACTGAATTTTTTTTTTTAAGTTGTGAGCACGTTTTTGAGAAAAATAAGATTTTCATTTTTTGCTAAAAAAATTTGCACGGCATGTACCGATGTTTTTGGTCTTAAAAAAAAAAAGAAACAAACGTGTGGTAAAACGCTAGGTACCAACTTTAAAGAAAATCGACCTACCCGTTTAGGCTGAAGCCGAAAGGACAGACAGACGGACAGAATTACCAGGCCCACTTTTTTCGACTTCGCTATCATCGTAATGTCAACTTTGATCAAAATCCCGAGTTCGATTTTTTTTTACGAATCCATAACTTGCCACATAGTACCTACATATGTATACATAATATCGCAAGTAAAAATAGTTATGGGAGCCTTTATTTTATGCCACCTGCCAAAAATGTAGTTAAGTTTACAGTTCCTCCTCGAAAAAAAATACATGTACTACTTATGGCAGTGATTTTATGGCAGAACAAAATTTTTTGACGTTTAAAATTTTATTATCGGGCAAGAGTACGATAACTTAGGCGCCAAGAAATGATAACGGTTTTTTTGTAGAACAGTTCAATGCAAGCATTTTTTCTACGGGAGTGGGGGCGAGTGAGGGAGGGGCAATTTCATAAAAAAAAGTACTAAAAATTTGAAAAAAAAATATTAAAAAATAACAGTAATACTTACAACTAATTATTATACCATTATTTAAAGCCAATACTCTGTTCTATTAGCTAGTTTCTAAATCAAGTGAAATCTATGCATAGTTTTTGAAAAAAACGGGTTTTAAACTCAACATTTGGGGAAAAAAAAAACATAAAAAAAAGTTAAAAGTGTAATTTTTCGAAACTTTAAAATTATATATTTTTTTTCTGAAATTCGTTGCTCTTATTAATTCTTAATCAAAAACTGAAAACTAGATGATTTTATGTCTTCTGGTTGTTGAGAAAATTTAAAATTACTAATACTTCTTTTTTGTTTTTTTGCTTGCTTATACATAAATACAGTGCGCCCAGCATTATGGCGTATAAGCAGTGGGGAATGTATGGAGGGGCATGCTGCCCCTTGCAACCCCCTGCTATGAGCACATTATAGGATTTGGGGTAGGTGCAAGGTTGGGTGTATGCAAAGTTTCTTTTGCATTTAAAGAATCTGGATTTAAAGAAACTTTGAATTTATCCTATATATCCAATGTCAACAGCTAAATATGTATACATAAACAGATACGTTGATACAATGTTGGTGACATTGTTTTGCCAAAAAAAAGAATATGTTTTACCGTTTTCAAATTAATTTCGATTGTTCGGCTTATCGGTATTATTTCATTAAAATTGGTTCAACATAATGAGATAGCCTAAAACCAAAAAAAAGATTCTATAAGAGATATCGTTAATATGTATAATTAACCGATAAATACAATTTTAACCATTAATATAATAATTGGATATAAAACTTGGATTCGAGGAACCGTTATTTTTTGAATGGTAGCCTTTATGTACAAAAAATTACTGAATATTTTTTTTTTAAGTTATGGGTTTGTTTTAAAAAAAAAAAAAAATTTCGCTTTGTGCTAAAAAAAAATTTGTAGGTACTGCGGCTACCGTTATTTTTGGTCCTAGAAAAAAAAAAGAAAAAATCGGGTCGGTTCGGGGCAGTGCCCAAAAAACGCTTTATGTACCAAGTTTAAAGAAAATCGACTATCCGTTTAGGCTGCTGTCGAAAGGACAGACAAAATTGGGAGACTCAGTTTTTTCGACTTAGCTATCATCGTAATCTCGATTTTGATTTTTTTTTTTTACGAATCTATAACTTGCGATACATGTACATAGTACCAACAATACACATCGCAAGTAAAAAATAGTTTCTGTAGTATTTAATTATGTCGAATTCCTTTCAACAAGAGACTCGAATTTTTTATAAAAGAATCGAATTTTTTTCTGAACAATTCGAATTTTTCTGTCGTTGAAAGGAATTCGAAAAGACGAAAAGAATCGATTTTTTTTTTGTGATTGTGTGTGTGGCACTTGACAGCAGCAAATTTTGAAGTAAAATGTCCAGAAAATATCCATTTTTGAAATTATTATTATTATTAATTGAAAAACAACGCACAAATATTAACTATAAAATTCACCGAAAATTCGTTGCAACCAAAAACACAATTTGTTTTCATTAAAAAAAATTGTTTCCTTAAAACACCGCTGCATTGAATTTGACATTTTTAGAAACTTCAAATCTTGCAAGTGCGTGTCCAAATCGATGTAAAATCTTTCTTGAATCTTGCAAAATTAGCAAGATTTGTTTTGACAGAAAAAATTCGAATTGTTCAGAAAAAAAATCGATTCGTCCATGATAGTACCACAGATTTTAATACTATGTTTCCACCGACCGCTAATCCGAGATTTAAGTAGATTTGGCCTAAATCCTCTTCAAATCTCAAAGATTTACCATACAAATTTAATCTTCAAATCTAGTAGATTAGAAATTAATCTTGTTAAATCTTCATAGGGCCAATAGTTGCACAAATTGAACAAACCTATTCCTCTCTTGCACTGAGAACATTATTCGAGACTCGAGAGAACATTTTCGAGAATCTATTTTTATTTTCATCGTTTAACTTTCTATCTCACTTCGACTTTAGAAGAAAACATGAAACAGCATTTGCATTTTGAAAGGAACTGTCAAAGTTAATCTACTTTATAATCCTTTTATGCGATGAAAACACTATATAGGATTTACGAAATCTCAACGACATTAACTTTCGGTGGAAACGTAGTACCTATAAGTTTGTATTTATTCAATGTCAAAAGTAGCAATGTATTAGCAAGCTATGCTCTATTTCAAAAGCCGCGGTGATAATCTTCCGGTTGCCTCACAGACTACTATGTCCATTGTTGATTTAAATAAAGAATTACAATGACATTTTAATTTTCATTTGACACACCAATCATTGTTAAAAAGAGTACAGAAAAAGAACGCACCACAATCGAGATGGTACAGAAAAAATCCCCATATCGAGTCGCCTGGAATATGATTGGAAGTAAATGTTGTCTTGTATTTTATTTGTGCATTTTATCGTTGTCAAAAAAATTTGCGATTTGCCGATTTACGCTTTTTTTCAGCAGCTAAGTAAAAGTTAACCGAGTTAAATCTTGAATTGCTAAACGTTTTACTGCAGGTTTTTTTCTATATTATCAAACAAAAGTTTTTTTTTAATTCACGAAACTTCTGCTCGAAATCAAACTTAAATGATGTCCAATCAATTTGATCAGTGTGAATCTTCGTTTCGTAAGTTTCAAATTGATAAATACTTTGGGCTTAAATAAATTCATTAAAATACATGTAACGTTTTAGAAAATACCGAATTTAAATGGACCCATTCAGCAAACTGGCTTCTAATCAACAGTTATCTCGATATGAAAGATGAATTTCGTGATCCAAGGATTAGGAAAAAAGATTTGTGGATTCGAATTTCTGACAAATTTCGTGAATTGGGCTATGAAGTCTCATTTGAATTCTTGGACAAAAAATTCCGCAATCTAAAGTCGACCTATTACCAAGTGAGAAAAATAGAATATTTCCTTCACATAATGTACATAGGTACAATTTTTCGATTCATTTATACAAGGTGAAAGAAAGAAAACAAAATTCATCACATAAATCAATAAAATGGGAATATTTTAAAGTTTTCGATGAGCTGCTGAAGGGCGATGAAATTGCTGCAACAAATTTTGCAACTGCCAATACTTCAATTACGTTAAATGACCCTCGTTTGACCAACTTCCGGTCATCGGTTTATGTTCCTTTAGTAAGTTTTCTTCGATTTCTTAGTTAAAATTTTATTATTTCCTTTATAGGAGAGTAGAAAAAGAAAACGAGTCATAACGTCTAGCAAACCAAGACCTATTAACGGAACTGTTAAGTACGTTACTATCGAACCTGCTGCTTCCGTAGATGATTTTATTGGTGACGATTCAAGTGAACCTATAGGGGGGGATACAAAATTTGAATTAGATATAAGTGACAAAATAATGGATGATTCCCAAGATGGTACAATTGTAGGTGATGATGAGCACGAAAGTTATGTCAATATGAATCGTGAATCGATTTCGTTTAGCAAAAAAGTAAATTTGGAAAATCTTGAAGCTCGAAAATTACACGCCGAAACAAGATATTTCAACAAGAAGGCTGACTATTTTGAAAAGCAAACCATGTGCTTGGAAATTCAGAGGAAACTGATGATAATGCAGGCGCATAAGTTGAAGCTCGAAATAGAACAAATGAAGAACGATACAAATTAATTAGTCGTTTTAGAACTAGGCGCATCTTACGCAACCTCAGACCTCAGAGATTTCTCAAATATTAATAAAGAAGTTTAAATAAAGTCTTTCTTTCTATTCAATTTTATATTCATTTCAAGCGGTAGGTATTTGTAACATTGTACAGGTACCTTAATGATTAAATTCATTAAAAGGCGGGTTTTAAAGCGTTAACAGCCTGTAGAAATAAATCTTACAAAATGTCATTTCCTTACTCACTTACTTAAAAAAAATTAACATATACATAGGTACATACCTATACGTTGTAAAAAACAATACATTTTAACTAAGATCTGGACCACCTTATCTAGAGTGTTACCTACTGTGTTCAAGGAGAAAATACATTGATCGGAGTCAAACTTTAAAATATTTTATTTGTTTTAACGTCCGACTTAAAAAAAACAGTCTTAATTTTATTTTATACATTATATTTTAATAATTTAGATTAATGGATATTGGAGGCGGTGATCATTCCCCAGAACTTCAATTGGCTTTGAAAAAAATCGAAGATGCTTGTAATTCGTTGCAAAACGAACAAATAAAGCTGGTAGACCTAGAAATAAGGAGGAAAAGATTGCAACACGATTTAGAATGTCTAAGAAATGAAATTTTAATTGAAAAATCTCACGTCCAATCGGTAATGGAGGATGAAAATGATATTCAATCGATAATTCAAACGGATGCAACTTTTGAATTAAAAGAAGTTGAAAGTCCGAGTCCATGCATAAATGGTTAGTTTTATAAAATTAATGTTTAACATGTTTTGAAAATAAATTATATAATTTAGTAGAAAGGGAAGATATTAAAGAAAAACCTAATGATTGCCTTACCTAAAAATGAGCACTTGGAGCAGATTGAGAATTCATAGAAAACGTAAACCTGTATCGCAAATATAAGTTCTTATTTTTGGAAAGTAAAATTATCTTTTAGTTTAAAATTTCCTAATATTTATTTTGGTAAACTTGATATCCATAACAGAGGAATATCAATCAACAATTTTCATTTCAAATATAGAAGTTTTTCAAAAACGTGGTGTCTATCTCCTTATTGTGTACCCTAAGGGCTACTTCCTTTTGATAAAAAAAATATTAAAAAATCAAGTTTAATAAAGAAGAAGTCGAAAAATCTAATACAAATCAGCTTGCTCGAAAAATATAATCATTCAACCGAATATTCAAATATAGTAACCAACATACGAAGTCAATAATGGGAACGATTGTGTCATTGGACTAAATTATTTGTTGCTTCCAGGCAAAAAAATAAGTTTTATTCCTATTTTTCGTACAAAATTACACTAAAACGGTTCTTCAATGAATTGCTTAAATGCTTTGTGATAAGGTTGAAAATCCTTGGTGACATCTTCCAGATCAGATTTTTCCAAATGATCAACAAACGTCTGGTAGATTTGTTGAACCAGCTGTGAAAATGTTTGATTATAAATAATTCAAACTTTAGACTATTAAAATTTCAAGTGAAATCAAATATTCACCTCTCTTATCCTTGGCGTTCCATTATGTGTAGCAATAGCTTCCATCAGAATATCGGAAAATTGTTCAAAAAATTTTAACAAATTTATATGCATAACTTCAACGGTAATTATATACAAACAAGTGAGATAGCAAATATGGAATCGCTGAAAAAAAATATTGTTTCTTAAAGATATTTTGAAAAATTAATATTCGGCAAGCTTCAGATTTGATATTTTTACCTGTAGCATTTTCTCACACATAATAGCACTCTCCAGGAGTTTATGTGATTCTGCTACAAACAATTTAATTATATACAAGGCCCAGCGGTATGAGGCACACGAATTAATTTTACTACATTCCATGCGGAATTTTTGCAAGTCCGTATTGGACAGCGAATTATAGTCACGAGCTAGAAATTCTTCAACTTCTTTGCGATTAAGAGTGAAACGAATAAGAATTTTCGGAATAAAAGATAGTAGACAAATGACGATGTCGGAATTAGAGGCGTGCTTCAAGCTACCTAATAGATTTTCCATCATTTCATCGGTCATGCCCCACTGGAAGAGATAATCTCGTTTAAAGTACGAAACATTTAAGTATATAGAAGAATAATACATCAAAGGAGTCAATGTCTTCATAGAAATCTAAGCAGTCACAAAGGCATTTCCAGACGGCATACATTCCATCAACTGAATCCACAGTTCGAACTGAATTAAGCACTGCATCGAAAATTACCTCAGGGATGTTCAGTTCTTTGATTTCTTTTGGATCCTTCAAAAAAAAAAATTATTCGGGGATAATTCAAAGACTGTTTAATCATTTTATTTACGGAGTGGCTTATTATTGCTTGAAATATACTCGTGCTTAGTTCTTTGTATGCCGGCAAGTGGCACTCGCGCAGCGTCAATCCAACAGAAAGCGAAAAATTCACCCATTTAATGGGCAGTTTGTATCCATCGGAAACCTTTAACTGGAAAGTATGTTATCATTTGTAAAAGATAAGATTGTGTATCATACCTCAAGGAACCTGCTAAATCCATGAACTGTTCCTATATGACGTTTCCAAACCTCTGCTTTTAAGTACTGTGCATAGTGATTAAATATATACTCCTCCACTTCGCAATCCAAGATTTTGTGAAAGCTTTTTTCAATAAATTCATTGCAAACTCGAAGGAAGTGTTCATTTCTAATTTTGTACATGGTATTGTGCGCTGTTATTTCTGTTGTGAGCATTAGAAGTCTTCCTTTGATCTACAGAAAGATGAAAACACTCATGAATGGATAAGACAAAAACTAAGTTAATAGGAATACCTCTAAAATATCATCATTGCACTCTTTGGACAGGAGCAGCTCTTCGTTCTGTTGGATAAAGTCGAAAAGTAGTGGAAGCTGTACTTCGAGAACATTTCGATATTCATCAAAATTTTCATTTCCTATAGGGGTGTTGTCTAGATCAACAGACAAGTCTGGAACGGAGGACGATTTGATGAGGTCTTTGGCGAATGCTAGTTTATTTTCCATTGGAGTTTTGTTTTGCAAAGTGAACTCGATTTTTCCAAATTATTAAGTAAAAATTGCAGTAAATAATTGAGACCTGCAATTTTATTGCCTAATTATTTAACTTATCTTATAAACGTACAAAACAAGAACTTTATTCACTTCATGAATAAAAACCTGAAAGTTGTTTACATGCGGTAAAATTAATCTTCAAAACTTGACAAAAATGACAACCAAAAAAAAGCCACCTGCTGAAGTGATGCCAATTCAAACAAAACTTGCAACCAAAAATCTTGCAATGCGCCCACTTGACTAGTTGCTCAAAACGAGAAGCAACTGTTCTTAAGGCTTAACTACATAATACTATGTTTCCACCGACCGCTAAACCGAGATTTAAGTAGATTTACTCTAAATCCTCCTCAAATCTCAAAGATTTACCATACAAATTTAATCCTCAAATCTAGTAGATTAGAAATTAATCTTGTTAAATCTTCATAGGGCCAATAGTTGAACAGATCGAACAAACCTATTCCTCTCTTGCGTTGAGTACATTATTCGAGAATCGAGAGAAAATTTTCGAGAATCTATTTTTTTTTTCATCGTTTAACTATCTATCTCACTTCCAATTTAGAAGAAAACATGAAACAGCATTTGCATTTTGAAAGGAACTGTCAAAGTTAATCTACTTTATAATCTTTATACGCGGTGAAAACACTATATAGGATTTACGAAATCTCAACGAGATTAATTTTTACAAAAGTAAAAATATTTTTTTTTACCGCTAGTGCCGTTGTTTTGTGAAAAATAATACACAAATTTGTTTTTAAACCAAAATTTAAGCTTTCTGCATCATTTTTATAAGTTTTCTAGTCAGAAAAACTATCACAAAATCAATTTAAAAAATTTCACTTTTGCACTTTTTCACTTTTTTGGCTTATGTAGTTGAGGCTTTAAAATGCAATTTCACCTAAAGATTTTTAAGCACGTGAGGCATAATGTGATGGCGGGGTAAACAAATAGATAGATACAATTGCAGAATTATTGCCCTTTTTTATTTGAGCTTTTCCATGTTATTCGTTTATGTTTTTACTTGCAATTCGCAAAATTCCATATGCAGAGATATGTGCATAGAAGCCAATAGTACTCATAATCGAAACCAAACTGTTTCGCAACTAAAAAATGCCTTAAATAGTTGACCGGGAGAATTTCGTTTACTCCTCTTTCTTCATTCCCCTCTTAAGCTAAAGTAACATTTCATTTAATAAAATAATGCATGTTTCAATCTAGTTTGACACTGACTAACTAGTTGAAAATCTTCTAAATAAGCATCTAAATTTCCTCGTGTGAAAGGGGCCAAAGCAAACTTTTGTTGCGCCCAGAAAAAAATTTAAAAATATCAGATTATTTGTGAACACACTCATTGCCGTCGCTTGACATCGCACATCTTTTACGCTTTGAATACATCCATTCAACTGACGTGGTAGAAGCGGCAGAAAGTTGAATACTTGTCAACGAATCCGAAAAAAGCCACCTCAGGAAAGCCACAAATATATTCCTCGTTTTTTTTCTTCTTTAAAATAACAAAAAATACTTATTATTAGATCTGTAGTTTAGAATATTGGGGATAGAAATTAAACTATTAAAAATGGGTCTGCCAGAATTATTAAAATTCGACGAAATGATGAAGGATTTCAATAGAATGAACAAACGCCAAGTAAGTAAACGTACACGATGTACAATCTTCGAATCTTAGCTATTGTCGTTGTCACCCTTCGTTGATCGAGTTGTCTACGTAAACAAAAATTTACAAACCTTGGATACTCATGAATTTGTTAAATTGCAGAGTCTCTACCAGATCCTTAGCTTTGCGATGATCGTATCATCGGCATTGATGATCTGGAAGGGGTTGATGGTCGTAACTGGCAGCGAATCTCCAATTGTAGTTGTACTTAGTGGAAGTATGGAACCGGCTTTTCATCGAGGTGACTTGTTGTTCCTGACAAACTACAAAGAGGAACCCGTTCGTGTTGGTGAGATTGTTGTTTTCAAGGTAGAAGGAAGAGATATCCCTATAGTTCATCGAGTTATAAAGTTACACGAAAAGTAAGTGCGACGAGGGTTAGTTTTATAAGGATTGTTGTAAAGGTTTCCCTTTCAGGAGCGATGGATCAGTGAAGTTCCTCACCAAGGGCGACAATAATAACGTCGATGACAGAGGTCTCTACGCACCCGGGCAGCTATGGCTCACGAAAAAGGACATAGTCGGTCGAGCAAGAGGTTTTCTTCCCTACGTTGGTATCATTACAATATTTATGAACGAATATCCTAAAGTCAAGGTAAAGCTTTTTTATTTATTTTTTTAATTTAAAAGCGTTTGCGTGACTTTTTGTCCTTTTTAGTGGGCAATTTTATCCATCCTGGCGATATTTGTTCTTCTTCATCGAGAATAATAGCGCCCCAACTTTTCCAGTCTTGCTAGAGCAAAAGTAAAGAAAAAAAAATCGAAAAAGCATTTGGAAAAAATCAGAAAGGCAACAACTACGTTTAATGCATTTTTTTTTTTTAATTTTTAAAGTTTTTAGAAAACATAAAGAAAATCGAATTACAAACTTTGTAAGTCGATCCGAATTCGAAGAACTTTTGGATTAACTTATTTCTTAATTATAAAAATCAACAAAAAGACAAATATATAAGAATGAAATTTTATTTTAAACGGTGTCATGTGAAGGCTGAAGCAAAGACAATTTGGTAAAATTCAGTAAAATTCAAATGAGGGCTATATTCGTCTTATTTTAAGTATTAAGGAGCTGGCGAACAAAAACGGACTCTCACTCTCTTCTTAATGCAATATCAATAGAGATTTAAAGAGTTTTTAATTAAAACCGGCTCTTTCCGTCAAAAACACCTTTTAACAAAGAAACTAACTGAATCATCAATTGTATAGATCAAGAGATTAAAAAGAATTACCAAATGCTGCTTATCATCGCTAGGTATGACGAATGAGACGTGTATGGGCAAGCAACAAATACTCTAGCAGGATTGCAGTTTTTGTAGTTAGTGCCGCTTGATGATCCTTGTACTATTGTCCCTGCATGTACCTATTATGTAGGGACAATAGTGCAAGTTTTAGATTCGTAAAATCGAACTGAGACTTTAACCATAATCGGACCAGTTTGTAAGGGGATTTTGTATAAGGTTTTCCACTACGATTGAATTTGTGATCAAGCTGATAAAGTAATTCGTTTCAAAACTGAGATACCTCTCTTAAGAAAGCATTTGTGCTTAAATAAATAGCTCTATTCTGCTATCCGTCGGAGGAAAACGAATGTTCCGATGAAATTAAATTTCAACAATAAGATTCTCTCAAGAACTTTAAAAATAATTATTGATAAAGCTTTGCAATCGAAAAAATTAAAGAGTTTAAAGAATAATTTATGACAAATTAAGTGACCCATTCACATGAATCGAAGAATTCGACCGGATCGGATAGCAGAATAAGGCTGAAAATCTGTGTTAGTTATGTAAAAGCTAACCAAAACTTATACATATATACTATGTTGATCTACATATTTTAAAAATTTGAAACTTCTAAAATCAAACATTTTCAAATTCTTGTCAGTAAAAAATCCCTAACAAATGCGAACTTAAAACAAAATTGAATGTTTGCTAAAATTTCCAAAACCCAAAATCAGTCCTGTGCAAAGTTTAATAAAAATAAGCTTCAATTTCCAAACAATTTAATTAGACAGTCATACGAATTTAAACATTATTAAGTACATTGAAGTATTTAAAATGAATTAACAAAAAAATATGCAACAACTTAACATTTACGGATTTATCAAAAATAAATACATTTATTAAAATCTCCAAAGTCTTAAATCCATGCTTGGAATGGCAGCAGTATTGCATGGAAGTTTTTGGTTGCCAGTAAAATCTGGCCTTACAAACGCAGCAGGAGACACTTCAAATACTCCTATATGATCGGCATTATCACATATGATCCGAGCAAATGATGATTTTCGAATTTCATTTAGTTGAGCAGTGGTAAAAGCTCCTGGATTTATATCAGAACCATATTCGTAAAAATATCGATCACCATGTTTCAATCTGGCAAACTGATCTGCAATTATATCACTGAACGTAGATCCAACTAAAGCTTCATGGACATGTGGTTCCAATAGACCACCGACCCACAAATCAATATCGTCAGGATGACGATAAACTTGAGCAAGTTTTCGACCAACATCTGATGGAAACTGGGTGAAACTATTAATTGTCCTTTGTCCGCTCACATGAAGGTAACTATTATAACTCCTCAGGGCATGATCTCGTCCACGTTGGATATTCAAAGCAGCCAAGTCCAAACCAAAGGGATTAGCTCCGCGAAATAGGAATCTACTCAGGCCATGTGTAATCGACCCATCAACTTTTTGCATAGGTTGCTCCAACATTGTGTTGATAATGCCATCTAAGAACGACCGTTTTCGCATGCGTGATGGATTAAACATAACATCAGGTATATCAATTACCTCATCGATGCCATTTTTTGTGTGCAAATGAAACTTCCCATCGACCGTGGAATGACCAAAGCGGAACGCAGCTCCTGTGAATTCATTGGTAACTGCTGGATTCACTTCAGGACTATAGTCATTTGCAAAACCTTGATGTTTGGTGGCTATGCGAAATCGTTGCATTTGCTTGGGGCCAACAACAATCGGCAAATATTCGTTATAGACGATATGCTGTAATTCGGCAATCACTATACGACGTGCTTCCTGATAGATCGTTTCGTCGTTTAGTTTGGGATTTAAGTGCGCTAAAGAATCTGCAATGCGATTGTGTTCTCTAGCAAATAGAATGTGTATCGCTACCAAGGAGATGATTTGGTTTGTTCTTCCATCACCTGCAAAAAGAAGGTTTTTTTCAAATTTAAATATGGAATTTAAAGGAAAAAGAAGATTTCGTGTCAAGGAAGAGAATAAAATGTATTTATGGTAAGAAAAATTTGAACATTTAAACATTTCTACTTATCTCACTAGCTATGATCTCATCCTCTACTATAAGAAATTATTAAGAATAGTGACTCATAAGAATTTATCTAGCATTGAATGATTAAAAACGTTAAACATACCTGATTTAAAACAAATATTCCCATTTTCATGACTGGCACATGCCTCACGTTCCTTTGTCAACGGAAGCAAATCTCTGCCAAAGTCATCGAACATACGAAGTTTTCCACCTTGGAATTTGCGCAGAATTTTTCCTGATGGGACATTAGAACCATATACCGGAGATGCATCTACGAAATGAGTAACTTTGCTCCTTTGCTTTGCATAGCCCATTTTACAGTGGGAACTTGGAGCCAATGATAAACGAACGAAATTTATACAACGCTGATTGAAGTGCGAATAGAATTCATCATGCGGCTCAACCGGAATAGCCATGCACGCAAAATGGCTCTGGTGTGGTGGTAGAACACCCGAACCATCTGGAGCACAGCACTCTATGGCTTCCCCATTTTCCAAACGAACCGAAGCTGACTGAGTTATATCATGCGCAAGGAATTGACCGAACTGCATAACCAAGAGATTATGCTTCGGATGAGGTCTATTCGTGTCGAACAATAAAGTTCGTGATATTTCCCTTGTACCCATCAGAGGCGTTCCGTCGACACCATGTGTTCGTGGTAGCCACACACCGTCTTCGTAGGCTGGAGGTAAGAGCCTTTCCATTGACTGTCCAGCAGCACCCCACATTGATCGGTGTGGGATTGGATTATTACAAGTGCCATCTAATGTTCTATACTTCGCATGAATATTCGAGCAAACTGTTGGCGATGTGCAATGTTGGCCCATCGACGAAGAACCAAAATCCACATTAATGCTATTAGTTTCAAATTCTTCAACGGGAATGTGCTCTATTTCACGGAAGATTTGCGACGTGATAACCTCCTGCATGGCTGATGCTGCAATGTGGAATCCCTCGATATCCTCCTGTGGATTCGAATGGAATACGATATTATGCAAAAAGTCTGGATGACCCCTTTGGACGGCTGCTCCTACTGCACTTTGCATCAATTTGGCGAATTTTGCACGAGCTTTTTCTAGAATATCATCTGTCAAACTTGGAAAGCCCAGAAAACGTTGCGTGTTCTCCTTGTAGAAGCTATGGTTTTGTCCCGTTAGACAGCAGAAACCAAATTTTCCACCAGATAAATCACAAACTTGTGGTTTTTCATGATTACCCATTAGAACATGAGCTGGACACTGGATTTGTGGTACACACTCAACTCCTACGGGACAAGGATCACATTCCATGGATAACATCGTTGATGGTTTATGCTTTCCATTGTCATTATCTTGAGTTTCATCAACTGCTCTATAGCCAGAAATAGAATAAGGAGAAATGAAATAAGAAAATTGAGACACAATCACAGCAAAATAAAATAACGATAAAACACTGTTCTCCATAACGGAGCGTTTTTAAAACAGATAATAATTGATTTATTAAAAAAATCCCTTGGAGGCTAATTTAAATCATGAGTATCGTTCAAGTCGACTAATTTAATTTAAACTGAAGACATGTGTTATGTGAAGGCAACCACAAGTTAACCCTTAACAAATAAAATCTAGCGGCAAAAAAGTAACGGATATTTAGAATACTCGTACATTATATATTAGCATTTTTTTTTATGGTGCAGTTAGGAGGATGGTTGAGCTTAAATACCAACGTTCCCACTTTAAGAAGAATCGTGATTATGCAAATAGTTTACAGACATGTTTTTACAGTGGTCTCCCATTTGAGTTTTTAAACAAAGTTTTAATATAGGGAATACCTACCATATTTAGCAGCTTAGAGTGAAAACTGCCGCGATGAACAACAAAAACATTGTGTTGTTGTTCATTCAAACCTTCAATATTATTATATTATATGATGGTGCGAAAGCTTGGCAGCCTAACTGGTAAGTATGTTATTACACAAAAACCCCTTATTATTTGAAATTAATTCTTGACTCGCGTCAAATCTTTCATACAAATCTCCCTCCTTATATGTTCAACGAATTGTTGACTTATAAATCGAGTACGGAGAAAATAGAAAGAAACCGAATTTACAACAACTTTTGTGTAGCTAGTAAAAATGCTGGTTGATTCAAATGCATTTGTCAAACAATAAAACATAAATTGGTATGGACCGATCACGTAGCGCAGTGCGTAGTGCATATGGCTGTATGGTCTGGTTCGCCTCCCAGTCGTGGCAAAAAAAAATTTCTAAATAAAATTGAACAAATATAGACCATGCACCACAAAAAGGAGTCTGTTGATAGCAGTCGTGAAATAGCTATAACTCCAGCCTATAAAAACTTGGTAGTAGCTCACATCCAGTAGTTGTTGTTCATTCAAATCTTCAAAACATTGTTAGCTGATTTAAATACGATGTTCGCTATCGCAGTACTTTTGCTCTCAAACAGACACGTACCTTAATCAAGAAAATTGAAGAAACAACGTTAGATATAGTAATTGAGAAAAAAGTACGCATACGCCCGAGTTGTTTCAGAAAATAAAATTAACAAATTTTCTTCCTGCGAAGTAATGGGCGTTAGTTTTCTTTAAATTGAAAAATCCTATATAATTTTTAATTTGTACACTACATGCTTAAATTTACGCAATAAGAAAAAGTGACATCGAGCTTCTTGTATTGTGAAAAATTTAAAAGCTTAAGCAAATAAGTAAACAAAATTGAACTAAACAGTCTTTTTTTGAAGCGGTGATGTGGTACATTAATGTTACCTTGGATGTTTTATGCGCAATAAACGAGCTGTAACTTACTTTTTGAACATCGAATTAAAACAGATAATTTGTCTTGTGATCCCGTGGGGTAATGGTTGATGCGAAGGACAAATACAACGTAGTTGATTTTATTGAATCTTAGCCTCTGCCACCTCAAAACAAAAATGCTTTTTTGCACGGTTATCTCTTGTCATGAAAAGCCGTCGTATTCGAAAACATATATCTGTAGGTATAATAGAGAGCTCTAAAGATAAGTCATAAAGACGGTTCTCAACAATCCATCACGCCACTAATTTTATTATAATTTATTGACATGCTAAGCTGTTTAAAAAAAAACCTTAGAAGAAGAATTCTGTGATACTACTTACACCTATATATATGTAAATAAATAAACAAAAAATAAATAAATGACAAATAAGTAATTAATAAAATAATGAAAAAAAAATCAAATAATCGCATATTATTGTGAATAATATTTTTATTTCTAAAACAGAAAACATGATAAGAAACAATAAGTTATTAAAATAAGAATAAAAGAAAGATGTATGCAAATATACAATATTATACAAATGCAAATGAAATAAAATCCATTAAGGTTTAACTGCCATAAAGTGGAAGTCAGGTGTAAGTGAATTTAAATCCGTCCATTTATTCACATTTTTTAAAACCGACAATCTAAACTTATTTAACTCGGTGGATTAAAAATTAGTTACAACCGCATGTAAAACCGATTTGAAATCTACGTAATGCCAGTAATATGACATCGCAATGTATCTACTTTTATTGTTTTTTTTTTTTTGTTCTATGTGTCTAGATTAATTTAACGCTTTCGTTTTGAATAAATAAAATGAATTAAAGCCAATTACTTTTAATGAAAACCCAAAAACATTCTCATTTTCTTTTTCGAATATTATATAATAAAATGCCACTTTCGCACAAAATTGTCCATTATGTTGAAATTTGAGCTTACACGCGGCTTTAACTGCTCCCTGGAGGGCTGTTTAAATTGAATCGGATTGAACGCGAAAACGTTTAATAAAATTGGTTTATTTTCGGGTATAACGAATGAATATTATGCCTTTGGGCTTAACTTACTTTTTACTCAGATGTAAATTTAAAACGGATTAAAGTAAGTGAATAATATGCTGTTGAAAATATATGAATAAAATAAGTGGCAAAACAGTTTAATCTCATCTCTCTGCAGCATCCTCCTGTATCATATTATGTATATACTCTTATGTAATTATTTCTTTGTAAATTCCATACTGAATTATGTTATATTTAATTTGAATAAAGTCAGTCTTGTTCTTAAACTTCAACATATGCCAGTAGGATACTAGATTTGAAATTAAGGAATTTGCGGATGATTAAAAAGAAACGTGATACCGTTAATTTAGTTTACAAATTCATTTCAATATTTGAAATTCAGTTTGTTGAAAATTTCAATCGCTTATATTTATCTTTGAAATCTGCGTACACTCATAATGTGACTGGATATTATGTTTGCACTTGATCTATAAAAGACATATAGCAAAAAATAACTTTTGGCACAAATCATAAATGGAAAAATGACCCAAACATTTTGGGTGGTTATTTCCAAACTAAATTGTAAATAGTTTCGTAAAAAATAATAATTCATAAGTGCGTTTGTGTTCTTAATTTTTGAAAATATGAATAGATAATGAAAAGCGTTCAAACTCTAAAATGCTATAAAATGCAATTCAAATACTTACGCAAAGTTTTAGAAATTTGGTACACGGTAATGTTTTTTTCAATTTGAACTCATTAAAAACAAAGAAGGCTTCCGGAAATGTGAAACAAAATGTCGTATTAACGCGACATCGTATAGGTACTTTATGAAATAGGCTGTCTTTATTTTTAAGTTCTATTTTGAGATTTGTTCTGCATTTGAAAATTTAAACTTATTATTTTGGACGCTTATTTAAAATAGAAAATAAAATTCCAACAATATTTTGTTCCTTGGGCATTATTGCCTGACACCGTCCCTGATTCCTAGAGCATTTACCTTTAACCTCCAATCAGTTAAATAATATTCTGTTGTTTATACAATACCACTTACCTCGATGATAACATTTTTTTTTTTTTAATTAAAAAATTTAAAATAAAATCATCATTCTGCTATCTGCACGCTGCTGTTCTGCTTGCGATTTGTTCTTTTACAAAAAAAATTCTAATTCGATTTGGGTTCTTTTGTCTTGGCTGTTATTGCCTAACGGCGGCCGCCGCCGTCCTTGAGTCGTAGAGCATTTACCTTTAACCAACGATCTTAAATAACATTCATTTGTTCCTATACGGAATGGAGAAAATATATATTGTTTCAATAAGTGATAAATCTTAATATATAAATTTAAAAAAAAAAATTTTTATTTTGTTTTTTATTTTTTTATTTTGGTTTTTTATTTTGAAAAACTTAATTTCACCACTTAAATATAAATGTCATTGGCGACGCGTTTCGGAGTGTTACATCCATCTTCGGGCGAACTACTACTTGTTTGGCTGTTTTTTATGGTATAGATTAACAAAAAGTGGATTCGTTTAGGTCGAAATCAAAAATCAAATAGTCATTATGTTTGTTATCTGCACGCTGCTTGCGATTTCTTCTTTTATGAAATGTTCAGTTATCGAAGATTATAATAATTATTCTCAGTTGCTCTTAATTTCTTATAACAAAGTCTATCCGAGTCGTTCAAAAAATTAGGTATACATTTTGTTAACAAAAGACTGCTTTTGATTCCAATTGGAAAAAGAATCAGTTAAATTTCATCACTTGAAAAGCAATGATCGCAATAACAACAATTCTTGTAACCGTTTTAACGTCAATACTTTTATATATTTCATATCGATACGCATTTAAAAGGCCTGCAAGATGTGCTCCTGGTAAGAATCTAGTGGTCTTAAAATAAAATATATTTATCAAACATTTAAACTTTATAAAAATCATTTAAATATTCTTGTGTGTGTGTTTTTTTTTTATATTTTAAGGTCCACCTCGGATACCTATTTTCGGGAGTTATCTATTTTTAATGATGGCTGGTGGCAAGTGGCTTCACAAAGGAGCACTTTTATTAAGCAAGCTTTATAAATCGGATGTAATAAGCTTATATGTTGGTAGCTTTTTAGCTTATGTTGTTCATAACCCAGAAGGTGTAAAAGAAATACTTAACAACAGTGCATACGATGGAAGAGCGGACGTGTTTGTTGCTCGTATGAGAGACCCAAATCATAATAGGAAAGGTGAATAGTATTTACGAAAATTTTTAAATTAACACCGAGTTTACCTCACTTACTTGATTCTTCGAGTGTATGTATAATATTATCTATCTAAGCATTAGCTCGTGTTTTATTTTCCCCCAAATCCAATCCAGAAAATAAAACAACCCAGGATCTCAGTGACAACTTGTTATAATATAACCAACCCATTTTTCCCTCTGTTTTTCTTATTTGTATACCCCGGTTTCTTTTTTCCTTGCACTACTGACGAGATTTACAAATTAAGGGTGTGTGTTCAAAATGGATTTGAAAATCCAAATTCAAAACAAAGTTGGATCATGTGTTGTTTTTGTTATACATGTATTTTAGTTAGCAAATCCAATCTGGTTCGGATCTGGGGGAAATAAAACACAGCTATTGAAAATGCAAGGCATTTGTGTATTAATCAGACATATTTAGCTAAGGAGAAAGCATGTACGTGTAATATCCTAGGTAATTGGTGAAAAGTTCACAAAACGGAAATATGCTGATAACGATTTTATAAACCGTTATAAAAATAAATAAATTTAGTGGCGGAATAGCTCTTGGCTTACAACTCTCATTATAACAACCGCATTCATGTGTGCGTGTTATTAGTTTGCCGTAATAAAGCACTCATTATCATGGCAAGAGATGGAGAATTTTCGCACAATATTGATACAATTATTGCGAACCAATTACTCATAAATTTCTTATAGCTGTTCATGACTATCGGAGTCGTATATAAGAAACGCAAATCATAAAATATATTTTTTTATAGTTCTAAAATGAAATGCGCAAAATATTAAACGCTTATTTTATTTGTATTTTTATTAAATGACCCAGATTTTCTGATTGATTTTAATCGTTTCCTTGAATCAAAAAGAGATTAATATTTAATTTTTTTTTCAGAATGTATAATATAATGTATGATGGTACGAGTAAATGTTTAAAGTGCGATAAATATTTATTGTGAATCTTTCTACAAAAAATTCATTTAATCTGCATATACAATGTGAAACATACATACATGCATTTACGAGTTTTTTTTTACAATTATTCTCGGCTACAATTTTAGTCTGTTGCTCTGAGCACAAAGACATACGAACGAACAATAAAAAAATTTCTCATTTAAATTAGCTGTTTTAATAGCCTGTGCGAAATAAAGACTTTTTATTGTCAATGGACTTGAGTTGATATTGTTCCTACTATATGACCAGTTTCGCGGGTTCCAAACATTTTAATTCCTTCCTTGACACCCGTTAACGCATCTCCGTTGCTTCTATGATCACAGGTTTAAAAAACCAGATACTATTATAGCCTTTAGTCCCAGACATTTACAAAATATCGGTTGGTCAACCCTTTTCAGGTACGTGATATAAAGAAAATGGCGACCAGTTACATTTGTATCCTTAAATTGTCTTTAAGGAACACTCGGGCGTATGAATATTTTATTTCAAGTTTTTAATTAAAAGTTACATTACGATGATATCGAATACCAAAGAAAATGCACGATTGGACCGATCGAACTTGCTTTTGTGGTTAAAACTATATATATTTAAACATTGAAGGTGAATATTAATTGTTCAATATACATATTTATATATAGGTACATATAATGATCTTTAACGAGAAAATGTTAAGAAAACTCAAAAACTAATACAAACATTTATTTATTTTTTTTATACATATAAAAATAATTTGTAAAATTTTTAAATAGAATGTTTGAATCATTTACTAATTAACAGATTGCAAAATTATATCAAAATCGGCTCATAGCCATATACAAAATTTAAGTGAATAGCTCAATTCACTCAATTTTCTCAAAAAAAGGTGGAAACCCTATTAACAGTACCTTCCTGGGCGCCAATTCTGGTGAAAAAGTGAATCGAATAAATAGTTTTCACATTCGCTATTTTTCGACTCACTTGGTGCAAATAAGCGATTCTGGTTCAGTGAATAAAATTCTCCGACGAACTATACATTACCGATAACGAACTTCCTTATCTTTTCCCCTGAAGCGCAATTCTCTCATTTTTTGAAGAGAAAAGAGAAACGCATGAGATATAGAGAGATTTTTTTCTTCATGAAAAGGACAGAGAAGGACATTTGGTTGAAATGAGTAGTGTTTGTTCGTATGCACCATTTTTTTCACAGATTCACTTCCAAATCCCGACGTGAAAACAAATTTTCGTATGAATAATGGTGGTTTCACATTTTCGCAGAACTAGAATCGCATTTAAGAGTGAAAGGGTGAAAATATATTCGATTCACTTTTTGACAAAACCAGAATCGGCCACCTGTTATCTGTCGGGCGAAAACGAATGTTCCAAAGAGCATTATGAAACAATTAGATTTGTTAAGAATTAGATTTTCTTATAAAAACTTCAAAAATAACTTTGAACTCGAAAAATTGAATAGTCAAAAGAATAATTTGTGTCAAATTAAGTGAACAATTCACGTGAATCGAAAAATCGATCGGATCGAATAGCTGATTATCTTGAAAAAATTTAAATTTTTTAAAATTACATTTTAAGTGGTATATATTTTTAAATATTTTAAATATTCACATATATTATACCTACGTACACTTACCAATTTTTTTTAATGCATAATTTACAATACTATTTTTTAAGAAAACCGTTCTAACGAATATTGATTTTTTTTTTCATAAATTAATATTTTTTTTCATTATTTTGAACTCAAAACTTTTTAGGAATTGTTTAAGAAAGTTACAGAAAAAGATATTCATGCTTCTGAACAATATTCTATAGTTTATTATATTTTATACATATTTTTTAATAAACATATTACATATGTATGTCTATACATTTTAGGTATTTTCTTCCAAGATGGACATATTTGGAAGGAACAACGACGTTTCATTCTTCGAAACCTGCGTGACTTTGGGTTTGGCCGTCGTTTTCAAGAGCTGGAGCTAGCCATCAATGAAGAAATCAAAGATCTTATTGATTTAATAAAGAACGGGCCAAAATTCGAGCATGAAAAAGAAATTGCGAGCAATGGAAAAATTTTGTGTCCATTAGTTTTTTCAGCTTGTACTGCAAATTGCATATTATATGTGATGTTTAATGAATGCGTTCCAAGAGCAGAACAGAAAATTCTGTTAGAACTTGGCAAAAATGGACTAAAATTCCAAAGAAACAATGATGATTATGGAAAACTGCTCAGTATTATACCATGGATTCGGCATATTTTCCCTCAAATGAGTGGATACCAACAGATTTTGGAGTCTAATGGATTCGTTTATGAATTTTTTGAAAGTCGGATTGGAAAGTATATGAAAACTTACAGTGAAGGTTCCGAAAGAAATTTTATTGATTTATATGTTCAAAAAATGCGTAAAGAACAAATGAAAGGAAATGATCAGACAACTTATTTATGTAAGTTTGGACTTGATATTATGTTTAATTTATTTTAGATGATAATCTTATCTATTTGAATCAACATTTAAGATGATCAGTTGGTTCTAAGTTTAATTGATTTTGCATTTCCTGCATTTACCGCAATCGGTGTGCAATTATCACTTATTTTCCAATGGCTGCTATTGAGGCCTGATGTTTTAAAAAAAGTTCAAATTGAAATTGATGAATATGTTGGCACTGGAAGACTACCGTGTCTTGATGATCGTAAGAACCTCCATTACACTGAAGCGACTATACGAGAGGGATTACGAATTGAAACTTTAGTGCCATCTGATGTTCCTCATGTTGCCATGCAAGATACCGAATTTTTAGGATATCATATCGAAAAGGTAATAATGCATAGTTTTATTTTTATCAGAATCACATTTATCAGAAATATTATTATTTTTTTTTACATTTATTATTTAGGGTACCATCATGATTCCTAGTCTTTATGCATATCACTGTGACAAGAGCGTTTGGAAAGATCCAGAGAATTTTAGACCAGAACGGTTTTTAGACGAAAATGGAAAATTATATTTAAAATCTGATGTTTCTTTGCCATTTGGTGCAGGTATTTATAAATATTTCGTTGCTTTAAATAATTAAAACTGTAATCTTAACTTCAACTCATATATAGGCAAACGACTGTGTGCTGGTGAAACATTTGCAAGAAATATGCTGTTTCTTTTATTTGCATCCCTATGTCAGAACTTTAATATCATTCTTGCACCCGAAGAAACACCACCAGATATGTCGAAAAACAATAGTGGCTTTATTATAACACCACCTGATTTCTGGGTGACTATTGAAGCGAGATAAGTTAATTGTTTTTGAATAAAGTTTTTAAGGAAAATATTTGTGTTTTAATGTTTTTAATAGATGCTTTTAAATTTTGATTGGCGTCTCTTTTATCAGAAAAATCGACGAGAACATTGCTGTTTAAAAAATCTAACATTGTAGATTAGGTTCATAGAAATTAGATAATAAACTATAGTAAATTACGAAGAATTTAACTTAATTTTCTTATCTATAAAACCAAAATATCGGTTTTTTATCTTTTCAGATTTTTGTTTCCTAGATTTCGTGGTAGACCCAGGTAAAATAAGATATATATTTTGCATTCGTATTTAAAATCAAAAGCGATCCGGATCTTATAATCAAACTTGACTTTACGTTGATAAAGAATGCGAACAAAGTTGTTATCGCAATTCTTTACCGCTGAACCTATTTTCTTTCAAGTTGAGACTTAAGGTTTGTATACCTTTGGTCCGTTCTTTTTCTATAAAATGTTGACTATTGTTGTTGTGTCAAAAAAAATGTTAAAATGTCATTGTTTAAAAGTATTACACTAGTGTAACATTTTATTTAGGAACGACCAATGTTTTAAATACAAAATTCATCAGAAAATTACTGAAAACAACAGCAAAACTCGAAATCCAGAGATAAATAAATTATGTTGAAAATAAATACAAAAATTAAAACAATTCCAAATCGAAAGAACGAAAAGTAAACAAAAGATATGAACACATTTCCAAATTTAGCTGCTTTTGACAGATCAACACTTCAATTCATTTCAAGGAGGTGAGTTGAAAATTGTTAGAAAGTGTAACACTCTGAAACTTCAACACTAAATTTAGGAACGATTTAATAACGTCATAATGTCAACACTTTTCCATTTAAAAACGACCAAAGTTAACAATATTTAGCATTTTATAGAAAATGAACGCACCACTGTTAAACAACCAACGTATCTGTCAAACAACCGCTTAGAAAAAGCTTATGTATCACGAAAATCATATGCCTCTTAAGATTTTATTGCTTTGTCTTGTGTACAATTTCTACGTTCTTCATTTTTGTAAACCACAAAAAATTCCAAAAAAATTTTGTGTCTAAAAATGGTTTTAAATTATATTTTCAAAACTCCAAAAATAATCTTCGATTTCTTCAAAAACGGTTCGACTGATTTTGATCCATTTTTTATGGAAAATATTTCAAAAAGTTTTAAAAGAATTGTATTACAAAATTTTCAAATTTTTTTTTTGTTGAGTTTTTTTTTTGTTGAGCACTTAATAATTGGAAAAACCCCTGATAGTACTAAAATTGGCAAAGATCAGTTTTTTAAGATTATCTGGCTGATTTTAAATGAACATTACTCTTATAACCGAAAATAAACGTTATCTCATTTTTCTCAAACATGGCTGCTACGATTTTGATTAAAATGTTTATGTGAACTCATATCAGTTCGTTCTACCATATTATTAAAAAAAATTTCTATCTTTTAAAAATGGTATCTCTCATAGAACCTTTTTTTTGGTTTTTGACTATCTCATTATCTGTTTGACAGATTTTAATGAAATTTTTAACCCAATAGCTTCTAATAAGTTTGGATAATATTACATATCAAAGTTTTCAAAAAAAAAATAATTTTATAGTTAAAAAAAAAATATTCAATATTATTTTTTTAAACTTCGATTTTTCGAAAATGTTTTGATGATTTTTTTTCAAAATAATTTTTTTAATTCCGCATTATTTAATACTAAAAAATGTTTACAAAACCTTATACATATATAAAAAATATTTTTATTTTTTTTTTTCAAACATTTTTCTGATCAATTATTGAGATTTATTTAAGAAATCGGATGGTCTACACTCTACATCGAGTTGTTGTCATAGGCGTCTTTAGGCGTGGGCCGGGGGGCCATGGCCCAGGGCCCCGAGATTTTGGGGGCCCCCAAATTTTTAGACCTACCATCCGATGAGCTATTATGATAGCAAAGATTTCCAATATTTCGATTGAAATCATTTCAAGTGCTTAACATTAAGGTTACAAATTTAATCAACATTTTGTAAATACATTTATCTACATAATGTACCTATATTTTATACAATTTCGGTTTAATTTGATGGGTGTTGTACCTCGTATTTTTTCTAAGTGTTTAAAAAAAGACAAAAAGAAAAGAAAATTAATGAAAAAATTATGAGTGAATAAAATAATTTTAAAATAGCTAATACAGTACCCAGTGTTAACCTTGATATTGACATATTTCTGTTGTTTGAAAAAAAAAAACTTTTTTGTTTTCGCATCTATACAATTAATTTTTTTTATTGACATTTAAGAAAACAGGCAATTAATTTGGTATTTCATACATAACTGTACATCACGACCTTCACAATAGTTAAATGAAAGTATTTAAAAAATTTCGGAAAAATTTAAAAAAAGGGGTTGTTGTTCCGGACGAGTTTCAGTCGGGAATCGTCCAATTTTTTCAAAATCCGAAAACAACCCGTTCAGTTAAATATTTATATCTTGGGATCCAATTGACGGATTTTCAAAATTGAAGTACATAATTAAAAAAAGAATGACAGGCTTGTACCAGAAACTGAAACCATTTGTGTGTGATGTCATTTATAGAAAAAGTACCTTAAATGGATCACAACATAAAAAAAAATTTTAGACTGCAGGGGCCAAAATATCGGTTTGGGCCCAGGGCCCCCAAATGTCTAAAGACGCCTATGGTTGTTGTCAAAACAATTTCAGAGGTTTAATCAATTTATTTCTAATTATATTGATTTCAAATTATAAGTAACTAATTACTACTTGTATTAAAACGTATTGATTTTTACAAATTTCAATTAAATTTTACACAGAAATTTTTGATCTTTATTACTTTGAAACGCTTTTATATGTCCCACATACATAACTACGTTCCTCCGCTACGGATTTTCCAGTAGCCAGACAGCCGCCAATGTCAACAGTCTTTTTCCATATTGATGCACTTTAATCTTTAATTTGTAATCCTGAGCTATATAGGTGTTCGTTGATATCGCAATTCTGCGACGAACTTATTTCAAATAATTATTTTACTCCTTGGTCCTTATCTGCAGATTATATTCTAATTATAAATTATTTAAATAATATTGATCATTTCAATAAAATATTATAAGGAAATGTAGAATGTTTCCATTGTCCAATAATGTTCATTGAACTTATTATTGCTTGATCTCAGCAATTTCTTATCTATTTTCTCGTTAAAAAATTCTTTTGCAAATTATACATATGTATATGTAATCTCTTTCCCCAAATGATTTAAATATATAAAAGTCCATTTTGTTCGTGATTTTTTTTGGAGCCCCATAATAAAATACTTATGTACATTAAAACGAAAAACGAATAATGCAAAATTTTATGTGTTTGTTTTATTAACCATCTATAGTGTAGTGGTCATTCCGCTAAGATGATAATAATGAATCAGTATATTTAAATCACTTGAAAAGAAATGATTACTTTAATTCTCTTAGTCGCATTAGCAAGTTTAATTGTTTTTATTTTATATTGCTATGGTATTAAAAGGCCTAAAGGATGTCCTCCTGGTAAAATGAATTATTGAAAATCGAAGATCGAATTAACATACATATTTCTGTTATTTGTATTTTTAAAGGTCCTCCCCGATTACCAATATTTGGAAGTTATCTTTTTCTTATGATGGCTGGTGGCAAATGGCTTCACAAGGGAGCACTTTGGCTAAGCAAAATTTACAATTCAGATGTAATAAGCATTTATGTTGGAAATAATTTAGCTTATGTTGTTCATAATGCGGAAGGAGTGAGGGAGATTCTTCATAACAGAGCTTTTGATGGAAGACCTGATCTGTACATAGCCCGAATGAGAGATCCAAATCATAACAGAAAGGGTGAGGAATATCTGCTTTTTCAGGAAAATATAGTATATTTGTACATTCAATTTCCATATTCAATATTCATATGTCCTTTAGCATAAAATACTTGGTAGATTTTTATAAAATATATGTGAATTTTTAATACGTCATGTAAGAATGGGTAAATCAAGAATGGTGGTAAAAATTATTTTTATCTAGCAGGCAATCTAAACTTGTAAACGGATATCAAACTTGATATTTTCTATAGAAGAACAAAACCTAATTTTGTTTGTTCTAATTGGTTTGAATTTTAAATCCGTCCAAAAAAATTATATTTTCAAAACTTTCTGAAAAGCTTTTATATTTGAGAATATAAAATGGCTTCTTAAATTAAAATATATTATAAAAAAAGTTATGGGAGAATAACCACTGATCTCTTTATACACTGGATAGTGTATTCATACAAAATTTTTGAGGCAAAAATATAGTCGTGGCCGGTACCCTTATATAACAGTGTAACAGCGGCGCCAGCGGAATGGACGCTACTGGACCTGCATTTTCTTATATTTTTTTCAATATTTACAGCCGCAATGCTTGTTGACATTAACTGATATCAAATAAATGCTCATTTTCGGCAAATATCTTCAATCTCTTTCTTCGTTTGTATAGAGCGAGATTTGAGGTCGTGGCTGGTACCCTTTAAAAAACTTGCCTCACAAAAACTGTTATACACTATAGGCTATTCACTATCCAGTGTATTATAGAGATCAGTGAGAATAACTTACAGTGAGACACTTTATTTTCAAATGACAATACATATCAAAAATCTATTTCTGTAAAATTAACATTTTTTTTGTTAAAGCCTCCAACAAAACTTAGGTTTAAAATTTTCGTTTACTGTTTTTTAGGTATTTTCTTCCAAGATGGACCTGTATGGAAAGAACAGCGTCGCTTCATACTGCGATACATGCGTGATTTTGGATTTGGGCGTCGTTTTGAAACCTTGGAAATTGTAATTCATGAAGAAATTTTGGACTTAATCGATATGATCAGAAATGGACCAAATTATGATCATGAAAAACAAATTGCACGCAAAGGACAATTACTTTGTCCGTTGGCATTCAGTTTATGTACGGCAAATTCTATTTTACATGTTATGTTTAATGAAAGAATACCACGCATCAAACAGCTTGTTCTTCTGAATCTTGGTTTTTATGGAATGGAATTACAAAGAAAAGCTGATCATTATGGAAAATTGCTTAGCATCATACCATGGATTCGACATTTATTTCCGGAAAAAAGTTGCTATCGTCCCATGATGGAGTCGAATAAATTTCTATACAATTTTTTTGAGAAATTAATAGAAAAATATGCGAAAACTTTTGATGAAAACCATGAACGAAATTTTGTTGATTTATACATTAAGGAAATGCAAAAGGAAAAATTGGAGAAAAATGATGAAACAACTTATTTATGTAAGCTCGTATGGTTAACAAATTTCACATACCATATTATTATAATTATTTCTAGATGACCAGTTCGTTCTGAGTTTGATAGATTTTTCATTTCCTGCATTTACTGCAATCGGAACACAAATGTCTCTCATTTTTCAATGGCTGCTTATGAGACCGGATGTTTTGAAAACGATTCAAATGGAAATCGATGAGTTTATTGGAAGTGGTAGGTTACCATGCCTAGATGATCGAAAAAATCTTCACTATACTGAAGCTACTATTAGAGAAGGATTACGAATGGAGACTTTGGTGCCATCTGATGTTCCTCATGTTGCCCTTTACGATACTGAGTTTTTGGGGTATCATGTTGCAAAGGTACTCATTGACAAACGAAGATTTGTGATACTCTGAACATAAAAATATAATTTTTATCTAATCAGGGAACCATTATGATACCAAGTCTATTTGCATACCATTGTGATAAAAGAATTTGGGATGATCCGGAACAATTTAGGCCCGAAAGATTTTTAGACGAAACGGGAAAATTATGTCTTAAAAAAGATGTTTCATTTCCTTTTGGTGCAGGTATTTGCTTTTTTTTTAAATTTCTATAGAGCAAATGTAGATATTTTATTGTTATAGGAAAACGTCTTTGTGCTGGCGAAACTTTTGCCCGGAACATGCTTTTCCTGTTACTATCAGCTATTTGTCAAAACTTCAATATCGTTTTGGTTCCAGGAGAACATCTGCCAGATCTATCAAAAAATGTTACTGGTTTTATTATCTCACCTCCCGACTATTGGGTGAATTTAGAGACAAGATAATCTTCAAGTTTGTACTTTAAGATCTCTTGAGAAAGAGTGTTTCTTTTGGGCATTTTATAGGTGAACATACTTAATAAACATAATATATAGATATTCTATATAGTTGAAGTAAGAGAAAATATGGATTTGATTTATGATAATATGGCCCTTGAATGCCTTTTTTGTAAACACTTCAACAGACAAACCAAACGGTTCGTTATTGTATTGTTCATTCAAAATAAAAAGAAAAAAAGTATTGCCTTTTTTTATTCGACCATAACAAATTGTGAGTAAATTTCCCAAAAAGGACCAAATACGTAAAATGATTGTTGTATTTGATAGAATGATACAATTATTAAATAATTCGCCGCGGTGATACTAGCGCCCCGTGAAGTATATGTGTCTCCACCTAGCGCAGGATTTATCCGGTGTCCTTTCTATTTGTAATTATTCAATGGTATGGGACATTTCGTTACACCATTGTATATAGAATCTATAGTACTATCATGAACACAATTTTTTTAGTCGAACATATGTCCTGTACGCGTCGCTGAGATCATTAGACTATTGAGATATAGCTAAGTGCAGGGAATAAGTAACAAGAGCGAGAAGAATCTATTATTTAAATTCTGTAAACATAATAAGATTCCTTAAAAGGGTCAAGTAAACGTATGAAAATATTTTGTTTAATTAAATTTGTGTTTCAATTAAATTTTAAATTAATTACAGTTTTTCACAGATACTTTTATGTTCCTCCGCAATGATTTCGTAAAAAAATGTAACCCGACATTCTACCTAAATTTTAAGGCCTCAACCTTAACGATCCGATTATTACAACAAAATTTATCAGCCCACCAAACCAACTACGAGGGGACCTTTACAATTATTATGAATAAAAATACCTACTACAAACGTGCATACCTACATATACCAAATTTTTTTCCGATGCGAAGCCAATTTGTCAAGGTTATAGTTTTTTATTGACTTTTTTCACTTCCTCGCACTCTCATAAAATTAGTATATAGCGTTCCCGTTCTTATTTTATTATTACGTTTCTCGTTTTGTGAATATTCGGGATTCCACCATCACTTCACAAAGATGTCGAACATATGTCCTTAAGATGTCGCTACCGTCAGTCCTCTTCATGATACTACTATAGATTTTATAGACAATGGTTACACTGCTTATGAATGAGGGTATTGTTTTTTTTTGGTGTAATGTAGGAAAGGAAAAAAATTGCGAAACGAGGATATTTGTGGAACAAATCTTTGTACCTATACAAAGAACGAATTTAACGGAAAAGGAAAATCGTTACGATAGTTGATTTTTCAAGGTAGGGCATTGGAGGTTTCAAGGTAGCATTGCCCCCTAATGCCCCCCCCCCCTAGCTACGGCCATTGTCAGTAATTGTAAGAGGAGGTTTCGATACATTTGTATATTTCGAAGAGTTGTATCTTCTTCATAGCTGATGGAGATATGATCAGCCAGATGGGACAGGCATACGTAAGAACGTGCCTGATTACCTACTTGTAGATGAGGAGCTTCGTCTTCTTGCTGAGTCCAGGGGTGAAACATATGGAAGTAGAAGTTTGCACGCTTTATAATTGCCATGGCATGTTTGTTGAATTTCATCTCGTTTGTGAAGTTAACTCCAAGGTATGATGGTGTCCTTGGTGTTTATAACAGTGCCGTCTGGTAATCGAATGCTGATGCTTTGACATCTAGCTGCAATTCTCCTTCTTGCTCTCATTCTTGTTTGTGGTGGCCGTTTTGCTGCCGCTGATCTTCAAATCCCATATAACTTTGTCCTAGTTCTTGGTGCGTTCTCCGGTTTGTAACAAATTATGGATGATAATAAATTATAGAAATCCAATACTTTTTCCATGAAGCCAATAGTCTGCCAGATGCACTGAAATAATGGACCATTATAGAAAAAGGCCCCAATCACGGCATGTGGATGTGGTTGACTTTCGTATTTGCATATCAAAAGTTATAAGATCTACATATGTACATATATAAAAATACAGTCGACTCTCCCTAAGTCATACTCTCTCTAAGTCGAATTTCTCTCTAACTCGAACTTTTTCGCGATATTTTAAAGCCCTTCCACACTATCCCACTGAGTATTAATACAAAGTGGAAAAGAATTTCATGCTACTGCCAAATTTGTGAGAGAGAAATTTCTTTTCATTTTTTGACCACACACAACAGTTTAATTTGACCTCAATAAAAATGTGATGAAATGTGTGACAGAATTAGAACCATTTCCAAAAATGTTCATGTATTAACACATGTCAAATCGTGTAGGCTGGGAATATCATATTTTGTTTCCACACTATTATACATGATTTGTTTCACACTTTTTTGACAGTGGGATAGTGTGGAAGGGCTTTTATCATTCCCTTCAATTTTCCATATAAAAACCATTCACTAAGTCGAACTCCCTCTAATTCGAACTCTCTCTAACTCGAACACATTTTCTCGACATCTGGCATCTTTTTTCACCCCTTAAGTCGAATTTTGTTTAGGACAAAACGAAATAAAACAACATTACCCCTTCGGAATTCGTATTTGGGTATAGTATAACTACGAACCATCAAAACCTTAATACATATGTATATATGTGTAGCATCGCGTGTGTACCATCATCGTCAGCTCTTCTCGTTTCTTCCTATTCATAACCTGGTACCTCTATAAAAAGATACAGTTTTTTAAAAAGTTACAACGCAAAAACAAAAAAAGGATTGCTATCCTTTTCTTTGTGTTGTGGGCTGCTTTATATACATATATTAACCTTTATTTATTAAATAAACCTTTTAAAATAATAATATGTTTCTCTCTATAACTCGAATTTTTCCAAAACTCTCTCTAACTCGAACAAATCTTGGTATCCCGTGAAAATTCGATTAGGGAGAGTCGACTGTAAATACATGCATACATACATATATAAAATTAATTTTTCCTACCATTCACATCCAAAAATATATGTGGGCCTTAGTCCGTCAATATTTGTTTCTAATTTCAAATCGATTTGGATTCTTTTATGTTTAACCTGCAATCACTTATTTATCTTTAGTTATTCATATTCAAGATAATGTACTTACTTTGATGATAACATTTATTAGGTTTTTATTTATATAACAATGGTCTGTTATCTGCACGCGGTTTGAGATTTCAATTCAAATTTAAACAGCTAATAACAAAGCCTATCAAGTATCCATGGCCAGACATTCAATAAATTATTATAGGCATTAATTTTGTCAATATTATGTTTATTTAATGTACTGTTTTCTTTTTTTATTCGATAGTTAGTTCAATTTCTTCACTTGAAAAGCAATGATGTCATTAATAACATTTCTTCTAACCGCTTTAACGATCATACTATTATATATTTCATATCGATACGCATTTAAAAGGCCTGCGAGATGTGCTCCTGGTAAGAACACAGGGATTTTAAAACAAATTTTATTAACTATAAATCATACTTTTTAAAATTTATTCGTGTGTTTGTATTTTTTCCTTATATTTTAAGGTCCCCCTCGGATACCTATTTTCGGAAGTTATCTATTTTTAATGATGGCTGGTGGAAAGTGGCTTCACAAAGGAGCACTTTTGTTAAGCAAGTTTTATAAATCGGATATTATAAGCTTATATGTTGGTAGCGCTGTAGTTTATGTTGCTCATAGCCCTGAAGGAGTTAAAGAAATACTAAACAACAGTGCATTTGATGGACGACCGGATTTGTTTTTTGTTCGTATGAGAGACCCACAACATAATATTAAAGGTGAGTTGATAAAACAAAATTCTAATAATTCTAATCACTTTTTTTTTAAATTAAATAACTGGATCTCAGGTACATGGTATCTAAATCTAAGCATTGAAGATGTGTAAAGTACCTTATTTCCAAAATCTCAAAAAGCAATAATGCCATTTGAAAGGTCATTAAATGGTCATAAAATGTTAGGAAGTTTTATTGGTAATAATATTTTAAAGTTTTATCTAGCTCGAAAAGATTTAGAACCTTATTTGTGGGATATTCGAAAAAATAACCTAGGATTTGAAAGGTTTAAAAATACTAATTAAAGGTCAACTTATTTCAGTAATATTGGTCAGGTATGATCTAGAATAGCTAGCTTCCACAAAAAAATTTTTTTTTCCAATTGTCTCGTAAATAGTTTTAAGAGCGATTTTGTTTAAAGTTTTTGGAAACAAAAATTTCATATAACGAAAATGGTGTTTTAATGTATTTTGTTCCGAAAAAATGCTTTATTTTTTGGGTAGTGACTGGAATGATTTTGTCACAATTTTGCGATATGGTACTTATAAGTAAAGTAATGTCTTGCTAATCCGAATAACCTTTAATCCGAATATTCAGCTAATCCGAAACTTTATTTTTTTTTTCATTATGTACAATCCGAACCTTCCCCGATTTGTGTACACTGTAATATGAATTCGAATTTAAAAAAACATTTAAACGTATTGGTTTTCACAATTTCGTTCTTGAAATAATTTTGTTTATGTTATTCCTATTCTGATGACATTTATTATAAATTTATGTAGATATATACATTCTGATATGATCGATTCTTGATTCCTGGCTTTAACTTGTTCTTGCCGAATAAACAGGTGCTCTAACATTTGTTTTCGGTTTAAGTAGTTTTTATTACATAATTTATATTCTTTTATTTAAAAATGCCCAGAAAAAGGGAGGTGAATGGAATACGTCGAATTATGTTTTTTTTTTTGTTAAATAACTAACCCTATTATTTTTCTTATCCTGTACTCAATAATCAGAAAAATTCTGCTTAGTGAGACATTAATGTAGTACAAATAAAAGCAGTTTTTAATTATCAGAATTCATCCATGTTGTGGATCATCAAATAACATACATAACAACAACAACTCATGAACCTGCTTTTTATCGGATTCACGTTTCATGATCCGAAATCAGGCGTCCTCTTCTCGCCACGGTAAGGCTGTTTCATTTTCACAGGATGATCCATATGGAAAATAATAAAAAAAAAAACGGCTAATATAACAATTTAAAATTAAAAAATTATTTTTTTTCTATAAACAGACAAAAATCTAACCACATTATAGTTTTGAAACACATGAGCAACACCGTGCTTTGCAGTATCTACATGTTTTTAGACAAATAATGAAAAATATTTAACAAATTTTTTTAAATCTGGGTGCGATAAGTATGCCCCACCGGCACTGTGGACGGCCCTAGTCCAGCAGAACTGACATATGTATTATGTATCTTATTAAAATCGAATTTAGTTAACCGGATCAACCGATTTGGATTAGATTTTTCTTTTAAGAATTCTATGCGGAATCTTAATAATACTGATTACCCCAATCATCACATTTTATGAAGAGAACAAATATTTTTGTTTGAAAATAGAAAATTTTTTTCTAAATGTGACCCAAAACTTTGTTGACAAACTAATTTTTAAAAGTATAATTGGGTTAATTTTGTTCGCTCGAGATTTAAAATTTCTTGATGTGGCTTTTTATTTTTTTCATTGTTTTATAAAATATTTTAGGTATTTTCTTCAGAGATGGACCTATTTGGAAGGAACAACGCCGTTTTATTCTTCGCAACTTGCGTGATTTTGGGTTCGGACGTCGTTTTTATGAGCTGGAGCTTGTTATCAATGAAGAAATCAAAGACCTTATTGATTTAATAAAGAACGGGCCAAAATTCGAGCATGAAAAAGAAATTGCGAGCAATGGAAAAATTTTGTGTCCATTGGTTTTTTCAGCTTGTACTGCAAATTGCATATTAAATGTATTATTTAATGAATGCGTTCCACGAGCGGAACAGAAAATTCTGTTAGAACTCGGCAAAAATGGACTAAAATTCCAAAGAAACGGTGATGATTATGGAAAATTGTTCAGTATCATACCATGGATTCGGCATTTTTTCCCTCAAATGAGTGGATATCAACAGATTTTGGAGTCTAATAAGTTCATTTACGAATTTTGTGAAACCTGGATTGAAAAGTATATGAAAACTTCCAGTGAAGGTTCGGAAAGAAATTTCATTGATTTATATGTTCAAAAAATGCGTAAAGAACAAATGGAAGGAAATGATCACACAAATTATTTATGTAAGTTTGGACTTGTAATTATTTATAGTTTAATTTGGATAAAAAACTTGTCTATATTTAAACAAATATTTAAGATGATCAGTTCGTTCTAAGTGTAGTTGATTTTACATTGCCCGCAATTACCACCATCGGTGTTCAACTGTCACTTATTTTCCAATGGCTGCTATTGAGGCCTGATGTTTTAAAAAAAGTTCAAATTGAAATTGACGAATATGTTGGTACTGGAAGACTACCCTGTCTTGATGATCGTAAGAACCTCCATTATACTGAAGCGACTATACGAGAGGGATTACGAATTGAAACTTTAGTGCCATCTGATATGCCTCATGCTGCCATGCAAGATACCGAATTTTTAGGATATCATGTCAAAAAGGTAATAATGCATAGTTTTATTTTTATCAGAATCACATTAATCAGAAATAATATTATTTTTTTACATTTATTATTTAGGGTACCATCATGATTCCTAGTCTTTATGCATATCACTGTGACAAGAGAGTTTGGAAAGATCCAGAGAATTTTAGACCAGAACGGTTTTTAGACGAAAATGGAAAATTATATTTAAAATCTGATGTTTCCTTGCCATTTGGTGCAGGTATTTATGAATATTTCGTTGTTTTTAATAATTAAAACTACAATCTACTCTTTAACTCATACATATAGGCAAACGACTGTGTGCTGGTGAAACATTTGCAAGAAATATGCTATTTCTTTTATTTGCTTCCCTATGTCAGAACTTTAATATCATTCTTGCACCCGAAGAAACACCACCAGATTTGTCGAAAAACAGTAGTGGTGTTATAATAACCCCACCTGATTTTTGGGTAACAATGGAAGCCAGATAATTTTTGATCGTTAAGTTAATGATGTTTGAATAAAGTCTATGAAATACCTACCTATATATTATGTCTGATTGACTACTCCAACTTCTTACTACAAGTTGCTACTTGTAATTTTTTTTCTATGAGATTTGACAGAAAATTGTGATACGTCGTACATCGTTTCGAGTTACCAAACAGACATAATGAAATTTGTGTTTATCCATTTTTAAATTGAATGCATTTCTAATTGACATGCAGCTCATCTTCAGCGAAGCTCGAATCTCGATTTATACTACTTATGTCGAATTCCTTTCAACAAAAGAATCGATTTTTTTTCTGAAAAGAATCGAATTTTTGTCGTTCAAGGAATGTCATGAAAAGAATGCAAAAAGAATCGATCTTTTGTGATTTTGTGTGTCACTTGACAGAAGCAATTTTGAGGTAAAACGTCAAAAAAATATTCAATTTGGAAATTAAGAGGAAGTTGTTTACAAATCAACTTACCAGTTTTGGAATTTAATTGATATCAGGCAGTTAATTAACTTAGGGTTTGTTTCACAATGTCTGGGTAAAGTTCTAATTAGTTATCCGACATTTAATTTATCCTAAAATTAAATCCTCCCATTAAAATACTTTGCGTTTCACAATGATCAATTAGCTATTCCTTCGTTATTCCAATTTTCCAGACAAATTAAATTCGACTGATGTCAAATATTAAAGAAAAATTATTTATTATATCAAAAAGTTAATTTTGCAGTGTCGGTCGTCTTATTGTACGTCTTAAAAGTTTCGAGAGGGTTGATTCCAAGAGCTCTGGATAGTAACAAATAAGTGCGTTGAATCGAAGTGTGTGTGATCATCGACAGATTTGAATGTTTTAATTGGCAGTTTAATTTGCTAATCGGCACTTCATCTGGCCAGTAAAATACTTAGAACTTTAATTGCCAATTAGTCGTATTCAGACATTGTGAAACGTAAATGAGGTTGTTAATTGTTGAATAAGTTCCATGTAGCTTTATTGGAAATTTAATCAGACTTTGTGAAACAAACTCCTAATAAAACAAAACTTAATAAAGCAAAATAACTAAAAGCAACTAAATCGAACTTCATAATTCCATCATTAAAATATCAAGATAAGTGCTTTGACTGGTAGATATTATGCGACGAGAATTTCCCTATCTATCTTTTATTGCATTTCTGAATTTCACTTCACCGAGAACGGCTTAAAAATACACTGAAGAAAGTAATTATTTACCTATGAAACGAAACTTATTATAGACTAAGAGCCCACAGCTATTTTTGGGTGTGAGTGACAGCAAAAATTATCTGGTATTTTTAGATAGGTCTTTACTTTTCAATTTCATATTCAAAAATGAAAGTATTGCATGCCGTAGTTGGGGCTTTTGTCGCTAAATTGCATTAATTTAGTGCATCTGGTAGATAAGCGGCCCCATGGAAAAAGTCTTGGATTACCATATTATGTTATCAGAGGGGAAGCTTCTATCGGTAAGAAAATATTTCTAAATGCTATCACGGATAGACCGGTTTCATAGTCATCTTTGGCTTCGTCTTGGATGCAGAAGACCCCCCCAAGATGTCTTGGACCCCATTTTGAAGGGAGCTTTTAAGGAAGGAGTTAAGAGCCTGTACGAGTAAACTTAACGCACATAACACTGGGCGGTAGCCGATACGACGAGGACGGAGAAACGTGTTCCGGCAGCACTAGCTCTTGAAATCGAATATCTAGTTTCTTAAATTGATTTATTTTTCTTTTTGTTACGTATGCACTTAACTTTGAGCAAAAAAAATTAAGTATTCTATGATTATTTAGAAAATTTTCGCGGACAAGCTGAAAAGTTGTATTGTACCGCAACACAATACACAAATAAATTTTGAGGTTATGAGATAAATTTGTCATTTATGTTTTGTTATACTGTTATACTTTAGAACAGTTAAAAAAAGTAAATGTACCTTAACACTGTTCTAAAATTCTTCAAAAGGAGTCAAGTTTCTTGTATGGATACACTATATCCAGTATATTATAGAGATCAGTGGTTGTGTCGAGTGGTAACAGGAGTTGTACACACACTCCAGCAACTGAAAAGCTAGTTTCCAAGCTATGCCGCTTGAACTAGTCTTAAAGCATATCTCTTTAAAACGGGACTCTGGCGTGGTATAACATTACCCGCTAGCAACTGTATCATTTGGCCGTGACTCACGTGTTGCCCACATGAAATCCTAGCATGGAACTCTTCTGGTGGAAGGATTCCAGTGGATCAAATACGGAGATGATCATACACTCCAGCCAGCTCCAACCTAGCCCCCTGGCTACCAGCACCACATAATCTTGTGCTTAAAACAGATGACAAACCCTCATCAGAACAATGGACAAAGGATGATCAAGGATATCAAATCAACAAAATCACTGTTAAGGTAGAACCGCACTAGGCGGAACTGCACTTCAGCGACACCGTGGCACTTTCGCCCGAAACTGAACGAAACTTCACGTCGCGACTCGCGACACAGTTGGTCAGATTACCAACTTTGTCGCATAGTGTCGCGCCGTGAAGTGCAGTTGTTGCTTAGTGCGATATAGCTCATACAATTTCCTACAAATAAAGGTAGAACTAGAATAGGCGGTAGCTGTCGGAAGCTAGTGTCAAAAGCGAACGAAAAGTTGCTTTCCAAAACGTCAAATTCATAAGTCACCCATAATGCACTTGAGTGGTTGGAAGTGATTTTTTTGATTTTTGAAGCTAGCTGTCAGTCCACGTACGAAAGAGCGGTCGGTGAGCGCTCTCACGTCCGACGGCGAAAGTTAACGAAAACTAAACGAAAAGTTCCAAATCGCAATTATGTGCGCGTCATATGAATTTCTTGTTTTCGCTCGGTTTCGTACGACCACGTACGTTGGCTTCCGCCTATTCTAGTTCTACCTTTGTCGTGAAGTTCAGTTCCGCTGAAGTGCAGTTCCGCCGAGTGCGGTCCTAGCGATAGATAGTGAACTATCTCTTTATAACTGCTCATAATGTGTTAAAAGTTAGTGAATTATCTTTTATGTTCAATCATTATTGTTTCTAGTGTTTCTACTAAGTTACATATTCTATAACTAACTCTACATATTCTATATTATTCATTTTCTATAGCCGCTAACATTTGCTTTAAAATCAACTAAAACAACTCGTGAGAAGTGAAATTATGTAAAAATCGAAACTTTCTTGAAATAATTCAGTATAACTATCATGCAAAATGATTTCATTAAATTTGAAAATTCTACATAGAGCGCACTCGCTCTATAACACGAAATTTTATGCATATAGATGTATTCTTTGGCATGTTTGTTTGTAAGCGCATTTGTATTGTAGGTAGTGTATATATGTAGCGTAACACTGCTCCTGAGCAAGAGCAGAATGACTATATATACGTCCATGGACTATATATTTGTATATATTATAAGTGACCGCCGCGAGGCTTCCTCAGAATGTAACTAGATAGAGCTGGCAATACATTATAGCCGCAGTAAACATAGCTTTGCTAAGTAAATTCTGAATTGTACTCTTTGTAAAATTTTCTTAAAAGTCTCAATAAAAATTCAAGTCTGTTTATCACATTTTTAGCTTTCCAAATTTAGAGTGTCTCGAACGCACCCAGCTTTCTTTCGCTGGTCCCCTTTCACACGAGGAAACTGAGTTTCCAGAAACTTTCAGTTCATAAGCTAAGTACAGAAGATTGTCAGATCTTACAATATGCCTGTTTGGTTACTTTTTTTCAACAAATTTCCCTTAGAATAAGAAGATAAGGAAGAGAAATATATCACATATACAGTGTATGTGAGTGAAGCACCAAATTAAAAACAAAAAGGTGCCTATCTGTCATTTTGCCGAAAGTGTTTCGAGATTTTCAATCGTTAAAATACTGAAAAAAGATAATTAAACTAAATAAAAAATGAAATAAAAGTGGGAATAGTGAAAGCTTTCAGTACTTTATTATAAAAAATATAAAACAACATGCGGTGCTGTGTTAAATTGTATAAAAACACCTATAATATGGAGTTAAAAATCTTTCCATTTCACTTGCTGATTGTGTCTCAAATTCCACATAAATTAATGTGAAGTGATGTTTTTTATGTAAATACATTATCGTAGAATACTTTAAAATTGATATTTCATAGCATTTTGCTATAAAAAATATACTTTGAAACGTGATAATGTCAGGTGCCTATCTGAAAAAAATTTAAATTCTCTCCCAGGGTCGAATTAGCTTTTGTTGGTGATGGCAGGCGCTCAAATACATTGAGCGCCCGTAGTGCAGAGTAAATTTACTTACTTAATGTGGAATATGAGACACAGTTTACTTGTGAAATGAAGAAAAGTTGCAATGATTACTATAGATGTTTTTACAGAATTTAACGGAGCACCGCATGTAGTTTTATATTTTTTAATTTCAATGAAGAATAGCATAAATTCACTTTATTTACTTTTATTTCACTTGTTTATTTAATTTACTAAGCTTTTTTTTCTATTTTAACGATTTCAAATCTCAAAACACATTCCTCAAAACAACAGCTAAAAATTCCTTTGGGCGCCTCATTATTTAGCTGTCTAACTGCATGCCTTCCCTGTGTGAATGCATTTGTATTTGTGTTACTCACACTATTTTGAAAAATGCTTCAGTTTTTCCTCGATATGCCCGTTCCTCTATTTCTTCTTCTATGAAATTTCCCAAAAACTTAGCTTTTTTCTATGGGTTTTGACAGCAAATTGTGAAATTTTGTGAACATTTGTGCAAATTTTTTAGATTTCTTCCCAATTTGATTGTCAGCTATTTTTGTATCTCTCTTTTAACCACCTCATTGACATTTCGAACAATGAAAAATTGTCAGCAATTGTAAGATGCTTTCAATTAAAACATCTGACAATGACCAATGAGTCTGACAATGTGCTAATCGACTGACAATGATATAAATTGTATGTTCAGACGATTGTAAGATACCTGAAAATTTTTTGTCAGATTGTCGTCTGACAATATTGCCAGAAAAAATTGTGTGTTCAGACGAATGTAAGACATTTGGAAAAGTTTTTTCACTGACAGATCTGACAATCGTCTGTACGTAACTATAGTTGAGAAGGGCAAAAGTAAGAGAGGAAATGAAATCACCCCGGTCAACCATTTGAGGAGATTTTTTTGACATTCCTCTTCACATACACAGTAGTGTGTGTTCAACTAATGTCGAATTCCTTTCAAAAAAAAAATCGAATTTTTTTCCAAAAGAATCGAATTTTTTCTGTCAAAACGAATTTTTCTAGTGTAGCAAGATTCGTTTTGACAGAAAAAATTCGATTCTTTTGGAAAAAAATTCGATTCTTTTTTTGAAAGGAATTCGACATAAGCTACTCTAAAAAGAAACTACAGAAAATTTTCCACGATTTTGTTTCTTCAATCTTCATGTGAAAGGTACAAGAGATTTTTAAGGAAATTTAAAGAAAACGTTAAAAGAATCTCCGACAACTTCTTTCCTCGTGTGAAAGGGGACCAAGCAAAATCTTCTGATGTCGCGTGTTTCGTTGTCAATTTATTATCATAATATGCCAGTCACGAGCACGATACGCTAATTAGATTTAATTAATTAATTTACTCTCATACTAACATTTCGCTGAACTGTGAATTCATGTCTTTTTTGGTAATAAAAAACGGGAACCGTTTTCTAACTGAAATTTATTTTATTTAAATAACAGTCTTTTTGGCTTCAGGAAATAACAGTATACAAAAACAGTGACAAAACTTAAGTATTAAGGCTTAACTACATAAGCCAAAAAGTACTGAAGTACAAAAGTAAAAATATTTTTTTTACCGCTAGCGCCGTTGTTTTGTGAAAAAGAATACACAAATTTGTTTTTAAACCAAAATTTAAGCTTTCTGCATCATTTTTATAAGTTTTCTAGTCAGAAAAACTATCACAAAATCAATTTAAAAATTTTCACTTTTGCACTTTTTCACTTTTTTGGCTTATGTAGTTGAGGCTTTACAAAGTAATCCTATTAACGATGATAAGCTCTGAACCACAGTACACATATTAAAGGTAATATATTGCGCAGGTTGTCAAAGTTGGAAATGTCAAAAAATTAAAAATGGCTGTTCGAGTGACCACAGGAACTCAACGCGCATCATTAGAAACAACAACAAAATATTGAAATTATACGAGGAAAGGGGCACTGAATCCACCATTTTACCTCGATTTTGACAGATGCGCAGAACTGAACAAAAATGAAAACGCTAATGATATTACCTTTAATATGTGTACTGTGGCTCTGAACAATCTGTGAAATGAAATGATAGAATTAACTGCAAGAAACATGTGTTAAGAGCTGAACGTAGTCGTTTCGAAAAAATTTTCGCTCTTTCGCAGTGAGCTGTGACATCTGTCACATTCTGAATTGAGACCATAAAAATAATTTTTCATTTCTAAAGATTTAACAATATTAAAATAAATTGTTAAAATGTTGCGATTAGGAACAACAATTGCACAAAAAGGTACATTTATAACATCAATAATGAACTAAGTTCTTATTTTAATAACATTTCAGTCACTGGCAGTCTAAAATTATCAGCTTTAGCACGACCGCTCTACGTAACCCCCAAGCATAACATTTCAAGCGAGAGTGCCCAACATTCAGATGATCCCATAGACATACCAAATCCATTTGAAAAGGAAAAACAAAAATGCATTCTCTGTCGGCACGACATAACCCCCAACTATAAGAACGTCAAATTATTGTCTCAGTTCCAAAGTCCTTACACTGGTCGCGTTTACGGCAGGCACATCACCGGATTGTGCAATGCTAAGCAAGAACAAGTTGAAAAGGCAATTATTCATGCTCAAAACTGTGCTATGATGCCATACTACCACAAGGACTTAGATTTCCTTAAAGATCCAAAGCTTTTCGATCCAGAGAGGCCAGTCAGGCCACACAAATACTAAAAGTGTAACAAACTAAAATATATTTCTTATAATAACATAAATAAGTTTATGTGTGCTTATTTCGAATAGTTCAGGTTTTGTCAATCATTTCAGGTGGAATACCTAGACGCGCAGATGATAGTTCTTCCATAGAAGCTTTAAAGGCATTTGTCCAGATGGCAATTTCACTTTTCAGCTCTTCAGTTTTTTCTTTGTGCTTAAAATGCTGTTTAAGAAGTTTTTCCTTGTTGGTTACTTCTTGTTGCAGATCGGGAGGATTCTCCGAATCCACTTGTAAATGATTTGCGGTAAACTCGAGTTTTTTCTTTTTGTATTTTTCTCGTGCCCCCCGATTCAAAGATAGACGGTAAGGCAAACAATTTTTTGTGGAAGCGGAAGAAGTTTGATTCATCCGTGGGGTAAGAGGTGAAGAAACTTCGGTTTCGGATAGCAGAGATTGATAACTTACTTTAACATCACTCAGAGTTTTTTTGTTAATGATACTTTTTTGGGTACTTCGTCTAAGCCCCAAACTACGTAATTTGTTATTTGGAGTCCTTAATTCTGTATTATCCATTGATCTGTATTGCTAACAAGATATTTTTTGAATTTGTTTTTAAAATTTAAGTAGAGAGGTTTGACATTTCAGCCAGCTGTTGTGGATCATAACATTTGTGGAATGCTTTTTTTGTACAGTACTAAACAAAAATTTTAGAATCCCATTTAAAAAAATTCTGAAATAAACAGCGGTATCAAGTCAAAAATTTTAGAATCCCATTTAAAAAAATTCTGAAATTAACAGCGGTGGTTGAAAAAAACGATATAGGGGATTAGGGACGCCATTGCAGAAAAAAAAACAAACTATCGATAACAAGTATGTAATTCCGGCCGGTAATACAGTTTTTCTCCGTGCTAAAGTTAAGCCCCGTAAATTATCTGGGTTTAGCTAAACCCATTGTGGGTTAGTTGTTGTTGCATTTAACATGTAACTTATTTAGCCCCGAATCGTTTTTTTTCATCCAATTTCCTTCGGGCTTGGAAAAAAACACGCCTAGTATGCCTTTTTGCAAACTCAATTTTCCCCAAGTTTCTCTAAGTTTTTGCAGAGCCCTACCTACCTTATTTTTCTTGCTCTGCTCTATTTTGTTAGCAATCGGCGGATTAACTAAGGTTCAACGCTGGTTCCAGCATGTAATTGGTTATTGTCACACACTTTAACAGTAAACCACTGTTGAAACTCAATTAATCCGCCGGAACCGATGGATAAAAATTGCTGAACCACGGTTTAAATATTTGTACAACTGGCCCTTAAACCGTGGTTCAGCAATTTGTATCCATCGATTTCGGCGGGTTAATTGAGTTTCAAAAGTGGATTACTGTTCAAGTGTGTTATAATAACCAATTACATACTTGAACCAGCTATTGTACAACTGGCCCTGAATGTTCAACCAGAAGCACTAACCAGAATCATAGCGTTCGATTGGTAAGTTTCTCTAACGGATTACCAATGGAAAACGCCACAAGTTATTTTTTGGCTCTGTCAAACGTCATAAATAAAATATTCTACGCGATTGCTTGATTTTAGTAGGTATTCATGAAATCAACATTAATTTTTTTATTGACTTGCTTATGTATTTTATTTTCCTACAGATCCAATCCAGATTAGATCATGAAAATAAAACAACCCAGGATCATAGTGATGTATATCCATCTCTTTTCTCATTTGTTTTTTATTTTTATGTACTGCGTTGTCTTTTTTCTTTACAGTACTGACGCCATTTGCAAATTAAAATAACATCTAGTATCAACCCGTCAAATTATTTGTATTTATTGCAAGAAAGTGTTCAAAGTGGATATGGAAATCTAAATTCAATAGATCTTGTGTTGTTTTTGTAATAAATTAATTTTTTTCGTAAGCAAATTCAGTCTGGGGTAAAATAAAACACAGTTTTTGAAGATCAATAACAAATCAACCAAATTAAGCAGTCACTTCTCAAAGATTTTTTTTAGACTGAGAGTGTGAAAGTGAGTTTGCGGCCAATTTAACCTGTGGGTTAACTTTAAACTCCATTTCAGTTAACCAATCACTAGTCGTGTTTTTTTGCAAGCCCGGAGGAAATTGGATGATAAAAAACGACATCGGTGCTAAAAGATTTACATGTAAAATGCAACAACTAATCCCCTGCAGGCTTAGCTAATCCCAGAGAATTCTCGGGGCTTAACTTAAGCGCACAGAAAAACTGTGTTACCGGTATGATTTACATACATGATATCGATAGTTTGTATGAAAACTCCATGTTTTTTTCTGTGATGGCGTCGCTAATCCCCGTTGTCGTTTTTTCCAACCAATTGCAAAAAAACACACCTACTTTTAATAAAATTCAATTTCGTTTTTTAATTTTTTTTCATGTTTAAGCAACCAAATAACTTTTTTCGAACCAACAACAGTACGGGACACGGGTCTGCATACATACTAGTTTATATAAACTGAAATTGACTCCTGTATTATCAACAAAGAAACGACCATTGACCATTTTGTCAAATAGTATGCTACTTCAAAAAATATTTTAATATTTGTGCAAACGCTCATACACACTTACACGCTACAAGTTTCCAAGAACAATTTTCCACCTTGAGATTACCCATAAAATGCAAAAATGAACAAATGCATTTTTATGTTCAAAGAAATAATTTATACAAATTATTTAAGATAGAAATCCAAATATAAATTTGAAAATAAAAAACCTCGATAATTTCTTCCGCATGAGTCAAATGAAATTTTCAATTGTTAATAACATCAAAACGATCGCCCTTCAACTCCAAACAAAAAAATATACATAATAAACCTACTCAAAAAAAAAAATAAACTTCTTCGCAAAAGCAGAAAATTTTTATTATTTTAATTTAAGGTTAATTTTTTTTAACATTATATTCCCAATATATTTTTATGAATCTATGTTATTATCTATTGACTAACTTCTTGGTTAATAAATGATCGCTTAACATTACTAGTAGTGTTTAAGAATACCTGTTTGTAACGTACACATGAGTTCATAAGAGAATAATAATAGATAGATAGACGAGAGCTCATGGTCTACATAATATGTAAGGACAAAACTTAAAAATATAAAATAAAAGTATTTCCTAGAACGCCACAGGCACGGTTTTTTTTTTTTTTTTTCTCCTTGTGGTTGCGCATTGCGCGTCGATGCTTACTTGTGATGCCGTTCCACATCCGAGGATCTGAAGCTAGTCTTACATGTGCACATTTGATCACGCGTGAGATGCACAAGGCACACACGACACACCAAATGTTTGCACGTCTGAATTTCGTACGAGTAGTCTTCGGATTTACAGCCAATGCAGGTGGTGCGCTTGATCTCAGCTGGCTTGGTGGTGAATCGAGTGATTCTCTGCAATGCCATTGTGATAGCTGTATCAACGTTCGAGGTGAGAGTTGTTGGGTGAGGCATCGTCGGTCTGTACAGCGAGTCTTCGAGTTTTTGTCGTTTGCAAGGCATGATAGATGGATCTCTATCGCTGGCGAATGACGAGGCGTGGCGATTTTTGCTGCGACGCACCCGACTGCTGCCCAATGTACGAGGAACAGTCTTAAAATGTTCTGAATTCTCCATGAGGAATTTCTCAATTCGTGCTTTGAGTGCTAGATCAAGAATAGCCTTGCGGTGTGAGGAAAATTCGAGCCCAGTGAACGGATCCGAAGGTAAGCGTCCCCATTTAGCCTCGACCTCCGAGTGTCTATCGATTGTTGACTGGTCAACGACCTTTCCTGACGGCAGAACAGTGGGAAAGACCATCAACTCCCACGTGATAGCGTCGAGAAATTCTTCTGGAACTCGTAACTGCGATGACTCGCAAAGTTCAGGGAAATTTCTCGAGGGAGAACGTTGCCCCTTTTCACGTTCTCGAGTGCCTGGTGGGTTGATAACTTCATTCCAGATGGTTTTCACAAGTTCGCGATCGGCTTTCTCGAGACTCTTTGCTGGTAAGCCCCAGATCTGGATCTTCTGCATAACGGGGGGACAGCGCTGAGTTGCCTTGATTGTAACCTTGATGGTGGTGCAGTTCGAAAGAATCTTGCTGGCTGTTTTGAAGAAGAATGCCTTCTCGCATTGCTGGCTACTGTTTCGACTAGAGTAGTCACTCTGGTAGCAGAATGTCACCGACTCCCCACGCAGATCTCGCACATACCCCACTCGCTCGTAAACCCCATCCATCTTACCATGTATTTCGAATGCTGTTGACCTCATCGACCCAATAGTGTTCCAGATTTTGATGATTTTCAGATCAATGGCCTTGGGAAATTCAAAGAAAATGTCTACCGGTGGTTTGGTAACATTAAATGCCATGAATCCTCTATTAAGCTGCTGCACATCGTCCGCAACCAAATTGTTGATGGAGTATGCATCTTCGCAAATAGCTTCACTTTCTACCGAAGGTTTTAGTTTCGAGTTAAGAAAATTGATTAAGCTCATTGCTTGATTTGCAGAAAAGTATTCAATAAATTTAATTTATGATATACAATGGCGTCGCTCGCCTTTTTTCTCTGATTGTGTGATAATCTAAAGACAAGGAAAAAGAACGGAAAAAATCACAGCTAGCAGCTTAAAAAACAATTAAACCCACAGGGGCGAAGAGTATGGCGTTTTTCGTACTCGGTTTGGTCTTCGGTTGGGTGTTTTGATATTTGACTGTTCTTCGCTCTGTTTGGCATTTGACAGCTGGCTGACAATTAAATTAAAGGCGAGTGATAAGATGTCACCGAAAAAGGGTTCGCACCTAGGATATTTAAATGGTAGGCCTGCACTTATGTTTTTTTTTTTCCATTGGACCTTGTATACAAAAGCCGTTTTTTATTATCAGAATTGATCTAAATGGATAATCAAATAACATACATAACAACAACAACTCATGAACGAGCTCTTCATCGGGTTCACGTTTCATGATCCGAAAACGGGTGCTGATTCTCCCCACTATCAGTTTGTTTTATTTTCGCAGGATGATCTATATGGATCATGGGTCATAATAAAAAACGGCAAAAAACAAATATTGAACTCCCACTCCGAAAATTGCATAAGTCTTTCCTTTCCAATTTTATGAAGAAGTTGCAATTGGATATTCATAAATAAAGTCATCTTCCTTTCGGATTACTTGTCAAAAGTGGTAAAAGCTATAAAGAGGCCATTTTAAATGGTGGCGTTTAGTAGCAGGTCTGTGTGATAACTTATGTCTTTTTCGCCTGTACGTTCATATGGATCATACTGCGAAAATAAAACAGCCTCACAGTGGCCAGAAGCAGAAGCCTGTTTTCGGATCTTGAAACGTGAACCCGATAAAGAGCAGGTTCATGTGTTGTTGTTGTTATGACGTATGTTATTTGATGATCCATATGGATCAATTCTGATAATAAAAAACGGCTAATGTTTTCGAAGTGTTTTTCTGTTCCAAATTTCATAAAGCAATAAACAGCTCCTAAAGCCTAGTACGCAGTTCGGAAAAATTTTTTTCCCTAGACAAATTTTGTCTCAGATTTTTCATGTGCAGTACGCAGCTCAAACGCAAAATCCAAAACACTTTTTTCAAACTGTACATGCCTTTATTATAAATGTGTACAATATCTACGAATCAAATTAAATAAAAGACAGATAAGCATATAATGCAAAGTTAGTAAAGTAAATGAATAGCTGTATTAAATGGGGATGTTGAAAGCAAAACGTTTTTCAAGCAGACGTGATTTTAACTACATCCAAGTCTTTTTTATTAATTTCTTTCATCTAAGAACTTAAAGTCTAGATACCATAATATTATATAATATCGCAAAATGAAATATTTGTGTAAATGTTTGCGGTTTACATTCACTTTTATATTTATTCAATTTGTAAAGACTTCTTCATACTCTTCAGGTATGTACATAATTGCAGACAAAATGATAATTGTATTTGTGTCTGGTTTTAAATACAAATAATTGAAATAAAACGCACGATTGGATCGCATGAATTTGCTCTTTCCGTTATTTGGAGTGCTTGTTCCTATACCTAATGCATTATATTCCCTGAAGTCTTGATAGGTGGCGCTGCTACCACTTTTAGTGAAAACTTAAAATTCAACTGTCAGTCATGATTTTCTTATATTTTCTCTTGAAATTTGTTCTTATTTTTTTTGTATATTTGTGAATAAAGTTATGGCCCTCTGCCCACGGACAAAGTGCCATTGAATATATCTATATGGAGTCTGGCCAAAATAGCATAAGTCCATTTTTTCGAAGTTGAGTTATAGATGCAGAACTATACAAAAAATCTATTTTCATTTGGTCTTAACAATAAAAGTTTAAATGAACCGTTTCATAGATATTCCCTGACAACACTTCAGTTTTGTTTTTTTACTGGAGTTAGAGTAAATTTTTGAATTTTAAAATGCATTTATATCAAAAAAAGGTTGTTGTTTTAATCAGACTCCATAGATATTACATCTTACACTAGTGCAAAAATATGAATTCACCAGTGCATAAATTGTTGTTGCAATTCACGTCTATTCAACGACACGAGATGAAATTACAAAAACAACAATGTTTACAAATGGTTTTTGGGGGATGGAACGTACGAAAGATTCCAATCTTTATAATTCATAATGGGTGCGTTCAATCGATTGCGTTTTACATCTGAATTTTCAGATTTCTGAATTTTTGGAGCTTCTGATTGGCCAGCTGTCATAAAAAGTTAGATGACTTTTAGTAACTTTTAGTTACGTTTCATCTGAATTTTCAGACAAGAAATTCTCATCTGAAAATTCTGATGACAGTTGTTTGTGGTGGGGGAAGTGCCACACACATAAAATCTGAACTTTATAATTTTCGTCTTGTTGGTGGTTGATTTTTTTAGTTTTTGTCATGAAAATTTAATACTTATTTAAATGAACGAACTTTTTGTTTATTGTTTAGTGAATTTTTAAATCAACAATTGATGTTTGGAAAGTTTTTCTATGAATTTTTAAATCAACAATTGATGTTTGGAAAGTTTTTCTATGTTTTTGTAAGTCATACATATCAATAAAAGGACTTTTAATGAAGGTAATGAAACCTGTTGCTGATTTAGTTACATATATTTTCATCCTCACAACTACTTACTCTCAATGTTTAATTTACAAATGTAATTAAAGTTCTATTTTATTTCGCTTCAATGTAAATCCTTTAGGTAAATGCAGGAATTTGACACAATGACTTTCGACTGAAATTTCAGATTTTTTTTGCGTTCAACCATTGTATATAAACCCTATAGTAGTCTCATGGAGAGGAACGTCTCTTACGCCATTGAGTGTGCCGATTTGGAAGCTTGCGAAAATTCAGAGTGGAGAGATTGGAGAGTTGAGAAGGAGGAGATAATCGAAGAGAGAAGAATAAAAAATAAGGTTAAAGAAAGAAAAGAAGAATGAGAACACTGTATAGGATATTTATGAAAGCTAAAGTGGGACAAGAATTTATCTATTTTGCGTATTATTCTTGTAGGGGGGTAGGTTACAGAAAGAATGAAAATAAATTATGTTCAAAAGGAACTTGGATTTTGTTTCTCCTGTGTATGCAATGACCTATATTTGGTAGAACAAAAATAAATGTAAGTATAAAATCGCCACTATTGCCACTCGCAGAAAATAGGGTGTTTATAATTTTTCAGTTTTTCGTCATATTTGAAGTATAGAAAATATATTCCAAATTAATAGGCGCCAACGTAGATATATGCAAATATATTTACAGGGTGTTTTTTTATTAAATGCCTCATTCTTTTATGAAAACGCAGTATTTTATTTTTTTTGTATAAACAATTTTTAAAAAATTGAAAAAATAGAGAAGCTTTAAGCCTCAACTACATAAGTGAAAACTTTTAAATTGATTTTGTGATAGTTTTTCTGACTAGAAAACTTATAAAAATGATGCAGAAAGCTTAAATTTTGGTTTAAAAACAAATTTGTGTATTCTTTTTCACAAAACAACGGCGCTAGCGGTAAAAAAAATATTTTTACTTTTGTACTTCAGTACTTTTTGGCTTATGTAGTTAAGCCTTTAGTTTGCAAATTTTGAAACCAATCGAAATAAGTAGGTACCCGTAAAGACAATTTTTGAAGGAAAATAAAAAAAAATTCTTCCAAAAAGTAAAACAAATGGGAATTTGGTTTAGAAATTTTCTTATTCGATTCAAATTATTCGGAAAAATATTTTTTGGGTATAGTCAATTTTATTAAAATAAAAAAAAAATAAAAATTTAGTTTGCAAATTTTGAAAATCGATTGAAGTACACGTGAAAAAATTTTATTATTTTTTTCGGAAAAAAACATTTATTTAAAAAAAAATTTTAAAAAATCTAAATTTAATTTGCAAATTTTGAAAATTGATTTTGAAATACCTATTGAAGAAAAAAAAATTACGTTTATCAAAGTATTTTGAAAAAAATGCCACAAAGTGCAGCAAAATCAAAAATTGATAAGGTAAATATATTAAATTTAAAAAATACAACGAAAACCACGGTGTTTTTTTTTCTTCAATTAAATTTCTTAAAAAATTTTTTTTTTGTTTTTATATACATATACTTGTATAATAATATAATATGATAATATAATGAAATAATTTAATATAATACAAAATAATATTGAAATAACTTAAAACCTAAACCCTAAAACCTAAACCCAAAATACAGAAACCTAAACCCAAACCTAAACCTAAACCTATAAACCTATAAACCTCAACCTAATCCTAATCCTCAACCTATTCCTAAACCTAAAAACCTAAACCTAATCCTAATACAATACCTACCTATAAATATAAAAAAAAACCAACAACAATCCATACCTACCTGGATCTTCCTATAGGAAAAAGCATAATAAATGCAAAATATGGCAACGTTGTATTTAACCCACATATTGTGAAATTTAACAACGTTGCTTTGCTATATCGAATTTGAATCAAATTCCAAATTTTGAAATATTTTGCTTCTATTAAGCCTATACCCATACCTATACTTGAACCTATATGCATACATATAGCCATACTCTATATTCTATAACAAGAAACCGTCTCTCATCGCCCATTGGACAAACAAATTTACTTCTCCATATTTTGCTTTTTGCCTCGTCAAAAACATCTGATTCAACCATCTCCCTTAGCCTCATTATTGTTGTCAGAGTAATTTTAATATAATCCTCTCGTTCTTACTACTAGTCTTTATTTCTATTTTACTTATCTTCTTCCCGCCTTTTTATCTCTCCAATTTCAGATTCTGTCGACGGCAGCGCCGCTCAAGACCCGATTCAGAACTATTTTTTTTCGTTCCATGAGACTACTATAGGGTTTATATACAATGGTTCAACGACATAAATTCAGAAATCTGAAAATTCAGATGTTAAGCTATTTTTATTGAACCCGCCCAATCTCTGACTGAAAGTGTGTTGAGCGCCCCCTATGAAATCTATAATTTGGAATGGAAACGAGCCATCCATGTAATATATCCTTTAATGAATTTCTACATTTTACATTGTCATGTTTAAAATTTCGTTAACCTACGCTTTAAAATATTTATTTAAAGATTTTATAAGTCAATTTCAAAGGTATCTAACATTCAAATGTACCCTCCTTTCCCATTTTATTGTATGTAAAAGTGTTTAAGACTAAAGAAAATTTAAGTTGAGAGCGAGCCTAAGAAAGTGGAAATTCATACAAAAACGTAAGCAAACATACCAATTGTCATATTTTCAATTATTGTAAAAGTGACATTTGAAGTTAGTATAAAGCTAATTACAGAGATAAGAAAAAGAAATAGAGGAACGGGCATACCGAGGAAAAAGTGAGGCTTTTTCAAAATTGTTTGAGTTACACAAACACAAATGCACTCACACAGGGAAGGCGTGCAGTTAGACAGCCCAAAGGAATTTTTATCATTTTTTGTTTTTGAGATTTAAATCGTTAAAGAAGTTAAAAAAGCTTAGTTAATTAGATAAATAACTAAATAAAAGTAAATTATGTGAATATATGCACTACTTCATTGACAAAAAAAAAATTAAAACTACATGCGGTGCTGTCCGAACACTCGTTTGAAATTGTCAGATGTCGTTCTTTAAGACATCTGACAATCACTGACAATTCATTGTCATACAATGAATCTATCTGCGCGGACGCAAAATCGAAATTATTTTAATATTTTGTATATTACTCGTGTTTTTTGTTATACTAACCGAATTATGATAGGCGCAGGGACATAAGGTCCAGTGACATAAAGCCCAATTTTTATTTTTGGGGCTTACATCCCACTTGAGTGAGACATAAAGCCCAAATTGAATTTGGGCCTTACATAAGTCCCACCCAAATGAAAATCTTTATTTAAAAAAAAATTATTTTAATCAACAGGTTTTGACAAATCTAGCCAAATCTTTGTTATGTAGGTACCCTTTTTTTCTAGTTTGACTGAAAAAAATACAATTATTTTTTCGATAAAAAAGCTGAAACAAACGGACAGGCGTACAAACGTAAATATCGATGCACGATATTTTTTTGACTTACCAATTACCATCATCATTATAATGTAAAATCTCTAAAATTATTTTTTTGTTCATGAAACCAATAAATTAATTTCCTTACTTAAAAAGTAAAAGCAAGTTAAAAAAAAAAACAAATGATAAAAATTATCTATCATAATAATTTGAATTCATTCAAGATAGTAACCACTATCATTACCGAAGTGTAGACTGTAGACACATGAAAAAAATAGCAAACTAATGCAGGAAAGTTAGTTATCTAAAAGTTTAGACCTCTAAAAACGTCGTGTGTTATCAAATAACTATGTATATAGAAAACTATAATTCACCTCAATATTATATCGAGGTATGTTTTAGAAATAAAACTATCTCTACGAATAATTCGTTTTTTTTAAAGGTTTACAGGGCTCTTCTGGCGTTGTGAGGTCTCACAAGTCACAAGCCCTTGTGAGGTTGTTGTGATTCGATAACATTTTCCGTATTCTGCGATAACCCTCACAAGAAACCTCACAAAAAAACTTACCACAGCAAGGTGAATTTTTTATTGTGATTGCTAAGGTCTGAATTTTTGTTGAACGCACCCACTGAACTCATCGACAACGAAGATGATTGTGATGCCACATGCATACATATGTAAATATCATATATGTACACCACTTGCTGTTCTATGTCGATCGTACTCGACGAGAATTGTTTTGTGAACAATAATTTTCTTTTATGGAGAAATAAATTTTGTTCGATTCACGACAGAGGATACATTTTTTTCACCAGCCTATTCATTTGGTTACAAAATGTTTTTTCAGACAAGAAAAAACAAAAGTGTCTTAAAATTGTATTTCAAATATCAAATCTGTGAGTTGTGACCTGCTCTGAAGAAGATCACAATTTCGATAGTTTTTGTGAGGCTCACAGTTGTGAGGGTGCTGCCAGAATACGAAAACCTCACAAAATCGAGTTCACCTTACCTTGTGAGGTTGTTGTGACTTGTGAGGTATCAGTGAGGTTTGCCAGAATAGGACTGTTAGGCTACTTTTGGTCTCGGGCTAAATTGGCTCATACAACTTTACATTTAAATAATAATGCATGGCTTTTAGGAGTAGTGACATAAGGCCCTGGGATATAAAGCCCAAATTTTATTTTTGAGGTATTACGAAAGCAAAGCTTCAAAGTTACATTTTTTTTTATTAATTTAAGAATCAACTGTTTCAGATAGTTTAAATTAAATTAACTAATAATATAAACTCAAAGCAAACATTTATCAGTGAAATAAATGCTAAAAAATTGCGTACCATTTTTTTCTTAAAAATGTTAACAAAATGTTATAATATATAAAAAATTAATTTTTTAAAAACCGCTTCAACGATTTTCTCATAATTTTGTTTAAAAAATCAGATTAAATCGCGTTGATGTCAAAACAATTTCAGAGGTTGTTAAATCAATTTATTTCTAATAATATTGATTTTTTAACAATTTTTTAGTCTGCGCTGTAAGTTCAATGCATATGTGCAACACCGAGCTAAATTGTTCTTATTTATGTACTCACATAATACTATACTTTAAACTAAACTACGTTTTCGGCAGGTGTCATAACAGAAAGGCTCCCATAATCAATTTCTTTCATTCATTACATGAAAAGTTTTTAAAATATTAAGACTTTAAAACTACAGAGCGGTCGTACATTAGAGCAAGTTTATGCTACCCAGTCGTGCAGTTTATTTCATTCTTGCACAAGTTTTATAAATAACGTTTATAGAAAATATAAAATTTCACTTGCCATACCTAATGTTTTTGTAAATCAGGCTGTTATATGTTTTTAAAATTTAAAAAATAAAGTAATCAAATAATCCAAGATAACCGAAGCATATAAAAGGTATAGTTGTAGAGATATACCTAGAGCTAGAATAAGGTTTATTCAATAATCTCTTGGTAAAAGATATTATCTTGAAGGAAGGTACCTTTTAAATAATTAAATTTTAAATATTAATTTTTGTGTTCGTTAATCTATTTATTGTAAAATATCTTGAGTCCGGTTATCAATAATCAGTAATTATATTTTCCATATAGCAATTTAGTTAATTTAATCTTACTTACTTAATATAATTGTTGTTAACAAAATCTATTTCGAATTGCCTACTATAAAGATAATTCAATAAAAGATTATAATTTTTCAATCGCAAAACAAATCAAGGGTATAAAATATAAACATATAATTAAATTAAATTAGTTGTTCGGGAAGCATTAAAGATATTAAATTGATTTTATTTCGGTTAAACGAATAATGATTGGGTTTATTTTTTTAAGTTTGTTAGTTGTTAACAGTTTTGCCTTAAATCTACCAACTATTGATAATAGTAACATAATCTCACAAGAAGAAAGTGATGCGGCTCTTTCATCTATATGCGGTGAGTGGATTTAACACCGATATGATTAAATTTATATACTATAAAAACAACAAAGGAAGATCTTAAAAGTGTTAACATTAAAAAGTGCTTCGGTGACATTTCAAAAATTAAAATCCAATTTAAAAAAAATAAAAATTTTATCGCTATGAAAATATTTCCTCCAAAAAAGTTTTTCAAATTTATTTATGGAGAATACTCCAAATCGTGCGTGCGTCGAAGCAAATTGTTTCAACAAAGGAGGCAACACTGAAGGAGCGGAGTTTTTTAACCTCTTATATATTCTTAAGAATATGCAATGTAACACTAGACTAGAAAAAAGAAATAAAAGTACATAAAGGAGATGAAGTGCCAATGCTTTTTTCGTATACTTGTTAGATATATTTTAACTCGATAAATTTAGAAATAGCATAGATTTTTTAAAAGAAAGATGTGTACAACGTTTTCGAGATATGTGGATATGTGTAAAAAAAGCTTAAGCTAAAACTTGGATTTATAAGTAAATTCTAGGTTTTGGTGAATAGAAATAAGCTCAAGCTAGCTATAGTTAAAGATGTTTTCTATAGTTATAGCTATTTTAAAATAGCCAACGCTAAATTCATTTAGTTTAAGCTTGTTTTCCCAGCCTAAGCTTCAATTTGTGTAAATAAAAATAGATTAAACTAGAATATTATAGTAAAAGCTATAAAAATATCGAAAATCTTTCAACCTGTCTAGAAAGCTTTGACTAGGTCTTATTTTTAGTATTCTCTTTAGTTATGGTGTGAATGTGGTCAAGTTTCATTAAATGTTATATAAAATAACCCAAAAAAAATTTTCTTAAAAACACTATATTTCCGTTATATCAGTTATTACATGTGAATTTTTTTAAAATATCAAAACCGGTATATGGTATAGCTTAGCTACCCGGCCTAGTTGATCTATAGCACACAAAAACGGATTTAAGCAATTTGGGCCACCCGTTTAGGCTTGAGCTGGATATACAGTGGACTTACAGACGCAAAGAATGTAGACGATAGATAAAAAACAATACTTCCCTTATAGAGCAGATAAAAAATTTTGGCAACAAATTTCTAAACCCCCTTGCTTTATGATTTGGTCTATATAAAACAAGTTCTATGCTAAAGGTTCCTCATTCCAAAAATGTGAATAATCAAAAGAAAACTTAAATTTCGAAGCTAAAGTTAGAAATTTTTAGCTCAATGTTCAGATAGCGTAATGTTTTTTTATTCACATATAAAACAAAGCTTAAGCTAAAACTGTTTAGCTGAAGCTACTAGTAAGGGCTATCACTATAGTTAGCTTAGCTTCCTTCAAAAAAAGATTTTAATTTTTATTATGTTCACAAGACTTTTATAACATTGTTATGAATTTTTTTTTTTTCGAGCAGAATTAGAGGTTTAGTCATACCTGAAATTATAAACGACCAATCTGCTTGCATAATAATTAAAAACCCACCAAGGTTTTGGGCTTCTTCCGAAACTATTTTTTTTTAATTTTTAAGATCGAAAATATCGATAATTACCATAGAAATTGTTTTTTAGCAACTACCTAGAAAAAATTTTTGTTTTCTAAAAAAATAAAAAAATCAAAATAGGATATTTTTTTTATTTTTGATTTCCATTAAAATGGTTCAACAGATTTTGAAGAATTTTTTTATGAAGAATGTTTTAAAATATTTAACAAAATTTTCAAAAAAATATGTTTTGGATTTTAAAAAATTGGTAAAAAAAATAATAAAAAAGAAATAATTTCTGGAAAACCTATGTTCATTAATTTTTGTTCAATGAGTTCGATAGGCAATTTTTTTGGTTAACAATCCAAAGAATTTCGCATACTCGCAAAATATGTCTACGAATCTTTTTTTTTTTATTGGATCATAGCAAAATAAATATTATTTTTAAAACAATATCACATTATTTTCATTTAAAAAAGCCAACAAAGAAATATTTTAGAAAGCATGTGCTATTCACGAAAAACGTGCTAATAAAATAACATCATATGTTTATATCTACGCCTGATTATTCGGCTTTTTTGTTAAAAAGTTAATGTTATTTTATAGAGATTAGATAATTAAACGCACATTTTTATTTCCACTTGATCTTTAGACAAAATCGAAATTCCAATACATTTTTTTTTTGGGTATAGATGGGTAGTCGTAGTGTGTTCTTTTGCAAATTTGAATGTAATTTCCTTAGTGGTTTAGTTTAAACCTTAAGAAAATTTTGTTTTTTTCGAAAAACGAATCTTGCTATTTTGATAAAAATTTGTTGTGAGCTAAATATGGTACGATCTAGCGACAGGAACAAATTTTACACTAAACATCTTAATTGACAGTGCGTCTCATAAAACCATTTTTTTTTCATTGTCTCATTATACAACTGCTTAACCGATTTAAATAAAAATTTGTCTACAAAAATTCCCAAAAAAAGATTATTTTGAAATATTTGTTTGAAAAAAATTGAAAAAAATTATCAAAATTGATTTTAATAAATACTATAAAATGGCGTATCAACACTCTATTATAATTATTATTTTTATTTTTTTAATATACCTATAACCGAGTTTTATTGTACTTAGATTTTTTTTTAAATATTTTACTTAATTCTTAAAAATATAGTAATAATAATTTTGAATGATAATTTGCAGATAATGTTGCTGCTGTTTTTGAAAATGAATACATCAACTATATAAGGACAGGTATTGAGTCTGATCAGTTAAACAATGTTTCTCGACAACTAGCTGAATCTCACACAAACAAAATAACAACCGAGGAAATTGAAAACTTAGCAAAGTCTGATAAGGTAATAAAAATACATACATATTCAAGATGCGACAGAAATACATATATAGGCAGCCAATTTTTTGTTGGCTATAGCATAACATTGTACCTAAGGTGTTGCCGTAGTTGTTTTTGTTTTTCTTAATTTTCCCTATTTTAAGTAACTTTTTTTAAAAAATTGTCTCCTTTACGATTTGTTTCTTGTCTTAGTTCAACCTAATCACTCTGCCTTGTTGTCGCATCTTATACGAATCACCCTTTATAATTATTTATGTATCTAACTGTTAATAACTATTCTAATTTTTTGTTTAAATAATTTGTTAGATATTTGTGTGTACAACATGCCGAGCTTCTGTAAATGTTATTGTTCGAATGTTCCGTGAAGGTGGTGAATTTGCTGATCCAGAGTATGATGCCAATATTAAGAAAACCATGATTGATATCTGCGATCGCTTAAATATATATACCTTGGAGATATGCGAGGGCTTTATTAATCTCAATTTTGTAAGAATCTTGTATATTTAACGACTCTTAGATAAACATGTTTTAAAAAAAATTTTCATTCGAAAATTTTGCAGCCTATAATCAAATTTATTGTTCAAAACACCGAAGCTGATTCCAGGACTCTTTGTGGAACATTCATGCATTCAACTTTTTGTAAGGTCAAAGATCAAAACTACAATTGGACACTCAGTATTGACGCCAATGGCCCTGCAGTCGAAGGACCCAAGTTGGAAATCCCTCCTAAAGGAACAAAGGATCTAAATATTCTTCAAATAACCGATATACACTATGATCCATTGTATGTCGTTGGATCTTTTGCTGACTGCAAAGAACCACAGTGTTGTCAGCGTTTTAAAAACATCACCGAAGGCACTTCCAGTGCTGCAGGATATTGGGGTGACTACCATAATTGTGATACTCCTTGGCATACAATCGTTGATTCTTTAAAACAAATCAAGAAAAATCATCCCAATATTGATTATATCTATAGTACGGGTGATATAGTTGATCATTCAGTCTGGATGACGTCACGAGGGAAAAATTCCGAATCAATAACAAAAGTAAATCAACTAATTACTGATATTTTTGGTGATATTCCCGTGTACTCTTTGGTTGGAAACCATGAAAGTAATCCATTAAATGTGTAAGTTGCTGTAGGATAAATCTGTTTTAAGTAAAAGTAAAACTATAGTGACTTTTGTATTTCTTTATACAGTTTTGCCCCTGCAAGTGTAACCGATGATGAACTAAGTACTCAGTGGCTTTATGATCTTTTAGCAGATTTGTGGTCTGTTTGGCTGCCCGATTCAACCAAAGAAACCATAAAGAAGGGTGGCTACTACACCTTAAGTCCAAAAACTGGATTTAGGATTATTGCTCTCAATAACAATGATTGTTCGCTTTATAATTGGTGGATTTTTTACGATGGTAATTATTTATCGGTACAATTGAAATGGCTTCATGATGTCCTTTTGGAAGCCGAAAAGAATAATGAGCATGTACACATTTTGGCACATATACCAACTGGAGCCACAGTCTGTTGGGATGTTTGGTCACGTGAATTCGGCAGGATAGTTGAGCGTTTTCATAAAACCATAAGTGCTATATTTAATGGACATACTCACAGAGACGAAATGAGCTTGTATTATGCCAATGGAACAATTCCCATAAATGTTGCATGGAATGGTGGCAGCTTAACAACTTATTATGATAAGAATCCGAATTATAAAATGTTTCAAGTTGAGCAGACTTCTTATGTGAGTACTGAGTTTTAATTATTTTTCTTTGCCAAAATCATATCTATTTGTCTTTTAGCAAGTGGTAGAACAAGAAGCATGGTATTTTAATCTCACTGAGGCTAACTTAAAACCAGATAAAAGTCCTAAATGGAAACTTGAATATAAGATGAGCGAAGAATTTGAGCTAAAAGATTTAAGTCCAGCATCTGTAGATGAACTTTTGACGAAATTCGCTGAAAGTCCTTCTCTATTCAGAAAGGTTTGTACAAAGTTTTTTTTTTTTTGAATAATATTATAAAACTTATTGATTTTTATTTTATTTGCAGTATCGAAAAATCTTTCTAGTACAAAGTGATTTAATGGTTGATAACAAATGTGATGATCAGTGTTTAAAAGAAATGCTTTGTTTGTTGGCAAGAGGTGATAATACGCAAACCAAAAGATGTGAAGCGCTGAAAGTTAAACTACAAGAAGCAGTAAGTAGCTTAATGTTATTTCATTGCGAGATCTCTTAGGTTTTGAGTTAACTCAAAAAACATGTTTTTTTGTCAATTTAAACCTGGTGTTCACCCGGAGTCAATCCACTTTGCTGAAAAATGAAATAAATATATTAGGCATGTTCAGGAAATGAGATTTCGGATATTTCAGTTACATGAACAGGATTCCTCAGCAAAATTTCTCAGCTTTGCTTTGATCGAAATATTCCATATATGTATATGAACATATGAACGTCAAACTATAGTTAGTTAATTTTTTTATTAAATTATATAAATTGTCAAATTTATTTCATTAAAAGATTGCGATGGATTAAAAAACCTATACAATTTTGAAATTTTTGATTGGTAATCCAGAAGAAAAATGCCAATCGAACACTTTTATTGATTCTATAAAGAGTGTGCTTCTGGTTTTGATTTCGAATTCATGGAGAAGAGTAAATGTCATTTTGTGGCGTTCAGAAGGCTTCTGGGTGACCAGTCGAAAACGACAATAGTGTGGTAGAAGATTAAGCTGGTGTCAATGTAGCCGCCAATGCATTGAAAGAAAGTATTTTGCGTTGACAATCACATGACTGATTTTGGGACAGAATTTCACACGGGTTGAAAATTTAATGATTTGAAATAAGATTTTGTCAAGTTTTGAAAAACGTGAGAAAACAAATTCAAAATTTTTGTTTTCAGTATTTTGACAGCGAGAGAAATTTCTGAACTTGACGCTGATTACACGACTCGTTTTTTTAGTTGTTTTTCCTTTCGTCTTTTTGACAGCTCGGGTGAGGGGTGTAGAAATGTAGGGGGAATGAAGCAACAAATCCATACATTTCTACAAGCTGTCAAAAAGACGAAAGACGAAACGACCGAAAAAAAGACTCGTGTAATCAGCGTCCTTGTCTGATATTTCACATTTTTTTTTCATATCATATACTAATTCCATATGACACATTGACATTCACAAATGTCAAAAAAAGATATGTTTAGTTTTGGCAAGAAACTGGTAAAGTTATTGGGCCTTACCAATAATCAAATTTAGCGACGACTTAAATATTTCAGTAAAATTAACCTTAATTCTGGTGATCCCAAATAATGTACCATTCATGGAATGTTTAATTTTTTGAAGTCCATTCCATATATGATTCATTATTAAGAGTCCACTTGAATATTAAGGTCATACTATAAATGGTTTATTAGCTAGAGCCCATTCTATTATGGTCCATTTTACTGAAATATTTAAGTCGTCACTAAATTTGATTATTGGTAGGGCCCATTGTGATTGGAGGACTATGTGACTGTATTTAATTAACAAACGAATCGACACGTCTTCTAGACGATACAATCGATCGTACAACTGCAGGAGTTGAGCCGATATTACTACAATTGTTGTAAGTAACCCCAGCACTATACAATCTACTGACAGTTTGTCGCTGACTCACAAATCTTCTCACAATTACAAGTCATAACATGCAATCGCAGGTTGGGTGGCGGTAAAACTCGTTCGACAAAGCGCGTCGCGTCGCAAGCTCGCATACATCACCATAAAACAGTTGCATAGTCCCATAGCGAAATATGTATTTTATTTGTTTTTTTATTAGTTGTTGCAAAATCTTAAAGAGAAAATCCATTTTTGTATGGAGACTTTTGAAACATGTTTTTGTTTTCCTGTAAAATTTTCCAAAGTGGACTTTACATATAGTTTTAGTAATTTAGTCGACGATAATATGTAACTATATAGACACATCCAAGAAATAGAACCAAATTTAAATGCAGGAATATCGACTATTATTAAGATTTTACACAAAAATCTAATCGAAAATTCTTGAAACATAAGATATTATTTTTGTTATATGTCTGATTAATGGTGATTTATTTCTCAACCTTCTATTTTTCAATTTACAACTTCCAAACAGTTATTTTTTTAAAGAAATTTTGGGTAATTCCATAATTTTGTTATAATTTAATTATCTTTTGATTAAACAAAATAAAAACTCAACCAACCACTTAATAAATTAAACAATATTTTATTTTACTAAGAATTCAAATTTCAAAAAATCCCAACTAATTTCACCTCTACATACAATTTTCAATTCATATCAATTTTACGCACATGTTTATCACTTACAGTATACGAGTATAATAGGCTAGGCTGTGCAATGATGAGTCAGAGAATGAATCAGTCAGTGACTGACCGGTTCTTTCTTATTTATTTAAGTCTAATTTTATCTTTTTTAAATTAAGAAATTAAAATACTTTATTATTCTAAAATCTACATGATAATAAATAGAAGTAAAATTATTTGCTTATTTATAACCAAATTATATTTTTTATGAATATTTTATTAAATATATTTTCTTTTTTTCTTAAAATTTACTTTTAGCTCGATAAAGAAATAGAACAAGGCCCTGGAGAAGGATCTGGTGGTGGTGATGGTGGTGGCGGCGATGGCGGTGGTGGTGGTGGTGGTGCTTCTTCAATGATTATTTTGAACATAACAACAATGTTGACCATCTACCTTGGATTGAAATTTATTATTTAATAAAAGTTACTTTTAAATAAAGTTATGAAAAAGAATGCTCATTATTAAAATAACATTTTTATGTTTTTAATATTTAAAAAATAAGTTAATTTGAATAGGAAAAATGAATCCAATTTTTTTTTTTTTAATTTTCGATTTTCTCGCAAACGTTTCAATAGATTTTGAATAATTTGTTTATAAGATATGTTTTGAGAAACTTAAATAATATTTTGTATACTAAAATTAAAAAATAAAAATTGCAAGGTTTTTTTTTTAAACTCAATATTTTGAATACGGCTCTATCAGTTTTTATTAGATTTGGTCCCAAGAGTTTTTTAACATTACATTACCGGTTTTAAATGGAAATTATTCTTATAGCCAAAATCAACTGAGCACAACCTTTTAAACATTATGCTAAGGAAAATCTTCCTCAATAACGACTCCTACGATTTTGATAAAAATGTATCTGTGTGCTAACATTAGTACGATTTAACATTTAACAGGAACATCGTACTACCCTAAACTAAAATACGTTTTTGGCAAGTGAAATGAAAGTAAGTTAGTTCTTTTTAAATCAGATGAACAGGTTTACAACATTCAGGCAAACCAGAGTGTGATCGAACATAAGAGCAAGTTCGGGCACATTTCATTTATTTTTTAAACAGTAACCTTTAAAAAAACTAAAAAATTAATACCACCTGTATTAATAAACAACGCTTAAGATTGTTATAAAATATTAAAAATGTATACTAAAATATATTTATATATGTATGTATATAAGCTGATTGGAAAAAAGAAGTGAATGAATTTTCGGTAGTCAAGCAAGCAATAAATAATAAAATGATAAAAATCGAATACTAATTTACTTATGAACGTTTTTATCACGTAGGCGGTTTTGATAATAAACTTCACGGAATTGAAATTTTTTGTTAGGTTTTGGTGGTTAAACCTTATTTGTATCAAATAATCTTGTACAATATAATCGTATTGAATTAGATTAAAAGTTTTATATTTTTATCTTGAAATGAATAAAACTCTATAAACTAAGTATAGAAATCAACTATTTAGTTTATTGGAATACATTCTAAGACCAACATCGTAGATTTTATTGCAATTATTAAATAAAATATGTCCCGGATTATTTTACTCTGTATGACATTGTTTGCAAGCAGTTTAGCTTTCAACATTCCAGCATATAAAAATAAACCAAATAATGCAATTAAAGCATACGATAAATCTCTTTTGGATAATTTCGGTGAGTTGACAAATTTTTGTTGTTATTATACAATATATCCAGATAATTTTTTTTTTTTAATTGCCACATTTAGTAAAATATTTTTATTGTTTATGAAGTGACCATAAGCGAATACATATATGATTATTGTGAAATTTATTAGTGGAATTAATATTATGATTATTAAACTGAAAGTGGCTATAGGGTATATACTCATTGACAAAATCAAGATAATCCAAACTTGCATCAATAGTACCTACCTAATACAGTCGATTCTCCCTAAGTCGAATTTTTGGTGGATACCAAGATTTGTTCGGGAGTTAGAGAGAGTTTTGGAAAAATTCGAGTTATAGAGAGAAACATTTTTTTTGTTTTAAAAGGTTTATTTAATAAATGAAGGTTAATATATGTATATAATGCAACCAACAACACAAAGAAAAGGATAACAATGTTTTTTTTTTGTTTTTGCGTTGCAACTTTTTAAAATCTGTGTCTTTTTATGGGATATGAATTGAAAGAAACACGAAGAGCTGACGATGATGGCACACGCGATGCTACGTATACATAATAAGGATTTTGAAGTATGTGTAGGTAGTTGATGGTTCCTAGTTATATACCCAAATACGAATTCCGAAGGGGTAATGGTTTTTATTTTGATTTGTGCTAAACAAAATTGGGCTTAAGGGGTGAAAAAAGATGCCAATAATCAAGAAAATGTGTTCGAGTTAGAGAGAGTTTAACTTAGAGGAAGTTCGACTTAGAGAATGGTTTTGTATGGAAAATTGAGGAGAATGATAAAATATGGCTATAAAATTCGAGTTAGAGAGAAATTCGACTTAGAGAGAGACCGACTTAGGGAGATTCGACTGTACCTATATAAATACTTTAGAAAATTTCTTAATTTTTTGCACCCTGATTCACGTTATTCTTATCACCCAATTAATAAACTGAAATAAATTATCTTTAATCAGTGAGTTAAGTGAGAAATCTTATCAATAATACAAAATTGCTGTTAATTCATTCTAAATAGCTATTTCACCTAAGTAGGTGCGTTAACGAGTATCTAAGTACCTTAGATATTTTTGCCAATGACTTAAGATAAACTCTAGTTTAGGTGTGTTATTAAATCAACGTTTTAGTTTATTTGTGAATCAAAATAATAGGTTTGGTTAAATAATAAGGTATTGAATAAGCAACCCCAAATACCTAGCTATTTCACTATACTAAATTTTCATATAATTGAGTGTAGGTACACACTCATTTAGTGATTTCTTCGTTGAATATTTATCAAATTTTTCATCGGCAAAAATAACTAGCATGTTAAATTCCTTAAGTGATTCGGCACAAAAGTGGTTGGTGCAGGTGCAGCTTCCTTACCTCAAGGAAAAATCAGGTTCACCATTGAATGTTTAGAAATTTCCCACTGGGATGTCAATTCTAAGAGAATGGTTTATCACATTCAAGACATTTGAAGAAGCTCGAATAGGAGTAAGTCACAATATCCATGTATGTAGTTGGTGCAGGTGAAATCCATAGACAGGCATTTGACGAAAAATATTATAAACCCAAACACCTAACTGACTTTCTATTCGCTCCGAAAGTCAATAGTAATATTTTCTCTCTTGATGCTTGACGCCGGACGAAGGAATAACTCATGAACCAAACAACAAAGTTTGCAAACTACTATTAGTTCATTGAAATGTTACAAAATTTTGCCCGAACCTCGCATTTAGTATAGGACAAGGTTTAGGGTGCATCAGTGTGAGTATACGAAATGATTTTCGGGGCTGTGACCCCCCATTTGGCCGCCATATTGAAAAAGGGGGAAAGAAATCTCTTTTCACAATATCGAGAAATATATGTAAGTCTGACAAAACAAAATTGCAAACTTTTTTGTAGAGAATTTAATTCTCTACAATTTTGGTGAATATACTTTTTACCGTTAAATTGAAAATAAAAAAGATATAATAACCAATAATCGACGAACATTTTCAATAAAATTTAAATTTATACACTGATAAATAATATTAAAATTTTACTAATGTAATTGTTTTTAAACAGTTGTATGGTGTGTAGCGTTAATTTTGGCTATAGGAATAATTTTCATTTTCCTAAAATCAACCGACCCGTTTTCGAAATATTGAGTTTTCAGAATAAAAAAAATTAAAAATCTTTTTTCAAAAATCCAAAAAAAATGTGTTCATAAATTTTAGTATATTTTACTCTATTGACGCTTTTCACAACATTCATAAAATAATTGATCAAAATCAATCAAACATTTTCGAGAAGAGCGAAAATTAAAAATTGAACAATTGGAGAGGAGACATTGGTATATCTTTTTCACTAAAGGGTTTCCTATACCTATTAAAATTATTAACCGATTATTTTTTTAAACTCTTTGGAGCCATTTTTGAGAAAAATAAGATTTAAAAATAATTAAAAAAAAATTATACGTATGACAGGTAGAGATATTTTTGATTTTTAAAAGTTCTCCCAAATCAACACGAACAATTCGGAACGACGACGAAACTTTTGCCTTTCAAAATATATATATACTGGGTGACAAATGAGAGTACCCACACTAACGATTAAGCGAATCTCATGTAAAATATATTGACAGCCAAAAGTTTCGTCGTCGTTCCGAATGTTTCGAGTTGGTTTGATAGTTCCTTCAAGAAGCCTTTTCCTATATTTGAAGAAGAAACGAAAAAATTATGTTATTTTTTAAGGGCTTACAAATTTATAATCGTCTTCCTTCAAATGTTTTATTTGAAACTAAGATTTAAGCGCACAATTACTATTTTTGTAAAAAATAATTATTAATGTAAACCAGTTGTAAAAGGTTAAAAATAGCAAATTTAATGTTAAATAAAGTTACTACTACTATAAGTTTATCAGCTTTCGAATGAGTCATCCTTGAAAAGCACAAAAAATCAACGTCTAAAGTGTGGGACCTCTGAAGTCGAAAAATTCAAAAAAAAAATTTATAAATACAAAAAAATCAGCAGAATAACAGCTGAAAATTTAAAAAAAAAAGGCAGAATACAAAACCTATAGATCACCATACAAAATTTGGCAGGTTTTATTTTCTGAGAAACATTCAAAAACGACTTATACGAGGTTCTGCACTTTAACCGTGCGTTGATATTTTCATGATTTGTAAGTCTCCCTCCAATTTCCATGAACATGAACAAATGCTATAGTTTTTGCGGTCCAGTTAGCAGTAATAGTTTTTATTTTCTGCCACGATTGGGGAAAGCAAAACTTATCTTAAATAATTTTGGTGAATCTTCAAATTTAAAAAAAAAAAAATTCTGAACCTACAAAAATAAATAATCAGTTAAAAAAAAAATAAATAAGCCTGATAAAATATTCTTATTTTTTTTGTTCTGCAGATGAGTATGCATATAATTTCGAAAAGGAATATATTAAATTCATGAATACTGGATTTGAAAGCTATCTTCTTCAACAGCTATCCGAACTTTTTGCTAAATCTTATTCAAAAAAAAATATCGCTACTGAAGAGATCAAGGAAATTTCTCTATCCAATCAGGTAATGCTTGGTTGAAAACAACCAAGAACATATTTATATATTCTCAACAATAACCAACACTAAACATTTAAGCAGATCCTTGTCTGTACATCATGTCGAGCCGCAACTAATGTATTGATTCGTATGTTCCGTGGAGATGGTGAAATGACTGGTCTAGGTGATTCTGCTCTTAAGAATACTATGATTGAACTATGCAATCGATTTAATATTCAAACTAAGGAAACTTGCGAAGGTATCGTCGATATTTACTATGTAAGATATTATTGCGTTATATGTATACCTTGTATAGATTTTTATATTAAAAATTGTATTTTTTTTCTCTTTGGATTTGTATATAGCCAACTGCAAAATTCTTGGTTACAAAAAGCAAAATTGATTCTCGAACCTTCTGCGGAACCGCTTTACATGCAAATTTTTGTAAAATCAAAGACAAGCATTTCGACTGGAATCTTACAATTGACTCTAATGGACCCAAGATTGAGGGTCCCAAGACTGAGATTCCAGTTAAGGGAAACAATGACTTGAGTATTGTTCATGTGACTGATATTCACTATGATCCACTTTATGAAGTAGGAGCCTTAGCTGAATGTGATGAGACATTATGTTGCCAACTTCATAAAAATATTTCGGAAAATACGGAAAAAGCAGCTGGTTTCTGGGGTGATTACCGCAACTGTGATATTCCTTGGCATACCATAACTGACTCCTTTAAACAAATAAAGAAAAACCACGAAAAGATCGATTATATTTATCAGACAGGGGATGTGGTCGATCACGCATCGTGGTTGGGATCACGGGAAAAGAATATAGAAAGTATAAAAAAAGTTTATCAGGAGCTTAAGGCAACATTTGGTGATATCCCGGTGTTTCCATCAATTGGAAATCATGACAGTCATCCATCTCATGGGTAAGTTAGAATTTTTACGAAGATACAGTGTTAATTTTTAATAAAAAAAACAAGCTTCGCACCACCAAATGTCACCGATGCAGAACTCAGCGTCCAATGGCTTTACGACCTTCATGCAGACTTGTGGTCTAATTGGCTACCTGCATCGACACAGGAAACCATCAAGAAAGGTGGATATTATACTGTGAGCCCTCGAGAAGGATTCAGAATTATTGCGCTAAACAACAACGACTGTTACACTTTGAACTTTTGGATTCTATACGACGGTTTATATCCATCTCAACAACTGGAATGGCTTCATGATACCCTTTTGCAAGCAGAGAAGGATGGTGAGCATGTGCATATTTTGGCTCATATGCCATCTGGAATCTCAAGCTGTTGGAGTGTTTGGTCACGTGAATTCTCTAGAATTGTTGAACGATTCAGCAATACAATCAGTGGAATTTTCAATGGACATTCGCACTTTGATGAATTGAGTCTTTATTATTCAAATAAAACAATTCCCATGAATGTCGCATGGAATGGAGGCAGTTTGACAACGTTTAACACAAAAAATCCAAATTACAAGATTTATGAAGTCGAAACAAAATCTTTCGTAAGTTATCATTAGATACGTATGTATGCGTTGCATAACTTGATTCATTTTTTAATAGCAAGTGGTTGACCAAGAGACATGGTTCTTTGATCTGGCAAAGGCAAACTTGAAACCTCAGGAAAGTCCCAAATGGGAACTTGAGTATAAGATGACTGAAGCATTTAATATGACAGACATGAGTCCAGCCTCTATTGATGGACTTTTGACACAATTTTCTGAGAACCCTTCGCTTCTGAGGAAGGTTTGTATGCCTATATAATATATCATCCTTCTTAAAGTACTGTTCAATGGTCAATTTCTTTTAGTATTGGTGTATGTTTGTTGTTAAAAGTGATCCAATGGTTAAAAAAGGATGCAGTTCTAAATCCCTTAAAGATTTAATTTGTCGCTTAGCCACAAGTGATAATACTCAAACGGAAAGATGTGAGGAACTTAAATCAAAACTACAGGAGAAGGTAATAGAGAGCTTACTTTTGTATATCATATACCTTTTTCAACAAATTTTCAATCTTTTCAGCTTGATGCTGAAGAAATCAATGGTGCAGATGGCAGTTGCATCTGCAATGGTGCTGCTTTAACTATTGCTCTTAAATTAACAACTATTCTTTTCTTTTACTTTGGATCAAAATTTATAATTTGAATAATTTGATGCTTATTGTATTTGTAAACTCGTCTTCGTTTTTCTCGAAAACTTTGATTTTTTAGTTTGTTCTTACAAAAAAGTAAATTTGTTTTTAAATTAATTATTTGACATGTATCAAATTAATATATACTTTAAATAGCAAAACTAAACTAAAACAAAAAATAAGTTTGTATTTTGTAAAACATACATTTTTAACTAACTTCAATAAGAATGAATTATTAAAGCTAATAAACAAAATATGAATTTCATAATTAATTTATTTTTCATTTTTTCAACACAGTAAAACGCAAATAAGAATGGTTAAGTGCTGTTTGTAAGTCACTAGGCCCTGGTTCTTCACATTCTTCACTTCATCGATTTGTTTGTTCAAAATGAACTATATGTTTTGGGCCCTTTAATAAAGCTATTGTCTACAAATACCACCAAGCTCATTACTTACGGACAAGGAAATCTAATATTAGCCGCGTTTTATTATCTACGGATCTAGATCGGGATCATCTTTTAACACGTAATACAACAACAACTTTGGATCCTGCTCTGTATCTGGATCTATTTTAAAGATCCGAAAATAAGTTTTAACTTTGGCGAGTAGACGGCTCTTTAGTCGGTAGGGAGTACAAACTGTAGTGGAAAGAAAGAAGACAGTATCTACATGAAAAATAAACAAACATAAGAAAAAAAGAGATGAGCATACAACACTGTTGTCATTATGAATCCGTATCGTTTTATTTTCATGGGATGATCCTGATCCAGATCCTTAGATAATAATACTTTAAAATATGTATATATTTTATTAATTGTTTGATAAGATTTTTTAAAGTTGCCTCAATGAAGTGACCCGCAGTGTATGTATCAAAAAATGAAACAAAATTCTTTGGTTTTTTAATACTAAGTGTAGTATATATATATATTATATATATAAATAAAAATGTAAATGTACGTTTGTTCCTTACCGCTAATCTCCGAAAGTTCTTCACCGATTGCTTTGAAATTTTGACACAATGTTCCATTCAAATACGAGCGGGTTTGTACATACTCAAAATAAGAAAAAAACAGTGGGATATGTTGGACAACAAAATTTCAGTTTTTTTCTCTAAAAAAAATTGAGAACAAAATTTTAAATTCATTTCTTCAAGGAAAAGAAATGACAGTGACAGTGACAGATGATAGATGATGACAGATGACATATGACAGATGATACGATAGATGATAGAAGATAGATGACAGATGATGGTGACAAAACAAATACGTGTACCGGGAGACGGAAACAATCCCGAAATTTTGAATCCGGAAAATCCAGAATCCCGAAAACACCGAACCTCGAAAACCCAAAATCCCGAAAACATAGAATCACGAAAACCCAAAATCCCGAAAACCAAATTTTCCATTTAAATAATTTTTCGGGATTTTGGGTTTTTCGGGATTCTGGGTTTTCGGGATTTTGGGTTTTCGGGATTTCGGTTTTCGGGATTCTGACTCCAACCCTCGAGTACCATGTTGTTTAAAGGTTAGTACGGTTTATTATTTCTTATTTCGTTAGGTATTTACAATTTTGGTTTTTCCAAGATTTGGAAAATTTGAAAACCAATTTAATCAATTTTAAACTTTTATTATAACAGTTTTATATATATATTGTTTTCTTTTTTAAAACAATAAAATTAGAAAAAAAATAATGGAGTCATATGAATAAAAAAACAATGCCCGCAATAAAATTTGAGGATGCATCTTTCTGAGGTCAAACAAAATGTTATAAGGATTGAAGTTTTTAAAAATATTTATATGGCCATTAAAATTGAAATCAATGAAGGTTAAAACTGATTGTACAGACTTTTATAGAATGTTAATTAATTTATTTTTTGATTCAAGATTAGAAAAGAAGAAAAAACAATAGATAAAATTATCATTGATAAAGAACAACAAAATGTGTTACAAATTCAAATTTTTTTTCGTATTAATTTAAATAACGCCCAGCGAAGCGGGCGGGCTAACAGCTAGTATATATATATATATATTTATTTGAACAACTTTTCAGTATGAAATCTAGTTTATTTCTCTTCAATATAATTTATAATAAAATATTGCCTTGGAAATCATTACTTAGATTATATTTTTTATAATGTTGTTAAGTATAGTAAAGTGATAGACACTACGTCTGAAACGTTGAAAAATAGTACAAAACACATACGATTTGTTTCAATTTTCATCGTTTTTCGACTAATTTTGTCGATGCGACTGTTACAGAACGCAGGCACTGATTACAATAGTTCTAGGTAGAACTATAATAGTCGGAAGGCGACATAAGTGGTCGTACGAAACGAAACGAATACAAAAAATTCATATGACGTGTACAAAATTAAAGTTTGCTTCGTTTCGTTCAGTTTTCGTTAACTTTTGCTTTTGGAACTGCACCGACCGCTCCATGCGTAAGAGAACTGAGAGATGTATCAAAGATCTTCAGATATTCGTACGTTTCACACTCCTAAGCCCATTTTCTTAGTGCCCTTTCACACGAGGAAACAAGTTGCCGGAGATTTTTGTTGACGTTTTCTTTTAATTTCCTTAAAAATCTCTTGTACCTTTCACACGAAGAAACAAAATCGTAGAAACTTTCTGTAGTTTCTTTTCAGAGTAGCTTGGTTGAACACACACTACTGTTTGTGTTAACCGTTAACCGGGGAGATTCCATTTTCCCCTCTTACTTCTTGCCCTTCTCATCTATAAACTGAAAGTTGCTGGAAACTCAGTTTCCTCGTGTGAAAGGGGACTTACACTTTCATTTTTGACAAATCCGATAAAAAACTGTATATGTATCCTTTTTAAAAGAAAAAACACTCCGAAAACAATAATCAAAACAGCGAATTGAAGGCTTTTGGGGTAGTAGGAGTGCAAAAGCAATATACTTCGATCGTCCAAGTGAAAACGACGCACGTTGCTTTGTTAAAAAAAAAAACACTATTGGACCACAAAAAAAGAAATGTGGGAAATGACACTCTAGACTTTAATACTCATGAGACAAAAGTCTAAATACCAATATTGAAGAGTCATTGTTATCATGAAAAAAGTTTAATCTAATTGATACATTATTTTTGCGTGACAAAAAATCTGTAGTCGGAGGGTGTTCATTTTTTTCTGAAACCTAGTTATAGAAGGTTCAGACTTTTCCGGTAATAGCAAGGTTATGCTTACAAATTAATTCTAAACACGAACAATATGCGAATTGTTAACCAAGCTATATCGCTACCCACTAAGAAAAAGGTGCTAAAAGGTTGACCTTTTTTTCTTCAGTAAGTCAAAACTTTAATAAAGATGATTATCATCTTTCTTTTGGAGACGTTTTTTTTTTGGGCTTCCATGAAAATATTAAAGAAAATTCAAACAAAGACCAATAAAAAACAAAAGCATTGCCTTAATAAAATCTAATTAAACCTCCCATTAATGGGGTATATTTAAGTTTCAATACGCAACCTCTTGTATCATAATAAGGTCCTTCAACAGGTACGTATTTACATTTACAAACTAATTTAAGAAAATTCCTTGCTCACCTCACTTCATTATGGTGTATAAACATTAATTGAAGGCAGTAATGAATATTAACCTACCTGCTTAAAAATGTAAAGATAGGCTCAATATAATTAATGGTAACGTATTTAGTGAAGTGGGAACTGAATATTGTCGATGGAAACATGATTGTTAAGGCAGAAACAAAATTTTATTATTAGAATTTCACATTGAGCAAACGAAAGTACGATTTAAAACCATGACACCACTTGTAATAATTAATCTATAGGACATAATTAAATTATTAATTAAGAAATTCAAGAGTAGAAATAAGTTACAAACGTATTCTGATAAATAAGGAATACCTATAGTTATTTCAACTCAAATAAGTCTTATATGATTCCTCAAGGGATTTAAATAATGTGGATTTCGGACAATTCAAGACTTTTTGTTCTTTTTGGTTTTGGTATTTTAAATAATAAAAAGAATTTTTTTGCCGCTGAAACCTAAACAAGATTTTTCATGACATGAATTAAATCACAAATAAACATCTGTCGTATTTATAAACGTTGTCTTACTTTGGACAGCCGTCCAAGTTATAGATAAACATTTGTATTTGATGTTTAAGAGCTATCTAACTTAGACAACGGAGTCGTTTGTCTTAACCTTGGCTAACTTAACATTTTATTAAATAGAATAAAGCATTTTTCTCAATATTTCGAACTATTTTGATCTATTTGGACACTGTCTATGTAGTAAAAAATATGAATATGTAAATTCAATTATTTATCCATTTTAAAAAATATTTCTCTCCTCTCTGATAGAAAAACGAGTTTAATCTTTAAATCAATATGTCCCACAAGGGATTGATGATCAAAAACTCGGTTTTAAACTTCCTATAATGCACTCTGATAATGTTGTGATGCTTTAAAGAAAGGAAGTTAAAGTCAAGTTAAGAACGAAAGAACTCTACAATTTATCGGAGTTATTTACAGATCATTATTAAAAACAAAATTATGGTTTTACAAACTTTCTTAATTCATAAAAAAAGAATTATAAATAAAATAACACGTTGAGTGCGTGAAGTTAGCCACCTTTTTTTGGAATTTGTTATTTTTGAAAGTTGTTCCAGGTTGTTCCCGATTTGTTCCGCATTGTTCCAAGTTTTTTTTGAAAAATATTCAAACATGGGGGTCTTAGAGCCAAAAGACCGTTTTTGACCTAGCCCCCCTTTTTTCGAAAATCAAATTTTTCAAAGTTGTTCCAGATTGTTCTAGTTGTTCTGAACATTGTTCCAAGTTTTTGGACCTCTATGTTCAAAATTTCAAAAGTTTTGGGCAAAATTCGAAAAAATTCTAAAATTCTAAATTTTTTTCGGGTTTCAAAAAGTGTTCTTTACATTGTTTTTAAAAACTTAAAATTGTAGGACGTGTATTTTTAAAGATAAAACCTTCCAAATTTTTTTTCAAAAATCCAAAAAAACCGCTCTCTAATATTTTATTTTTTTTAAATGCATTTACTTTTGAAACCTGATGATAAATGCATGTATTGAAAAAAAGTTCTGACCTAACATTCGTACTATCAGCGTAAAAAACTAACTTTAAAAAAATATCTCCGAGTTTTTTAATTTTTCAAAAACACCAAATCTAAAACCAAAAATCCAAAATCTAAAACTTGTTCCAAGTGTAGAATCCCTCAAATCCAATTGTTCCAAAGAATCATCAAAAAATATTGAAAACTGAAGATTTTAAGCCCAAAAAACACTATAAGTGAAAATATCTTATTATCCTTGCTCTGGCCCGCCTTTTTAGAAATCCAGAATTCAAAATTTGTTCCAGGTTGTTCTAGGGCTCTTCTAAATTGTTTCATACTAAAAATCAATTTTAAGAAACGAAAGTCTGGAACAATTTAGAAGAGCCCCATCTTTCAAAAATAACAAATTCCTAAAAAGGGGGGCTAACTTCACGCACTCTAACACGTTAGGTAGTAGCCTAGTAATTTGAAGTTTGACTTTTCAGAAAAATTACTTTATAAATTCGTGCGGATCAAAGATGTTAAAACAGCGACACGGATTCATTGGGTCAACGTATCCGTTAACGCAACATACGTGACGGATTCTATGGGTCGGCCCCTTAACCTAAGAACGAGCGCCTTACGTGAAATACATTGCGTGTAATATGTTACTGTCACACATCCGAACGTAGAAATATTGGGTACACATCTTTACCGAGAGTTTCAGCACTCAAACATTTTTTTATACAATACATAAGCTATTTTAGCATACGCTACAAGTGTAAAATCAGACCACGAGATTCACTCAGAACAGTTGAAAAATAATAGGAATATAGGCGCAGGGTCATAAGTCCACAGGTCATAAGTCCACAATGGTCGTATGACCCACTCAATATAATTAAGTGGGTCATAAGTCCACATGAAATTCTTGTGGATTTGTGACCCATCGATTGTGGTCGATCAGCTCATTCTCAAGCGTGTTTCAAAATTCCACGAGAAAACGAAACGTCAGTGTTACGACATCTTTCGTAGTTGTCCGCTCTTAAAAAATTTCAAATAATGAAATAATAAAAAATTAAGTATTTCATGTCGTCACTTCACATCATGTTTTGAAAATTGAAAAAAAAAATGCAACGTGACTACTAAATTGTTTTATTATGTATTATTTATTGTTTTAAATTTGTATTTATGAGAGGAAAACTATACGAAGAGATCTCAACACTACGACATCTCGTTTTGTCGTTTCATTATAAAACAGGCTTTAGTATAAATTATTTAAATGAGGCGCATTGTGATTTTGGTGGGTAGTCGAAGTTTGTAATTATTTGTTTTTATTTTTAAACAAAAAATTACTTTTTGTATGTAATTAAATACAATTATGAAATTTGGAATTTTGAGGGGAATTTTGTTTCACCAGAATATCTTATGCCGACAAAAGATACGATACGAAGTAATAGTAACTTCAGGAATATTTGTGCAAATTTTGTTAAATAAAATACAAATAAAGTTTGCAAAAGTAATATCTTCGATAAAAATAGAGTTGTCGATACAAATATTGAAAAACCATAGGCGTGTTCTTAAAAGTCAAATGTGTTTGCAAGAAAATCGACTGACGTTGATCAAAAAGATTTTATGAAAGTAGGACGATTTCATATTCGATAGCAATATCTCAAAAAAATGACGATCATTTGACGATCAAATTGACGTTGATTTGACATTTTCAAAAATGCGCTGAGTTATTTTACATATTAATGGTCATTTATTTATTGAAGATTTTAAGAGTAGTAAAAACGAGAAAACTGAATAAATAAGTTTTATTAAGATTTTGATGTTGACCCTGGTTATTTATACTAAATCTACCTCAGCCTCGATTAAAAAAGCATCACAGTAGGTCCTAATTTACTTTAGATAATTTTGTTTGGTTTAAAAATGCAAGTTTTTAAGAGTTTGTGTACAGTTTTTTTTTTAATCATAACCATTGCAAGTTTAGATATTTTTATTAATAACAAACCTTATTTTGTCTTTTAACAGGAAAAAAATCATAATTCTTCAGAAGTCTAATAATTTTATTCAATAAATTATTTTGATTATTTTAACATTTATATACTCGAAAAGTATTTTAACATCAAATAATTATTTTTTTTATTTCAATTAATATGAATTGGTATTTACACATTGGAGAATATTTTATTTTTTTTTTTTCATTTATACTATGAGACATTATTTTGAATATAGACGTACATAACTATTTTTTGGTTTATCACTACTTCTTGGGGACATTTTTTGGCTAATTTTTTAAACTTTTTTCTAAGAAATTTGAACATACTTTTTAGTATATTTATTAATAAGTTTAAAAGAAAATAATAATTTAGTTGTAGGTTTATAATAAGTTACTAAATGATAAAATCGTATAATTTTGTCGATGGATTTTAAAGATGTTAATTTAATTAAATTATAATGGGCATACAAGTGTAGCAATTTCCAAATCATTCTCATCGGCCTTTCTTAGTGCAATTACTGCTAGATTTTGATATTTTCCACTTGATAGAAGACGAACTGTGGTAATTCCACAAAAAATAGCTTGTTCTGGACCACGTTCATCTGAGTAGCCACAAACTTCACTTGATTTTTCTAATTCATTTGAATCCAATCCGGATGTTCCTCCAATTTGAAGTCTATCAGGCATGTTACACTGATGATGGTACAAAAAAAATGTAATATTAAATTTTATTAAATATTTAACCAAAATAATATGTCTTTATTTTTACCTCATAGTTGACTTTTTCTTTCAAAGCACTTTTGCCACCAATTTTCAAATTTCCTAACGCAACTACAGCTGGAAAAAGAGCTGAAAGTGTACAATTTCTTTGATGTCCAAAATTACTCAGCTGATAAATGGCAACAGTATCATGAACGAGAATGTTGCAAGCTATAATACAAAGAAAATGGTTTAAAAATTTCAATTTTATATTAAACTTCCTTGATCTTACGTTGAGTAATTTTATGAAAACGGACATTAGCTATAAATGATCCACGTGTAGGAATTCTGTATTGCAATAGAGCTGCATTTTGGTTGGATCGGAAAAATTTCTTATTGCTAATTGGAGGCCTGTTCAAATATAAAAGACAAAAACTTTGTTAGATTATTTTCGTAGGTTCCAAAATAAGTTTCTTACCATTGATTATAATTATTACAAAATTCAACTATACGATCATCACGTGACTTATGGTGATCATGAATTCCAGGGAAGTATTCTCCATTAAGCTCCCAACCGTCTACAAACTATTGGGTGATTTTAGTTAGAGTACTTTATTGGAATATAAACAAAACTTACCGCCATGAGTCCACCTGTTTCACAGTTCACGTCATAGTATTTCATAGTAATTTCGATTATAGTGTCGGGCTCCCCAATCACATATAAACCACAAACTGCCATAGAATCGCCCACATCTAGTAAGTCTGCATCTTTGTGGGGAATCAAATTTGGTATCTTCTTAAAAACATAATCTCCTGGCTCGGATGCAACATGCATGCAATCTAAAACAAAAAGTTAAACGTTTGTAATATAAATACAAAATATTTTAAAACATTTATAATACAAAAAATGTATTCTTCCAACATGAATACGTTAAGGGCAAATCTGTTAAACGGCACGCGGTGGTTCAAGAATTGTTTGGCATGATTGAGAAATCAATCGACTCCATAAAGAATTTACCCCGGTGCCTTTCCTTGACACTTCACCTGCTGTTTATCGACTTCGAAAAGGCGTTCGATAGTATCAATATAAACGTATGCTAAGTCTCTCATAGGATCATAGATCTCCATCAAATGTCAATAAGGGTGAAGAGAAAAGTTGAAATCGTTGGGCTAAAGATCAATATGGCAAAAACTAATAGGATCATTTTAGGAACTTTCTGATATATCCAAGTAGATATTTCGGGACAACCAGTAGAGATGGTCGAAAATTTCCAATATTTTGGGATTTTTGTCTCTATACTGGTGGCAGAACTGAACTAGATATAAACAGAAGAATCAGAAGAGCTGCGTTCGGAATACTGTCCAAAATATGGAAAAACAACTCTTTTATGCTAAAGATCAAGCTTCGACTATTTTGTTCAATTTTGAATCCATACTGCTGACTTTCCAAGTACTGCTCCCATGCAGCACTTGGAAAGTCACATACGTTGTCACAAGAAAGCTGCAAACGTTCTTTAGTAGAACGCATCATCTTACGGATTTTCTGGCCCAACCGTATCTCCAATGATAAACTTCATTTGAGAACAGGTCAGGAACCCATAGACTCTATTATACACACATCAGGCAGACAAGTGGACCGACCTAGAGTAAAAGTACTTCGCGAAGAACGGTCGAAGACGAATCAGCACAACATGGGAAAAAGTTAGAGAGAGCTGAGATACATCTCAAGAAATCGTACACGATGGCGCGTGGGAGTAGTGGAGACCCTATGCCCCGCAAGGGCACTTCAATAATGTTGAAAAAAAAAACATAGATCTTGTTCAAACTTCTTTTTTTTTAATGAATAATAGTATTTAATTCTTAAAAATAATTGTGGACTTTTGGCCTGTGGATTTATGAAACTGCGCAGCAGAAGTTCTCCGGGGGAGGTCTTATCTCCCCAGCTTGAGTTTCTATTCGTCAACCAAATCTTAGTTAGAATAAGTCCAAACAGTTTCAAAGTCTTGGCCTATGTTGATGACACCATGATAAATTGAATTTTGAAGACAAAGATTAATACATTCAGATTAAGATTAATAATGGCAGATTCATGAAGGTGAATATTTAAATTCTTAAAGTCATTTATACCAGCGCTGAGATGAAACGGAGAATAACTCTTGCCAATTGCTGTTTCTTCGGGCTAAGAAGGTAATTTAGTAGCAAAGCCCTACATATGTAAAGTGTCCTTGCATAACACGCTATTCAAACCGGCCCTGATATACTATATGGTGCAGAAGCACCAACAACTTTAGGTTGTTTTGAAAAGAATATTCTCCAGGTGATTTTTGGTCCCTTCTGCATTTGAACCGTTAGCGGTTCAAATTCAGCAGAAAATTGTAGTCCCCTCTATTCCTGAAAATAACACGCACACAATTATAAGTCAATAGGCCCTGGTTCATTATATCTTTATTAAAAAAGATACCTATGTATAAGAATTTATTTTCCGTTGAATTAAGGTTCGCCCACACCAACTCGAATTTTCCGTGGCGACGACGAAAACAACAATAACAACACATGGTTGTCAATGAAAACAATACAATACGTTGTAATTATTGTTTTCGTCGTCGCCACCGAAAATTCGCGTTGGTGTGGGGGAACCTTTAAGGTCGGAGTCTTGCGAAGTTTTTTCTTCAATTTAATTTAAAGTCAAAGTGCCAAAAAAAAATTTCAAAAAACATTAAACTAAATAAATTAAAAAAATGCGTGCTTTTTAAATTTAAATAACTATAGCTGGATCACCCCGGCTTCACACGGGTTGACAAAACCCATTAGATTCGTTAGAAATTTACAAAATAAAATAAATAAATAAACAAATGTCAATCACCCATATGACTCAGCATTGCGATTAATTTGATACGCAAGTGCCTTAAAATAAATGTGAAAAGTCCCCGATTCCCCGGTTATCAAATATTACGGATGAGTTATACATGAGGCGAATATATTTCTTATATCATGTTACCTGTCCCATCCGCTTTGCAGAGCTTCGGAAGCTCGCATCATCTATTTGAACAGTTCTTGTCCAAAAAAATGCGATTTAGATAAATGATGAAAATATAAAGCCAAAACAGTAAAAAAGAGTATTTTGTGTAATTTTTTTACGTTGGTGTGGGGGAACCTTTAATATAAATACTATAAAAAAATTGCCTACCAATTATTGTTCTTAAAAATGTTTTCAAAATTATATGTACATAATTATATGTATTAAAAAAACCCCTCCAACGATTTAAAATTTTTGCTTCTCATAAATTAATATTTATTTTAGAAATCAGAGTGTGTACATCATGTTTGTGTATGTTTAATCAATTTATTTCTAATTTTATTGACTTTTTTAACAATTTTTCAGTCTAAATTGTAAATTCCATGCATATGTGCAACATGATGCTTTATTGTTCATATTTACATATGCCTTATAGACCCACCCGAAAACTGATTTTTGCAAACACTTTTTCCCTAAATGGGCCGATATTTGCTCCAGGAATATATTACATCACAGGACATAATCAGGTGTAGTCTAAAACCTAACGAGTTCATATTGTGTGTAAAACAAATATTTTATTTTATATATCTTTTAATGGTACACTGTGGCGCATGCGTACTTTTTTTAAACATTTTGCTTACTGTTTTTAATTTTAAAACTAATGTATTGGTACCATTGACTGCTCTTTACGTTTCGCTACGTACAGACTGCTCTTTAACAAATTACAATTCATAAGTAGTCGAATGAAAGGAGAATAAGTAAGAGTTTAACCTCATTTTTGTAACACTTTATTGCCTATATCATATGGGGATTGGGGACCCCATATATGCTATTTTAACCCAACTATGAGGCCAACTTTCCAGAGCTATAATTTCGGACTGCAATTTCACATCATCTTTTTTTACGACAAAATAATGTAATAGATTGCCTACTAAGGGCTTGTTTCACAATGTCTGACACATATATATCGAAACAGGGGCATATGTCAACAAAACAAATAAAATTGCTTTTGCATTTATAGCCTATTCAAGCCGTCAAAAGACAATTTGTTAGTGCCTGTTTACACAAGCCTTTTACTGAAAGGCGCAACCAGTGAGACAGGAAAATTTAGAAAAGAGAAGTGTAGATTCCCTCCCAAAAGTCTTTCTCGTTTCCACGCACATAAAATCTATCTGTTTCACTGGATGCGCCTTTCAGTAAAAGGCCTATGTAAACAGGCACTTAGTTTTTTTCTTGTTTCAATATTTTATGTGTCGAGTAACTAACCAGAACTTACTCAGAGATTGTGAAACAGACCCTAAATGTTCAAATATAATATTGCAAATTGGGCTTTTCCACCAGCCGTCAGTTTCAAATAAGCAAAAAAAAATAGGAAACAGCTGGTCTGAAGTTGGTGAAAGGTAAACAAACGACAAATATTTTTATAATATAGTGCTTGTTTGTTTTCCAATAAAAAAGTATAAAACGATGGTTATAACGCCAATTTAACAAAAAAACAACTTTAATAACTTATCAAGCTTATTTATATAAACAAAAATCACAGAAAATATTAAAAATCCACATTGCACTGAAAAAGCATTTGTTTACATTTCTCCAAGTATGATATCACATGTTTTGTTTTTGTTGTTTTGAACTGTCAAAATTAGAAAGAGAAAAGACAAAGATAGTTTTTGGAAAAGCCCAATCGACAGAAAGTTTCAGCTCCTAAATTTAATTTATTTTCACCGTACTTTACAATTGTACCTACCTGCTTATCAGGCTTCTACCTAACTTCCTCCTCTTGTGTCAACCTTAAATGAAGCAAAAATCAATAGTTTCAAAAATATTGATCTATTCGCATTTTTCAATATTACGAACTTCGCATGGCGTTCCGAAAATCTAAACATCTTCTTCCTTCTTTTGGGTATGAAAAATTAGCCATCCATAAAGTCTACTTTTCCTGTAGTAGTTAGAAGTTAATTATTTAATTATCCTTTTGAATGGTAAAATTTGCTTTTTATTTTAAATCTATGCATTATTTTATATCCTATAAAAAAATATAAACAGTTCGAAGTATGATTTATTGTAGCTAAAAATATGTTAAGTCGACCAAATAAAATAAAACATAATATCCAATGTACAAATGAATTGGTGAAAAAAACTCAAGTGACCTTTAGCCTTATTTTGTTTACTCTCATATAAAAAGATCAATACTTTTCTGGATATTTTTGTTACGATGACATTATATTATTCCATATGGGTACGTACATAAAATGCAAATTTACGAAAGATATCAAATTATACAGTTTCTATAAAAAAAAAACATATTTAAACCAATAACAACATTTTTCTTCTTTATAATTCTTCAAATAAGCTATAAGAAGAAAAAAATCTTTTTCCTGCAGATGACGCTATTTAAATAGGTCTATGCAAATATATAAACTGACAGTAAGTGGGTATTTTTTTATGTTATCTTGTTTGCTTTAAACTTGACTTGCCAGAAGAAAACAAAAAAAAATACTCTTTGTTGGTGGAGGAAAGTTTGTTATCCATTATATGGTTGAACAAACAATTTCATTTAGAGCTTATTTTTCTCGTATACCTATACTAAATAATATCAATATGGCTAGGCCATTGGCCCCTTAGTCTCAACTCAAACCATACAAAAAGAAGCTAATTGACATTTAATTGAATCCTCAAAACAATACAAAAAATATTGCATATTATTCACCATCGCATAAATCAAACAAAAGCCAAGGCTGTCTGTCGGGGTTATAATTAAGCATTAAGTACCTAAATATAATAGTAGCCAAATGGCATCTATTGTGACAAAAACACTTTTGTCCTTCAGTCTTAAGTACCACAAAGTATTAATCAAAGATTAACTACGTGATCCAAATAGTTATTATAAACGCAAAATATCCACTTAGTCCTTGATGATTAATTTTTGTCTTGCTGTGATAATAATCCGCAATCACATATATACACACACTCACAAGAAAAGACTAATAAAATCCTTTTTTATCACTTCGGCAACTAAGCTCGTATATAATTAAAAACAAAAAAAAAATACAAATGACGGCTTCGAAAGTGTTTAGAGTCCATGTCCACCGCAGAAGAATTCAGGGTGGCTGATGATGATGATGATGATGATGGGAATTCTGATACTCTTAACGTAGTTCAAAACTTTTGTAAAATGTCATTTGGGGTCAATTCTTGAAAATATTATTTTGGAGGGTAGAATTTTGTTCACGTAGACTAACTTTCGATATGCGATTTTTAAATACAAAAGATACTTTATGAATGAGTTCATTTTTGAAGTTCTTCAGCGCAGTTTGTTTGGCTACGAAAACTTTCCCGATTGATAGGCCACCCCGAACAAAAGAAAAAGTTTCAATTGAAAATATCTGCAGTGATGTTTCAATATTTTTTTTCATGGTATGTGCATTTGTTCCTTTTTCAAAGCCACATTATGATTTCTAAAAAAAAAATAAAAATTAAGTGTTTGAACGAAACAAATGTATCCCCAAATTAAAAATGAAAAGAGTGATTTTTTTGGAAACACCGCAGTTAAGGACAAAACTTTAAAGCTGGGTATTTTTTGTCTTCACATGCTTCTTTGACCAATAGGAGTTGAAGGAAAAATCGAAAACTTGGAATGATGAGACTCAAATCACCTAATTTATCTATTTTAAAGACAAGTTCATGAGTTCTTCACAACGACTCTATAAATACATAGATAGTCTATATGTGACTTGGTGCTGCTACAATAACTTTTGAATGGTTAGTTAATTTGGCAAACATTTTTAATAATTTTATTTTAACTAAAGATCTTATTTGTTGCCATTCAATAAAATTTCAAAATGAAATTTTTATAACATAATAAAATGTATGTCCTCGAACTCTTAATGAGGTACTTTCTGAACTGGACTGTTATCAATTTATTTTGAAATTGAAGAACTGATGACAGAAGTGGTTTTTATTTTTAGATCTAATCTTTACACAAAACAATGTTACCTATGTGTAGTTGAAAATAAAATATATAGGAAAATAAAATGTACACCTGGATGGAATGTAACTTAAGTAGGAATGTATTCTATATTGGTTTGATAGTAAATTAATATTATCTACCTTAGGAATTGAAGATTTTGAAACCTGATATGAATTTTTTTCTCGTTGAAAGAAGAATGAGGTCGTCGATTTTTTTGAGCAAACGTATAAGGTAAATAAATATTCACTCTTATGCAAACCTTAGAAAAGCATTTGACAAGAGGTGGAAATGCTGATCCCAAAAAGTGAAGCAAAATTTTAAATTAAATAGGTTTCAAGAATTATAGCCTTGCTAAACATTTATGTACTTAAATTTGAAAAAAAAAATATTTCATAATCTGCTTAGGGGGTTAAAAATTTTTCAGCCCAGACATAAACTTCCTTATTAGTAATAAAGAAGAATCACCGCTTATTTCGAACGTATATTCTGTTTCTTGGCTTCCATACTCAGGGCCGCTTCAGCCAAACCTGCGCCCTGTGCAAGATTTGTAGAAAGCGCCCCATTTTTATATTTGCACACATACATACATACATACACAATGGCAAATGGAAGAACATATTTGTTTGCGCAAGATCTTACATTTTTTGCTCCTGGTAATGCGCCCCCAGAATTTTGCGCTCTGTTCATTTGCACATCTTGAACAAATGGTTGGTCCTGTCTATACTGCTTTAGAATATTCGCTTTTATAATCTTCCATTTTGATATTTTTAGCTAGCATATAAGCTCACTAGTCTCTGAACTCAGAACTCAATGTTTTTATTTTTATATGACTGCATATAATTTCTGGATCCAAGTCTATACAACAATTCCAGTCTAAAGCATAGTACGCTGCTGATGCGAAACGAAATTTTTCTGTGGTCTCCAAACCAGACAACGAAACGCTTGCGAAAACACAACGGAAATATCCTTGGAGAGTTTCACCAATTTCCAAACCAAAACAAAATATAAACGCAAAATATCATAGAAAACCATGATGTAAAAATAATAAATAAAAAAAAAACACGAATAAAACTCAAATGTCATTTTTCCGCACACAATAAATAGTCTGTAGGATAATTAATTCAGTGCGAAAAAGGACCGGAGACTTCTCCAAATAATCTGTTACAATTATAAATTTCGCTCTTCGAACAGCAGAACGAAATTTTTTGTTTATGATTTCGTTGTGTCATTTTTGTATGGGATTTTTCGTTTCAAATCAGCAGCGTACTTGGCTTAACTAATCAAATAAAATTTTATAAAGCCTTTTCACATCAAACCCAAAAACTCCAAAACTGGATTTTCTGCAAAAAATTGTCTAAAACTCGTGAAACTTTCACATCGAACATTTGCCCATTTTTATTAGACATTTCAATAGGAAAATTTCCTGATTCTGTCAACGTCAAAGGTGACAGCTGCCATCATTTTGTTGCAACTGACAGATACAAAACTGCAAAATGAAAATAAAAACCAGTCTGTTATCTTTAAAGCAGTTTGTGATAAACTTCAATATTTAAAAAGTTAACTTAAATGTTACAGAAATCTTGCTTTAGCTTTCGATCGGTCGTGGTGATTTGTAATGCATGTAAAATCTTACTAAACAACAGATAGCTTTACAAAAAAAACACGCCTATTGTTGGCCAGTTTACCCAATTCATGACTCATGAGTACTTTGCTAGTCAAAATAATCGTTTGCATTTACCTATGAGTACTTCACCACCTCCAAAGCGATGAAGGTAGTAGATTTTTGTGATGACTCCATTCAGTGAAAAAAAAATTATTTATACACAAAGAATATTGTTTATTTTTAAACTACATTTTTATATGCTTTCTCGTAAAAGATTAATTTACCATCTTTATATAATAAAAAATCCTACTCTAAGGCTAAATTATGTATGCTGAATCAATGAAAACCATTGCATTGGAGTCAATTATAGAAGAAAAACGCTTAATACCTGAGTATTAGTTTGGATTAAGAAGCAAGCATTTGACAATTGACAGGATAACTGACGTCATTGAGAAAATTGTATGGCGGTATTTTTACATACATATGTCGCAATCGAAAGCTTTTGAAAAAAGTTGATAAATAAGCCTCAATTTCAAATTAGATATTTCTGTTTGAAAGATTTTACACGATGCTTTTTCGTGTCAGCCATAGAAATCAGTTATTCGAATTTCAAAGAAATGGTGGCTGATGGGGTACCACAAGGAAGTGTTCTAGGTACATTGTCCAATGTGATAGAACTCAATTATTAGCCACATTTGCTGTCAAAATCGCCACACTATAGCAATGAGCTAATCGATCAACAAATCTTCAATTAACTTACAAAATGCTCTGGATAATTTCAAAATCATGGCGGATAGCCTCGAAACTAAAATCAGTCCACGTGAACCATAAGATTACGAAAATTAAAAGATTACATGTATTTGTATCTCGAGTTCCATTTGAAAATAAGCTAAAATATCTCGAAGTGACTCTGGATGCAAACAAAAATGGAAGCCGTATAAGAAACTCAAAGAAAAGGTCCGGGTTACTCGGGAAACAATCTAAGCTTATTATAGAAAACAAGCTGATTCTATACAAGCAGATACTTAAACCTGTAGCAATACTAAATAATATCTTAAATAACGTTTGAAAATAAATTTCGAAGATAATTTGTAAATGCGTCGTGGTATATTAGAAATTAAGATCTTCACACTTCACAGGGATCTTGGGATAGATAATTTGTAAATGCGTCGTGGTGTATTAGAAATTAAGATCTTCACACCTCACAGGGATCTTGGGATCCCCAAGGTATGAAATGAAATGAAAATATTTGCGCGAAGAAAACGGTTTTTAGAAAATGTTGATCAATCAAACGAGATTCTTGACGAGACAAATTTGGCATGCCTCTTGCGAAAACCTTAACTTTTTCTTCTAATGCAGTCAATAACGCAACACATTATTTTTACTTCGTTAAAAATAAATTTGCTAGATAAGATGCAACTTATTTGAAACAGAGAGGAAAAGGTGGTCTTAGTGAAGTTTGAATCTCGCACTGCTAAGGGCCTGCGTTTTTAATCTTCATAAAGCCTTTTGAAGGTTTCGAAACCTAAACATAGCCAAAAAAGACGAAAACAAATTCTCATTTTTCTAATTTAATTTCGAGTTTGAATATTGGTTTTTATCCCAAAGGTTTCCAGCTGAATATAATTTTTTTGTTGGCATACAAAGCATTTTTTAGCTTTTTAATTCGTTCCGTGGTTTCTTATTAAAATTTAATTAAAAATTAAGATTAGGATTTTTACTAATAAAATATAGCTTAATCTAAATTACTGGTGCCCTGCACTTTTATTATTATTTATTTTGTTGTATTTAGATTTTTATTTCCATTGATTATAATATTTACTTTTGTCATACTCAAGTTCATCTACTAACCTCAAAAATCCAACTGAGAGGCCGTGCTTTTAGAAGTTACAGTTTGAATTTTTATTTGTACTTATCTTTCGTCTTTGATGAATGGCACCCAACCTAAATCAGATTTAGGCATAATCTAACATGTCTACAAAGTTCTTTCGTCTCTGTCCACTATATGTGAGGAAATTTCAGGTCATTTGGAATAAGATAAGCCGATTGGTGACGGTGGCGCCCAAATTCTATTAAATTCTGTGCAGAACAAAAAATTCAAGGCAAACGCTTGGTTCAATAATTTTTAATCTAGTATTTTTGACAAAGTGATTAAGTTTACCTAGTATACTACCAACTAATGGTCATTTTATACGCAGTGATTATGTGAGAAGCACTTTTAAATGACAAAAGATACTCTTGGAGGATTTGTAAATTTCGATCTCCAGATGTGAAAGTCCTACCCACTAAAGATTACCCCACGGGCTACGAGACTATAATATATTCATATAATTATGAAGGTATTCAAGTACTATAGTATAAGGATTCGAAAAAAAGAGACTATACAAAACTTATTTATTTTCATATTTTATTGAATGAAATAAATTAGTTCATTTACCATTTTATTGTGAGCAATAAGAGCAAACACGTGCTATTCATTTGGCATTCTATTATATTTTTATTACTTACAAAACTACAAATGCCACCCGCTGAATGATAATTGTGTTTAGTTAGAAATTCTTGAGTATTTCAAAAAAAAAAAACATTAATGAAAGGAAATATTCCCTTAAATGCTTGCACTTACGAATCATAAAGACATTTAAACGGCTTTTCAAAGTATGTTTTCTTAAGTTTCTCCTCCATTTATTTCTTTAGTACAAAAACACATTCTATACATATTATAATGCATTTATGAACAAGAAAATAGTTTCAACATTCTTTATCATTGTTTGCTTGTTCGCTGTAGGTACTTCTTCGAAAAGTGGCGAAGTTATGACTCCATAGCAACCGCATCATCATATACATGCAGCATGGATGCATAAGTTTCAAAACTTTAATCCAATTTAAAATCATGTCACGCACATTGTTTCTATAAAATTACTGTCATCTGCCCCGGTAGGATGTTTTGTTGAATGCATATTTATATGCAATGCATACATTCATTTATACTACTATACCTATTCAAAATTTAAATTCCGATCTTTAGGTGTATGTACATATGTCTTCCTGTAGGGTAAATTTATCTCTGCCAGCTTAACTTCGATATGGTTGGAATAAAATTATTATTTATTGTATTATTATTTTGCAGTCTTACCTGAAATCGTATGGACTTTATATCCTTCTGGAAAAACATCAAATGGACTTTTCATTGGTGGCCATGCCTGTAAAGAGATATAATTGTTTTGTATACATACATACACATATCTGTTTATTTTATTTTTAAAATAGATTTATTTATATATTATATTTCCTCGTATTTCACATATTGAATTCGAGTTAATTCTGTAGAGAGTTTAAATTTAAAAATCGAATTTGAATTTTAATTAAGTATACTAAATGCACAATTTGTTGGGCTTATGAAGGAATATACAACATACAACAGAAAATTTTATTTAAGATACGTAAGCTTCTGTAATCTATTTGATTTTGGCCAACATGAACAATTTAATAATTTTTCGTGCATGGACTTAAAAAAATACATTTTTTAAGCGAAAGCTATCATTGAAACCAATCATTGGAAATTTAAATTTTAAGTTTTGCAGCACTTTTAAAGTTAAATAAGTGATTATTTTGATGCCAATATAAAGCTGATGACTTAATTATTAATTTGTTTTGACATTGATCCAATCCTTCGCACAATTTTTTTTTAAATTTCAATGATCATTGGTAAGGTAGTTCAATCATGGAAATAATAAATATCATTTTATGTGCAAAGTTGGGCCCAAAAGGAAATTTCGTTTTGATAAGAAATTATAATTGAGTCGTAAGTTTTAATTGAGGATTTCTAAGGCCCGTTTGCTGATACTACACATAACGATTTAAGTTGAACTTAAATTCTTAAGGGGTACTTTTTCCATGTCATAAAGTGATACTTAAGATATTAAGTTCAACTTAAATCGTTATGTGTAGTATCAGCAAACCTCCCTAAAGGTCTTATAAGAAACGGAAAAATGTCACAGTTTTTCTTTCACTTAAGCGAGTTTTTAAAAGATCCCCGCTAAAGTGAAACAAAATTTCTCTTAAGAGGAGTCCGGATAAACAAACGAAAATAAACGGTTGTACAAGTATAAGTTATCTGTCAAAAATTTTTAATCCCAAAATTGGATGTACGCATAAATTTTTGTGTACACTGAGAAAAACTCAATCTTGTGAAATTGGGCCCTTGGTTTCGTAAAAGAGGACAGTCTAAGCTTGAATTTGATATCCCACTATAAATAAAATGCATTCTTTAACCGAAGCAACCTGAAAAAGCTTGAAGTGACTTTTTTGGTATTTATATGTACATACTTATTATTATCTTTTTAATAGATCGCTATAGGATGTTGAAATTTTCACAGATACTAAGTGTAAAGGTAAATGATCTAAAAGTGAATTAATGAATTTAATTTCTAAAGTACCTACATATATCGTTGTGCGGTGCTAAAGGCAATATAAAAACGCTTACAATATCAGCTCTTAATCTCATAAGTATACATAAATTGATTACCTACCAACTTTTATTTTTGCTTGCGATATATATGTACATACATATGTATTATGTAGGTATCATATATAGGTACTATTTGGCAAGTTTTAAATTCATAAGAAATCAAACACGAAATTTTGATCAAATTTGACATTACGAATATAGGGTAGACCAAAAAATCGGTACCAACAATTCGGTACGTCTGTCCAATATTCTGTCTTAGCTACAGCCTAAACAGCTGGATTGATCTTCATAAAATTGGGTAAATAGTGTTTTTTGAACATTTCCGGACACGTTTTTATCATTTTTTTTTAAACCAACAAAACGGTACCTCCCGTACAAAATGTTTTTGTATTTTTGGAAAAAAAAAATAGTTTAATTTTAATAGGTTTAAGGTAGAGCCGCACTAGGTGGAACTGCACTTCAGCGACACCACGCGCACTTTCGCACGAAACTGAACGAAACTTTATGTCATGACAAAGTTGGTCAGAATATCAACTTTGTCGCATAGTGCCGCGCCTTGAAGGAAATTGTCGCTTAGTGTGATGCTCATACAATTTCCTACAAATAAGTAGTGTCGTGTAGTTCAGTTCCGCCGAGTGTGGTCTTACCTTAAAGAACAATTTTTTTAACAGTTGAATTGATTTCGATAAATTTTATATGGACAATTTTTTGAAAAGTTTAATATGTAGGTGACTGTGGAACAAAAATGAATTTTTTAAAAAAGTTTTTTTTGAAAACTCTAATTTTCTATTCTATTCTATTTTTACTAAATTTTTAAAAAAACAGATTTTAAACAAAAATTATTCTTATAGCTGAGATTAACGGTACCTTTCATAATACAATAATTTAAAAACCATTAATTAAAGTCTTATTTTCTCGAAAACGTCTCTTACGATTTTTGATTTTCTGTGTGCTAATATATGTAAGTACGGTCTAGCTAGCATTAAACACAAATAAATTTTTAATGAGCCACTATTGAAAGTAGTTACCGCTCCTATAACCGTTTTTTTTATTCATTGTGTGTTAAACCGTTTTAAAATAAATTTTGTCTACTATAGATCTTCTTATAAGTTCAAAATAAAATATTTAAAAAAAATACATTGTGAAAAAAAAAATCTAAATTATTTTTATTTTGAATTCTATATTTCAAAAATGGTTTTTTTTCTAAATTAATTACTTTTATATAGAAAAATTTTGAAAAATTGTATAAGTAGATAATTTATTGTTGTCTTTATCCTTTTTTTCACTCTAAATTACTGTTTTGTCTTTAATTATTGAAATTCGTTATTATAATAACTTATAACTTATATTGGAATACGACTACAGCTTTTTATTTAATCGTTCCTTGCATTCGTTACTTAAATACCCTAAGATAAAATCATTCACCCAAAATTTTCAGTTTTAATTAAAATCAGACGCTAAAATTCCCATAAAATGTACTTTCCTTTATTTAAAGAAAAATATTGCTTTGTCTAGTTTTTTTTTGCAAGCCCTGCACTTATTCCTAAATTACATATTATAATTCTGCCTTGGAAAAAAAATTCTTTTAAAATGCTAATTGCTTCGAAATCAATCAACTATGACGTTATTCCAATAACAAACTTGAAATTCTAGACTCTGCAGCTACTTAAACATTATCAGGTCAAAAACAAGGACCTGACTTTAATATTATGCATCGTTCAAAGTAAATGTTTTTTCTAGATTAGCATTTAAATCACAATCTGTGATGCGGACTATAACTTTTCTTTTTTTTAATATAAATTTTCATTTTTAACGCAATAACGATGAATATACTTCGATGTTTGACATGATAATGAAGATTTATAAATTTATTTCATCTTTGGCTTTGAGAAAATTTTATTTTGTCCAGAAAAAAAAAAAATTCATGACTGGATCGCACAGACTTGCTAGCATTGAAAACGCGATGGAAAGTAAGGAAAATGACAAAAATACTGAAAAAAAACAACTTCTTCTTTTCGTTAAATTTTGGAATGCAATATGATTTTAACTTTGCACTTCGAAGTACCTGTACAAATTTGAAGGAAATTGGGGACAGACCAACCCATAAAGCGCACCAATCGTTGACTTTGTCTGGATGTAATGGCGTTTTGACAATGGCTTGTGGATTATCATCGCTCCTAATACGCGGCCATTCTGTTTATGGGCTTAGCTATACTGAACAAAAAAAAAATTCTCGTAATGTTTCTCGAACTGAACCATGTTTTTTTGAAATAAATTTGCAGACGTTGGTACGGCGACCCTATCATCTCACTCGGATCTCGATGGATCCATATGCGCTCCCCAAAATACTTCCTATTATGAAAAAAATCTTAACTTCCCTTCTTGAATCGGGTAAAAATACATAAGGAATGATAACACTGAAATGTTTATTACAGGATTTGGCCCACTGTGCAACTGACCGTATCACGAACAACCACTTTTTAAGACTTCTCTGTCATCGTAAAATTAAGTTTGATTGAAATCTTTAATTTTTTGTCAAACGAAGTCAATACTTGCCTTAAGCAAAAAAAAAAAAAAGAAAGAAGTTGATCTGAACCGAAGCCAGAGGGAATATCTGAAAATTTGGAGAACGTGATATTAAAACTTCAAAGGGTTTTTCTTTATTATGTTATGGATGTATATTAAATTATTATTGCTCGAAGGCGGATAATTCTAAATTAAATTTTACGCATTCATTAATTTTGAAAAATCAATTGAAAAATCTTAACTTTAGGGCTATACTTTGAAATAAATAGGTTAAAAATTTTTTAGTTGCTATGCCTTGAGATTTAAATACGTTTTCTATTTGAAGTTGAGTTTAATCATTCAACACATTGAACATGTGTATAAGGTGTTACATGTTCTTGTTGACTTAAAAAATATAACGGAATCGTCAATAACTTAAAAACATATTCCTATAAACTTTAAATATTATGGCTTTCTTTGCTCAAACAAATCATTAATATATAAAATCAACATTCAGTTTCAATCAAAACAAATATTTTTGTGTACCTAAAATTTTTTGTTAGCAGTGCACGACACGAGATATATAGTAATAAAAAAATTGATAGTAGCAGATATACATATATCTGGTTAAACTATAAACTGTCTGCATATATAAATATGGCAAATTTCCGAAATAAATACAGCCCGGTCGGAATAAACCTTGAAAAAATGCTATTGTACACTTTTTTTACAATTCGTTAGAGGGGGTTGTTAGGATTAGTTTTTCAGGGAAGTCAGTTTGGAGCTTAAGCTACCATCTTGGAAATTACTCAAAAAATTGACTTGAAATTCCATTTTATTTAAAAACAACGGTAACAGGTACAGTATCATGTTATATATTATTTTAAAGCCAGACATCCATTCTTTAATTTTGTTTTTAAATCAATTGAGTTAATACTTTTTGAAAAATTAGTTTTCACACTCAAAATTAAAAAAAAAATTGAAAAAAAATTTTTTCAAAATTTTTCATTATTTTTCTTTTTTGTATTTATGCTCCTATTTTTAGTAAAACCAGATGCTAAAATGTCTTTTTGTTTTTGAGGAATTTGAAAATTACAAAATGTAGTGGAAATAGGATTTTTAGAACAATTAAAGTTACAAATTACAATTACAATTACAATTACAATTACAATTACAATTACAATTACAATTACAATTACAATTACAATTACAATTACAATTACAATTACAATTACAATTACAATTACAATTACAATTACAATTACAATTACAATTACAATTACAATTACAATTACAGTTACAATTACAATTACAATTACAATTACAATTACAATTACAATTACAATTACAATTACAATTACAATTACAATTACAATTACAATTACAATTACAATTACAATTACAATTACAATTACAATTACAATTACAATTACAATTACAGTTACAATTACAATTACAATTACAATTACAATTACAATTACAATTACAATTACAATTACAATTACAATTACAATTACAATTACAATTACAATTACAATTACAATTACAATTACAATTACAATTACAATTACAATTACAATTACAATTACAATTACAATTACAATTACAATTACAATTACAATTACAATTACAATTACAATTACAATTACAATTACAATTACAATTACAATTACAATTACAATTACAATTACAATTACAATTACAATTACAATTACAATTACAATTACAATTACAATTACAATTACAATTACAATTACAATTACAATTACAACTACAATTACAGTTACAGTGTTTTGAAAATGCTCTCAGAAACTCTTAATACTCTGAATAATCCATTTAAGAGTTCTTTTGTTATTATCCCCCATGAGTTATTCTCGAGTGACTGTCCATTTGAGAGTTAGTTTTTTGAGATTTTGCTATCGCGATTTCACATTTTTATTTTTGGGAGTTTTTTCAGAGAGTACTTTCATAGCCGTGATATATTTTTAATGCTAATTGGATTGGAAGTATAGTGAAAGTGACATGTGTACGTGTAGTGTATTCTTACAAGATGATGGATTCTTCGCTGTCAATTTGGTGCGGTGTGTACCCTTGGTGTTATAATTTTAGCTATGTTTTCTTAAACCAAGTTAAAGTTAAATTTTGCTAACATTACATTTTAAGTTCCAAATTGTATTGACTAGTTGTTTTGCACCCAATTAAAAAAAATAGGGTAAATATTTGAAACTCGTAAACCAGGATCATTCAAATCCATTTACTTTAACTGGGTTCCAAGGTTCAAAGGCGACTATTTCTCTATTGATTGATTTCTTTCCTCTGGAAGACCACAGTTTCGCCATGTAAACTCTTGACAGCTACAGCGGGTGGCAATGGCACAGTGGATGTAGTGCTTGACTGCTAACTTAGAAGTGTGGGTTCGAGCCCCACTCTAGGCAGCATTCTATTATTTATTCCCTCAGTTTCAACTGAACGCCACCCATGGAATTTAATGAGATAAAACAAACAACTACTTTTTCTAGTCCACTGTGCCAACAAAAATTCTTTCCTATCCTTCTATTTAGGGCTGATGATACCCGGGTACCCGAGTCCCCGGGTAATACCCGGGTACCCGAGTAATTCGGGTAATCCCCGGGTACCCGGGTACCCGGGTACCCGATTACCCGATGACCTGGGTACAGCAAAAAAAGAAAGCAGAAATAGGAACTGGGTGCGAACCATAGCCTTACAAATGGCGGAACTAATTAATTTTATGTCTCATCAAGATGTTGGAGACATTGAATTAGGGCTAATGATTCCACTCGGGTAATCATCTGCCCGGGTACCCGGGTAATTTTAACTACCCGGGTACCCGGTTACCCGGGTACTACCAATTATACCCGAATACCCGGGTACCCGGGTGATTTACTACCCGGGTACAAGCAACCCGGGTAGATGATTACCCGGGTGAAATCATCGGCCCTACTTCTATTTCTTCTTACTATAGTGACGTGCAATTCAGGTTGCAATTAAAAGACCTTAGGTCTTACAGGAATATAGTTAAAATTATTATTATTATTATTCTTATTATACTCGCAAAATCCGAACTGTGTTGGAAGCTAATCTGTGATCAAATCATGTGTTCTGTCAAAAAGCTCCAATGTCGAGAGCCAAAAGTCAATTCATTGCGAACTTTTGTGTATAGCCTGTGTAGTGTGTCAACATGTGAGTTTACTCTCGACAGTGGTCTGATAGCTACTCTCAAATCTAACACGCACCTTTAAAATTATCTTTTAATGTAGGTAGGTGTTCTTTTATTATATATTCGCACCCTTAGAGAAAGTGACCTAACTAAAAAATTCGGCATCTTTTTTACAACCAGGTTTTAGAGTTCATTTCACTTTTTATGGTCAGTTTATTGAAAAATCAGAAGTTACAGAAATTTTGAGTTAGGTCACTTTCATTCTAAGGGTGCGATATTATGTGTCAAAGTTTTGAAAGATACATAGCCATCAAATCGTCAATTTAAAAAAAAAATCTTCACTATTTATTTGAAATATTAAACGTGAAAAAATTTTTCAATATTTTTCATATAAATTTTCATCATTCTTATCCTCAATTCAAAATGAAATAAGAACGAGAATATTAATTCACCCTTACACGTTCTTATGGAAAATGAAAGAAGTTACATGTTTTCTATTCATCACTCTTTCACCACACTAAATTTTGTTAAATCTCTTTGTGTTTCCAGTTACACATTTGAAAAATCTCCTCTTCTCGTTTTGTCATTCTATCACAAATGTGATTACATACATCTTCAAAAAGAAATCTGTTTTTTTTTATAGGCTAAGGAATTCAAATCAATTTGAAAATACAAAACTGAAAATAATAAGAAAATTGGCAATTTAAATTTCTGAAAATACCATAAAGCGCCCTTCTTATTTTTTGGGGAAGGCATCTAACAACGATTAGATTTATTTTTTATCGATAGAACATTTCAAATTTCTTTGCCTTGCTTTTATGTCAATCAGTTATTAAATTAAATCAGTATCACGCAGTGAAAATATGGCGAGGATTATAAAATGGAATATCAAAATGGAAAAAAGAGAGAGAGTGGTAAGGCGTATTTTGCATTTCCTCGATCATAATATCGCATAATGTCTTATTTTGTTTGTAGGTACTAAATGCATTTCTGTAGTTTCCATTAAGGAAAATTGCATTTCTGTAGTTTCCATTAACGAAAATTTACATATTGGAAAATCGCAAGATAAGGGATGCATAAATCTAGGCAATCAGGAATCTTGAAATTCTACACAGCTATGTTGAAGAATATACGCTTCTCAAGCTGGTGGTTTCCTTAAATTTGATATTATCCTCTTTAAGTGGATTCACGATAAAGAATATCCATGTTCTATGCCATTGAACAAACAAAAACAAAACAGACTGTGACAACCCAGCTGGTGACAAAAAGGGGGTTTAAATTTATGTTGTGGCACCAGAAATCAGTTGATTGTTGACAATGTGAGCTCATGTTTCGACACCAACAGAATTTAAAATTGATAGGATATTTTTAGAAAAGAGGCAATTTAATTCGCGGTCGGTGTTATTTTCGTCAGATAAAATTGATGAAGATCTTTGATAGGGCCGGAGAGTCTATGGAGGAGTAGTGTTTTTTATTAATACCTAAATTATAATTATACAGTACAGGGTGATTTGCATAAGATATGACAAAAAGCTAGGGCGAGTAGGTTGGACTTAGAGAAGAAAAAAATCGTATGTGAGGGGGACTATTTCTCCCCGTTTAGCGCGAGGGAAAATTTAAAAAAAAAATCAGAAAAAAAAATAAAAAAATAAAAATATAACGGTATCACCTACAGAATCATGATATAGCATTATGAAAAGCCAGAAATCCATTCTTTAATTTTATTTTTAAATCAAGTTGACCTGCCAAAAAACGTTGCGTAAATTTTTAAACTAAAATAAAAATATGTGCCACCTAAAGACAAATAAATTGCAATAACGTTTTGTTGTTCAAATCATTTCTAATTTGAATGTCAAGTCGTCAACACTTTCAAAAACTATTCACTATATTTTTAAAACATGTTCGCTTCAGTTATCGCAAAAAAATATATTAAATAAATACTATTTTATGTATGTGCATAATTAACACAAAAAAACATTCAAATATGATTGACAGATTCAAATTTAAATTTAAAAATGACAGGTTTTGTTTTATATTTCACAAATATCCCAGGGATATTTTTCAAGCTGGAAGATGGCCAACTTTAGTTCTTCAACTGGAGAATTGAGAAAATAATTAGTGAATAAAAAGAAAAAAAAAAGTTGAGCAAAAGTGAATAAAATGGCTCAAATGTACTTTTAAAGTGTGACAGGTAACTTTTTTGAAAAAAAAGAAAAAGTCGAGATTTGTTGGACACCATGTAGTTAGCACAAGTCTTTCGAAGCTGCAAACTTAGTTTTACGCTATTGGTTTGGTATATATCCTAACAACTTCCCAACAAATCAGTACAGAGCAATTTTTTGCGACCTTCGATGTCGTTATTTACAGCCCCCTCACATTACAGACTTTCTATCGGCAAACAGTTAAGTCGGGCTTTTAAGGACTGTTCACATGAGAGGGACCAACGCCCGACGAATGAACGAACATTCATTGATTTCGACATTTTGTTCACATAGTATTTTTTATTCGTCGCGAATGATGTTCATGGAGCTGTGTTTTATTTTCCCCCAGATCCGAACAAGATTGGATTTGCTAACGAAAATACGTTATGTATTACAAAAACAACACCAGATCAAACTTTCTTTTGATTTTGGATTTCCAAATCCATTTTGAACACACACCCTTAATTTGTAAATGAGGTCAGTAGTGTAAAGACAAAAGAGTTTTCACTGAGATCCTGGGTTGTTTTATTTTCATGATCTGATCTGGATTGGATCTAGGGGAAAATTAAACACAGCTAATCTTTGTTTCAGCCATGACTAATTACTAAGTTAACAAAAACAAGAATGATTTTGAGGTTATTCACGAGCAAACAATTTATTCGTTGCAGTGTGGAAGATTGCAGTTCATGACGACCAATTTATTTTCTCAAATTTCTCTTATTTTAGTAATTAAAACGCAAATTTTAGTATCTTGTCATAATTTAAATAAGTTTTTTACAATTTTGTCTAGTTTTTCTGAAGAATTTAGGCTTATTAAATGTTTTAAATTCCATTTGTTATTTTATTCGTCGGTCGTTGGTCGCTTTCATGTGAATAATCCTTTAATCAGATATATGTATATTTTTTCTTGAAAATATTAAATAATTTAAACATTTTATTAAAAGTATAAAATCATTTATTGTTATTCCGATAACTTGAAATAAATATGAAACCGGCTGAATTCTTCAAGCTTCTTTGGGGAATATTAAAGTTTATATAAGATAGAAGGTGCAAAGATTAAATGTTTTCGTTTTTTTAATTTTACAATGAAGACAAAAGATAAACACGTTTAAGAACTATGTACAACACAAGCCGTAAATAAACAAAGTAAAAGAGGACAGTTGTTATATGGCTACCCTGCGGTATTCCAGAATTAAATTTAATTTTATTTGATTGGCAAACGATTAAAAAATATTTAATAAATATGATTGGAACCACGTTAATAAATGTGCTTTAAATCCTAAATTCCTATATTAATTCATTTAGAATCAATTTTCGGAAATGTTTTATGAAAATATTAAAATAAGTTAATTTAAATTTTAAATTTTATTAAATATATCCTCAGACTAATTTTAATTTTGTAATATTTTTTGTTATTGTTTGCATTTAATTTATAAAGCTTTATAATAAATTCTATTACCATCTTTAAATCGAATTAAAAATTTTGCTTAAAGCTTTTCAAATAGACATCTTGAAATGTTAACTAAGCCAACCATCTACATTTTCAGGATCTATCAATAGCAACAGGAAATCCAGCTATATTGTATCCTTTTTTTTCTTGAAAGTCTCTCCACTTTATTTTAAAGTGCAGTCAATTTCATTGCAACATATATAATCAATAATGGCAGGAAATTATTTAATTGAAAACAAAAAAAGGCATCTGGAAGAAAAATTTCCGGCTCCATTGTGCATTGTTACAGAATGGAGGAAAGGAATATTTATGTTGGTATTTATATCTACATAAATACAAATATAAATGCAATTATCTCAAATTGCAGGATATTGTGAATTTATTAACTTTATGAGATTTTTCAATTAAGGTTTTAAAGATGCACACAAAAGCTGAACGTAATTTGGCCACAGGCACAATGAAGTATAATAGTTATGTAGGTTACAATACTACACATATAGGGTGTTTTAATGATGATTTTCGGATAACCTTTTAATTTGATAAATTATGCATATATGACAAACAATTTTTCTTGTTAATATAGTAATTTTCAGTGGTGGTAACATATCCATATCGTATATCTGTTGATGTTACAATACCTTAAATGTCTGAAAAAAACATTAGAATATTTAAATTATTAAATACGAAATATTATATTTTTTTCATTTGCTATTTTATACTCTTGCATTATGTCCCCTCGCCTAAATCCTGTACTTCCGAAATTTTTTCCTTTTAAATAAATTTTTAAAATAATGATGTTTTTGAAATTTTTTGTTTTTTTTTGAGAAGGTTACGTAAAAGTTTTTTTTTTCTATAATTTCCCAGTTAATTTAATTTTGTACGCTTATTATGCAAAGTTATCTGTTTAATCAAAAAATATTTTACATAATTTTTGTGCCTAAAATCGTTTTCTGTGAACCATAAAATCCGTTTTACTTTATTAACTTAACGATGCGTCTATAAAAAAGCAAAGCAAGGAAAGAAAACAGAAGATAAGAATCATTTTCCCCATCGAAAACTAAACAAAAACCATTTATCAGACCGTTTTAATAATTTTTTAAATTAATTCACACCTTTAAAATTATTTTTACAGCAAAAATAGAAATTACAAAATATGTATTAAGGTCAATACAAGACAATTGAAGTTCAAACATTTTTTTGTCATCTATATGTATTTTTTTTTTTTTCATAATTATATTCGCTAAAAAAATAATTAACATGAAAAACACAACATCATTTCCGCTTAGTTCCGATAGTGTATTAAGGCTTCCCCCAGATCAATTAAATAAATGTCAAATAAATGCTGTGTTCGAATTTACTTTGACAATGCAAACTTTTTATCAATTGCAATATCAAGCAATTGCAAAATACTTTTACTTTTCTACGAACTTTACTTGGAGCAATTGCTTAGTTTTAATAATACGACCTATGTATCAATATACCAACATACTCTAAATTTAAAATGCTTAACTTACTAATATTCTTATAGCTTTGAACCAGTCATAGATGGACTTTCCAACTTACAGATATGGTTCTGCATCATTGTATTATTAGCTAGCTTTGTTTGTTAGTTTCAATTTCAATGCTTTATAAGAAATGATAACATTCAAATGAAAAAAACTGATAAAACAAATTATAACTTTGATGAATCATTTCAACAAAATTACCAACACCCTGTATTAAATGAAACTCATGGCAGTTCATTTAAAATTTAATTTTAAACTGCTAATCGTATGCAAAAATCTTAAAGGATGTATTAATAATATAATATGCTTTGTAAAATTGTTTTGATTTAATTAATGAAATAAGTACAAACATAATGAGTTCTTGTTAAGCAAAAGGAGAGTGTACCCCGAAGCGTTTTAACGATAATTATGGTGAGTTGTACTTGTACAGCCTTCTTTTTTAAATGAGTGCTGAATATAGTGCCTATACATAAAGGATATTTAAGTATTGAAATGTCATTTTCACTCACCATCACCACATAAAAATAAACTAAAATTTGTATTGTTCTTAATTTAAACACAATAATGTGAATTAATGAAATAATTATTTATTCGATAAATCACAAAACATTCATTAATTAAAATAATCAATAATTAAAATAAACGAAACAAACAAATTAAAAATTCCTTTATGGAGAGCAATTTTTAAGGGTTTGGATGGTAGTTAAATATAGAAGAGGTGTATTTATAATTAATTTCAGTATCATTTCGGTATCCGTCTTGGTCTCGTATAACTAAATCTCTTGTTTGTCTCGCCTCAGTATTATTTTGCTTCGTCAAATTTTTTTGTAAATTGTATTGTGAGAAGAAGAAATATCGAACTATAGTTTGAATCCAAAAGCGGCTAAATATTTATAGGTACCTACAAATTCAACTTAAAAATGCAATTTTTTTGTATTTAATCTTTTCTTTCGTAAATGTGGATAGACCGAGATTTTTTTTCGGAAAACATTTCAGAAAAGATTCAAACTACATCACATATAAGGATCTAAAAATTGTCTTAGTTTTAATTATAAAAATAAAAAAATGTTATTAAATTTTTGAAAATAAAGACGAATTGTTTTTTTTTTTTGTTTTTGAAAGTTTTATCTAAGAAACAAGCTTCCCTTTTAATAACTTAATAGGTGAAGTCATTTACGGTAAGATTGTGTAGCTGGTAAGACTAGCAAGAAGCAAATTTCCGCCGCCAAGTAAATAATAATAATAGAAAACTTAAAATGCACAAAGACGATATATTTTAAATTTAGTTTTTGTTAGTATCACCATAGCATAGGCTGAACACCAACCGATTTGCATAGGAATTTTTTTGTTGGATACATATTAAATCAGACGTAGGAACACAACAGAGCAGAAATTGGAAATTTACAGCGGAAAAGTGCGAAAATCGTGCAATTTCACACTTTTAGGAACGAATGGTGGTGATATCAAGGGTATAGATACAAAAATTGAGCCGGGTGGAACACCAATACGTTGATTCAGTTATAATATGGTCAACACGTACTTTTAGGGGTAAATGGTGGCAATTTCCGACAAACTTTACCGGTCATCCCGTGATCAATACTTGCAAATGAACTTATAACGCTTGCCTGAAATTATAATATTTATGGCGATACTTAAAGAGATTATAATTGATACCACAATCAATTAATGCAAATTCAAAGGCGAGGAAGTTCTCATTCAAAGAATAACAACCGACTTACCATTCGAGTTTAAGCGCATTCAGTTCCCCGTTGAACTAGAACTCGCAAGTGTGTGGCCCAAATCAACGTGAAACATTCGGAACGACGACGAAACTTTCGGATTTCAAAATATATTTGAATGGCGATAAATGATAACCACCAACGCGACAATGCGATTAAGCGAATCTCATGTAAAATATATTGACAGCCAAAAGTTTCGTCATCGTTTCGAATGTTTCGCGTTGGTTTGAGAGAACTTTTAATATCGAATTTCCTTGGTTTTTTCACAGATATTAAGTTTTTGAAATCGTTTTCGAGAGTCGAAAAGCCATCTGCATTGTTTGATTCACCGTACAAAAAGCAAACAATATTGTTTATCACAGAGCGTTGCAGTGGTCTGTAATGTGTGAAATCCTTTTTCGGTGTAGATAAAATGTATTGAATTTTATTCCAAAACAGTTTCATTCATTCAATATAGAGGATCGATTCTCGAAAGCGTCATTAATTATTAAGTACATCAATTTAAGGCGAAACAAAGTTCGCCGGGACAGCTAGTTATAAAAAAAATTACTACATTATGCTTATTAACGTAAAATTTTGAACAAAATTAGTTTAACCAACATTTTTTCTTAAAAAAAAAAACATGAAATTGTAAGTGTTGCCGTTGATTTAAATAATTTTTTTTTCTAATTCAAGTTGATTTTTTCTCAAATTTGTCCTTCCGCTTAGACGGGGGGAAATAGACCCTCCCCCCCCCCCCTTGCCATGAGATTTTTTTTCTTTTCTTCGTATCTTATGCAAAACACTGTATACACCATTAATGTATATTTATAACCTTTTTTTAACTTAAAGCCAATAACATAATTAATCATTTTAATTGTACACTGTGGCGTATACGTACTTTATTTTAGACAACAGACATAGAAGTATTTTAATGTGATTCCCTGAAATGGAAATTCTAATTTTTCTGTTAGCTCATCTAAAACGGAAAGCTATCGATATAAATAATATTTTCTTCATCTATTCTCGAAAACAGTTCTAACGATTTCTTATCAAACTTTGGATGTAATTGTAAGATAACTACATTTCAGGTATTTGGTAAAAAATTAACATTACGTAAATTGACGTTTTTTGAGAAAATTTACTTATTGTTGAGTTATTCACGTATAACTTTACAAAGCCTTGACTTATTTTGTTACAAAATGTTTAAATATGGTGCTTCTCAATATTGCATCTAAAAATGTTGAAAATATAAAATTACAAAAAAAAATAAACAAAAATTATTTTTTAGTACCTACTTTTGAATAAACAAATTTAAATAGGCCGTTTTGTTTGTGTCTGGTTGAAAAGAAAATTTGTAAGTAGATCAAAAACATCTAATTTTTATAAATTAACTTTGAACTATAAATTAGGAGAATGGAAAACATCAGCAACAAGAAAAATATTGGTCAGAAGCGGAGAATTGAAAAAAGTGGTCACCAGAAGACGACCTAAATATGGCAGTCGTGTAAATGCATTCGTTTCCATCCTTGTCAATAAATTATTTACTTTTTTTGTAATATTGTAAATTGTAGAAGTCCTGGCGTACCTACCTAGGACTCTTACGACGAAGGTTTAAAGTTCGATTCCCATCGTACACCACCTTAAAACACTAAAATGTTTTTCACGAGTTTTTCATCTTCCGAGGAAGTAACAAAACCTCAAGGAGTATCTCTTGCTATGAAAAAGTGCTTTTCACGTAAGCATTCGTTAGAAAATTGTAGGTCCCCTCCATTCCTGCCAATAACAAGCACACTGGAATGGATGAGAGTTGTTAAGCTGTCACTCTATTTATTTATTATTCATGTCAAATATAAAAATTAAATTATTGAGGCTAAATTACGAAATAAAAAATTATCTAACATAAAATATAGCTCGATTAAGCTTTCTTGTCCTTAAGCTGTTTAAAAGAATCATTGATATACCTTTTTCATGCTCACCGGGTGTTGAATGTCAATTCATTTAACCTTTATTACTATCAACTTGCTAAAAAAATAAATCTGTTTATTTACTTTCCAATCGATAAAAATTTCACAAGGATTTATTTTTGTAATTTAATTATTGGAAACGCTAACTTCATAAAATTCAAACCAACCAACCAACCACTATAAAACTTTATATTCCTTCCAACCTAAAAATGTAATTAAATTACTTTGTAAACCACAATCAATAGATGCTCTAACATCACTTCAATATAAGGGTGGTCCTTTATCAAGGTGACAACATGTCAACAAGTAAACAAAAAAACAATAAAATTGCGTCACTTTGGTTTTCCTTTTGAACGCTAATGAGGTGTCTGTCTGTCAATTTTCCAATGTTACGCATCTAATTTTTCTATTCACCACAGGAGGGACGTAAAAATAAAACGCTGATTGTTCAAAATTAATTTTTTTTTAAGATAAACTCATTATATATTTTTCTATAATGCCTTAGCGATGTAAGATGGCGGAAAATTACATTCTTTTATTAAATTAACATCGTTCCGGAGGTTAGGATTGCTGTCAAAATTGTGTTTTAAGAAGGAAGTGGTTATATACATAGAAATTAACTTCAAAGTAAAAAGTTCGGTAATTGTCAGCTTTTATAAGCTTTTCTTTATGCATTTGAGCTCCATAGAAAAATACAAAAAAAAACTCTTTGTTTTATAACTTTTTTTAATTTTTAAATTGTTCAAGTTTTCAATTTTTAAAATCATATGAGAATTGGAAATGAGATTTTTACTAAGCGAAGAAGTGGATGGATAAACATTGATAAATGGTTTGACAAAATGAGGGTGAATATGATATGCTGCATAAGGACAAAAGATTGCTTAGAAAATATTGTGTAAACACAAAATGGGAATAAAATAGAAAACTTTTTTTTTTATTTTTTTCAACACAGAGGGATAAACTTCTAATGGAAAAAAAGTTAAATAGACAAAGTTCATTGTACTTATACTCGAGTAAATATTTATAAGGTCATTTTTTTTGACATGGGTAAAGAGGTTATTTTAGGGTTATAAAGAATTCAGATGTCTTTTTTATCACTGCTTCATTAGAAACTAGTGAGCCCGTGTTTGCGTTGCTTTGTTTAATTTTAAAAGTAGGTACTTTATTATTCTTACTTTTCAATTAACAATTTAAATTCTTATCTTATGTTCCTAAAGGTTCCCCTAAACTAACGCGAATCTGTCGTGGCGACGACGAAAAACAATAATAACAACACATGGTTGTCAATGAAAATAACACGTTGTTATTATTGTTTTCGTCATCGCCACGACAGATTCGCGTTGGTGTGGGGGAACATTAACTTGAATACAAAAATGAACCATGATTTTAATTACTACGAAATCTCATGATGTGAAATTCTGATACAAAATTTACAATATTGCAAATAAGCTGATCAAGAACTTACTGCATCTAATTTTAGACATTCAGTCCAATTTTTCTGGACTAAAAATGTCTGAAATTGATCGATAAAAAAAACTTAATTTCCGTCTTGATTACCTCGGATAATTTTGCTTTAAATTATTTGTTAGTTATCAATTTACTTTATTTTTTGAGAAGGATTGAGTAACATAGAAATTACCAGTTGAGTTTAAGGAAAATATGGCGGATTTGCAGGATAATTTCTCATAATGAAATCTTGCAATATTAAAATCCTACAAATTAAAATTTCAAAACTTAGAATCTCACTTGATTGATAAGTTAATTGAACACGTGAAAACCGTAAAACTTTTAACAAAAGCGACGATTACACCTTATTGTTTTCACAAAATTGTTTTTTAATTGTTTTTAATAAAAAATATTTGACGAATTGACACGACACTTACGCACGACAATCAAAACGCACAAACTTTATATTAAACGATTAAAAACACGTACCTGTATGCATTTCGGACTGTTTACAGTCCATCATCAGCATCACGACTAATCCAATTAGTGAAGTTGTTTTTATTTTTTTTGTTTTGGATTCCTTTTGTGGCATTAAATTAGAGAGAAGAGAGAAGATGTTATATTGCCGTTATCAGCATTGATGGCATTGGAGTCACTTTGTATAAAGAAACTTTCATAAGCATCTAATTTTCTCTCATCTCTTACTTCCTTTTTTAGTTTTAAACAGTTTGCATTTATTGTGTGTTTTAATGTTAACGCGTGTTCTGCTATAGATGAACACTGGCCTTTGTTTTGTTTGATGTAATTGCAATGTTCTTTAAATCTTAGAATCTCACATTTAAATAAAATATTTATTGATTCACAAGTGGCTTCAAATTTATTTATGTATTTTATATCTACTTGTTTAATAATTTCTCATGATTCTTGTCTCACATCTAAAATACAATCTGCCTCTTTAATAATTTCAATATGTAGTTTGTAAGATAAATGGTTTTCTATTTAAATCCCAGCAAATTTCTTCTTTTATCTTTTTTTTTTTTAATAAACCAAAAAACACACATGACTATTCGGTCACACACTCCTGACATTGTTTTTACTTTTCCCAAAGCTAAAGAGTAATCCAGTCAATCTAATGGATAGCTTTATTTTAATAAATTGTTGAGTAAAACATAGGCAATTTCCGAATAAATCTCCAACTCTGAGAATACCGTTTGTTATTTTTTTTTTGTTTTTCTTCGCATCTTCCTTTTATTCCTACCTCATCCACATTTTATCAGAGTCCACCTTAATCATACTACCTTAAAGGTCATTTCAGCTTGCGTAACAAATTAAATTTTGGGTTTAATTTAATTCAAGTCTTTTGAACTTATAAGGAATCAAGCTATATTAAGGATATTTATCATATTGAATAAAAATACAAAGTAAGATGAAGATTCAAGTTTGGAAAATAAGGTAGATAGGCTTTGTGTAGGTGAACGATTTTCTACTTTGATTTTTTTTTTGCCTGTTAAGTTTGTTGAAACAACATCAAAAAAGATGTTTAAAAAATGTTGAATGCATTTTCTTTTAACAGTATAGTCCTATATAACTTTCCTTTTATTTTTGTTTGATTTATCTCGTTTAAAACTCAACCGATTTTACCGGTACCTAACATTCAACCGTTCTGGAAGAGTTCAAATATCTCAGAAACAGGATTAACGATTTTGATTAAATGTTATATTTATATGTTATTATTAATTATTTTTTATATTTGATTCAAATTTTTGCGTGTATTGTATTGTATGGTACGATTGTAGGTAGTAGGCATTTCGGTAAAAAATATTGTAATCAAAATCTGTTAATTTCCTTTTATGGAATTGTTTTTTTTCTATTTTCGACTTTCTCGTTAACAGATACAAAATTGTAAAATCAATACATATCTTGAAAACGGGTCGATGAAATTTTTTGAAATTATTTTTTGTTTATGAACATATATTATTAAATATTTAAAATGGTAAACAATTTTATTTAAATATTAAAGAAATTTAATTTATATGCCTACATATAAAAAATTATTTTTAAGAAATGCAATCCAATGATTTTTGACATTTATTTATATATTATATTTCTTCGACAACTCAGACGACAATAGTGGTAGAAAAAATCAGTTTTCCGGTGGTTCAATAATGGAAAATTTTTAAATTCACTGAATTATTTGGAGCTATTTTTAAGGTCACAAACTATAAATTTTCTTAATTTTTTGTTTAGTTTTGAATGTAAAAACTATTTAAAAAAAATTTGTGTTTCTTTTTGCTTGATTTATTTTCTTATTATTAAAATAAAAAAATAATCACATTTTTTCTTTTTTAATTTACATATTTGTTTAATTATTTTAGTTAAGGTTTAGTAACAACATTTTTGACTTTTTAGATTTTTTGACTAAGTAATCAAATGACTTACCTTAATTCAACAGAAAATATATTTTTTTAACATAAAATTAAAAATTCAGTTGCATAAACTTTAAAAGAGAAGCAATATTTGAATTGCCGAAAAGACGGTTATCTTTGCTGCCTTTGAAGCATATTGACAAAGACCCTCACTAGTCAACTGATGAGTCCAAGTGAGATCGCCGGGACGACACGTCAATTTTTGTAGCACTTAAATGCCGTTAAAAGTTTTTTTTGGACAAAATCCAAATAACGTAGTGCTAAGTCTTCTACTTGGTTGATGTATTTCAGTAGCATATATAATTTGTTTTATTAAAAAAAAACCTTCTTATTACTTTTGAGTTTAAAGGTGCAATAATAATAGGTAAAGTAATTGTAAGAACCATATTTATCTTTATTTTTACTAATTGGCAATTATTAAATAGAAAATGAAAATATTTAATTTAATACATTTTTTAGAATTAAACTGTTTCGTGAATAATTTTTCGACATTAGATTGAGTTTTAAAAAAAATCTGATAAATCTGAATCTAAAGTAAATATTAAATTAACGTCATTATTTAGGTAATATTAACTTTAAGACACAATATTATTACAATATTGGGCTTTTGACAAGTTAAATATATTTGTTTTCCTTGTGGAAAAAATCTTAATTAAGCAGATTCTGAAACACCCTGAAATCATTTGTTTTTAAGTTACCAATATTTGCATGGAAATTTCCTGTAGGTCTTTCTTCTCTAATGCTTCACCTGAAATGTAACATGTCGTGCATTTTTTTTCTTGAGACAAAGTTATTTCTAAAATTTGTTATTTTTAACTTTCCATTGTCCATCATTTTTAAACCAATTTATGAAATTCGCTTTTCGAACAATAAATTGCATATAGTAAAAACCAGAACGAAATATTTTTTGTTAATTATTTTGTTATAATTTTGGTGTGAAATTTTTCGTTTCGCATCATTCTTTATTATATTTACTCCTCCACTCACCATCTATGGAGATGGGATTAGAAATCACCTTCAAAAAAGTATCGTCATTATCCAGTATCCATTTACCTTTGCAACAAACAGAATTATATAAGTAGTTTCATTAAAGAAAAAGATAAAAACAGCTGAGCCCAGCTGAGTTTCATAAAAAACATCTTTTACAGAAGTACCTAGAAAATTTAAAAAGAAAAATGAACCAGCTAGAACGTCTTTCAGTACCTATAGCTAATCTTCTAATTAGTCAACATTTTGCATAAGTAAGTAGGTGTGCGTGAAATACGAAATTTAAATATTTGCAAGACTTTTAAAATTGTAGTAGAATTAGAACCTACACGTGAAAGTTATATTTTAATGTATCTCATATTATAATCCAACCATTAGTGTTCTTAAGCATCCACTGAAAACAGAAACCATTTTGAACTCAAGTTTGTTGTATATTTATATGTCTTGTGCGTGGTAAAGGAATTAAAGTTTCATTCTGGTAACATAACATTTTTCTGAATGAAAAGTTTAAAATAACTTCAAAGGTTATATTTTCCCAACAACGTTTAATTATTATTTTAAGTATGGAAACTATTTCGTTTGCATTTTCTAGAACTTACACATGTGCATGCGGTTAAAGTTTAAACTTAACTTTTGCTTCAGTGCAAAAATTACGTGTTGAGTTTTTGATAGGTTAATAGTTTTACTCATATTTCATATTTGAAATTACTGTAAGTGGTAAATTAAAGGCTTCTTTCAAAATAAGTATAAGTAAAGTTCTGATTTGCAATCCGATATATTTTTATTAGCGAAGAAACATAAGTCGACGAGAAAAAATCACATTACCTAATTGCCTTTTCTAGTTTGGGAAATTTTCTAAGTAGAAAACTACCTAGAAATTATATTAATTATATGATTTTCTTAGCTAGAAAGTTTTTTTTTTAATAATAAATTTTCCGCTAAAATAAGGTAGTTAGCGGATGAAAATAATTTTTTTATGTCCAAAATTTAAGCTTTTCAAATGCAAATTTGTTGCGGAAAAATTAATTTATTTTCGGCTTTTATATATTTTATGTATTTAAAGTTTAATTTCTTATTTTATATTTTATTTGCTAACTTCAGACTTATTTTAGTGGAAACTTTTATTACAGAAAAAGTATTGGAGCTACATTTTTTGGTTTTCACAACAATTAAAGAATTGTTTGAGCATTATTTAACTTGCGGTATGGCTATTCAAAATAAATTTTTGGATTTCAAAATTTTGCTTTCCGAAAACGGTGTATGGATAAATAGTTAAAATTGGCATACTTGCGATGTATACATATCTACATATGTATATATGTATGTAGGTACTACATATATGCCAAGATATAGCGATTCGTAAAAAATTGAACTCGAGATTTTGATTAAATTTGACTTGATGATGATAGCAAAGTCGAAAAAGGTTACTTGAGATTTTTTTTTAAACTTGACATATGACGATGATAGCTGTCCTTTGGGCTGCAGCCTTAACGGGTGGGTCGATTTTCTATAAACTTGGTTCATATCTAGGGTGCTTTGGGCATTTCTCCGAAATGTTTTTTTTATTTTTTTTTACGATCGATGGGTATCACCATACAATTTTATTAGCAAATAATGAAAATCTTATTTTTCTCAAAAATTTGCCCACAACTTAAAAAACAAAAAAATTACAATGAGGCTACTATTACACAAAAAATATTCGAAAAATGGTTTTATTACATAATTGGTACCTCCCATAGAACCTTTATTTTCATTTTCGAATTTCTCAAAAACGGTTTAACTGATTTTGATCAATTTTATTATAGAGAATGTTCGAAAAAGTTTTTAAGTATTATATACCAAAATTTTCGATTTTTTTTTTGATTTGTTAAAAAGTTTTTTTTTTTTTTTTGAGAACTTCATAATTCGAAAACGATTTGGTTGATCTTTATTTAACTTGGCACTCAGCAGTTTTTTTACCACTACATTACAGATTTTAAATTAAAATTATTCTTATAACCAAAAATAACTATACCTACCCTACAAGTGTTCAGTAAGGAAACTCTCATTTTTATCAAAAACGGCTCCTCCGATTCTGATTCAAATTTTTAAGTGAGCTAATATCAGTGCGATCTACCATATTATTTTTAAAAACAAAATGTATCTATCGATTATTAACTGTATCTAATAAAAATATTTTTTTGGTTTTCGATTATCAAGACCTTAAGATTAAATATCGAAATTTTCATAAAAAAAAACAAATTTTAGAATTAAAAAAAAAATATTTTTTGAAAATTCGATATTTAGAAAACGGGTTAATGATTTTTTTTCAAAATTAATTTTCGCATAAATAAATGCTAAAAAATTCCGCACCAATTTTTTTCTTAAAATTGTTTACAAAATTTTATAAATAAAAAAATTATTTCTTTAAAAAACCGCTCCAATGATTTTCAAAATTTTGTTCTCATATATTTAAATTGAGATTTGTGTTAGAAATCATAATGGTGTACATAGCGTTGGTGTCAAAACAATAACAGAAGGACTTAAAGGCCGTTAAAAGCTATTTTAAATCAATAATTTCAAAAAGTCCAAATAAAATAGTGCTAAGTTTTCTACTTGGCTGATGTATTTCAGTAGTATATAGAATTTGTATTATTCAAACAACCTAAGAAGTTGTTAAATCAATTTATTTCTAATTATGTTGCTTTTTTTTAAATAAATTCAGTGTAAATTGTAAATTCCATGCATGCATATGTGCAACACGGTGGTATATTGTTCATATTTATGTGCTCACATAATATTATACCTTAAACTTAACAAAGTTTTTGGCAGGTGGGATAAAATATAGGCTCCCATACCTAATTCTTTTCCTTTTAAGAGATGAATAGTTTTTAAAATATTGAGACTTGAAACCCAGAGTGTGTCATACATAAGATTAAGTCGTGCATTTTATTCACTATTACTACGCAATTGTATTGAATTTAAAAATGAATTTATTAAAACAAAAATATTGCTCTATAAAAGGGCTTGATTCTTTGAAACCACATTTCGATCGTACATAAAAGAAAGTACCCGCAGCCCAGTCGTGCATTTTATTTTTTGTTTAGTTCTATCTTGCGCAGTATCATTTTGCCTGTTCAATATTCACCAGTTTTATTAACTTATCATCACACCTGTAACATTAAGTAAATGACTTCTTACTGATTTAAATTTACATAATAAGTTCCGAACACAACTCTGTGAATTGTATTGAAAACGAAATTCTCAAGGCTTCGATAATATGTGCATACGATTTTGATCCGAACTTTAAAAATCGAATTTCCAACATTTTGTAAGTTATAGTCATACAAACTAAACCAAATAACCCAGATGTTATAGATTTCATAAGACACAAATATTCCACATACGCCCCAGTATCCCTTCATATGTTATATTATATTATTTCTTTTTTGTGAAAGTTTAAAAGCAAAACAATACAATTTTCGTTGTATATGTATAGGTTCTCTTAAGCCAGTTTAAATTTCATTTTATGAAGAGTTGAGGTAACATTTAGGTTCTTCGAATATTTTCTACGTTCAACTAGACAGAGTAATTGAATCACGTCAATTTGAATTTAAATGAAATTAATACCTATACAATTCTACCACGCAATATAATATAAGTATGTACATAGATTTCATATTAGAACCAACAAATGAAGTATCTTCATCTTCTGTGACGTTAAGTGAACGCATTAATTCAAATTTGATGATGATGATGATGATAATGATGAAGCTTAAAAGGATTTAATAGGTTAAACTGTTATATTTGTTTAGCGAAACCCTGAAAATTAGCTTTGAAAGCTATTTACATTAATTATCTTAAATTTAATAAAGAGATGACAATATAATGATACCTAAACAATTAGCGTGCTTAATAGAAAATTAATTGGAATGGCCCTTTAGTAAAAGCCTTTAATTTTGTTTTCAATTTTGTTTCCAGTTGAGAAAACGGATAGGTAGGTATAACTAACTAAACGGAATTAATCCGAAATCTTAAATCTAGAAACTTCCATAGGTTCTTATTAATTAATGAACTTTATATAAACAAAAAAAAAACAAATTGACTGGGGTTATATTTTAATTTAGTTGTTTTAAATTTCTACATTGTTGCACTTTTTTCAACTTGTTAGGTAATTTTTCAATTATAAATAAAAGATAATCACATATGGTTTCTTCTATCCGCTTGCAAAAGGTATCCTTCTTAGAAACAATGGACCATTTTTGAATTAGTAAATATGTGTTCATTGGATTTTTGTATGCATGACTTAACTTGTTTTTGAAGATATTCTCTATACGTAGGTCGTAGGTACATATTTGCCCTTAATTAATTAAAGTTGAAGCCTATTTCTAAAAAAAGTTTTTCTTAAAAAAAAACGGTTGTTTATTTTGAAGATATGTATGTAGTGCATATCCAAAACTCCATAATCAGTTTTTCGTTTCGCAGTCAACCTGTTCGTTAACACATCAGTTAATAGATTTCATTGCACTGCCTATGTTATTCTTTTCAAAGCATTTTATGACCAATTTGTTGGTATTTACATAATGCGCTAGCGGCTATTCAGTTTTGAAAAGTTATTAATAGAAACCTAACAAGATATTCCATAGAAAATCTTTTAACACAAATTGTAAAGCTTAATTAACAGTAGATATAATTTTCAAAGAACCACATTCACATAATATCTACTGGTTTACTATGGCTAAAGTTAAAGTTGAACATAAATTGTGAATAATATGAATAAAATAAAGTTAGCATGTTTCTTAAATCTCAGTGATTCATGCGTTATGATACAGTAGATACAGTAAAAAATGCTTTTTAATTCTTGATGGAAAATTGTATTCATGGTTTTTGTTCCATAAAAAAATTTCAAGATTCAAAAAATCATGAACTAACTTAACACGAAAATTTTTTAATCAAAATTCGTAGTTGATATATTTTAATACCCATTTTTAAGCAAAACAGTTTTTGGAACAAAATCAGCTTAGCGTAGGGTTTCCAACATTTTTCGATGTATTATAGTACTAGAATTAATTATAAAAAAATATAGTACATTTAATAAAAGTTAACCCATTCCTTTAAAAAATGTCGGTTTAGATTTGATATTAACTTGAAAAAAAATTCAGGTTATTGGTTGAGATGTTTTTTTTATTTTTAAAAATATCCCTGAGTTAATTATGCAAAAATAAATGGAAAAGGTCAACCTTTTTCGATGATAATAAATGAAAAAAAAAAAGATAAATGCAGAGGAAATATCAAATACGTCGAGAATGTTTTCATTTTTCAAAAATAAATATGAAATTTGTGTATTCTTGATTTTGACGTCGATAGCAAAAATGCATAAAATGGAAACTTAATGTGCAATTAAAGTTTGTTTTTATGTTTGATTAATTCAACTAAAATATAGTACTTTTGCGTACTATGTATATTTCTTAAACAGTATATAGATGTTCTGAATCGTTGCCGATGTGGCCCGATCGCGTATGTTTGGCACTTTTTCATTTAAATGGCACTGTGGCACTAAAAGATTTAATATGGCACTTAAATTTTGATATATTGTAATCAAATATTTGACGAACAAAAAATTAATTTTTAGAACGTTTATAAGGCACTTAACGCATTCACCCTACTAATCGTCATCTGTTCAAATGATATCTGTTTTGATTTAATTGTTTTTGTTTGGAAAATTGGTCGTTCCTGATTTGTTTTTCTTTACAAAAATTGTGCTTGTGCTTAGAAAAGTATTTAGACGATATTTGATAAAGTTTTGTCAATTAAACTGCAATGGTTTTGGAGAATTAGACTGATATTTTTTTATTTCTGTTGGTGGCACGCAGCTGCTTAAAATGGCACTTTTTGCTGGTACTGGTGGTACTAACAAAAAATTATTTCCGGCAACGCTGGCTGAAACAGAAATTATTTTAAAAGTTGTTCATGGTCACACTATATAAATTGCAGAAAATTAATATTCCTTAAAAAAGTACAGGCGGGTAAGGGATTTTACAAGAATTTTTTTAATGTTGATTGGCAAGCAACAAGCAAAAAGCACCATGTTTGTCCAAGTTCACATGAGATGTTGATCATTGTCGATATTCTTTAAAGCTTCAGCCTGGTTTATGGATGTGACAAACAATAGAAGGCCCTTGTGGGACTATCAGGTATTGTTAAAAAGATATCGGATAAGTTTGCTGTAATAAAGTACGTTCTTCCAATTAAATATTTGTGAATAAGCTTCACAGCTGATCTTTCAAAAAAAAAAATTTGTCTTATTCCCTACAAAAATCGAACTGACCATAGTCTTTCGAAGTACCTATTAGAAATGTTAAACGTCAAGTCTATATTTTCATTAAATGACAAATTGAAAAAGCATTTACAATTAAGTTCATTTGCGTTGCAGTCTTCATAATTGTTTTTCTGTTTCTTAAATATTCCTAAGGATTTTATATTTTTCCAAACTTTTTCTGAAGGCTTAAATATTTTTTGGATTGTTTAGTTGCACGTCTGTGATTAAATTTCAGAAGTTAACGCACTACCCACCACGAACTGACTGTGCCACGAAAAGTCATATTAGACCGATAAAGATTTTATGGTTTATCATATATGAAGTTGAAGATCGCTGCATCCGAAGATTTTTTTTTCTTTAGACTTGCAGCTCTCGATAAGTATCAATGGTATTGGAAAACTTTAAACACCAAAATGTTGAGGGCAAGTTTTTCCAGGGGCGATGTCCGTTACTTTTTTTTAATTAAACCTCGTTATATTTTTAACTGAGTTTCAAAATTTTGTAAGTAACATTTTTTTAGACGTGCAGCTAGACCATAATAAATTAAAAAAAAAAAAATTAAACTATGTAGAACATACGTTTCTCTAGGGGCGATGTTCCTTTTTTTTTAATTCATCTTTTTTGACAATGAAACTTAAAAGGAAATACAGGCAAGTTTAGACCCTTATAACTTCGGACCAACGAATGGTAGATACAAAAAAATTACACGCACAAATTAGATTTTCCAAACTCAAGAGGCTATATTTTTTATTTTTTTTGTATTTCTTGTTCTTGAAGCCTAGTACGCTGCTGATGTGAAACGAAATTTTTCTGTGATCTCCAAACAGACAACGAAACGCTTGCGGAACGGAAAATATCCTTGGAGAGTTTCACTAACACCAAAAACAAAATAAAACATAAACACACAAAATCAGAGAAACTCATGATGTAAGAAAATAATAAACAACAAAAAACACAAATAAAACTTAAATGTCGTTTTTCCGCACACAATAAATAGTCTGTATAATTAATTCAGAGCGAAAAAGGAGCGGAGATTTCTATTATATAAATAATCTGCTACAATTATAAATTTCGCTCTTCGAACAGCGTACTGCAAAACGAAAAGAAGAACGAAATTTTCCGTTTATTATTTCGTTGTGTCATTTTTGTATGGGATTTTTCGTTTCGCATCAGCAGCGTACTAGGCTTAAGCCTTTTATTCTTGCCAAACAACAAATTACAATAAAATGATAATAATAAAAAAAATAGATACGCAAAAAAAATTTTTTTTCCTTAACACAACACAAACTTATAAAAATTTTTTTCAAAAACACAAAACTGCAAATTATTATTGACATTCGATGTGAATGGATTTGCCGAAGAGAAAAGTTAAAAGTTCAGCTTATGTTTCCTTTGCGTCCATCGAATGCTATGTCTATTGTCTATGAGTCATTTCTATTTGTTTGTTATTTGTTTGTTATAATTGATGTTTGCTTCGCAATCTGGCCCGAAACTTCATGTATTTTTACTGTTAAAAACGAATTTATAATATCTTTACATTAAATTATTTGACACCCCCAATAATTTATAAATCAATACGTACATATAGTCTATAGTTTTTTTCTTGATTTTTACACTTCAACTTTGAAAATTGAAGAGTTTTGCATAAAATAACGGATTCTCTTCAATGAGGTTCATCATTGGAAAATAAAGATTTTGTTATATATTTTGGTTGATTTTAAAAAAATGCCTCCGTCCTGATGGTAATTCCGGTATAAATTTATTCCCCATCTCAGAGCTTTGGTTAAAAATCAAAAATCTCCGCTTTAGATTATGACAAACATATCATATACCTACATATACCCAAACCGTATACAAAATTCATATACTCATTCAAAAAGGCTTGTTAATGATTTAAATCATAAGTATAGATGATTGTGCATTCCTCCATTAATACCATATTTGTTGGCAAAGGATTAAGAGCTCCCATTCATTTAATATTTATAACTCCCTTTACTGTGATGTAAGAAATCCCTATACCTATAAGCAAATCAAGCCATAAACTTTTGTTGTCTTGAAATGAAAGGATATTATATCTCCAAGTGCACTCCATAAACTCGCTTCATCAAAGAAATGCCAAACAAGAATACGAATACAAAAAATAAATAAATAAAAGAGTCTCTTTACAAAAGTAATAATGCTTTGGGTTCTGGTAGAAAGTAGGTGGATAGTCATAGTATTATTATTATTATTCTTATAGGTACACAATTAACTGTTAAGTTATTTTCTGCTTTATAAATTGAATGAATGCAAATTTTTATTCAAACAAAGTAACAAGTACTCGTAGCAACTTTTACCTACTTGCTTAAAAGAAAGTTTTCATTATTATTTTCTCAAACATTAATGAGTCAGTTCCCTTGAAAGAACAGTAAGGTACTTCTGTCACAGAAAAAGTTACTCAATGATAATAATTAAATTTGCATTTGAGAGAAAGTAAAAATAACATTATCATTAATTTATCGCCTTTCTGAGATTATGGTTCTCAAATGAATGGCATTCACATGTGACAATTAAGTTTTAATTAAAGGCAAATAAATTACTTCAAACCCTATAACTGCTTTATCGAATTCAAACAGAATCTATTTCCGCGTAGATTTCTTTTACGTCTTAGGGAAAAACATTGGTTCCTTAAAAAAAAAGTTAAGCGGTTTTGTTTGTTTTTAATTGTGAGTTCCATATTTAATCCTGATTTAAATTCTGGAACATGTTCCTCATTTAATTTAATTATAGATTAAACTTGTGGTTAACCCTCACAATTTATTGATTTAACTCTGGATTAATTGAGGAGATCTTTTAAGCAAATAATGTTCTGATATAGTATAATTGTATTATTAATAAATAACTTATATAGTTAGTTAGCCGAGTTAGTAAACTCTGGTTTAACTCAGAATGAAGGGTCAATTAATTTTATTTTTGTCTTATTAAATTTTTAGTTTTCTTAATAAAAATCTTCTTTTTCATTATTTAAACAGTACCGAAAGGACTACAGTCTTTACAACTCTGCTGCTTGGATAAATATGATTTTATTTTTTACGAAGCAAGAACGTGGTACTCAGTTGTATATTTTAGTAATTATTATTATATTTTTGTTTTATTACAGCGGCGTTATGCAAAAAGACAGCACTTATTATGGAAATGGATGTTCAATGTTCATGTCCTGCACAGCAACACACACATGCATAAACACACACGTTAACAAACCACGTGTAAATCAATTTTGAAAACCAATTTTCGCAGGTATATACTTTTTTAACGCGCTATAAATTCAGAGAAAAGCCTTGGATTAAAATAAATCATATGCAAATACAGAAACACTTGTATGAGTATACAACTCTCTGGTGGGAAATAAATCGAATGAACTTACATTTGTAAACATTTAAATAGATGTTGGAAGTAAATATATGAAAACGCACTGATGTACATATAATGATGAGTGGGAACTCATTGAGTGTAAATTATCAACCGGAAATAGACTTCGTCTTCTTAAGTAACATTTGTTGGGTTAAGATTTAGAAAGTAAATTTTATGATACAAAATTTACAATTTTGTTGAAATTATTAATTATTTGTTTAGTACCAACATTAAATTTCGTCGTTGTTCTTTAAAAACACCCTAAGTCCTTTCTTTCGAAACTGTAACCTCTTCTAAATACGCCATAGTTAATCAAATATCAAAATTTAAGTTCTGTAAAAAGACTCTTGTTCTTATGTTGCTTTAAATCTAAAAACAAAAATTCCTCAAACTCATGTGCAAATGTTTCAAAATTTAAAGAAATGGATTAAGGGAGTTTTAACAGAATGACGACAATTTGATCTGTAGATAAAACTGTTTTTTTTTTTATTTGTCTGTTTTAATAATTAATAAAGTAAAATTAGTTAATCCTTGTGTGGATAGCACTTTTCGTTAAAATTTTGTTTAGCTTTCTATGTTTTTGTTTTAAGTTCATACATTTCTTATCCATAATAAATCTAAAATTTATCATTCAGTGGGAGGAGAGGGATTAGAGTACCTATAAGTCATAAACAGATACTAAGAAAAATGTTTTGTTTTATGAAATTTTATTCATTTTTATTACTATATCTTATATTTTATTACAATTATATGAAGTATGCGTATATCGAATGAAGTTGGATATAGGACAAAATTTCTGTGGTAATTTTATGATTTACAAGTTTGGCAAGCCAAATTCACGTAAGTAGTTGTTTTTTTGGTAAAGTTGAATGTCTTTTTAATGAAAAAATATTCAAATAGAAGCAACGAACTTAACACAACTAAAAATGACCTCTCCGCCTCCACATTTAGGAGCTAAACTTGAAAGGTGAGTCATATTTAACTTCAGATCCTTGTCATAAAATAAAAAAAATCACTATTATGTCCAGGGCAATGTCTGATATTTTAAATTCAAGTATATCAGAAAATTCTTCAGCTTTATACTGCTTCAGCGATGATTCCTGTGCTGACCCAGACTTTGTCCCACATTCTTATGAAGATACTCCTATTATACAGGAAGAATAATAATTCACTATTCATAGAGAAAAAAGTATTATTTATTTTCTGTTTAAATGTTTGTTGTTTTTTTAACTCAAATAAAAATAAATGAATTGAATTTTGATTTCAATAAAAATATGTATTTGATCTCTTAATTTTTGTATCTTGTTGTGTGTTCTATATCCAATTCAAATTCCAATAGAGTTGGAGATAGGACAAAAATTTGTACTTTACTTTTTTCTATTTTTAGATTTTAATAATATTGCATTTATTAAATTTAAAATTAATTTTTTTTATAGGTAGGTAAACAAAAAAAAATAATTCTCTTAAATATATATACTTTGGACTTTATTTCACAATCACTGATAGGAAAAAAATGTCTTTTAAAATAGTGCTAAGTCTTCTACTTGGCTGATGTATTTCAGCAGTATAGTATATAGAATTTGTATTATAAAAAAAAAAAAAAAAAAAAAAACTTCTTATAAAAATGTCTTTGTTCATACCGTCACTCGATCTATGTGTCTTTATGTACACCAACCTGTATAGGTACATTTAAAACGAATATATACGCCTACAGATTTGTCTCAAATTTTGTCAGTGGTTATTATCTATGTATATAGAAGTCAGATGGAAGTCGAATAATTTTACACTTTCCTTATTAATTTATATCATTACATAAATTATAACTATTATGTGCTTAACATATAAAATCTTTAACACTTAATAACCTTGAAATATGAGATAAGGGTTCGTACGATCAAGTCATGCGATTTATTTATTTAAGTTCTTCTTTTTTGTATAATCCCCAACTTGACAATGTGTATCCCTGCTTAAAGTTACCTAAACCCACGTACGATATTATGAAGGCATAGGTAGGTTGATACTCCTTAAGTCAACTTTAGGTGAGACGTACACAAATATTCGTTGTTTGGGTAGTAAACCTTTTAAATTATGCTTTATATAGTTCATAGACATTGCCTCTCAAAAACGCTTATCTTTTCCATTTGATATTTTTAACCACATCCATAAATATTCACCAGTCTGATGAGGCTCAAGGGGCAAATAATATTTACCTGCTGTCAATTGTTGCCTGATATAAAATAAATGTTTTTTTAAGGACTAAAGTTTCTCTTAAAGCACTGGGCTACGATGAGAGCGGCATCTATGTACAATGTACATAATATTATATCCAAATATTTTCAATTATTTTGTGTTAAATACATAATATTATGAAAAATACATTTACGTACTTCCCATATTGGCGAATTATAACCAACGAGCAATTCATTAGGTATGAGTGCAAAAAAAGAAATTAACTGTCAGATCTTAGATGATAATATAATGTAAGTAAGAATCATGTGTGATTATTCCTCTCTTTGAGAACTAAAGCCCATTGATTAGTAATGTATACATAATATTATGTATATTATATATACATACATACATCATACATATTCGTATATGAGTACACTCATTTTTATAAAATTACTATAGAAGCAGCATCATAGGGCAACAGCTCTCCAATGTGTCAGTGGATATATTCTAAGCCCATAAACTGTACCTAATTAGCAATAATCTAAACGTATAAAATGGTTTTTCCATTTGATAGCTTAATTGTACACCAGAAGAACTAAGTAGGGATTTGGATTTAAAGAAATGCGTATATATATAAATTACATTAAAACCCGCTTAAGAGAAACTGCAAAATGTCACAGTCTTTCTTTCAATTAAGCGGGTTTTTCACTTCAACGAACCCTGCTTCAATGAACAAAATTTCACTTAAGCGGAGTCCGGATAAGTGAAAAAAAATTGCACTTAAGCGGATTTAATAATTCCAAAAAGGGTTCTGACATACGAGAAATTCAAATGTCATTTTCGTGGTGAAAATTTGGTGGAGTTGAAAAATAAAAAAGAAGTAAAAGTGTTCAGCAAATTTTTTTTTCTGTTCTATTAAATTTTTTTTCACTTAAAGCCTAGTACTCAGTTCGAGTGAAAATGAAATTTTCATACAAAAGTGACGCCTAGTTCACTGGTATGAAATACACAACACTAATTGAATACCAAAATATGAAAGTTGAAAATGAACCGGTTCTTCAATTAATTTCACGAAAAATTTTCATTTCCCAACGTACGACCACTAGGAAAAAAACTTAGGCGGTGGGGAAATTTTGTTTGACATTTGTCAATCAATTTATTTTGCTCAAAATATAAATTCTGAAATAAAAAAAATTATTTCGTCTTTTCTTGAGTTTTCATTCTTATCAAGGAGGAAAAAAGAACAAAACCACGGAATTTAAACCCGCTTTTTGAAACTTTTTCAAGATTCTGGTGACAGTAATTCAAATAAATATTTTTTTTATTCCAAGTGAGTGTTAGACATTTCAAACTGTGTATCAAAAATTCATGTGAAGAATTAATTATGGGTTCGTTCTGAATTTTAACGTGTATTTTGAAATGTTTTTAATTTTCATTTCACGGGAGGTGAGTACTAGGCTTAAAAGAGTTTTTTTTTTCAATGAAAAATATTAAATTTAACTGCAATGATATGTTTCAGGTATCCGGGTTTTTCACTTTAACAAGCTTCGCTTAAGCGGAGTGTTATAAATGTAATATGGTCGACAAATACTAGAGGATAAAAAAAGTGTTTCAGATAAGGGGGTTTTTCTCTTAAGCGGGTTTTACTGTACTAATTTACGAAACATATTGTCGTCTTAGAGTCGACTTAAAAAAAGTGTGTGTGCAATACTGAAAATTAGTTTTATATCCTTGAAAATAATTTCCAAAGAAAAGAATAATTTTTTCAAGGAGCTGTATAAAAATAAGGACTTACTAAAAAATGCTTTACAATAACTGTTGACGTTCTGCATTTCCCAAAAAGGTTTCTCCGCGATTTTGAATAAATTGCTTCGTTTTGGGATTTAAGTTAAAAAGATGAGAAATTAAGTGATTAAAAGTTTTTTTTATTATCAACAGAAGTGGTTTAAAAGAGCGAAAAAACACTGGACAGTGGTCGTAATTTCTAAACTGACATTAAGTGACAACTGAAATTACCTGGCTATAGAAGGCCCACCCAGGCATTAAATTATCATTGCTATTGAAATTGGCATTACCCCAAATATTGCCAATGTAGCCACAGTGTTAACCAAATACACAATATCAAATGAAAACAACCATTCAACATCGTGTCGACACGATACTTATTGAATACGTCCAGTTGAACGAAACTAGAATTGTTCATTTTTTTCTTTCGCGCTTCTTTTTCATCCGATTTCATTTTTCGTCTTGTAACATTTTGTATTGATTAATATTTTAATAAATTAGTTAAAATTGTAGTTAATTAAAGTAAATAAAGTATTATTTTAAGAAATTAATAGCCACCACGGGGTATAAAACTCAAACTATTTAACTAGAACTCATTTTTTCATAAACGAAACTTTATCACTTAAGTTCAATACAAAATTACTTATGTGACAACTTTAAAAAGAAAAATGTACCACATAGACATAATCATATATACAGGGTGGGCCAAATAAGAAAAACCAATGCATAAGTTGAACTTAAATAATATGAAAAGTTTCATATCAGCAATTGGGCTTTAAGGGCGTTTTAAAATTGAATGTCTAAAAACAAAATGATACTTTTGTGTTAACGATTTATGTTTGAAGTTTAATGATTTCTTTTAAACATAAACTCAAAAAAAAAAAAAAGAAAAGAAACAAGAAAAAGTTAAAAATGACTTTCGTTGTCTGTATATTGCTGCTTACAATATCTATGTACATATTTTGTATTGACGAATATTGATTTGAATAACGAATTTTCAGAAAAGTTTTATGACAAAAAACATCTTGATAATAAATTGTTACTTATTAAATTCATAAGATAAATTATTGTTCAAATTTATCAGAAATTTTCAATTGCTGTTTTTTTATTTCAACATGTTTTTTGTTTTTGATGACATCACGTCATGATAAGAAGATTAATCTACGAATTTTATAAAAAATGTCATTTTGTTTCCATATATAAACAAAAGAACTTTAAGGAATAAATTTTTAAATGTAAAATATTTAAAAAGGTACATGTTGTTGCTCATATTTCCTAATTAGTCTGAACTCAGAAATCCACGTGCAAATTTAGAGTAGTTTGCGGTATAGTATTATGCACGGGATAAGAGTGGAGAGTGTCGTGTTCTTAGTTATTAAGAAAATTAGCAGATGAGGGCTTAATGAATCAAAGAAAACTTCACGCAAAAGATTTCCTCATTCAATTGAAGAAAAAAAAATAATGGTTTGAACTATTTAAAAGGACCAAATTGCTGAATTATAACACAATTGGTCTTACAGTTGAAAAAATATTCGCGAATAAGCAAAAAAAAAACATTTTCTCAACAAAACGTAGAATGGCTATTTTTTCCGTTATATAAGAATGTGTTGCTAAAAATTTTAAACGCACTTTTCTTACAATCACTTTGGTCATCCTAGGTATGAAGTTTAATCAAAATCGTTAAAGCAGAAAGTTAAAAAAAAACAAAATCGTTGTATGCCAGCTACTCGTTTTAGACGAGCTAAAATAAAAATTCTAATTTTATTTCAAGGAAATTACTTGAAAATGCCCTGTACAAAGTTAATCGGTCTACTCAAATTACAGTGGATGCATTACTATTAAATCTATGTAAGATGAACTGAACTTAATGAAAGTATAATGGAATCGCTTGGATAAAACTAAAATTTTTGTGAATTTGAGGCCATTAAAAGAATTAAAAATTCAATAAATCCAAATAAATAGGAGATAACGACAATATTATATAGTGTTTACCTTATCAGCTCATAACAATTATCATTGTATGCATTGATAACTTTATTTTATTCTTGTTCATCATGTCAATAAAACAACGATTATTTTGGTACTTCATATGTAACAAGAGTCACACTCTTAATTTTATAATAATTAAGAAATTGCATTTTAATTGCCTGCCAAAAACTCTTAAACTTAATTAAAGTAACCAAAAACTCCAATAATAGTAGATAAAGTTTGCTTTTGTATATACAATGATAAAAAAATATTTAAGGTTTTGGCAGACTGTTAAACGGTTAGCGGCTTTTAATACGTAAGAGACGAAGTGAACGGGGGGGGCTTTTCAGGTGGTGCGCGCGCTTTCCAGTGAAATAACGTATTTCGTCCTTCACGAGATCTAAAAATGTCTTCGAAAAAATGTAAAAATGACGTCGACCCGTTTTGTTACATTTGCGGCGAACTCATTGGGCCCTACCAATAACCAAATTTAGTGACGACTTAAATATTTCAGTAAAATGGACCACAATAGAATGGGCTCTAGCTATTAAACCATATATAGTATGACCTTAATATTCAAGTGGACTCTTAATAATGAATCATATATGGAATGGACTTCAAAAAATTAAACATTCCATGAATGGTACATTATTTGGGATCACCAGAATTAAGGTTAATTTTACTGAAATATTTAAGTCGTCGCTAAATTTGATTATTAGTAAGGCCCATTGCAGTAAGAACCAAAATATTTGCCCTATCAAGAAAAATAAAGCTCTCTGAAGTCTTTGAAGCTAATTTTAAACTTATTTCCACTATGCTTGATATCTATAAACTTATGGGTTGTAAAATGTCACTAAAAGTAGATATGTTACATACCCACTTGCACTAATTTAAGGATAACTTGTGGGTATATTCAGAAGAGCAAGGGGAACGTTTTACCAAGACGTGCTGGACTTTGAGTAACGTTATCAAGAACAATAATATAATGAGAACATTATGAGAGATAACATTTGGAATGAAAGATCATTCTCACACAGAAGAAATCCCAAAAATATTAATTTTTAAAACTTGGTTATACTTTTTTGTTGTATTTGTAAATTTATTTAACTGTATTTTGTAAATAAAAGTGGTATAAATATATAAACTTAAGTTTGATTTCTTTTTATAAATAATTGAGTTTATAAAAATGCGAATTTCCTTAAATTTGAAATGTCGTTCTATAGCTACAAGAGCAAACTTTCTTAGGTACAATTATTTTTTCTTTCATGACTTAGGCATAAGAAATAAAAATCAGACATACAAAACCCAAACTCAAAATTCGTGTCGACTTGTGTAATTCATGTTTTATTTGAGTTTATTAATAGAGGTGTAAACATTTTGAGTTGTAAAGTATACTTGTTCTATAAATCATGTTTTATTCAAACGAGGATCGAGATGTCCAAAAATGTGGTTTTCACAATAACGTCTGTGCGTATGTACGTGCGCTTCACATCGAGCTAAAGCCTTCAATTTAGTTTAATACAAAGCATTTTTATGTTATGCTCTTTAGGAAAAAAACAATTTTTTGTTTTAGCTCATCTAGAACAGTTTCTGTGTTTTTTTAATTTTCTCAAAAACAACTTTAATTAAAGGTTTTAATTAAACTTCCTATTTGTTTAAAGTGATTGCAATAAAACTTCGATTTCGTTGTTTTCAAAAAAATTTGCATAACAGTATAAATGGGTTTTGAAGTTAATTTTTAAGGAAATTGTCTTATTTTTTGCTTTCTTTAATGGCTAAACTGATTTAGATACAATTTTGCAAATCTGAAAGAACACGATTTTTTAAGTACTTCTGACTTTTTTCACACGCGTTATTATATTATAACGTTACTGAACCAAATATACATTTGAAATATGAGACTAAATTATAGTTTTGAACCAGCAAGTTCATCTAATCCAGTCGTGTATTTTATTTTCTAAGCAATGAAACGATATTGAGTGGAAACTTTTTTTCAAAATTTTAAGAACTGTAAAACCAAAACCCATGACAAATTCATAAGGATGGGGAGTTAAATGTAACTTGAACAGGCGAATCCAAAGGTTTCAAAGAAGTTTTTTGAAAACAAAACAAAAGCAGCAAAATAAATTTAGTCCGATGACTATAATAAATAAATATAAATGGGAGTCTTTTTTTCTTCTCAATTAATAAAATAATTTGGTCAAAATTGACTGTTAATACAAACATGTACATATGAATGTATTAACCAACTGCACTTAAAAATGATTTAATTTATTATTAAATGCTTGATAGTACTTCACCACATGCAATAAAATATTTAATTTCTATATAATTGATTACAAATTACAGATAAGTGCATTTTCATGTTCTGCAAAATTAGTGACTTAAATCGTAAGCAGGACAAAAAATACCAATTTATGTATATTTTTGTATAAAGCAAATAAAAATGTTTGCTTCTAGTATTTATTTATGATAAAGGCAAAGTGCTCTCTTTATATTAACTTAATATCGATTTGTAAATTGTTTTTTAACTGAATTAATGCGGGTGGTAATGATACAGTGAAAGTAGTGTTATAAACTGTTAAGTCAAAAGCCATTAGCATTAATTTATTTCTAATTTAGAATAAAGTGGTTTTAAGTTGATGGAAAAATTACGGTTTTTCTTACAATATCCGTGGGAGTCGTGAATAAGTCGTAATATGTATATGCAAGTCAACAATGGCGCGTATTCATAGTCGTTCGATAAACACATATTTTTTTTTGTATTATGATACAATATAAAATTTCTTTAATAACTAATAATATCTACTAAATTAAATAAATAGACAAAAATATTTAATGAATTATTAACGTAGGTAAAACTATCCTAATAAATCGGAAAATCCATAGTGAAATCTATATCAACTTCTTTCCATCTGCATACTTCGGGCCAGTAAGTAATTTAAAAGTAATAATAGGATAATGATAATAATAACGGGTGATTTTTTAGCTGGTTTGGTTTTGGCAACACTGGTTTTGACAGCTGACGTGTGTTTAGTACCTTGTGTCACTGTCAAACAGCTTCAGTTTGGTTTGCAATTTAACCATGGATCGTCTTACAAATGAACAACGCTTGCAAATTATTGAATTTTACTATCAAAATTCGTGCTCGGTTCGAAATGTTCATCGCGCGCTGCTTCCATTTTATGGTCGGCATTCTCGACCTTCTGAGCAGTCTATTCGGAAGATTGTGACCAAATTTCGCACCAAATTTACTTTGTTGGACATTAAACCACCAACACGTTTACGTACTGTGCGTAGTGAAGAAAATATTGCGGCCGTATCAGCTAGTGTGACAGAAGACCGCGAAATGTCGATTCGGCGCCGTTCCCAGCAGTTAGGCCTTTGTTACAGCACTACGTGGAAAATTTTGCGGAAGGATTTGGGCGTAAAGCCTTTTAAGATACAGCTGGTGCAAGAACTAAAGCCAGCCGACCTACCACAACGCCGAATTTTTGGTGAATGGGCTCTTGGAAAGCTGGCCGAGGATCCGCTTTTTTATCGAAAAATTGTGTTCAGCGATGAGGCTCATTTTTGGTTGAATGGGTACGTAAATAAGCACAATTGCCGCATTTGGAGTGAAGATCAGCCAGAAGCATTGCAACAGCGACCAATGCATCCCGAAAAAGCCACTGTTTGGTGCGGTTTATGGGCCGGCGGCATTATTGGGCCATATTTCTTCAAAGATGATGCGAATCGCAGCGTTACTGTCAATGGTGAACGCTACCGAGCGATGATAACAAACTTTTTTTTGCCCGAAATGGAAGTTCTTGACTTGCATGATATGTGGTTTCAACAAGACGGTGCCACATGCCACACAGCACGCGAAACAATGGCGCAATTGCGAGGCGAGTTTGGTGAACAGTTAATTTCACGTTTCAGGCCGGTCAATTGGCCGCCTAGATCAGGCGATTTGACACCATTAGACTATTTTTTGTGGGGGTATGTCAAGGCTAATGTCTATAGGGACAAGCCCGCTTCGATTGACGCACTGGAAGCCAACATCCATGCATTCATTCGTGAGATACCGGCCGATATGTGTGAAAGAGTATGCCAAAATTGGACTCAGCGGATGGGCTACCTGAGACGCAGCTGCGGTCAACATTTGCATGAAATTATCTTTAAACATTAAATTGCAAGGTTCAAACTATCGATTCAAATAAATATTTCATTCATTTTTTCGAATTTTTTGTTTTTTTTTTTAAAAAAGTTCTAAACCTCTTAAAAAATCACCCGTTATATATGTTATATAAAATAAACAAAAAATACAAATTAATTAAGAACAATAGTTCTAAGATCTGAGCTATGCTGAGTTTAAACTTCAGTGCGACACTTGCTAAGATATACATATCTGAAATTTTAAACATATAGTTTCCGAGATTATTTTTTTTCTGCAAATGTTAAGCTACTACAGGGTGGCGCACGAATCGTGCTACAAAAATAAAACGTAATAACTTTTTTTCTGTGTGAGTAATCGGCTTATTTTTTTTTTATTTTGTAGGTTACTATTTAGATTTATAAAAATGGATGCTTGGGATACGGAGAAAAGAATTTGGATAGTGCAACGGTACCATGCTTTGCAGTCCGTCATTTCCGTCCAAAGGGAATTTAGGCGGGAGTTTGGCGGTAATCCCCCGAGTAGATGGACCATTATGAGGTTTGTAAACATGTTTGCCGAATCTGGAAGCATCGCACGAAGGCCGTACCATCGAGATGCCAATGTTCGGGTTCAGGATACAATCGCAGCAGTAGCATCTGCAATACAGGCCAATCCGAACGTTTCGACCCGAAACTTATCGGGGCAAATTGGAATTAGTAGACGGTCATTACAACGGATACTTCATGACGATTTAAACTTGTTTCCGTACAAAGTCCAAATTACTAGCAAGTTAAACCCTCAGGATTTGCCTGTTCGCCTGGAATTTTGCCAAAAAATGATATCAATGGCCGAAGAAGACAACACATTGATCAATTGTTTGTTCATGTCTGATGAGGCCCATTTTGATCTTAACGGCAATATAAACAAGCAAAATTGCCGTATATGGAATGAGTCTAATCCAGAAATGCTCCATGAGACGGAACTGCACCCAGAACGAGTCACTGTGTGGTGCGCAGTTTCATCAAGGTGTATTGTCGGGCCGTACTTCTTTGAAGAAAACGGTGTAACCGTTACTGTCAATGGGGACCGTTATTTAAAGATGTTGAAGGAGTTTTTTTACCCAGAACTGCGCCGAAGACGTATACCATTCAACAGCGTTTGGTTTCAGCAAGATGGAGCAACTGCACATATAGCCAGACCAGTTATGGCGGAGCTAAACAAAAAATTCGCAAACAAATTAATTTCTAGGAACTCCACTCTTCGCTGGCCCCCAAGGTCACCTGACCTGACTGCACCAGACTTCTTTTTATGGGGTTATGTCAAGCAAGAGGTGTATAAAACGAAGCCCAGGAATTTAACTGAATTAAAGCAGTCCATAACGACAATAATTGAGGCGATCCCAACTTCAACTCTTCAGGCCGCAATGAATAATTTTTTGACCAGGTGCCGCATATGCGTGGGACAGCGTGGAGGTCATTTGCGGTCTATAATCTTTAAAAACAACTAACTATTTAAATAAAATTTAATTTTCTAACCAATAAAAAAAAATAAATGAAATACATCGATTAAAAAAAAAGTTATTTGAATTTCTTATTGTAGCACAATTGGTGCGCCACCCTGTATAATTGAGGCTTTAAGAACAAATAGGGTGTAATGTAATCCTTTAAAAACAAAATACGTTAATTTTGTTTCTTTATATTTCTTTCAGAAGGACAGAGTAGCTATTTTGGGAACAAATTTATTTATATAAAATTCCGTTATATGTAAATACATGGTTTAATGATTTTTAGCATGATAGAAGTTTTTTTTTAACAAAGAATAATTTGTGAGAATGTGTCCATAAACTTGAAAATAAAATTTAAAATACAAACATACAACAATTTTCAATATTTTCTTTAAGGTTAAAAAAGAGGTATTAAGTGGCATGTCCACACACATATAACATATGGATTTCTAATATAGGGTTTCTAAAATGAAATCAGAATAAAAATCAAATTTATATATAATAGACTTTGCAAGGTTTTATTTCAACATTTGTTTCACCAAGTAAAGCAATCAGACAAAAAAAGTAGCGATTTTGTCTCAGTTATTTATAGATATTATTTTGTCTGCTACTTTTACCTAAACCATCGAAATTTATCAATAGGTTCGTGAAAAATGCAGAGGCATATCTTACGATTATGAAAAATACTATGAAAAAAACATAGACAAAATTTTATGGCAAACATTTTAATTATCACAAATAGATAAACAGTATTTAGCAATAACCATTTCAATTGTAACAATGTAAATGTGAAATTTAAGTTGTGAGAAAAATCAGATTTTATCTATTTGCTAAAAAAAATTGAACGGCAGGTACCGTTATTTTTGATCCTAAAAAAATGAAAAAAAGGAGTCGGGGGAATGCCCAATCAATGCTATGTAGATACCAAGTTAAAAGAAAATTGACCCACTCGTTTAGGCTGCAGCGGAAAGGACAGACAGACAGACGGACTTTGCTATGATCGTTATGTCAAGTTTGATCAAAATCTCAATCGAAACGCGTCTTTTTAAGAATCAAAAAATTGCGAAATAAAGTTTTTTAAATAAAATAAAAAAAATTAAATTAAACATTAAACATGAGAGATATACTGATTACTCGGGAAACACTTTAAGATTGATACTTCCCCAATATACCTACAACAAATTGTGGTGATTTGGGCCTTGGGATATTGTGGAAAATTTTAAATTTTGCAATTATCTGTTTTGCTTAAAATATAAGTTCTAAAATAAAAAAACAAAATATTTCGGATTAAACCAAACTGCCATTCTGCCATTTTTATTCATACCAAGGAGGAGAAAATAACAAAATACGGAATCTTTTAAGAATTATATTTGACTGTCATAAAAATGTATATACATATACTTTTTTTATTCAAAGTAAGTATTATAACAAATCCAAACATACACAGTATTAAAAATTCATGTGGAGAATAAATTATGTTTTCATAATGATTTTTCACATGACTTTTTGTTATCCCACGGGGGAGTCGAATACCTGTACCTATATGTACATACCTACTAAGCTACAAGAAAAAAAATATTTGTATTTGAAATCAATTTGTCATTACGTTATTTAAAATAGTTTCACTTGTGTTTCTTTTTGCAATTTATCTGTATATCTAACTGTGCAAAAACCTTATTTTTCAAATAAAAAATAAATATAAAAAAATGTTGATAAACTACTTCATCTAATTTTTTGTAATTATCGTTAACTTTAATTCACGCCTTTTAGAATAAAAGTCCACAAATAAATAAAATAATGTTACTTTAAAAACAGCCGGTTCATTTACCTAAATCTAATGTTGAATGTAATAAACTCGCTGAAATGTCGCTTACGGATAATGCCGTCGCGTAATTAATGGTCGTTTAAATAAACAAGACACTCACAAAAGACTTAAGTAACAGGAAACAATTAGTAAATTGCATACTTCCGCTGCTTCCGATTATATACTTTCGAAACAATTCTTAATTGTATAATCAAGAGGGAAAAAAATAACAGGATATATACCTATACAAAACACATTAACATACATACATACTCATACCTACATATATCCTTTCATCCAACACAACCTATATTTTTTATTTTGCGATAAAAATGAAATGTTCTTAATCCAACATCATGAATATTATAGTTATATATGCCACAACTTTGCATCCACACACACAACATATATATAATACTTAAGATAAACACCATCGAGCAACAAAGTCACGAATGTTGGTAATTGAAAAAAATTACCTCGGATCAACCATCACATATAAAATCATGAACGCAAAGAAGGGAATGGGCGCACAAAGTGTTAAAATAAGAAGCCCACAGGTCATTGTTTGTCATATTAATGACCACCCACGATTCTGGTAATCACCCCATATAACTCACCTTAACACCAAGGATTAAAATTGATAGTGAAAGAAACAGCACAGCCTTCATGGTCGCCTTCGTTGTTGACACTTTTGATCCTTTTGTCGAAAATTCACCACCAAAACCGGATCTCACACGAAACCGAAATAACTCACAGGAAATGTAATTATCGCCAATGGTCGTCGCCGACGTTAAAACCGCAAAACAATGAAACGAATGGAGTTTTTTAAGAAGCTGACACAAACAGGTTCACTCGTATGTAGAAATAGAACAACAAAAATAGAATCTTTAGCAGGATATTATAACTTCACTTAAATCAAAGTGCACAAAATCTCTAAAAAACACTCAGGATATAGGTGTATAACTGTAGCACAATCACAAATTCTCTTCAACCTTTGATCCTTATTTTTTTTTTGTAAAAATAAAAATTGAATCAAAAACGTTCCAATCTTTTAACTTATTGACTGAAAAATTATACTATAGGTATACGACACGACTATAATACGAGAACGTTGTAAAGTGCCGATTTGTAAGGACGACTACTGCGGGAAACCAATTCAACCATCGAAGACCATCGCCGGAATGGTGTCGTTATCAGTGGCGCGTATCCTTTTATAGTAGATGACTTTGGCTTGTCTGTGCTGAAAGCTTACAGATTTTCCTCCTCACGAGGAAGCCAACCCACCGGATTCACAGAGACGACGATGACGACTATAGAGTAAAGTGTAGGAGGCAAATGGATGGGAATTGTGAATGGGGGGGGAGTTGAAAGGCAGTTAAAGCAAAGAGGAAAATTGGCAGTACCATTAAGGTGGTCGTTTAGCCATGCCTATACCCAGAGCACTTGTTGCCTTCATGCTGGTTCTTTGTACAAGTTTTGTATTAAACATGTGCTTTTTGTGTATAGAATGTATGGTTGAAAAAGAATCGACAATAAATGATGATAAAGAAGAAGGAGAGTTATTGATGAGGTGACCAAAACATTGGGAATATAATGTACCAGAAAAGTAACAGATATTTATAATGATATATGATTCTGAACCATGTACATATTTGATATGCATAGAATTATTTGATTTATATCGAATGAAATTTTAACAATATGTACATATGTAATAAGACAGGTAATTCATTAAGAGGTTTTAAAAAAAAAAATTTAAAACAAGGAAATTGAAACTTCGCAATTACCCATATTAGCCGTAATTACGGTCAAAGTTTGAAAGCAATAATCTTTAAAAAATAAGTTGAAAGAATGGTTCTTTTGTATGAAAACAGAGATAACCCGATTAAATTTGATTTTTATTTTTGAAAAAAGTACCTTTAACAATCTTCCAAATAAATAAAAACTTTAAAAATCTTTTGTTCAGAATCAGCTCTGAAAGTTTTTTGAAATTTTGACATATCGTTGCACTCAAATACGCACAGCAGTGCTTTTATAAAACAGCGTAATCTATTGGTTTCAAAATCAACGCACGCTTTTCTTAGATTTTCATCAATCTCAAAACAGGATTCGAAAGTTTTGCTGTCCAAATACTGAGAAAAAAAGTTCAATCAATCAAAAAGTTTTACTTATGGTTTGTTTTTTTTTTTTAATGTTGACATTTTTATAGTGAAATGGGGTTAAACAATAAAATAGCGTCAGATTTTAAGAATTTCTTTCCTTGTTTCTGAAAGGTTGTTATATTTTACAGGAGATTCTCTTCAAAATTTAAAAATTTATAATGTTAAACAAGGGGTTTGTTTTGTGAATAAAAAAAATCTAAAACTAAAACTTAGATCTTTAAGTAAAATCTAGGTTTTTGATGATTAAAAATAATCTTAAGCTAGCTATTTAAAGATGTTTTCTAGTTATAGATATTTTAAAATAGCCAACGCTAAATTCATTCAGTTTAAGCTTATTTTTGCCAGCCTAAGCTTCAATTTGTGTGAACAAAAACTTATCAAAGTAGAATATTGTAGTATAGAAGCTACAAAAATATCAAGTTTCTATCACTAGGTCTTATGCGAGAAACAGATTGACACAGCAACTTCAACAGCAACTTTGACAACCTTTTAGAGCAAGTGCTTTTAAATGGCTTTGAATACATTAAAACAGCAACAGCGACATCGAATTTAGGGCAATTTCTAACGTTGATGTCGATGTCGATGTTTTGCTGTGGCAATCTGTTCCTCGCTTACTTTTATTATTCTCTTTAGTTTTGGTGTTAGGATGGTCAAGTTTATTCCAGTAATAGTTAATTAAATGTTAGGAAATAACCCAAAATTAAGACAATTTTCTTTAAAAAATACCACACTATGTTTCCTTTGTGTGATTTTTGCTCACTAACCTGAAACGCAGTTTTATTAAAATTCCGTTTAGACGCTGTTTAGATTGGGAAGATTGAATCCCGTATCGCGGCAGTTCTCCTTTCTCCTTTAGAAAATGTCATACAAATTCAAGCATATTGGTCCACCCGTTTTGGCTCTAGCTGCATAAACAGTGGACATGCAGATGCAAGAACTGACGGAAGATATGATAAAAACATTTTTATAACAGCAAGCAATACTTGCCCTATATAGCAGTTAAAAAGTTTTGGAAAACAAAAATCCTAAACCCACTTTCTTTGAAGTTCGGACTATATAAAATAGTTTTAGCTATCAGGTTTCTTAGTCAAAACATTTGAATAAACAAAAAAAAACCTGAAATTGGTGAATTAGGTTGAAAACTGCAAATTTTAATTTAAAAAAAATCTAGGAAATTTATGAAAAAAGCCTGCAAATATTTAATTATTCACAGGGTGTTCCAAAATAATTTTTTTTACAACAGTGGATGCATAAAAATAACGACCATTTTTGATGTTTTTAGCAAGTATTTAAACAGTTTTTTACATACATATATCTTATAAACTGTTTAAGTGATCAATTGTATGTGAAACAGTGGAGGAAAAAAGTAAATTTTCATAAATAATTTTTTTTTAATTTTTTTTTTAATAATTAAAGACTTTATTTTCAGTAAAATAATCATTTCCATCATCATCATTTTCAACATTTAACAGATTTACTAGTTCTGGGCAGTAACTCTTTTTCAGCTTTTTTTGAGATCTCACGTGCCTTAAAGATGAATGAGTGGATCCGATGATATAGCCAGCATATTATTATATAAATCTTCATAACCTTTTTTTTTTGGGGTAGCGATAGAAACTTAATATTTCCTGCTACCTGTTTTATTGGATCATAAAATAATTATCTACAGCTAATATTTCTTTCAACTTTTTTATAGTATAGGCAAAAATTAATTTAATCTCTTAGTTTCACCATTTTGGCATTTATAAGGCAATAAAGAAAATAAGTTCCTACTTTTGGCAGGTTTCAAAAATAAAAAGGACCAAAGATTATAATTGTATGTATTGTCAACGTTAATTTTTATTTACCTACTTTAGCTTCAAAACCTCTTTTAGTTTACTAGGCATTTATTTAGAAAGGGGCGTAGAAGTAGGTGGATTACAAAAATTGAATGTTCAAATATGTAACAATCAGTAGTTTGTTAAAATAATTGTTCATTTTTTTTGCCATTGAAATAAAAAGGGGTGTGGTAATGGGTGGAATTTTTTTACGATCAAGATAGCAACAAAACGTATTCTTGATGAAATAAGAAGAAGAACTTACAAACAAAACAACCTCGTAACATTGAAGAAAAGTAAGATTTTCATTGAATGTGCCGTAAGTGCAATAAAGAAAATAAATAAATTTGTTTTTTGTTTATTTTTTTACTGTAGAAAAAAATTATTAACTAAATAATTAAAAAGAAAAAATATTTTGTTAACTGTTTTTGAAGCTCAGTCTATATTTCTATTGGAAACAAAAAACAAAAAAAAATTTAAAAAAACATCGGATTTTGTATTTTTACCGCGACTTTTGGCTTTTTGGACAGTGCGGCGGCGGCGCGGCGGTAGGAGTAAGACTCACTTATTTCGCGGCCCAACAGTGATTTATACATACGTTTTGTAAAGAATTATTGAAAAATGTACATTGTGTTCTTAGCAGTGGCTTCACTTTATTTGATTGATTCTTTATTGAATTTTAAAACTATAAAGCAAAGCAAAGGTTGATGCTAGTGAAGCTTGTGAATTAAAAAAAAAAGAAAATACTCGGCTCGATCGCCCGAACTTGGTCTTGGGGTTGGAATGGATGAAATTTTTAAAGATTTTATATAAGCCATCTTATAGTGTAATGGTCTTATTTATAAACGTTGTCTAACTTTAGACAACTGTCCAACTTTGGCAAATATGTTCAAAAACCTTGTTTGTTGTTGTCTTATAGCTGGCTTACTTAGATAGAAGAGTAGATTGTCTTAACCGAGAATAATGTGATATTTTTTTTTTTAAATAAAACATATTTTCACCAATTTGAAAATAGTAAGACAGTGTCTAAGTAGACAAAAATCTAATAAATACGACTGTAAGTGTATAGAAACTCAGAGAACAAATTTTACACAAAAACAATGACAAAAAAAGTGATATAATAAATACTTTGTTATTGTTTGTAGGTATACAAGGCAAAATTTGATTTAATATTGTTTGCGTATAAAATTTTTGGAGCTGGAAATTAGCTTTTTTAAAAAAAGAGGGCTATAATAAATTAGAGAAAGTAGAACGAAGGATGAAACTCGGTCAGGCAGGTTTTACTAGTTATCATAAATCAAATCCACAAACTTGTTTATGATTTTTTTTTATTTATGTTAAGTAAAAAAAAACAATAGTAAAATGATATGTTTATTAGACATTTTTAAGAGAAAATTGACCTGCCACTCAAAATTTATCATGGACAAAGAAAAGTGGAAGAGTTTTAGAAAATGAATATCAGAAGACTTCAACAAGGTATCATTTTAATTTAAATACAATTACGAAGGCTATAAAACTGTAAAGTTTCTACTGTTCGTATTAAAAAAGAACTTTGCGTTAACGTTGTTCATATTTCACCACAATAAACATTTTCTTAAATCCTTGGTAAATGATCGGCACGTTGCGGAGATAGACCCTTACAGTGTAGAACGATGTTTTTCTTACAACAAGAATTATTTATTTATTATTTTCATGTTTTTTACCAATTTTTTCGTGTAAGGTTTCAACTGTATTTTTAGCTGTTTTAGTCTTTTAGAAGAAAATTCGAATATAAACAATTTTTATTTCACTATTCAACAATGGTGCTATACCCGCGATTAAGGTCAGCTTTTAAAAGTCGTAAAATTGTTTTCTACTTAATATATTTCTTCCTCGTTTTCCGTTGGATTTGGGAAATTCTTCTCGAAAATGAAGAATTTAGAGTAGAATTGAAAAAATATTTTTTTGGATAAAATTTTATCCAAACGTTTATCCATTTTCGATAAATTTGTTTAAATAACATAAGCAGAAACCATTACGTGTGAATTTGTTTTTACAAAATTGACTCCACAGAATTGCTGCTCTTAAAAGAAATTCCGTATTTTCGCCTGCTCTATACCGAATATGAAATTAATAAAATATAAAAACTTAAATTTTTTTTTATTCTGAAAACATACACGTCAATCAATCTTATACAAAATTATAAAAATTTAATATTAAATACTATTACATTTCTTTAATTAATTTTTTTTTGTTTTAAATGTCTTCAACTTGATTAGTCAATAGATTGGGAACATTCCGAGGATGCTGGGCATCACCGCGATCATAATAGCCGTGATGATGATAACCATAAGGATCATGTGGGACTTGATACAGTCCATAATGAACACCACTATTGGCAATCTGTGAAATATAAATTAGAGGAACTTTAATCGAATAAGTAAACCATTGTTTTGTATAATCACACCTTTTTTAAACCATTTATTGAAGCTAACAACAAAGCCATTTTAGCCAAAAGCAATGCTTTTCCACTAATAACTGACAAAACCTGAAAGCCCACCGGCACCATAACAGCTCCTAAGGCTGTAACACCAAATACCATTGCCATCATCATGTTGTTCTTATGACGTCTATGACGTGGAGTTCCATGAAGAATTTTAGATGATTTTCCTAAAATGGAAAAGATTGTTAAAATAATATAAGATTAATATTATAAACAAAAATAATTTATATTTGAAAAAGACAAAGACAATGTTAAGGGTACGCTCTTGTGCGCATTCGAAAACTAAGTTTAAAGCAATAAATTAAATTATTTTAAATAACTTTTAATGGTCCACAAAAATTAACGTTTCGTCCCCGGGATATCACTTGGACTTATCAGTTGACTAGTCAAAACTCAAAAGACGATTTTTTGTTAAGTTCAGTTCAACTACATTATACATAGTATGAACTATATCCAACAAAATTAGAATTACTAATCATTAAAGCTAGAAATTTTAAACCATTTTAGTTTTTCTGTCTTTTTTTATATTACGCACTTTCGAGTCAGAGCTGCAAATTCTCTGGTACCTGATAGAAAGCGGTTAAGTCAGCAATTTTCTAAAAAGGAAATTGAAGTTTAAAATTTGTTTGTAAATCCAGATATTCCTCCCGCATCACTAAATATTTTAATTCAAGTGTAAAGTTCATTTAATTGCATTAAGAATAATAATTAGTCAATTCTTAAAACAGTCTTTTAAAAAAATTTGACACTTCACTTTTCGCCTATTGTGAGTTTTACCCGAAAAATGCCCATATTCAAAAAATTCCCCATAAAGTGAACATTCATTTCGGGCGGAAGGTAAATTTTCACTCATTTATGATAGACGAACGAAATTTCGTTCTGCCGAAACTCACATTTCACAAGAGCTTTTAAAATTCCGGGCGAACAAAAAATATAAAGGTGAAATATTTTTCAGGTGAAACTCACAATAAGGCTTGCTATGTGATTTTTTTCTTTAGTTACCAACCTACCTTTTTTTAAGCATTGCCCTGACATGTTTTTTTAATTTTTTTAGGACCAAAAAGAACGATACCTGCCGTACAAATGTGCACACAACAAAAATATTACTTTTGTTCAAAAACGTGCCACAACTTAAAAAAAAAAAAAACACTGATTTTTTTTTAATGTTTATAACTGATACCTTCCATCGTGTAACCATTTGTTTGATTTTCGATTTCCTCAAAAACGGTTCAGCTAATTTTTATCAATTTTGCTATGCAGATAATATCAAAAATTTTATTCTCTCGATTTTTAAAAAAAGTTTTGACAATTTTTTTTTAAGAATTAATTATTCGAAAACAACTTCATCGATTTTTTTAAACTTGGCATTTAGTAGTTTTCTATCATTATCTAACAGATTTTAAATAAAAATTATTCTTATAATCAAAAGTAATAGTACCTACCATACAAGTGTACCGGTAAGGAAAATCTCATTTTTCTCAAAAACGTCTGCTACAATTTTGATTAAAATTTGTATGCGAGCTAATATTAGTAGATATACGATCTATTATATTATTGGAAAAAATTGTATCTTTCGATTAAAAACTGCAGTATCTACCATAGGACGATTATTTTGGTTTTCGATTACCTCATTTTCTGTTGAACCAATTTTAATGAAATTTTATATTGGATTTAAAAATTTTCAAAATTATTTTCTGGAAATTCGATATTTCGAAAATGGATAGATGATTTATTTTCAAAATCAATTTTTTGACTAACCACTAATTATAAATGCTAAAATACAGCGAAGATACCAATTTTTCTTTTCTTAAAATTTTTGTATACATATTACATAGGTATACCTATATAAAAAACAGTTTTTTTTTCCAACGTTCCAGCGATTTGCAAAAATTTCTTCTCATAAATTGAGATTTGTTTAAGAAATCAGATGGTGTAGGTACATCGCGATTATGTTAAAACGGTTTCATAGATTGTTTAATCATTTTATTTCAAATTATATTTATTTTTAGTATAAACTTTAAGTTCAATGAAACACGGTTATATATTGTTCATATTTTTGTGCTTGCACTACATAGTTCCTTAAACTAAACTATGTTTTTGCCAGATGGCATAAAATATAAGCTTCCATAACTTATTTATTTCTTTTATCAGATTAATAAATAGTATTTAAAATATTAAGACTTTAAAACCACAGTGTGATCGTACATAAGTCATAAGAGCAAATTCGTGCGTTAATTTTATTCATTAATATCGTTGAAGTCATTTTCGATATAATTTTAAATAATCAAAATCTTTATACATGAGAACTGCACGTTCTAGATAAGCTTAATCAAAAATTCGATTTTTTTCCTCTAGAAAATCATATATAGAAATGCTCTGTAAAAAAATTCTAGTAGTGAGTTCAAAATGTTTTCTTCTGTAACACGAAGAAGTCGGCGTCGCCAATGAGTGTTACAAGTGAACAATTATTAGTGACTCCAATTTTTTAATTTTCGTACTAAAATAATATTAAATATCTGCATTAATTTGTGCATCCGTGGATAATAAAAATTCTGCATCCCGAATAAGCCTTATGATTGCAAATCAAACAAATGGCAGCAAAAGATAGTTTTTTAAGCAAATTGAAAACTAATTCAAATATGTTTAAAAATTAAATTGCAATGGTGCATTTTTATAAGCGATAGTCAAGTGGAAAATAAACTTATATGGACTAAGGGTCACGATTTTGATTGTCCTATCAACTACTAACTCTTTAGACGATTTCATCCAGGATTCCTTAACAATTTATATTCTATTAGTTTATTTGCTCTGATCTTACCTTAACTTTGTCTCAAAAATTATATAATAATACGTTGATCTAAAAGTTTAGATTTAAACACTTCAAAATAAATATCATTCCCACCTAATCGCTTTCAATTGGCTTAAACCGTTATATAAACCAATTAACTTACTCACCTTTGTCATCTAACAAAAATCCATCAACGATTTCCTTAAAGCTCACTTGCAAGGCATGCGTTTGTAGAACTCTAGTCATTCTTTCAGCTATTTGATCCAGATACACAATACCCTCGGCATCCCTTTGAGCAGCAGCAGCAGTATCGCTATGAAGTTGAAGGACAAAAACAATAGAAATACAATAATCCTTCGTAAAAGGAAATTCACCTTGGATAGGTCGTCCTGTCGTCTATGTAATTGGCTACCCGGACTAATCGAATTCCCCGCCATATGGGAATCACATTTGACGACATCATCTCGTCAAATAACTTTAGTGATGTGACTTTCAGACAATTCCACGTTGTGTTACTGGTTTTCTGTGTAGGTACAGAGAAGAAAAATCAGTTTTTATATTTTGCAAAGTTGATGAGTTTTACATAACCTAAAAGGTTGGAAAATAACGCGCTTAAGAGGGGCTAAAAAAACGTGAATGGAAATATAGGTTTGTAGGTATGTCCCTACATGGATAAAATCAATATTGAAAAAAAATATGGGATATAATATGAATGATTTTTTTTTTAAATTCTTTCAAGGACACTCTGTTACTGACGATGACGGTCACCAAATTGTTTTATCCATGGGTGGTCAGAGTTTATTGTGATGTTTTACTTGTTGCTACATGCAATAACAATCACGTTATTTTTTTGGATATTTTTGTATACATCATGGGGATAATTTATGTAACGCCAATACATTATGATGCTGATTATCGTACGATATGAACTTTAAGGTCGTTGGATCAAGATTAAAAAAGCTATGTTCGCCATTATACATGAAAAACTGATGACATTATTAAATATTATTCTTACATAATAATGATGACGAAGGGAAAATGTTATGACAACATTTTAATGATTTTTTTTTTTCTTTTGACAAGACCGGAACTTATGGATCTCAAATGTGTAAAGTTTGAATATTTGACCTAATCAGAAAAATTCACTCTTAATTTAACACGGTAAAGTTTTTGCTGGACTTCAGGATAACCAACTCCGGAAAAGCCCAGAACCGGAGGTTCTTCCAAAACCAGTTATGTCCTTCGTCTTAACTTCACCCCGAATAGCTGTGTATTTATGAGAATGAAAACATGAGGTTTTTTCTTTTATTGGTTTTGTGAAAATTTGTGCAAATTCGAAGGAAATTTCAGATAGCTAAACAGTCCTAATACTTTGTGTTAGAATACCGCAAGTTCAGCTAAATAAAATTATAGCGAGTTTCATTCACGAAAAGATTTGCACTTTTTGTCAAAAGATGTGCCTTTTTCTTATTTTAAGAGTTTCTAGGTCAATTCTTAACACGAAAGAAGAGCTCTCTCATGGGGTGAGAGATTCGATCTGAATACACAGCTTTTTCTGTCAAATGAAAAATATTTTGTTATCGTGTCGGCTAGTACTAAATTTAAAAAAATAATAATTATGGAGGAAGTTCATAATTTGGATTTCATAAATTTCCCTTCAAGCAAACGAGTCCGCTTTGGATCCGCGCACGTAGTAAACAACGTATGGATGACTGGTTTGCTTGAAGGGTTGTTGGACTTTTTTGTCAAAAAGCAAATGACAGGCATGTCAAACTACTGAAAAAAGTTTCATGGAAAGTTTCATTCATTGATTTTGAGAGCAACTCTTTAAAATTTGAATGAAACTCGCTATTAAATTCTAACGAAAAGAACATAGGTATCAGATTTTTTTGACATTCTATATTTTTTTGTGTTACGTAACTTAAAATCTCGTACAAATTTTAAATTTGCTGCCAAAACTCGTTTAATTGGTCATGTTCGGAATTGTTTCCAAAGCGATCTAAACAACTTTGTATTGTTGCAATCCCCTGTAAAAAACAGCTGATATAAGATGATGCAAAAACAACAACAACAAACTATCTCAAAAATTTTGAATAGCTATTTCGGTAATGGGTACAAATCTGAACGCAAGGAATACTGGTAAATTGCAATTTGTATTGAAGAATTTTTGTTTGTGTTAAGGAATGGATGAAATAAAATAAACGAAACCTTAGGACCATTCATCGTGTAAATGGTCAGTATTTTTGTCATTAAAAACTTTGAAGTGCAACTGGCATTTAATTTTATCCAAAGGTCTTATTATATTTTTAGATTTTTGTATTTCTTTTAAGGTTATATAATTATTTCATGGGATAGATATACTTATCCCAAAATGCAAACAGAACTGTAGATACAAAATTAATTTTTAAAATTAATATCGACGCTCTATTTCAACCCGAAATTAAAGCATTAAATATTATATTTATTTACAATGTTAAAATATGTATAGATGGCTTTAGGGTACTTTTTAAATCTGAATCCTAATGAAAATAAAACCGTCAAAACAATACGGCTTCCCTTAAAAAATGACAAATAATTAAATATTTATTCCAAGTTTCATTAAGAGACCATTGTTTGGTAATATTTTACTCGTTGTAAAATCAACTGACCGTATCCATGTTTTGTTGTGATTAGATCCAGCTTTGAGAAGACCCTTAAGTTATGTGACAAATGCTTAGACTGTACGTGTACTAACAAAAATATTTCACCTGTCCTCCTCATAAAAACTTACCAAGTGCATAGAATTACGGATGTTGTTGAAAAGGCACTTGAAGTTTGTTCTATTGCTCTATTTCTAGATGTTGCTGAAGCCTTTGACAAGGTTTGACATCTCCTAAGGCAGTACTACGAAATACTGAAATCTTATGTTAACGATCGACTCTTTCGAATACAGTACGAGTAAGAATATTCGGAAATTAATAAAATTGAAGCTGGTGTACCACAAGGAAGTATCCTACGACCAACACTGTATTTGGTATATACTAGAGATATTCCAGTGGACAACAATGCTATCATGGCCACATTTGCAGATGATACTGCCATTTTAGTGCCTGATAAATGTGTTTCAAAGGCTACAGAAAAATTGCAAAACGCGATCCATAAAGTAAGAGATTGGACGCAACAATTGCGTATCAAACTAAATAAAACTCATATAAACTATACAAACAAAAATATTGTTAATGTGCCAATTTTTTTCAAAAATCAAGCTGTACCATACGCCAATACTGTCAAATACATTGGAATGACTTTGGATGTCAAGCTAAAGTTGAAAGAGCACATTAAAAATAGAAGAACAAAACCTAAAATATAAAAAAATGTATTGGTAACATGGGAAAGAACTCTGACCTTTCTATCCAGAACCAAATAATGGTATGCCACCAAGTACTGAATTGGATTGACTTATGGCATCCAACTGTGGGGTTATACAAAGAAAACAAATACTGAAACCATCCAATAATTCCAAAACAAATTTCTTCGTGGAATTATACATAAATGAATCTGGTATATATTACAAATAGTGATTGACATCGTGTCCTACAAATAAAAATGTATAAAGAAGTGGTTAGAAAATACGCCGAGACAGTCTTAAATGTACGAAACAATGTTCGAAGAGTGAAGACTAAGAAAAACCAAGCCTCATGAGCTGATGGTGTAAAAGCGATGGGAATGTATTAAAACTTTAAACTTCCACCAATGCGATTTGTATTTAAGAAATAAAAATCTTTTGTCGATCTTTCATAGATTGGTCCTGATTTCCCAGTGGTTTAAGTGACGTAAAAGCCCCAAACTATTTGGTACCGAATATTACCAAATGTCTTTTGAAGAATTCCACCTGTAGAGAAAAAAAAAAACTATCCTCCTCATAATATGCGACTTTAGGGGAATCTGGGGACACTAATTGATCCCTTGATGGGAGACTTTCTTGATCCTTATGTAATATTTCGATGAGCTCAATTGTATTTTTAAGCAACAATATGGAAATACTTTACTAGTCTTTGGTTTTAAAAGTTAGACATAGTTTTGTCAGTCGCGTGCATTAATTAAGCATTAATTTATTTTTATTTTTAGACTAAAATTCGCAGTATTAATACTTTTTCACTTTATAGAAATCGGAACCATATTTATTTTAGCAAGTCTACTTCCTTTTCACAAAAAAAAACTAATAAAACCTACTGATTACTGGAGCAGAGATTTGATACCAATGAAGTAGGTGAGACTTGTTCCCTCGTTATGCTATGAAAATAAATAACCACAAATTTCAATATAAGGCCATTTTTGATGCTAACATAAAGCTTTTGATTAGAATTATGATATAAGTAGAAATAAAAATATTGGATTTTTTGGGAACCTTCACATACAATATAAATAAATTGAATATTTAAAAAAATATAAATTCGAAAGTATTAGATTGCACTCCGCTTTAGAAATAGGGAGTACAAAATATTCGTTTTCGAAAAATTTCACATTCATCTTCATTCAAATTATCAATATGATGATCAATTGAAACGTTTATTATTTCGTTTAAAATAGGAAATATTTTATTTTTTACTTTCTGAGATAATTGACAATTTAATAAATGGGTATCAAGTTTCCCCATGATTCCCCTATACACAAAAAACCAATGCAGTGTTTTTGAGGGGCTTTGATATACTGAAAGTATAAACTATAATGCGCCTCGTCATTACCAAAATCAGATTTTATGAATTATTTTTTTTTTTTGAGATTTTGGCAATATTGTTAATATTATTCTAAGTCTAATTATAGATTTTCTACATTCAGTACATATCAGCCCACAACGAAAATTTAAATAACAATAAAATTCAAGCATTTCCATATCAACATGAAAGCAGATGGTGTCTTAATTTTATCATCTTATATTCACCTTACATGTTAAATCATCCATAAACTTAGGAATCTATCTACCTGTATGTTGATTCTTATGATTTGAAAAGTTCAAAATGAATATGTAACACACATTATTAATTTTTAATTCCATTCATCTGAATGAATACCTTCACACAATCCTTAACATCACTTCGTATTGCTCGCATCCTCGTTATCCATGAATCCTTGTTGTTGATAGAATCGTTGTCGTTCACACTTTTACACACACATAAATTATTCAAAAGAACCAGGAGGATTATCCCCTTCAGAAACATCACAACGCGTTCAAAACGAAATTTTTTAGCTTTTTAAAACAAACTCGATTTAAGGATCCGTATATCCTTATAGTTTAAATTGAATGCATTTCACTTTGAAATTGTGTGTCTCTCAACTTTATTGCTACGTATATGGAAGATGAAGCCAATATAATACTCGTATGTGATGTTGACAACACCGTCGACCATTGAACTGGAAGAACATCCACAATCGTATAGCTTTAAGTACCTACCTAACTGCATCACCATGACCTAGCTCTAGCTGGCTTCATCATGGCCATGGGCAATGACCACTTTAACGAGCATGTATGGCATGAGCGGATCTGTGCAAGCCACATCTATATAGTTATCTTCTCGTTATTTTCCTTTGCGGGCGTAATTAGAGGCCTTTGCTTCTGCCACAACCTGCTGACCGATAAAGTTTTATTTTTATTTTTTTCTTATTTACAAACAAACTTTAACTTTGATTCAGTTTAGAGCTACATACAGAATGATTAAGTGAAACCGAGAACCTTTCTTTATGAGAGGGTATAATATGCATTAGTCTGAAGAATTTACGCTCCAATGAAAAATAAAATGCAATCTGATTTGAATTTGAAATGAAAATGATTCTGAGATTAAACTGTATGGAGGTGGTATCAGCGCGTATAAATGTGTTATTGGTTTTCATGATTTTTAGATTGAATTACTTAGGAGACGTACATATGTACATACATACATACATATGTATATTCGAAACAAGGAAAGACCCAAGTTTTATTATGTCTCTGTTTGACGATGCTCGTTTGTTTCTTTATTTTTTACGGTACAAAAACTCTTCCTGATCACTGAGCATAACATTGATATTTGAAGTAAAACTTCTTTAAGCTCATTGAGGGCAAACATTTTCAAAAACCGAGTAAAGTGTGCTTCGCTTTGAAACAAAAAAAGTAGACAGATTAAGTTGGCTTTAAAACAAAATATTTTCGAGTTTACTTAAATATGTAGTTAGACTAGAGAATTATTCCTTGACTGAATAAGTTTTAGTTATGTGTAGGTAGTGATGGCGGATCCACGGGAAAAACCAGAGATCGAAAATAAAGCTCAACCTTTTGAAAGGTCTCTTAAATAACTCTCAGTCGTTGAGATTTTCAAAAATGATCACTTAATAACCAGTTTACTAAAAAGTATTTTTTTCGGTTTCTCTCAGAGATTTTTCTCTTTTATTTCGATTTTTTTAGGTTTTGGTCAACCAGTGACCACTTGTTGAGAGAAAAAAACAATTAATTTAATTTGAAGATTTTTATTTTGTATTGTTAGTTATAAAGGTCTTCCACTAGAATTTCAAACATAATTGATTATTTTATCATTGTACAACACTTTCAGGTATTTTCTGGAATCGTACTGATTAGGACGCGCCAGAATTAGAAATCAGGAATCTAATAGCCATCTAATAAATATTTGACCGGGAAAAAATTTAGTTGTACAATTTTCATTCCTAATTCCTATAGTTTTTCGAAAAAATCAGGCTGGAGCTTAAGCCGCCATCTTGAATTTTTTAAGACATTGATTTAAAAATATTTTAAAACAACAGCAATTCTTACATCTATTTTTAAAGCCAAAGATCAATTCTTTAATTTTATGTTTAAATCAAATTATTTAAGTGAATACTTTTTAGATAATTAATTTCCAAACTCAAAATTATGAAAATAATGATTTAAAACAAATTTTGAAAGTAATTTTTTTAGTATTCAATGCTCTTATCAATTTTAAGTCAATCGCTAAAATGTGTTATAGTTTTTGAGAAATATAAGAAATAAGTTTCAATTAATTTGGCTTCAGTCCTTGGAGTTAATTGCTTTAAAAATCTTATTTCCACTAAGTAAGTAGTAAAGTATATTTTGTTATTTTCAATTTTCTCAAAAACTAGAAGACATTTTAGCATCTCCTTTGTAGCGTTTGACTTTAAATTGATAAAAGCATTGAATATTAAAATTAAAAATACTACTTAATGACGTAAAATAAAAAAAAATTGTTTCATTTTTGTTTAAATATTTTTTCTTCAACAAAAATTAAATTTTCCAAAACTATTCGCTAAAACCATTTTATTTAAAAACAGAATTTATGGATGGATTTCTGGCTTTATAAAAAAGTGTAATATGATATTGCATGTCACCGTCAATTTTTAATAATTATTTTTCTGATTGAAGTCGATTTTTTAGAAACATTGCCCCTTCCACCAAAACTGGGGAAAATAGACCCCCTTCCATACGATTTTTTTCTTTCCTCAACCAAACCTACTTACCTTTTATCGCATCTTATGTAAAACACTCATATATGCACATGTCACTTTTTTAACTCAAAGCAAAAATCATAATTAATCATTTTAACCATTTTTAATTTATTTCCTAGGGAAATGTTTAAGGTTGATCATTTCCATTTATTTTTTATGAAATAAGTCAACAGATAAGAGCTATAACTGAAGTTAAATGATAAATCTCACCCAAAGACCTACAAAAATAATTTTTTGAAAATAAATCACAGACCAAGACCAAAATTAAATTGGCGAATTAAATATATCTCAGTGAGAAACCGATTGAAAATAAAGGTCAATGGTTATTTTGGATCTCTGGGAAAAAACCCAACTGTTATTTAAAAGTGAACTGAAGATTCTGGAACAAAAAAAATGCATGAATTTATGGAAAATAATAGAAGAGATATTACACCTTTAAGAAACTCCGCTTAAGTAAAACTTGCTTAAGTGAAAAACCCGAACATCTGAAACATTTTTTCAATTAAATTTTATATTTTTCATTGAAAAAAACTCTTAAAAAAAATTGAATCGAACAGAAGAAAAAATTTGCTGAACGATTTCCCTTCTTTTTTATTTTTTACCGTTTTTGGAATTTTTAAATCCGCTTAAGTGAAATTTTTGTTTCACTTATCCAGATCTCGGACTCCGCTTAAGTGAAATTTTGTTTTCACTTAAGCGGGGTTCGTTTAAGTGAAAAACCCGCCTAAGATATAAGCCATATATCCCGAGGTTCCTAGGTGCAATATCTTCCTTTTGACATTACTTCTGCTTTACCAAATATAACACGAATAAACACGTTTGCTTAGTATTACAAGAACCAAAATGAAAACCTACGTAATATTGAATGATATTAATTTGAAATAAAAAAAAATCAGTAAGTGTAAGAAATCACCCGTGGTTCCATACTTTCCCGACTTTACTCTACATCATTCACCTTTATTCCGTAAAGCGTTTTACGAAAACGACAGTAAAATTAATGGCCGTTTAAGTAAAACTAAAACTTTACCGTTCTCTTCTTTCTTCATCCTTCTAACCATAAAAAACGATATTCGTTTTACTAATTTCGTTTTCCATTGGACGTCTGGAAGCGTCCAGAATCAAAACGAACTGTTCCGAAACCATTCCATTGGCAAAAAAAGGGTCAACCGACGCTTCTCAGAAGAAAATTTCGCTTCTCGATTTTAAATCAGAATCCACTCAAGAAGCACTAATACATTTAAGCTATAACTTCCAAACAAACTCACTCAAATGTCAAAAGTAAACATCGGACTCTGTTTGATTGAATGCCTGTTCGATACATGAAATGTTCACGATTATTCACCAATACGATGAAAAAATTTCTAAGTTGAGTAGAAGAGCGCTAACTTTGTTCCATTGGATTTCAGAATGAGTTAATCCCTGAGTGATACCAATGGAAAACGACATTAAGCTATAACTTCAAAACAAACTCACTCAAATGCAAACACTCACTCACTCAAAAGTAAACATCGGATTCTGATTGATTGTATGCCTGTTCGATAACATGAAATGTTCACGACGCACGATTCAACAATACAATGAGAAAATTTCTTAGTAGTAGTAGCAGTAGAAGTAGTTAGCATTGTTTTGGATTTTCGAATGAGTGAATCCCTGAGTGAAACCAATGGAAATGAAATAAAACTCAATTTGCCGCTTTTAAAGTAGGGCTTGCCTATATACCCACTGATGACATGCTTTTTTTATAAAAGGTCGAAGATAGAAATTATGGACCCGTTCAGACGAAAAATTCAACAAACATTATAGGAACGTGGTATGCCAGTGGTTTGTTGATCATTTTTAGAGGGTATGAAAATACGAACGAAAATAAAATAATGGATAAAGAAAGTAGTAATTATTTTTTAAAAATTAAAAAATAAGAATTTTTTTTTTGAGTAGAGTATAGAAAAATTGAGAGTGTTTGCAAGTGCTAAGATTATTCTTATTTAGTTAGGAAATCATTTCTCGTCAAGATTATGCAAACACAAAGTGCAATCACGTGCCTATTTATTTTTTAAAATTTATTTTAGAACCATCCCACACAATCACAGTCACAATATTGGAGTTTTTCGAAGTTTGGCTGCGAAACAAGACTTTAAGGACGGAAGATGTGTGTAAATGTCTATTGGAATAAATATTTAGTACAAAAACAAGCTATAGAGAAAACTAATTAACATGTCATGACAAAAAATAGTAAGTGTTTCAGCGAAATAAAGTGTATAATCTATGTAATCTCAAATGTTTTATACTAAATTCCTAAATATACAAAACTGAGACTGAAAAAACTTTCTTTTTTAATATTTGTTCCAATATTACAATACACAATTAACATTCATTTCTGTGTTTGTTTGTTGGTTATGTTTTAAAGTTAAGACTTAACATAACTACTGTAGTATTTAGACATGAACTTTGAGAAAAATTAAACACGGCATTTATTCTAGAAAAAGTTGTAGTTGGTAGTAGAATGAAGTGAGTGAAAGAACAAGTACAATTAACAAAATAAACAGATATACGTAACTCTTCACAGGTATTTTGCAAAAAATAATTTATATTTCTGTATGTTAATGTATAAGAGATTACTCTTGACTCATGAGTTATGAGTGAATAGTTCACAAAATTCTTTATTGAAAAAAATATTTACACAGAAAGATCTTCAGCCTTATTTCGAATTTCACCCGAACAACATTCTACCCAGAAAATTTGGCATTCAACTTTTCGCCTATTGACATTTAACTTTTCGCCGAAATTTCATGTTCGAAAAATTCCCCTAATTCTGAACATTCATTTCGGGTGGAACATAATGCCATTGGCAGCCTTAATTTACACTTATTTTCAGTAGGCGAATGAAATTTAGTTCGGGTCAAACTCATCATAGCTTTTAAAATTCCGGACGAACAAAAATTTTCAAGGCGAAATATTTTTCGGGTGAAACTCACAACATGGCTGCTTGTTTTTTTGTTTGTAATTTGTCTAAAATGGCACTTGTAATGTTCTTCCACTCAACGATTTAATTCAGCTGGTGGAACCATTCAAAGAACACTAACAACAAAACTAACTACTAAATACATAATATACATATATGTACTTATCTACATGAGAAACACTAAGTGCTGCTTAGGTCTAAATAATATTTCCATGCAAAATAGATATGAACAACTTCCAAGCTAAAAATCGGCGCAAGTAAAAAATAATTTATTCTAACTGAATGACAAAAATATCGGTACAAAAATGTCCAGAAAGCTCAATAATAACGGTTTCTTTATCTATTTAATGATTATGATGATGCAATAAATTATTATATGAATTATGCAATAAAATTTAAAGAACATAAATGAAGACTTCAGCTTTTATACGTAAATAGCCAAGGCCAAAAGTAATTTTCAATTTTACTGGGAAAACCCCGTCTTTAACGGTTTCAAGCACTGATTAATATCATTAAAAAAAAACAGAAATAAAAATCCAACGAACAAGAACAACATAATTGTATTTTTTTGTTTCAGCTAGATATTTACAATTTTGTTAACATTCTTTTAATAATTAATTAATCTTTAAAAGTTATATAATGAAATAAATGCTAGGCACAATCAACAATTACAACAAAAAAAAAAACAGTTAACACAACTAAACACTTCTGAAACTCAACAGTTGGATATCCAAATACATAATATACTCAAAGTACACAATCTCAGTTTCATACTTTCTCTTTGTTTCGAGAGCTACTTTTACTGTTTTTTTTATTTCTCGTATTGAAATTATTGAACACTTTTCAGTTAGAAAAAAAAAAGAAATAAAAATATTATCTAGTTATTCATTATTTAGTTTTTTTTAAATTGTTTTAAGATTATTTTTTGGACCGCAGGTTGCGGTTTTGTTTTCAATAATTATTTTACTATAGAAAAAAATAAAACTTTTAAAAAAATAAATTAGCTACAAAGATCTTTGTTGAAGTTGATTCAACCATTAATTTGTTTCGAGTTTACAGTATTGAAACATTACAATTTAATTTTTTTTTTGTAAATTTGTTTAGATCTATATTTTATTTTACTTAATTAATTCATAGTTTCCTATCAAAATAAGGAAAGAGACGTTATTATGAACAAAAGTTTTTCTTAAAAAAAAACCTTAACTGGCGTTCCTAGAATTTTTTTTGGGTAATCACGACCCCGTGGACGGTGTTGGTCTACCAAAACGTGGCAAACAAAGACCGAATTTCGATTCAATGCCATTCAACAAAGGCACAGCCGCATGATAACCTCCAATGTGATCTGGATTTATCCTATGAACATCATCGTCAAGTGCTTTGGATTTCTTCACCTCTGAGCCTGTCGGTTGGCTACCACCGAAATCAACGTAGAACATACGCTGCAATAACTCGTAAGTGACCAGCGTTACACCGAACTGTGGCGATGATCGGAGAACACGAGCTGCGGAGGAAAAAAACAAGTCAATAAACTACACATGATTGAAAATATTTTGAAGTCTTACCAGCAGTTCCTTTCCAGAAGGCATGAGGTCCCTCTTCGGCCATGATTTTCTTTGTCGCATCCCAGACTCCTTTGTACGTAGTTTGTCCAGTTCGAGCAACGACTTGTAAGCGAGTTTTTATGACATCGGCAGGTGTGACCAAAGACGCAGCTGGAACACCAGCAATGGCACCAGCAGCAAGCAAAGTAAGTGGGTGATTGTATCTTTTCGACGTAATTGAGCATATACATAATTGCAATTAAGTTTATGTAAATAATAAATTTATGTTACCCGTCTTCATCGGCGAACAGAGCTTTTGTGTGAGCATAAGTGGGGAAGTAGATGGCAGAGAAGGGTACATCACGTAGAAGGCAGGCACGAGCTCCTTTGTATAAGCCGAATAGTCCTAAATCACGAACGACTGATAAGGCACGAACTTTTGCGCCACCTGTAAGGGATCAAAATTATAAAATCTTAACACAAATCCTCCAAATTAACTATAGACATTTTTTTTTGTCAGGGAAACATCGTAAATTTCTACTCGGAAAATAGTTTTACGATTTTCAGCAAATTTTGTTCGAAAACTTTATATGATCGGGTAATATCATACGAAGGAAAAACTCCGTTGAAGATTTTGTTCACAATAAAGCTGTATATATTCCGGAAAGAGAGTTGGAAGCAATCGGGAATTTGCCAGTCATTGTACAGTGTTGCTCCCTATCATGGGTCTATTCTTTTGGTGAGAAGTATGAAATTTTTTGCTACCGCCTTATATCAGGAGCTCCGTTTTGAAAAACAGAAAAGCAATTTCTAACAAAAATAAACACACATTTAGTGGATGATTTAGAAGTGGTCAAATGGAGGTCCGAAACATAAGAAGAGGTATCTACAGATATTGAAATTTCCTCGAACCACGATCTTGTGGTAGATTAGGAACTACTGCAGTTCGGATACTCCAAAAAAACCCGAAAGCCTAAGTTTAAAATCGAACGACTTTATGATTACTGAGTGCTTCAACAATTCGAGACCATCTTTCACAAACATTGAGAGTAATCAACATCACATTGGAAAAGGGTTCGACTAGAAAATCTTAATTGCTTCTTTTTGTTATATCAGAGGTGACATTTTAAGTGTTTGCACGAATTCAAAATTTCAACGGTGAACAATCGTAGCTTTTTGTTAAAGTCTGTATTGCGAGGCAAGTGATGCAATGAAACCCACAGAGTCCGATGACTTAGATGTACATGGCGTACGACAGTCGAAAAAGACTTAACAGTTATGTTAAAAAGTTGTAGATAGCTGAAATATTTTTCCAAAAACGTAAAATTTGTAGAAACTCTATGTGTCACAGCCTCAGTTTGAGAATCTATGTAAAAAAGTCCTTATAAAAATTTACAATTGCTAATTTAAATTCTGTTCTAATTCTAAAATTCAGACTCGTTCGTTAAAAGATGAAAATAAATTGTATGTCGAATACTATTTCTAAACATCATAACTTACCCGCGATTTCTCCAGCAACTTGAAGTCGAATCTTAACAATTTCCAGTGGATTAGTAAATACAACTTGAGATGCGCCAGCCTACAAAAATAATTTATCAATTTTCAAAAACATAGTACATATTGATGTAATAAATAATAATACAAAAAAACTACTTACACATCCTCCAGCTATCACTTCTGCATATTTTGAAATAACCCCCTGCTTGTCGGTGAACTTGTCTCGAACAAAATCGTTAACAGTCAACTTAATAGCTTTCTCGGGCGCCACTCCCATTAGTTGAGGCAACAAGCCACGATATAAACCAAGCACACCTTCATGTCGAATTACCTACAATAAATTTAGCATATAACAAAGCTTTTCGCAAACAGAATTATTATCTAATAAAACCTTTTTAAAGCAGTCCCATGAGTTTCTATAAGCGATTTCACCAATAAACGAACCAGTTCGTTGATTTTGCATTCTTGTCTTAACCAAATCAATCGGATAAACAACAGTTGCACCAACAGCTAAAAACAAAAAAAAAATGTATTATGTGTATTTGTTGTTGTTGTTTTTTTTATAGGGAACTTACCTCCAGCTACTGCACCAAGTGTAAACCTGTAGGAGCTTTCAAGAATCTGAATAAACGCCGATCGGTCTGCAGGACTATCGACTGCCTTGATATCAGCCAGACGCGTTGTGATATGTTTGGTGTAGTGCTCTGGAGCAATATTGCTTAGATCGCCGTAGACAATGCGCCTATTTGGAAAATCAATTGGAGTAGTTAATATACATTTTAAAAGAACTTGTACCTATAAAAAATATTCTATAGCAATAAAGTGAAGAGAGGAAAATTTCACCAGTTGACCACGAAAATTGGTTTTCTATCTGGTAAAATTAACCTTATTCAGTCAGATGTATGTAACAATATCACCAATCAATTGAAACGCAAAAATGATTTTGATTTTAAAACACAACATAAAAAATTCCGGGGTTAGGTTTAACTGGACAAAGGGTGGGTTTCTCGCAGTGTTTTTTTTTTCAAATTTAACTTGCCTATTGATGTCAACCTTTTTACGCCTCCACCACCTTTAATATGTGAGAACGCGTGGAAAAATATATAGAAAAACGGGACAACAATAAAAGACCGGTTATTTACTTCTTGAGACATAACGCGATTTTGTTTGTATTATTAAATTGAGATTAATTTATGAGTGTGCAGAGCGGGTAGCCAGCCCACTCAGCGCATTGTTGTGTGAACGAACATAGAAGATGAATCTAACATAAAATAATTCTTGAGCTGAATAAAATAAAATTATTTTAAACATTTTAACATGTTTTTAGCCTACCCCGTTTGATGAAGTGCACCGGTAAGCTGAAAAAGGATATCGATTTCGAGTGGTGTGATGTGACTCATTGTTTGTGCTGCCAATAGGAGTTCATCCTTTGTGACGGGTTCGACGCGACTGCCTTGGGTTGCATACAGGTAAATACGTTTGATCAATTCCATATTGTTGAGAAGCGATGTGAATGCCATGAAGTAGGGGAAACTTACTTTATGTCCTTCTGTCACCTTAAATTGTATTTATTTTTAGTTTTTTTTTTATATTTGAATTTCTGCAAAATGTATATTCAACTTACTGCAACAAGATTGTCCTTAACATCTGATGTAAGTAAATGCCTTTTCACTTTAACCATTATATCTTGGAAGTCCAATGGTGAAATGTATCCAGAACCAGCTGGATCTTTGCTTCGGAATGCTTCCATTGCATATTCTTCATGGAAATCGTGAAGGAGTTGAGTGAATTCTATGTAATTGATAACTCGTTGTTTGTCCTGTCAAAAATAGTAGGTACATATATTATGAGTTATTAGTTGATTATGTAATATTTGTATTTAAACGACAACTTACATTTCCAAAGTAACGTTTAATGAAGGGGCCATCTAAGCTGAATGGAATTTTTGAATGCAGTTCCGTCTTTTGTACCACTTCCGCAAATTCAGCTGTAATAAAAGAAAAATACGTCAGGGTTAGTACCTTTCGAAGTATTGAATATCATAATAAAATAAAAAGGCAAATATTATTCCCAATATTCAAATAAGCTGTGATCTAATATAATTTAATTATACTTATACTTCGGTTTGGCTTAATACTTATTTACTAACTAAATTTAGGACGTTATCATTGGGATTTTCAGACGGTTCAAATTATTTTTTTAAATCCAGTTGAACATGCGAAAATTGTCTTTTAAACTTACACACTCTACCGAATATTGCCATTTAACAAAATGGTTCCTTTAAGCATTAAGCATCAATAATTGAATAATCTTTTGTGGCCAAAAGCTGTCAAACTACATATACAAACAAAATTTAAATTGTACTAAAATTAGTAGAAGTTGGCAGTTTTAGGAAGTTAACGAACATATAACTCAATATATGTTTAATGTGCGCTCCGTGTCTCATTCTTCGTGGAATCAGAAACATAAACAATCTTCGAAAATAATACTTGGAATTTTGAGCAGCGCGGCATCAAAAACAACAACATTTGAAAATAAATATTGAACAATGTTTTTTATAGTTTTAAGAATCTAACATAGATGGCTCACCCCATATCATTAAGTTTATTAAATTCTAAACCAAATAACCAAATAAAAACATTAACTTACCATAAGAAACTGATCCGTTGCCTTTGCGATCGAACAATTGAAATGCTGTTTTGTATAAAGCATCAGGAGCACAGAGGAGACCTTCAAAAGCTTGGAATTCAGCAAATGAAATAAGACCATCTTTGCTTGTGTCTGCTATACCAGCTAACAGTCTGACGGATTCCTGTATAAGAACCAAAAGTATACAGTAGTTATTTTTTAAGATATTTTTCTAGAAAAGCTTAATTTAATTAAATTAAATATAATTTTCTCAATTAGAAATAATTCAACTTTTGTATATCTATTCCTTTATTCATGAGCTTTTAGTTTTAAACTGGCGACTGGCCAATTCAACTTGTAGATTTTCACTGAATACAAGGGAAAATAAAACACCTAGCAGGAGGAAGTCACTAGTTTTAGTTTAAGCTGTCAGTTAAACATCTGATAGTACTTATTCTTGGAATAAACTAAATTAGCCGCAGCAGTCTCAGATATACGAACGTAATTCCTCACTTTTGCTAACAGAAAGCTGAGACTGATATTTTTTTGGATTCGCTTGCTGAATTATTTTTTGTCGCAGTTGATCAATTTATAAAAAAGAGATTGAAAGTTCTTTTGACTTCTAAAAGAGAAATCTTGTTCAGATTTTTCCTACTGCTCAGTGAAGACGACAGAAGTTAGCTCAGTGAGATCTCAGAAACGGGAACTGGCTAAATGTGTTTATTTTTTTTAGTGTTTTGAGAGTTCATTGCATGTTTTTTATATCTTCTGTTTGAGAAACCGTTATATTCACGAAAAAATTATACCGAAAACGTGATCGGCAAATGATGCCCGCGTTCGGTTTGGCTGAGCCTTTAGTCGTATAATGAAAGGGAGAGCAACACTAATCTATGGAGATTTATCATCTTATCGCGAAAAAATTTCTTATTTTGTTTAAATCAGAAAAAGTCATTATGTTGTAAAAGGGGGGTCATTGATTTTAAAGCTTTTTTTCAGTCGTATTTTATAATTTTATATCTAAAAATAATTGTTAAATTAATCTTGAAAATGATTAATAGCATCATGTGATATATTCAGAACAAGCACACGAACGTGGACATTTTTGTATATGTTAAAGCTAGATTGATTTAACAATCAATTAAAATCTTAAAAGAAATTAAATTAACAATTTATTATAGTATCGGCAATTTATATTATCTACAAAACAATATCGTATATCTCTACAGACTACAAGTCATTGAATTTTGATAAATAAACACTTTATCTTGCCTCCGGCAATTTTCTTTTTCTGAACTTAATATTTGATAAAAACCATTCTGTGTTGTCTCATGACATAATGGTTAGTGCAAGTCACTTAGATCCGTTCCGGCAAACTTTACTACGCGCACTTAGGAATGTTTGACAGTTTTAAGTTAAAATAATCCTAGTTCTTCACGAGCTGTCATTCTACCAAATTTTTTTTTTTTACTTACATCATTAAATGCAGCATCTGTAAATAGTCCCAAATATTTTCGCACAAAATCCTCACTTGTCATGTAAACCTCGCCATCTTTTTGTTGGGATGCGTACTTGAGGAAGACATCTCTTAATTTATCTGTACTGGCACGTTTCAAATGTGACGGGCCCTAAAAAAAATAAAAGAATGATATGAATTAGTATATGGTTACAAAATAAAACAATATAATAATTATTTGTCAAATTCTCAAACTCTTAATTGATCTTCATAATGAATATCGCCTTTCGATTTTATCTCACAATTTTATGTAGCGAGTATAAAATCTATGTTTAAGCTATAAAATCGAAATAATATAGATTGTATGTAGAAGATGATCAACAAAGCATTAAGTATACCAACAAAAATGGTTACATGGTTTTTGATTGAGCATCAGGTGATATGAAGTAATAAAAATATTCATTGTATAACATTTTAAAACCATAAAAGTCACTATATTAAGCAAACACGGAAATTATATTATTGCACTTGATTTCTGTTGGCGGCCTATTTAGAATAAAAACAGTTAAGTGGTGTTATAATTATTTCGAGTGTTCACTTGAGTGGAAAATTAAGCGGGCTTGAGGTCATACTAGATAAATGTAGACAATTTATTATCAAGAGCTTTTAATTATTGTTTATTATGCTTTAAAAATTAAATAAAAACTTATCAGTATAATAATTTCAATAATTGGGCTCTTGAAATTTATACATATGTAGTTGGAGATTTTTTTTTTTTATGAATAAGGCGGCTAGGCCCGCCGTGAAAAACTATTTAGTTTTTCACTCTGGTTGCATTGGCTTGCATAAACATGTCCCTATTTAAAGCTCTCACAGACTTTCCTTAGTGTGTGAAGAAATTTTTAGCTGTTTTTTTTTTTGATGAATATTTTTTGTTGAAATTTTAAATCGTCAAAATAGTAAAAAAAAAATTTAAGTTTGAAAGAAGTGAAATAAAAGTGAATTTATGGAATACTTAGTTGAAAAAAAATATAAAACTACATGCGGTTCTGCGTTAAATCCAGTAAAAACACCTTGAATAAGCAGTGTAATTTTTGTTCATTTCACAATTAAGCTGTGTCTCATATTCCTCATAAAGTAAGTAAAATTACTCTGGCAAGGCGCTCAAATCCATAGAGCGCCCGTAGCCGTCACCAACAAAAAGTAATCCGACCCTGGAAAAGAATTTCTAATTTTGACAGATAGGATATAGATAGATATATATAGATATAGATATAGATATAGATATAGATATAGATATAGATATAGATATAGATATAGATATAGATATAGATACAGATATAGATATAGATATAGATATAGATATAGATATAGATATAGATATAGATATAGATATAGATATAGATATAGATATAGATATAGATATAGATATAGATATAGATATAGATATAGATATAGATATAGATATAGATATAGATATAGATATAGATATAGATATAGATATAGATATAGATATAGATATAGATATAGATATAGATATAGATATAGATATAGATATAGATATAGATATAGATATAGATATAGATATAGATATAGATATAGATATAGATATAGATATAGATATAGATATAGATATAGATATAGATATAGATATAGATATAGATATAGATATAGATATAGATATAGATATAGATATAGATATAGATATAGATATAGATATAGATATAGATATAGATATAGATATAGATATAGATATAGATATAGATATAGATATAGATATAGATATAGATATAGATATAGATATAGATATAGATATAGATATAGATATAGATATAGATATAGATATAGATATAGATATAGATATAGATATAGATATAGATATAGATATAGATATAGATATAGATATAGATATAGATATAGATATAGATATAGATATAGATATAGATATAGATATAGATATAGATATAGATATAGATATAGATATAGATATAGATATAGATATAGATATAGATATAGATATAGATATAGATATAGATATAGATATAGATATAGATATAGATATAGATATAGATATAGATATAGATATAGATATAGATATAGATATAGATATAGATATAGATATAGATATAGATATAGATATAGATATAGATATAGATATAGATATAGATATAGATATAGATATAGATATAGATATAGATATAGATATAGATATAGATATAGATATAGATATAGATATAGATATAGATATAGATATAGATATAGATATAGATATAGATATAGATATAGATATAGATATAGATATAGATATAGATATAGATATAGATATAGATATAGATATAGATATAGATATAGATATAGATATAGATATAGATATAGATATAGATATAGATATAGATATAGATATAGATATAGATATAGATATAGATATAGATATAGATATAGATATAGATATAGATATAGATATAGATATAGATATAGATATAGATATAGATATAGATATAGATATAGATATAGATATAGATATAGATATAGATATAGATATAGATATAGATATAGATATAGATATAGATATAGATATAGATATAGATATAGATATAGATATAGATATAGATATAGATATAGATATAGATATAGATATAGATATAGATATAGATATAGATATAGATATAGATATAGATATAGATATAGATATAGATATAGATATAGATATAGATATAGATATAGATATAGATATAGATATAGATATAGATATAGATATAGATATAGATATAGATATAGATATAGATATAGATATAGATATAGATATAGATATAGATATAGATATAGATATAGATATAGATATAGATATAGATATAGATATAGATATAGATATAGATATAGATATAGATATAGATATAGATATAGATATAGATATAGATATAGATATAGATATAGATATAGATATAGATATAGATATAGATATAGATATAGATATAGATATAGATATAGATATAGATATAGATATAGATATAGATATAGATATAGATATAGATATAGATATAGATATAGATATAGATATAGATATATATGTATTTTCAACAAATTTCCCTTTTTAAAGCAAAATTCTATGAAATATAAAGTATTCCACGATAATGTGTTTACTTAAAAAACATCACTTCACATTAATTTTTGTGGAATTTGAGACACAATCAGCCAGTGAAATGTAAAAACTGTAAACTCCATATTATATTATTTAACACACAGCACAGCATGTTGTTTTATAGTTTTTGTTTAATAAAGTATTGCAAGTTTTCACAATTCTTACTTATATTTATTTTTTTTTTATTTAGTTTAATAAACTATTTTCACTGTTCTAACGTTTAAAAATCTCGAAACACTTTCCTTTAGATCGGCAAAATAACAGATAGGCCCCTTTTTGTTTATTTTTTGTTGTTGTAAATTTAGTGCCTCACTCACATACGCTGTATAATATGTGATATATGTACATTAGGGTGGAGCGTCAAATTTTTTTTTTCCGATTTAGCTATTCGAATAGCACTAAAAAGTTGCGTAGTTACGTAAGCTACCCGTAAAAAATAAAAAAAAATAAGAATTGTTTTTCTTAGCCCTCTACCACAGGTCAAAGTTTTGCAAAATTGGAAAAAAAAGTCGTAAATTTTTTTGCTTTATTCTGTATTTCCGAAAGTATAAATCCTACAAAATAATATTTGTAATAAAGAGAAAGATAATTAAATTTCCTATAAAAAATGTACAACAACTTATATTGTATGATTAGCCGTTCTCGAGATATATGTTAAAAGGCGCTACATAAATTCAAATTTTTCATATATTTGCGATATGGAAATCTTTTTTAGCTGGAGCGAGTCACAAGTTACATCAACCCCTTTGTTGGATAGAACTAGCGATCAGGATTTGGAAGAATTTCTTAAAAAAAAAAATATCTTATTGGCATGTCATTTTCGGACTTCCTTTGTCACACTCAAGCTGTTGAGCGCTGTGTGAAGATGGTGACCGAAGCTTCAATAACAGTAGCTGGTGAAAAGGCCAGAGACGGGCTAATAAAAAATAAGATATATATATATATGAAATAAGATATATATTGCCATTTTTCCACAAAAAAAAATTACAACTTGAAAAATAAAAAGTTTAATTGGGTTAGTTTCTGAATGGCGTATTTTGTATTTTTAAGTTTTTATTTTCAAGTTTGTGTTAATTTATCTGTCTAAATAAAGTTAATATATTATAATTTGTGTTTTCTTTTTTCATGAATTATCATATAATTTATTTCGAAATTGTGAAATAATTTTAACGTTTCCGAAAAAAAAATTTTTTTGTTCCAAAAAGTCGAAACTTTGAGCCAATGTAGAGGGCTAAAGACTTAATCCAAACTTTTTTTTTAATGTCAAATTATTCTACTCATCGAAACGCAAAAAAATGGAGGTATTCGGAATTGATACAACAACTTTTATTTTTCTCCATACATCGACGCTCCACCCTAATGTACATCTCTCCCTTATCTTTTTATTCTAAGTTTGTATCATTAATCGCTGCAAATCAATCTTTCCTCGAAAGCTTCAAAAAGTTAAAAAACCTGAGAGCTCTTCGATGCAAACCATTGAAAAAGCTCTAATAATTTGCTTCAATTTAGGAATGATAAGTGGTAACTCTGTTTGGATGTGCATATTTTCAACACACACAGCTATCAATGTGCCATCGGCAGTGATGCAGAACGGTCATGATGAGTGTACGCAATTTTGCGAAGAATTACAAAACAATTACATAATTCAGTGGGTTCGTATATTTTTCAGTTGCAATTTTTTTCAATTCAGTAGCACGATAGTATATAAAGGCACCACTGTTTTGAAAAAAGCTCTCCCATAAGCCCTTTACTTACAATTTTTGCTGAACAGAGTATACCAAGGGACTAGCAAGGGTTTTTATTGAAATAAGGTAGGCCCTCGAAAATTAAAGATTATAATCATATCAATCATACGAAACGAATCATTCTTGTTGTTGTTCTTTCTCAGTTCAAACCAAGCAAAAAGCATTACTTTATTAAAACTAAATTGAACAAGTGACTTACCTTTGAAAATGTAAAACTACTCATTCAGCCAACTTATTTGGTGTTGGAACATTGTGTGACTAGCACACTAGGGGGAAAAACAATTCAACAAGAACTCATTCGTCGTACTCATACCTGAACCATGAACCATGACTCAAACCAACGAACTCAATAATTGATTTTTTAGTCTGGATGTACATATCCCGATTTTCCAGTAAGCGGGTAAAGTGAAATGCACAGTACACATATTAAAGGTAATATCTGGTGTGTTTTATTCATTGCTGCATAGCCAGCGCAGCAAAATTTCCCTTGGCAAAGAAAAACAATTTCATTGCTGGCGAAATAGAAGTCAGTAAAAAAAAGATGGCTGTGCTGGCGATAGAACTTTGAATTATTGAAATGAACGTATAGAGTGAGTAATCGTTTAATTCAAACTTGTGCCGCGCTGGCTATGCAGCAATGAAAAAAACACAACTATCATTAGCGTTGTTATTTTTGTTCAATTCTGCGCATCTGTCAAAATCGATGATATGGTGGGTATATGGTGGATCCAGTACCTCTTTACTTGTTTAATTTCAATATTTTGTTGTTGTTTCTAATGATGCGTAATGAGTTCCTGTGGGCATTCGAACAGCCATTTTGAATTTTTTGACACTTTCATCTTTGACTACCTGTGCAATATATTAACTTAGATTTGTATACTGAGAGTGAAATGCATACACTACGCGAAATGATTGTTCCAATGAGATGTTTTTGTTTTTCTCTTCATTTGTTATTGAGAGTTGAGACACTATAACAATATGCCTGTTTGGTAACTTTTTTTTCAACAAATTTCCCGAAAAATGAGTTTTTTTTCTATGGGTTTTGACAGCAAATTTTGAAATTTTGTGAAAATTTGTGCAAATTCGCAAGAAATTTCACGTTAACAAACAGACCAAATAATTTACACACAAGAAACTGGAAAGAAAGTTAAAGAGAACTAAAACAGATTGGAAGAATCGTTTGAGTTTTGAGGAACAAACGGTTTGGTCATTCGCCCTCACTTTTCACTCCCTTTACCCACCGAACAAAACATCGTAATTGGAAAAATAATACAATTTTCTAAACTTACATAATTTTTTTTCAATGGAAAGACCATGAAAACTGTCAGAAAGGAATACATGTGTCAGATAAACTGGAAATTCATAAGATTTTCCACGAATATCCATATGGATCATCCCATGAAAATAAAACGATACGGATGACAACTATAGTGTTGTATGATCATCTCTATTTTTTCATATATGTTTGATTATTTTTCATGTAGATACTGTCTTTTTTTACACTACATTTTGCACCTTAAAATAAGAAGATAAGGAAGAGGTGTATATCACATATACAATGTATGAGAGGCACCAAATTAAAAAAAAAAAAAACAAATAGGTGTTTCCAGATTTTCAAAAGTTAAAATTGTGAAAAAAGACATTTAAACTATAAAAATGAAAAAAAAGTGAAAATTGTGAAAACTTGAAATACTTTAATAACAAAAAAAAAGAACATGCGGTGCTGTGTTAAATTGTGTAAAAACACCTATAACATGAAGTTTACAGTTTTTTTCATTTCACAGGCTGAATGTGTCTCAAATTCCACATAAATTAATATGAAGTGATGTTTTTTATGTTAATACATTATCGGAAAATATTTTAAAATTGATATTTCATAGCATTTTGCTATAAAAAAGGCAAATTTGTTGAAAATACAAATATACTTTGAAACGCTATATGTCAGGTGCCTATCTGTCAAAATTGAAATTCTCGCCCAGGGTCGAATTAGTTTTTGTTGGTGATGACAAGGCGCTCAAATGCATTGAGCGCCCGTGGTGCAAAGTAATTTTACTTACTTTATGTGGAATATGAGGCATATAAGGCCTGTGAAATGAACAAAAATTGCACTGCAGATGTTTTTACAGGATTTAACGCAGCGCCGCATGTAGTTTTATTTTTTTTTTAATGACGTATTGCATATATTCACTTTATTTACTTTTATTTCACTTGTTTATTTAATTTACTAAGCTTTGTTTTACTATTTTGACGATTTAAAATCTTAAAACAAATTCCTCAAAAAACAGCTAAAAATTCCTTCCCAGAACTTAGCTGTCTAACTGCATACCTTACCTGTGTGAATGCATTTGTTTGTGATTATAGATTTAGATTAGATTTAATTTTAATGCATTAATACATTTTTACGAAGTTAACAAACATTTTTCTTAAAGCATGGCTTCTTTGCTTACTGCTTAGAGTTTGTGTAGTTCGATTTCTTCTTTTAAGGTTTGCACGTGCTTACTTACCATTTGCAACCATTTGCAAAACGGAATAGCCATCTACCCGCCAGAGCAGGATCTCAATATTTTTGTATTACGTGTTAAAAAATGATCGTGTGACAGATCCTTAGATAATAAAACGCGGCTAGTGTATATGTTAGGGTGGATCCACACTAAATCCAAAACATAGCTGATTGAAACAAACAAAAATGTTTTTTATGTTTTTATATGAATACATATAATACTCAACATATAAGCCAAACAGCTAATAAATCAAACAAACACAATTTTTGTTGTTTTATTAAACCTAACGTCAAATATTTTAGACGATTAAATGGAACATCCCACACTGAAATAAGCAAATAATAAATCTTTCTTGGTAAAACAAAATATTTGTTTTGTTTTATTTGCTGTGAGTTAGGAACAGGCATTATTGCTTTTTTGTTTTATATTGGTGTCGGCCTAGCCTTTACTGTTTTGACATTGTCCAATTTTCAGTAAGATATTTCCGGAAATCGGTTGATTCGTTTCAACTGTAAAACTGCGAAACACCGGAATTTCGAGAATTTACTGGAAAAACTAAGGATTGTTCAGTAACATAGGAAAAAGTTTAAAATGTTTTATTTTCATGATCAAACACGGAATACTGTTGATCAGGAAAAATGTTGACATTGGCGTCTTACTGTCGACTGAACATACCCTGAGCGGAGTCAAAGAGTTGCAATAGCGGGATAGAGGTTCCAAGGAGGGAGTCAAAATCCTTGGAATCCGCAAAGCAGGCCATCAAACGGACAATGGTCAGAAATGAATTGTGAAAACAAAACATTTCGAATTTTCATATCAATGTTGCTGAAAAATTCTTTATAAAATGTCTGTCAATTTACTTTGAAAATAATTATCTCGATATGTTTCAAGTAGAATTGTATTTTTTAAACCATTTCGAAACACAAAATTAGTGGTTTAAATTTTTTTTTTAGAATGGCTAAATTATTGGTCAAAACATCTCGTGTTTCGAGTTCATTTATAAATTACACAACTAAGTTTCATCATGAATCAATTTTAAATATTTGTTTGTCATTATTTTTGAAATTCAGAAATTCATTTAGCAAAAAACTAATCACACATTTAAAAAAAAATAAAGAAGAGTGTATGGCGTATGCGCACTATTTTTAAACACAAACAAATGCACTTTCACTTGTTTTGTTATAAAAAAAAAAAACAATTCTTTTTTAGGCATGTGTCCAATTATTGCACGTGAAAATTGCATCAGCTCGAAGGAAGAAAATGAAAACGGTAAAAAATAAATAGGACTTACTCTATTTTGTCAACTCAATTGAGATGACATTAAACAAAACATACTGTCGCCAAATTGTCTTTGAGTCAAATGGGGCTTGGCATTTAGCAGGTGTTCAGTAGAGAGGAATAAACATTTATGCATGTATGTAGATAATTATTTTTTAGTTGCAGAAGCAGCCAGAGTCACTGGTTATAACATCTACAGTTTTGTAGCTTATTTTTAGAATATAATAAAAAAAATTAGTTTTAACTATAATTTTGGTGATTTTGCAGATCTGCATTAAATAGCAGTCCAGCTATGTGGATATTGAAAACGTCTAAGCGTAGGGACACCACGAAAATGTTACGAAGCGCTACAACACCTATACTAGATAGATACTAAAATACGATCTGAAACAAAACATATTGCACAGATCATTGTGCACCCACCTTAAATCACTTAACTCGATGAAGATTGGAATTTATAAAATGACATACAAATTTGAACTTTATTTTCTCAATTCACATTTACTTACAGTCACAGTATTCATAAGAGAAGGCAGATAAAATGACAAAATAAATGTTTTTGTTCAAGTGTGGGTCAAAAGCCTTTCATAAGGTGTTTCTGCTTGACAAGCCAATCTTATTTTTGGTATTAAAATTGTGATTATTATTTGAGTTTATTCGTAAAGAGATTTTCATAAATACATATTCCCAAAAGTTTCATTTCCACGAGCTCCTCTTCAAGTAGCTCATTGAACAAGATTCTCCTTCGAGGTTTCCGACTTCGGACTCCTTTGTTCTTTAGGTGGCGTGCAAGAGACTTAGGGTTTGCGATAAAAGTTCCGTCCCCGTTTTGTTATTTGTTTTCGGAGCTCCTTGTCAAGTATCTCATTGGACAAGGTTCTCCTATGAGAGTTCCAACTTCAGACCACATGTTCAAGTATCCCCCTCGACAATGTTCTTCTTCAAGAATTTCTGACCGTTTTGTTCTGATGCATGCGTTGATACATTATACGAATTCATTGAAACCATTGAATATTGTATTGTATACGAAATATTTTGTTAGTTATATAAAGTTGACGAAATACTGTAAACACCGTTGCCACTTTGGTTATTTGTGACCAAATTTGGTCATTATTTTTTAACTTGGTCACGTGGTAATATTTATTCTATTTGGTCATTTTTTTACTAAATGAAAAAACAAACTGAGGCTTATGCCGTGATCTCATTTTAAAATGCTGTGAGAAGTTAATAGTTTTATATTTCGTTATTTATGATTCATTACATTTATTGATTTATGTTAATCTAATTTAATTAAGTTTGTTAGGTACTTTGTGAATTCTTTTTTACCCGTGTTTTATTTTTTATTATTAATAATTCAAAAAAATAATATTTCATCTGTGTAATATGAAGAATATGTTGAAATAAATGTGATGAATTCATATTTCGGACTTTAATTATTTTGGTCATATTTAGCTACAGTTGGTCATTTTAATTTTCAATTTTGGACACAAACTTTGTTTTCAAGTGGCAACCGAGACTTTAAACCGTAATTATATGAAAAACTTTATTAGAAATTCAAATTGGGAAATAAAATAAGTTGAAATTGTTAAAAGAAATATATGCCATGTTCCTATTAAGCAAAATATGTTGTATGAGGGTAAGAAGAATTTTAATTTATTGAGAATTTTTCCTGGTCTTAATTGGTTGTTGATAATGCTATTCTACGATGACAAAACCAATGATAAGACTTTATGGTACTTTTCCGTTGTGTTTATTTTATTTAAGGTCCTATACAAATATACACTTTTTTACTATCGGTCCAAGTAACAGTATAACTGAAAGGCCAGTTTACGATTGTCAATAGATTAAGAGCCAGTTTCACAGAGCACACTTCAGAGAATAAGCGACATTTAACATTACCATATTGGCACTTTAAACATACTGACGTACAGTCTGAGTAAGTCGTACTTACGTATCAAATATTGGAGACTTATGTGTCATTTAATTCAAGTAAGTTTTCTTTGTCAAATAAGACTTTAGTCTTCCAAAAATTTGCCACTAAAGTGACACTAACTTCGACTGTGAAACCGGGCTTTATTCTATGCTAATTTTAAAAGAAACATTTAAGCTTAAATATCAGCATCTGTGTTTTTTTTTTTATTTTTCTGAAGTTGAATAGTTTTTATTCATTCGCTTTATGATATATGATTATGAATGTACAGATGTACATTATGTATACAGTCATTAAAGAATTAAAAAAATGTTAACTATCAAGTGGTTTTAAATTATGAAATTCTTGTTTTCCTTTTGAAATAATAGTTGGAAATTACTTTGAGCTACCTCTGCTGGTGAAAAATATAATTAAAAATAATTGAAATGCATTCCAATGGTGAACCTTCATTTCAAGTAGAATTTTTTACAATCTCATATAATGCTTCTATACAGTCATCTATTGTATTTTTTTTTTGCAAATTCATAAGTAAACCTATTTCAAAAACATACACAACTCCCCAACTAAATTCAATAAATTTTTCATTTTTTCATCTTATTTTAAGGATACATACAAATTAAACTATAATTAATTAATTGACAACAAGTTAATCTGGCAGCCAAAAATATAAATCTATATAGACTTTGCTGACGAAGAAAAAAAAAAAAAAAAAAAAAACAACAATCGCTCAGACTTATCATTAAGAAAGGAACAATGACGTCGCAGAGTGACTTGGCCTTGTTTTTAACTTCGATTAAAGTGTTTATATTAATAATAACAGATGATAAGCAATGAAATTTGCTGGGGGGCTGTTTTTAAACAACAAACAACAAATATACACTTTTGCCTGACAACATCATATCGACGCCTCTGCAGCCAGCCTTTTTTGCTGCTATAATATTATGAGGTTGTAATGAAATAGGAAGCATATAATCTTATCAATTGTGTGTTGTTTTCCATAGTGAGTTATTGTTGACGTCATAAACAACTATAAAATTTATATAGGAGGTAAAAACACTCATCATATACGTATATATAGTTAAAAAAAACTATTTTTAATAGATAATTAATCTAATAACAATTCTCGTGCTTATTAGAAAACCAAATATAGACTATTGTGTTATACACATTGTTAAATCAAAACACAAGCTTCAAAAACTATCGAACGGAAATTAAAGAAAAATAAGCTTTCAATGTTTTATTATGGTACGCGTATATACAGTTATATCCAAAAGTATTAGACTCAGTTTTACAATCGAAGTAAGTGTCACTTAAGTGCCAAATATGTAAAATTAATTTCCAATTTCACAGTAAAAACTAATCGGATTAAGTGACACTTTAGTATCCGATTCCGATATTACCTACTTAAGTGCAAATAACTCAGACAGTAAAACTGCGTCTAAAGTGCCAAAATAAGAAAATTAAGTGTGACTTATTTTGTTAAGTGTGTACTGTAAAATTGGCCTCTAGGCAACCTTGAAAAATTATCATACTTTAGATAGGAATCGTTGAAAATGGCTTAAATAAATATGGATCTTTCGAGTTTGTACCATACATCTCACCCGAAAGACAAATGTTTTGGCTGTAAAGCTCTTTTGTTACTTATAAAAAAAAAAAAAAAAAAAACACACACACATTACTGTATTGTAATGAATAACAGATGAAGATGACAGAAGCTTTGACGTGTTTATTTTAACAAAGCTTTTACATTTGCCCCTTTGCAATTGCTAGTCTCTTCGTTGAACTGTCTACTTCAGAAGCTAATAATATATTCGTCTAGCTTTCAATAGGTTTTTGAATGAATAAATTAACCACAGCGCCATCTATCGGATGGCATATTTACAGGACTGGTCGTTTTTACTCGAAAATGAGAGGGTCATTTAAACTTTACATGACCAACTTTTTAAAAAAATTATCAGTCATATTTATAAAATTTCCTTAGAACACTTCTGGACAGTCGTCTAGCTGGACAGTGTCTAAATAGTTGGACATCTCCTTATTTATGAACTCATTCCAACAGTTGTCTAAATATGTTCGCAAACACTCACCGACATCTCTGGAATCTGTAAACTTCGTGAACATTTGGCTTCGTTCAATGAACTTTTCATCTAATTTTAAATTTTTTGTTCATTGAACATACCCACTTTAGAATAGGTTTGGACAACCAATTGCAGTGTCTAAGTTAGACACTCGATGGAACATGATTATTAATAAGGTTTTGGAGTGGGACAGCTGTCCAAAGTTAGAAATATTTTGGAATGGGTTTATAAATAAGATTGTATGTGTCTGAGAAATAATAAGAAACCGTGACGTTACTTTAAATAATAATATTTTTGAATTGCTTTAATTAACATAACGTGTTACAGTAAAAATGTAAAAAAAAAAATGAAAAAAGTGCGTATACGCCCGAGTGTGCCGGTTTTATCGGTGATTTTAGGGAAAATAAAAGTACGACATATTTAGGGAATAATGTTAGGCTAGTCATAAGTAAAATTAAAGAAATGTTATCTAACTTAACATGAAGTTAGAGTGGCCAGCATTTTTTAAAACAAGTAAACTTTTTTCCTCTGGGGTTAATCCGTTCATTCGTTTAACTTTTTGACACGTCTAAGACCCAGTTTTTCAGTGGGAGATCATCCCACTTTTGGAATTAAACTAGAGTTCAATTTGGAAAAGAGAGAGTGTCGCTTTTTGTATTTATTATTTACTCGTCCACAGCGCCACCTATCGGGAACAATTTTTGTAAAACAAATATGCGCTTTGAAAACTTATTAAAAGGTGTAGGTAATTTTTTAGTCTCTCTAAATGGCTTTTTTTTAACTTCGTTGTTCTACTACGTTAACAAGAAAGACGTCATTTTGTCATTTCGAAACAATTTCTACTCAACTTCAAATCAATTTCTTAAGTTCAAAATCATGGTCAAAATTTTACTCGATCTTCTGATTTTGCATATAAATGTGGTATGTAACTGATAAATCATCCATTAGACCTTAAAGCTGACTTTAATTTTTCGTGTATTAAGTGACGACGACGCGACGGGACTCACTTAAATCGGTTTGTAAAAACCGAATAGGTAGCTTCTGGAGTAAGGCAATTCCAAAGAAGGCTCATGATTCATGCTGAACTACTAAATTATAACACCCAAAAAATACACTTGTTTGTGAAGCAGTCTGCAGCTGACGAAATTATCTGTCTAATTATTTATTTATATTCAAAAATGAGTAACGTATTCAATGGCCAACCTTAGCAAACAATTATGGGTGACTTATTTCTTCCAAAATTACGCACATTGATCCGGTATTTGGCAACAGGAACATGGCAATCAGTGGTGCATTTTGTATGGGAAAGCGGTGAAAAATCAATAAAAACTGAACCGCATTTAAACGATTTTGATGAAATGTTCAAGCGTGATAATGCTAAGAATTCCAAACAATTATTTTCACTTTATAAAAAAAATGAAAACAGTCTTTACTGACGATTAATTGTAAAAATCCGTAATGTTGCCCGAGCAACAGCTTATACTAGATAATACTTTTTTAAGAAAATCGGCTACACGTAGCTTTTTTCACGCGCATCTTTTTGGGCGCTAAATGAAATCTAAATAACCCAAAAAAAATTTAATGAAATTTTTAGATATGGTTAAGGGTAGTATAAGGAATGACCACAGACTTTTCGTCCCACTGACACGCCCACTTTATAAACAAATGTTATATTGGCATTAAAAATTCGAAGTGTTTTCTAAGTAAACTTAATAGTTTATGCTCTTTTAAGAAAATCTAATATAGAAACTTTTTCCCACGCCCATCTTTTGGGCGTTGTTTTAACATATATTTTGTATATAAGAAGGTGTGACCTATTGCTGTTGTCAATTATCAATTGATATTTGATAAATTTTTAAAATCGATTGTAAAAACTCAATTGATACAACTTTTGATTAATGAGAATGATGCAGAACGTTGAACAAGAAAATTGATAATTATCACGGAATAGTTAATTAAATTTTTTATAAATTCAGTTTTAATTTACCAAATTTCAATATTTATCAACTTTCAATTGATAATAATTGACAACCGTAATAGCGGTGTGTTTCATAAAATCTAAAATTTAAATGAAACTTTCAGATATGATTTCGAATTGTATAGGTAAGGAATGACCACAGAAAATATCAGCCCACTGAGAAAATCACACAAAAGTTCATCTTACCCTTTTCGCTCTTCGGATTCTATAGTTCGTAACTGTTTAACACCGGAGGGGAAAAGTGGGCGAATAATTGTTGTCTTAAAGTGAACTTGAACATGCCTACATCGAGAGTAAGACTTCCTAATCCCGAAGGAAACTCAGCTTTTTTTTTTATAGGACTATCGCTTTCCATTACTGTCGACTCTAATTCTAACATTGCACTGCTGTTAACACGCTCAGAACTGTTTATGCAGGATTAGCCTTGCTGTATTGGTTTTAAGGAATTTTAAAAAAACAAAAAAACATTTTTTATGACTCCCCATTAACGTAGCACTTCTGGCAATTTAACTCAATTTTACACGAAATGTCCAATATTTTGACTTTAGTCTTCTTTTTACTTGAGTTTCGCCTTAAAACCTTGGAGTACCCAGATTCTCCGGCTATAATACTCAATAAAAATCAGCACTTTCGGAAAATGTAATCTTTTTTCATCCACTGTGTTGCGCTACGTACAATACAACAGCAACATTAAGACCCGTTTGCTGATACTACACATAACGATTTAAGTTGAACTTAAATTCTTAAGGGGTACTTTTTCCATGTCATAAAGTGATACTTAAGAAATTAAGTTTAACTTAATTCGTTATGTGTAGTATCAGCAAACCTCCCTAAGTCGTGAAATTGATATAAATGACATTCTTACTGTGTTCATTAAATTTGATAACACTATATGACTATGTCTCGAAAGAGTGTTGACTGTTGATCTTATATGCGGAACCACTTCTCCAAACCATAAGGTCATGATCCATTCTAAAAACAATTAAGAGTCTGAGATCTTTATATGCATAACTCTATAGAAAAAAATCTCTCTACAAATATAATTCTTATCAAAAGTTAGTTGATATCAATTTTTAAAATAAATAAAATTTTATTAACTGAAACCTTTTGAGATTCTTGTCATACGAACTAATAATTTGTTCACGGGTTAATCATTCTGATATTTTTTCAATTCAACAAAATAAAAAAAAATATATACATATAACCTTCAATTCACATTTTCCAACATTTCGCATTGCTATATATTTTCTTGAATTATTAAAGCTAAAAAAAGTGCAGATTATTTCATAATCGGCCTTATTTCAGGCCCCGTCGTAATAGATTCATACTACGAACCTCAATTGTTTGGAAATAATTCTGTTAGGACGGCAGCTATAATAATTTTTTTTCGTGATTCGCAGTACGAATCTTTTACGACGGGACCTGTGATAAGGCCAAATATTCAAAAAAAAAAAAAAAAAACAAGTCATGATTTCTCTTCTTCTTCTTCTTTGAATAACCAACCCACAGCCTTAATATCTAAACAAAGTACACGTTTTATTAAGTATTTATCATTAATATTACTACCTACTCGTTCTAATGTCATTTTTCAACAACAAAATCACAATGATGAATCAACATCACTAAATATTATACCTACCTATTATAACGAGATTCATAATTATTATATAACCTTAACTAATGTACTGAAAGAAAAAAACAACAAAACAAAAATTCCTACTTATATCTCATCACAGGTTAATAAATGGATAATAAAATGCAGAAATTATTATTTTCTAACTTTTGACCTCTAAGAACCTTTACAATAATATTTTTCCATTCTTCTTAACAAATACATATATAAAATGAAGAAACAAAAGGATATACAAATATTATTCATTTCAGAACTCATGCAAACACACATACACATATGTATATGTATTACATCACACACTAAACGGAATTCACATCCTCCTTATAGTAAGAAGGATTCCTTACAAGACAAATAGTGAGAGAAAGAATGCTGACAGGAGACACTTTTTGTTGTTGTTTTTCTTTTTATACGAAATTGCATATTATATAGATGTAGGTATGTATATGAATATGTATCTATGGAGACTCGGTATATGTACATACATATGTTTACATTTTCGTGTTCCGGTGACTTTTTTCAAAGTCACCCATTAAGTGTATAGGGGAGCTTTTGACTGATGAAAACACACCACGAGTGGAAATGAAGCTTTAAAAAAATAATATAAAAAAAAAAATATGTACGAATTATATTTATTTTTCACCACCCTCAATCCCCCCCGTTGAGAAGCAACCTCTTTGCAATTCACATTGAGTCAACATTATACTGCTATTCAATTGAGTATGGAATAGAAAGAAGAGGAAGTGTTGTAATAACTGAGCAGGGACATACCTCTTTCGCAGTTGTCGCATCCTTTTCCGGCATGATTTAGTATAAGAAATAGGATGATCTTTCAGCTTGAGTTTTAAATGCACATTAAATGAACACCCGGATCCTTGACACTCTTGAAAAAGACACAAGGAGTGGGATATTTTTTTTTTTTTCGGAGTAAACTTTTTATTTTGTTAAATTATGTGTTAATTTCGATTTGTTTTCCCCGCAAAAAAGAAAAAAAAACAAATACGGTTTTTATTATTTTTTTCTTAGATGTATCTTTTAATCACACCGAGATCTAAAAATATACGCGCACGTAGACCTTGCAAAATATTTCGAGGTTCGAGTATTCAGGCTATATTATCGGAAGCAAGTAGTAGATGTTTGTCTGCGAGTTATTAGACCCCTACTGAAGCATATTTTGAAATATATTCTTAAATCCAGCAGAGATCAAATTATTTTTTTTTTGTTGTTGAGATTTTCTCTTATTATGGAAAAAAGAGTACTAATTTGTTTGTTTGACACATAAAAAAAAAAAAGTATAAAGCTTTTGTTTTGATGACAATTTAGAAAATTATTTGTTTCATTTAAAATGATCCAGTCGATGATTGAATTTAAGAGCTTAACAATCTTGATTCACCACACACAGCCTACCGTTAGATTGAACGAAACGCGAGTGACTAGGGATTTCAGTATGGTCTAGTACTATCTCAATTCAAGTGCGATGATGTATCTATAGAGGCAGACAATTTACAATCTACATTTATCTATCTATCTATTTCTATTTAAACCAACAGAAATACTGATAACAAATCTATATGAGATTTTTCATTAAAGTTCTCTGTGAAAAACAAATTGGCTCTCCGCAATGTGGGAGAGCGGGTATTTTAAATAATAATAATTAAAAAAAATGTAAGTGTGGCACGCATGTGAATATTCATACTTTAATGAACTTGTAGAAGCGACTTTGGTTAATAATAATCTGATCTGATTCAATAGAAGCAGTACGCTCTAGTTTTGTATATTTTTTTTATAAATAGGAACGATGAAGTTTATTTTTAAATTTATTTATTTATTTGTTATATGAACTTCATTTATAATTTATAATGCTTATTAAAGGTGTTATTTTATATCGATTTCAAGTCGTTCTTATATACATGAAAGCTATTAAAAATACATATCGAAGTGTCACACCGAAGATAATTGAGATAATTGTGTGTACGTATGTGTTTTGTGGAAGCGCCATTAAGGCAAATTATCAAATTTATGGCACGTTTTTTTTTTACTATCATAAGGTCAAATACCTATAACCAGACTAGAGGAAGTGATTACACATGAGCTGAAATATTGAATGAGCACTTATAAGAGGGTCTGGTTAATGAATTGTTAGCCGTGCTGTGAGCATTTATTTAATTTTTTCTAACGCTCACAAGTGATCGATTTATAAAAGCTCACACCTCATTAGAGTGAGTAGATTAAATGCTCGTGAGCAATTGACATGATTGAATGATGACACATTGAAACATTCAGGCCTATCACACAATCCATTGTGGAAAATCCCCGAATTGATTATTCTACTACGAACCCCGAAAAAAAAGATTCACAAAATCCGAATGGAATCGAAAAAAGCAATAACTCATTAAAAGAATTAATTCTGAATTTCGAAATCAGCTGACCTATGTTACACCAATAGTTGGAGCTTTTAAAAACAAAAATCCCTTTACCTTTTCAAAAATTCCCATTTTTTTCCCTTTTTATTTTCCACAAAAAAAGCTGAAATTTTATAACAAGTATAGGTAGACTATTTGTTTTAATAAATATAGCAAACAAAATTCCCATTATACCTGAGCACTGTTACAGCTGTCAAATGATTGAGATCGTGAAAAAAAACTGTGTTGTTGATATTTATTTGGTTATTCACAAAATAAATATGAAACAACACTAACACATGCTTTAACTTATAATTCTTAATAATAAACGTGTTTTAGCCTTAAATGACATTTGACAATGAGCGGATAACTTATCTCACGAATTTTGGTGTTCAAGGAGCGGATAACTTTACCGTTCACAATTCAATTCAAAGCTGACTGATATGACAGTTAGCTTTCAAAAATGAAAGAAGTACTTGAATATTTAGTACAATTGAGGGAAGTGCTGCCTACTTTTCGGTGTTATTCAGTGAACAGATAAAATGAAGACCTATTAATATTTTATTTTATCAAACGGATAAGTCCACTATCCATGTGTTAGGTAAAACTGTATTTACGAGCGGATGGTGTATTTTTATTAATAGGGCTGTCAATGTTTTAGCATTTTTTATCAAGAAAATAGATTCAACATAAAAACAAATTTCAGTTATAAAAATAAATTGGTTTCAAATGAACTGAGGAACTAACTTCAGTCCGGCTTTTTTTAAAAGTGATGTGTTCTTTTAATTCCAAGTTTTTTTCTTTAAGGAGCAGTTTTGTTTCGACTTCTTTGTAAAATGTTTCTTACTGGCGTGGTATTCAATTATTTGGAATGGATTCTGCAATACATTTTTCGTGATTCGCAGCACATTTTCTATAACGATGGAATTTGTGATAGGAATATAAGCACACGTTTTTGAGAAAAATAAGATTTTCCCTAACGGTTGTTGTTGTACCGTTAATTTCGGCAATAAAAATTATTTTTTGGTTTAAAATCTGCTAGATAATGTTAAAAAACAGAATGGTGCCAAGTTTTGTAAAAATCGATCAAGTCGTTTTCGAAATATTGAGCTTTCAAAAAAAAACTTGAACCATTTATTAAAAATCTAAAAAAAATTTTCAAATTTTAGTCACAGTACTTTTAATATTTTTTTAAAAATATCCTTCATAAAAAAATTGATCAAAATCAATAAAAACTTTTTCAGTAAAATCTTAAATTTAAAAAAATGGATCTTTCGGAGGTTCTATTAATAACCATTTTTCGAAAAAAAATTTTACCTAACGGTTGGCTACACAATGTAAAAATAACAGATTTTTTTTAAGTCTGTGGTGCTATTTTTGAGACACATAAAATTTTCCAAAAATGCTAAAAAATTATATGGCAGGTTAAGTTATTTTGAAAAATAAATTTTCAAACCCAAAATTTTGAAAATATTTTTTTTTTATTTTCAATTTTTTTAACATTCAATGCTTTTACTAATTTTTAGTCAAATGATGCGAATCACCCTGCTTATAAAAACAAGCTGTTACAGATTTATTTGAAACTTATACAGTAAAATATTTGTTAAGTGGAAAGTGCACGTAAACATAAAGTTTTCAAGTTCTGATAAATCGGTATTAAGTTATAAAGTTTTTTGGCTTGAATTTATTTTTGTTAAACTATATTGTCATTTGAACATGAGATATACCAAAATTACAGGAACCAATAATAAGCTGAAAAAAACTTTTCCCATTGATTTAATTTATTCTGAATAAACTTTTCCTTATGGAAATGAAATGAAAAAGTTGCTATGGTTATCTTGTTATCTTGTTTTTTTTTTTTTTTGTTTTTTTATATATACTCGTATCACTGTAGTGACAAATAACAGTGTATTTCATTAAGGGCTGCAAAATTTAATTACAAAATATACATATTTTGAATTCCATAACTATAAATAAAAATATGGAAGGAATATTTAAAATAGACCCTAACATGCAAGCATGTCATGTTTATGCCTGACATTCATTTTTTTGTTCCAATATGATGGCGCTTCAAGTTCAAACAATGAATGATAAGGCAATAATATGTTTCCAGTGATAGTGTATCGTATATTATACCATTTACTTTCAACATGTGTACACATTATTTACAATCAACGAAAAAAATCTCCTAAAGAAATCACAAACTAGACACGTGATTCAATTTTGATAAGGGAAGATATTGCTATTTATTGGCGGTTTTGTTCCAAATTTAATTTTATATTGGAATAAAAACCCAAATACTGAAACCTATTTATAGGTTGTCTATTTCTGATAAAGTGATAACTGTTATCATTTTCTTTTCATCGATTTATGTATCTTTTGTAAACCTAACATATTATTTGTTTATATTTACTTGTGACACCTCCCTTAGTTAATATCGAACGCAATTCGAGCCGCTTGAACTACTTAGTTGTAATTTATTTAATTGATGTTCGTACAGTGAACCTCAAAAGTTAGTGCACACAAATGTGTTTTATTTTTTTTGTTGATATGTAATTGAAATTAATTTTATTTCTTAAAAGCTCTTGTAGAAGAGGATCGCAATATACAATATTTTCATAACTTCACAATCTCAAAAAGTACAAAAATTTGCAAAATTAAATTACGAAAATTAAAAAAACCCGTGAAAAGCCGGGTATGGGTCAATAAGTTTAAAATACAAGGTGCGTCAAATGAAGTGTTACCAATTCAAAATATTGAAGTTTCATTTTTATTTACAGTTTCATCATTTCAACAATTTTTAATTTCATATTTTAAGTTGAAATTAAATTTAATTTAATTATTTAATGAATTTAAGGGTGGTGTAGTCTCCTGTTGTGTGTTAATGAATAATATTATTTTTTAAAATGTTAATAAATAAAAATTGAAAATTAAAGATTTTTTAAAAATTAATGTTGTGAAATTATAAAATAGAAATAATATAAAATAAAAAAAACAAAATTATTTAATTTTTCAAAACATTAATTTTAATTTATGTTGTGAAATTATAAAATAGAAATAAAATAAAATAAAAAACAAAATTATTTAATTTTTCAAAAAATCTTTAATTTCAATTTTTATTTATTAACATTTAAAAAAATAATATTATTAATTTAATGAAAATCTGTAATTTTTTAATAGAGATCTGTCTAGGGCGTATGACGGCATCAATCTTTTTGATGAAGGCATTGCCCTCTGCAAGAATGTAGTCCTTTGAAATTCGTGACTGTTCCCGACGAAGCGCTGAAGTTTCCTTACTTGAGTATTTTTTTATTGAATACTTAGCCTCCAAAATGGACCATATGAAGAAGTCTACTGGATTTAATTTGCCGATTATAGAGGGCACAGCTACGATGATGATGTAAAGATAACTGTGTGAGACGAGTTTTATTAGAGTGTGGAGACTTCCTGTTGGAATATCTAGCGATTTGTGCCGGATTGGTTGCGTGCCCAAAGGATCAACACTTCATTTAAGACCTTTTGTCTGTACACTTTATGATTAACTTTAAGGCCTTTAAGGTTGATAAAAACCAGCAGTGAGCGTACATTTGCAGTCACCGTAGCCCAAACTATTACAGAAGCAGGTGCTTGTTTACGAAGAGCAATAATTCGGTTTTGTAAATTATCGTAAGACTTGTTCTGCAAACACACACGATCATTTTGTTTGTTTACATTTTTAATGTTAAGCAATAAACAGTTAAAAAGTTTTCTTCAGTTTTCCCAAATTCTTCAGTGCTTTTCATCTTTGAAGGCGATCTTTTTGTGTTCATACTTTTTGTATTTTGCAGAGCTTCAATTTCATTTCATTTATTCAGTAGGTATGTGGCGTAGCTTGACTGACAGGACAAGTTCAGTACTTTGGAAATGCTGCTACTCGATGGGGATTTCTTTGAATTCGAGTTTTTCTTTTAAGGCCAATTTTGATGATTCAGTATCATTGTAATGCGTTATTGTCTTAACGCTTTAGTTGAGACAAACTAAAACGACTGACAGGAAATAAAAAAATTAAAAAAAAAAAACATTTAAAATTACATACATATCGTCGGCTAAACAGCTAAGTCCACTTTTTCAAATTTTAGAGATTTTCTCTTTAAGTTGCATTGGTCAAAAGTGAGTAAAGCCATTTCTGTAGAATGTGTTTTTTAAGAAAATGATACCAAAATCTCAATTTGGCCGATGATATGATGAAACAAAAAGTAGGTACCTACTCCGAAAAATTACGATAAAGTTGACTTGTGAGTCCACTAACTTTTGAGGCTCACTGTTATCATATTTTTTATAACATAGAACAAAATATTATTTGAATTGAATAATTAATAAATTTTAATAACGACTAAATAAGAAACCAATTAGTATTGATTGCTTCTACATATTTAAACTGAATATAATTTTCTCGATTACCTACACCAAGATTATTGAATGACTGAACTTCAAAAAAAATTAAAAAATAACTTGCATCCAAGTGGTGGCGGCTCGGGTGTTCATGTAAGTTTTTTTTTTTTTTAATCAACATAAATGCTATGTAAGTAGTTTCGAGGAGGCTTGAAAGTGCCAAAGGATTATGTATGTAGTTTCCGCGAAGAGAATACTTCAAAAATTTCATAGAAGTGCTAATTGATTGCGCTTGTTAGACAAGTAGAAGGGTTTTTTTTTACTTTACTGAAGTCACAGATGGAATGGTTGCAACAGCCCACAAGAAAAGCAAACGAATTTCCTTTTGATGGAAATAGTTATACATAATTGACAAATAAATACTTCATAATATGACAATGGTTCCTTCAATTTGACTGAACATAAGAAGAGACAACTAATAAAAATTTCTCAACAAGACAAGAAGTTATTAATATAATACGACTGTTTTAAAATCAACAAATCATCTAATATAGTTAATCAATTAGCATAAAACCAGAACTTTGTTCTTTCAATTCTCATCAAAAAATTATAACCTAAACGATTCCATTTACGATTTACATAGTTTTATAGTCGTTGACTTAAAATTTTTGTAAAATTGTAAAAGTTGGTGCGAAATCTTTAAGTTTGAGAAAAGTCTTAAGTACGATAATTTCCCATTTTTTTAAACAATACTTAACCATTTTAAAACAATAATAAATGTAGTTATAAGGGGTTTTTGTGTGATAACACACTTGCAGTTAGGCTGCCAAGCTTGCCCAAGTTTCGAGTCCCAGCCGGAAAAAAAGTTTTTCAATTAAAATTGAACAATAAAAGACCAAGTACCACTAAAAGAAGTCTGATGATCGGCCTTGGCGTCGTGAAATAGCTATAACTCGAGACTACGAAAATCTTAGTGGTAGCTCACCCAAGTGTTGTTGTTTCATACAATCCTTAAGTAAATAAGTTATTTTTGTGTATTTATTGTTAATTTTAACAATTTTAAATCCCAGCCTGTTAAAAATAACACAAGTTGTTTGCCTGTTGCGAGGATGTTACAAATCCTGCAACTCATCTTAACCGTTTGAACTCGGCAGAAAATTCTTATAGTCCTCTTCATCTATTCCGATTCACATACACAAATTAATACTTTAAAGTTTTAAGTAATTAGGCCCTGGTTATGTACAAGATGTCGCACCTCCTAATTAGTTTCTTTATCCTAATTGACTATGACCCTGTTTAGATTGTGACTTTTCACTACGCCATGACTATGATTTTGTGGGTGAGAGCTGTGAGGAGCTCCGTTCCCTTCACCGATCTCACCCACAAAACCATCGTCATGGCATAGTGTAAAGTAACAATTTAAACAACAGCGTCTATGTTACATTGGGTAAACCACTCAATCATTCATACTTTAAGGACACTTACCGCAATTTAGGATCAAAATTATTTATAAATTTACAGTTTGTATATGTCTATTCCATTATTGACTTTTTGTGTGTTAAATTTGAGGAATCCTAAAAAGCATTAGTTATTGAAATAATTTCCAAAATCCCAAGTTGAAATTTTTATGAAGAAATCCACCTTCTTAGCATAGCAAATATAAGTTATTTTGTTCCATTAATCCACTCATTTTAAATAATTATATAACAGAGAACCAACGAAAATTAAAAAAAATTTAACTACTATTCATGTTATTTCCAATTTAATCCTTTAAATAAAAACAAAAAATTAATATAAAAAAAAAAAAACAAAATAAAACAAAAGAAAACAGACATTTGACCTCGATAGTTATGCATGCACGTGATGCCACACGTTATTGATTAATAAAAAAGTTGGCATTGAGCTGCATTGTATTGCACATAGTCAATTGCCTACTCTAGGGCAGAGACAATCTGAGAGTGGTGGGTTTTTATAGCCAAGCAGTATTTTTGATTTAATCCTTCAGATTATTTTTTGTTTTATATTTTTTTTTTTTGAGAAAAATCTTTATCGGTTATTGGAATGGAAACAAATTGGAAACATAAAACGAATTTTTATTATTTACAAACTTTATTCAAACTGAGATATAGGTAGATAGTAATTTATTCCATCGATTGAGACTAAACAGATAAAAAAAAATATAATAAACTGTGGTATATTTCTAGACAAATAGAAAATACAACACAACAAAGCCTTAATTGGCATGACTTAGGAAATTAAAAAAAAAAAAAGGAATATAAACGTGCTGAAAATAAAAGAACCATATTTTCTACAACTTAGGACAGACTTTATCATGGATAGATTGAAATCCATACTTTATTTGTTTTTTTTTCTCAAACAGAATTTTTTACTTCTTTCTTTTTTTTATTTGAACTTTATGTTCATAGAGAGTTACCAGTTTAATTTTTTTTTATATTAATTTTTATATTAAAAAATGTGTTCTTCGTAATGAAAATACACAATTGACATTAATCATAACATTCACACTGCAGATTTCTCCAATCTACCGCTTTTATGGCCTTTGTGTTCGAAAATGCTGGCAACTCTAAAATCATACAAAGGTGAAAGGATATACATACATATATATTTGCAGTCAATTTTTTTTTAATTTTCAAAATTAAGGCATTTGAACTCAAATAGAATAAAGCATCATATAACGGTTTTAACTTCAGTAGCAACGACAATGTAGGATGGAATGCACTATACGCTTATCGATTACCATACTGTGTTAATGGGCGGCAGCCAGTGGCTAGGCGGTAAAAATATATAGTCATTTGACTCTTTTACCATCATACAAAATATAAAAATATTTCATGCCTGACAATAACATTTTTCAAGGTCGTCCGGTACGTTCTTTATTCAGAATAACGATTGAACTGCGTGGCTTATTAAATAATAATGTTTATATTTTTTGTGTAAATACAATATGTAGGTACATACACTCCGCTTCAACTGAATAAGCACAGACATTTTCTAAGGTACGTTGTCCATTTTTTCAAACCTTATGCGTTAATGTATCATTTTTTACTGTTTGCTTATGATGTTGAGAAAAGAAATGAGTAAGAATAATTCAAAAGGTACCGCTATTTTTTCTCTGGCTCTCTTGCAAAGCGTTCCATATTGAAACGTGAAATAATATGTTTTAAAAATGCATCACCGAGTCATCACCTTGCAGTGAGGGAGAGCAAGCAGCTCACTTTTGCTATTGAGGGTTCCAACATCCCTATTAGAATAGTCATAAAAATAAGTATGGCTTAATGAAAAAATGAGAGCGATCTAGAGGCAAAGCTGCGTCTGCACTACTCAAGCGGTAATTGAACTCTAAAGAATTAAATAGTAAAACAAAATTGTTACAGCCCAATTAATAAAAATACACCATCCGCTTGTAAATACAAGTTTTACCTAACACATGGATAGTGGACTTATCCGTTTGATAAAATAAAATATTAATAGGTCTTCATTTTATCTGTTCACTGAATAACACCGAAAAGTAGGCAGCACTTCCCTCAATTGTACTAAATATTCAAGTACTTCTTTCATTTTTGAAAGCTAACTCTCATATCAATCAGCTTTGAATTGAATTTTGAACGGTAAAGTTATCCGCTCTTTGAACACCAAAATTGGTGAGATAAGTTATCCGCTCATTGTCCAATGTCATTTAAGGTTAAAACATGTTTATTATTAGGAATTATAAGTTAAAACATGTGTTAGTGTTGTTTCATATCTATTTTGTTATTATTAAAAGGGCTGTTAATTTATAAAGCATTAATACGACAGCAAACGGTTTTCCATCATGGTTTCACATTTCTCCCACAGTGGCAGAGGGGTTACAACGTTTTGAAAGATTAATAATCAGAAAGTACATTTTTAAAATATAGAAGCCCTTCTAGAAAATGGCATCATAACAAAATAATTATACCGAATCGAAAGTAACTCCATTAATGTTCTAACTTTTAAACTTAGCTAGAAAAAGGCTCTCTAGACAGGAATTTCATGAAAACCCAAATATGAAAAGTATTTTCGATGTAAATATCTAATTTTCGGTACAAGAGAAACACTATATGTCGCCAATAAGCATCCTTGATAAAAGATCTAGGGAACTTTTCGAACCACAAAATGATGAGAGTGGTCTCACTTCCCTCCCTTTTATATAAGAGCAAGTCAGGGAAATGTTAGAGGATAGATTAAAAAAGACAAACATATTCAGAAATACCGGTTTTGGACCATTATTTTAGTATAAATCAAAATTAAACATGCAACAAATAAAAAACAAAAATAAAAGTACAAATACATACATCCACTATGAATATAAAAAAAAATATGACACATTATAATTATGAATTAATTTGTATGAATTAAATTAAATTGTAAAATACATAATAGGTGTGTTCCTTTACTTTAAATCTGTGTGCATTTTTGTGAATTTCTACGTCATTTTATTTTTTATAAAATGTAATAAGAATGTATCATATAGATTAAGAATATTTCGAAATACAACTATAAAAGTAAAAATTAAACAAACGTAAATTGTAAATGGATAACTAAAATCTAAATTTTTATTTAGCTAGCAGCACCTTGTGCTGAGAAGGACAGGAATGTTCAATGGTCATTCTAATGAATATTGAATGTTTCCTCTTGCTCTGCTTGTTAAATTGTTTTCTAGTTGTGTGTGTACAGTAAATAATCGTGTCTTTGAGCAAACACGAAACTAATATAAATGTGCCTAGTATTATACAAACTAGATACCACAAGAAAATTAAAATTCTAAATGTAACATAATAATTCATACCAGACCAATAATAAGTCGATAAAATTAATTTAAGTAATCGAATGTACATAAAAATCTTATCAAATGTCAAAACAAATGAAATCTCAATAAAATAATTCATTCATTCATTCATTCATTCGTTGCACTCGCTCCACACCCATTTTTCTGTGGAAAAGAATACATGAACTCTTAAACGATTGCACTCATTGCTGTAAATGATTGCAATATATTTGGTGCTTGCATAATTTGAAGTCGAAGTCTTATACAAAATTGATTTAAGAAAATAGATATTATTTTTTAAATCCAAAAATATCTTACCAATGTGCAGAAATTTTCACAATTGGCTGTCAAAACCAATATAAAAAAGAAACAGACATATTATTATTAACCTAAAATTACCTATGTAGGTAGGGACCTACTGCATTCAAATTTTGATCGAAATCGGTTAAGTCGTTAACAAGTTGAAAACCAAAAAATAAAATGTTCTACGACCGGTACCGTTAAAAAAAAGTTTTTGGTTAATGCAGTACAACCTTTCAAGAGTAAACACATTTTTAATCAAAATCGTAAGAACCTTTCCCGAGATGAATAACCTTTTTCATCAAGGTTGTACCTATCATGTATGCCACACTGACCTTCCCTCGAAAACCATTCAAGGGCATATCAATTAATTTCATTGATTTGGAGTTTATTTGTTCTGGTAACGGTTTGTTTTTTTTTTGATAACCTTGAACCACTATTTTTCGAAAAAAAAAAATTATAATAATATGCCGCCCAACCCCCGGGGTCCTCGAAATTGTCTTCAAGTGTGTGCGAATTGAAGTTATTAATCCAAAAATGTTTAAATGTTACATGCGGCCTCCACGGGACAATAGACATAAACGATGGCCAGCCGCGCAATTACAATCTTATCAACAATATTATTTTTATGGGATAAAAATATGGATTTTGGTGTCTCTTGATTATTTGTCCAAGAATTATGCCTAGTGGAGGCGGCATGTTATGAAGGTATGAATTAATAATTGGGTGTCTGTCAACATCTAACATGATGAGAACTCATTGGTCAATGAAGAAAACCGAATCACTCCCTAAAATCTATTGTAGAAACTCACCTCTTGACATTGGACTGCAGGTAAAATCCATTGAGCTGGTGAAAATGCACTTCTCATTATCACGATTGCAAAACACCACTTTTTTATTCTTTTTTTTATTTTAAGCAAAACCAATTAAGGAAATCCGATTCTTTTTTCTTGACTAAGCGCACTCAAGTTTAATTCTGTCTTGTAGAAAAAATTCAATAAAATTCTATGGAAACGTAGTGAATGGATTAGTTAATTAATAATTTTAATTTAATTTGGGATTATTTTTTTGATAGAAATATGATTAAACATACACGCCAAAAAAATGTAATGGCAAAATTTGCAGATGAATCACACAAATCCACGACAAACTCGTAAAAGGGAACTGTACGTATGTACTACGTTGTGCAAACCGAAAAATCAAGAAAAGTTAGGTACGGTTGTTTCGTTGGGGGGAAAATAGAGCTCCAAAGTGGTGGTGTAGAATGAAGAAACGTCAGATAATTTTTGTTGATTTTTGTTGTTTTCGGAAAATGGGGATGTGGATCAGAAATCCATGTTTTTTTTGACGTGGTTCGCAAGTTGACAGCTGGATGTCATAAAAAACAAAGTGGGTGTTGAACAGGGATGGTCAACAAATAGAAAAACCTTGGCTATGTTCAGAGATTGACTACTTTTTTTATTAGCAATACAAGGTGAACACAATAGAAGCGCCGCGCCGCATGACAACACTGCTTCGTCAAATCGTTGACATGGCATAAACTAACTAACTGAACTAACTGATTTTTTCTTGTAAGCTCGGAGGCAATTGGATGAAAAACCGACGTCGGTGCTAAACAATTTACATGTTAAATGCAACAACAACTAATCCCCTGAGGGCTAAGGGCCAGTTGTACAAATATTTAAACCGTGGTTCAGCAATTTTATCCACCGATTTCGGCGGATTAATTGAGTTTCAACAGTGTTTTACTGTTCAAGTGTGTGATAATAACCAATTACATACTTGGCAAATTTATTTATTTGTTGTCTATAAGTACAAAAACTTTAGACTTAAAGACTTAGGGCCAGTTGTACAATAGTGGTTCAGCCTCGGTTCAAGATTTTAATTCATCGATTTCGACGGATTAACTGAGGTTCAACGCTGGTTCAAGTATGTAATTGGTTATTATCACACACTTGAACAGTAAACCACTGTTGACACTCAATTAATCCGCCGGAATCGATGAATAAAAATTGCTGAACCACGGTTTAAATATTTGTACAACTGGCCCTTAAAGAACCAGCGTTGAACGTTAGTTAATCCGCCGCAATCGGTGAGTTAAAATCTTGAACGGAGGCTGAACCACTATTGTACAACTGGCCCTAAGCTAAAGTTAAACCCCGAGTTGAGCCCTTAGGGTATTAATTGTTGTTGCATTTAAAATGTGGTGTTTGTTTACCCCCGTGATAGCATCGCTAATCCCCGTTGTATTTTTTTTTTTCAACCAATTGCAGCGGGATTACAAAAAAACACGTAATGGCCTCAAACATTTACTAGGTACCCAGCGGCTCCATTGGAATTATTTGAGAAAATAAATTAGAGCCCCCATAGCATCGTGAACCTGTTGCGACCACGACGAAAACAAAAATAACAAGGTGTTGTTTTCATTGACAACCTCGTGTTGTTATTATTGTTTTCGTCGTCGGCACGACAAATTCGCCTTGGTGAAGGGGGATCCTTTACTTCGCTCATTGGCATTTCCTTGAATGTATTGCCAATGGAGGCGCTTCTGCAATAGCTATGACAATTTTTATAGGCAGATGAAAGGCAATTATTGATTTACTTCGATGAGGCAATAAATTTTGACATTTATAATTTTCAAAGTGGTTTCTCGGCAGAATTTTGCAGTTTAAATTGCCGTTGTTATTGTCTTGCATAAAGCCAATGGATGGATGGAGACCGTTTGGCAATGGCAATATTGACCCGTAGATGAAAAGCTATTATTGCCAACGATACGCAAACTTCAAAATCAATAGGCGTTTTTCTTTTTAGCCCCGAGCGTGGCACTGAGCTGTCAAAAAGAAAACTATGTTACTTTTTAACTCGGAGCGCTCATTTCTTTTTTAGCTCAGAGCTCGACCGGGGCTCGCTCGATGAGCTCGGAAAAAAATGACTGATTTTAACTCACCGATTTCGGCGAATTAACTAACGTTCAACGCTGGTTCAAGTATGTAATTGGTTACTATCACACACTTGAAGAGTAAACCACTGTTGAAACTCAATTAATTCGGCGAAATCGGTGGATAAAAATTGCTGAATCACGGTTTAAATATTTGTACAACTGGCCCTTAGTGTACATACTATATTTAATCTGCTCTTATAAAATTTGAAAATTTTAAGCTAATGATACTTACCGTTAAAATTAGCCGTTTTTCATTATCAGAATTGATCCATATGGATCATCATCAAATAACATACATAACAACAACTCATGAACCTGCTCTGTATCGGGTTCACGTTTCATGATCCGAAAACAGACATTCTGCCTCTCCTCACTGTGCGGCTGTTTTATTTTCGCAGGATGATCCTATGGATCATGGGTCATAATAAAAAACGGCATCATTTGAAAAACAAAAAATGTTTAAATTGCTTTTACATACATGTTTTTGTTTTATTTATGTATAGATAAAAATAATATTATGTATATATTATATGTTATGTAATATTTATTTTATTAAAATGCCAAATTTGTCTTTTTTTTGAAAATTATACATCAATTTAAAGTGAATTAAAAATAAACAAAAAAAAAACAAAAACGGTGTTGTTATAAACAAAAGGTTTTTTAAAAAACTCAGACAAAATATAAATGCAACTGCATTTCTTAAAAAACAAACTTATTCTAATTCAAGCTCTTTTTTCTACATTCCATGCCATATACAGTTATTTAGGTAATTGGTGTAGAAGCCGCCTTTATAAAGCACTTAATTTTTGTTTGTAGATATTATTTTTTTTGTAAATGTTTTAGCTCCAGCTAAGCAACAACATTAAACATTAAAAGGGCTTAAAATTGTCCTTTAATAGTATTTTTTGGTATAAATTTAAAGAATTCTTAAAGAGTGTGTACAGACTATCTTCTAAGGTCAACAAATTCCACACTTAAATGCTCATCAATATGAATATGAGTTGCGTCCTAAATGAAAGAATGATGATCATTTAAGACTATCGAATTGGAGAAAGTTAAATAAACAAACCATAAAAAGTGGAGGATCATTTGGATGTGGGTGAAATCCCGCTTGACGACATTGAGCAATATAATCCAAGCCATAATTTGGTGTCAAACAAAAGAAACCAGATCTTCAGAGATGCGAGATAAAAATAATTCATGAAATTATCAATTTTAGAAAAATATGAATAATTTACGTTTGGTATTTTGGAGCACATACAATGGCAATAGCTTCAGGCATCATCATTTGGTAGGAGCAGTGAGTGTGAAGATCTACCGAAGAAAGAAAAGCCGTCTGACTTGGATGAGTCTGCAAGTAAAGAAACATTTTTGTTGTTATTTTTGTGTTATAAGATGTGATTGTTGTGATTGGCGCAAATACACCTCTAAAAATCATTATATGTAGCGAACTATGAACAAACCGACCCATGGGAGCTAAATCTGTAATGTGCATCGGTATCTCCTCTTAATCCTTCCTTTTTTTCCTAACGCTCGTACTGTGTTTATCATATTAAGGGTAGTCATAACCCCTTTTTAATTAAAAAAATGATTGTCACAGGTTCTAATTAAGTGTCGATAATCACCCATAATCGGTTGATAGACGATGGATTAACAACAAAAATTATGTTTTCTCTGATTCAAATTTTTGTTACATTCCATTATTTTCCAGTTGCAAAAATCTTAGATTGAAATTGATAAGCTGTGAACAAACTGGCCTGATTTATTCATTATTTTCATTTAATGAAGAACGTTTTTAGAAACCGCACCATAAGATAATTTCACTTATAATAAATATTGATAATAAGAGAGCTAACGGGGAAGCAGTATGTATCCAGAAGCTAGTTAAGCGAGAAGCAACAGAGGGAATTTAAAAGACCTTGGCTAAACGGCACCCAACAAGTGGAAATTTTCAATTTTTCTATCTCTCGTTTAAATAATTATTTAAAATATATTATCACCAGCTATCGATTTATGTAAAACTAATATGATATTCTTGACTTTTGATAAAGCTATGAGTTGTAAGTTAATTGTGTTCAATGGCAGACAACTGTAACTATAATCAGGTTGCACTTCTATGTAATCTTTATAATATAGAATTACAACAAATCTACAAACCTCAATATCATAAAATTTAACTGAACAATTAGGTATTATAAATTTTACAGATACACCATAAATGAGGCCAGATAATTATTATATTGTTGTACATTTATAAAGTACGATGAAAAAACTCACATGAATCCAACCTAAAGTAATGAGATTCTGTTGATCCTGTACATCAAAGATTTCCTCTTCCTTCATTGTGTTGCAGCTATCTGCTGTTCCTTGTTGTTTTGGAATTATAACATGGGTTATGAGCAAACGATTGTGTGCTAACCGCCCAGCTAGAATTCCACATGTCTCTACGTTGTTCGCAGTGTTTTTACTTGCTAGACTAAGAAATAGCATCATGGTGTTGTGCGGAATAACGACTGTTCGCAAAGAACCCGAAGCTAGAAGCGATTCCGAAGATTCGTGATCTGGTTTTTGGCTTCTGTCAAAAACAGGTCTGGAAAGCAAGCATAGAAGATTAAACAAAAAAAAAATCAAAGGATTTCAAACTCCAAAATCGACATACTTTCCGGGCTTTTTGTCAGAATCTGGTAAAAGCAATCCCGATGAAGGGAGATTCGACCTGCCGCCAGTTCCACTTGGAAAATCATTAGGATACACCACTTGATCCAGTAAGTTTAAGTCGGGAGCGCTGGGCTGTACTTTGGTATCTATTTGTACCTGTAAACCCATTGGCATGCCTCTGTTCGATTTGTCTTTTTGTTCTTGCAGCAAACGTTGTTTTTCTCGTTCCATTTCACGAGCCTTCTCCGCCTCTTTATTGGCCAAAAATTGTTCATATTCTTTTTGATAGCGCACAAGGAGTTTATCTTTGAGTTTCTCAGTGACTGGAATGATTTCTTTGAGTTTTACCCTAATTGGTTGTTTCACCGCTGCAGGTACACTGTTGTAGTCAGGGTGAGTACGAATTTTCTCAATGAACAAGGTCATGAATTTTATATAGAGAATGTATGCATTTTCGTGGTTGCCTTCGGTTAGGTAGACATTGGCCATTCGAAGGATTTCCGTTCCTGAACGAAAATATCTAGAAAAGTCAAAATGATGTATTATTTAAGACTATTTCATATATTTTTCTGTGACTCACCGTTGGACAGGCATATTTGGATCAACTTCGATCATATTGCCATAGTTGGCTAAATGCTTTATTCGTGCTTGAGGCTCGACTATGCTCATGCCCATGTAGTTGACGACTTTGGACATGTCTGCTTTCTGGTGTCCAGCTTTTTGTTTAAATTTCAAGGAGTTTGGGAATTCTTTTTTTTTAATCTTCAGTGTGATTTTATTACTTTCACGATTTTTTCTTCTTCGACCTCGCAGCCAGCTGATTGATTCAAAACAAAAATGACAACTGACAAGTGGTTTTGACGTTTCGTTTTGTCAACTCCGAAAATCGAAGTGGTTTGGTGTTCGGAGTTTTTGAGTAATTGATACAGGGTGTTTGTATTATATACAGTGATGCTACTATGTGAATTTCGAATTCGAAAAGTTTGAAAATTGCATTTATTTCCACGATTTTAAACTTTGCAATTTAACATTGTGACTTTAACACTATTGTCGATTATGGAAACCGCAGTAGTTCGCTGTGCAGTCCTGTCTTTTCTCTTTACCCTTTTTTCGTGAAAAGAAAAGAGAACACTGTCCTGGACCTATGTTCTGTAACTCGGCGATAACTTTTCGTGGCGAGAAACGGCGAAAAATGGAACAAAAATGGAACAAAACTCATAGGAATCCTATGGGTTTTGTTCCATTTTTCGCCGTTTCTCGCCACGAAAAGTTATCGCCGAGTTACAGAACATGGGTCCTGGGGTGGAATCGGCGGTGATTGGTGATTGTCACATTTATGACAATCAAATGTAATTAATTTAAATTATTCAAAACTTGGTATTACTTTGAGATACAAGTACTAAAAGTTGTCATAAATTCAATTAATTTGATTTTTTTGTCGGTAAAATGTTTTGTTTACCCGCTTTTGTTTGTCCCAAAAAAAATTAGTTAATAAAAATGTAAGTAAAAATTATTTCAATCGTTTTAAAATTTGAAGAAAATGAAATAATTTTCATTGATAGGAAGCAAGCCAATAAAATGCAAAAAAAAACTCATGACTCTGTCATGGGAAAAGAACTCGGATCTGCCCGAACATTCCTATTATGTATGTGAATTTCATTTTCCATGGACTTAAAAATAATTGCACAGGTGCAGATAAATTAATTTTTCTCGAATTTGTCAATTTCACATGAGAATAACTTTTTTGACACCAAAATAGCTGTCACAAGAAAAAGTCGCAAAAATATGATTATCACATGTGGCAATCATTTCACGCAGACCGAATTTGTTTATTTTGACTGCCAAATTATCACAAATCATCTCAGCCGATTTCACCCCTGATGTTGCGTATCGACATGATTCCTTGCCTTCGGAAAACTATCAGAAAGGCTATCCACCTATCCCCAGAAATTTTGAGATACGTTGGGTTGTTGTTGCATCAGCTGTTTTGTCACAAGGGATTACAACAACACAAACCTATCCGGATAGATTTGAATTGATCCCCGAACGCGACCACTAATTCCAAATTTAGGGAACTATTTCATTCATAAATTTGGGGTCTTATTTAATTAGAACTAACTTCCCAATTTTGATAATGGAACCACGGTTGACACATGAAAATAAAGTTTGTGTCCAAAAATAAAAATAAAAACGACCAATTGTAGCTAAAAATGACCAACTCTTTCATTCACAAATTTGGGGTCTTATTTAAACAACACAACAAAAAAATTCAATGAAAGTATGACCAAATTTCCCAACACCATAAACGTTTTGAAGGGTTATTTTATTGGTAATGGAAATTTAAGGGATGAAACTTATTTTCCTCGGATTATGATTCAAAGTTTTATATGAGTTAATATTTGGTCTGTTTGGTAACGAGAAATTTCTTACGAATTTGCAGAAAATTTCACAATTTGCTGTCAAAACCCATAGAAAAAAAACTCAGTTTTGGGAAATTTGTTGAAACAAAAAGTTACCAAACAGGCATATTTATTTGGTTACTGTAAACTTCTTGCTACAAGTTGCTACTTGTCATTTTTTTTCTATGGGATTTAACAGAAAATTGTGCTACGTCGTACGACGCATGAAGCACAATCAAAATCATTACTTCCTCTCACAGAACCATTTTTTAAAATTTTCAATATGTGTTTAATGGATTTTAATTAAACAAACATGCTCATCGATAAGTTAGTTTTAAATCAATTTCTGTGACGTTACAATTTTGTGTGGTATTATTTTCTTTTTTTAAATGAAGACTTTAAGAATGTATTATTTAAATAAAGTTTTTAAGTAATAAAAAATGAGCAAAAAAAAAACAAGAAGTTCTCCAAAACTCGCGTATTAACTTTTTAAACATCATAAGCTGAGTTTGTAGGGGTCAAGTAAAAACAACCTCAGTTTGTAATTTATGTTACTTCGTACCAAATTCGATGTCGGTATAGATTCGTACGAAGAAGAATAAATGATTTGAATCGAGACCAAAAGCGTGCACACGTATTGAATTACTGTTCCGTAATCCGTATCACATATCGATAAGTCAATTCGATTTTTTTCAGTTGTGGTTATGTTTATTGGAGAAAATAAAAATATTCCTATCAATTATTTTAAAATCCATCATACTTGACTCTCTAGATTCATGAGATTGCTTTGAAAATCAAATTATTTTACTTCTAGTTTAAAAATAAATTTACAAAAATTCAAAAATTTATCTTTCTATATACCTACAAGTTCAGAAGATATCAATTTGTCTTAATTATTGTAATGGAAGAAGAATCCGATGAAAGCGCTGGTAAAACTACTCATCTTCATCGCCAGCGAAGTTATATCAAAAATGAAAATGACATGTCTTTTCAAAATACTGCAAGAACAACTAGTGACATCGATTCAATTCCGAAATTCAACTCATTTGAAAATAGATTATTTCAAAAAAGAAGTCGGAGCAACAGTAATATTCAATAGGATGTGTTTTGTTGAGCTCGATCAGATTATTAAGACATGTTATAGAGCTTAACTAAATACGCCCAATGATTCGTCCTTTTTTTTCAATTAAATTACAATTTTGTTATTATATTTAGACCACTTAAATGTAACAGATGAAGTGGAATATGAGACACAAAATCTGGCCATAAAACATACCATTTCAACAGATAGTCTTATTTCTAAAGGATCAAGAAACTTTTCACGCCACAGTCCGCTGGGAAGTTTTCGCAGCATTCGTAATTCTACAAGAAGAGACTCCAATCGGAATGGTATAAATATAGTAATGGTTATTGGATTTGCAATTGTTATTGCCGTTGGATACATATTTAGCAAAATTGAAATCTTTTTAAAATGGTTTCAATTTAAATTAAATGAAATCCAATTGCAATTTTTTGGAGGAAAATCAATAAGAGAATTTTATGCACAAGAGCAATCTACTGCAAAGAAATATTTATACAGTCCTTTAAGCGGATTATATTATATTTTCCAAACGTTAATTTATGTTTTCTTAAAAACTTTTGAAATTCTAAAAAAACCGGCTCCAAAAGCGTTGGTTAAAAATGTATTTACTCGTTACATAAAGGAATAAAATGTTTTTTTTTTTTCTTTTTATGGATATATGTTTGTATTTCATTTTCAATTGCTTGTTTTTTTAATATTTATTTTAATATTTTTTACACGTCTAAATATTGTGAGGTAAGATGTTAAAAAGTCTAGGTATACCTTTTTATTTATATTCCTGAAAAACCTATTTGGGGGCCTTAAACCCTCGTAATATGTTAGCGGCGCTCATATCGATGGGAACTTTTTACAGTTTCTTAAGAACACCATGAGGAAGCTATGTACATTTACCATTTAAAAACTTTGAAAAAATTTGTTTTAAACAAAAAAAAAACTCAACTCATATGCACATATTATTACACTCGATACATCCAGATTAAAACTAAAATCCAGATGTAAAGTATACAAATTCAATGTAAATACATCCGGATTTAAGTTTCAATCGGATGTATCGAATGAATAATATGGGCGATAAATTTCTTGCTTAAGATATTATTTTATTATTGGACCATTAACATGAATCTTCTATGTGTGGCTACATTGCCTACAGTTGTTAACCAATTCATTAAATATCCAACCTAAGCGCCCTTACTGTTTGTCGCATCTTATCCGAATCACCCTTTAATATAAAATGTATATACCTAATAATAAAATATGTAAGCAGGTATCTACTTGGACTTATGGAAAATTGTACAATGTACATTGTATACAATATGTATTTTCCAAACCACGAATTTTATATTTTCTTAACTGATAAGTTATGGTTTCTTCCCCATAATATTTATAAATTTTTGTATGAATGTAGCTTTATCCAATAATATCCATATAGGCGTTTGTCATAATTATGATGAACATAACGATAGACCTGCCTTATTTCATATTCCATTTTATTAAGTGATTTGAAGAAACCAATCATTGTGATCTGGCTTTTGTGACAGTCATAGTGAGGTGGGGACCAGGGGCCTCATCACGTAAAAAATAACGTTCGGACGATATGGTTTTCACCATCGCTATCTCTATTATATCTGTAGAGAAAAATAAAGAGATAACTATATCTTTAAGACGATATCGTTCGATCGTTTTCGTTTTACGTGATAGGCCCCTGATAAACATATTCAATAATGGGCCGAACAAATTTCACAATTTCCTTGAGTTTTATATTCCGCATTGTTATTCAGATAATCAGAAGGGAAAAAACTCACTTAAAAACTCTGTTCCTTTAAATCGTGCATTTATCATTTTCAAAGTAGAAAACGTTCGCTCGGCAGAAGATGTGTGACAAAAATTCTTAGCCATCCACCTTTTCAATTGAATTTTTAAGCTTGATATCGCCTTTACGAATCAATTATCTCTTCCCTATTTCAACTCGACGATACCAGCAGATGGCCAGGAGTAAGAAATGTTTGATAAAATTTTACAGTTTTCATAAGCTGTTACTTTACCAATTACTAATGAATCATGCTTGAAGACTACCAAAAATCCCTCTAATATATCGACATTTAAAGTGTGGACCTCGTAAGTCGAAAAATTCCAATTATATTAATACAAAAAAATCAGTAGAATCAAAGCCACCTTTTGGCAATTTCAGCGTAACAATGAAAATTTAAGAGAAAAAGGCAGAATAAAAAACCTTTGAAAACTAATGATCGCCATACAAAATTTGGCAGGTTTTTTTGTTTTCTGATAAACATCCAAAAACGACTAACTAAGTTCTTCACTTGAATCGTCAATATTTTCATGATTTGTGAATCTCCCTCCAAATTCCATGATATACAAATCCAAATACAAACGAAACTAATTTTATGTACTTTTAACTTAAGGATTTGAACTTTTCTTCTGTCAGGCCAATATTCTTCTGTATTCTTAAATTAAGTTTCAAACATTTTTTTGAAGCTTGATAAGTTCCAGAAAAAACATCTTTTTTTGCTCGGATCCTTTTATGTTCATCGCGTAGATCTTTGACGAGATCCTAAGCTTGTACTAAATCTGAATTTACCTTTTGAAATTCGCAACTCAAAGGCAAGGTAAACTAATTAAAAATTCGAAGTCCATAGCTTTTTAAACATTTTTGGCGTCACTTTTTGAGATTCTTATTTCACGAAAATCATCGACTGCTTCATACTGAGAAACCCATCGAGTCTGACTTAGGGCCAGTTTGTTCACAGCTGATAATCTTTAATCAAGGATTATTGCAACGGCACATCATCGAATGTGCATAGTAATCAAATTTTTTTCAAGGAATACACAATTTAAGTTGTTAATCATGGAAATCGCTAATCAGCCGATTTTGCTTGTTTAGCACCATTTAGTTAGAAGCTATACAAGTCATTGTTCAAATTTACCCCACTTTGAACAAACTGGGCCCTTAATCTTTTTAAAGTTTTTGTTTTTGGAACTTCATCAGACTCTTCTATAGTGTTTTCCAGAATGCATTTATGGTATTTGCTCTTCCTTGAAGCAAGCCCGAATAACGCAGAAAACCCAATTTTTATTAAAAATTTATGAATTCGTGCACCACTTTTCAAATCGTAGAAAATGTCGTAGGTATACTTGTAGACAGATAGAGAAAAGGCAAGAGAATACAAATAATACGCTTTTCTATATATTGATGTGGAATTTGTTTCCATTCCTTTTATTATTAAGTAATTAAGTATTATTAAAAGTATTAATGGTTAAGCTGAAGACTCATTGGGGGGATTGATCCCATTAACACCCCCTCTCCTTTTATATACACCACTGTCCTGCGGTATTCCAGAATTAACCTTAAACTTGATTGATTCACAGCCATTAAAAAGTATCGAAAAAAAAAAAAAAAAAAACTTTCACTTTTATTTCCAATTGCATTTTAACATTATTGCCAGATATTTTCGACATAATTATTCTTCCGTTGTGGAAATAAAGTCGAGCATAGAATAGGTACGGCGGATTTCGACTTTATTTCCAACATTTATGGAAATTTTCCCATTGACCCACCAGTCAAACAAAATAAAATCTGTGGATTAAAACCTTGATCCGAGGATGAACCACTTTTGTTTTACTGGAACCATAATAATTTAAAATAATATAATATTGGTAGCTACTTACTTGACGTGTTCTACTAAAATTTACAAAAAAAACTTAAAATATAAACAAAAAACCTAGAGATTTACTCAATCATATTAGAGCCTATATGCTCGCAGATTTGTACATGTGAAATTCCTCGAAATTTCTATGGTTAAATCAGTTCTTATTTAATATCTGTCTCTAAATTAAAATACCAATAAAACATTTATTCCTTATCGTTATAATAGCATACCTAGTCGAAGATAATAATTAAAAAAAAGAACCCATCGAAATAAATAAAGTACACATTTTAATAGACATTTCTATATTTAACCCTCAACTCAAGTAATAAAATTAACTTTTTTTAAGTTTGATGATGATAGTTTATTTTTTCATATAGGTAGTTAGGTATCTTCTTTTATATTGAACCCTATAAAAAACCAACGTCAACAGAACTTTGAATAGCAAAAGCTTTGATCTTATTCTTAAATTTACTGTTCCAATTTCTTTTATTTCATTTTGCGCCCGAAACTTTAAATCGATATTTTAACAAGCTTTTTTGCACACGTCTTATTCAGCGTTAATAAACGAAACTATATTTCGTCTTCGGTTCGAATGAACTTTCTGCTGTGGAAGACTTAAAATCGTTTAAAACGTATGGTATATTCAGAAAACACGTCTGTATACTCCAACAGTTGCTACCTCGAACGGCAACAACAACAACAAAAAACAAAAAAACAAATTTACCATTAAACATTTTTACACTCACATGTACCTACCAATAAGTATGATTGAAGATTGTTAAAATTATAATGCATCAGCTTAATTTTATTATTATAGGTACCTACCTTTCATACATACATATTACATATGTATATAGATATATATATTTATATGATTTTTTTTCCACCATTACTTGCAATTTTTTTTTCTTTTTATATTTTTTTTTATATAAAGATAAAAGTTCCACTTACAGGTAAATATAAAAAATAAAGATTGCAAATGCATTGGAAAATATTTTTAAATGGCTTGATCGATTTTCACCTGTTTTGTCTGTTTTTACAAAATATTTCCTTTGAATATATCTGAGGTTTCAGTAATCCAAAACTGGTGATAAGATATATACACAGTGGTGGATCTCCCATTGTGCCTATACTGCCTATAAATTGCGATAACACTTTGTTGGATTGAGTGATAAGAATTTTATGTTTCATATTTATATACAAGGTTCTGAACATTAATTCAATTTAGTCGCGATCAATACACGCTTGGAGTGCAGTTTGAAACGCGTTATAGCTATTGTGTTCTTTTATAGGAATATTCGTTTTTTATTTGTTGTTATTTGATTTGAAAAATGGATCACGGTATGGATCATGGTATGGATCATGGTATGGACCATGGTATGGATCATGACATGGATCACGGTGGACATGGTGGTGGATCTTCGGACTCGAGAACTTGCCCGATGATTATGACAGTGAGTTGAAAATTATGAAGAATCTTAATAAATTTGAAAAATTGTAAATTTTATCCTAAAATAAATAATACAAAAACAAAAAATGGTTGCAGTGACGATAAAGTTTATTTGAATTTATCATTTGAGTTTGGGTTTCGTGTTTATCTTTTGTGTTATTATCTGCTATTTACAATTCGATTTAAAAATAAATATTTTTTTTATTTTATTTAAGGGAAAGTGTCAATGCTCTTTCGGTAGTAATAGGTACATGCATATAGGTACCGATGGGTATTTTTTTTTTGTATTAAAACAGTCTGTCTGTTTAGCGTATATAGAATCTTAATTATTTGACGAATGTGTAAACAAACGTCAACAAATTTTTATAACAATGACTTTAAATATACATACTTTGTTGTTGTTTGAATAACTGCTATTAAATAGAAGAGAAGAACACAAGAAAAATGATCACATTTATAGCTTTGCCCTTAAATTGGTTAATCCAATATTTTTTGTATATTGTCATAGTTCTCTGAAAATTCCCTATACGTCCATTTTTTTTAAATTTTGAAACATTTTTATTTGTTATGGATTTTTTATTGACAAGAACTTGAAAATTTTCAAATTTGAAGCATTTTATAATTATAGAATTATAAGTTGTAGACCCTTTAGGAAAACCTATGTATATATTTACAATTAACTATCCGAAATGGAGAGTTATTTCAGTTTAAAAAAAGAGTGTGCGTACTTATGTACACGCGCTAGAAGTAAAACTTCTTTCACGACAACAGGGCAAGTATTTTTCAAGTCCTACCACTCAGAGCACCCGATTTGAAACTCAGAACCGTTGCAAAATCGTGACGCTGAATTTTGTAATTCGTGACGGGAATTTGTGTGTCGGTTTGACATGTCACTGACAGCTCCATAGAAAAATTTTTTACCCCCATGCCGCAAAAGAAGTTTTACTTCAAAAAAAATTAAATGCACTTAGGGAGTTTTCATAATAGGTAGAAAAACAACAATACATATTATATATTGATGAATATAAAATTTCCAACCAACTCTGAATACAGAGTCCAATTTAAAAAAAAAATAAGCACAAAAGTCTGTCCATAACCCATTTATTATCGTTAATTGACTGATTATAAATTAATTTAATATTAAAAAAAAAAAGTTTCGTTAATTTTTATTTGCGATATACATGAAAATTTACATACCTATATTGTCGTTGATACTGTAAAAAGTAATATGTCACAAATTTCTCGTGTTATAGGATTTTAATTTATTTGTAATTAAAGTGAGAAGTTCGAAAAGTGAAAAGAAAACCAATTTTTTGTTTATCATCATGATAATTAAACATAGTAAACTAAAATAAAAAATTAAAAAACACTTTAAAAAATGTGGTTTTTCTGGAAATTCCCAAAAAAAGGCATGAAGTTAAGATGTACGTTTTTTTGCAATCGACGATTTGTATTTGTAAAAAAAACTTGAACTTGATTTTTATAGAACTTGACATTACGACAATAAGGACGAATAGGCTTAAACAGACGGCTCGATTTTCTAAGTTATTTAAGAGCATTCGCATTCCCAAATTTTTAAGAACCAAAAACAATGATATCTGTCATAAACATTTGTTTAACAATTTTTTTTTTTCAAAACCATGTCCACAGATTTTTTTTTTAAATCAGGAATTTTTAATGAATTTTTTTTGTCTATGACATGCATGTAAAATAAAAAAATAAAACTTAATTAATTTGTTTATATTTATTTCGCTTTATTTTAATTGTTATACTAAAACTTAATATTTCGAAAAATACTTGGTCGATTTTTATTAAACTTGGCACCAAATAGTTTTTGTACACTGTCTAGCAGTATAACGACTCCTATGATTTTGATTAAATTTTGTCTGTAAGCTTATAATTAAAAAGATCTAACGGCCAACAGAATCAGATTTAACATCACGCCGTTATCAACAGTAGATATACCTCTCCTTAAACTATTTTCTATATTTTGAGGTATTTCATTATTTGTTAAATGATTTTAAATAAATTTCTTTTGAAGAAGATGTTTTTTTTTCGAAATTTAATTTTACCTTCATATTAACTTAAAAAAATTTTTTTTTGTTTTTAAAAATGTCAATTGAGTCTAACTCCCTCCGCATTATATTCTGCTATCGAAATATGAATATGTAAATAAAAAATGATTGCTTTTAAAAATCACTCTAAATGTTATTATGGATAATTTAGATTAGTTAATGAAATTAGATGTATACACAGCGTTGGTGTTATAATTAATTATTTTTGTTGATTTTGAACAATTTTTCAGGTTAAGCAATACAGAGAATTTATGAAATAAACTTTTTGCAACGTTAAAAAATTATAAGCCTCATAAAATTAAGAGCCTTCGATTATAACCACTCTCATAAGCGCAAAGCAAAAAAATTTAAATTAAAAAAATTATTTTATAAGATCTCGTTATGACTGTTAATACAATAAAAAAATCATTTTTAACAAAATAAACAAAAAATAGTAAACAATTCGTTTATTTATTTTTGGCTTTTATGAAAGCAAATAAATATATGGTTTTTTTGTATTAATTTGAATTCAAGAGCAAAATATAAAACAGAACAATATTTATTTTAATAACATAATTAATTTCACTTGAAAACAAGAAATTCAACAAAACAACCAATTGACTTTTTTTACATTTCACTTGTGGTACATTTGGTTGTAAATATAAAGTAACGGTGAGTTTATTAAGTTTTCGATTAAATTTTCTACAGAATGTTTATATTTAGGGCATGTTTCACAATGTCCATAAAGTAAAGTTTTGATTAATTTTAAATCTTATGAACTTATGACCCTGTGACAGCATTATTGTGTCGGATAACTAATCAGAACTTTAGACAGACATTGTGACACAGATCTTTAATAAAATGACTTTTTCAAGCATATTTTATCACTTTTGACAAGAAGGTAATCAGACAAAAAGTTATATTATGTAGGTACGTTGGGAACAGAAAACACTCCGAAAACATTACTCGGAACTATACGGTTAAATATAAGGTAATACATTTCGCAGGTTGTCAAATTTGAAGGTGTCAAAAAATTATAAATGGCTTTTCCAGTGGTCACAGGAACTTAACAGTTAACACGCATCATTAGAAATAACAACAAAATATTAAACTTAGACAAGTAACGGGGCAGTAGATCCACAGACCACAATTTTCCCACCATTTTCTTCGATTTTGACGGATGCGCAGAACTGAACACAAACGAAAACGCTAATGAAATTACCTTTAATATGTGTATTGTGACTCGGAACAGCAAATGGAAGGCTTTTGGATTGAGCAGGAGTGCAAAAGCAGTACTCCAATCGTCCAAGTGAAAATGACATTGGGTGTAGTCGTATATTTTTGTTTTTGAATACCCCCTAGAAAAGGCGTTAAAGCCTTTTGTATTGCAAAATCTATTGCTTGATAACTTATCGTAAATAAGTTGTGACTATAACTTCAATTTTGTCGTGCAACGTTCTCTATAAAAAAACATGCAAAACATTGCGCGACAAAATTGTTATTATACCACAACTGTAATTTTTGTGAAAATTTAGATCTTTTTTCCAAAAATACAAAGCAGTTACTGTTTTTTTTTCGATCCGAAAAAAAAATCGAAAAAACGCTAGGTGCCAAGTCTAGAAAAAATCAACCCATCCGTTTAGACAATAAATGGTTCTTTCAAATGCTTTCTAAATTATTGCAATACGCACACGCCTTCGTGAAATTGTAGAGCGAATCAGGGTTTTTTTCGTTTTTTCTTCAAATATAAGGAAAGGCCTCTTAATAGACGATTAGACATTCAGGATGGATAGTGACCCACTTTTTTCTCTTCCCTATCATGATATAGGTCTATCAAGTTTGATTAACATCTCGATTTCGTTTTTTTATGAATCCATTAGTACCTACACATTGAGCAGAGAAATTTGAAATTATCCAGCTAACCACTTTTCGATCGCCAAATATTGCTTCGCTAACAACCACTATTTACGGAAATACAAGTAGGTATATTGACTTCACCCGGAAATCAAGGGAGGGGGGAAACTAAATTAGTGTATTTGGTGATAACCCCTATCTACAACTAAAATTTCCGAGTTAATAATGGAACGTGTCAAAGGAACAATAAACTTGAGGTATAATTCGACTTTACAAATTCCTTATCATAGAAAGACTACAATATATGGTTAAAAAAGAGGAAAAGTTCAGCCTTGAGAAAATGACGTGTGTTCGGTGAAATTCTTGTGTGATACCTATTTAACTACTCCTACATATACATTCATATATATGTATATATTAGTAAGCTTAAACATGATAATTACATATACAAAATATCAAAGCCGCGGTTTCAAGGTCACATTTAGTTGCAAGGGAATCAGCTGTAGTAGCATTGTGATTATATTAATTGACCAATATTTTATTGTTTGTGTCTTGTGGTTAAGCTTTGGTTTTAATATTTCGTGCTATTGAATTTATAATACAAAAAAAAGATAATAAAGAAAGATAACATTCTCGTAGTAACCTAAATACACACTTATACTTATAACCTTCTGCTATAGGAACAAATTTAATTTGTAAGTATAATTGCATGTATTACAAAATATATGTATATATATGTATATCTTTCGGTTTCATTAAAACTTCAATTTTAGTCATATCTATATAACTCCTTTTACCTGGTGCTCTTCTCACCTAAAAACTGAAAGTTGCTGGAAACTCAGTTTAGGACTTAGATAAAGGCTATCCTGGTGCAACCTGAAGGCGGCCATTGATATGAAAAGAAAGCTATCTTAGTTTCCATTAGTTTAGTCTGTAGGTATAGGTATCTGGTAAACAGTATGTTTGCCTTGACATTATAGGATGATAGCGAAGTCGAAAAAAGTGATCTCGCGATTCGGTCTGTCTGTCTGATCGCTCAAAAATAACGGTACCTGCGCCGTACGATTTTTTTTAGCAATTAATGAAATTCTTATTTTTAACAAAAACGTGTCCACAATTTTTAATAAAAGATCAGTAATTTTATTATATACCTTTTTGTAAAAAAAAATTATAAAAATTGTTATAAATGACACCTCTCATAGAATTAATTTTTCGTTTTCGATTTTCTCAAAACCGGTTCCACTGATTTTGTTCAATATTTTATGGAGAATATTTTTTAAAAATTTTCAAAGTATTGTATACCAAAATTTTGAAAATAGTTTTTTTTTTTTTGATTTTTAAAAAAATTTTCAATTTTTTTTTAACTTAATAAAGAATTCGAAAACGACATGGTCGATTTTTATTAAACTTGGCACACAGCAGTTTTTAAAAATTATCTAGCATATTTAAAAAAAAAAATTATTCGTATGACCAAAAAATAACGGTACCTCCTATAAAAGTGCTAAAAATTCTTTTAGGAAAGTCTTATTTTCTCGAAAATGACTCCTACTATTTTGATTCAAATTTTTTTGTGAGCTAATATCAATACTACTACCATATCGATGTGTATAAATTTTGACTATTTCATTATCTGTGCAACCTATTTTAATAATTTTTCTTTCAAAAAACCTTTTTATAGGTCTAAATAATATTGCATATAAAAATTTTCAAAAAAAACAAAATTTTTGATTTTTATAAAAAAAATCTCTAAATTATTTTTTGAAAATTCGATATTTCGAAAATAAGTGAATGTTTTTTTTTAAGAATTTAACTTCCCATTTTTAAAAACTAAAAAATGGTGTATTAATTTTATTTAAAAAAAATTTGATTTGATTTGATAGTAGGTATATACAAAAATATTTAAAAAAAAAACGCTCTAACCGCGATTTTTTAAATTTTTGATCGCATAAATAAAGATTTATTAAAGAAATCAGATGGTGTACCTGTGCATCGCGTTGGTGTCAAAACAATTTCAGAAGATAAAAATAGCTTTTAACGCGCCTTTAGTAAAAAAAAATTGGTGTTTCGTCCCGGCGGCGATCTCAATTGGACTCATCAGTTGATTATATAGTGAATGGCCTTGTTAGATAATTATATTGATTTTTTAACATTTTTTTTAAATAGCTTTGCGAGGAAAGAAAAATTGTAATATAGTTGCCTGGAAAATCAATGTGAGTGCTTTTTTCATTTGGATGTTTGTATATGAACGAACATTAGACTTGTGGAATTCTTTTTTTTCTGATCCATTTACTTCGTCTTTAAAGTGACTTTAATTTATAAAACCGCCCATTTCAACGCCCTCTTTCATGATTTTTTAACCACAAAAGTTTAAATTTTGTAATTACGCTCTTTTTAACATAAACCATGATATATGGCGTAAAATATAAAGGCTCACGTAATTTATTTATTTATTTTTAAATCAAAGGTAAAATATAGCTTTAGGCTTAAAAGTCACACATATGTGATTGTAAATAAGATCAATTATGTGCGACCCAATTGTGCACTCTATCTTTATTCCTTTAGTTAAATTTAAGAATATGTTAAATTTAGTAGTTACATGAACTTAACATTTCTTTTTTTTAATTTTAGTTCCACGGTGGCCATTGTGAAAGAATTCTATGGAAAGGATGGCTTGCATACACCCTAACTGAGTTTATATTCTCAGCATTAGCTATTTTTGCTGTTGCATTTGCTTATGAAGGAATCAAATTCATCAGGGAATATCATCTGCGCAAAGTTCTCAAAGAAGAAAGTGATCGTCTAAGAGCATTGAATTCGAAAAATTGTATGTCCAACGAGGGATCCTCTTCGAATACACCACTCCATATTGCATATCAACTTAATTATTTCCAACGAGTCTTCAATACATCTCACATAATGCAAACCTTACTCAATTTCATTCAGATTATATTTTCCTATCTTTTGATGTTGATCTTCATGACATTCAATTATTGGCTTTGTCTGGCAGTTGTACTTGGCTTGGGATTGGGATATTTCGTTTTCGGTTGGATAAAACAAGATGTTTATGAAACTGAATGTTGTCACTGAATTTTGTTTGTTTTTGTTGAAAAGCTAAACAAATTTTATTTTTAAAATTCGTGTTTTCAGATATTTTAACGTATTCAGTATTTGAAATACCAACGATAATTACCTTAATTATAATTATTCTTCATTATAGATTTTAATAAAAATATAAATTTTTTTCTGTGTTATAAGTTATAACAATAACAGTGTATATATTTGTATCTCCTCGTTATCACTATATGCTGTGATAATATAATTCAAGAGAAAAAAGGAGAAGCCAACTAGATACGCCTCTTTGAACAATGAATACATTCAAAGGACAGTTCAATGAAATGACTCCAAAAATATGACACTCATGAAAACCTATGTCCTGTGAAATTTCTCGCTATGCTTGATTAATGTTTAAGCGGTTGACTTTTGAAATAAGACACCACTGTCGAAAAAGGTATATACACAAATCGTATTGGAACTCTGGAAGTCTAGGACACTTCGAAGGGTAATCTACTATTTATTTTTAACTCCTATAACAAGATGACCTATGTGGATGTAGTTACATGTGTATTGTGTATACAATGTACACGATGTAAATGTTCGTTTTATTTTATTTTTGAAATTAATCAAATTTGAAAGATTTTTTATTTTTTGGCAGCAAGCAAGGTACCATAAATAATTTAAATCGGCAGATTTTCGAATTTCAATTGATCCAAATAGGTATAAATTACTTTTATATAATAGAATCTGCAATACTAATTGTTTCAAAGTTATAAAGGTTTTTATTTAAAAAGTATTAAAGTATTATAATAACATATTCACAATTTTATGTCAAAACCCATAGGAAAAAAAAATATGCTTTGGGAAATTTGTTTGAAAAAAGTTACCAAACAGGCATACTATTAAATAAAAGGGTAAATTTTCAAGAAGTTGCTTAGAAAAGAAGTAATTAAAGTACAGGGTGGCGCACCAATTGTGCTACAATAAGAAATTCAAATAACTTTTTTTTTAATCGATGTATTTCATTTTTTTTTTTTTTTATTGGTTAGAAAATTAAATTTTATTTTAAATAGTTAGTTGTTTTTAAAGATTATAGACCGCAAATGACCTCCACGCTGTCCCACGCATATGCGGCACCTGGTCAAAAAATTATTCATTGCGGCCTGAAGAGTTGAAGTTGGGATCGCCTCAATTACTGTCGTTTTGGACTGCTTTAATTCAGTTAAATTCCTGGGCTTCGTTTTATACACCTCTTGCTTGACATAACCCCATAAAAAGAAGTCTGGTGCAGTCAGGTCAGGTGACCTTGGAGGCCAGCGAAGAGTGAAGTTCCTAGAAATTAATTTGTTTGCGAATTTTTTGTTTAGCTCCGCCATAACTGGTCTGGCTATATGTGCAGTTGCTCCATCTTGCTGAAACCAAACGCTGTTGAATGGTATACGTCTTCGGCGCAGTTCTGGGTAAAAAAAACTCCTTCAACATCTTTAAATAACGGTCCCCATTGACAGTAACGGTTACACCGTTTTCTTCAAAGAAGTACGGCCCGACAATACACCTTGATGAAACTGCGCACCACACAGTGACTCGTTCTGGGTGCAGTTCCGTCTCATGGAGCATTTCTGGATTAGACTCATTCCATATACGGCAATTTTGCTTGTTTACATTGCCGTTAAGATCAAAATAGGCCTCATCAGACATGAACAAACAATTGATCAATGTGTTGTCTTCTTCGGCCATTGATATCATTTTTTGGCAAAATTCCAGGCGAACAGGCAAATCCTGAGGGTTTAATAATTTGGACTTTAGTTTAGTTTTAGTAGTTTTAGTTTAGTAATTTGGACTTTGTACGGAAACAAGTTTAAATCGTCATGAAGTATCCGTTGTAATGACCATCTACTAATTCCAATTTGCCCCGATAAGTTTCGGGTCGAAACGTTCGGATTGGCCTGTATTGCAGATGCTACTGCTGCGATTGTATCCTGAACCCGAACATTGGCATCTCGATGGTACGGCGTTCGTGCGATGCTTCCAGATTCGGCAAACATGTTTACAAACCTCATAATGGTCCATCTACTCGGGGGATTACCGTCAAACTCCCGCCTTAATTCCCTTTGGACGGAAATGACGGACTGCAACGGACTGTACCGTTGCACTATCCAAATTCTTTTCTCCGTATCCCAAGCATCCATTTTTATAAATCTAAATAGTAACCTACAAAATAAAAAAAAAAATAAGCCGATTACTCACACAGAAAAAAAGTTATTACGTTTTATTTTTGTAGCACGATTCGTGCGCCACACTGTACAACAATTTATGAATGCAGCTGTAAGTCTTTTATTTGTTTTGTATTTATTTATTAAAGATCATTCAATTTGTAGTGCATATTTGATACCTCTGTGGTTGACACATACGTCAAACTGAACTGTTGGCCAAGACAATTGACATTTATGGCATTTTCAATTGGTCATCCAGAAACCTTCTAAGCCCCATAAAAGAAAATTCTTCTTCTCGATAAAAGAGAAAATGCTTTTGGATTTGAATTCAGAATCCAAACCAAAAGCACTTCTCTTGAGAATCGATAAAAGCGTTCGATTGGCAATTTCTCTTCCGGATTAGCAATAAAAAACGCCATTAGTTTAAGGTTTTCTATTTAACAATATCGCGGATCATTTAGCAATCGCAGAGTGTGTTAAAATTGTGAAAACTTAATATTATACACAAGTAATGATAATAATTATGTATATCGTTTCGTGAATTATGAGCAGATTATGGTCGATTACAATCGTCCATCATGACCACAATTTAGCCAAAGGCAAAAGCATAGGCTGGGCATCTAACCCAAGGCCTTCGGCATAAAAGCCCCACTCACTAACCATTATACGCCACGGGCTACTATACGGATAAGTTGGATACGTTATATAATAATCAAAATTGTCGCATATGGGGAATTGACAATTCACACGATGTAGCTGCCGAAAGACCATTGCATCGACAAAAAGTCAATGTGTGGTGTGCAATTTGGTCTTAAGTTGACATTGATCCATACTTCTTCTAAAATGAAGATGGTGTAACCATCAATTTCATAGCTAAACTGCAAGACAAATTTCCTGAACGAGTTATTTCGCGTTTTGTGATTTGTTGCCGTTGGATTTTGTGGGACTATGCAAAAGATCTTTTTTATACATATAACACATTGCGGTCCCCCCCAAAAAAAATTTTAAATAGTAAAAATAAAAATATGTATACCATTAAATTTATATTGTTTTTTAAATATACGAAGTCCCCAAAATTGGGAATTTATATATCATGGGTCATTTTTAAATAAGTATGGTCATTTAAAATAGATGGAACAAGTGTCCAAATTCAACTACTAATACCCAATTTTTATGACTTACTTATTTTTTTTGCCCGCTTTGCGTATTCGATGAATACGCTTATAAAACTCCGTTGCTCCGCTTAGGGTATGTTCAGTTGACGGGCAGGCCCCTATGTTAACAGTTTTCTTGAACATTATTTCATAAGCCGAAGACAAAATAAATTCCCAACAAAAACATGAACTTTTTGGAAATTTATTTAGTCTACGAATTTAAATATTTATTTCAAAAATTCCTAATCAGGGATAGTCCAGTCAATAAAGCATTTACTCGGAAAAAATCGCCGGAATGCTGAATTTTGGTATAAAATAGCCTCCTCATAGCAAGAAACTGTCAAAAGTCCGCATTGATATGAGCGCCGCAAACAATTTTACGGAGGATTGAAGGCCCCCCAAAATGGTTTTTCAGAAATAACTTCCAAATGGTAGGTTGTATGAGGATAAATGTGACTACAAAGCTTAGAAAATTTCCTACAAAAAAGATTAATATACATTTTTTTCATAAAAATAACCGGTTGGTTTTACTTTTCTATTATATTATACTGGGGCTGCTTGGTTAAAAAACTGTGCATTTTGGGATAAAAGCATCAATTTTTGTTGTTGTTGTTGGTACATAACGTGAACATGATTTTAAGATGTTGGCCCACTTTATTTGTGCACCCTTTAAGTGGGAGGGGCAAATAAAAAAAATAAGGAAAACAGAAAATGAATATAAAACACAACGGCAACTCTTACAATATCTTGTTATAGCTTTTTTTTAAAGCCAGTAATTCATTCTTTAGTTATAATTTTCAATTAAGTTATTTTAGTGCTTAGTTTTTGAATAAATGATTTTAAACTTTTTATTTTGAGAATAAAACATTTTGAGAAAAAATTCGACTTTTTAAAATCAAATGATATAAACCTTGCAAGAGAAGTGGGCTATTTTATAACGACAGCACAACACTGGCTATACGAGATTATTATTGATACATCCAGATTGAAACTTTAATCCGTGTGTATTAATAATAATTTACCTTTAAAGTGACTTTTATAGCAAATAAACGAAAACCAACTTATGCAGCGAAGAAAAATCAACCAAACGATAAATCAATTAAATGATAACACCAAGAATTCGGTTATTAAATGAACAATATAATTACGTAATGAGAAGTTACCATCTGTCCTGGTCAACGATCGAATTCAAAAGAAATCGATGCCCAGGAGATTGCATGTTAAGAAGTTAACAATTGAAAAAAGATAATATGTACATAATATGTATGTAAGTATATAAACAAAAGAGAGTGAAAATAGGAATAACTGTTTAAAGTCAGACAAATGAATTAAATAATTGAGTTCGAGTGATTTACTTTTTAACATAGGGTAAATAAGAAATGTTTGTGAAATGTTAACAAATTAAATTTCATATACAAATTTATGATTGAATTGTTGATTTTATAAATTAAATAAAAACAAACTGAATCTCAAACACACATCACAACTCAAAAAACAACACCAAAAAATCATCCACTATTCAAGATACGTTGACGACACTTTCGTTATCTTTGACGGAACTCTAAGACAAATAGAAATCCTAAAAAAGCACCTTAACAACATTAACGACAAAATACAATTCACTGCCGAAATAGAAAATAACAATTCAATTAACTTCCTAGACCTTACTATTAATAAAAATAACAACAAACTTAATTACAAAATTTACAGAAAACCAACAACAACAGACATCACTATAAACAGAAATTCCCACCACCCATATGCACAAAAAATGGCAGCTTTCAATGCACTAATCAACAGAATGTTCAATGTTCCGATGAATAAAGAAGACCAAGACGAAGAAATAAACACAATAAAACATATAGCAATAAAAAACGGATATAAAACAGAAACTATAGACAAATTAATTAACAAAAAGAAAAAGAAAATTAAAAACAAAAATAGAAACAAAAACATAACCACCGAAGAAAACACCACAGATAACAATAAATACATAGCATTAGAATACACCAATTTACTACCGCAAATTTTAAAAAACGAATTTAAAAAACTTAATGTAAATATTTCTTTCAAAACAAATAATAACATAGAAAAAATTTTACAACAAAAAACAATAAGACAAATCAAAACATGCTCCGGCGTATACAAAATTAAATGTGATGACTGTGACAGCTACTATATAGGACAGACAGGTAGAACTTTTTATGACAGGTACTTGGAACACAAACCAAAACCAAATACCAAATCAGCCTACGCACAACATTTGATAGACAAGAACCATAACTACACCAACTTCGAAAATAATTTAAAGCCACTACACATATGCAAAAAAGGGACAACAATGGACGCACTAGAGGAATATGAAATATATAAAGCTAACAATACGGAACAAGACAAAGTACTAAATGACAAATTAACAATAAAAACAAACACACTATATGACACCGCCATTAAATACCAAAAAAGAAATACAAGATAAAAAGAGACCAACACATCAATCAAATAACTTTAAAGTTCACCCACAAAAAAGACACCAAACACCAACATTGGAAAACCAACACCGCAGTCCGTAAGCATAAGCCCGATGATGGATTATTAAATCCGAAACGCGTCGCTATTTTTAAAATATAAATTAAATGTTGTGAAACTATTAAATATAAAAATAAAAATAAAAACAAAGTTTTCTTAAAAATTTTTAATTTTTAATTCTTTAAATTATTTATATTTTCATTAATTTTCCTTAAATATATATCACACAACATGGAGACTACACCACATACAAATGACGTTTAATGTTAAGTTTACTATATGAAATTGATTATTGGATTGATGAACAATTCATTATTTAGAAATAACTTAAATACTTACCTCACAAAAATCAAAATTATTTGCGTGGAAAAAGTGTTTTGCTTGCAAAAAAAATAATTTCGATTTCAAACCTTTCGATTTAAAAAAAAACTGACCTTAAATGTACATACGTGTTGGTTAGCCACAGAACTCAATTTCTAGTTCAAAAATCTCACTTGAGTTGATTATTTCAAGGTTATCTCATAAGTAGAAAAAATCCTGTAGCCTTGTTCCTGAAATCAAGTTGCGAAATATTAAAAATTATTTTACCATCAAACAAAAAAAACAAACGTTTCACTTATTTTGACATTCAGTGTAGGTATATACACAATACACATCCATACCTGTAAAAGTTTTATTGGTTTTATTTACCTCCAATACAGCATTAAGAACGCCTAAATGTATTCTTCATTTAAACAAAATGGTGTGTTTTTAAAGTCAATGGGGTGATTGCATACTTTAAAAAATTTCTTTTCAATTTCAATTTGAAATAATTTCCTAAAAACAAATGATTATGTAATTATTATAAGATTGATAATAAGTTACCTTCAACCACACTTAAATAAAATTGAAATAGACTAAACTTTAGATTAATTAAAAACATGTAATACCTTTGTTCGTTTAATTCCCCAAACTGCCTAATTCTACCAATTTTCATCCAAAGTTCTTTCAAAATTCATATATAAAACATAAAATTGGTAGAAATTGTAAATTTTGGGAACTAAACGAACAGACATAATAATAAGTAGATGAAGAAAATTAGAAAATTACTTCTGTTTAAGTGGAGCGACAGACATAATATTCAATGATAGCCGCGTTTTATTATCGCCAATAACCCATATGGTTCACCCCAATATAATAAAACTATACGGATCCTAATGAAAACACTTGGGTGCGACATCAAAATAATTTCTAAAAGTGTGAAGCCTTTTTCACAGAATTACATCTCATACCTACAGAAAATGTGTTCCTTTGTGCTCCATTATCTATTGCCAGGTACACACTACATACTTGTGATACAACTCGACTCTGCGGTCGACTTCATTAATAGTAACGAAAGGTATCCAAAGTAAGAAAAAGACAGCATCGTTTTTCTTCATTAATATCGTAGAATAGGAGAGTTTAATTTATCACTTATCACTGGGAAGTTCTAAAAAGGAAATAAAAGACTTTATGTGATTTATGTTCCTTAATGTAGGCCTATAGATGACGTGTTAATTTTGAAATTTGAAGAAAAACTTTGTGAGAACTTAGAAAGTTTTAGACAATGTAGTATATATGTACATACAATTTTAAAGCATTTTTAGTACCTATCTATATAATGATGTTATTGCACAAACAGGATTTATTTTTCAAATAGCGAGTAAACATCTTACTATGCATATTTTTAACGTTTTATTAAAGTTTAAATCTCCAAATGCTTATTTTATCTTTTTAGTATCATACTTACTTACAAATTTCACTTTGATAACTACAAAATGTGAAAATGGTTTCTTTGCTTACTTGTTCGTATGAACTATCGGTTTAAGGTGGAACTAGAATATGCGATAGTTGTCGGAAGCTAGTGTTAAAACCGAACGAAAATTTGCTTTCCAAAACGTCAAATTCATAAGTCACCCATAAGTTGTGGGGCAACAATCGTTTGCAAGATTAAATTGTAAACATTTGTTGCACAATCGCAAAAGGTGACACAGAATGTGGGAAGCGACAACTAAGAAATCCTACGTGAGCGATTGTTGGTGAAGAGCTCCAACACAAATCCTCTTTCGCCTTTTGCAATGAAAAGGCCGCTTTCCTTGCTAAAGGAGATATAAATTTGGTCGGGCTTCATGGGAAAGGCGTATTGCGTAACGCGAAATATGAACTTCAAAAATCAAAATACCTAGATCCAGATCCACGAAAGGCGTTGTCAATACTAAAAATAAACATCACTTGGCCAAAATGTGATTAATGACATTGTGACATTTGTGTGTAGATTTGTGACGAATCTAAAGCATTGTTAAACGCGATTATTTGGGCGTTTACACCTTACCTAACTGTGGAACAATGTGCAAATGATTGCAGTCCGACAGGAAATACAAAACAATATATTTGTATTAGAACTGATGGCAACCACTTCATGAGAGGCTGGTCCGTTTTCTTGAGGGATGTTCGCCAACGTATAAAAACATTTTTTCTTGCCGCAATTGGATTACTTATGATTTGTACGAAAATAAGAACAACATGAAAGCCATTCTTATAATTTCATCTAGTGATACAATTGGGGAAGGAACACCCTCACTGAGCAATGCCGAAAGGCTTCTTAAAAAACTAACCACTGAAGAGACGTCCAATCTAATTTAAGTACAGAATCTGATTAGAAGTATTGATGAAACGATGGAAAATTCAGTTGAGCTTCATCAGGAGGAGCTATTTGAGCAAGAAACATTTTTCTAAAATGGTATCCAAATTAATTTTTGGAAAAATTGGAAGAACCAACTGGAAAATGATGTAGTTCTGTAGAGTGAGGAAGGCGATAAAGATAACCCCCGTTTTTCGCCCCGAATTTCCAGGTGTTTATTATCGAAAATCGAAATTATACCATTATGGAGCAACGTGACCCGAAGTCTCTTTGGCTATGGTCGGATTCCGGATACAAGCGCAGCCATTGAGGGGGAATTTAATTTGAATCGGAATCAATGGAAATCGACCTAAATAACGGAAGTGACAACGGTGAAACTCTTTTAGCGAAGGAAAATTGCAAGCCCTGTTCGCAATATTTCTACCCCGAAGGCACGCATTCTTGCGTGATATGTTTTAAAAATTTTCATACAATGCAAGAATGTTCTGTCTTAATAGATGATGATGAACAGTATAAAAAAAAAAGAATTTGTAAATGTTGTTCCCAAGATCCGCACCAACTTGAACCAGAGAGAAAGAACTAATAGAGAGAGTCAAATTTCCTCGTCTCCGTCCCCTCGAAACCTTTTGTTTACATATTTTATAACGTGTTGAATTCCTATCGGTGTGTACATGTTTTCACCTCGGCCAGTGCAATACAAAAACAAAGGTGGTGAGTGTGCACATCTTCTTGCATATGTATTTGTCCCCACATTTTTTTTATATGGAGTTAATAATTATAATATAGATATTTGAAACTTAATAGTGGGCTCTAGGTCAGTTAAAAGATGATGTTATTTATTGCAACGTTTCAAATTAAGTTTCAAATATCTATAACGATTAAAAAAGGTCACAAAAATCATCACTTGTTAATAATTATACATATGCAAGATGGTGCGCAAGTCGCAACATCGTAGCTTGTAGGCTAAAAGAGAGCCACCGTCGAATTTGACTCTCTCTATTAGTTCCTTCTCTCTGACTTGAACGGCTTGGATTGAATACTGTGGAGAATTGGAGGAGACAGGGCGATAATTCAAAAACAAGAAGGTCAGCTAGATATTTCGGCGACAATAAAACAGCAATAAAAGAGGCAATGCAATTTGAAAGGCATAGGGGTATACCAATTCTAAAAAACGGGAGCAGTATGAACCTCCAGTTCATTAAATTAAAAAGGGGAAGAGTTTCACTGCAGGCTATGATGCACTTGTTTGGTTGGAAGTGATTTTTTTGATTTTTGAAGCTAGCTGTCAGTCCACTTACGAAAGAGCGGTCGGTGAGCTTTCTCTTTCTTAACGAAACCTAAACGAAAAGTTCCACTTCGCAATTATGTGCGCGTCATATGAATTTCTTGTTTTCCCTCGGTTTCGTACGACCGCACGAACGTTGGCTTCCGCCTATTCTAGTTCTACCTTTAGGCGAGTTCAGGTGGAGTTTAATAAGAAAATAGGCACGGTTACGATTCATACGGTGCGGCTCGGTGCCGTAAAATACTAACGGTTTTTGTGTAGAGTTACCCAATACAAGCATTTTTTACTATACCAGGGGGGGTCTATATCCCCCCGTTTAGGCGGGAGAGGTAGTTTAAAAAAAAAAGTGTTTTAAATGGAAAAAACATTATTGGAAAACAACGGCAACACCTATGTACAGTAAAGTACCTACTATACCATTTTTGAAAGCCAGAATTTTGTTCTTTTATAATATTTTCAAATCAGGTTATTTTTATCAATATATTATGTAGTTTTAAAAAAATTACTTTCAAACTAAAAATTAAAAAAAAATGTGCAAAATAAAAATACTGATTTTATTCAAATTTGTGAAATAAAGTACCTACGAAATTGGCATTTAGTATTTGCAGTACCTATCAATTTTTAATCGAATGCTGAAAACCAGATGGTTCTATGTCTTCTAGCTTTTAAGTAAATTCAAAAATTACGAAAAGAAGAAAAAAAAAATGTTTTTATTTTATTTATTGCTCTGCTGACTGCTAATGATATATTCAGTGAACAGGCAAGTGTGTTGTGTAGTGTATGACAACATTATTCTTAAACAACGGTTTCTTGGGTGGCCCCGGCTCACTCCCAAGAATTTTAAATCCCTTTTTGGGGGGCTTTGTACCGCTCACGCAGGCCCGTTGCTCTTAATTTTTTCGAAAACTATTTATAGAAAAGTCTTGATTCAAAAATAAAATTAAAGAATAGTTTTCTAGCTATCAAAAAAGTTACAATTCTTTGTATTGCCTTTAATTATTGCCCCTCCCGTTTAAACGAAGGGAGATAGACCCCCTCCCATTATATATATATTATTTTGCGTCACCCGCAGAAAATAGGTTTTTTTATATGATAAACTAGTTAACAAATGTTTAGAACTAAAAACATTTTTTTTAATTAAAAATTTGCCACCACTTTGCATATGGTATGTTCCGTGACCCTGAACTTTGCTTTTTATTTTTCCTCCTTTCTAAAGCATTTTGAACATTTTTGGTCTGACACTAGTAGAATTATGTTATTATTTCCTATAAAGATAAAAAACTGAAAACTGATTTTTTTACCTGATTGATTTTTGGAAACTTCGCCGCTCTCTATCTTTTTAGGCAATAACTGCAGAGTAATTTTCAAAATTACAAGCTGAATGTTTTGATGCCTACACACTTTTTCTACACGGTCAATATAGGAATTGAAACAAATCCATGTAAAAAATAAAATGGGCAAAATAAGGGGAAACGTTTGGTGGGAGAATATACCAAAATGTTGTTTTATACTTTAGACTTTGAGGAACAATAAAAGGCCAATTTCACCCTGTTACAATATTTGTGACTGTACTACATATCCAATTATTAATTTAACAATTTCAAAGACATAAACAAATGTCCTCTCAAGTTTTCTTGAGTTTTAATTAAAATAACAATTATTGTTTTTCAAGTATAACTTAACAACAAACATAACAACGAAATCTTAAACAAATAAATTTAAAAATAATATAATGGGATTCTCTTGGTTTCCCCGCAATTAAAACAAAATAATCGATTGTTGATTCATGGATTGGATAGTATCTCTTTGTATATTTTTCAAGTGTAACATACATTTAGCCTTAATGTTATCGTTTTATAAGGAAATTGGTTATATTACAAGAGGTTTTCATTGATAAGGTGTTTTAATATTTTTTGCTATAAATACGAATTCGCTTCAGTAAATTGTCACTATCGTAAAGTTGAAAGTTCGGTAATCATCTAATATATAATTTTGTACAATGAAATTCTTTGGTAAGGATTCTATAAATAATAATTCTGAAACTTGGTTTAATCAATAATTTTATTATTTGTGTCCCTTTTATCTGTAGTTGTTTGCACTTTTTTGTTGGTCTTGGTAGTAAGTTCCATGGCTACACCAGCTGGTAATGGCCGTCCGGGATGTGCTACTAGCCAGGAAATAGAAACTCAAGTTTACAGAAATCTTTGGGACCCAACTGCATACTGGAAATGTTCTGAACTTAAAGTAGCAGCTTCACCTGAAAGATGCCCAGACGAAGAAGCCTTCCAAGATAGTCTTAAGAAATGTGTTTCATGGGCTGAATGGAATTGGGAACCTCTTAAGGCTCCACCAAGTGTGCCACAGCTTTAAATTAAAAAAAAAAACTATTGATTTGTATGTAATGTGAAGGTACCTTTATAATAAATAATTTCGAACATTTTAATCAGATTCTTATCTTTATAGTGTGCAACTTATTTTAAAATTAAAATCTTATTAAATTTCTTGTGTTTATTTAAGTTCAACAACAAGTACTAAATTACACTAGAAAGAACTATTCTTAGGCCCAGTTTTTTAAGATCATCAGAATTTTGGAGTTAAATCTGAGTTAACTCCTGAAAAACGTTTTTCAATCAATTCAAGCCCAGTTTTCAAAAGTTTCAGAATTAAGGTTCCCCCACACCAACGCGAATTTTCGGTGGCGACGACGAAAACAACAATAACAACACGTGGTTGTCAATGAAAACAACACGTTAAGTTATTATTGTTTTCGTCGTCGCCACCGAAAATTCGCGTTGGTGTGGACTGTGGGTGAACCTTTAAACCGGACTCAACTCGTAAAAAATAATTTTCCGTCAATTTAAATTCTAGAGTAACTAGGGTTACCAGCTCTAAAATCAGCAAAGCCTGAGAGTAAAGAAAGAAAAGCCTGATTTTTGAGGAAAAAGCCTGACATTAAAAAAAAACATTCATAGATAATTTATCTTGATTCGGATGCACGAAGACGACGCGACGATCAATGGATTGCAACCCTATTGCACAACTCTTTGTCTCTTTCTAAAAAGTGACAACTAAATGAAAAAAATGAATGTGTTCACTTCGATTTGAAAGCATTCAGTAAACGTTTTTCTTCTAACGATTATATTTTGTGCGATAATTATAAAAAAGCCTGACAAAGGACGAAACCTGGACCCGTGGCGAGAAACGGCGAAAAATGGAACAAAATCCATAGGATTCCTATGAGTTTTGTTCCATTTTTGTTCCATTTTTCGTCGTTTCTCGCCGCGAAAAGTTATCGCCGAGTTACAGAACATGGGTCCTGGCCAAAGCCTGATGGGATATTAAAAGCCTGACGCGTCAGGCGAAATCCTGACGGATGGTAAGCCTAAGAGTAACTCAATAGATTTGTGTGAAAATACTATCGAAATATAGACAAGGAGTGGCGACACTATGGAAATCATTGTTTCCATAGCAAAGCCATCACTATAATTATGTCTGTTTGGTTACTCGAAACGTTGTACGACAGACGTCAAACGACATAGCACAATTTGCTGACAATTAACATAGAAAAAAAGTGTGAGTGCCGGGACTCACGGTTAAGATGTGTAAACACACGTAACGTAACGTGAATCACAATCACGACCATGATCACAAGATACGTTACGTTTTTTTGTCACCCTACCGCCAGTATAGATGTTTTATACACATCAAAAATGACAAGTATAGCAACTTGTAGCAAGAAGTGTTGATTTTTGATAACTGAAAGTTATAGTTAATCATATACTGCAAAACTGCTTCCGTGTAAACTAACTCGGGTTAATTTTATTTTCAGGATTAACTATCTCTGTACCTACGTTCGGTAACCTTCGCATCGATAAAATCAGTAGAGAAACGATGAAAATTAAAACAAATCATAAGTGCTTTGTTCCATTTTTCAACGCTCCTCGATTAATCAATGCGAGAGTTACAGAACTTATGCATTGGTTAACTCATGCACTGACAAACAAGATCTTTACTCCAAAGCTGCAAATCACTGGGTGTTTAGCCGTGTAATTCGGCAGGCGTAAAATTTTAAATATTCACTCTTATTCCGTAAGGGGTTTTAGTTAAACGACAAGGCTCTTGAAGCGGGAATTGGAGTTTTAGTAAAACAGCTATCGTTTTAATGGTTAGAAGGGCGCAGAAAGAAGAGACCCCGGCAAAGTTTTAGTTTTACTTTAACGCCAATTTGCACTTCTGGAGCCATGTCATTTTATGTAAAACGTTTCACGGAATAAAGGTCATTTACTAATATTTTTGGGCAATATCGGATGAACGCCAAAATGTTGTGAAATTGATTAAAAATTTCTGTGTTTTATCTAAAATCTCTTGTACCCTTAAGTCCCCTTTTACACGAAGTACCTAACTGAGTTTCAAACAAATTCCACTTTTTAGGTGAGAACAACACCAAGTAAGTGGAGTGAACGGTCTACGATTGGTGAAGATTGGAAATTAAAAGAAAACTTCAAAAAATCTCCAGCAACTTGTTTCCTCGTATTAAAAGGGATCTGTTTGAAGCGTTCGGTTGGCATTTCTCTTCCGGATTTCCAATTAAAAACTCCGTAATTGTTTCTTCGTCTAAAAGGGAACTTTACTGTTGAAAATTAAAAAAAGTAAATAACGGTACAGTTCAAATGAAGAAACTATGCAAAATTAGTTTTACTTCAAAACTTCCAGCCAGCTTATTATTTTCTTACGCTTCTTCAGAACGTTTCTAGATTTTTATTATGAAAAAACAATTAATTTTTATGTTTACAAATTTTAATTCTCAAATAATCATTTATTTATTTTTGTAAATAGGCGCTTAAAATAATAAATTCACATTTGATGTGGGCATAATATAATATTACGTATTTTCAATGCTTCACTGTTAAGTTTTCTAAAAATTTAATTTCTTAAAATTAAAGGTATTTAATATTCTACAATAATATACATACATGTTTCTTCCTTAAAGAAAACTCAATATAATACTTTTTTTTATTAATAAACTTGCACATTAAAAAAAAATAACTTAAACGAAACCAAGCTATGTATATCATTTACGCAAAATGATTTTTAGTTAACTTAAAGTTTAAAATAATATATTTATCTTATCCTACATATATATTTGTTTTATACCAAAAATAAATTTAAATTAATTAATTTTATATTAAAGAACATACTATTCAAACTAAAATTAAATTTAAAATAATTTCACAATCCCGTCGCAGTCGTCATCATTCCGCCATGATGCATCATACTGGCGTTTTGGATGTACATGTAGTAATTCGTTTCGTCTACGCCGAGATGTGTTGCTACTGGCGACCCAGCCGTTGGCATAGCCGGAAGGGCAGCCACATTGCCATTGCAACTATTTCGCAGCGCATTATTGGCCGCCTGAGCTTGATGGGCAAGAATATCATGGACAGAATGCGAAGATGGCCAACAGTGTGTGGGCCTTAGTTGACCTTGTGGTGGGGAAGGTGAATTGCAGGGCACCGACCTCATGCCATAGGGGTAGCTTTGATACAGGGAATTGTATAGGTGCGTGTGATGATGGTGATGGGCCGCTGATGCAGTCGTCGGCGAATGATGTGGCATCGAACCCAATTTGTTTCGTAAGATTCTCGAAATCGAACTCACACTGGGCACATTGGTTTTATCACAAACACCTTCGCTAAGCAGACGGTCACGTATTTCCCATGCAAAAATACCTGGATCACGTTGCTTTAAATCTCGTATGTAGTTAACAACTTTTGGGGTTGTAACTCTTGGCTTAGAACCTCCAATAGCTCCAGGTAAAATCGAGCCGGTTTCATGGTATCTCGCTAGAATCTTCGACACACAACCATGACTAACTCGCAGGTGACGAGAAATGTCACAGGGTCGAGTTCCTCGTCTGGCCAAATCGACTATTTGCAGACGAATGTTGTTTGGCAAGGGACGCCCATTCACAAACACTCCACCCAGCTGGTTAACCTCTCCATATTGAGGGCACTGATTTTCTGCAAATAGACAAAGAAAAAAAAAATGAATTAATAATATAGAGGCCAGAAGAGGAGAAACTGTTTTGTTTATAATTATTTTTTGCAACATGTTTAACAAGCGCACACATTTTATTGTAATGATCTTTGTTTCCGATTGTATAAGAACGAATTGGCTGTTCTAGGAATCACGGATATGGAATAGATGAGGAAGTTACGTCATAATCGGAGAAATGCAGAAACGTGCAAAGTTCAAAATGTGTGTTTACTTTCGTTTTTTATTTGTGTAGGGTTTTTGGTGTTTGCATTTGATTGTCGTATTTACTTCTCAATTATTTTGTGAAAAAAAAAATTATTTTAAAGTGAGTACTTGCATGTCACTGATGATTCTGTTTTTAAAGTCTATTTTGGCAATACCTATACTTTTATAATATAGGGAGATGAAAGTGAACCCTACGGAACTTTCCTTACACCTAAATCTTTGTGTATTAGAAAAAGTGTGGTCTTCAATGGAGATATGATATTGTGGACGTACACAGCATTGGTACTACAGATCCTCTCGTATTGCTCGATGGTGGCCCGCCCTTAGCAAAGCTTATAAAATAGTCAAACTTAAAAAGGTGCAAAGAACAGGTAGTGTCGGCACTACGGGGGCACTATCGACCCTCATCCTGCCCAACTGATGCCTTAATCGTCTTTCTGCACTTTCTACCTCTTGATCTTCTTATTAAATACCTAGTTTGTTGCAGCGCGACAAGACTAAAGGAATCCAATCTTTGGTTTGCCAAACCATATGGTCATATGGCAATATCACTTCAATTTTACAAAAAAAAGCCAAATCTACTTATTTCTCCTTTCCACCGAAGCAGAGCTCAAGTTCTCTGAAATAACTTTATCAAATGCGAAACCACTTACAAACTCCTCTGCGGAACTGTGGAAAGCTCTATGGTCTATGAATGCTCTGCAAAGATTTCATTAAATAAGAAAATGTTTAAAAAAAAACAAATATTAAGCTCACAGAAAAAAATTATTGGCTTATGTATTTTCAAAAATATGAATTATAGTCCTGTCAATAAAGCCGTAAAAACAGCCCAATTTTGGATTTTGGTATATTGCCTCCCCATAGCGTTCTTGAGAAACTGTCAAAAGTCCCCATCGATATGAGCGCCACTAACAGTTTTACGGGGGGTTGAAGGCCCCCTAAAACGGTTTTCAGGAATAACTATGGTAAATTGTACAAATGAGAATGTCAGAGACTAATTTGAAGCTGACAAAATTTTCAACAAAAAAGATACACAGATATTGATAATTATAGATTTATGTACAGGGTGTCCCGAAATCACCAACTCAGAAGAAAACCATGAGGGTCATTTCAAGTCGAAAAACTTAAGAGGTAATTTTCTCGTTTTCGCTTCGTTTTTTACTTATAACGGTTTTAATGATTTTTATTCTTTTTTCCTTTGACTGGCTCTAACTTTTCAAAACTGCAACCAATTTAAATTTTTTTTTTTATTTAAACAAAAACAGTTCGAAGTTTTTGTGTACTATACAACTTTTTTCTGTGTGGATAACGGTTTTCCCGCAATTTAGTGTCAAACACTTTTTTTAAGCATTTTAAGGATGTTTTTTGACTTCGATATGATTTTTTTCAAAAAAAAATACGTTATGAAGTATATTTTTTTTCTTTTTATTATGAAAGCCCAATATGTGTTCTTAAAAATACTTAACATTTTTTATCTAAAAATACATTTAAAATTATAAAAAAATAAAAAACCAAAAAATAAAGGAAAATCAAGAAAGTATGAATATTTGATGAAAACGAATTAAAACGAAGCAAAAACGAGTTTTTCGACTTGAAATGACCTCAGGAACTCATGGTTTTCTTCCGAGGCGGTGATTTCGGGACACCCTGTATGTATGTAAGAAAAGTAAATTTTAAAATCTACTTCGATTTTTCTCAATCTACTTCACTTTCTTCTTCAAATCGACTTCGACTTTCTTTCCGGAAGTGGTAACACTGATCAGGAGTTAATTTGTTCACTTAACTTAATTAGTCATTCTGTTTATTTAATTGTTTTGGCCCATCCCCGAATAACTGGTTGAATTTTCGTTTTGTTACTAGTCTTATGGCTCCTTCAAACAAACGCGAAACTTTCGGCTGTCAAAATATATTTACAGGGCGATAAATGAGAGTACCCACACCAAAGCGATGATGCGGTAAGCGAATCTCTTGTAAAATATACTGACAGTCGAAAGTTTTGTCGAGGTTCCGAATGTTTCGCGTTGGTTTGGGGGAACATTTACTCCTCTATTTATTTCTCTTCTGGATAAGCATTTTTATTTTCCATATTTTCTATGCTTTTGTCGGAACATAAAATAAAAAAAGTTCTGATTATGGTGATAAGCAGGGCTCGGATTTTTATGAGCTAAAAAATAGAAAATATGCGCAGAAAAAATGCACTTAAAATTAGAAAATATTCGCAAAGGCATTCGTGAACATTTGGATACATTCAATGAACATTTCATTAAATTTTTCAATTTGTTGTTCATTGAACATACCAGCTTAAGAATAGGTTTGGACAACCAATTGCAGTATCTATGTAAGATAATCGATGGAACATCTTTATAAATAAGGTTTTGGAGTTGGACAGCTGTCCAAAGTTAGACATACTTTGTATCTGGGTTTAGCTAAGCCCATTTGAGATTTGTTGTTGTTGCATTTAACATGTAAATTATTTAGCCCCTAATCGTTTTTTTTCATCCAATTTCCTTCGGGCTTGGAAAAAAAACACATCTTACGTGTAAAGATCTTAGTTCCGATGTCGTTGTTTTTTTCGAAAAATCCATATGGACTTGTAAAAAAAAACACGCCTTAATGTCTGTTTGGTAAATGCAACTTCTTGAGTTCAGTCCTATTGTTAATTGTATCATAAAAATGCAACAGGGTAAAATTTGCACTCGCGTATATAGGTACAGGACAGCACACCAAACGATATTCTTGCTGTCAGCTGTTATTCGTTTGTGAATGTTTTTAAATATAAAAAGTGCATTCACGATCTTCTAAACAATGAAATTGGGTGCGTTCAATCGATTACGTTTTACATCTGAATTTTCAGATTTCTGAATTTTTGGAGCTTCTGATTGGCCAGCTGTCATAAAAAGTTAGATGACTTTTAGTTACGTTTAGTTACGTTTCATCTGAATTTTCAGACAAGAAATTCTCATCTGAAAATTCAGATGAAAGTTGTTTGTGGTGGGGGAAGTGCCAAAAGCACATATAAAAGCTGAACTTTATAATTTTCGTCTTGTTGGTGGTTGATTTTTTTAGTTTTTGCTATGAAAATTTAATACTTATTTAAATGAACGAACTTTTTGTTTATTGTTTAGTGAATTTTTAAATCAACAATTTTTTTAATTGATGTTTGGAAAGTTTTTCTATGTTTTTGTAAGTCATACATATCAATAAAAAGACTTTTAATGAAGGTAATGAAACCTGTTGCTGATTTAGTTACATATATTTACCTTTAGGTAAATGCAGGAATTTGACACAATGACTTTCGACTGAAATTTCAGATTTTTTTTGCGTTCAACGAAATAAATTCAGAAATCTGAAAATTCAGATGTTAAGCTATTTTTATTGAACCCGCCCATTAACCAGCAAACGAAAGCTGGTTAATGTTTTTTTTTTTCCAAGCAAACGAAAGCTGTCTCGTAAACTTCTGAGTATGAATAGAAATACATACGTAGGTTAGGTATATTAAGAATAGTTTATTTTGTTATTTATTTCGAGATTAAGATACTCTAGTTCTGTCCATCTGGCACGGTATAGCAAAAAAACAAACACAAAAACAAAACAACAAAAAACATGAAGCGTAAGGTCCCTCATTCATAAGCTTGTACTATACCATTTACTACAAGTTCCTATACCTACAGATATATTATTCTTCAAGATGCTATTGTACGAGTACATTGTTAAAGGGCCACTTGCTGCATGCATCTTAGTCACGGACGCAACTTCTTATTTCTCACGTTTGAACAATGTGTGATTTTTTTTTTTGTTTTAAATCATTTTTCCCTTTGTTCGAAACACTCATTATATATTTCTGTTTCCACATGCCTTTAACATAATCGCTTAGAGTTTGGTTATTAAAATGAGCAATTCCAATTTTATTACTAACAAGTGTGTGGAACTAATAGAATAATAATATATACGCTGAACACTTTCTATATACCTAAGAATGAAATTGGATATCGATAGCTATAGTGAACTCATTTAATAAGACGTATGACTCAGAATAAAAAAAAAAACAATAATTTGAGTTTTTACGGGTTAGACTATGGGTGCAGTTGGAAATGGTGCATGTCGAAGTATATTGTTATATAATATTGATTATATAGTCAATTAATGACATTTTCTTTTTTAAGCGTTTTAGTTTTGATCAAAATTTGAATACCTTAACTGTCAAAATCAATGTGACAGATTCCAGGCTTTTTTATTGGGAACTCCATTTCTTGTTTTAATTTTGACATATTATCTACTGATTTCAATTAATGCATATACAGTGATATTTATATACGTTACCTTAATTTGGACAGTTGTCCAAATTATAGATAAACATGTTTAGTTGATGTTTCAGAACTATCAAACTTAGACAACGGACTCGGTTGCCTAAACCTTGGCTAATGTAACATTTTATTTAGTCAAATAAAACGTATTTGCATAATATTTTGAACTATCAAGACACTGCACTGGTCTAACTAGTCAAAAATCTAATAAATACGCCTGTTACAGTCGTATTTATTAGATTTCCTTAAAACATTCTTGAACAGTTGTTCAGCTAGCCACTTTCTAAATAATTAGACATCTCCTTATTTACCTTTAAACGCATTCCAACAGTTTTCTAGATATATTCTCATATACTCACTTACACAGGGCCGGACCAACCATATGTGCAAGATGTGCAAATGCACGGGGCGCATAATTCTGGGGGCGAACTACCAGGAGCAAGAAAATGCAATTGACGTTAGGCAATAACGCCCAAATTGATTTGGAAATATTGCCTAACAAAAATCGGAACAATTATTGTTGTTTTTTTATTTGCTCTATTTGGGGGTTATTTCCAATTTTTTAATTTCTTTTTAAAGGAAAGATGGCCCAAAATAAAAATTTTAAAAGTCTAATGGGAAATAACACCCAGAATTGGAAATATCGCCAGTAAAAATCCAGAAAAACCTCACTGTTTATGCACCGCGATTTTTTTTAAAGACTATCTTATCATTGAAATTTCTCTTTGGAAATATCGCCCAAAATTGAAGAAATGACGCCCAAATTTTACAAAAACAATTTATATTGAAAATATTTGGCGATATTTCTAACTTAAGATTTGGAAAAATATAAATTTGGGCAATATTTCCACATCGATTTGGGAGTCATTTCCTTGGGCGTTATTGCCTAACACCAATGTAATCTGATCTTGCGCAAATAAACATGTACTACCATTTGCCATGTGTATGTATGTGTGCAAATATAAAAAGTGGCGCTTACTACAAATCTTGCACGGGTCGCAAGTTTGGCTGAGGCCGGCCCTGCACTTACATCCCTGTAATCTGTCAATTTAGTGAGCATTTGATTACGTTCAATGAACATTTTATTAATTTCAAGATAACTTTACAATTCTTTGTTCATTGAACGTAGTCGCAGGTTTGGACAACCAATTGCAGTGTCTAAGTTAGACAATCGATGGAACATGTTTATAAATAAGGTTTTGGAGTTGATTAAAGTTAGACATTCTTTGGAATGGGTTTACAAATAAGACTGATAGACTCAACCGTCAATATGTGCCCTTTGTAGAATATTTTCTTTCTAATTTCTCCAAATCGTTTAAAAATACATTAATTTTATTAAAGAGTTTATCTATTAGTCTTACAAATTTTACTAAAATTAACGATCACTAGATTATCCAAGTCGAAAATATTATATCAACTTATTTATAATTAACGCTAGATGACAAACTAAATTTTGTTGTCCTCTGTAACGATATGTATGCCACCGGGCAGCAGCAGAGATTCATGTGCCGCACATTGTGCGAACAAGATTTTGATGTCAACATGAAGTTGACACTGAACTGAACGCACAAGATATATCTATTTGCTTCATAATTTTGCAAAAGAGGAACTTTAGTGTGTTATGTCGCCCACCCCGAAAGAACTCTTAAAAATGAAAAATTATTTATTTTCCTATAGCCATGTTCCAAAAATTAGTCATGACGTTTCGAAGATCGAATGCTAGACAGTTCAAGCGCCATCTCAAAAAAAAAATATATAGACGAAAAATGTCTACCATGTTATATAGAAAGGAACAGTGCGCCTCTGTCGTGTTTTGTTTTTTACGTTCTTTTTTTTTTGTGAAGAAGAAATGTCAAGTATTCGCCATAGGCGGCAATTCATTTGTACCACATTGACGTGAATGTTACATAAATAAACAAGAAGTGCACAAATGTCACAGTTGATAGGTTCGCGTTCTTTTCGGATGGCTGAATGTTCTTTTTGCTAGAAAACATGTCAGTTTCAATTTGTTAATGTGACATATATTTTTATTTCGTGTGGTATTGTGTTTTTTTGTATTTATTTTGAAGAATTTTTCACACATTTTTCTTGCAAGTGATATTTTTGATGGAAACAAAAAAGGAGTAGGTAGGTACTTGACACTTGTTTGTAACACATTCGGTTTTGGGATATAGGTAGTTAGTAGGAAAACAATAAATGATACAATAAGATGTAAGTACGTATGACGTATGTATGTAATGAAGGTTTTGAGTACCTATTAGGAAAAGTGGTATACTTTAAAAAAAAATTAATATCAACACTGTTAGTATAAAGTAGATTGTGAGCTTGGCATTTCACATCTTAATATAATATGGATCTGTTTATAATTTATAGACCTAAGGAGTGTTCTTATCTTTTCCTAGAGATTATGAAATGAAACAAAAACGATATCGACAAAACAATTAACATGCTAATTGCAACAACAAATAATCCTCCTTGGGCTTATCTAAACCCAAAACATTTTCGGAACTTACCTCGGAGAAAACTGTATTATCGGCGCGTTATCGATATTTTGTATGAAAATGTAAAATTTTGTATGTGATGGCGTCGCGAAATTAATACCTATTGTTATTGTTATTGTATTGTATTAATATTTAATTTGAAGGACAAAATTTCAAACTTTTAAACTTCCGAACTAGTTTCATTTTTCTTTACATACCTACCTATATAATCCTTATGTTTTGTTTAAATTTTTCAAACAAAAAGAACGGCTATATGATAAGGAAGTGTCTAGAAACAGTTAAATGATCAATCAAAAAATATTAATTCTTTCTAAGCAGAATTCCGAGTACGACAGTTTTGTTTGTTTGTTTTTATCATATGTTTTCATTCATGCTATACATACCTACATAGTACATACCTCAAAGATCACAGACATATATATGTACACATGTAAGTATGTATATTATAAAGATTCTTTTCGTATTAAAAATAAAAACAAAAACACCATTGCCAAACCCACAAAGATATTTTTGTTCTGTTAAAAACAAAAATGTTGCCGCCGCGCCACCACTCTGTTTTTCGAGACTGACGCGACGTTAAAATCCATTCTGTCGAGTTGAGTAATATGAGGGCGCGACTCCAATGAAATTTTCAGATTTTAAGAAATAGGTACCTTACTGTGGGTAATGTAGATAGGTATATAATGTATCCATTATACATCTATACAATACGAGTACATGTGTTTCGTCCTCGAAAGCAATGCATTAAATTGAATAAGCAAATAGGATTTTTATACGGACCGTTAACACTGACTTATTATTCTGAAATAGGGCACATTTAAATGAAACAGTCACCCATGTATTCTCGTAGATCGAATTGTAGGTAACTAAAACATTGTTTTATTTAATTTTAACATGTCCGATGAAAGATTTTGATTTTAAATTAAAATACCTATATCTATACAATTACATTCAGTTGGATTAATAAACGTTGACCAACTTTAGACAGTTGTCCAAGTTATAAATAAACATGTTTAATTGTTGTCTAAGAGAAATCTAACTTATAGATACAATGGAATTTCAAGAGTTTACGTAAATGCGTGTCTAAAAAATAGTAATGAATGCTCTAAACAAAATAACAAAATACATGTTTGGAGTAGGTTTTTTTTTTTAATTCAACTGATTTTTAGTATTTAATTAAATACTTTAAACTATTCGGGTGGATGGTAAACAACAAACACTTATTCTTTTTTTTTCCGTTCGACTGCGCCAGTTAAGTGAAAGACGATGAAGTGTATTATTTCCCGGGACGATTGCGACACCCGGTTGATTTATTGATTATTATTAATTCTTAATATAAATATTTGCTTACATGATATAAATAAAGTAAGGTCAATGCATCCATTTTCCGATGGTCATCGAATAAAGCAATGTTTGCAATTTCACCGGAAAGTGGTGTTGACTTACATTATGGGTTGCGAAGCAACACAAATGTTCCATAGTCAGTTTTGCTGACTTGCATTTGTGTAACTCGCACGAAAAGATCACGAGGCAATAGTAAATAGTTCACCTGACCCTCCTAAAGATGCATACTTCGAAGCAGAAACCTTTTTCATTCACGAAAACCATCAACGATATTCTCGACAAAGTTAAAAAAGTAAATGGAAATTTAGTGATTGCAGTTAAAATCGGCACTCTTTTGCACCGATTAGTCTGACAGGGTACAAAAACCATGCCAGACCGTTGACACACAATAGGTTCTTGTAACTTTGTGAGTTTGTTATAATATTAGTATTGCCCCTTACCCTTGGTGGGGGGAAGCAATAACCATTTGAAATAAACAAGAACACTCGACGAAATTTTGATCTTAACTCATAAATTTTTATTCGCTTCTATTCTATTTATACAATTAATTTTAATATACAAACAATACAATTATAGTGATATATGATACATTTATTTCGGCCAGGTAAACTCTGAGCCTGAGTGCAATACTGCTGACTATTGTGGGAAAAAATTGGAAATAAAATAAATAGAGAAATTATTAATGGAAACCTAAAGCATACAGTGAAGCTGAATAAATGAATATGTAAAATGTTGGTATGTATATGATAATCTGATGAATTAAAATATATGTACATTCTCCACCCGTTGAACTATGTTCTAAATTTATACAATTAAAGTCTTGAACTTCTTTTTTGGTACTGATCCACCGCTAGACTTGCTGCGTGAACGTGCCAAAGTTGATGCGCAATGATTTGTAGGAATGTCTTTCTTTTTCGTTCCATTCATTATCTTTAATTGAAATTGGATATGGAGCCAATCTGTATTTACAGGGTAATGTGTTCCTATATTTCACTTTCCATTTATACTTGAACTGTAGCTGATTTAGGTAATCAAGCGACCATCGGCGCCAAAACTCATTTTTGAGATGATTTACAAGTTTCCAGGGGAAAATACTTGCTTGTTGAGCTAATTTAGTTTGTCTTGATGGTACTACCATAACGCCATCACTGGAGTCTCTAATTGTAGTTTGAATGAAGTGAGGCTCTCAGCGCTTCTCGGCTTGAGTGAACTTACTGTGCTTGAATTGGCCGCTCTAATCACCAAAACCCCTGAATCTGCTGATCAAGAGCCTCATCTGCTGTGCAAATTCCGCACGATGCTACCATGGGATTTAGTGTGGGAGTTGATACTTTAACCGAACACGGTATTTTGCAAGGTTGGCAGACCATCCTCTAAGCTTATTTGTCCAACGACCAAAGTCGAATAAAATATTTCGGCACCGGTGAGCAAGTCTATTGGCTTGGCGGTCCTGGCTGATCAAATTGTGACTCAGCCAAGACAATTTGTTGTTTGAAATATTGCAGGCTGATGTAACGATGGGTCGTGGTGAAATAATTTTTAGAAGAATATGTGCTTCCATTCTGGCAGAGAATCCGTTGATTCTTGAATTTATTTCGAAATTTATTCTTTGATGGGATGCCTGTTTACTTGACCGATACCTTTAACACATAAAGTCTCAAGAGTCTCCTTCAGACCTAATGATTTCGCTAATTTTTCGGTTATAAGATTGACCTGTGACCCAGAATCGAATAACGCTCGGCATGTTATTTGGCAAAAATGTATGGAAAAAATAAATAAATTAAATTAAATTTCAAAAACTGAATTTATACATAATATAATATTAACTGTCATAATATGTATATACAACTAGCTGACCCGGCGAAATTTGTTGTACCTTTAATTTATTTAAATATAAATGTATCTTTCGAGAGTTGAGCCTAGTTTAAGCGTATTAATTTTTCGGATGATGGATTTTTCTGCAACGCAACTCGCATGTTCATCGTAAATTGTAACTTATATATGTATCATCTGCAGGCGTTGATCGCGGGTTGATCGGTTATAATTTGTTATAATGTATTTAGAACTTATAGAAACGTTAAATACTCGTTTTAACAAAGAACCTAATTACAATAAGTAATTATTCATAACTAAATTAAATTCCAATCGTGTGAAATTTTGTTTTTTTTTCAAGATTCAGAGGGATTTTTTCGATAGTTGACAGATTAATTTATGAAACTTGTTTCGTCGGAACATCTTCAAAATGCCTTTTTTCAAATGTCAGCAAGAAATTTCATTTGATTGTGGTGCAGGAGTAATCTGAAATTTTATCTTAACTGGCTGAACACAATACCTTTCTGCAACTGGAATCGGAGCTGCAGCTGCAACTGCTTTAAAAAAATGTCGTACGTCGTTTTTTTTACCTGCCCACAATGAGCTGTACCGCTTTTTATATATTTTAAAGGAAAAAAAACAACCACGAATCTATTATTTACTTTTTTTATTTCCAATATTTTTCTTTTAATTACTTAATATTTTTTTTCGCGACACAAATGAACACTAAAAACTTCAATATTTTTTTCCGGCTCTTTTTTTCTTCATATAAATTGAAACGTCAGAAGTGCTGCACGTGAAAAAGTTAAAAGTTGGTGAACCTTTGCAGCACCGACTGCAGTTGCGTTGCGTTGTGTTCGTAACATTGAATTTGTGTGCATTCAATATTTTGACAGCTATTCAGTTGCTGCTTCCAGTTGCAGCTCCGTATCCATTGTGTTCAGCCAGTAACTCTGGTTCCATAATCTATTCCGACTGATCACATGGTAAGTGAGCGAATGTTAAATTTTGTAGAACCTATGGAGAGTATTTAATAGCAACAGAAGAATGGAACAAACAAAGAAATTTTGTCAGTGAAAGAAAATTACATGGGGTTATTGAAAATTTCTTATTCGTTAGGGATTTATCCTGGTAATTCGCTTTCTATTCGGAAATTAGTTGCGAAGGTAATAAAAGCAATCTTTGAAAACGGAAGAATACAATTCTAAAGGCATTTTAATGCTATTGATATTTTAATGAACTAGATTCCCCGAAATCCGGATACCCAGGGTTTATTTTTTTAGTGATATTTTTAGCTCCATTTCTTTACTTCCCAAAACTGCCACTTTGTATATATTTCAGCCTAAAGTTCTGTCAAAGTTCACATAAAAAAATAAAATTGGACTAAAATAGGTAAAAATTGGCAGTTTTGGGAAGTAAAGAAATAGACCTATATGATGATATTGCAAAATTTTTTAGGAAGAAAAGATCATCATGGTCATTAGAACTTATACCCAGTGATGTTGTAGGACGCCAGTCACCTACCTACGATAGCAAAAAGACATGTTTTTGTGTTCAGTGATGATTTTAAACATGTTGTTTTAGCTTATTTGATAGATTTTTTTACCACATGGGTAACTGCTCATTATGAAATAAAAATATCTCGTTTGCGAGTTGACTATGGAGGTTAATATACAGCTGCATTCATCCTCTTAAATTATTTCTCTGCAGGCAGAAATTCTCAAAAATCTTGTTTGTATGACAATGTTTTTTTTTTATTGTGATTATTATTCCTATATACTGTTGGTAAAGATATGATCAATATATTATCAACGAAAACAACAAAACTCTGACAAGTCATACATATCAATAAATTTATTGAACCAAATAAACGAACAACTCTATAATTAAACCGTATAATTAGTATTGTCAATTATGAGAAAATATTATTATAAATTTACACTATTAATATAGGAAGCAGTTATCAAAACATAGGTTATCTGTTTCTAAGACCATTTAAGTCATGAAAAGGTCGTTATTATACATAATGAGCTTTTATATTTATGAGAGCTCTGAAATATGATTCCTTATCATTTTGATGAGTTTGCTGCGAAGAGCGACAAGTTGACTAGACATAAAGTCGTACATTACAGAAACTGCAATATCAAATCAAGCTAAGAAAATATTATAATGCAACTTGTTGCCTGGCGACACGTCTCATTATATACTATTAAATGTTTCTTTTGATTTATAGCATTTATGAATACCGAAACTGATGATGAGGTAAAATGTAGTCTGAAAAAATACTAAGGGTCTGTTTCACAATGCCTGAGTAAAGTTGTGATTAGTTACTTGACACATAAATACTGGCAAAGGGTCATAAGTCCACAGGAGAAAAACTTACAATTGTTTTTTGACGACTTGTATATAGGTTATAAATGTAAAAATATTATTTTTTGGTTTGTGGGCTTATGACCCTGTGCCAGTATTTATATGTCGAGTAACTAATCACAACTTTACTCAGACATTGTGAAACTTAAGCCCTAAGACTAAGTAAACTATAACCTCAAGAATAAATAAAACAAAATCTCCGCGAATTTATTTTTATTCTTGCAGTTCACTTTGTTAGATATCCTTTTATTTTATTTCCACATTAATTTGTTCATGAAATGTGTGCGACAAGATTTATATTGTTTTTGTAGTTTTGATAAATAAGTGAAAACAATGAATCAAATATCCAAAATCATTCTTAGATACTCTTTACCTGTTAGCTTGAGCTTTATAACAGTTGTACTTATTAAATTTCTGTATAACACTTTTGAACAGATGTCATTCATATTTATAAACAAGCTCCTACAGTTTTCTTAATATTTCCTCATCAATTCACAGATAGGTATACCATTACCTGTAATCTGCCAATATTGAATGAACTAATGAATTTTTGGAGTGAACTTTTGAAAACGTTCAATGAACATTTCATTAATTTGAAGATAACTTTTCAATTCGTAATTATAAACTACCTTTAAACTACGTTTTCAATGGGACAAATGAAGTTAGTTCGTTGAAAATTTCCAAATTCGATTCCAAATTATCTCATTTCCCATACAAATTAACATTTCGAAATGAGGTACATAATTTTAAACAAATTTGCGGGCAGTTTGGTTGGAAATTACGTAAAAACTTTATGAACTGAACAGTGAACACCCAGTGAAAACCATTGAAAGTGTCAAAATTCAATGTATCTACAGAAAACAAAAACTGAAAGAGAACACAACAAAAAGAGTCTATATTAACTGCCAAATCAAATTCAAAATGAAATTATCATTCAAGAGAAATTAGCAAATTTGCAATGAAAACACTTTTTCTGTAATTTACTAAATGACCTCATTTCGGCTCCAATGAAAACGTAGTATGTATTACTTTATTTTATTGAACGTACCCCACTTTAGAATAGGTAATATAAGGAATAAGGTTTTAAAATTTGACTGTTATAAATAAGACTGCAATATTCAAAAAACATGATAAACGTCGAAAATATTTTACTTGGCATGCTACAAAATAATAAATGTGCCGTCTCAAAATCTAAAAAACTGAAAATGTTCCCCTATAGGGTAAATATTACGTAAAAATGACATATTATGCAAAATTGAAGTATGGATATACATAAATCCTTTCTTCCCTTTAATTTAAAAATTAAATTTAAAGTCTTTTAACCCTATTATATAGGCGCAGAACTCGACTTATATTTCATATTAATGAACTGTGACTGTATCTAAATAAAACGAAACAAAAAAAAAAGTTATGAAAACACCGCCTTTGAGTTAAGAAACACATACATACATACATAACACACCCTCTATACCCCGCGCATTATGTTTGATGAAATAGCATTCGATAGACATAATTTTTTTTAAATCCGTTGAATTATTTCAAACAGTGGTCGCGATTGTATTCTTTAATTTCCCAGAATTTATGCGGTTATGCTTCTTTAAGACAGTTTTAATTAGCCTTTTTATGATTGTGCTTTGTGAGAGTGGGAAGATGTGTGTAGACTTATTTAAATATGTATATGTGTACATATATAGTCTCTGATTTTATTTGCTTTAATTTTTTTAAGTTTTCAATTAATAACATATAAAAACATGTATTCGAAATATACTAATAAATACAAATACATACATATATTTAGAAAATGGAACAGTTTGTGTAAGTCGATAATTTTAGGCCTATAATAGGTACACTGCTAATGAGAAACGAACATTTTCCGCTGTCTCCAAACCTACAGCGAAAGGTTTACGGAAACCAATGAAAATACAATAAGTCCAGCCAATAAAGCATTTGACTCGGAAAAAATCGCCGGAAAGCTGGATTTTGGTATATAGCCTCCTCATGGCGTTCTTAAGAAACTGTCAAAACTCCCCATCGATATGAGCGCCTCTAACAATTTAACGGGGGGTTGAAGACCTTCGAACATTTTTTTTTCAGAAATAACTCCCAAAAATTAAGTCGTACAGACAAAATATCAAGCCCTAATTTGTAGTTTAGAAAATTTCCTACAAAATAGATTAACATATGTACTTTTTTTTATAAAGATAACCATTTTCGAAATAAACCAATCGGAATAGTTAAGTTTTACTTTTCTATATACCTATACTGGGGCGGCTGAGGTTCACAAATTGTGCATTTTTTGATAAAAGCATAAATTTTTTTTGTTGTTGGTAGATTTTATGAATGTGATTTTAATATGTTGGCACTTTATTTGTGCACCCCCTTTAAGTGGGAGGGGCAGATAAAAAAAAATACTGAAAATAGAAAATGAAAATAAAAAGACAACGGCAACACTTACAATATAATGTTATAACTTTTTTTACAGACAGTAATTCATTCTTTAGTTATAATTTTCAATTAAGTTACTTTAGTGCTTAGTTTTTGAATAAACTTATGCTTTTATCACAAAATGCACAATTTTTTTAATTAAGCCGCTTCAGTACATATATAGAAAAGTAAAACCCTTAACTTTTCCGATTGGTTTATTTCATATTATGATAATCTTTTTTGTAGGAAATTTTCTAAGCTACAAATAAGTTCTTGATATTTTGTCTGTACAACTTACCATTTGGGAGTTATTCTTGCAAAACCTTTTTTGGGGCCTTTAACCCCCTGTAAAATTGTAAGCGGCCCTCATATCGATAGGGACTTTTGACAATTTCTTATAAGAATACCATGAGGAGGCTATATACCAAAATCCAGCTTTCCGGCGATTATTTCCTAAATGTGCTGTTTTTAAGGCTTTATTGACTGGACTAAATTGAAATTGTGTCACACCAATAATTGCAAAAAACAAAAAAAAATACAAAGGCAAATAAATCATACAAAGCCGCAGTTGTAATGAAAAAAAAAAACAAATACAAGAAATATAAACACGAATTAAACTCAAATGTCACTTTTTCTGCTACAATTATTAAGAGCTCGAGATTTAATATGCCGAACAATTATTTCAAGCGCTAAATTTTGACACATAAATGATCTACAGTATAAGAAACAAAAATTTGATTTTTTAGCACATCCACCAAATCAAAAGCTCAAGTGGCTCAAATTTGGGGTGGTTTTTGAATGTAAAATAACAGAAATATTCACGACTGGATAGCGAAAACTTGTTTTTTGTTCCAATTTAACTTCACACCATTTGTGCCGGAAAAGTGTTGCTAAAGAAAAAAAACAGACACCTTGACAGCTGACAGCTAAAGATTACATATTACAAAATTTTCTGAGAGCCAACATTTGTAGTTAAGATGTGTAAACATCAATTACAACGTATAGTGTGACCTGTATTGTGTGACACGGAACTTATGAAACGTTATATATGGCTGACGTTTTTAGTTTACCCTTCCGCCAGCATAGATGTTTAAACATCAAAAATTTTGCGCTATACATAAAAGAATAACGCGTTTTCATTGTTTTGTAATATTTTGAAAAAATAATGAAGGTTGGGCGTTGATTTTTCGAACAAAATCATTTTCAGTGATTAGGCTCTTTTCGAATTGATGGGTTCGTTAACCTCAAAATTATCCCATTTTTCGTTCAGAAAATACACGAAATTGGGGTTTCTTGTAGTCTGAAGTTTATGCCAACAAGCCAACTTGAAGAAGAAAATTCATCGCTGTATTAAAGATATTTAGCTACAATTATGTATGTGGAACGGTCATGAAAAATGTCAACAAAAGATTTGAATTCGAATTGAAATTCTATTTCCAACATTTCGTTTGTTTTCGAAAATTTTGCAATAACATACTTCGAACTTGCAAAATTGAATTTGCATTTATTTTTAATTGTTTTGAAAAGTGAAATTACACTACATAGGGATGAAAATGGATGCAAGTAATATTATTTTCATTTTTTTTGCGATGTATTCGTATTTTCTATTTAAATTATAAAACAAAGGTACAAAATTATAAAGATTTCTTACATTTTGCACCAAGAATTACGATAGTTACTGCAATAAGACAAAAATAATTGACAAAACATAAACAAAGTGGATGGAAAACGTTGAGAAAATGGAATGAACAGAAATATAGAAGATAAATTTTAATTTTCGAAATTCCAATTCACAATTAGCATTTTGAACGAATTGTATAGACCACCCAACTTCACTTTCGTCATGTGAATTCACAATAAGTAGTATGCAGAACATGGGCGCTTATAGGTACTGTACATTTTATGAATCAATAAAAAAAAATAAAATTTTTAATCAAACAAAATTGAATCAAAAATACTTCTTGCGTGAATTTCGGGACACCCTTAATTTATTAATATTTAAATATTTCTTTTGTTAATTTTGTACGAAATTTAGATTTGCCGAACCGTGAAAAGTGGGGGCGTTATATTAGATGGTTATTTTCACCTAGTAAGACAATATTTTTTTTGATTTAAAATCAAATTGATTCCACAGTTTGTATGAATACACTAATTCAAAAAGGAATAAGTACAAAACTTTGTAGCTACATAATATATAGAAAAATTAAAAAAAAACACTCTTTTATTCTAAATAGTGTGTGCCTTCTTCATCCATTGCAAAGAAGATATCTGCATCACAAATGCATCTGCTTCATTATAGCTCAATTATGACAACAAATTCAAACAAAAAACCCACATCCCAAATATGTATGTTTGCACAAAACATTAATGCACAAACAAACATTCAAGCCCCCACTTTCAATATACTAATCTCTTGTTGACATTCATTTGCCTGCCATTAGCCACTTACAAATTTTGTTCGACTTCCGTTATGAGTTCCAAAAAATAATATATATGTAGGTACATACATTCGCACACGAAAACATTCATCAAATTTTGCGGGACATTCTAAGGAGAATCAAATACGGGTATAAATGTAGTTTCGAGAGTAAAATCATCCTTCAAAATGTTAAATGGAATACTGATCAATTAGGAAGGAACCTTTAAAGTGAAAATATATACTTAACAGCTTAATCGTAAACAGATGAATCGACCACCACCGTGTTGTTGATCCATTATCCCTTCAAGTCGTCGTTGTCGATAACAACACCGCGCCTGCACTACCAACGACGCACGTACACATCTTAAACTCTGATGTTTGTCTGTCTGTCTGAGAAATAATGCCAAACAATATTTATATTTCGGCTACCGTCCGTCGTCGGTACTGCTATATAGTATAGAGTACCAATACCGACTCACGGGTTTTTAAGTCAGCATTTTAAGGTGTATAGGTAGAACTTTACTCCTATCATGTATCATAAAATCTTAATAAGGTGTGCAAACAAATCTGTGTCCTCGGCGGATGCTGTTGCTGTCGTGGTACCGCACGATTCCCTCAATGCACTCATTCGCTCTTCAGACATAACACAAAAGTCGAGGTCGACTTTTGGATTATAGCTACTCCAAGGCAGAGGTTAGGTTATAACTTCTGAAGATATAAACACTCCATACGAATCATCATTATTGAATCTTTGTTGTTGTTGTCAATTTTCATTCGGAAAGGTAAAAGAAAAATGTAGCTTGGCATACACAGTCCCGAGTAAATAAAAAAAGATCGATGGAAAAAACGAGTAGCCCGACTATATAGTATAGCTTAGTAATGCGCATCTTTATTCCGGCGGCGTGTGATGATGACCGCTTTATGAACCATAAGTGATTTTCACTACTCCTTCATAATACCTATACGAGAATATCTAGAAATCCCTTTGAGCTATTGTTGTTCATCAACAGATCGGAGACCTCCAATGGTCTGAAGATGCATATATATGTACCTTACCTTGGTATATCGGTTCTTTAGCCTAACAAATTTTAAACAAATAATTTTGTCGGCTACTGGCTTTTACATTTATCAAATGACATCTACTTGCAGTGCAACTCAAAGATATAACACGTCTACATACACAATAAACACATAGATACCTGTTTCGAGACTGGGATTTACTTAGTTTGTTGTTGTTTGCTGATTCCATTAAGCTTTAGGCGTTTTAATTTCATCTTAGGTTTTTTTTTTTCATTTTTAGAGATTCTTTTAATGGCTTTGAACTTGATGAATCCTAAGCAGCACCAGCAATCAATACGAGATGGTATAGGAGGCATCAACTTATTTTGAAATTTTGCGTAATTCGGTAAAAATTTAAATGTATTTAATAGCTTATTGAAGTGTTGTTAGAATCGACCAGCGGGTGCGCGTTGACAATCATTGTAATGATGTTTACCTTTCAGGGTGGTCTACTATCAATAACCAAAACTGCCGAATTTTTAATTATAATTTTTGAAATAATTGTTGACAGACATATAGCTGGCAGCATATAAGCAATTATCGTTTTGGTCAATTTAGGTTATTTGTTGAGGTACGATAAGATTTATAACAAAATGTTTTGAAAAATGTGAATTTATGACATTTATATATTGTGCTGTCCTTATAATTATCATAATTATTAATATTGATGACTTTTGGTTATTGATTCGGAACTTGTTTATGACTGGTACATATACCTACATAAAAAAAAAATTTCAAAATCAAAAATTTGTAAACCTGGACAAAATAAAAACAGCACCCGAAATACTTTCCCAAATAAATCAAACACGGAATAACCCGCTGTCCTTAACAACCGTCAAACGGAAGTTCAGAGATGCTGGATTATTTGGACGAGTTACAGTTCGAAAACTCCTTCTTCGATCACAAAACAAGCTTAAAAAATTAGAGTGGGCCATAAAAGTATAGAGACTGAACGGAAGACGATTTTAACAAAGCTTATGGAGCAATGAATCGTTCGACGGAGCGCTCAACAAAAGATGGTATCTGACTGTGTGGTTCCTACCGTCAAGCATGGAGGTAGTTCTGTAATGGTCTGAGGATGTTTCTTTTCCATAAGTGAAGGGAGAGATCTAACTGGAGTTAACATATTAACAAGGAGGCGTATAAGACGATATTGGGAGAAAGACGCTTTGATCTCTAGACTAAGAGACAAAGAATCCTTTGTATTTAAACAGGATAATGACCCTAAAAACACCTCAAGGTTTCAAACAGAGAGAAGATGAAGAAATGTTCCAACTAATGAGATTAATATAAACCGTATACCTAGATCTGTTGTAAGAGAAGCTGGATAGAAAGGCCCGTTATCAATGCCCACTATCGGAATCTGCGCTGTGAAATACATTATAAGATTTCTGGAACAATATACCATAGGAAACAATTGTAAAAAAAAGTTTTTGACGAAAAATCGATCGGTTTAAACCATTTATGCTTTTTTTGCATAAATTCTTATGTATTTGTTAAAAACAAAATGAAAAGATTTAGTAATAGTTTTTTGAAGAGAGGTCAAAAATAAGCATTTTTTACTATGGGAGGGTGATCTATCTCGCCCCGTTTAGGAGGTAAGGGAAATTCCAGAAAAAATGACTTAAAATGAAAAAAAAATTATTAAAAAACAGCCCTCCGTTTAAGCGGGAGGGTCAATTTCATAAAAAAAAAGTACTGAAAATTGGAAAAAAATATAAAAAAATAACGGCAACACTTACAATGAAGTACTATACCGGTTTTTAAAGTCAGAAATCTGTTTTTTAATCATAAATTTAATTTAAATTATTTATGTCAATAGTTTTTGAAAAATTCAAACCAAGTTTAAAACCCTTTTTTTCAAAAACTGCAGTGCATAGATTTCACTTGACTTAAAAGCTAGAACAGAGTATTGGCTTCAAATGAAGGTATAATACTTAATTTTAAGTATTACCGTTATTTTTAAATATTTTTTTTCCAATTTTTAGTACTTTTTTTTTATGAAATTGACCCTCCCGTCTAAACGGAGGGAGATAGACCTCCTATAGTAAAAAAAATGCTTGTATTGAACTGTTCTACAAAAAACCATTTCTTGGCGCCTATAAGTTATCGTTCTCTTGCCCACACCTGCATAGTGCATATACATCACATACAACTCTTAATCGTAGTATATAGTACGATTATATTTTTCACAAATCAGTGCATGTGTGTGACATATGTTTTAGAATGTTGCTACATTTTGATGTATTGTTGCCGTACTTCCAGTGATAAAGACTGGAAAGATATCATAAATCAGAAATGTTTTTTTTTTTATGAGAAAAGTTATCAAACCGATAAATTCTCTATCCATGTGGCAGATAAAAAGTGTGTTAAGTGGCGGATAATGTTTTTTTTTTATATTATGGCCGATTTTATATTGGTAGGCATTTAGTTTCATAAGTTGAAGGTGGAAAATGTTGTTTACAATTTTAATTTTGGCATTTAAAACTACCTATCTAATTATAGAATATCCTTTTTTTTAATCAGGATGACATGAATAGATGTGGATTTTTTGGAAGACAATTCTTTATAAATAAAATAGAATAGGGGACCCATTACCATTACAAGACTATAAGCATTAATTATAATGTTACTTATTCATCACTACCCAATCAATGTTCCCCTTTTAGTTTGATTTTTGTGCAGCATGCGCCACCGATTGTCATGACCTTATATGTTGTCTCATTAATCTTTTCCAATTTATTTTAAGGGGAACCCGATTGACAAGTGTTTCGTCTAAGGAACAAGAAATCCCCTTTCTATATACACAGCAACAACTTTTATATTATAAATCTGTTAGATCCTCAAGTTCTAGTACATGGTCGGCACGCGATATGAAATTCCACCGGATACCATAAACATTTTTAAAATACCTTCTCTACCAATCTATATAGAAATGTTCATATACATTGATCCTTACATTGGCATATGGTTACCCTTTGGATCATCCCATTGGGAAATACTCTTAATAATAAAAAGGTATCTTACTTTAAATGCGTTTTTGCTTTGAAGCAAAATTTTCCAAAAATCTCCAAATCCAATTCCCAAACAAGTGGCATGTGTGTTGAACTGTCAACGAAAATGTTCCCAAAGTCATTTGTGGTAATGTTTCTACAATAACTCTCGCTGCGCGATGCTCGCAGCTCATTAGTGACCCCCGACTGCCAGGGGATTATATTCAAATCTTGTAAATGCTGTTTGCAGCTCAGAAATGTCTTCCGTTTGATTTATGAAGTCATTTATTTCGTTGACAAAGCGGTTTTTTGTTTCGATTTTCTGTTTTAGAACAAGAAAAAACACATTCGGTAGCACTTGCATACAAAGTTGTAGTAGATATAAATATATATAAATCTGTATGTATGTATATAATATAATTATATTAGTTGAACTTCCTTAGCGGCATACAGAGGAGAAAACACGATCGCACATTTAATGCAACAAATTGCAATTAGGTGTGCAGTATTATAACTGGGCGCAAAATAATAAATCGCCCACTTTTATGGCATAAGGAGAGCAGAATATCTCGAGGCTTGGCATAGCGTTAATTAAATCAATTTGTAATGCGAAAAATTAAAATTTCTCTCTATATACCAACTCGTAACTCGTACTATATACAATATCTATACATCCTTGGCACATAATCACGAACTCTTGTGGCGGATGGATGATTATTGTACCAATGGATTTGATTTGATATGTGTGATGGTTGGCTCTTGACGATTTTATTGCGGGGGTATTTTTATATTCAAAAGAATGTTTTTTTGAGTGAAAAGAAATTTTTCCTGTGGAATTTAGTAATTTATTATTAAAAATTTTATGTTTTTACTTTTGGTTTCGGTAAATTTAAATGAAAATGGCGTGTCGAAAAACTGGGTTACTCTAATTTACCAGAATATTACAATGTAAATCAGCACTAAAAGGCTGAACAAAACTTCGACGTATATAAGAACTTTGATAAGATTTATTTATATAAAAAATAATATTTTACATAAAGTGAATAACTGGGGTATTAAAGATCGCTTATAATTTTAAAATATAGTGTGGTTAATTTATTTTTATTAAAAACTTTTATGCTAAGATCCAGCTTTTTTAAAAAAAATAAAGTGATATCAAACAAATCGGTCCAGGGATTTTGGATCACGGAAATAATGGACAAAAAATAAACTAGCTCGGTAGGCGTATTTATTAGATTTTCTACTAGTAAGACAGTGTCTAGATAGTTCAAAATAGTTCGAATTTATAGTTTGAAATATGCTTAATTTGAATAAACTACTGTTAAACATCAAATAATGATGATGAAGTTGGACTGCTGTCCAAAGTTATACAACAGGCGTGTTTTTTCCCAAGCCTGAAGGAAATTGGATGAAGATTCAGGGCTAAATAATTTACATGCAACAATAACTAATCCCCAATGGGCTCAGCTAAATTTTGATAATTTTCTGAGTTTAATTTAAGCACGGAGAAAAACTGTATTACCGGCGGGAATTACATACTTGTTATCGATAGTTTGTATGTAAACTCTATTCTTTTCTGTAATGGCGTCGCTAATCCCCGATATCGTTTTTTTTCAACCTCCGGGATTGAAAAAAAACACATATTTTATAAATATGACCAGAAAATTTTTGTGAAAACCTTGCTTTTTTAAAGTTAACTTTCCAGAAGAAGAAAAAGATGCTAATCTTTAATGACGGAAATAAAGATATCTCCTTTAAATCGAGGAAAATGAGTTTCCAGCAGCTTTTAGTTTTTAGTTGCAAAGGTAAACGATCTGAGGAGATTTGTTTGGTATTTCACTTCACACACACACATCAGTGTGTGTTCAACAAAGCTACTTTAAATTTTTACTAAAAAAAATCAACGATTTTGTTTCTTCGTGTAAAAGGGACAAGAGATTTTCAATTAAATTGATAGAAAACTTCAAAAAAATCTCCAGCAATTTTTTTCCTCGTGTAAAAAGAAACGATGCAGTTTTCCTCAAACAAATTAAAAACAAAAAAGGGAAGATAGGGTCAATGGAAGAATCTTTTACTTTCCTATGTTGCTGCCACCGCCGCGTCGACCAAACTACATACATGGACGCTATTAATGAAAGCAATTAACACCTCCCATCGTATGATCATGATACAGTAAAACCCGCTTAAGAGAAACGGAAAATGTCACTTAAGCGGAGTTCGGATGAGTGAAAAAAGACTTTTTCTTAAGCGGAATTCCACTAAGCGGAAATTTAAATCTACAAGCAATTAAATTTAATTTTTTGGAGTTTCCTAGAAAAAATTAAAATAAATAATTTTGTTTTTTCTCTTAAGAGAGTTTTTTTTTTCAATAAAAACTATAAAATTTATCTGAAAAATGTTTCTGGTATCCGGGTTTTTCACTTAAGCAAGTTTCGCGTAAGTGGTCGACAAATATTCGGATAAAAAAAAAGTGTTTCAGATAAACGGGTTTCTCTTAAGATGGTTTTATTGTATTAACCATTTAGCATTATCAGAATTAATCCATATATATAGATCATTAAAAAAGCCTTAATATACAACACCACTATAAGATCCTGTTTCATGGTCTAAAAATTTAGGTGGGTAAATCTGGGCCACTTTTACTAAAGGAACTGAAGGAACTTAAGTCGCAAATTTTCAACAATGCTGTATAAAAAGTTTCAACAAATCAATAATATTTAAACAAAAACAACTGTCTGCTAAAATTACTTTAAAGGAAAATATTGTCGGACAAAGTCTTTTTTCTAATCTGATTTCCAGGATACTCGCAAACTGTTGTGGCCAATCGGAGGGCATGCGACAAACCTAGGCATCCCCCGCAATTCCGTAGCTGTGGGGACCAGCCGGAAAAGGAAATAGTCGTTCATTTCCTCTGTAAATTCCGCGCTTTGGCCAGAATGAGAGAACAGTCATTTAGTAAGGCATTTTCAACGACCTTAACAAACAAAAGATCAAAAATTTGATGTCTTTCATCAACGCGACACAATGGCTCTAGGAAGAATGGTACAACCATAACCCAAATCCGCTGAATTCACAATAAAGAAGAGTTCTGGTTTCATGGGCAGTTTAAAAAAAACATTCAGACGGAGGTTTCAATCTCATGAATGATGCATATCCAAGCATGTAAGTGGACAATCCTCCTAAGAGATCAAAATCATATGCGTCTCTGAACGTGTCAACAAATTGGGTTACTGCAAGCTAGGTGCCTGTGACCGCCATTTCTACCTACATTATATACCTTTTCTCATTTCCGCATATTTAAACCGCATTGAAAATATTCCAATTCATACATTCTCGAATGTAATAGGGGAATGTAGTTTTTCTGCCTTAAAAAATATTAAAAATTATCTAGTCTTTGAGCCAATCGAAGTTATTGGAATTGAAAATGACATCGCAAAAACTACCGACGCACGTTGATTCGATCGGCAAAAAAAATGTCCAGGGTTGCAAATTATGTTAAAATGGCTCTGTGGCAGATGGCTATGTAGTTTTGTAAATATTAATTGTATAGAAGTGTAAAGAAAATATATATCCACAAGTTTACTAAACGATTGAATAGTTAAAGTTTCCTATTAATAAAAAAAAAAAAAAAAACAAAATCTTTTAAGAAAATCTACTACAATAATTAGAAATTAATTTCCTTCTGTTGTCTGTCTGTTGAATTATGTCATTTTGAAAAAATGAGTTTCCGTGATATCTTGACAACCATAAGTCTGACAAACAAAGTCTTAGAACGTTTTGGGAGACGTTCAATATTCTACAATGTTGGTTAAAATACTTTTTAACAATAAATTGAAATTAAAAAAGTTATATACGTAGGTAGTGTAGGTAATTTTCAAGAAAAATATTATTAAAGGGTTTTTTACTTTCGTCAATTAATTACTCATATAATCACTTTATATTTTAAATTTATCGTTATAAAGTGTCTACACATACATACATATTTTATTAAAATGGTTTTATATACTCACATGGCCCCCCTACACATAACAAAAAAATAAAGTTGTCTTAAGTTTTACTTAAACTTTTAATTTTTATATCTTAAGACTTAAAGTATGCCTATATTAGCAAAAAAAACATTTGTATAGTAAAATTTAATTTACCTAAGACCGAACTATAAAAAAATAAGGTAGAAAAGTGTGTTCTTAAGTTAACAATTATAATTTACTTTTACCTTATTATTACAGTAAATCTCGAAAAGATGAACAGATATAAAACAGGGCCCGTTCATCTTTTCGAGAATCAACATTTGGTTGAGGAAGACAATCCCGAAAGTACCGTTAGCAAAACTGGATAACGTAACATACATAAATATAATACCTATACAATTAACTAAAGGGAAAGCAAAATACAAAAAATTAAGTTGGGAATAAAGCGTTCATCTTTTCGAGTTTCGAGTTTCGAAATTTCCATCTATTCAACTTTTTAAGCACTGAAGAGTGAAAATATTTCATTCATCTTTTCATCTTATAGAACCGTTTATTTTTCCAAGATTCTAATGTATTAGGCTAAACTCATACTGGTGCTGCGAGCAGAGCGGAGATGCGAGAAGTGAGCAGAGCGACGAAAACAAACAAATGTGTTCTTATGAGAGCTCTCATACTGAGGCCACTAGCAACGAGGTATAATTTCTCATAAGAAAGCATGTGTTTGTTTTTAACGCTCTGCTCACCTCTCGCATCGCCGCTCTGCTCGCAGCTCCAGTATGAGTTTAGCCTTAGGTATATATTCAAGCTATAAACTTTATTTCAGAACGGGCTATACCTTGTAGGTATGTATATAGGGGGTATGGTATGTTTCGCAAGAAATGTCTGGCAAACTAACGTTTCGCGGGGGTTCATTTCGCCGTTTTTCGTTCCGCATTTTGTTTATTTAGCATTTTGTTATTTCCCATTTTACGTTTTGCAAATCACGTTTTGTTTTTTAAATGATTTGACAAAGTATCATTTCGCAATTTTCATTTAGTTTTTAGTTCGGTTGGATTTTTGAATTTCCGCAATTTTTTATTTGGCATTTTGTTGTTTTGCTTTTTTTTACTTAGCAATTTATTATTTCGCTTTTTTTTTATTTGGCATTTTGTTGTTTCGCTTTTTTTTATTTGGCATTAAATTGTATTGCAATTTTTGCCATTGTATTGGTCTTCTTTCGTTGGGCCTTATTCCACGTCATCGAAGAATACTCAAAAATTAACGATTTTCCATATGAAAAAATTAATTTTCAAAAAAACATTAATATTAATTATCAAAACAACTAAACGGCGAAATGATCTATCAGCGCAATAATAAAACGGCGAAGCGATATTTTGCGAATTATGAAACGACGAAACGTTATTTCGCAAAAAAAAAAACAATTGGCCAAATATCAAACAACGTTACAAAAAAAAACTAAACAACAAATTGCTAAATGATTTTTGCGAAATGATTGAAAATATTTTTGAAAAAAAGTGAAATAAAAAAACTGTGATGAAAATTGCGTAATGATTGAAAAACGTAATGAATAAAAAACCAAACGTAAATTACCAATTGTGGATTGCGAATTAAATGAAATATTTATCAACCAAAGCGAAACAAAGAAATGCCAAATGAATTTTGCCAAACAATGGTGACCCGTATATAGGTCTTTGTATTTATAATCAAAAGTGACTTTTTGATAAACTTAAAACGTCTCTGCTCAGAAAAACAACTTTTTTAATTAAAAAAAAACAGAAATAATTTGTATTCCTTAAACTTAATTTTAAATTGCACATTTTCTTACACTCTTACATAAAAATCTATTTTTTTTTTTTCAATTCCAACATCAAAAAGAAACAAATATTTCGTGCTTCTTTAATTAACACGTTCTTTTATTAATGTTGCATGTAATAAATTAAAATGCATTAATCAACTTTAGCATTTATTTCATAAAAAAAAATATTATATAAAATAAAGAAAACAAACAATAAAAATTCCTTTACAAAGAATATACCTATTCACTACATCCCACCTAAAAATAACTACACTTTATACATGTAGAAACGAGACTTTAGCATCTTTCGTCTCTTGAAAAAGCAGAAATGCAATTTATTGATCATTTCAAATGCACTGCACACTACCTACAGAACCTATGGTACATACATACATTTTATCATTTTAGTTATATACGTAACATATACTCACATAGCTTGTCTACATATATTTTTAGTTTTCTGGGATCAGCAAACACAAATTGAATATAAATTTGGCATGAAATAGAAAGTTTAATTAATAAACCTAATACAACAGCAAGATAAACATTCCGCTTTAGAGCGAAAAAGAAACGAATAAATCACTGCATTTTAATTTAGAAGGAAAATATTCTTTTTTTTTTATTATTAAAGACACTGAGACTGTCAGATAGAGATTGATTTGATGATTTGCATATTATGAAGTTCGAATGAACAAACAACATTTTTGTATAAATTAATTCCATAAAGTAATATTTATATAAGAAGGGTGAATTTCTTGCCAAGTATCTAATTAAATTCACAGAACTTTGAGTTTTATCATATCACTTTTAATAAAAAAAAACAACTCAATGACTTAAAAAAGATATATATTTTGTCTAACCATCATCAAAATAATTATAAGTTAAGTTTTTCCAACATTTCGTCGTTAGGAGCTTCATATAGTTTAACAAGTAGGTATAAACTTAACCATACGTAGACACAATTAAAAATTATAAACTCTTTTAATTAATCAATTTCCATCAAATAAACTGGTTTATTGGGCCTGTTAAAAGCGGTTTGTTACCCAAATAAACCTTTATTGATAAAGATAAAAGGTTTAAGAATCCTGTTTATTAATTTATTTATCTTTTACAAAATTGGTTTGTTCATTGTTGCGGCAAAGTTCTTTTTTGTTGTCTATAGGAATGATTTTTTTAAAACAATGAAATGAATTGACCAATTTCGTTTGTTGACCTAATGAATTGTTTTGTTGATTCAAGCAAACTTATTTGTTGAGACAATGAAATAATTTATTAAATCAGTTTAAAAATTTGCTTTCAATTTGCTTTCCAGCTTTTCCTTTATGGTGGATTTATATTAATTTTATCTTCATTCAAGTTCTGGAAAAAAAAGGGATGTAAAATATAAAATGTATACATTTGTTGAATAGACATGAGAATACAAAAATGCAGAGATCTTCCTGAATGCAGATTTTACGAAGTGCCGTAATGCAGATAATATAAAGAACATGTTCATCTTCATAAAGGTATACTCTTTCAAACATTCGAATTTTTGACATGAACCAGTCCCGCTCTACTTTCCTTGATATTTGTAAATCCATCACTATACTATATGTACTCACTTTTTCTTTAATGTTCTAGTAACTTTTCTGAAAATATGAAAGTAAAAAAAACAACAATTCAATTTAAAAGTTAAAGTGACCTTAACTCCAAAATGGGTTTCACCCAAGTACGACAGTTGGGCTCATTAGTTAGATGGTGCCGTGTCGTACCCTTCTAAGACGCAAATTATGGTAATTTCTTACCGGCTCTTATAAAAATCACAGTATGAACATACGTACTGTGAATTTTATAAGAGTCGGTAAACATCGACTATATGTAATTTGAAAAAAAGCATTTGGCTTACCCCTATAAACACTTTATTGGAACAATAAAAAGTTTATTGGATCGATACACATATTTACTACGAGATTAAAAAAATGTTAAAATCAATTGAAATGTTTTTGACATAAAATAACTTGTTTTAAATTTTAAAATTAAATGCCTAATTTATTTTCTGTAAAATTTACAAAAATGGCGGTAAGGTTTAAAATGTAAAAAAAACAAACATTTAAGAACAACCTCCATTCAAAAAAACGAATTTTAAGATCTACATTTATATGACATTCCTATGAACCTATACAGGCAAAAATATTTAGCAGAAAAAAAAACAAAAATCCATGAAAAATATTAATAACATCTATTAAAATCAAGTATGTTTAGTGTAGTACATTTTATACACAATATAGGTATCGTCTTTTGTTTACAGGGCGATTCTTCACCTGCACTTCAAGAGTTAAATGTAAACAAAGAAAAAATATAAATTCAAAATTTAAACCTCAACGGATTGCCGCCATTGTTTGTAATTACTTTATGCTTCGGGCATAATGTTAACTGAAGTGCTACCGGCACCTGTTGCCCTCATCCATGATCACTGACTGATGATCAGTCCTCCATTCATATATCATATATACATATTTACCTAAATATGTGTGTATATTTGATGTACAAAAGCATAATATGTGAGAGGTAAGAAAAAAAAAAACTAACAAGAAGAACAAGTTAACTTATAGCATCGCGGTGACGCGACGTGATGAAGTAGCATTTTAATTAAAAGTAAGCAATGTCCGCCGACGACAAAACGAAGACGACGACGATATCATCGTCGTCTTTTTCCTCAAAAAAAAAAAAATTAAATAAAATATGGCTTTTTGTGTGCATTGCCATTAAGCAGGAGCCACTTACATACTAAAATTATGAAAAACGACATATTTGCGAGCAGTAGCTTTTTTCCATGTACATATAAATAAGTAAATATTTTAGGAGTATTTTCTTTCTATTCGCACACACCTTTACTTTACCATCGTGTATGCGTATCGAATATAAAATAAATAAGCAGATGCATTTCTACATAGGTATACCTACGAAATACGGATAAGGTATTGTCTGCACAAAATTTATAGAAGTCAAGATAGAACGTACCAATCAATACAAGCCAAAAAACAGAGCGTTTTGAAGCAACTTTTAAATACCTAACTGAAAACGGTTTGGAGGCAAAAAAAATAATCTTTAACTTTTCAGCTTCTTAAAAGTTCATCCATACTACCTCAAAAAGTATTACCATATGCCAAAACGAAAGTCTAATGAAGTTCCAAGCGATGACTGTCAAATTTGTGCTTAAAAATTATTTTCATACACTTCCCTTGCATTATAGATTTCAGATGATGGATACAAAAAACATAACAAATGTTTAAATGAGTGATGGTTTTAAAAACTAATTCTCAAACTTGTAATAAATGTCAAATTGATGTGATCTACAGGGTTAGAACCTCAATAGTTAAACTTCGGAGCAGATTTGTAAAAAGAAGTGGAGTAAATCGAAAATTTCCGGAGTAGATTTGAAAACAAGAAAAATATCATGTTTTCAAAATATGTATAAATTTTTAATCAAAAATTTATTTTAACAAAAATAAAACAAAACAGAAAATCACATAAATTCCATTTCTTTCAGAACAGATTAGAATTTTATATTCAAACATTCAGAGTCGGAGTTGTCGGAGTGCTGTCATTTTCTTTCATGTAGTTTAGCTAAAGAAATTGTTAATTTTTTAGTTAGAAAAAAAAGAATAGATCTCAAAAAACCGATTGATGGAGTAGATTTGTTTTCCTCCAGAAAAATTGGAGTAAAATGTAAATATACCCCGAATGGAGTAAAGTTCTAACGCTGGTGAACTAATAGCCTTTTCGATTGATGATGTATTCCGTTTCCAAACTATATGGCTTTTAAACAAACTGCAATATATTATTTCTCTCACAAGAAGGTATCTTCACTTTAATGTAACTGACAATTTGTTTAGCTACTTTTGAAAGCAAATATTTGCATTTGGTCTGTTTGGTAACGTAAAATTCTTGGGAATTTGCACAATTTTTTACAATTTTCCGTATAGAAAAAGAAAACAGTAATGGGGAACTTCCTTAAAATTAAATTTATACCAAACAGACATATTGTGTAACCTTGCGGCCACACGAGCTAGTATTCACTAGCCAGTTGTATTAAACTCAATTTTTGTTTTACTGATCCACAGAAACTTTAGAAATATGGTTCCTCAACTTGGTAGATAAACCTATAAGTTCGTTAATAGGGCAAATCAAAATAGGAATTTGACAGTTAATGGGTGATATATTACTATAAAACGGAGAATGTTGGAAGATCTCCAAATGGAGATTTTGCTCCGAAAAGTGGAGTTTTGAGTATGTGCTTCGTTTTATTCGTATCACCCAATTAATTCTGCTAACAAGGTAACAAGTATTCGCTCGTAAGACCTCAGGGTAAAATATGTTTAAATTTTATAAATAGCTAAGCCCGCATGGGATTATTTGTTGTTGCATTTAACATGTAAATTGTTTAGCACCGACGTCGTTTTTTTCATCCAATTCCCCCTGGGCTTGCAAAAAAACACGCCTTTTATTTTACGTCTTTATTCAACTGTCCTCAAATAACTACTGATCGTTTTGGTATATGTTCAGTGCTGTCGAGCTTATATTTTGCAAGTCTCTGTTCAGTGCTGTCATCTTAATGTTGCACTATTCCGTGATAATTTTCAATTTTCTTGTAATAATCAACAGTTGTACCAATTGGGTGTTTTGCTATCAATTAATAATTGACAACCGTAATAGGGGTAGCTTTTATGGGAATTTTTGTATTTGAAATATAAATTTAAAAAAAAACGCTTTTTTCGCTAATATAAAGGTGGCTGCCAGCAAAATACGTTTGACACACTTAGACCATAATTGGTGCACAAGGATCTCGAAAACTTTCTTTTTTGAACGCCTTAGAGCGCCTCACGAAACGTGCGAAACGTGAGAAACATAAATACTAAGATTACTAGTTAGCATCATTATTTTAGAATTCTTCCAAGTCTACGTCTTTGAGATAAAGCAGAACCTTGACAGGGTGTCCCGAAATCACCGCCTCAGAAAAAAATCATGAGGTCATTTCAAGTCGAAAAACTTAAGAGGTATTTTTCTCGTTTTCGTTTCGTTTTCGACTTACAACGGTTTTTATGATTTGTATCCTTTTTTCATTTGATTGGCTCTAACTTTGCTAATTTACAACCGATTTTTGAATTTTTTTTATTTATACAAGAACAGTTAGAAATTCCTAACTACTAAACAATTTTTTTCTGTGTGGATAACGTTTATCCCGCAATTTATTATCAAATACATTTTTTAAGCATTTTTAGGATATTTTTTTGACTTCGATGTGATTTTTTTCAAAAAAAATAAAAAAAATAAAAAAAAATTTTTTTTAATATTTTTAAAGGCCAATAAATTAAATTAAAAATACTTAAATTTTTTACCTAAAAATACATTGAGCATCTAAAAATAGAAATTCCAAACAAATTAAAGTTTTCCGAAGCCAAGGCGAAAAATTAGGAACGGCAAGAAAACCTTCGCCTTATTCGCCTTATAATAATAATTAACTAACGTCGTTAGGCAATAACGCCCAAATCGATTTGGAAATATAGCCCAAAAAAAATCTGAACAGTTGTTTTTTTTTTCGATTTTGGCGTTATTTTATAATATTTTTAAAAGTCAAATGGGAAATAACGCCCAAAATACACAAATAAAATATGGATTTTTCAAAATTAAAACAGCGTATAAAAAGTGAGGTATGATTGGGGGGGCATGCTGCCCCCTGCTTGGACACATTAAAGGATTTGAGGTGCGAGGCTGGGTGTATGCATAAGTTTCTTTAAATCCAGATTTTTTAAATGCAAAAGAGACTTTGCATACACCCAGCCTCGCATCCTACCCCAAATCCTATAATGTGCCCAAGCAGGGGGTTGCCCCATAGATACCTCACAGTTTTTGCGCCGCTATTTTTTTAAAATTATCTGTCATTGAAATTTCACTTTGGAAATATCGCCTAAAATTTAGGAAAGAACGCCCAAATTTTAAAAAAATGTTTTGAAATATCGCCCAAAATTGAGGAAATAACGCAAAAATTTTACAAGAACTATTTACATTGAAAATATTTGGGCGGGCGATATTTCCAATTGAAGATTTGGAAAAATATGAATTTGCGCGATATTTCAAATTTTTTTTTTTCTTTTTTCTGGGCGATAAAATAAATTTGGGCGATATTTCTAAAGCGATTTGGGCGTTATTTCCTTGGGCGTACTTGCCTAACGCCGGAATTAACATTAACTGTTCACCAACGCGATAATGCAATGCGTTGCAATCTTTGTAACTTCGCATTTGAGAACGTATTTATATAGTCGATCTTTATATTTCGCTCCGAAAATTTGGCTCCCCAGGTTTGGGGAAATGTTTGCAAATACATAAAAGAAGGAAATACAAAATTGTAACTTGTAACCAAAAATAAAGCACAATATCTGACTTGAAAAATAAACCACTTTTTTTATCGACCGCATGTGGGACAAAAATGTTACTGATCATCATTACGGAAAATAAGAGTTATTATTATTATTATCCAAAGAAAATTAAATGAAATTTTGCTATGTGGCATATCATCGCCTCTCGTGAGTTAAGAAATGAGCCAAAAATCGGTATGGAACGTAAATCTTTTTACCCAATCTCCCCTATCAAATTTGTTCACATTTTTTCTTATCTTATACTCAAAAAATTGATCTTGTAATCGAACCTTAAAAAGAACATGTTCTAATTGGAAATTATAACAATTTTGTTCCTAGGCTAGGTTGCTGGAGATGGAAATCAATCAATATCTTTTTATATAAAACAAATAGATTGTGGGCTGTAGGTTAAATATTTGTACACGTTTTATCCATATAAATAAAAATGTAAATGTACGTTTGTTCCTTACCGCTAATCTCCGAAAGTTCTTCACCGATTGCTTTGAAATTTTGACACAATTTTGCATTCGAATACGAACGGGTTTGTACATACTCAAAACAAGAAAACAAACAGTGGGATATGGGATATATATGTGCACAGTGCATGAAAGCAACACCCGCTATTCTGATATCAGCAATCTCAGTTTCAGACATATAATTACTCAGAATTTTTTTAAGTTTTGCTGTCAAAATTTTTAACTATACGTCAAGCGAAAAGAAAAATTCATGAGTAAGCCCTTAACCACTCTGTGCTGAAGGAAGATGGTACATTACATATAGCTAACCCCACTGCCATGGGCTGGATAGCGGTTGGAATGAATTGAAAAGAATAACCTCCGATTTTGAAGAAGGACTGTTCAAATCAATAAGTTGTATCATCTTCTTTCAATTTCAACTTGAAATTCTAATTGTGAAGTATGCCTGTGTGGATTTTTGTCATTCCGCATGTTCGAAAGTCTAAACTGATTATGTTATAAGATACTAGCCGCATTTTATTATCCTCGGGTCTGGGTCGGGGACCGGGGTTATCTTTTAACACGTAATACAAAAACAACATTGTATCTCGGTTTCCATCGAAGTTTCATTTATGGATCCAGAAAATAGTTTTTAATTTTATGGGTAGATGGCTTTTCTGTTTTGCAAATGGTAAGGTAGTCCGAAATAGAAAGTAAAGAAAAAAGACAGTATCTACATTAAACCCAAGCATAAAAAAAAAGAGATGGGCATACAACACTGTTTTCATTAGAATCCATATGGCTTGAATCCATATGGCTTTATTTTCACGGGGTAATAAAATGTAGCTACTATTTTTTAACGCAGACATAGGTTACGGGCTCAAGAAGCTCAGCGAAGCGGATGGGTAACAGCTATTAGAATTATAATAACATTTTTTACTCCCGAGGAATCGAGGACTTTTCACATTTATTTCAAAGCACTTGCGTACCAAATTAATGTTTTGTTTTCGAACCGCAACACTTTTGATGTGAATATAAAAGTAAAATAAATAAATGTATGCATTGAGAGTAGTGCTTGGATTCACAGATTCTAGAGTTCCGAACATGAAATAAGCTGGCAGATTTAATCATTGGGGTGATTGTCATTGCCTGCCTAACAAAGAAGACTGTAATATTATTTATTTATATTTTCTTTTTCAAATTATGTACGATAATTGGGTTTGCAAGCCCGTGCGAAGCCGGGCGGGTACTTATAATATATATTGAATATTCGTCGGTTTGAAAGAAATTTCGAGTTAACAGCAACTTTGTGCAGAAAAAAAACTTATAGATGGCAAAACGCAAGGCCATATGTCAATTCAATATTAGAAAATATAAGAGATATATAGAAACTAAAAATTTTCATTAATTTTATTTTGCATCTACATATTATATATACTGAAAAATTTATTTTGTTAAATTGTTCGCTTTTCTTATGAGCCGACGCACGATATACATTTGAATAATTTTAATATTCAAAAACTGCAGCAATCATTTGGTGTGGTGTTTAATTTTTGAGATTTTCGAAATCTCTGTATTAATTTTTTTTATTTATTTATTTTGTCAAACCGATGATAAAATAATTCGATTTATTTGCACAATTTTCGAAGGAAAAAATGTCAAATATCTCAAGAAATTAAAATATAAAAATGTTGCTTAATAAATGTCATATTTAAGTATTAAAAAAGTAAATATTTATTAACACATAAATAGTACATGTATACATAAACATTTCACCTAAAGCAGGAAAACATGTTATAGACCTACATAATATATTGAAGAATATTATGCAATACTAACCTGGATCCATTTTATTATTGTTTTGAATAAAATTTCACAAAACAAACTCTTCGTCTGATGTTGATGCAAATTTATAATCCAAATCGTTGGTCACAATATCGGTATTTTGATTGTGGTAGGTAACTTTTTTTGTATATTCATAAATAAGATCGTGTCTACAATTTTTATTTATTTATTTATTTATTTTAACACTTGAATTCACTCAATTTATACCTACTAACTTAAATTAAATTAACACTTGCAATATCTACTTATAAGTATCGGTATAGGTACATATATATATCTAATGTTGTTTGGTAAGGAAAATATAGATATATAGCCAGGTAAGATCGCGTGCTCACTTCACACCTAATTTGAATTCTCATCGAGTGTGCAAATTCTATTGTTTTTTTCAAAGGTGTTTCGGAAATTCATTCAATTTAAAAAAAATTAAATTTTAAAGAAATTATATTCTTTTCTTATCATCAAATTTGTTTTTATTATAGCGATAATATGATACAGAGTAAGTTGTCCGTAAATTGAATATTTATTTATTTCTGCGCGCACCAGTTCACTGGATCTCCAACAAACCGTAACTGATGATCACTGATCACTGATCATGTTCGAAAAGACACGTCTGTTTAGGATGCGCGTTTTAGTCATCCGATAATAAACGCAATGACTATATTATAGCCTAGCCTTTAGAATTAGTATCACTGACGTTAAATGTACTGAAGCCGATCGAATACTGTAAAACAGCGCACTAATGTCAAATCAAATAAATCACTAATACAGCATCGAGAAACTGGCATCACAGCTTCCGATCGAATGGTTATCCTAATACTAAAGTGGCAGCCAAGCCAACAGAGATGCTAATCTTGGCATGTAAAGACAAACAAAACAAAAAAAGTACCGACCGACTATAGCATAGGAGGGCTGATCCGCCTCCCTTCCACACGGTGGTGTTACATTTAAAAAAACCCATGTGTTGGGGCACCCACACTATCATCCAAAGATCGACGATCGCACGGATGAGCCCAAGCTAAAGCAAAAGCAAACGGTTCGCCGAAGAAGAAAATGAAGTAAATCTGTCCGTGGCTATGGCGGGCTGTATCTATGAGATTCACCATGTTCTGTGTCGCGTAGGTCCCGTTGTGATCTTCGCGAGTCGTTAGGTAGATCGGGAGATATCTTTTTGTTACATCTCTAACTTGTGTTGGTTTTTTTTTTGTTGTTATTGTATCTTTTGCAACGCATGTGTGTGTGAAGCCAACCGGGCGGAGTTAATTTTCGTATGGTTGAATGGCCAATCTGAAACAAGCGAGCGTGTCAGCTGTAGGCGGAGAAATTTCAACGCTACTTATAATGAGCATGATCAAAACAATAATAAAAATTGGTTGTGACTTGTTAAAAGAGTTCGTCTGTTTGTGTTGCAGATACCTATCTATCTAGCTAGGTATATGGGTAGGGGTAATCTACCTACCTGTCTGTGGTAATTGGGTGCGGCAGGTCGTCTATTTCGGAAGCGTAACAATTTTGATTCGCTCAATTTTGTTAGCCCCTATGAGATTTAATTTGATTTGATTGCAACCATTAAATGCATCGAAGAAAAAGATGGTGCCAGCGCAGTTAATTGAACAAATTAATTTCTTTTTTTTATATGGATATGTACATATATTAGATCTGGGTATACCTATGTACCTAACCTACATACATTATAGGTACAATAGATACAAAATATAAGGTATATAACCATGTGTGACAAATTATTTGGGCTATTAACTTTAACTTTTCATTAAGTTATAAAGGATATCCGTCCATTTAGGTAACCTATATAGTTCTTTCACAATACAATCCCGCACTCAAAGCCAATATTATTTTCACTTCCTGTACTAAACAATTCGAAGTACCTATAGGTAATATTCATAAAATAGCACTGTGATCAGGTAGGTAATTGACCTCAAAATGATAGCAACTAGCTCGGTGCTTTCCTTCCTTTTATTTTTTAAATCGATTCCTATTGGTCGGAAAGAGATAGTGATAAAGTCATTCGCAAATTTTTAACATTCATTGTCATGTCAAGTCTGAAATATGCTCCATATTTGAATCGAAGTTGATAAATTTTGTTTCAAAGCTGAGCTGAAGTTAAGTTTGCGAAACAACATTTTTGACAGTTTAGTTTAAATCTTTCTCCATTTAGAGCCCTTCACCTAAAAGTGCGAACAATTTGTAGAACCTTTGGCGCCCTACACACCATCAATTTTACTTGTCAGATAACATTGACGTTTTTTTCATCAAGTAACATTGATAAAAAACAAGCCTCCACACGTTTAATGAACATTGACAATTTTGCATTCTGTATCTTCCGAATTCAAATCTGGGGAAACTATAGGAAGTCAATTTTCTGCTGCTGAATTCACTCCTTGGAGATTCTTGGTCTTTCAGAAAGAGTAATTCGTTGAAATACCATCATAATGTTGGCTGGTAATTTGTGTCCTCTCCTGCTCACGACGTTTTAGAATTGTAATTTTTTTTAATTCAGTCTCCGAAAATTGAATCTGAGGCTGTTTATATTGTGCTTAACCTTTATAATTGATGCATTCTGATCAACTTGAGTTAATTTGATCCTTAATTTTTCATATATGATTTAAGTTTTAAATCTTTATTCATGTTATCTTTGGATTTTATTTTCCAAAGGCACTCATTCTCTTGATAAATATTAATAAACTCGCTTAAAAAATCCCGAGAACACTGCCGCACATCAGACATCTTGCACAAAAAATTAACCGTTTTCAATCAGATAATATCAGGCAAAATTGAAACACACTACACACCGTAAATATTTTGTCATTGAATATTGACGAAAATCAAAATAATTTTGTGTGTTCGTCAATGTATCAATTTTACTACTGACGACAAAAAGAAATTATATCATAGTAAATTATTGTTGTTGATGTTCATCTAATTTAAAATACAATACAAATACAAATAACAAAAATTACATCAACATTGAAGTGAGTTTTTTCGTTTGGAAAAATGAAAGCGTTCCATTAATTTTCTACTGGAAAGTACTAAAAACTAAAAAGTACTCTCCAAGACCCAAAGGAACACACCTTATATCATTTTAGCAAAGCAAAGACTATTATTGTCAAATTTCGATGAAGACTATACATGATTTTTTTTAAATGGATGAACATTTATTAGTTGAATTGCTAGAGTTATGTAAGTATGTAGTTGTGAAGTCATAGTACAGATTTAACCCACAAGTGAACAAACTGGCCCGCCTCAATTTGGAAGCAAAATATGAAACGAGGTCAATTTTTTCAGTATTTTAATAAAAAAAAATTAATAATTCATCACAAAAGAATATTAATAAAATTAAGTAAATCTTATCGATTTGGATGAAAATTGGTAAGGAGGTAGCTTAGAACCAGGAGACGGACATAGGATACTTTTTATCCCGTTTCCTTGGGACGTGACATAAAACGTAGTATAACAAAACGCAACAAACAGAAAAACGAAAAATTTATCAGTCAAAATATCAATGTTTGTTTCTAATAGCACCGAGATGGTTTTGAAAGAAACACATCGTAAAACCGTCGTGTAAACAAGTCATTCTGCTTTAGTATATGACGTTAGCATTTGTTTATTTATTTTTAAGTATAAATTGACAGATATCAACTGTCTTTTTGTTAATTTTGTTGACTTGTTAACTTTGTTAAAAACTTTAAAAGAAATTCATTTAAGGTACAATTTTTTTTTGTCATATTAATGTTAAATTAAGTATAAAAACTCATTTTATAGATCCTGATGATGGCACATAGTGCCGAAATATATCGATCTCTTCATTAAAAGATAAGTGAGTTTTTTATTTTCGGAATCAATTTTGGAGGCAATACAAAATTTACCACAATAACATCAACCTATATTCCGGCAAAACAAGATCTTAATTAATTAGGTATTTGTACTGTGCATATATAAAAAAAGTTAGATCAAAAGGTATGTATGAAAGTATTAAAAGAAAATTAAAAATAAATAAATAGGGATTAAACAATTAAGGTTCCCCCACATCAACGCGAATCTTTCGTGGCGACGACGAAAACAATAATAACAACAAGTGGTTGTCAATGAGAACAACACATTGTTATTTTTGTTTTCGTCGCCGCGGCAGATTCGCGTTGGTGTGGGGGAACCATTAAAGGAATACTCAAAAAAAATTAAAGAAGTGGTATGTGCATAAGAGACAACCAAATTCTATGGCGATTATTTAAATTGGTTTCCGCGTCCGGTTCTTAGAGACTCCACTTATGGGAGACTTATTACTATGAATTTAAAGGTTAACCCAAAACAACCCGTAACATTCGGAACGACGACGAAACTTTTGCCTGTAAACGTTATTTACAAGACGATAAATGAGAGTACTCACACTAAGCAACGTGAGTTGTGACGATCGCAATGTGACTAAGCGAAACGTATATGTAAAATATATTGACAGCCGAAAGTCACGTCGTCGTTTCGAATGTTTTGCGTTGGTTGTATTTCCTAAAAATACCCCTGAAAAAACAAAATATAGGAAGAAATACACGCAAAAAAAAAATTAATAATGAAAATGAAGAACTATACGAACAACCCATTGAATCAATGCGCGTAAGAAATTCACAGTCACGTTCAAATGAAACAAACGCACAAACTGAATTAAGAATTGAAAATGACCGTAGAAAAATAAGGCGAGCAAGAGAGTTTAAAGCATAATTTTTATAATGCAAGGGGTTACAGACTGTGGGGTTCAGAGAAGCGGTTTGATAACAGTTATACAAAATATACAAAAATTTCGACTTTGGAGTTATTAAAATACCTAGTGCGAGTTATAGCAATCTTCCCTTGTGTTTAAGGTTATTCCACTGTCCCAAATTTTTCACATAGGTCGAGTTGTTGTACATAAATAACATATTAATATATCATTTTCTTAATTTGTTACGAAACTAAGATTTTTCAACCCGTGCGAAGCAGGGGCGGGTCAGCTAGTACATCAATAAAATTCTATTATTGCCATTGAGACAAGAAAATTTGCATCGATGTTTGTTCATTAACATGGTATTGCTTGGATGAAAGTTTCCCTGTACTTCTTGCTCTACTTTCAATACAAGAATTTGTTTTGCTCAATTAGATTGCACGTCATTTTCTTATAAAACTTTTATCTACGTTTGGCAAAAATCGCAATCCGCAAGCAAATGTTTTAACAATAAATATCGCAATCATGTTCTTTACTTAAATTAAAATTTTGTTGCACATGTTGCAATACAGCCTGAACTTTTTGAATTTGGTGTACACCTGAATTTTTGCCGTGCCTTTCTTTTACGACAAAATTGTGTTCCTCGCAAATTTTTCGTTGGAAATAGAGGGCTGCATGCTTCGAAATATGACTAGAATTTAAATGAAAATCATCAAAAATAGTCTTTTTTTTTTTAAATAAACTTATGCTATCTTCGGAATTCGATTCTCGAGTCGATTCTCTGCTACGTTATACTTCTTGCAGATTCCCGGTCTTTCAAAACCAGCAGTTCTTTAAAATACCAAAACAATTTTGACTGGTAAATTTATTTCTCACGTGCTCCCGACTTTTTAGAGTTTTAATCTTTTTTAATTCTGTCCGAAAAGTTGATCGCAGGCTGGTTATTTTATTTTACCCTTATTTTGATCAATTTCTGTCAGTTTTATTCTTAACTTTTCATATGATTTAAGTTTTAAATCTCATTTTGTTAGTACCTATATGTTTATATTTCGCATTGATATATACAACACATCTTCCATACCGCAAATATTGAAAAAAAATTTAAATAATTTTGTGTTTCGTCAATTTAAGGGCCCTACACACCATCAATGTTACCTGACAATATTACTTGAACGGGTCTCGATTCCAGGTAAGATTTATCGTTCGTAGGCACTTCAATGTTCATCACAAGTATTATTGATACATTAGGCGCCTTCAAGAAAATGAGATTTCGAAAATCTCAACAATCGTAGTTACATGAACAGGATTATTCAGCAAAATTTCTCAGCTTTGCTGTCAAAACTCTAAGGGAAAAAAAATTTTGGATTCGGTTGCTCACATCTCTGAGATCTCATTTTTCTGATGAAATATAAAATTATTTTAATTTTCTTCAATGTTTATTGACAAATGTTTTATTTACGGCACAACAAATTTCTATACAACATTGTCAGTGTTCATTGATATGTGTGGTGGCTTTTTTTTCATGAATTTTAACTGACAAAAATCTGTCAATAACACTTGACGAGTAACGCATTGATGGTGTGTCGGGCCCTTATCAATATAACGAACATTTAAGTGACATTAAGAGACTCGTTCAAGTAATATTGACTAGTAAGTGGTAACATTGATTATGTATTGAATGTTCTTGTTCTTGTTAATACAAGCAAACTGCAGTACCTACTTAATTTGTAAGCCATTTCAAAGGCATTTGATTTGTTGTTTCAATCAGGGTTGCCAAAGTTGCACGATCGTGCTTTTTTGACACGAAAATTTCATCGTGGCATGGTGTCACAAAAAAATCAATTTTTTGTTTGGCGGCAACGCCGATTTCAATGTTTTTAGAAAGAAAGACAAATAATCTGAAAAATTACAGATTCTGGCGTTTATTTGAAAAAAAAATGTTTTGTGAAATTGCCAGTTATAGCTTTCATTGAAAACGATTATATTAAACATTTTAATTTTAAGTTATGAGTCACTTAAAAAGTGAAATGAGTGATAATTTTGATGCCAATATAAAGCTGAAGATTAAATTATTAATTCTTGTTAAAAAATTCATTTTGACCCCACCTTACACATAAAATAACTTTTATTATTTCAATGACTAAACTACCTTACCATTGATCATTGAAATCTTAAAAGTTATTGCATGTGAAAGGTTGGGCCGAAATATTTTTTTTTTTTTTTGATTTAATATAATAATTGACACATGAGCTTAAATTGGCATCAAAATAATCGATGATTTTGCTTTTAAAAATAATAATCACTGATTTTGCTTTTAACTTTAAATTTTAAAAATCATTGAAATCTGTAACTGGAGCCTAAGTTTTAAAGTATTATCTCGTGGAAAATATTGATCTGAATCTCGAGTAACGAACGAAAATAAACTTCATAATAATTTAAATAAAATTTTGTATGAATATGTATATTTCAGTTCAATTTAAGCGCTTTTTCCAACTTTAATAAACATTTTACGATAATATTCCATATTAGTCACTTTTTTTATTTTAAATATTTTAAAAGCAAGAAGATACAAACATTTTATTAAATTATGCGTGAAATAAGATTTTTTTGATTTAAATAGGTTGGTATTTGACTGAGTGAGTGCATATAATTAAATTTTCTATTCACTGTTGCGTTGTTGCATAATATAATTTAATTATTATTACCATTATTATTTCATTTGCACACTTATCTAAGATACCTTTGTATAATATGAAACTTGGAAGAATAATTCTCCCTCTACAAATACGTACACATAAAAACGGTTGACACTTTGGTCATTTGTGACCAAATTTGGGCATTATTTTTTAACTTGGTCACATGGTCATTTTTTATTCTATTTGGTCATTTTTTACGAAATGAAAAATGAAACTCCACTTTAATTTGTATGCCAACTAATGCTTATACTCATTTTAAAATGATGTGAGAAGTTAATATTTTTATGTTTCGTAATATTTATGATTTGTTTCTTTTATTTATTTACGTTAATCTAATTTAATTAAGTTTGTTAGGTAATTTGTGAATTTGTCTGTACCCGTTTTTATGTTTTATTAATATAATTCAAAAAAATAATATTTCATCTGTGTAATATGAAGAATATGTTGAAATAAATGTGATGAATTCATATACTTCGGACTTAAATTATTTTGGTAATTTTTAACTACAGTTGGCCATTTTTATTTTCACGTTAATTGCAAATAGTGAGCTATATAATAAATAATTAATTGAAAGAGCTGACAAGAGGTGGGTATCCATCGCTCTGTGAATAAATTCGGCGTGTGTCCAAACACTTATAGCCTTAAAAATTGTTCAAAAAAATATTCCATTTGTCCTGAAGATTTAAGAAAGATACCATCACTTTAAATGAAAGTGAATTATGGCCACGAAAACGGTCATTGTCCATTGGTATGCACAAAAAACGACCAAACTAAAAGATTCGGTACTATGAACTTTTTCGTTTGCAAAATGTCAAACGTTTTTATTTTTTGTCGCTCATTTCTATGCCAATTGTGCCTATTGTCAAAAAATTAAACAATTTTCACAATAAAAGTTATAAAACGGTGGGAAGAAATAAGCATAAAATTATACATATTTGCATGTATGTACTGTATATTAGTTGATAATGACTGAAATCATGCGATTTTTACAGGAAATATAATTTTTAATTATTTTTTGTTCGTTTAGTTTTAATCGATGAAAGTATTTTTTTTTTGGGCAATTAAAATGCATGATAATAACATTTTAATTTTTTTTTACCTCTTAAAATATAGGAATATTTGTTTTAAAAATACCAGTAGCATTTTTCGTTTTTTACTTTCAAAAACATAATTAGCGCTTAAGTGTAATAATTATCTATCTATGCGCCTTTACCCTGCTGATGGCTAACATCAAATATAAATCCCTCGAGGTTATCCTCTGTAGTGAGGAATAATTATAATATTTATCTACTTGTATTTGTGGTGGGCGAAGAATTGAGTTTTGTTTGTGAAACATTTACTCAATCAATTTGAACATTAAATCGAAATTATAATTTTTTCTTGAGCCTTATACGTTCGAGAAAAAATACACCGACCACCATAATATGCCTTTACCTATAGCTCACAATCACTATGGGTGGCGGATAATTAAAAAAGAGGTATTATAACTTTCCGACGGTAGCATATTTATTTTCCAAATTATTGCCTGTTATTTCAAAAAGGTTTTAATAAATCAACTTCAAAGTAAAAGGCTTCGTAAACTAATAATACAAAGTGTAGCTACTTTAGACACATTTAGTCAATATGCAATTAGTCAAATATTTAAGAAAGATAACACACTTGCAGTTAGGCTGCCAAGCTTTCGCACCAACATATTAATATTGAAAGTTTGAATGAACAGCAACCAAGTTTTTAAAGGGTGAAGTTATAGCTATTCACGACTGCCAGGCCAATCATCAGACTCCTTTTAGTGGTGCTTGATCTTTGTTCAATTTTTAATTGAAAAACGCTGGAAACTATTTTTTTGTTTAATAAAAGTGGTCCTTGAGCTTTCAACTGAAATTTTGTGAAAGGAGAATCAAACAAAGAAATATGGTTCGTTTCACTTCGATGACAATTCGGAAAGCACAAAAAATACAAGTAGAAGCATGATTTACTTTTATTTATTCATATGGCCCATTTTGTGGGTTTGTGTAAATTAACAATGCTGATCAACAACAGTCAAAAAATGTAGACGTCCTAATTATTTTTTTTTGTCTAAACTACAATTTAGTTCACAACTTTTATGCCAACTAATCTCAGTGTGATATGTTACAGAACACGGGCAGTTTTTTTTAAGTTCTCTGAGGTAATAAATCCTTTTTCCCTTTTGATCCAAATATATATTGTTCTCTGAGGTATATATCATATTTCTGAAAACACCTAATTCTAAAAGTCACGATGACGTATATGGTTAAGTCTATCAAAAATATATTTGGTTAATTTTCCGCAGCAATATCCCTGGGGAATTTTAACAAAATTGTGTAAATTATTTCTCATACAAAATTTGACAGTTCATCATAACCAAATCGTAAACTTAACAAAATAGTAAACTTATCCAGTGTTTTACAACTTTACATGAATACCCTTAATATTAAAGAAATTTATCAAAATAATTTTATCTATGTGCATGCATACAATTGATCGATTTTGTAATGCATGCAAAGAAATAGAGTGCGGTGAACCAAAAAAAAATTATTTTGGGCTGTTAGTTAACATTTTATAAAAAAAAATTATATCCACACCACACAATTATTTGCATACAAAAAATTGATTTCCATTTCTAGTTCTACAATTTAACCCATAAATATATGTAGAAAGTTAAAAAGTATAGAATAGTTAGAAAATTGTTTTGTTTCTTTCTTTTCCGCAAGCTTAAAAGAGCAGTTAAAAATTTAGCATCCAATTTCCCAGATGATCCAAAGTAACTCATATATGAAAAAAAAAAAAATTGTATTCATCGCGTGTATATAAGATTTCAGTTTTAAAAAATGAGGTACATTCCTATTTTCCATTCCTAGGTACAGCGCTTATTGTTTATAAATAAATTCAGTATATTTTTGTTTCTATAGAAAAGAGCATTAACAAAAATGACAAATTATTTAACCGTCACCCGTCGTTTAATAAAGCAAATAACTAACCGCACTGTTAATATACATAAATAAAGCGCATATCATATATTTATGTAGATACCTTAAAAGACAATCATCATAAATAAAAAGCAAAAAAAAAAACAAAAAACAATTAACAAAAATTTGACAACATCATCTAATAAAGCCGATGTCAAACCAGGGATTTACGAGCATCCGCAGCGAGAGCAGCCCTCTGCTCGAAAATGTTTATGACCCATGACGAGTGCTGTGCTATACACAGTAGCGCTGTACCTAATTTTAAAGTACATAATATACAACCAAATATATTGTATGAGAAATAATTCCCTTTTCTATAGACTCGTATTTAGGTTATGTCTTCGCGTTTATGCAATTCAAGTGGGACACCGAAATATTGATCCAGTTAACTGATGCTTGTATCCTCTTCTTAGTTCACATGTGTTAAACTTCTCCCACTCTGATCAAAAAGACAAAAGAATGTTGCCCACCAAAGTGATTTTCACACCCCTGTTTAAGTAGTTATCGTTATAGCATCATATATAGGATTCAAATCAGGTGCGCGATTTTCTATGTTTTCTCAAGTGGGTCATAGTTCAGTTAATCCCAAGGAAGTGGGTGAAAATATTAGACAAGCAGACGCTTATGATGCAACTGACCATCCGGATGCCAATATGTCTCACTATATCTAGCGTGTGATAACAAAAGAACATTTATACATCCTTTACTGACATCTCAGTCTTCCCAATTGATCCTTTTCTTTTTATGTATCTATATTGCTTTGCTGCACGAACTTGGTGAGGAGTTCAATTTCAACTTAAACCGAAAGGAACGACGCACGGATATTTCTTTGATATTCGAATCCGACGGTTGTCGTTCTGTTTTCTTAAGTGTGGCAATTGATTGTGTCTGTCAGTTTGGTGTCGCACATGATGTCGCAACAGATCAAAGGTGTCAACTAATTTGTTAAAATGCTCAGAAGTGTATATTATATTATGAGAGTTGTTGAGAATGATATGTTGTTTGCGTCATCATATTTTTGTACAATGGTATATAAAAATATTTTGAATAATTCTGGGTAGGTATTATATTGTTTTATATTATATGTTTGTTGAAAATATTTGCTATAGGTATATGCATCTGACTCGTATAAACAGAAAACTCGTACATAGAAACATTTTGTACATATGTATGTTAGATACGAGTTTTGAATATATTCAAATAAAATATAATTATTAATTGCATATATTATATATACAATACATACATATGTATATATGTATGTATGAGTATGTATTCATTCATTCATTTTTTCATAAAAATAAGCTGTTTATTTATGCTCTAACAACTAAAAAACTAACTACTTACAGTATTGATACAGTAAAACCAGCTTAAGAGAAACGGCAAAATGTCACAGTCTTTCTTTCACTTAAGCGGGTTTTCTACTTAAACGAACCTGACTTAAGTTGATTTAAAAGTTCCAAAAACGGTTGTGACATATCAGAAATTCAAATGTCATTTTCGTGGTGAAAATTTGGTGAAGATGAAAAATAAAAAAACAGAGTTTATTTTCAATGAAAAATATAAAATTTATCTGAAAATTTGTTTCAGGTGCCCGGGTTCTCACTTCAGCAAGTTTCGCTTAGACGGATGTGTTTTAAGCCTAGTACATACTTCCTCGAAAAGCTTGACTTTTGCAGATTTTATGGTCAAATTGTCAAAGCTACAGCAAAAATCAAAGAGTTCCCGTACATTTTGAGCGTGAATATGGTTCACCGCTCGTGAACGCAAACTCTCCACTTTTTGTCAGGCTTCACGAACATCACGGGTGAACAAAAATGCAAATTTGTATGGATTCACGACATGATTCACAAGTATGTACTAAGCTTTAAAGTTAATTGGTCGACAAATACTCATGGATGAAAACAGTGTTTCAGATAAGCGAGTTTTACGAACAACATGTTTGTTGTGAAATTTTGAGTTACTTATATAAAAGGTTTCAAAGTTTTCTTCATAGATGGCGCTAACAAACCAAAATTATCAAAATCTCATCATCCGATTGATCTGAAATACAGTATAGATATTTATAAAGTGAAAAGTGCATTTAAATCAAAAGTTTTAAAATTTTCCGATAGATGGCGCTAACAAATAAAATATACAAATTAAATAAAACTTAAAAAGAAAATATTCTATTGAACTGAAACTTACTCAATAGGTATATTTCTTCTGAAGTGAGAACCTTCACCTAAATCAATAGTTTTAAATATTTATGCAATAAAAATATTGATATAATTAATGGCTACAATGAATTTTTAAATTAACTCACACATCTTTTTGTCACAAATGACAAATTTATTTTAGACATATTCCTATTCTTTGAAACTCTGCATTGCATTTGTGTGAATTTAAAATTTTTTTTATATGAACTTTGACAGACTTTGGTGTTAAAATTCCACAAAAATGTAGGTACAGAGTTTTAAAGTAAAGGAACATAGCTTTTCTGGCAAAAGAGCTCTCTTGGCAACGACTAGTTATTTATAATTGTTTCTGAAAATGAATGAAATGTTTTATTGCTTTTTAAACTTTTTTTTATAATTCTATTCTCAGCAGTGAGCACAGTATGGTTTTGAGAGTGTTGTGAAGAAATGCAACTGGCTATTTGACAAGCATGGAATGTTCGAGGTGAAAAATAGATTTACGGGACAAATTAATTTTGACAATATGCCAGAGGTACCAATTTATCGTATTTTCTGTCGATTTTAAGATCCATTTCCGTTGCACATTTTTGATGTAAATGAGGCACTTTATCTCGGATTTCATATATAAAAGTACGTAGGTAAATACATTTTCCACTCTTGAAAATTCACATAATTTACAATTTTATTATAAATCTTTCTAAATGGGATGGATAGATATAATATTTGTAAGTAATTCTTCATCGCCATTATCATATAATCGAGTTTCTCTTTTCAACAGCAGTATACAAATTCATATATCCCTTGTAATACATCGTTGTTTCCATCGTTTCATTGTTTTACGTTTTGATGTGGTGGCGTGCATGTTCGATAGTATAGCCTCGGTTCAATATTTTTAATTAAAATGGACAAATGGAATATCCAGTACCGAAATTGATTTCGAATACAGAGAAATAAGAAATTTTGACTTTGAAAGTTTAGTATCAGAAAGCTTTGATATCTACTATTTAAATAGAAATATTTTGGAAAGGAGAAATTAAAATTTACCTTTATATTTATTTAACTAAAACTTAAGACATTTAATTCATTTTTTATTTATTTATTTATTTGATATGTATTTTTAATTTAAATATAAAATTTTAATAAAATTTTAAATATCAATTTTAATAAAATTTTAAATATCAATTTTAATAAAATGAAATAATGAACGAATTTTTTTTTAAACAGAAGTAGGTAATTATTTCAACTTTAACAAGAAAATTAATTCTCTGATTAACACCGATTTTCGATACGGTAATCTTCCGATTTCCAAAAACATTTTATGGCAACACTGTAATTACCTTCCCGAAAACTTTGAAAAGTATGATCTATTTATTATTAAAAAAAAACACTTCAATTTTAAACCAGTCTTTGTGTGAGTGAAGATAAGTTACAAAACAACATGACGGACTATGGTATGAATAAATAATTAATAAAGAATTTCTTCAAAAACAAAATAAATTAAAAACTATTGAACATGTATAAAACATTATAGAAGTTAATAAAAACAACATCTAAAACAGATTTTTAATAAAAGTAAAAATTCATAAATTTCTGTACAAGATAAACAGCAGAGGTTTTTCTGCTGATGAGATTTTTAAAATAAATTCAGTTAAACCGAAAACGGTTTTACAGAATTTTTTTAATTCTCTATACCTACATGTCATATTAGAATTTTGTTTGATCAACAATTCCGCCACTAATACCGACATAGAAAATTTATTTATTTTTCTTTACGCCATGAGTCAACAAAATCAAATAATTTTTCAAAATTAGCGGCTGATTTTTTTTTAAAGTTTACTCAAAATACCGACGGACTTTTCGTTTTTAATATTTCTATATTAATTTTAATAAAACAATTGAAATTGAACAAATTCTTGAAATAATAAATCAATAAACATTTTTTTAATTTAAAAAGATCAACAATTCTGATTGTTTTAAAACTTAATGGTGATAAGCATTCAAATTCATTATTAAATCCAATAAAAAGTGCATTCCAATATAAAAATTAAGCACATGTTACATGTTATGAAATTGCGGGACATAATTTTACGACGGGACACTGGCGATACAAAAGTCGTTTTGCGAGATAATCCCGTGCCTGCCTAGGACTCTGGCACCACGCAAGCATGTGAATTGGCTACCAATATTTGACCCCGTTAGACGTTTTCTTGTGAAGTTTCTTTAGGTCTCAGGTAAATGCCAATAAGCCTCAAACGACCAGTGCTCAATTTTCCTATACCTTCGGCACATCGTATTCCTTAAATTTTGATCATATTTAATTTTTAACGTTGGACATCCTTCTAGCTTGGTTGAACATAATTCGTTTTTCCTTGTTGATTGAATAACTTTCGATACTTGTTGTCCTTTTTGGAACAAAATATCAATTTGTTTTCGCATCTGTGATCTACCAACACAGACTTTTAGAATTTAATTTATTATAGGCATACAGGACAAACTTACAAGACACGGACGCATTATAATTTTTACTCTTCGTGTCAAGTTAATTACTGCTTGTGTGGTGAATTTAATATATGAAAAACGTAAAATCTACTTTCCTATACATAATATGTTTTTTTCCACCAAGATCCATTTATGTGGCAATTTACACGTTCACTGGTAATTTAAGTACGAAATTATTCCTTTATAGAACGAATCAAAGTGATTTCTTTCCTTCACTTGCAAAACTACGAAACCAGAAAATTCGCTACGGCTTTTTGAGATCACCGTGAACGTGAGTTAAAAAAAAAAAAAAAAAAAAAAAAAAAAAATCACAAATGCGCTGGTACTTATTTAAAGTTCAAACATTTCAGACAGTGATGAAACCGAAAAATGTTTTACGGCTTTTGCGGGCTCTTTGAACAAGTTTTATCGCAAAATAAAATACCACCAAAGATATACCTACGTATACTATGAGCGGGAGTGAAGCGAAATTCGTTTTATGTTTGCTCGCATCATATGTGACACAAACTCACAACTGACAATAAAATATGCATTTCGAAGAAAAAGATGAAAAAAAATACAATCATTCGGAAACGAAATCATGACAGCTGTCACTTACTTTGCGGACACGGACATAGGAATCATCTCTCATACATATTATGTGAGTGCGAAAATATTTAGTCTTGTTATCGCCTATGCGTTTATTGAAATTACCTTGCTGAGATAATTTAAGTGCTCTAGAGAGGTATGTACATAAATAAGTATATAGACAATGTTTACAAAAATGACATAAATCGCCGAGCGATAGGCTCTGCCAAAAATGTGATTTCATTTTGTTTTTTTTGATTTTTCTTAGGCGTCTTGCTCCCCGTTTCAAATAAAATGTTCAATTAGAAACCTTATGCACGGGTCGTTTTGGTACGTCGTTCCCAAGTCAAATACCATCATCTCTCTATCATAGCCGCAGCCACAGAAACATCAGCAACAGCATCAGTTCAATTGGACTCAGATTCAGGACCCCACTCTAAATTTATATAAGAAAACCGAAAGAATGAGAGTTCGCTTCATGCTGCGCTTGAACGAATGAACGCTTCGACGGCATTCTGATTTGTTGCTACATATGCTGTCGAGTGATCGCGCTATACCCTGCGCTAGTCTAGGATCGTCGGTCGTCGCAGATACATTTTGATTTGACTTTTCCAAGGAGTGGACGACTTCGAATGACTTTCTTATGTCATTTCTTCGTCTCAAATATATACAGCTTTACGTCTATATACATAACTAATTAATAATATAATTATTATTATAATTTCTAAAAAGTTTTGTTTTTTTTTTTTTGTTGAATATGGTTATATAGGAGTGCCTTGTGCTGTGTTCTGTGGTATTGCATCTATAGCTAGCTCATTTTGATATCTTTTCCGCATCATGATTTCCGATGATAGACGCGGTTTAAGTGCATAAAATTGCTGACTATAAATAAGAATTAATGAATCATTTTGGGGGTTTAGTTGGATTATGGTATTTTGGTTTTCCTTTTACGGTTGAGTTTGTATTTGTATGTTTCGAATTTAGAGTCGAATGGAGGAAATGTTTAGGATATTGATCTAACAAAGAATATAAAGAATTAAATTATAAATTTGAATGTATTAATATAAGTAAAATTTAATAAAGCATAAATATAATAATTCCCAAATATTTGTGAAATAAATAAAATATTAAAAAAAATAATATGTAGATATGTAATAACAAAAATGTATTTAAGAAAATTTGGTCACATATTAATTAATACTTTATGACTAAAGATTTTTTCAGTTATTTGTATAGGTACAAGGGGTTTTGGATTTGTTAAAAAAATCGAACTCGACATTTTAATCAATCATTTTATTACGATAATAGAGAACACGAAAAAATTGGGTCCCGCAATTCTGCTTGTATGTCCCTTGGTTCGTCCCTAACTCAACCTACAATCTAAACCGTTAAAGTGATTTTCTTCAAACTTAACTTAAAACTTCAGAGGGGAAATTGAAGTTTTTTGGATCAATGCGATTGATAATTATTTAAAAAAAAAATTTATTATAAGTATATTATGTACATACGTGTAAACGATTTTTACTTACGGAATTGGTATACCAAATTTAATTTTTAGAAATATTCAATCAATAAATTTTATATGAAAAAATATTTTTTTAAGAAAACTAACTGTTTATATTATGTAAATATGAGATTAATTTAATTTTTTATTTCTTTTAAACCAGTGTTAAAGTTAAAGCGAGAAAAATTGTACCTAAGTAAAAAAACAACAATTTTTTTTGTAAAATAGTTTTGTAATAGTTTTATTTCAATTTTAGTTCAACTAAAAATAAATAAGCTTAAGCATAATTACTAAATAAAAACTAAATACATTATTGAAAATATTTTGAAATTTATTCAGAGTCTTCTTCACAGGTAGGAACATTTTTTTTGTAAATTAAAAATATTTGTATAGGAGCTGCATAATGTTTCAAGAAATTTCTTTGATGCTAATTATATAAAGTCCACAGAATAAAAAAAAAGAAAAAATTAGGGCGGGTACACGCAGGTAAACTTAAAAAGTTTTGTCTCAAAGTTAAAAAATAGTTTTTTTTATACCCTAGCGAAAATGTATTTAAAAAATATGAATAATTTAATATAAAATTAATAAATATTACTTCAGCACGTAGTATTAACTTCAAAGATATAAAATATTAAATCACTTTACCGTTCACAAATCACATGTAAAAACAGCAGGGCTCAGCTCATCGGCTGTACAATGCCTTTAATTTTTGATCACACATTGTTTGGCATTATTTTCTTTTTCTGTATTTTTCTCAAACTACAAGAGCAAGTTAGTGCAATCCAGTCTTCAGTCTTGTATTTATTTAAAGTAGTAAAGTAGGTTCTTATGATTTTTACTTGCAATATATAGAAATTTTGATCAAACTCCACATTACAATGAAAAAAAGTGTGTCTCGCAATTCTGTTTGTCTGTCCGTCTGAGAACAGCCTAAACAGATGGGTTGATTTTCTTTAAACTTGATACGTAGCGTTTTTAGGGCTTTTCTCCGATAGTTTTTTTTTTCAAATCTTTACGTAAAAATCTAACGGTATTTTCCCAAAAAACATGCTCACAAAGTTAAAAAAAAGTCATTTCATTTGTACCTAATACATTTAAGCTATATTTTGTAAAAAAGAAATGTATTAATGCCACGTCTCAAAAGGAACAATTTTGTTTGATTTTCAACTTTCTCATTTTAATTAAATTTTTCATGCAAAAGTTTCTAACAAATTTTAATAATAACAAATTTTCGATTTAAAAAAAAATCAATATTATTTTTTGAAGTTTCCATATTTCAAAATCGAGTAAATGATTATTTTCGAAATTTATTTTTTAACTTTAGATTTTAATAAATACTAACGATTGGAATACCAGTTCTTTTTTAAAGTTTTTACAAAATTTGAAACATTAATCTATATATAAATAGCCTTAAATAAATTTTGTGGTACCATTTTCTCAAAAAGTATTTGACCGATTTCGATAAATTTTATATGGTTGGAAAGCCACAATTGCGGAGATGTGCAGAATATACTTGAGACACGCATTTACACACTGTGGGTCATTTTTGTTTTTGCACTGTCGAGCACTGTGCATATTGAAAAAAAAAATTAAATTAAAAAAGAAAAATGTCGAATTTCGACACAGGGCGATACTAGTGTTTAAAAAAACCGCTCCAACGATTTTTAAATTTTGTTCTCATAAATTAAGATCTGTTAAAGAATTAAGATGATGATGATGATGCTTTGATGTCAGAATAATGTCAGAAGTTGTTTAATCAATTTATTTCTACTAGTATCGCCCCGTGTCGAAATTCGACATTTTTCTTTTTTAATTTAATTTTTTTTTCAATATGCACAGTGCTCGACAGTGCAAAAACAAAAATGACCCGCAGTGTGTAAATGCATGTCTCAAGTATATTCTGCACATCTCCGCAATTGTGGCTTTCCAACCATATAAAATTTATCGAAATCGGTCAAATACTTTTTGAGAAAATGGTACCACAAAATTAATTTAAGGCTATTTATATATAGATACCTAATTATACATATAGCTATTGAATTTTTAACAATTTTTCAATAAGATCGATACGTGTACATATATAATGTCCAGCTCAGTGCTATATTTTACATTTTGATATACTTAAGTAATATCGGCTAGGTTTAATGAAATTATAGGATCCCATCTCTAATTTATTTCTTTTAAAATCAGATGAATAAGTTTAAAATATTCAGACTTTAAAACCAAAGCGTGATCGTTTATTATAGGAGCAAGTTCGTGCCAACCAGTCGTGTATTTTAATAAAGCTGTGGCCAAAGGGAATAACAGCATAAGTTGACTTATTTCGAAATTGAGTTTATTACAGTAGGTCCGTTCGCTTACGCGCCAGAAACTACCCAAAACTACCATTTTTTACCAGATTTAGTCCGAAGGCGTTCGCATACACAAATTTTGGGTAGTTTCTGGCAGGAGAGAGCGCTCATGGGAGAGAAAAAAATTTCCCCTTTTATTTTTTCATTTACAAAAGTGAAATATTTTAATAAATTAGTGAACTTTTTGATACAAAAATTAATAATTAAAATATTTAGGTAATTTAAGAAACTTATTTTGTGGAGTGTACTTTAATTCAGTGTTTTTTTTTTTTTAATTCTGTCTAATTTAGTTATAATTTCTTCATAGAATTTGGGATTACTAAAATAAATTACGTGATGTTCCTGTTTAGTGTGTATTTTTCATTTGCAAATATTTACAATGTTATTTTAATTTGTTCATTGTCAAATTTAAAAAATCTCTTTGAGAGAATTTCACCCCCACCCCTCCAAATTTGACAGTTTGCCAGATATAGTCCGAGAAGTACACGAACAAACTTACTTATCTGATGCGCAATATGCGAATCTATACTGTCATATTTTGTTCGTACTTTTATCTCTTACGGTTTATGAACTGTAACACTTCGTCCGTAAGTTGTTTACTCTATTTGTAATCGCAAAAGAAACATTTAAATTGTTCTCCTGAAAACTTGCAAAAAGTGACTTATGCTGGTTTTCCTTTTTGCCACCGAAAGATAAAAGATAAGCAGTGATTTAGTTCCTAAATTTGTATTACTTAGCTTAATACGATTTTCATTTATTAAGAGTCTCATAACTTGAAAATTATTTGTGTTATTTAGTAGAGTTACCACTTGAATACAATTGCATCCCGGGGAATTCTTTTTTTCGATGGGATTGATATATTTTTTTTAAATTACACATTTTTTACAATCATTTTAACTCAAAGAATGTTAAGTTCCTTGATGAAAACGTAATTGTTATTGTATTCTATTAGGTACAATATTTGTTTGTGATTAAAAGAATTAATATATTTAATTTATGTTTTGTAAAATAAAAAAGCTTTGATTTTTAAAAGTTTTGCATTTATTTTCAAAAGTATTATTTATTTGTAAAAGGACTCTTTTTTTTATTCAGAGGGATTCATAAATAATTTTGGCTACGGTAACACTATTATTTACCAACCAGTCGGCAGTCATAAGTATTTTTCGAATTGCGACTTGCTCTTGCCCAAACAGTGAAATCGAATTGTTTTTTATTAACTAAATTAAAATTAAAAAATTAAAATTACCAACGGCTAAAATTAATTTACAAGCACTGCGTGATTTCACTGTAGTCATACATTTGTTTGCAATAAGTCATTTCTTTTCATTTTATTATTATATTTAAAAAACGTTATTATTCAAGCTGAATTTTGAATCTAAAAAAAATTTAAATTAAAAGAAAAAAGAACTCAAGTAATATTAGCAGAGTTGGAAATAATGATAATGGAAATAAAACAACCCAGAATCACGATGACAATATACCTATCTATTTTTCTCCATTTTGTTTTTTTTTATCTGTATGCACCCGTTTTATTTACACTACTGAGGCCGTTTGCAAATTAAGGTTATGTGTATTCAAAGTGGATTTGGAAATCAAAATTCAAAATAAATTTGGATCTATTTGTATATATATTATAAGAAATATATAAGTAAGATTTAATTGAAATAAGAATACTTCTGCCTGTTTTCACATTTTTGTGAAAATCACATTGTAGGTACTATTTCATTAATATACCTAACCTAACATTGACATTAAAGAATTCCGAACCACCTGATCGTTAAACGATTTTAACACCACCTTCAATGATTAGTGTACAGTAACTACTGAATATCCACTTACATTTGCCATCTCCACATCTATTAGCTCCATAAAAGCTGTCTTCCCAAAAATGGAAAATATAATTTTTTTTTCGCTCTCCAAATTCTTGTGAATTTTGTTACGAATTCCTCATCACAAAAAGAGAATTGGGCTAATTTTGTTCAATTTGTCAATGTCAAAACGTACATAAAAGTTTGTTTTTTTTATAATAATGATGTTCACGAACAAGAAACGCAACGTTTGTAAATTATTAAAAATAACTGCCGAAATTTTGAGTCGGTAATCGCTCGTTCCTGAACCAATATAAAAAAAATGTAAACCTTGACTATAGTTTTGACTTTGAAAGACAAGTAAAACCATTTGGCTATGTACCTGCTATATGTAATATTTAAAACTGAATCACTTTCTGCAAGATTTTGATTTCTATTAAGTAATTTAAAAATCTCAAGGGTATTTTTCTTTTGTTTAAATTTGTTTGAGTTATGTACTTAAATCTATGATAAGATACAACACCTCCTCTGATTTCCAGTTTCCCAGGTCCAATTCTAATGGGTATTGGGTCGAAAATAAATTAAACATTCAAATTCAACACTGAATCTAAAGCGTTATGGATTTATAGTATGATTATAGACATGAAACATATAACATCCACTCTTGTATTATCACTCTTGTATTTTTATTTAAAAATATGTGTGTTTATTTAATTTCTTACGGCCTATCAACAACACAAAATTTATATTTTTCAATTTGTTCAGTCAACCACATATACGGTTGGAGGGATTTTCTTTATTCCTTAATTAAAAATGCAGCCGACCTCACAGACAATCCTCGCATATAATATCCCTGATGCAATGTATAATGGCTTTTTGAATATAAAATTCATTTCGCTCGATTTAGACTTCATTTCCACCGCCTGTCTGATTTTCAGCAATTCGTGATGACGAATATGCATCAGTTGGAGAAAAAATACCTAAATTCGTCAAGGACCATAAAAATAATTATTAAAACAAAGAATCAAAACAATTTGAAGGGATAAAATTAACCCAACATGCGGCAACGAAAGAAGATAATCTTTGTATACGAAAATATGTTTTTTGTTTGTATTAACAAATATTTTGGGACAGTTATTTCAGCTGTGCTGTAGTAGTCATGAAAATAAAAGTTCATACTAAGAGGCTTCTACTGTCTACATAAGTTATTAATATGTATACATAATATAAAAATAAAAGACCCACAAAACTTTAATGTTTGTTAGATTTTTATTCAATTTGCCTTTATTTTAGGTAAATGCATTATGCGATTTAATTTTCAGCACGAAATAATTACGAAATAGCCAACACCACTTTGATAATATCTCGATTCTCGATTCTTTCCAAACTCTCCCGATCTACCGCACCATACGATGACGCGTTAATCCAATAAATTTTCCAAATGGAGGCCAAATATTTGACATTATAGTGTAGATATAATCCATGTTTTCTTGGAACAGGAAATTCAAAAATTCCACCGAGAACTGTTTCTGACTACCATTTAATCAAATAATCGAGAATAAAAATAAAACTGTAATTTTATATGAAATTAAACCAATCACAGTTTTTAGATTATTTTTTATTTACATTATTTGTAAAAGTATGAATACACTTAGTAAAAGATTAAAGAATTTTTTAAAATGGTTCTGAAAATTTAAAATTGATACAAAATGTTGCCAGTTTATATTTCAGAGAAGAATAAATTTACCTTTTCACTGTCAAATACTGAGGATGAGGAAACGAATTTTGGATTCGCTTGCTTAATTGAACGGTCTGAAATATAAACTGAACAATTTATTCAATCAACACTCTTTGACCTATGGGTATAGTAAAATAAATTGCTACACTAAAACGAATTCCTGCAAACGTTCATACAAATGAGTGCAAATAGGACATGATATAAACAGACAATCTCCTGCTTTTCAATAGGTCGTTCCGCCGAATCATTTTATATATTTCATAAGAACTTATTCAAATTCAAATCAGTAGAAAGGTTTTGCAAAAACTTCTTTCCAGGCATGATCAGAAAAATGAGATCTCGGAGATCTCAGCAATCTCAGTTACATGAACAGGATTCCTCAGCAAAATTTCTCAGATTTGCTATCAAAACTCTGAGAAAATCAAATCTTGGATTCACTTGTTCACTTGAGTGAGAAAAGTCTCTGGGATCTCATTTCTTTGAACGGACCGAATTCTTCGGATAACACGAACAAAATTTATTCATATGATGTGTACATCATAGGAGATACAAATTCATACTCAACCATTCTTCAATAGTATAGTTGGGCAGAGCCAATGAGATCAAAAGAACAGATAAACGTACGTAACATACCCACTTGTGAAGATTTTAATACTAAGGATGAAATTCACCTTATTGATCTTTGAATTAACTATTTTTGTAGCTATAGGTACTGTGCTCGAATAAAATGAAACAACTTTGTTTTCAAAAAATTGAGATAAAGAGTGTATAAAGACTCTCCTAAACCGACGCGAAACATTTGGAGCGAATATGCGACCACCAAAGAATGTTCAAAGATTCGCATTACACTAGCGTGAGTACCTTACTCTAATTAATCAATAATATGTAAATAAATTTAGACAGGCAAAAGTTTCGTTATCATTGCGAAGTATTCGCGTTGGTTTGGGAGAGCCTCAGAAGTGTAAAATAGCACTTAAAATAGTACTTAAAAAAATAAATAGAATTAAAAATATACAAAACAACATGCGGTGCTGCGTTAAGTTTAGTCTCATATTCCAAATAAATTAATTATGTGAAGTGATATTTTTTAGGTAAATACGTCATTATCTTAAAATAATTTTAAATTGATATTTCATTTAATTTTCTTCTAAAAAAAGCAAAAATAAATTATTGTTACAACAATAACAAGTGGGCATTGGACAGTAACGGAAAAAATTGTAATTTCTTTATTCCAATATAAGATTTATAGCTTCTTGTAATTTGTATCTATGTATGTACCTACTATAAATACGGGGCTGAACATAAAATAGGTGATACTAACATACATATGTATATATACTTCCCGTATTTCTTTAATCAAAACAGTATGATTTTTAAATACGGGACGAATAGTTTCCGTACATAAATGGCGTTATTTAATAAAAAAAAATTACGTATACGCCTCGGTGAACTTATTTCTAAAAACAATACTTTGAGCAAAGAAAATTACCTAAACCTTGTTTAATATTAAAAATAATAATAACAATAATTTTAACAGCCAAGTTCACATTAAACGAATTTTTTAGAGCAGGATCAAATAAATGTGACAAGTAGTTGAATCTTAAACCCGCTGAATCTGTGACATAATTTCGAGTTGTCCACATGAGTGAAAAATGAAATGAATATTTATTCTAAATACTCTTAAGAAACACTGGGAAGAGTGCTTGGAAAGTCTTCCATTCGTCGGATGCTACTCAAAACATTTCAAAATACGCGCACTCGAGTTCCGACAAGAAAACCGATTTATCCATTTGTGTATAGAATTAAAAAAAACTAAGTCATACCTCAAAAGGTTTCGTAGTTAAGCACTCGATCAAGCATAATTTCAATCTACGCTGGAGAGCTATGACGTAGACTATAGGACGCCCGAAGCTTTGGGGTGCGCAACTGGATGACATCGGCTCGCGGTCGGGATAGGTGGAGATACTGTTGAAGGAGGAAAAGATTGGAATCCGGTATTCGAGCCGATGAAGATGATGATGATTATCCACATATCCCAGACAAAATTGGAGTGAATATTTAAGAACACAATTGTCTTTATTTGTCTTTATTTATTATGGCGTGCATAAAATGCCAAAAATGTCGGTTTTTCGCATTCCTATCACTTTTGAACGTTAAATCTACCGAAAAGTACTTATGTATATATCGCTCATATCATATCATATCGTGAAAAAGCTATGGAAAAACAGCAGTAGTGCTTCAAAAAATACGCTCTTGATTGAAATTGTGAAAAGATATCTATATTTTTTTTTTTGTCCAGAAATATAGAGAAATAGATTTTACGCACGATGCTGTAATAAACCCTAAAACATCATATTTTGTGTTATGACGATATTGCCACAAATGTGCGATATGTATACAGATTGAAGATCATGGAATTTTATACGGTAAAGTTTGTGACGCTTTTTTCTCCCCGACAAACCGTTTAAAAGATATGGCCACCACAAAAAAAACGTAATAGTCGTTTTTTCTCATACATGTAACTCCTGAACGGTGAGAGTATTTAAAAACATGTTAATCCAAAGTTTGTGCATTATGGAACCCCCTACAAGAAAATACTTTCTTTCCCAACATTGATTCTTTAAGCGGCATTATTTAAAAAAAATATGGATAAAAGTCAAAAATACTGTTTTTTCAATTTTTTCTCTTAAATGGTGAATTTATATATCTAATTTTTTCTCATTTTAAGAATTTTAATTTTTTCTTTAAAAACATGTACATAATTCCCTTATACCTATAGAAAAGTGGCATCGTTGATTTTACCTAGAAATTCAACAAAAAAAAAAAATAAATAAATACATTTAAAACCTTCAATATAAATATCCAAATTTATAGGTATGTGTCATGTCGATTATGGAATCCGCAATTCTGGATCCGCAGTGATTCAGAGCGCAGTCCTCTCCTTTCTCTTTATCCAATTGTCGTGTAAAGAAAAGAGAACACTGTTCGGAGCTGGAATTTTATCAAACAATATGCTCTCCCCTAATGCTGCAATTCTCGCTTTTCCAAACTATCGTTTCATAATAGAAAAAGGATTTTTTTCTTTAGGACAGAGAGATTTTTTTCTTTAGGACAGAGAGAGACTTGTGGTTGATTTGAGCTTTTTTTGTTCGTATTCACCCTTTTTGGGTCAGGTTTCCATTAGGAACATTGAAGGAACAAAAGTAATTTTTTTTTTAATGTTGTGAAATAGCGTATAAAACAAGAAAAAAATATTTTTTTAGTGCGGAAATAGTTATTAACAAAGATATAAACAATTAAAGTTTGCACCATAGCTTCATGAAAACAGATTAATTTACTTCATAAATGCACTGCAAAATGGTTATTTGTGATTTTCCTTGTAGAAAAATTTCCAGTTAATTAAAAACAATCATAAAACAATATAAAAGTTATAAAAAATTAACAAAATTAAAGAAGTAAAAGTGAATGCGATTGACAGATTAAAAATACTAACTTAAAAGCAAATGTGCTATTCACCTAAAAGTATACAACGCTTCTGATATAATTTTGTCAGTGAAAATGTTTTTGTTGTCAGTTGGGTTGATATCAAATTTTTTTTGTAATAAACAGTACATACTGTGGGTGGCCCGCTTCGCGGATTCAAAGGATTTTAACTTCCTTTTTAAGGTCCAGTCCCGCTCACGCAACACCGTTTTTCCGCTTAGGGTATGTTCAGTCGCCAGGCAGGCGCCTCTTTAGTCAGCTTGGTATGTTATTAATTTTCTTGTAATAAACAGTACTCTAGGTGGCCTACTAGAAAATTTGAATAGCAACGACTTTTCGGACATAATGATATCAAAAGGGTTGTATACTTTTAGGAAAACAGCCTTTTTCATATTTTGTTTCGTAACTTAAATTGTTTATAACTTTATTAATAATCATTTCCGCACAAAATAATTATTATTTTCGTGTTTTATAGCCCAGCTGGCATCCAAAACATGTTTTTTCATATTTTTGTTTTAATGTTCCTAATGGAAACCTGAGCCTCCTTTTTTTTCACAGATTCACTTCCAAATATCGACGTGAAAGCAAATTATTCATATTAATGTTTTTTTACGTTTGGTTTCGCAGAACGAGAATCGGATTTAGTGTGAAAGGGTGATCATTTTTTCGATTCACTTTTTCACAGAACCAGATTCGGCCCCCAGCTTTTATTTCCTATTATTACCGACGCTCTCTGAACATACCCTAAAAATGAGAATGCTCATGCGCCATCTCCTGGAAGATAGCTTCTCATTTTCGGAGTAATAAAATCAGCTGTATTTGACATTTTGTCATACGCAAAAAAATACAGTTGCAAAAAACAGTGCGTGTATTGTGTGGGTGGCACATTTGAAACAAAAATAAACAGCGCGGCGATTATTTTTAAGCTTCTTGTCTGCATAAATTACTTTTAATCGTTGTGTATACATTTTATTACTCGTATATTTTTTTTCCTTTCAAAGTAAAAACGCTTTATATATCTTTTTTCCTACATTTAATGGCATTTGTAAACTTCAGTAGGAACGATTAAAAACTATGCTAAATTAAAATATTAACTTTTTTACTGATTACTATCTAGTTAATCTAGCATAAAGATCCGTTTTAATAAACCATAATCAAAAAAAATTAATTATGTAACATTTTTGGCGTGAAATTTTTGCCTTTGGTTTTGTTTATTAAGTCAACACTTGGTTCAGTAGTTCCTAGAATATTTTTGATATTTTTTTTCTATCGCTTGTGGAAGAAAATCAGACCGCAAAATGAGTCTGATACTTTTTGTAACGGCAGCAGCGCATTTATTTTACACGCCGTTCACCAAAGTCGAGGAGAGTTTCAATCTCCAGGCGATGCATGACATTCTTTACTTAAGGCACAACTTCTCGCAGGTACTTGCCTCCCTTTTTCTTTTAAATATGAACCCACTGAAACAATCAAGTTAAATAATTCTTTGGCATAGTACGATCACCACGAGTTTCCCGGAGTTGTGCCGCGAACATTCATCGGCCCGCTTTTTGTAGCCATAGTATCTTCGCCTTTTGTTTTGCTCTTCGAGGCTCTAGATATTCATAAATTTTGGGCACAATATGTAGGTAAACGTGAAAGATTTTCATAAATTATTACAAAAGTTTCAATATTGTATAAAATTCATTTTCAGTTCGACTGGTTTTGACCGGAACCATTGCTGTGACATGGAACAATTTAAGGAAAACCATCACCACACAATATGGCATGATGGTTGCCATATGGTTCACACTCATAACCATAACGCAGTTCCATTTTATGTTCTACATGAGTCGAACTTTGCCAAACATTATGGCATTACCGCTAGGTATGAATTTTGTACTTATAAAAGTTATATAAATATTCATAATATTATTTTCAGTTATATCTGCAATTACTTACTGGATGAAGGGTCATAGCAAGAATTTTATTATATACTCTGGAATGGCCATTATTATTTTCCGATTTGAACTTGCCATATTTCTTGGACTGCTTTTAGCATTTGCTCTCTACTCTAAGAAGACAACTATAAATGAGTATGTTTCAAATAAAAAAAAATAGCAGTTTATGTTAAAATCAGCTAATAATAATTTTTGTTTCTTTCAGATTAATTCAAGTGGCCATTCCGGCCGGAATTGTCATTCTATCTGCCACTGTAATTGTCGACTCATTCTTTTGGCAACGTCCTTTATGGCCTGAAGGACAAGTTCTTTGGTACAATACTATTTTAAACAAAAGCGCCAACTGGGGTGTAAGCAAAGACATTTTTAAATTCATTTGGTCCAAAAATAAATATAAACAAAACTTTTATCCATACAGACATCTCCATTTCTGTGGTATTTCTATTCTGCCATACCACGAGCAATGGGTTTTTCCTTAATGTTTGTTCCAGTGGGACTCGTTTTGGAACCTCGTATTCGTCCACTTGTACTAAGTGCATTTGCATTTGTATTTTTATACTCGTTTCTACCCCACAAGGAGCTTAGATTTATTATTTACATATTTCCAGTACTTAACATTGCAAGTGCTTGTGCCTGTAATAGATTGTAAGTTTAAGCCTGATTGATGTTGTCTTAAAACAATATACATGTTTTTTGTCTTTCAACAGATGGATAAATTCCGGAAAATCACTATGGCAAGGACTTCTAGCTTTAGTCGCTGGTGGTCATATAATTCTGAATGTAGTTTTAACTTTGTTCCTACTTGTTGTTTCTAGTACAAATTATCCAGGGGGTGTGGCATTGTCCCGCTTGCATAGATTAGAAGCAGGTTCAAGCAATGTTTCGATTCACATATCCAATTTGGCAGCTCAGAGCGGAGTATCGCGATTTATGGAGATCCGATCTGATTGGAGTTATGACAAAAGGGAAAATCTGTCGTTTATTGAAACCGATTTGATAAATTATTCTCATCTTTTGGTAGAAGCTAAAGGTAAATTAAACGGTGATTTGACATTTCTACAGGAAAATTATGAAACAATTGAATTTGTGGACTGCTTTAGCAGCATTGGAATACAATATAATTCTTTGCTGCCAATTAAAGTCAAAACCAAACCCTGTATCGGCATTATGAAACGCAAACCGGGTTCAAAAAAGAAAAGTAATATTGAGAAGAGAAACGAAAGAAAACCTAAAGTGGAGAAGGTCGAAGAACTTGAAGAAGTTATAGAATCAGTAATGACCCCTGTTAAATTTCCGCAAGAAAAAGAAATTATTGCTGAAGAAGTACCGCCACCAATCCAAATGAATAATCTTCATTCAATAAACACAACTCAGGCATCAATAATTGATGAAGATGATGGTGTTGTCATAACCAACGGCGATTCACTTGAAGAAGTCTATATCACTCCAACTAAGGAAATAAATTTCAATGAACTTAGAAATATTGCCCTTGGAAAATTAACAAAAACTACGCGATCCAAACTACGTGAAATTATCGAACAACACTATCGATCCAAAGGATCTGTTATTGAAAATGATGGAGAATCCAAAGAGCAACATAACAGAAGTGATACTGCCACCCCATCTAAATTAACACCAGGAGAAAAACGCAACCGAATGACTGTTAAATCGATAATAAGACAAGAGAAAATTAAAGAAATGATCGAAAAGATCTCAACAATGGATCTAACGAAATTTTGTGATTTGGATAAAATTTCAACGAAAGATTGCTTAAAAAATGTGATCGACGAAATTGATGAAAGTAACAAATAAAGTGTATTTAAATTAAATAGTTGTTTAGTTTGATTAAAAATTATATTTTTGATCATCGAGGAAAAAAGAAGACATTTTGTAACTCTTTCTTACCTAAATTCTTCATTTTTTGGTTAGTTTTTTTTTTTTTTTTTTAATTTTATTTTTTAATACATATGAGATTAATAGAAAAGTCAAACTAAACAAAAATGGAGTTACATCACTCCACTCTTGATGTATTGCCTACATTGTTCCATGGTGTCGGGGCGAAAAATTAGTTCAACATGATTCAAACGGGTATTCCAAACTTGTTCAATGTAGCCAACTACTAAAGTGTAAAGACTTCACTTATAGTATACAGTCGAACTAGAATTTAAAATAGCAAAAGTAACAGATTAGATTTTATTGTTCTTTATTGTTCTTCAAAAAGCCGAATTATCTATTCTTGTTGGTCGGAAGGAAAATAAATGTGACCACAAATGATTCAGCTTTCGGAAGTAGCATTGTCAATTTTTACCGAAAAGAAAAACTAAGTACCTAGCGTAAAAATTTGTTGGAAACTCCTGTTATAAGCATTGAAAAATTTAAAAAAATAACAGAAAAATTACACAATCACACAGATCCGTTGCAGATACTTTGGAAATATAGTGTTTCCTTATTCCCACTTATATAGTAAAAAAAAAACAAGCGAAAAGCACAAAGCACACATTGAATTGTTTTGTTTTCCGAATTCAATAACTTTTTAAATATCTTTTTTGTTTTCAACACTTCGTAGTTCTTTTTGTGAAATTAATGTATTTTTTTTATCAACCCGTCTCTGTTGGTGAGTCCGCAAACTGTTTGGGAAGCATCGGTGACCAGTTTGACTGCCCTTTCTACATTTTCATTGTAGCCTAGGAATCAAAATCAACAAATTAGATTTGTTATTGTAATTTTGGCTGACAAATATCCCAATTTGAATTTATGGACGGTCAATTCTAATTATAACATTTACTTATGAAAAATGTTTTAGACGGGATGAATAGAAAAATTCAAAAAATTTTAATTAAAAGGTATTGACGGTGAAAAATTAATTATCAAGGACTTTTAACACAAAAGCAATAAGGAAGTGTTTTGTAGGAAAAATCCGGTTCAGTGTGAACACTGAAAAAAATTGAAAACGGAAAAAAAAAGAACTTCTTTGTAACAAGTGTTTACATATTATGCATGATGTGGTTATTGAATAAACCGCGTTCGAATAGTTAGAACGCGGTTCTCCCGTCTCGCTTTTAAATTAAATTTTGTCAGGCAGTTTTAATTGGTAATCCGGAATAGCTCTTGGTATACGGGTCAATATTCTGGGGTCAGATTTTTAAAATTTAAAAAGCATATTGTTTTTTAAAATATTTTATCAAGACACGCTTCTGCCAAAACTCCTTTACAGTGGCATGTCCCAATACGTACCTTCCATCAAATACATACCTATTATTTAAAGTTGTAATTAGTTTTGAAAAATTTATTAATGTGGCTTTGAAGAAAAAAGTTAATGGTGACAAAAGGTACGCGCAAATCGACGCGATGGCGGTGGCGATCACGATAAAAATGTGGATGCCGCACATATAAATCAAAGGAGAGGCACACATCAATCGCTTACTGTCCCCAGCAAAATTGTCATTTCCGTGACAAAAAAGAAATCCTCAAAAAAAATTTAATTAACGGTCGCAGAATAAGTTGTGGATATCACATCAATAAAGGGACCAGTTCGTTGTTTTCGGAACAATTTGCAAAAAGCCCAAAAATAATCAGTACAAAAAATGATATAACAGAGGTATGTATAGGGGGCATGCCACCCCCCTGCAATCCCCCTGCTTGGGCACACTATAGGATTTGAGGTAGGTTTGGTTGGGTGTACGCAAAGTTTCTTTTGCATTTAAGGAATCTGGATTTAAAGCCAACCTCTCACCTACTCAAAATCCTATAGTTTCGCGTACGCGCTGTCGGGTCTTTAGACAGATTCTTTTATTTATTATATGCGTTTCAAGTTTTCGTTCCACTAAGCTGTCATTACCATGGTATGTGTTTTATTGTTATATGATATTAAAATCCAACTTGTTTTCCAACACATACCTTTTCTTACGTACTAAAATTTCTAAGAAAATATTCAGTAAAGTTCGATTTTATTTAAAAAAAAAATATCATTCGGCATAACTTCCATGTTATCATTTCTGTGATCGAATTTTGTCATTTCCGTGTCAGATCTGTCATTCACGTGATATAGAAAAACAGTTAAAAGTTTAATAATGTTTTTTGACTAGAGTAACAAAAAAAATTATTAAATATTTTTATATTGGTAAATGTCCTTTTCGAAGTGCAAAATATTAATGTTTTGGAATATTGACCCATACACGAATACATGCATCGATTTAAAATTGTAATTGAAAATTTGTAATTAATCGAGGATAACCCAATAGTAAACTCTTATACCAAACATATTTTGAAATTGCTGTATAATTTTATGGTAGTAGTGAAGATGATGAGTTCGAGTGAAGAAATGTAAAATTTGGTTTTACAAGCACATTTTGTGTCGAAGACTTAAAATAAGAAGCGGACAAGCTCAATTAAATCTTTATAGCAGAGAAGTAACTGCATCGAATAAGTTACGATTCACTGTACCTATGTAGGTATATGATTCATGATCTCCTGAGCCATTCGGCTCTGAAAAAATTCTTTATCAGAAACTTTCAAGTTTCAAGTTCGTGATGATTAAGCTTTTCATTTCAAGTCCTCATGTCTGATGAAAGTTAAGCAACCTATTGTATGGTACCTACAGGTTCCTTAGATTTATGTAATCATGGAGAGCTTACCTGCTTTAATTTGTCCCAAGTTCTTAATAATATCTAACTTTAACCAAAGTATCTTTAATTTAAACAAAATATTATTTAAATTTTAAAACTAATTTAAAAATATATTTCTCTGTTTTAAATGCACAAATAGAATGTATCGATTCATTCTTAGTGGATTGCCATTAAATTGTAAGGGAACACATTTAACAGACAAGATAAAACACAGAAATATACAATTGTTGGATGTTTTATGGGGTTAGGTTCTTAGAATCTATTCGGTTTTGGGAACACTTAGATCCCAGAATAGCTTGCCCATGCCTGCGACACCACCCAAGGACAAAAGAACTGTCAGACGGTAAAGAACCTGGTCCATGGTACCTCCCTTAAGGAAAACGGGTTTGCCATCGGGCTTTTGGAACTTCTGTTGGACTTCCTTCAACTTAAAGTATCCTTTGTGGATTTCGCCACCAGATCTGACAACATTGCTGGTCGCAAATTGACGAATGACAGCCTGCGAAAATGAAAAAAATTACGTAATGTTATCCGGTGGCTGATTTGTGTGAAAAGTTTTAAATAAATTTAAGTAATTATGATATCAGAACTATTTGGATTTTTGAATTAACTTATTTATTTAATAAAATTTTAAAGGAACTTACCCGTGATACGTTCATTTTAAGTTTAATTTCGCAAACCAAAAAGATTCCTGTATGAAGAACCGTGAGGAAAACTTCTGAAAATTAATAAATTTGACAGAAAATATGATTTGTAAAATATGTGTGTGGAATAGAGGGCATACCTGGAGCTATGGAGAAAAGTGTTGCCAATCCTACCTATAATAGGTACTGGAGATCATACTGAAGTACCATGGGAGTTTACATTAAATACCTCGAAATAAGAGCAGTATTTTTTTTCTAGCTCTGAGCAGAACTTGAGCGAACCGAATAATAGCTGCGTTTTATTTTCCCCCAGATCCAATCCAGATCAGATCATGAAAATAAAACAACCCAGGATCTCAGTGACAACTTGTTATATACCCAACTCTTTTTTCCTTTTGTTTTTTTTATTTGTATACACTCGTTGTCTTTTTTCTTTACACTACTGACGACATTTACAAATTAAGGGTGTGTGTTCAAAACGGATTTGGAAATCCAAATCCAAAACAAAGTTGGATCTTGTGTTGTTTTTGTAATACATGTATTTTCGTAAGCAAATCCAATCTGGTTCGGATCTCGCGGAAAATAAAACACAGCTAATGTATGAGCAGAGTATGACTAGAGTTCTAGAGTTAAATTTGAAAAAAATAAATATTCAGTATGTAATCTCTCAAATAACATGCTAATTGTATTAAGTTAGTCCATTTCTGATCGGTCATTTTAGCCCAGGTGCGCTCATGCAACTAGAATCGAAATAGGTAGGTGCATGTGCGCGGACTATATTACTCAAAATAAAAACGAAATTGTTTCGACATTAAAGGTAAGACCGCACTCGGCGGAACTGCACTTCAGCGGAACTGAACTTCACGACTTAAGGCTTAACTACATAAGCCAAAAAGTACTGAAGTACAAAAGTAAAAATATTTTTTTTACCGCTAGCGCCGTTGTTTTGTGAAAAAGAATACACAAATTTGTTTTTAAACCAAAATTTAAGCTTTCTGCATCATTTTTATAAGTCGGCGCTAGCGGTAAAAAAAATATTTTTACTTTTGTACTTCAGTACTTTTTGGCTTATGTAGTTAAGCCTTAAGAAAGAGAGTTATTGCTCGCGTTCGCGGAACTATCCAAGGCTATTGGATAGGTTTGTGTTGTTATAATCCCTTGTGACAAAACAGCTGATGCAACAACAACTCAACTTATCTAAACATTTTTTGGTTAGGTGGATAGCCTATCTGATAGTTTCTCAAACGCAACAATTGTTAAAACATTTGTTATCTGCTATTTTCTTTAGCATATGGGACTACAAACACAAGCATATATAACCAAATTGCTTTGGATAGGTACCCGAATGTGGCGATTTTCCATGAACTTGCCATTCATATTATAACATTCTATTCTGTTTGGTGACGTGAAATGTCTTGCGAGATTGCACAAATTTGCACAATTTGCTCTTAGAACCCATAGGTTTTTGACAACAAATTGTGAAAATTTCTCAAATTCTGCCATTTTAATAACTTAAATTTTCAATAAAAAAACATGCAAGCTGTGAAAATTTTGTTAAAATTCGTAAGATTTCAAACAGACCTACATATTTTGTGGAAATTCGAAAGAGAAATTTTATGTTGCCAAACAGACCTATTCCTGACAACAGAAAATCGTTCTAGTGTCAGTTTACTCGGAAAGAAAACAAAAAAAGTGTAAATTCAAATTTATTTCTGAATCATATTCCTAGGATGTCTCTTGCGAAATTCCTTACAAAATCCATCGAGCAAACTCATTGCCTGAGTCGAGTCTGTATTTTAAAACCAAAACAAGCCGAGCTTCAGACAATCCATCTTAATAAAGGAAAAAATGAAATTGGTCGCTCCAAAGAAACCGGAATACGAGATGCACGGTGCTCCAAGCGTCAATTGGTCCTCGATGTCGACTTGGAAAAATGTCAGGTAACAGTTGAAGTTCTGGGCGTAAATCCTTGTGCTTTGAATGGTTTCATGGCCGATCAAGGTACCAAAGTAGTGGCATTGCACGGTGATGTTCTCGAAATCGTATACGGACGACATGCCTATGAAATTGTTTTCAAACCGCCACCGTCCGAGGTGAAGCCGATACCGAAAGATGATCAGGAAGAAATAGAATCTATTACATCGGTTGAAGACTCGAAAGTTCCTTGGCAACAGCTCGACAGTGGGAAGTTGGTCATTTTTACCAGCAAAGGAGTAAAGAGCTCAACAAAAATCGCCGGCTACGATATGGATGGAACTATCATAACAACAAAATCTGGCAATGTATTTCCGAAGAACACTGATGATTGGCAAATCATTTATCCAGAAGTTCCTTCGAAGCTGAAAAAATTGGTTGAAAATGGCTATAAAATTTGTTTCTTCACCAATCAAGCAGGAATTGCCAAGGGCAAAATCAAACTTGAGGACTTTAAGCAGAAGATCAGAGGAGTTTGCAGCAAGTTAAACATCCCTATACAAGTGTTCATTGCAGTTGGCGACGGCTTTTATAGAAAACCATCAACTGGCATGTGGAAATATTTGTGTGAAAAGGAAAACGACGGCATCCAAATCGACTTGAAAGAGAGCCTTTATGTTGGCGATGCCGCTGGACGACATGCTGAGGGTAAAAGGAAAAGTGACCACTCCGTCTGTGATCGATTGTTCGCATTGAATGTCGGTCTCAGTTTCTTCACGCCAGAAGAACACTTCTTAGGCAAAAAGCCCATGGTATACAGTTTACCCGAATTCAATCCTGCAAGTTTGCCAACAAATTTGCCACACATAGAGCCAGCAAGTACGAAAATTCCATCCGATGCTCCGGTCGAGGTAATTATTCTAGTCGGTCTTCCAGGGTCAGGAAAGAGTGAGTTCAGCATGAATACATTGGAACCCTTGGGATACACAGTCTTAAATGCAGATACTTTGGGCAGTGCTGCTGCTTGTGTTTCTCGTTGTCAAAAGGCTTTACAGACTGAGCAAAGATGCGTCATAGACAACACCAATGTTGATGTGGAAAGCAGGAAAAAATACGTTGATATCGCAAGAAAGTTTAACGTTCCTTGTCGCTGTTTTGTTATGAATTGTAGCCTAAGTCAAATTCAACACAACATCGCTTTTCGTAATCTTACAGATACCAAACATGCCAAAATCAATCAAATGATCATGAACGTGATGAAAAAAAAGTTCAAAGAGCCATCGCTGGATGAGGGCTTTACTGAGATAGCTAAAGTCAATTTAAAATATGCGTTTAAATCTTCGGAAGATGAAAAGTTATATAAAATGTTCCTAGTCGAGAAATAAAATATTTTTATATATACCAAGACTGTACCTTTATTTGACACTTAAATTATTAATCAACCCAATTTTGATATTCGATTCAATCGAAAATATCGATTCACTTGAATTTGTTTTGCCGCTGAACCATTTTCATACGTTAATTTTATTTAGCTGTTTCTTCAATAATTTGTGACACTCAACTTTGAAATTTATTTTACTTCCTTTATTTTGTACCTTTTTTAAACTATCAATAATTTACCGCACTCCTTATATCGAACCTAAGTCAGCACTGACTCCTACCACTAGCAAGAAACTATCACCCTTATTCCGTAAGGTGTTTTAGTAAAACGACAGGGCTCTAGAAGCGGCAATTGGAGTTTCAGTAAAACGACTGTTGTTTTCATGGTTGGAAGGGTGAAGAAATAAGAGAACTGTAAAGTTTTAGTTAAACGTCAATTAACGCCTCTGGAGCCGCCTAACGGAATAAGGGTGTATTTCTAAAATTTTTTAAAATTATTTTTCTCATTATTATTGAGTTGTGTATTCGTCAATTTTGATGATTTTTTGATTAAAAAACAGGAAAATGATACGAGTACTTATTTAAATTTTTATCAAGACGGTTGGTATCGACATCCTGAATTTAAATGTTTTTAATTTTAAAGTTAATTATAAAACTGATACTTATTTATCTTAAATATTGTAGTTTTTGAATGAAACAACAACCAATTGGGTGAGCGCCACCAAGTTTTTATAGACTGGAATTATATGTAAATATCTATTTCACTTTTTATCTCAACTAAGGATTGAACCTAAGCTAAGCGTCTTCAGAGCCCCTATACCTATAAAGACTAATTTTTTTAGTTAGTCTCAATATAAACGTCACCCACAAAAAATTAAATACTTTTTTCAATTTACAATAACAAGCTGATCTTACAAGATTTGTTTAATGAATTTCAAGAGAATATTAATTATTAGTCATTTTAATCTAAAGTAAAGATTCTTTTAGCAATATCCGCGATTAACCAATCGACTGCGGTTAGAAGTTTTTCTCCAGTCACAGCGCTGACTCCCAGCACAAGCCAGTGATGTGTGGTGATATTGTCTAACTCAAGAATCTACAGCTCAAAAATTTTAATTAGTACAAAAATAAACTTTAAACTACAATATTTTACCTCTTTGATTTCCTGTGATGACAGTGCTCCTGGAAGATCTTGTTTATTGGCCAAAACTAGCAGAGTAGCACCTGCAAGTCTTTCTTCCTGCAATAATACTTCTAGTTCAGCTTTGCATGTTTGGAGGCGCATTCGATCGGCACTGTCGACAACCCACACCAAACCATCTGTACATTCAAAATAATTCCTCCAATAAGACCGCAATGACTTCTGACCACCGACATCCCACATATTCAATGTATAACCATTGTGTTCTAAGCTTTTTATATTAAAACCCAGAGTTGGGGATATAGTATCGATTGGTTCTCCGTTGAATCTCTTAAGAATAGTTGTTTTTCCTGCGTTATCCAATCCACTTATGGAAAAAAAAAGAATCAATTTGTGAATCATTTTTGTGGTGAAGAAATTTCATTATACTTACAGCAAAAGTATGCGCATTTCCTTTTCCTTTTGACGCATTTTCTTGAGAACTGTAAGAAAACCCATTTTAATTATTTGGGTTCAATGGAAATGTATATTAAAATATGAAAAAACAAATCATATGGCGGGTGAAAAATTCGCCTTGTTTACGGTTTTGTTTTGTGGTGTATTATTTTTTATAGGAGTGCCGTGAATCGTGACGCATTTTGGTTTACAGAGTGACGGCTGTCACTTTCCAGTGGGTTTAGATCTGTTGCATTTAAAAATTTTTGAATAGGTCTGTTCCCAAGATTTCTCGCACTAAAAGTTGGTCAAATGTCAAATTTGAGGAGTGGGGATGAAATGCTCTCAAAGAGAAAGAAAACTGAAAAAATGTCTGGAACGGTTTTCGCACTAAATTGGACTACTTTTTAAACGTCAAAAAATATATTCGACTATGGTTGCCGTAGATCAGTAATAAATTTTAATCAAAATTTTCAAGAATCACATCCCAAGAAAATAAAATGTTAACAGAGAATAGACGTACAAGCTTACATCAAGTATATTAATATACAAACAAACAAATCTTTAATTATACATTAAATTATGAAGCTTAAGCGTGTTTTTCTTCAAGTAGCACTATATAATATAAGTAATACTCAATATTGTCAATTTTAAATTTTCTTTTTAAGAAATAGTTTTGCTTATTGGCGTAAATTTTTTGTAATTAGTTGATTAGTTAAAAGATTAATAAAATGATAAAAAGTATGCTTATCTTTCAAAACTAAAATCAAAATAAAATTAACACTTGGGCAACCCTTGTCCGGCATAGATATTTGTACTCAACTGACCAATTACGTCATCTGACATACGGCAACCAGGCATTTGACATCCAGCCCAGAAATAGCCAGAAGAAATTCTTCGGACTAAAACTGGCAAGAAGGGGAAATATTTTACTCTCTCGAGCGCGCTCTCTTTTGTAAGAATTAGCACAACTTTTGAAGTCTGGAACGACTTCGGACTAAAAATGACTCTGGCAGTCTGAAACTGTTTGAAACTGGGTGTGGAACACACTCAGGGCCAGTTGTACAAATATTCCTTGCGTTCGGTAAACTATCCGATAGGCTATCCACGCATCCAAAAATTTTCAGATACGTTGAGTTGTTTTTGCATCAGCTGTTTTGTCACAAGGGATTACAACAACACAAACCTATCCGGATAGCTTTGGATTGATCCCCGAACGTGACCATTTAAACCGTGGTTCAGCAATTTTTATCCACCGATTTCGGGGGATTAATTGAGTTTCAACAGTTTTTTACTGTTCAAGTGTGTGATAATAACCGATTATATACTTGAACCAGCGTTAAACGTTAGTTAATCCGCCGAAATCGGTGGGGTAAAATCTTGAACGCAGGCTGAACCACTATTGTACAACTGGCCATTAATATGTCCCCTTTTCCACGATGGAAATTTCTGCATGAAATCTTTAAGCCAGAACCACACCTAGCTCGTGTGGTGTGTTGTGGTGTGGAGCGGTGAGTCGTTGAATGTGCACACTTGTGTGTAGTGATGTTGAAAAAGAAAAGTACAGATATATATGTCATGACATGACTATTGTTTTGATTTTTGTTTATAATAGGGGTATTCCCGATCCGATGCAAACTGGTCTTGCATCATTGCAAAAGTGCAAAAATTTTTTTTTACTATGGGGTTAGGGTATAGCAATTTTACACTTTTGCATTTTTGCAATAGGCGTTTTTTTTTTAGCCCCGAGCATGCTCTGAGCGAAAAGAGCTCACTCCGAACAGAGCGTGACCTGAGCGCACCGATCTATTTAAGAAACTCGATTGAGCACTGAACTCTCATATCTGTCAAATTACATGAAAATTGTATGAAGTTAGCCGCGCACAGCTTTGTGCTCGATGTGCTCGGAGATTTTTTTTCGAGCTCATCGAGCGAGCCCCGGTCGAGCTCTGAGCTAAAAAAGAAATGCAAGTTGAGAGCTCGGAGCGCTCCGAGTTAAAAAGTAAAGCCTCAACCACATAAGCCAAAAAAGTGAAAAAGTGCAAAAGTGAAAATTTTTAAATTGATTTTGTGATAGTTTTTCTGACTAGAAAACTTATAAAAATGATGCAGAAACCCATAGCTTAACTCTTATTCCCTGCTTTAGTAAACTCGTGGAATAAAGGTGGAATAAGCGTTTTTTTATTAATTTGGCTGTCAATTTTTGGTTATTTGGTATAAAGCGTTTTTACGCTCCGCACATTGTGTTCGGGGTCAACGCCACTTGCAGCCTTTGAGAGCCACTGCTTGAAGCGTATTTATTTTTGAGAAAACAAACAGTTCTTTGTCTCAAATTTGTTTTTGACACAAGACATATAACAATTTTCAAAATCAGCTGTACATTTGAAAATTTGTTTTAATAGTGCGTTTTTACCAAAAACTAATTATTTTATATTTAATTAATTAAATTCAACAAAATTTTGAATATGGATGGTTTGGGTTTTGAAGAGTTTGTTATGCGCGCCAAGCGATACGTTGAAAATTTCATACGCACCCCTAACAAAGAAACCCTCAATGCAGCCGAAAATGAACTTCAAAAATATGACGGCATTCAAATGCAAATGTTCCAAGTTCGTCTTTTAATGCCTTTGATGATGAAATTAGATAAACTAAATGGGTAAGAAATTGAGTATTACATTGAAATTCGTGTTATTGTACTTAAATAATCATAATTTATCAGCGAAAACATAGAATTACAAGCCGGTATCATCAGACTAATGAAGACGGTCATATCGAGAACCTACCTTAAGGACGTCAAAGCCATCAAAACCATGTTATTGATACTTATCAAACAAGTTCGAGAATATGAAAAGTCTCTATCAAAATCAAATCTATCCGAAGAAATAAAATTAGCCACAATCGAGTGCATAACCGAGATATTTCAACGTTCAACTTCCGATGTGCTAGAACAATACTACACCAAAGAATCTGCTCTGTTTATTGGTCAAATTCTCTTAGCTGCTGTTGAATTTTTGACTTTCGAGAAATACCGGAAATTAGTGTAAGTTCAATTTGAGTATTCGGATGAATTGTGAATTAATTATATTTTAATTTGCAGAATTTCTTCGATTAACTGCCTAATGGCTGTTTTCTACGTTCATGATAGAGCCGATTCTTGTGACATAGTCCTTCGAAACCAAGTTGCCGATACAGTATTTGTCTTTGTTCCAAAAGTAATAACAATGCTCTTTAAAACGGCCTTGTCTGACGAAAAGCTGGGCGAAACATTAATTTCTGTAAGAACTTAACTTCTAAATTTCAATTTGTTACAAGTTAATAACAATTTAAACTAAAATCTAATTCGAATGATTCAAAGATAGTGTTGGATATTTCATCAACACTTTCCATAGTTGTCTGAGAATTATCAAAAATGTAGGCTCTAGCCAAAACGTTTTGTCTGCTTTTTTGACAATGAGTTCGAAACTTCAGATTCCGAAACCTTCATTTGTGGAATAAAAAGAATGCATGGCAGGGAATAGTCGTTGAAGGACAACTTTTTTCATTAATTGGTTTGCCGTAAAATTAAAAAAAATGTTTTTAGGATTTACTTCATTCATTCCTATTTTATTATTTTCTGTGTAAATCACAATCTATTTCTCCCTTTCAGACCGCCATCAAAGCCCTTGGTCGAATTCTTCTCATAATGTTTGACAAAGGAGATAGTGGTTCATTGCCTAAATATGATAAAAAATCCTTCATTGAGCTAGTTAGCAAATCGCTGGAACCCCAAACTATTGATAATAATAACGATTATTTCATTAAAAATCCCAAACAAGCAAAACCAGACCTAGAAGAACAACTCAATAAACTGCAATCGGAAAAAAGAACAGCAGCATGGTTCGATCAAACAGCTTCTAAGTTAAAAAATCTTCTGCCAAAGTTGATAATTTTGAGAGCGAATAAATCGAGAAGAATTCGCTTTGAATATGCAAAGCTCTGTTGTAATCTATTGGAAAAATGCTCACAAAGATTGGGTGACAATAACATAGAGCTCTTAGAATCAATCATGGCTATGTCTCAGGATGATGATGCAGCAATAAAAAAACTATGCTCCCAAACAATAAATTCTATTCAACGTTCTGATTGCAGTTTTGTTATTGATGATTTAGTTGATGTTCTGTTCGATAGACACCTGACCAGGTTGCCGCGTGTCATTAATCGCTGTGAAGAAGAAGAACAGTACTCGGAGTTTTTGTTCTTTAAGGGATTTTTCCAAAGCATTTCCGATCGTAGATTAAAGATATTGTTCACATTTCCCAAGAATTTAGAAGAATTTTGTATTTGTTTGGTATCGGCATTTGAGCTTAAAATGCAACAGAGTTTGTTAGTTGAAGAGTATGCTCTTCGAGATATTTGCGAAGACGAGCATGTTTTGCATATAAACACTTGGAGAAATTTTAAAAATTTAGACTCCATACGTGTATTTAATGTATTATGCGATATATGCCAGAATTTGGGACGTCCTGAGACTTGCAATGTTATCTATGACTATCTTATGGATTTGCTTCGGAGCAGCAGTGAAATTGTCAATGAAGTTATGCTCATATCGGGGATCTTATTAAGCAGTGAATCTGGAATCAAAAGAGACGAGCTCGTTAAATCGTTTCTAAATGAGCTTCTTGATGAAAGTCATTGGCATTTGGTTTTGCACCCTGATGAAATGCAAAGACTTAAAGTTAAAAAGGTAACCCTATACAAAAACGGTTTTAGTTAAATTTTGAAGTTAAATTATTTTCTGATTTTTACAGAAAACGGATTGGTATGTTGATCGGACTCCTGGTTTGTATGAATCCGCTATTGAAATAAGAGTACAAGACTGTTACTCAGATGATTCCGACGACGAAGGTTAGAATTTAAAAAATTTCTTCACTCAGCCATATGGACTTTTAATAATTTATTGTTTCAGATAGTAGACTTAACACAGTCAATGTTGCTGATGCCCAACTAAATGTTCTGCATACTTGTATTGTATTAGATACTCTTGGGAATTTAGCTGTCGCAATGGGAGAACGTTTTAAGCCTTTTGTTTTTCAGGCACTTCATAGAGTGCTGCTCAAAGCAGGTTAGCTGAAATCAAGACGTTGATAAACTGTTGTTTTTTGTCAATATTATTGTTATAGCTTCAGATGTCAATTTTTGAAGCTTTTAGTTTGGTAGAATAATTCCACTATATTATGGTTTAATATACTAAAGCAATTTAATTATAAAGAGATCCGGTTAGACACTAGAGCGGAGCGCAGTTGTATGGAAAAAAAAGTTCTTAAAATGAAAAACAAACCCCGTAAAAGTTGCGCTGGGTCCAAAAATGAATAATTGTAAGATTTTTTTTATGTTTTAGAGGCTCTGTAGATTATTTTTTACTCGTTAAAGAATTTATTTGCTTAAAAAAAATAACCCTAGTGTTTCCTTATCGCCCTTTAAAGTAACCAGATTATATTAAAAAAGTAGAGAAAAACAAATTGAATTTTCTCGTTTAACGTATTTTTTTTATTTTTCGAATTCAATAATTTATTTTAAATAACCTTTTTTGGTTTCAACATTTGGTAGTTCTTTTCGCGAAATAAATGTACTTTTTAATCAACCCGTTTCTGTTGGTGAATCCAAAAAACTGTTTGGGAAGCCTCGATGATCAATTTGACTGCCCTTTCTACAGCTAGGCTGTGACATGGGAAACTTGTTGTTGTTAATGCCGTTTTGGCTGACAATATTCCAATTTGAATTTATGGGCGGTCAAAGTCAAATTATTGCATTTATTTAGGAAAATTGTTTTAGACGGGCCGAATAGAAAAGTTTGACAATTTTAAAATTACGAGAAATTAAATTTCCCCGGTATTGACGGTAAAAAATTAATAAATAAGGACGTTAAACACAAAAGCTATAAGGAAGTGTTTTGTAGCAAAAAAGTTACCGTATTTTTGTGCATAGATTTAGCAAAAAAAAAACTTTATGTTAGTTTTAAGGCCATATGCACACATGTGGTTAAAAAGAGACTACGAATACTCTCAATAGTTTCAAACTACAATTAACTATAATTACACAGTGATTTTACTTTTGCCTTGGCCCTAGATCGCGTCAGACTAAAACGATCGGTCGATTGAAAGATTATTGTATTTCTGTTTTTCCATACACTTAGCTCATAAGTAGGGACGTTTAATTATATATCATCTATTTTTTTTAGCAAGCAGCAACTACAACGTCTATCTATGTGGTAGCTACGCACTTTCGGCAATGCGTAAAGCTTTGGGTTACAATGAAGTGTACGAACTACTTGAAGAGTATACGGACTACATTTCCTATCACATGAGAACCTTATTAAAAAGAGTAAAAAGTGTAATTTTGGGTAGTTTTTAGAAAACGCCTAATTTATTTTTTTTTTTAGCCCTCAGAAACACAGTCAGCATGTGACATCCTTTCAGTTGTCTTACGATACAGTTCTCTCAACACTGTTGCCTACATCGAATCAATTTTTACAGTTATTCAAGAGGAATGTGCTAAAGCTCATCAAAAGGATAATGTCACATCATATTTGAAGGTTTTTCATGTCTTCTTTAATAATGTTCCCAAATGGACAATTCATGTGGACCGACTAGGAAAATTTCCAGAAGAAAATGTTATTGAAATGCAAATCGAAGAATCTGATCCATATACAAAGTGGATGAATATTCTTAACAAGCCCAAACACGAAAATTTAGATATGGACGACTTTGTAGAAAACGAATCAATGGAACAAGACGAAATCATCCAGGAACCACAAGAAGAAGAAAAAGAAGAAGAAGATGCGAAATCTGAACTACCTCGTTATATTAAACTTACAAATGATATAATTGGACAAATTATAAAATTTGTTTCTTCGCAAAACAAAATGCAACAAATTGTTGCACTCGAGTGTCTCATAAGTGGATTGCCATTATTGAAAGACTATGAAAATGAATTACTTCCTTTAGTGCATCGAATATGGCAACCATTCGTTGAACGTGTAAAGGATAAAGATCCAATAGTACTAAATCGATGTTTTACTTTACTTGAAGTGTTGGCAATTCATGCAAAAGACTTTCTTCTTCGAAGGACGTTGAAGTGAGTGTCGTTATTGTAGGGAAACTGACAAAGCGTGTTACTGAAAATAAACTTAACTTTTTCCAGGGAAGTTCTTCCATTCCTTGTGGGATTTCTAACGAGCTCAGCGGCCAAAAGCAAAACTGAACAAAGTTTAGCGTAGGAATATTCACTCACAAATAAAAAAAAATTTTATAAGATTTTTTTTTTGCAGCCAAACACAAGAATTTAAACTTCAATCAAAGCTGTTGAAAGAATTTCCCACATTGATTGCTAACATGGACATTGGAGGAAAACATTTCAATAGTATCTCACAAGCTGTTGCTTTGTACCTGTCGAAGAAACAACCATTGACTTTACAAACACTTGCCATTGAGTATTTCAAAGAATTGAGGACGTATAATGGACCTTTTGTGTATATAGTTGTTTTGAAAAAAGAAAATATTTTAGAATATAAGGAAAATGTTGAAAATGTTCTGGATTCTTTCAAGGTCAGATAAAATTTATAAAAAATTGTTTTAATTTTTCTGTCTTTTCCAAATGGTTCTAATGAAAGGTGCTCTATAGATCCCGATTATAACTACCCTTATAATGTTATAATGCAACACAATGCAGGCGTATAGGAAAGTGTAGTGGATTTTATAGGAGATAGTCGATGTACATTGGGCTTGAACCCCCGTACATCACAATGAGTGGTAAAATCGAGTAAGGTAGATGAACTAGTTATTTCGTCTGAGAACTGTTGATATAAAAAGCGATAAAGAAAAGAGAGCCAGTGTTCAAGGGAAGCAAAAAAGTTTCTTTATTGATGTATTTCCTACGAAAGCCGTACTGTATGCCGGTCATAATAATCTTAATTTATGTTTCTAGTAAATGGTAGAGCGAACATTAATATTAGTACCATATCTATCTATCATATACACACATTTTAGTCAAAATCCTAGGAGTCATTTTCGAGCAAAATAAGATATTCCTTAACGGTTTTTAAACACTTATATGGTAGGTGCCGTTATTTTTGGTCATACAAATAATTTGTATTTAAAATCTGCCAGATAATGTTAAAAACCCCTTGGTGCTAAAATTTGGAATTATTAAATTGGTAAACAATATTTTTAAAACTTTTTAAGACATCAAAAAAAAATTATTCAACATCAGTTCAACCGTTGCTGAAAAAATTGACAATCAAAAGAATTATTCTATTAATAACAATTTTTTTTTTAGAAAGGTAGCATATTTCTATGAAAAATTATTGAATTAAAAAAAATCGTGGGCATATTTTTGAAAAAAAAAAAGAAATAAGATTTCCATATTTTCTCGCATGTAATCTGGTCAATAGGACTATTGATATCTTCCATAACACCTAGGTGGCAGCTTAACCATTTCGTCAATCATCGATCATTACAAAGTCAAAGCTGGATCGTTGCCATATAAGGTCACAGTCACCCTTCGATGGGTCGCAAAATTTCGTGATATATATTAACATGTACGGGAACCAAACCGAACCTTCATAAAATATCTTTCAACATGCTCTAATTGCAGAACAGACTTTGCCAAAGATTATTCAAAACCGCAAAAGACAGATGGTCAATATTTGACACTTGTCTGGTCTCGAGTCTCGAGGAATCTATGGCCGGATCTTTCCAAGAAAAAACATACTACGACTACCTAATTAAGCTAAGTAGCCCTTAACTGTCCCTCTTGGTTGGATTCTTAACGTTGCAAAACTCAATGGAGGCAAACATGAGCAAACTGTGTCAGGATGAAGAGGCACATGAGGGCTTCTATAACTTTCTTTATGAATGCCCCAGCTTAACAAAAACTTGAAAGGCAGCCCTCGGAGACTACTTTTTTGACGAACTGAACTCATACACACCAAAGCTTCCACTAACTTCTTTCCTTATCTTTCTTTATACTTACCTTGTATATATATTAGAGAGCACAATGGATACGTTGAGATTCGTGTAAGATAATGTGGATTGCCGTATCAACCCTTCTAACCTTACCTAACCAATAGTCAAACTAAAGGTCACCAAGAAAATAATTATATAATTAGCCAGTTAAAAATATTTTTTCACATAGACGACATTTTTATTTAGTTTTTTCCTTTAAATATTCGCTTGCATACATTTTAATTACTTGATGCAAAGTTTAGTCTTTTGTTCAAAAAATTCAACCCTAAGTTTTCTGGAGATGATTAGTTTCCAACTTTTACCTTCTCTAACAACGACTTACTTGTATACTTCAATATTAAAGTTCCAATAGAAATACTGTCCTGTTTCTAGGTTAAAAATAAATAAAAAAATATCCACTAAATTTCTACCATCAACGGTATCGATATAACTATAAAGTTATATGGATGATGGATTTTTCTATGTCAAACTATACTCCGTGACAAATAATAAAGTTTTCAAATTATTTTCTTTTTATTATATTCTGGGTAAGTGACGAACAAACCTTTGAACACAGGTCCAAGGTCTTTGGTTGAGTTTTTTTTTTAATATATGTCCCTATGTAGTATGTATACGTCACGCTATAACTGGTCATTGCTCATGTTTCCTTCATAATCCCCATTCCCATCCCCAGAATAAACTTTTCAAATATTTTTTTCTTTGTAAGTTTTTTTTTTTGAATTTTAAGTTTACATCAATCGCAGATAAAATTTTTCGCTGAAATGCAAAAAAAAAATAATATATATAATTTTATAATTAATTAAAAAAGTTTCCACACCCAAATACTTAAAAAAGGGATATGCAGATGATGTTTATACAACGTCGCGGATATAAAGAAAATTATGATATTTATCCTTTATTAGGCATTGACATTGCTTATGAAACTTTAAATTAAATCACATCCTTTTCAATTTTCAGCACGACAGGACGTCTTGAGTGCTGAATAAGCTTAAGAAATCACTTCTTCGTTTTAGAATTGGTGAGTATACGCCATGTAGTTCGTTGACCAGAGCGCTTGTTAGATTGATAGTTTTTTTTTTCTTCAAAATTAATATGTGATCATTTTACATTTATTTATTATATGTAATAAAAATGCGCAGAAAATAAAAATAAAAATTTATGAAACATTATTTACTTGTAGAACAAGAAATTTAGTGGGCTGTTAATATTTTTATTTGTGAATTAAGTTATGATCAACATTTTAGTAGATTTGTTTAATAAGAAAATAAAAATTCTGCATTTTTTAATAATAACATATTTATAATTTTTCGGGCCAAGTTTATGCTTCAAATTCTTGTACGTCGTTCAAGTTTTTAATGACTCCTCTGCGTTCAGATTTAGCTTATAGAGATCATAATGTTAATTTTGGTAGGTATTAGCATTGATATAATAAAAAAAAAAAACATTAGATACTGGGTGAGCTCAACATAATATGCTGTTGGCATTTACCAGTATTGTATAATAAATCCTAACCTAATACACGCGATGTAAAATACAATTCCCTTAATCCTACTCGATGTAGCATAATTTCATTACGCGCATATCTAATTTATTCATAAACTACTTCCGCGTTCGTATCATATGTATTTGTGTTGTCAGACAATATAATCTCAAATTAAACCTCTCTATACACGCTGGACTAGACAACATGGTCAAATAACTTGCCGAATTTACAAATCCAATTTTCAGCTTGATGATTTTGTTTCGAAAAGTACCCATCAAACGATATTTATGCTGCACATTGCATTATATGCCTATACCCAACAGGAATATTTCTAGCAGTGTTTTGTAATATTATAATGTTATGTTGAAAACATTTTAATACCCATTTAATGCGGACTCGGCGTGGACGAATCCATTTGAAATTTTGAAATTAACGCTATTCGCGTGTTAGTCTTAATTAACTGCGTGTACTAGTATTTTGCGAGAGTTTTACTGTGCCTAATTTTTGTTGTTAAATTAGCATTTTCATCCTCCCATTTTGGAGGAGCAAAACAGCTGAAGTTGTTGGAATTAGGTACCATTAAAGATATATAAAATGGATACACAACATGTTTTTTGTTTTGTACGAGTATAGTAAGTGGGCGTTGGTATATTGACTCCCCTCACAAAATCCAATATGTACCAGCCCATTCAATAGAAATTTAGAGATGATATCCTTTTTATTGCATTCGAAATGGTTTCACATCATGACATAAAAACCAATAATGCAACAAATTTGAAGAAATGGAGGGATAGTTTATAATATTTGTATCCCCCTAATTCAAAGACATAATGCCAGGTTTATATTAAATAAATGGGTCTGTTAACAATTAAAAGTTCACATCGGAGATTTCAACGAAATTTCACATTTCGAAATCTTTAAACTGAAATGTGAAGATTTGAGATGAAAAAACTGAAATCTGAGATCCTGCTTTGGTAGGAATATAAGAAAAGTGGATGTAGTATTGGGAAAGAAAAATTGCACATGACATATAGCAGGTTATTTACAAAATATTAGCCTTTTAACGACGTTGAATAAAGAAAAAACTGAAACATAAGACAAATGGGCGTGGCAGTGGTTGGATTTTATTAAATTCAGTAAATAAACCTTCCTACCGCATATAGTAAATGAACATTGAACAACTCTTGATTTTTTTTACTCAATTGAATTAATGAGAAAGCATAGAAGACAACACGCAAACTTTTTTTTTCTATGAGATTTCTTCGAGAAATCAATTTCATCAAGCAAGTTTTGATGATACTCAGACTCACTCGCAGAAGAGCCTAATATATAAGACTTCATTTTCCTCTTGGATGACATGTAAGTAGGCTTACCATCCGTCAAAATTTGGCCTGACGCGTCAGGCTTTTAATGTCCAATCAGGCTTTGGCCAGGTTTCGTCCTTTTTCAGGCTTTTTTATAATTATCACAGAAAATATAATCGTTAGAAGAAAAACGTTTAGTGAATGCTTGTAAATCGCAGTGAACACTCAACACAATCATTTTTTTCATTTAGTTGTCGCTTTTTAGAAAGAGACAAAGAGTTGTGCAATAAGGTGATTCAAAAAAACACCTTTCTCGAAATTCAATCGGGACCGGGCGAAATTATGAAATCCCTGAAATTTCATGCTTTTAGCACCAAAAGTCGAAAATTTATTCAGCTTTTAACATTTGAGAAAAAATTCGATTTTCAAAGATTTTCAAGCTAAATTAAAAAAAAGCGCTGGTAGCGACCGCTAAATGCTGTTCGATTTTGAATTTTTTGGTCTTAATTTTTTGTTTTCAATCTAAGCTTCATAATTTCGCCCGGTCCCGGTTGAATGTCGAGAAAGGTGTTATTTTGAATCACCCTATTGTGCAAGATATGACACTTCCTTTTATGACGTATTTTTGTGTCTGCTGCAGATTGCAGTCTTCGTGCATCCAAATCAAGGTAAGTTATCTATGAATGTTTTTTTTAATTTTTTTTTATAAAAATGAAGTTTTAAAAAGGAAAAAAAAATGTTTTTTTATTTGTCAGCCTTTTTTTTACAAAAATCAGGCTTTTCTTTCTTTACTGTCAGGCTTTGCTGATTTTAGAGCTGGTAACCCTACATGTAAGCCAGCGCCCGAAAAATACACTTGAAAATTCTTTAATAACGACTGGCAGGGGGCTGTATGAAAAAATTTTGTCTGAGACTTATATGTCCTTAAAAAGGAAGAAGAGCAGAGTATTTTGATTTGACCATCATACGGTTATACCTGAAAACAAAAAAATTATTAGGGTTTTCAGTTAAAAAATGCATATTAAAATACTATAATGACGTCTTGATGCAACGACGGAATATGGAAGTGGTGTAAATAAATTTAATGTTTTAAAAAAATTAATTTGCATACCTACTTTATATTTAAAAAGTTAATATATATTTTAACTTTCTTTTGCATACTTCAAAGTCGTCTGGGAGCTATATTTTTGTAATCAGAAGAATTTTTCAGATTTTTTGATGTATAACTCATGTTTTAATTCTCTCAACACCAAAAGTTGATTTTCTCCCACTTTGGCGGATGTCTAGCAAGAGGAAGGCTGAAAGTAAAACGTCTGGGACCTAAGTATTTGAAATCAGGGCACAACCTTCTATTGTTTTTATATAAATTCAAGTGGTTATACCCTCGACACAAAAATCGGACAAATGACAATTTTCGAACGAGACGCTTGAAATGCTATCTAAAAAATAGAAAGCTAAAACAGAAATACTTTACATTATAACTATTTTAATATTTATTTTCACAAACCTGCTATAGTTCTATCACTTAGCTCCAATATGTTGGAAGGATCACGAATTCTCTTGCGATCAATTTGATCTTCTCTTTCATAATTTTTTTGGCACCAAACGAAATCACCATACATTCCAACTTTCGACAACCTATAAAAGCGATACTCGTTCGAAAGGCGAAAATTTTAAGAAAAAGATTTAGCATAACTTACATTCGATTTTGATTTAATAGATATGAAAGTAGAATTGGAAATATATTTCGAATAGAATTAAAAGTAGAATCGAATTACATATTTGGCCCTCAGAATTACAAATCGTCTTTAGTTTAAAGTACTGTCAGCTTTGATTTAAGGCTGACAAGTGTGGATAGTATGCCATAATGGGTACGTTCAGAAGAACGTAGGGACTAGAAATTAAGGCAAGTTTCTATACTCTGATTGGTCAGCTATCAAAAAATTGCCTTCCAATTAAGGCAACTTTATTGGAAAATTGACTGGAAAGCTAGTCAAGAAATATCTCCCTAAATTTCAAGTCAAGTGTATTTATGTCAAAATATCAGCTGATTATATTTTATCGCTAAATAGCAAGCTGAACTTCATTGTTTTGCAACTTCTTTTTTTCACGTTTGTTGTAAGTTTTGGTTAAAGTGGTTCTTTATCATATATTATGGAAAGGATTTAACTAAAAATGTAAGAAATATTGATTTTTGCCTTATATGAAGTGTTTTTCAGATAAACATATACATGTCGATTATGGATCTGCAATACTGGATCCGCTGTAATTCGCAGTGCAATTCTCTCCTTTCTCTTTACACATTTGTCGTGAAAAGAAAATAGAATTCTGTATTGAGAATTACTGGAGATGTAGAATTGCGTATTCCATAATCAAGACAAATATTATAAGAATGTATATTTTTGAAGTAAAGATCCAATTTTGACATGGTAAGAAATAACTAGTTTCCTTACTCAATTTTGCGTTCAATGAATGTAGTTGACTACATATGTAGTCCCTAGTGTCTGCTGAACGTACCCGACAATTATTATTAGCCTGGAACTTGTCTATTGCCATAATGACAATTATTATTAGCCTGGAACTTGTCTATTGCTGGCGCTAGATCTGTGGTGCGAAACAAGTATTCTTTTAGGTATATAGACATCACTCCTTTCATATGGATCTTTCAGGGAAAAACTTATTGTGAATTCCCTTAAAAATGACTATAATTCTGCATTCAATTTCATCCGCAGTGTAATTTCACTTTTCAAAACAATTAAAAATGAATGCACCTTCAATTTTGACAGTTCGAAGTAATTACGAAATTAACGAAAACGAACGACTTTTATTACATGGAATTTCATTTCGAGTGAAATTAAAAATCGATTTCAATTTGATTTAGTTAGAAATGCAGAACATGGGCGCAATTGTCGATTCCAGCAGTTTTTCTTTGAGTGAGACCAATTACTTCAGTGTATCACGATATGAGTTCCACCTCTTAATGACATGTTCTCTTCAGGGCTAAGCCTATAAATTTTGTTTAAAAAATTGTTGTGTAATTAAAGAGAAGGCAACATTTTCAACAATGAATTGCACTTTTCAAGGATTTTATAGAATGTCTTTCAGATAGTAAATCTCACTGATTTATTCCTATTCTTGAATCTGCAGTTGCAAATGCATTTTTTTGGATTTAAATTTTTACAACCAAACTCCGAAGTAAGAAAACGCGCTTACATTATAAAGCGTATGATAAATAAATTAAAACGCCACCTCAACCGCTGCAACATCCCTTTCTTCGTGGATCTACGACCAGTCAGATTCAGTGTAACTTATAGTATATAAGAAAACGGACCAGATAGTTCTTATTCTTTAGATAAGATAGTATATAATATACATAATTTAATTTAGATATACATATATTCTGATATAAAGAGAAGTTAATTTAATTCAAAACATTCTATCTTCTTTATCTTCAACAATCCAATTAACAATCTTATATGTAATGTAATCTTTTAAATTTTGATTTCTAAGTGGATATATAAATATCGAACATTGAAAATACAAGAGACATATCAAGTCCTTGAAATAACCACATTTCAACAAGTGCAACAAAATCCTTATGTTCAAGAGAGTTCTTAAATCTCATCATATGCAGCAAATGGAAATCCTATTCTCCTTCCTAGCTAACAATATTTTACTTCTTCAATAAATGGTAATCGCATATAAGAATCAATGCATGAGAGACTCACTATCCGTCCTTACCGCAAAGGTGACAAATCAACCAGCAGTAAATATCGGTCTGGGGATGCAACTTATGTCAGTTTTGTGTGAATGAAATACCACAAATCTCAAGCGATGCACAATTTGACATGAGTGAAGTCAGAATCATTGGCATCGAGAACTTTGTATATTATGTCTCAATGGAAATCTTCCTTGGACGAAGTTTCTCTTGGTCGCAATCACCGCAGAAGTATATGTACATATTATATTGTATATCTAGCAAAAGCAACCTTTATATTGTCATCATTTTCTGTGGATATCCTGTGCCCATCTATATAAGCTTATGTAAAGATGTGGTTTGAGAGTTCTATATTGGTTTGTAGTATATGGAAACGAAAGGACAATTTTCTAAAGTTTATTTGTATCTGCAGAATGCAGTGAATAACGTTTCAGAGGTGAGTCGGTCCACCCTTTGTTTATCAAGTTTGGGTTCAGTTGCTTATGAATCAAAATCATCAATCCCAAGGATTTTGTTTTCTCTTTTGCACTTGCACAGTTCGTAAAGGTATGATTAATTCTATTCTATACTTGTGGTGTTGGTTTGTTTCCATAAGAAGGAGTCTTTATCAATGGATATAGGTAACTATATGCTTTGGGCAAATCCAAACAATTTGAGGTTCAACTTTTGGTAAAAGATGCCAATAAATGTGACAACAGGTAATACTTTTGGTATATTGAATGTTTTTTTTTGAAATTTAAAAAAAAGAAGGAAATGTTTTTCAAGTTCATGTCATCACGACGTTCTTGTTTGAATTTCATATTTTACCTTTATTTATCGTAACATCATTTCTCAATGTCAACTTATCAATATTTTTTTAAAAAATAATCACTAATTACGGTAATTAAGCTAAAAAACCCTCAATATATAGAAAACCCAAATTACCGCAAACCAAAAATGCTAAAACGACATAATATTTTTTTTCTAATGACTTTGACAGATTTTTGTATAGAAGTTTACACAAATGTACAGAGTTTCAAAGTAAAGGAACATACCTACATATAAATTCATGAAATGAATTTAAATATATTTTTATAGATAATTAAGTACATTTTACTAAAATTTGACTCCCAAGTGTTAAAAGGAATTATTGTGAATTTCATTAGGCAACAAGTTTTTGTTTTATATTTTCTTTTTTCTGAGAATCTATCTGAGTGAACTAAAGCCGGTTCTAACAAAACGATGACGTGGCGCTATTTGCAATAGAGCTTGTGAAACAGTGGTTTTATTATTAAACTTTTTGAAGTGGTTTAAAGTGGGCTCCTTTTTATTGCTCGATTCAAAAATCCATAGAATTGACTGCGGTTAAACCTATACCTACATAATATTTTCGAATAATGTTATTTGTCTTTTAAATCTTCTTTCTAAAATATTACGATGTAAAGAAGCCATAAACCTTTCTATATAAATGTCGTTGAAAAAGCAATGCACATCCGTCACAAAATCTATGCTAAACCAAGTTTTTTCCCTGTATAGCGAAAATACTTGAACGCGCTATCTCCTGGTATAGGTATAGTGCAATAAAAATAAAAACTTTTCCAATATAAGCTTTCCTGATATTTCACTCACTTAGCTTGAAGAAGGTTTTTATCATTTGTGATATGCCAGAAAAACGAGATCCCTGTATTTTAAAACTTTGACTTCTGTAGCTTCTTTTTTTTCAACCAAACAAAAGTTGAAAAAAAAAATGTGTGCACCTTGACAACCTAACCCATTTCCATTGGTTTTTGAGATTTCTTTTTATTCTGTTGGCTTTGGGTTTGGCTTCTCTAACTTTTGTGCTTCCTATATATCCTGTGTCTATTGTGTATATATGTACCATCTATGTGTGCATAGAATATGGGTAATGAACAACATAGGAACGCACTTCAAAAAATAAAAGTAGAACAAATAGAAATGTTTAGATAATTGTGGTTGCAGTTATGTAAACAAATAATGTTAACAATGAAATTCAATTACCCTTTTATTGTACATGTGGAAGGTATAGGTACGTTATTTTGTTGTTGTCTTCCTTACGTCATTGTTATAAATTCAAATTAATGAAATACAGAGAAGAGTTTAGAATTGGTTATAAAGGTAAATTTCAAAAATAATTTCTGTGTGTATTTTGTTGTTATTGCTTTGAATCTAATTTCTGGTTAGTTAAACAAAATTTAAGGAATTTATTAGATCATAATATCTTAGTTATATATGTATGTACGTCAACACAGGCACTTCGTTTTCGAAATCGAGACTTCAATCCATCTTGCTATTACGGATACAAGGAATACAAAAAAGTGCATCCTGCGATTCCGACATTGGCATTAATTATTGACATCTTCGATAAAGGTTTGCGGACATCTTGGGAGAGTTTTGACGTAATACTCCTCCTCGACTGTGAACAAAGTTAGTTAGTTTCTTCCTTCTACAATGCTTCCTTCTACAATACATGAAACGATAAAATTCAAGTATTTATAAACATAAAAAAATAGTAATAGTTTACGGAGATACAAAAACAAATTTTAATCGAACAGATCTAGCTTAGTTGACAGCTTAAAAGTGCTGAATTCAAAGTTTTATGTATTGTCTCGTTTTATCTCGTATATCGGCGTCGGTTGTAATTTGTAAATCGTATTCCAAGTGTATTTTCAAAAAAAAAACTTTAGGCTGTATGTAAATTTCATAATTCTCAGCTTTCTAGAGTTTTCCAAGTTTTTTTCCGATACCAATTCCAATGTTTTCTTTCACAAAAAACCTTATTCGGATTATTACTAACATCAAAAACTAGCCAAATCGGGGCAGCCATTCTCAAGTTTAAAGTTTTATCGTTGGTTATTCGGTATAATTCGGTTTGACTTTAAATTAACTTAGAATTACCATAACCATTTTTCAAAAAAGGTGAAATTGCAGCACTTACTAATTTAATTAACCCGACCTCAGCGCCGTCTATCAGGTTCAAATTTAATTTGGACACTTAACGAATACATAATGCGATTATGAGTCTTATTAATCTATTTATATTTAATCTATTTATACAACTTATTGTGAATTCACATGGCGAAATTGAATTTAGGAGTTCCACAACTCGTTCGAAATGCTAATAGTGAATTCTAATTTCGAACGTGAAAATTGATGTTCTGCATTTCGGTTCATTCCGTTTTCTAAACGTCAGATTTTTATGCGTTGTGAAATCGGTGCATTTGCAGATAGTTTCGTATTTCTTGGTACAAAATGTAAGCAAACTTTATATGTTTTTGTTTATTTATTTATTATTATTTTCGTAGGAAACATAAGAACATTCGAATAAAAAAATACAAAAATCATCAGAACCATTCATAGGTATATTCACGCCGTGCCGTCGCGTCGGGCAGGTTTTTTCTTACTAAATTGTTCGGCTAATTTTTTCTTTCGAGTTCCGCTTTCTTTTTTCCCTTATAAATGCCAATAATATAGAATTAATTTTCATCTTCAGTGTAATTTCACTTTAAAACACAATTTAAAATGGAGGCACCTTGCATTTTGACATTTCGAACTAATTGCGAAATTTTCGAAAACGAACGAATTGTAGAACATGGAAATTCAATTCATGTGAAATTGAAATGCGATTTCAATTCGATTTCATTCGAAATGCAGAACATGGCGTAAAAAGAGGTTTATGAGTGCCATTGAAGAATTATGATGTGAGAAAATAGTAACAATTGAATTAAAAACCTGTAAGGTTAATTTAAATAATGATATTTCAATTTACATAAACCAAAGTAAAGTGCAAAAATTTGTAAAAAATAAATCAATAAAAAAGTGAGTATACGCCCGAGTGTATAACTGCTTTATCGTTTTTACTGGCTTTATAGACCAATTATTGGTTTCGTGTAAAAACCAAAATTCGAGTTCATAATTAAAATCAACAATACGATGATCAAGAAGTACAAAGAAAAGAGTCCTGTGTCTGTGCCTCATTGCGTCTGTGAGTTAGTACGCGTCCATTGTAATTTGAGCAATTATGACTAAACTTGTGGATCGAATTGTTTCTAATTTGGTAAAAAGCATTGTTATCTTTTTCCTTAGAGGAAAACTTAGAATCTTTGTTTAAGAAGGGGCAGCTCTCATAAAACAACGTTGGTTTTCTCAAATTTTCTCGAAAACGGCATAACGATTTTGATAAAACTTCATATCTGTAATAATGAATAAATATACATTTGCATTAAAAAACAAAAACTTCCAGCTTTAATGATAAGAAAATATAATCTTGTTGGATATAGTTCACAGTAGGTATTCGTCATGAAATCTATATAAGGTGAACTGAACTTAACAAAAATTGTCTGGTGATACCCTGATGAGTCCAAATGAGATCGCCGGGACGAAACGCCAATTTTTGTGGAATAAAGGCCGTTAAAATCTTTTTTGAATCCGTAATAAATTAAGTGATTTTCAAAATCAGAAATTCAGTGTTTAAGGTTTTTGTCAAAAAATTAGCATAACAGAAATAGTGTTTCGACGTTTTTTGAGAAAAAAATCTTATTTTTGGGTTATTCCGTATATCTTTTTAATGCCTGGACCAATTTTATTGTAATTATACAATCAGGTGGTTCTGAATAGTTTAAACAATATTGCATTTAAAATTTTACAAATAATTTTTTCTTTGAATAAAATCTTAAACAGAAGTTATAAACATGTTTTAGGGGACAGGGTGGGCCAAAAGAAATTCAAACATTGTCAAAATATAAGGTTATATACGTTTTGATGTAAGAATTATTGAAGGATGTAATTTAAAAACTAAGCATGGGGGAGGCGGATTACACACATTTAATTAAATTTTCGTATTCTAAATTGAATACAAAATTCCCGAATGTCCAAAAGAATTACCACAAAGATGCTGATGCACCTTCTTAAGTAATGAACTTATTCTATTTAATTTAACCAGCTTCAACATACATAAGTTAAATTAAAATTATTCCCGATAAAAAAAAAAAACACTAAGAACATTATTGGAAACCCTATCGTTTAATTGATATAAAATGATTCTTTGTATAGTGAAAATAACTTCACCCGCAGATGCATTCATCATAAAATAAAAAGACTTTACCATTATTGTACATAATATCCAATTCGAGGGAATTTCAATTCAAAAGCTCAGCTTCTGCAACCACTTTATGAAATTCAACAGCTCATGATGCACAATATAGTTTCCATAAAATAATCATTACGAAAAGAGAGCGTACTCATTCTAGTTTATTATGCCAACATAACAGTATAGCAGTACTTCTCTGTAGAACAGATGTATTGCATAAAGATTTTGGCACAACCAAAAAAGGACCGAAATAACAAGATGGCATATATAGAATAGTAACAACAACAAAAACAACACAACAACAACAAAAAACATATCATACTATAAAGTTGGAACCATTGTAATGATAATAAAAATAACAATAAAAGTTGTTCGCCTCTCATTCTATGCGAAGTTGGATTTGTTATTCGAATAAAACTATGTTCATCCATTCGAACAAACTGTTAAACGAAAACAGTTAGATTTGTATAAGGGTTTTGTATTGTGAACGAGTAACTATTTATGGATATCTATCGTTTTATTATTTTTTTTTTTGTTATTTTCTGGGTGTGTTAATGCAAATGTATATATTTATAGATATTGTCTGTATAACATTTCGACCTTCTAACAGCAATTTAAAATACATTCTATTTATGATAGTTTTTAACTTTATGGGTTTTATTTTTAAAATTCAATTCTAAAAAAGTTGTTCAATATATAAACATATATCTATGATAATTGCTGTTTCAGCAAACCTTTATTTATCGTACAAATAAATCATATATTTTTTTAACCTTTACCAAAATTTTTGTTTAACTAAATTTTCTCTTCATGCGGATTTGAAAAAATATTTAAAGGCACCCTTTGAAATAATTCATTTTAAATTAAATAAATTAAAAAATAAACAATTATACTATTGAAAAAGAGCAATAAGTAAAATCATATAATTATAATTTATATGGATATAGATAACAAGTAGATAGAGTCGGAACCACACCCGTCTCGAGTGTGTGTCGGAACACATCTTGTTCCGATTACACCATACCACGCTGTGTCGAAGATATATTTTTTCAGTGAGTGAGTGGGAATAATTTTAATAATAATAATAATTTCACAGAAAGAGAATAATTAAATAGACAAAGGAATAATGACAATTTGCAACACAGCACTCTTAAGGAGTGTGGAGCGCGGCAGTCGCATTGATTAAATTGAAATTAAAGTGGAATAAAATAAATCAAAATCCTTTTTTTTTCATTTTTCTCTAATTTGAGAATTTTGAGTTGGGGATGTTCACAGGTTCATTGCAACATCTACAGCTACAACATCTCTTTCCACCGCAAAGTCTTTCAGCCTCAGTCGTTTAACGGAATTTTAGTCGTGAGGTGCCAGGCTGTGTCCTCCTTCTATCGAACTATAATGATGACCTCCTTTTCGATTTTGGCATTGAGTTCGTAAAAAATATCCTTTATGTGATAGTTTGGGCATATATCATATGTATGCCATCTTCAGCAGTAAATGCTTCCTTGATTGAGTCATATTTCCCACCTGTTACGGCTGATTGTGACTAGGCGCTCGCTTAACATTCCATAATCTTCTGCAACGTCCTCCCCTTATTACACATACATAACTACAAAAACCCGCTAACACTCCTCTTTGCAGTTCTTACCTCTGGCTTTATAAAAAACATGAATATCTTAACTTTACCTTTTCTTTAGCAATAAATTTAATACTTTAACTAAGATAAACAAAAATTTATAAACTCTCCAAAAAAAAAACAAAAATAAAAAAATGATACAAACCTATCACACATTCAAAAAGAAATTGGTTTCATATTTCTGCTGTTAAAAATATTCGTTTCGCTTTTCAACACAAATAAAAAATCACTAAAGTACCTACTTCTATATATGTACATATATGTATGTATGTAGATACTTGGAACTCCCACTTACATTTGAATTGAAAATCGTGTGCACCACCAAACCCAAGTGTACCAGGAACAGGAACTGGTACATAATTTTATTTGCATAATCCTCTTTGCCACTGATGCATTCTGAGAAAAGAAAACACCAGCTTCACGAGGTATAACAGCTGGAAAGTCGTGGCACGGTGGCAGAGGCGGCATGGGCGGCGGCGCGCCAGCAGCGTGGTTATTCTCGCACCTTGCACTCAGGTGTGTCGAACGAGTGTTGAAGATAGATTCACTTGAAAGGTAAAAATCGTTGCATTAGCATAAACTCCAACTCCAACATTGCCATCAAAATATAATATACACACATAGGTACCTACCATGGAAAATTAAAGGTGTAAAAACTAGGTGATATACCACCTTGTAAATATATATTCTCCCTGGCAACCCCACATTAGACGATGACGTCGCTGTTTAAACACAACAACCGAAGCCAAAGTGAACGTGAGAGTAAAGTAGTATATATATGAGTACAGAGGTAACCCTAAGGATATTTCTCATATTTGGTTTTTCGTTTCATATTTACTCTTTTTTATTCTGGGGTATATTTTTGTCAGAGACGTTTCTATATCCTTGCTGCATTCAACAAATCCTTGAGTGGGCGTAGTCTAAAACTGCACGAATACAGAAAGGGGCGAGAGTAATGGTCAATTATATTTTCTGCAATTGAAACGTTTTATACCATTCACAGCTAATTTTATTCACATTCACATACAAAATAATAAAAAAAAAACTACATATAAGCAAACTTGTATAACCTAATTAAAAAGATTTAAGACTTTTAACAATTTTGTGGCAAAAACTTACTCACAAATTCCTAGTCTATATGTTTATTTTATTGCCGTAGGTAATTGCTTTTAGTCTATGCTGAATAAAATCAACACAAAATGTCTTTCTTAAAACAAAATAAGTCACTCTCAAAAATGTTTCCCCTCGCTACACGAAAGAAATGATCCTCGCCTGAGCATAAATAACAAGAAAAAAGCTGTTGCAATTTCTGTCGCTGTTGATGGTGTTCTTTCATCTTAAGGAAGTCGAGTCGCCTGCCTTGATCTCGTTACTTTTTGTTAAAAGAATTTTATAGCTCTGCAGGTACACACAAAGTAGGTATATTACTTTAATGATATTTTTTATTTTATAAAAATAAAAATTTTTTTGTTAACCCAATATACATTATGTATATGTATTTGAATAAAGGTGTAGTGGGTTGTCGGATCGATATTTTAAAAAAAGTTCGAAGATTGAAGATAAAGTTTAAAGATATTAAATTAACTTTATTCTTATGATTTTGGGGGCACTTCATTTTGAATTTTGTGTTAGCAACACAAGGTATACTTACAAAAGTTTACTTTTAAATAGCATTTAAATTGCTTCAAATAAACATAAAAACAAGAAGGGGTATAGGTACTGTTCATAAAAAGTATATTTTTTGGTGATTATAATAAGTTTTTTAAGTTTTAAATTGATACAAAAAAAAATGCTCAACTTATTAAAAAGCTTTGGTAATTATAAAAAAATATTAGATTTTAAAAATAAATAAGAGTTAAATCACTTTTGCCAGTTTTCACAGTTTTAAAGAATTTTCAAATTAAATAATTCGTATGTATCGAACAAAAATCAATTATTTGTTTTAATATACCCAAATAGACATTTGGATGCTATAAATAATGTGATACCAAGTACAATTTTTGGTATGAGCTGGTTCATTGGGAATCAACTCTTCTGGTTAGTTTGTAAGGCCTTAAGCGGTATATATTATGAGATGGTGATGACTATCGACCCATAGCCATATTGCCTTTTCTCTCGAAAGTTTTGGAGAGACTAATAAACCACCAAATTAGAACTTTTCTCACAAACAATAAATTGATTTGTATCAATCAATCAGGTTTCCGACCCAAGCCGACGTGAATGAAAATATCAGCCAAAATTTGGATAATAATAATGTGACTATATTAACGCTTCTAGACTTTTCAAAGGCATTTGATACCGTAAATCGTTTTATTCTCTGTGAAAAGCTTAAAAACCAATTCCATTTTTCGTTTCCATCAGTCAAGCTTATTCTTTCCTACTTAACCGGTGGAACTCAGGCAGTTTTTGCTAACAATGTTATGTCAACTTTTCTCCTCTTGCAGAGGGGAATTCTTCTGTGTACATGTACGCAGATGACGTTCAATTATACAATAGTTTTTATCTAGGTATGCTCGAGAATGGTGTGCATGAAGTCAATGAGGACTTGCATAAAATGTTCATATGGTCCCCCAAAAACGATCTCTGTTTGAATCCGAAAAAAAAACTAAATGCCTAGCCATCTCTAGAACTATGTCTGACTCATCATATTTCCCTGAAATACATTTGAATAACTGTGCTATTGAGTTCGTTGATTCTGCTAAAAATCTTGGCCTAACATTTAATAAAACACTAAGCTGGAACACCCATATTAATTTGACGTTAGGTAAGGTATATGGAGGTCTTCGATTGCTCTGGGCGTCTCATCATATAACGCCCTTGAAAACTCGGTGAATATTGGCCAAAACATTGATAGTGCCCCTTATACTTTTCTGTTGCGAGGTTTTTAGTAATTGTGACTTCGAACACAAACGAAAACTTAACGTTGCATTAAACAGTATTACACGCTATGTTTATGGTCTTAAAAGATATGACCACATCTCAAGTTTTTCCAAGGCGATCTATGGCATTTCATTCGATAAACTCCTCAAATTACGAACTTTAACCATGCTTCTCAATATCATACAATCTGCCTGAATACTTACATAATAAAATTAATTTTACGCGTTCTGAAAGATCATGCAACCTTATTCCAGTGCGCTACAAATTCTTGGTATCTGAACGGCAGTTTTATGTGCAATCTATTCGTTTATGGAACTTCTTCCCTCGTTCTGTTAGAATTATAAGCAGCCCGACCTTGTTTGAAAAAATGCTAAGAGAATTCTTCTTCTAGCTATGTAGACTGTAGGTACTTATTTATTTTATGTTACTGATGATGATGTTGATTGTGATGATAATGAATTTTTTAATTAAATATTCTTTTAATTTTTAAATAACATATATATTTTAATTTCTTTTTTTTTCTCTTGACATGTTTGTTAATTGGTGTAATGCATACTTATTTCTATTATTTCCAAATACAAAGCACATCTTTTGTAAAAATAGTATTAAGATACTGAAATTTGCTCTAGTTTAGTATATAAGATATTGTATCTTACTGAGTATAATTATACAATAAATAAATGAAATATTAGAATAATTCGTAACTTTATATTTATGTGAACTTATCTAATTTTTTAATTTATATTTTAGTATCTATCGAAAAAACGTGAACACTTCTCGTTTCTATACGAATTTTTTTTTATAATAATTGCACTAGTTGAATTATTTATTTAAAATAGCTTTTAATGGTCTTAAGCCCCAAAAATTGGCGTTTCGTACCGCGCGCAGCGATCTTACTTGGACTCATTAGTAGAATATTGAGAGCCTTGTCAATACCCAGTTTTGTTAAGTTCATCTTACATAGGTTTTATGACGAATATCTAGTGTGATATGTGAGCGCGAACTTGCTCTTTTTATGTGCGATCACACTGGGGTTTTAAAGTCTGAATAGTTTAGATCTATTCATCTGAATTAAAAAATAAAAAATTCATTTATATGGGAGCCTGTATTTTTTGCAACGTGCTAAAAACGTTTTTATTATGAGGTGGTTTTATGTGAGAATACAAAAATTAACCGCGGTGTACATATGCATATGCATGAAACTTTTAAACTGAAAAAGTGGTAAAAAATTAACATACATATAATTTAATTAAACAAAATCTGAAATTGTTTTGACACCAACGCAATGTACACCATCAGATTTTTTAAATTATTCTTAATATATGAGAAAAAAAATTCAAAAATCTTTGGAGTGGTTTTTTGAAAAAATATTTTTTTTATATATGTATATAATTTTGAAAACTTTTTTAAGAAAAAAATTGATACGCAATCTCTTAGTGTTTATTAAGCAGAATAAATTTTGAAAAAAATCATCTACCCATTTTTGAAATATAATTCTATAATATAAATAATTTTGATTTTTTTTTAAATCCCAAATTAGTTTTTTTGAAAATTTTTATATTCAATATTGTTCAAATTTATTAAAAGCTCTTGTGAAATTGGTTCAACAGATTATGAGATATTCGAAAACCAAAAAATGGCTCTATGAGTGATACCATTTTTAATCAATAGATACATTTTCTTTTAAATAATATGATAAATCGTATCTAATATTAGCTCACATAAAAATTTTAATCGGTAATTTTTAATCTTGAAGCGGTTTTTTTTTTTAGAAAAATGAGATTTTCGCTACCGGTTTTTAAACACATTGTATGGGAGGTACCGGTATTTTTGGTAAAAAAAAATATTTTTATTTAAAATCTGGTGGATAATATAAAAAAAAGTTGTATTAAGTTCTTAAACAAATTGTTAACTTTTTAAAAAAATCGGAATAAAAAAAATTAAAATTTTGTTATACAAAACTTTTAAGACTTAAAAAAAAAATCTCTATAAAAAATTTGAACAAAATCAATTCAATAGTTTTTAAGAAAATTGAAAATCAAAAAAAATGTTTCTATGGGATGGACCATTTATACCTATATATCCGAAAACAGTAGCCTTTATGAACACAAAATTACTGAATTTTTTTAAAGTTACATGCACGGTTTTTAGAAAAATAAGATTTTCATTATTTGCAAAAAAAAAAAGGAACGAGAGGTACCTATCGTTATTTTTGGTCCTAAAAAAATTGAAAAAAACGTGTCGGACGAATGCCCAAAAAACGTTAGGTACCAAGTTTTAAGAAAATCGACCCACCCGTTTAGACTGCAGCAGCAGGGATAGGACAGGACAGACAGATAGACTGACAGAATTGCAAGGCACACTTTTTCAACTTCGCTGTCATCGTAATGTCAAGTTTGATAAAAATTTAAGTTCGATGTTCTTAGGAATTCTTAACTTGCCATATAGTACCTATATGTATGTATTTATAGGGTGATGGGTATAAGGTGCACCAAAAAGCTAGAGCTTTGGGTTAAGACAAGAAAAAATCGTTTGGGATGTGCGGATGTTGACTTAAAACAAAAATAAATTATTTAACAACAACTATAAAACATACAATGCCATGCTATATACCTTTTTGGAAAGCCATAAATCTTCTGCAATTTTCATTTTAAATTAAATTGTGTTAGTGAATAGTTTTTGAAAAATTAATTTTCAAACTCGAAATTAAAAAAAAAATTCAAACTAATTTTTTTCAAAATTTTATGTAATTAAGTATAATTTTTGTTTTCAAAATTGAATGTTATTAATTTTCAATAAAAAAACAGAAAACCAGATGCTAAAATGTATCTTAGTTTTTATTTTATTTTGGTGATCTGAATGTATTTATATTTTGATAAATTAAAAAAAAAGGAAAAATGAAATGAAGTCAGAAATTCATTCTTTTATTTATTTTTTTATTTTTTTTTAATAAAGTTTTATCAAACAGTTTTTAGAAAAGCATTTTAAAATTTAAAATTTTGAAAAAGTAAGTTGTTTTCTGAGTTTTCTCAAAAATTTTAAATTATAATCATTTTATTATTATTCTTCTTCGTCAAACTTAATTTTTGCTCACGGAAAAATTATATTCTGTAAAACTTCGAAGTGGGGATGTTGTCTTTACTAAGTTTTTACTTGGGAATTTTAGTTTTTGAATTATAGCTTGGGCAAACATCATTAACCTCACGAAATTAAAAAAAAAAGATCAAAAACAATTTTTTTTTCAAAATTTTGATGTGAAATATTTGTATACTTTGACAATTTTGATTCAAATCGATGAAGCCATTAACGAGAAAATCGAGCCCATAAAAAAAAACTTCCTTTGGCATGTACCATATATAACAATTTTTTTTTAAATTGTCTTACCAAAATGTAGACTTATACAGTAGTATTTACACAGAACAAAATTAATTCAAATCGTAAAAGCCGTCCTCCAGATAAATAGGTAACCTATTTCTTAACGGTTGTATGGCAGGTTCCGTTAAAGTTGTAAAGATATAAACATAGTTCAATTTCCCTTGTATGGGGCATCACCTGAAAACCTCAAGAATAAAGAAACCAGAATAAGCGGTTTAGATAGTAGCAGAAAGACAAAATGACGGGACCCACTTTTTTCGTGTTCTCTATAAACATCTTTATGTCAGGTTTTATTATAGAATTTCGGTCTCGACTTTAATTACAAATTCATGCATTACGTAGTTAAATAAGCATAATTAATATGTTAATCAGAAGTTAAATGTTGAATTTTGGGTACCTTTGCAAGAAATCAAAATTTACTTCCACCATAGCTCGATATACATACGGTGCCCGTTTTTAATTTCAATTTATTTAATAAATTTATTGCTTTAAGTTTTTAAACTTGTCTTGAAACTGCACCAAGTTATAGATTTTTGAACAGGTGTCGAGTAGGTACTTTTTTTATTTTATTATGTAAATAGTTCCTAACGGCCAAATCAAATTCTTAAATAAACTGACGTTAATAAAATATCAATATATAATATTATATAGGTACTAATTCTAACAGATGCACAAAAACTTAAAAGATAAAAATCTATTATAACTGAGTGCCAAACGAAGAGCAGATGAATATTCCACTTTAAAAAACAAAAGCATAAGAACAATGCCCATTCGAGTAAAAATGAATTCTAGAATTCCAGAAATAAACCACCTGAGTAGTTTTTCAAAAATGCCTTATGTGTACATGAGGGTGATCAAAAAACACACTTTTTTCACAAATCGAACGTTTAATATCAAGCACTTAGGTTGCAACTTAAACATTGATATCAACTAATAAAAAGTCGGAGGCCGCTACTAGGAAATATTATTTTTTATTAAAATAAAATTTTTTCAGTTCAAAGAGTATTATAAGACTTATGCTCAAATTTTATAGGATTTAATACGATTTTAGAGCCTTTTTAGTATGATGATAGGTAAAAAATAGGATGTTCCAAATTTTAAACGAATTGGGATCGTAATATCTTTTAAACATTTCACTAAATTTAAAATCATCAAATGCCTATTTTATCATGTCACAAAGCCACTTTGACAATTAAAAACATGAAAATGGTATGTTTGTTTACTTGTTTGCAGGAACTGTCATTGTTTTAGGCATGTTCAACTAGAGTTTATAAGGATAATAGATTTAGGGCTTGTTTCACAATGCCTGAATAAATTTCTGATTAGTTACCCGAGACATACAAATTGGAAGAGGGTCATAAGTCCACAAAGCGAAAAAAAAAATATTTTTGGATTTATAACCTATTTAATTCATCAGAAGGCAATTGTAGGTTTTCTCCTGTGGACTTATGATCCTGTGTCAATATTATATGTCAAGTAACTAATTAGAACTTCGCTCAGATATTGTGAAAGTGACCCTTATTATGATATAAGCTAAAAAAAATTTAAATTAAGAACATAATTTTAGTAAAGATTTTTAGAGTAAGAAAATTGTTAATATATAGAATTATGCTAATGCCTTGACATCAGGCTGTTCAAAGTTTTGAGCTATGGATTTTAATAATTTTGGGTGAAATATAACGAAGCTTTTCCCTATCACACTAAATTCCTATTTTGCGATTAAGAAGAAAAATTACATGAAATTTTCTAGGTATAGCGAATCATATTTTTTGATATCAATCTTCATAATTCAACCCACGATATCGGTTGTTTTACGGAAAATTTGTTTTTTTGAATCACCCTATAGTGTGCATAAATCAGTTGCCGTGAATTAAAAGCCATTCATATGGGAATTCGAATAGGTAGGTACCACCAACTCCAATATGATTTCTGATTTCGCGTTCCTCTTTGAATATTTAGATTAGATTGACAATTGACTCGATTGCCATGTCAGCATGTTTCGTCATTCAGCGTTTTTGAAATCTCAACTGAATAACAAAATCAACATCATCTATGAGAGGTGACAATTAGTCTCTGATGACAATTTCGTATATATTGTTAGATATTGCAAAAATAACATAAATTAAAAAAAAAAAAAACATTGAAGGGAAAAGGAAATATAACCGTATAACGGTGTATGCATTTGCATTTGCATCTGCATATGCAGTTTACCTACCGACAGACTTTATTCAATTCGCCATTTTGTGTCTGCACTTTAACAAGTTTCATGACCATAGTCAGCTATAAATCACACTCCAGAAAACAGGCCGTGGTTGACTTTTGAAATATTGGACAGTTTTGCCGTGCAATTTTTTTTTTATTTTTGAAAGGGTTATGGTATAAGGGTGTGTGAATAGTTGAAGCCGAGCAAAGCAAGTCCCATCATGCACCGTTTTTCTTTTATGAAATGAAATTCCCTGATTTAAGGCAAATACACAGCGGAAACGGAAATTTTAAATTGATTGGTTAACATGGATGGAAGAAGCAGAACAGCGGAAAGCAGTAGCAGTAGCAATAGCAATAGCGATGGGATGGCGCTTTCGAAAATCCTGTGTAAGTAAGTTGTGTACGCTCAGTTTGGTTCTGTGTTTCTGTGTACTGTACACGACGAGCGACGCGAGACTCTACGATCCAACTCCAAACGCGACATGGGGGTGCAAAGGGTGTAATTTATTACTGGAAAATCAATAACAATTCAAACGGCTGCGACACGGTAGCGTTAGTATACAAATTGATGCTGCTTTGCAATGCAATAAGGGCAGGACATTTTTTCATCTCTATACCTACCTATATATCCTAACTTGGATCTGGGAGTTGTTTTTTTTTTTTTTTTAACCGTGCGTGTTTTATTGTTGCAGTTTCTTTTGCATGATTTTTAATTGGCTAAGTTAATTAAGGCGACATTTTGCATTAAATCTAACATAAGTTTTTTTTAATTAATATTTAAGTTTCGGAGAACAACACTTTCGTAATATAAAAGAATTTATTTGGCTAGATTGCAAACCCTTAATGTGATATCCAAAACATGTTCATTTGGATCCTAATAGGATCGAAGTATATATTTTAAAAGGTCACGAAAAAGGAATTATTAAAACATGTTCAGATTTTTGAGATAAATATTTTGTATTTTGTATGTATGGTTAGATTAGGGTGGGTAAAAAAATATATTTTAATAAGTACAAAAGTCGGGGCTTTCAGTAAAACGTATGAGAATTTGTTTAAAATTGGCACAGAGCATTTGTATGTAATTTCCTAGAAAGGAAATTTTAATTTTTGTTTTAGCTTATCTAAAAGGCGAGCTTTTGTAGGAAAACTGCGTTTCAGGGTCTTGATAAAAAAAATCATATCACAGATATAGGATTTTGATGCCTTTTAAAAAAAACAAAACAAAATTTCGTCAAAATTTAGCTACAATAAATATATTTTGATATAATATTTGAAGATAATGCGCTATGGCAGCATTGGAAAGTTAAAATACACCAAAACATTGATGTTTTTGAAAATCGTAATTTTGCAAAAAAAAATCATCCCTAAAATTTGCAAATTTAAGAATTAAAAAAACATATTTACTTTTTCTTTTTGAAAATCGAAAATGATGGCGCTAATTTCACGCTAAGTTCCTTAGCAACATTTGTGTTCGGTAGTAAAAATTGCAAATATGCGATTTTTTGGTATCTCTTAAGTTAAAACAGCACAAATTTTAGTTTTTATAATAATTTAATTTTGGAAAAAATTTCATCACAAAATTTGCAAATTTGCGAAATTTTCAAAATACCTATTCATTATACTTGAAGAAATTTTTAGTCGAAATTTTATAAAAATATGGACTTTTTGGAATTAAGTTGGTCAAACGTATATCAAATTTAATTCATGGGGGGTCCGGACCCGAAAACCTCCCCGTGGATCCGCCACTGGTCAATGTCTACACTCGAATACAAGCATGCGGCCTCAACGTATTAGCATGTCGACTGAGAGACTTAATAATTTATCTTTATACTGGCATTCGAGAACAAGCAACTTGATTTCTTAGACCTGGGGGCCGATTCTGGTTCTGTGAAAAAGTGAATCAAAATTTTTTTCTCCCTTTGACACTAAATCCGATTCTCGTTCTGTGAAACCAAACTTAAAACACATTCGTATGAATAATTTGCTTTCACGTCGATATTTGGAAGTGAATCTGTGAAAAGAAAAGCTGAATACGAATAAACAAAGCTCAAAAAGCTCATGTCAATTACATGTCCCTCTCTGTCATATTCATGAAGAAAAAAATATTTCTATCTCATGCGTTTCTCTTGGCTCTTCAAAAAATGAGAGAATTGCGCTTTTGCGTTTGCGCTTTAGGGGAAATGATAAGGAGGTTCGGGATCGGTCTTATAGTTCGTCGGAGAATTTTATGCACAAAGTGAATCGAAAAAGTGAAAGTAATGCATGAGAGCGAATGTGAAAACAATTTATTCGATTCACTTTTTCACAGAACCAGAATCGGCCCCCTGGACATCGCCCCTCTCTGCTAAATGGGGGGAAATAGACTCGATTTTTACGATTTTTTTCTTGCCTTAACCCAATCTATTCGCTCTAGCTTTTTGGTGTACCTTATACCAATCACCCTGTATTAAATTAGTTTTTAAGACCATATGAAATTTTGCGTAATATGTATATATCTAGTTGTAAGAATATATGAATTTTGGTTTATATAAAATTATGTAGGAAGGTAAGTAAATATAAACTTTGTACAAGAATTATATAAGAATCTGTTTCCGGTGAATAAAGATAACCTCAATAACACTAAAGATTGTTGCTTCTTTGGTAAACCTTGTACCCGACGAACATATCTCAGCCTATGATAAAAAGCATCTCAAAACATATAATGCGGCCAATAATTTTGTTATATTATTTTTATTATCGCATGCAAATTTGAAGAAATCAATAGCATCTGCTAAGAAATGTGTTTCTTTACTGATTTCTTATGATTGCCTAGAAAATTTAAAAAATATAAATTTTTTTGGCTGCAGCACCTCTGTTCAAGATGAGCTAGAGAAAAAATTCGAATTTCTCTTCTCAGTTTTCCATCACATAAAAATGTTCTGAACCAAATTTGAAGCAAAACAGTTTAACCGTTTAGATTCTAGCTCGATGAATCTTGGATGTACATTGTACATTCACACATACGCACAGACTGACGCCATATAATCGAGTTTTGTACGTAGTTGATAGCAATTGATGTAAACATAAATCCGAAAAAATTCTGAAAAAAACGTTTTAAATATCTTTTAGAGCCGAAGCACTTATAGGTGCAAAGCCATTAATGGAAATAGTTATTTTAAACTCAAAATCTAAAAAAGAAGACACTTCCTATAAATCTCAAACGCAAAAAAAAAAAAAACTGAATAGACCTTATCTATATTTTCTAAAACAATGTTCCATTATAATTTTTGTTCCAGCCACGTCTTAGAAAACTTTCAAAATATGGATATTCTCCTGCTATATCACAAAATATAAATTTATTTTCTTCTATTTTTTTTTATTTTAATGCCTTCACATTATGTTATATATATAAAATTGACCTCAATATGACACTGACCGATTGCATGAACAATCTTTGTGTACCTCCTCATTAAAATCCTTGTCTCAAACACTCTCTTTCTGTGAAGACATGCATTATCGTGTGTGCTTGTATACGCTCGTAGGATGTTGTTGAAAGCGGATATTGCACCATGAGATGAGGAATTTTTGAACTCCTCGGGGTATAGAACAACAACATATTATTATTATTATTCTTAAGGATTCAACTTCATGCTGTGATAAACATAGACGTTGGCTATTTTGTCATTATGTCGTCGTCGTCATCGTCATCGTTGTAGTCCAGTTTTCGTTTTTCTATTACATACACTACACACAAATGTATATTATATGCTTTTGAAAACAAAAAAAGAACTAGGTTTTATATATGGCCGTAGTATTTCCTTTTCTCCATAGTCAGAGTCATATCAGTACATTGTTAAAGTTCTGTTCGCAGTATAATACTTATACAAATAATTCCCCATGCATTTCCCTTAAAGATGTATCCACCTACAATGTGAAATTGAGTGAAATGAAAAAAGCATCAGATATAATATAATGAGGGAAGTTTATGAAAGTATTCTTCACGTAAACAATATCGTACAGAAGTATGTTAAATCTAATAAAGTCTTCGGATATATGGTTTTTTTTTTTGAAAAAAAAATAAAAAAATCGGAGGGTGCAGGTTAATTGGGAGTCTTTTCACTAAACTCTCTAGAGTTTCATTAGGGTATAGCTGTTTTGTATTTCAGTAGTATAGTATATAGAATTTGTATTATTAAAAAAACTTTCTTATATAGCTGTTTTATTTAACTGGCTATCTTAGAGTAAACAGGGTAAGTAGGCTGCAGCCTAGCTACCGTCTCCGGTGCGGCGCGTGTCGTGTCGATAAACTATATTTGTTTCAATATCCATGGAAGTTTTTCTTTATAACCTTGAAGCTTCCTCACAATGAAATAACAACGAATTTGGCCACTCCATTATTTTTAACTCATTCAGATCACTTCCAAGTACTACACATTACACCACCCCACGTATAGCTGAAATTCTATAAAAACTTTCAAGTTACTATTAATTCCAGATCTCTCTGGGAGAATTCTTGTCTTCCCTGAAAGATGAATCGATCCACTTTTATACCGAAGGATCAAAAACTGATGATGGAGTTGGTGGAGATGTTTACTCTGACAAATTGAAATTAAGTCTCTCCTTTCGTCTTTAGCGATACAAGAAGTCCTGGCTTAGCTTAAAGAAAACATTATATATCAAGCACAGATATCCGCATTTTCTCAGACATCTAAGCCGCCATCAAATCTCTGGACTATATGTCTCTATACTCTATACAAATTCAAAAACAGATTGACGATCATATCTTATGGAGATAGCACAGCAGTTCAACCTTTGCTGGGTGCATGCCGGGTCATAGGGACATTCCAGCAGACGAACTCGACAAAAGTGGAACAATACTACTTATATCGTCAAATCGGACTAATATTGGTATACCCTTCGCTACATGTATTGTACATATAGACATTTATGCTAAACCAATTGATGCAATAGAGACCTTAGGTGGAACAACATCGCCACATGTCAGACCACAAAACAGTGACATTACCGGCCATTGTCTAATAGGCACGCACACTACAAGGCTTGGAGTATTTGGTGGAGTGGCAGAAGGCGGACTTTAAAAAAATTACACTTCATGTTTTAGGTTCAAGACATTTTAACTAAAAAATGTAATCCTTCTATATGGATGAAAAGTCGAGAGGAATCTCAAATGTGAGAAAAAATAGGCGTGGTAGTAGACGGATTTCCAAAACAAACTACACAATATGTCATAGTTTTGGCTTAAGAGACTTATATTTTAAATTTTAATTTTAAAAGTAGTTATGGAAGTGGGCGAGACAAATACCACATGCCATGATGTAGGTTGAAAAGAACTCAATTATAAAATGTTTACCTTTAATAAAGAGAAAACCAAAATATAATAAAGTGGGCGTGACAATGGGCGGATTTTAGGATTTTAATTAAAGCACTTTCTAAACTATTTTGCTATTAATTAAAACAATCTTTTTAGTGTGCATCGGTTTTCGAGTCTATAAGCCTCAATTTAATTAAATGGCTGAATACAATGCGACGGAGCCGCAGCCGGAGTTGGAGCTGGAACAAAATATTAAATACACACAAAATAAATGCTACGAGCAGAATGGAACGCAATGGACATAGTCTAAAGATTTTAATTTGTTTTATAACATTTAATATCATTCACTTTTTTTAAGGTAAGAACATCTCCAAGTTGTTTAAATTTCAAATGTATTTTGAAGCGGAAAAGTTCGACTTCTAAAGGCTGAGATTTATAAACCATTTCCTTAGAAATTAAAAACAAATCGAAGGAGAGCATATTTTACAATTTATTACTTTTTAAAATTATGAAAAATGAAGCACTGTTTTTGTTTCGAACTTAAAAAAAAAATCAATTTAGTCTGAAGTTTCAAATTTCAAATAGTTTACATAGTCTTAATTGCGCATTGGACGACATTCTATATATATGGGAATATTTAAGACAATTTACAATTGTAACTGCTTGCCTAGAATGCAGTTGAAAATTCTAAAAAATAGGTTAAAAAAAAAAAAAAAATTGTCTGTATATTGTTTAGATTGTCTGAGATCACCCTACGTCGTTTACTATGTTTTGTTATATCCTTTTAACAGTAACCTCAATCGCTTTTGTTAATTTTATTTTAGAAAAAAAAAATTATACAATTATTAAATTTTATACAAAGTGTATAAAAACTGATAGTGTGGTGTCACCATTCAGGGGTGCCATGTTTAATGAAAAAGTGATAGAATATGATAAGGGTATGATATGGGTCCGTACTATCCGATAAAGGCTTTACCAATTTCTGTCAATTTTTTTTGTCAGTCGGGAGGTCTAAATAGCAAGATTAGTTAATTATATAATTTTTCAAAATAAATTTTATAAAAAAAATTGAAATCTAATTTTAAGTAATGCAGATTTTTCCGAATTTTCTCGAAAATGACTCAAAGGAATTCGATTAAAATTCCTAGTTGTTATGCTAGGTATAAATATTCTAATTAAACCCTTGTTTCAGTATTTTGTCTTAAAATTCATAGTGTTGACATATTTTAGGAAAAACTTCCCCATATCCCAATATTTGGGCTACCTAGAAATAACTGCACATAAACAGTTACTTCCAAGTAGCCCAAATAATGATACATACAATGAATATTTTTTTTTTAAGTTACGTAGTTCTGGCTTCTTTGCACACTATTCCTAATTATTTAATTAGAAATAAATAGATATACAACTAATGAACCTTACAACTTCAATTCTCAGTCACTTAAGGCAGTTAACCATAAGAGCGAAACTATGAATTTTATTATTAAATCGAATTGATACATTTTATGTATTCGAGGAATATACATTTCAATAGGCTTGATATGCCCATAACTTAAAAGAGCATTCAAATAATATAACGATTATAAACATTCTATTTCAAATTCTGCAATCCTTATAAACATTTTATTTCAGGTTCCACAAATAACTCTCCTTCATTTGATAGCAGTTTTTTAGTTCCAAAATGTGCTCATAAAAATACTATAACTTCATATTAAAATTATGTAAATGCGAATCTGTTAATAAAATTTGCACTCAATTAACATTATTCCCCTGTGAATTTCCCCTTACATTTTTAAAATCAACCCCTTTCGAAAAAGCATTTTGCTCAAATAGCATACAATCCACTTTAATCCATGTTAAAATTTTGGGTGGTTTGATGTACTCGTATTAACATTTCTCACTATATATATATTGTGAATTCCAATTTCGTTTTATTTGTATTGAATTCATGTTTATAACATTTCTTTCCCAAACAAGAGAAACAATGTTGCTAAATATTTTTCACATTCTTCCTCTAAAACCTTATGGCGCAAGTATTGATTTTTAAAAGAAATCATCATGTTTAGAGAAATCGTGGTGAGAGAATGGAAAGAAAAATTGCCTCATTATATTTCAAATGAAATGAATTTTTGAATGCAAGTAAAATATGTTTACCACTATTTTACTAAAATGTTGCAAAATAAATTCGTAGTATACCAAAATCAGAGCAAGTTCGAATACATATAAGAATACAAAATAAATATGTACCTATACATCTATATAGCTTAACTTATTTTGTAACGTTCCTTGTTTTCCACTTCGGGTTTAATCGTTCATTTTGAAAACACAATTGTATTGTTGTAAAATTTTTAAAACATTCAGGCAGATAATATGTTCAGTCTGGTAATATAATTAAGATACGTATATAAAATGATTGATTTGTGCTATTTAAACACGTCCTTGAACCTTAATTTAACTTAAGGAGACAAAATAGTTTATTGAATGTATTACCTTCCCTGAATTTAAAGGATCTTGTAGGTCAAATATAAATAGTACAAGCATCTGATTTTATGTATGGGTCAATTGCGGATCCAGAAATTCATAAGGGAGGGGGGTTGTACTCATGACATTTTTTTGGTTGATTTTTGATTGTTGTATATTTAAAATTGGTTGGTCTTATTTGGGCCATATATCATAACATACATATCGGAACAGTTTTTCGTTATACTGGACGTTTGTTATATCGGCATGCGTAATACTTGACGTCCAGTATATATATATGTATAAAAATAACAATAACAAATACACAGAAATATTTAAAAGTGTGTGTGAGACTTCTCTCGGAAATGCATAGTGAGTTTCGGAGAAATTAAGAATTTCAGGGTTAATTTAAATCAATAACTAATTGCTAATACTGCAAATAAATTAAGCCCGAGTTAACTCATAAAGCAGTTTTTCAGTGAATTATTTACTTTAACTCTTAGTTCTCAGAAATTTATCCAGATCGAAGTGGTGTACTATACGGAAATCACCCTTTACATACTGAAGTACCTTCATCGATGATTTCGATAGCTTTTCGGCACGCGAAAAACAGGATCTGTCAGAAGCTCGAGAGGTAAATTGGCTTGAAAACATTTTACAGGAGTTAAATCTGACTTAACCCCGGAACAATATGATGATCTCGCACTTCAAAACTGAATATTAGAGCTTAAAAATTCCATTTACCTACTCCATTAAGGAATCGCCTAGTACTCATTTTTTAATGAGTAAACTTTGAATAAAATCAGTGTTGGGTACAAATGTAGTTAATATAATTATTATATATATTATTTATTATTTGGATAATACCGGGGTCACCGAATATAAATGTGTTTGTTCCTAATTTGTTATAAAGGAAAATTGTTGCTGTTTTTTTATATTGACATTGGTGACCAATGTAAAGGAGTAATAATTGAAATATAACGAGGCATTGGGGGTTTAACTCCATTAAAAATAAATGCAATGGGTAGTGCACCACTATGCCGTGACAATGTGACATATTAATGGCACTGTCTTAATATCAACATACTACCTATTTGGAGAAATGAAAGAAGAGAGTTTTTGTATTTTGTTATAATGTGCATGCACTTATAATTCCCTTAAAATGTTTAATATAAAGTGCAGACCTGAAGAATAAAGTATATAAATTATAGTAAATAGATAGGAAGACATACCTATGCTATATATGATGCACATTTTATTTGATTTTCTGAATATAATGGGAAGGAAAAATAAAGGTGCTTAAGAAAGAATCTTTGTAATGTCAAAAATCAATCTAACCTCAAAACTTCATGATTTGTTTAAAGGTATGCCTATAATTTAACGAATGATAGCATGGTTTAAAGAAGAACTATAGCTAAAGCATGCATTTTTCTAAGATGTTAAAAAAGCAGTTACGTCAGTTCGTGAGATGAGGGACGATATTTTTCATGCAGAACTCATCGATGCCTATAATACTACTCTGCAGCGCCATTGGAAAATTATTCTCTACTCCTTATATATAATCGTGTTTCTGCATTGGAAATTTGTGAATTATTGTCAGTTTCTTAAATAATTTAATTGGTGCCGTAGAATTTTCAATTCTGTAGTATTTTGTTTGTTATTGTTCACGTTTTTGGTGATTTTATAGAATTTTATAAAAACTTTGTTGTAGCTCAGTAACTTTAATAATTCCCATCGCCATAATAACATGTATAAAGTAGTCATGATAATAATAAAAAATTCCAAGATTTAAAGTAGAAAATATCAAAAAAAAAACACTGTCTTTATTCCCTTACTAGACCTTTGCTGTTGAGTTGTTTACTTCAGATTTTTTGTTTTTCAAAATAATTACATATGTATGTTGAACTTTCAAATTTTCCGTATGTCTTTATTAAAAAAAAAACATGTTTATTTTTTTTTACCTTGTAGAGATGAAATTTCGTTTCATTTTCGTATCTCCAAAGTTTTTTTTTTAAATTCCATTCATTTTTACTTCCATTTGCAAGTAATTTATTATTATTTTTGTTTTAAAATATATCATGACCCCATAAGCACAAAACATCAAAAGATAAATAAAGTTCACTTCAAATTACATTCATATAAGTATATGTAAGTACCACCATTACAAAGTAACTGTGAAGAAAATACCACACCACAATAGATATTCCACCTGACTGCAATGTTGAACTTATTTCTTCGCTAATGACGTCGACTCTCAACAATGCACACCACTCCATAATTTACCTGGCAAAAATTTAATTAGGGAAAACAAGTTCTATACGCCAGTTGATCCTATTTTCCATACAGCAGCGCATATATATCTCTTTCAATGCATTTTGTATGACATAAGGCATGAGGGCACAAAGCTCTGATGTATAAGGTATAAGGATTTGGCAAAAAAGCACATATTATATTCTTTATACCTATATTTGCGGTGTCTCTTTTCAGCTTGAGTCCGCATCCTCATCCTTACCATCAACTGCAACTCCAACTGCTCAACAGAAATATGCGTGCAGGATTCTAAAATTGATGTCATCCAATTATACGTTTTGCCGACAAAACGTAAATTCTTTTCTCCCTGCTGTTTTTTTTCTTCGTAATTCATTACCGTCAGAGTGAAAGGAAATAAATCCTTTTTCCTGGTCTCATTACTTGCACGCCATTTGCATAGACACAAATCTTACATCTGACGCACATTATTCTCTTTTGTTTCATTCTAATTCTCTGTAGTAGATCCGTATATATGGAGTGTCTTTTTGTGGTTTCAGCACTTTCCCACGCATCAGACTCATCTCTTAGTCATATGTATATACTAAGTTCCATCCTCATAATATTACCTGTTTGTATTTTTAATTAACGATGGATTAAAACCATAATGATTCAGGTATCAACCTGGGAAGTGGAACTTATAAATTAATATCAAAACGAATATAAAAACAAAAAACTATAGAAAATGCTTTCTCTGTAGAAAATTCTTTTCTTCCATTTTAATTAATTATTATTTGCTTAATTTATGATGAGAAGTTAATGCAGATATACAAATAACCTATACACATAAGTTATTCAACTTATTTACGTTCTACCTCAAAAAAAAAACTATTCAAACATTTGTTCTGGATATCATCTTCACAAAAAATTTACAGTTTGTATAATTAGAATCCGGCGCGGTGTATAGGATGGGACTCGCTGAGACTAAATTTTTGACTTGATAACCAAGTAATGTGTTTTTGTTCAGTTGGATACATATTTATTTCAATTATTTAATTAATCATGAAAAGAATCCAGCAAACATTCTTAGTGGAAAATGGGTTTACTTTAAATTGGATACCATTGAAATTTTAATGGTAGCGGAAATCTAAATTCAGAATACCCCAAAAAAGTTTACGATTCTCAAATTCCAAAAGAGGTGGACGCGGCCGCCATCTTGAATTTTATTAATTTGAAGGGTAATCCAATTGGTATTGTAAATATTAATTTTAAATAAAAAAGAGTACCTACCTCAAAAGTTTATAAAGGCAATATTTTCAATAACTTTTGTTAAGGAATTTGGAATATTTAAAATGACATAAGCTTTCAAAAATTGAAGAAACGGTTTTTTTTATCTTTTTCAATATTCCAAGTTTTAAAAGTACTACACAAAATTTGTTGAAAATATTGCCTTTACTTTGGTGATACTTATATATATAATTTTTTTAATCTATAAATCCAATATTTACTGAGATAATTGACTTTACCCTAAAAACTATTAAAATTCAAGATGGCCGATATTTCTTGTGAAAATTTAGGGGGAACACTTAAGTTGTAATATTTTGGTGAAAAAAAATGTGCTTTAAAATCAATAGTTCGTACATTTAAATTTAAATTGTGCAAATCTAGTGTTTCATAAGAAAAAAAAAAGTTGCCGAAGTCAAAAGGAAATTTTTTCGTTTTAAGACGTTTAGCTTTGAAATTAAGAGAAATTGCTTTTAATTTATTTAAACATAATAATTTCCCTTTTAGCCTGAATACAAACACTTTTAACATTTTTTTTAAAGTGTGAGTCATTTGAATTTGGAAGTAAAAACTTTCTTTGCAGCTTAAAAGTGAGAAACTTTTTAATTTAAATAGTTTCGCTTTTAAATTCAAAGTTAAACAAATTTAAATTGTAACTTTCAAATTGAATACGTTTCAATACGGTTGTCTTTCATCGATGTTAACTTTTAATTTTAAAGTGGTGTGTTTAGGATTTTAAAGTGTTTTTTTTTATCGGTGGATATCTGTTAGGTCCAATGGTTTATTAATAGTCCTTCAAGTTAATTATAATTAGATTTAACATTTTCTTTAAGTGTTCTCTACGCTTTTCTGTGATTCTTACAACCTTGAATGCTCTTTGCTTATTCCTAAACTCGGCTAAAATTGCATTATTTAGCAACAATCTGTCTCAGCTCCTGTACAGTTATATATGTTCTGAGTGTCGGTTATGCACTTAATTTGTTTTCTTAGCCCAAAGAAACATCGATTGTCAAAGAGTTATTGTTCGTTTGATCTCAGTGCAGGCATCGTTGTCTAAGTTTATAGCGTAGACCAGGTAGGCAAAGTCCCTAACTATACCTCAAACTTAAAGATGTCTATGGTAACGTTCTATCCAAGAAGTCGTTGTTGGATGTTCTTTCTGTACGACAGCATAGCTATATACTTTTTCTTGCCCTAATTGACCTTTACTTAAACCCATATTCCCCGCGTTCGTCTCAAGTTCACTCTTCCTTGCAGGCTTCGGTTAGGGCTTGCATAATAATTTATGCAGCAGATGGTCTATTTATAGATATGGTTTTAATCAACCAAATACATATATTTATTTTTTTATTTATTGTTGATTCTTTGTTGCTCAAATAATTAATTAGTCACTGTATGAAATAAATTGATGTTTTATCTAAGCTATTAGATTACAATTCCAAGAATATAATACTTTAACCATATACATGTCCCCAGCAAAAATGCATGGCTATGCTTTTGCTGATGTCCAAAACTTGATCCTTTCACATAACTTAACCACTTATAAAGAGAATATATATCTAAATGCAAGAATTCTCGAGGGCATCTGTCTGCCGGTCATTTCAACTCTTGGACAAAAGTTCATTTATCTTGCACTTCAGTCCCATTTTGCAAACTTATTTATGGCTCAAGCCACATACAAATGCTTTCATTTATTGTGAACGAGTGTACTTTTGTTAAATTATTCTGAAACGGAGATTTCTTTTTCTATATTTTTGGTTGGTTAGACACACTAACACCAACACCATAAAAAGTATCTTAAAACATATTATATACAGCACAACACATGAATGTAGGTATGGACGTAGTATTGTTCACTTCCTTGGGCTTCGTGTTTGTCTAGTTGACAGAGAGTGTATATAGACGATAAAACGAAACAAAATAAAACCGGCACAAAATGACAGCGAGGGGTATATAGCACGCGAAGGAAAGGAGAAGGATGCAACATAAAAACTTTACTCTTCTTGATGTACGAGACACAGAGTACAATTGATGAATAATAAGTTGTGTCCCTTCAGCAGCTGTCCAAAAATAAGAGAGACAGTTGAAAAATGATTCGAACAGACACACCCCCCCGTTGTTACTTTGTGTTGTGCGAATGAAATGTGTCCGACTCGGATATAAAAAGAAATAAAATTTTCTGTTGATGATTAGAAAAGTAAATTTTTTGATTTAGATGAGAAAATTTTGCTTGACATAGATTTTTGAAAGAACTCATTCCACAGCTTGAAGTTCCTTGTGTGGCCATAAACTTTAACAACAATTTTCAACTTCAAAGATTATAAAAGAGACTCTCTAGTTTAGATAAAGTTTTGTTTTTAAGTGTTATCTAAACTAAAATCCTTTCCGGTTAAAAATCCATCATAGTTTGTCTTAAAAGCAACATTAATTTCCTCCCTGAAGTAGGTAAGTTTTGTACGATTATCACAATATCTACCTACGAAAGAAAATGACATTTGAGATGCTTTTTCTTCGTGGCTGAGGTAAGCTCACCGTTGTCCAAGATTCTTTTCAAAGAAGCAACAAAATTTGTCGTTCTATTGATATTATAACTCAAAATAATAATGATTTCAATTTGTTTCCTTTTAAATTCCTATTAAAATTTTTATTTTGTTTATCTTATTGGTTTCGGTATTTCATATAACAGGCTTTCACAATAATGATTTTTTAATATTAAATAACATCTACAACAAACAATCCTTTTTCATCTTAAAATAACTAACATGGTATTTCATATAATAAGATGTTCAGCAACTTTCATATATTATACAAGGGTTTGGCGGTTTAAATATCTGACACAAGGAATTCTTGGAGACGAACCTTGTACAATGAGCTACTTGAAGAGGAGCTCAAAGGAAAGAAACGGGCGGGAATTCTTATTGAAAAACCCTTATAAAAAATACTAATAATAATACTAATAATAATGATAAGCGTAAATATTAATACTACTATTACTATTATTCCTATTACTACCTACTCTAACTAATGTCCCTAACAATGTCATAACCAAAAATTTAAATTAGCTTCTTAGGCAGAGTAAACTCAGCTAAGCAATACCCATTTGTCACCGAAACACTTCCTCTTGTTAAATTCAGGGCTAAAAGACAGTGTGAATTACAAAAAGAGGAAGTATTAAATCGCATGGAATTTTAAAAATTCCGATCCAATTCAACTTATGAGACTAAAAGTAAATACACAATGGTTGGTTAATTAATTAATTTTGTTGGTTGGTTCCACAGTGGTTGTACATTAAGCTTCGTAGAGATAGTCTAATAATAAGGGTCTGTGTAGATATTATAACGCATCGTTACACATTACAATGGAACTCGAGCATGCTGGACCACCCTAATAACCTATTTCTTCCAAGATATTATGGGAGATATTCACGGAACGATCATAACTTAATAGCCTCATAAACTTAAAAGCGCTCGGTGAATACCGCCCTTAGTATTACAAACTTAAACAAACAACTTGAAGCTTACTAAGACCGCCAAACGTAGTTCTTATATTTTAATAGCCGTTTGACCATAGTTAGACAGTATCTTAATAGTTGGAAATAATATGCTTTATTAAATTTATGTAATTAAATAAAATGTCACTTTAGTCATAACTAATTCCGTTATATAACTCCTAGACAACAATTAAAAAATATAGTTAGACAACCGCGAAACGCATATATTCACCAAATACAAAAACAATATTTGCCTTCAATGTGCGAAAGCTTGACAGCCTATAACTGCAAGTGTCACACAAGTTATCACACAAAAACCCCTTATAATATTTTCTATTGTTTTGGATTTTCCTTCTTCGTACATTGCTAGACAACAATTATAAAATAAGACTGAGAGTGTTTTACTAACCTGTTTCCGAAATATTGTATTTATAAAAATTCGTAATTATAGGTACAGCTAGGTTTTCTTTACGAAAACTAAATTGAGAACATGTAACCTTTTAAGCGGTTTTTAGCAAAAATATCGGTTTAAGTCAAAATCCTACATGAAAAAAAAAACAAAAACTTGCAATATATTTTTGATAAACAACAACAAACACAACTTGAGGTTGATGAAAATCAATTAAAACGAATAACTACGCTGAGCGTTTAATGTTGAATGTAAGAAAGAGTAAGACCGTTAGAAGTTTTTTATTCGTTTTTATTCAAATATTTATATTTTCTTGATTTTCCTTTATTTTTTGTTTTTTATTTTTTTAATAATTTTTTATCTATTTTTAGGTAAAAAATGTTAAGTATTTTTAAGAACACATATTGGGCTTTCAGAATAATAATAAAAAAATTATACGTAATAACGTATTTTTGTGAAAAAAATCATATCGAAGTCAAAAAAACAATTTAAAATGGTTAAAAAATGTGCTTGAAAATAATTTGCGGGAAAACCGTTATCCACACAGAAAAAAGTTGTATGGTAGAAACAAATTTCATTTCATGTTTAAATAAAAAAAAAAAATTCAAAAATCGGTTGTAGTTTGGCAAAGTTAGAGCCAGTCAAAGGAAAAAATAATAAAAATCATAAAAACCGTTATAAGTCGAAAACGAAGCGGACAAAAGCACCTTTTAAGTTTTTCGACTTGAAATGACCTCAGAAACTCATGGTTTTCTTCTGAGGCGGTGATTTGGGGACACCCTGTATATGGTCTGGGCCTTGACAAACAAGCTTCTTCGATCAAATCGGTAGCTATGTTTTATAATTTCACTTGCCAATGTTTAGGTTCACTTCAGTTTGTGTGCGCCATCTGAGTGTCCATCAACCCCACATGACCCCGACAACTTAGTCTTGGGGCTTATGTTACTCTTTTCGTAAGATCTTTTTTGATGTGCGGTTCCTTAAGTTCGTTATTTTATACATATCTTCTACTACACTCATCGTTTTATAGACAAAATAGAGAAAAGTCCCAAGCTATCATTGTTAAAGAATTCTATATGTTGAAGTTCTTTTCAAGAAATTGCACAGTGGGACTGATGTGGAAAGAATAAAAAAATATATTTATTCTCTAAATTTAAATTGTGGAACAATTTCACACAATTTACAATACTCTTAATTCTATTTAAAAAAAATTATTTATTTCCAAGTTTGAAAACATATCAGCGGCCAATTAATTATGTCCTACTCTTCAAATGCCTCTTGACTAAAAAAAATCATTTCCTTTTCCAAACGAAATTCTTCGTCATATCTATACCTATTACTCAACTATGTTCATCTTGTTAAAGTCTTATATAAGAAAAAGAAGAAAAAAAATCTATTTAGTCGTCCTGAGTGAAATATTCTAACATAGTCTATCGTTATCTTCATCTCGTTCAAACCACCACATAATACCATTCATATTTACTCAAGCAACTAAATTAAACTTCATTAACTGAACTTGGCTACATTCAAATTACTTTCAGGGGTGGGCTGGGCGCCCGTCATCTTCTGTTGGAAAGAAGTTTAATTTCTTATATTATTTTCGCCACTGAATACACAAAACTTCGTTATTAACTACTAATTAATGTTACTTACTCTAAAGCGTACTAACTATTTCCCTTCACGTTATCCCGTCAGTTTCAACAAAATTTTCATCATTTATTATTGCTAAGCCCCCCCCCCCCCTCTCATTCATCTTGCTCTTTTATTGCCTCTATATCTTATACTTACTAGTTTATATGCTGCGAGTGTATGTTTGTCCTTACAGATGCTATTTTGCTTATAAAAAAAAAAGAAAAAAACGCAACCCACTTTCAAAGGAAACCAACTGACTTTGCGAACATTTCAAATAGCTGCTGAGTCCTCATTTACTGTTTCTCGTTAAAAAAGAAAAGTGAATAATTAGCAATAAACATCCAGGTGATGCAAATTCAGAAAATGAACGGGAATTGTGCATAAATTGCTAATTATAAAAAACTTTTCGTTTGTGGAATTGTTAAGTGTTGTGTACAAATAGATGAATACAAGAAATATCTTGGCTTTGGTAATTTAAAAAAAAAAAGACATATACTAAAGCCATCGTGAAAACACTATACCTTACATGAATAATAAGACGAATTCATCAATAAATTGAAGAAATAAAGAGACATAAAGCCATTTTTGCTTTGTATGAGTAGAGCGCGGTTGAATGTTAAAAACAAAAGCAAATGAATAATTATGACTTCTTTCGAATAAAGTAATGTTAATGTGTTCCAAGTTTATAAATCCAGCAAAAATTCAACGTTTTCCCAAAGAAAACCTACTTCTACTACTCTTTTGTTTTATTATTATATTACATTAAAGGTTCTGTTGGGCGCCATTTATGAAACCCTACAAATTGTCAAAGATTAACTCTCATTGTTTTAAATTCTTTTAGTCTTTTACTCCTGAGAAATGATGAGATAGTAGGTAGTAGTAACTGCTTCGACCAAACGATATCCTTCATTTAACAATAGAACGAACCTACGACAACGATGATGGTGACAACATCAGGGAGTCAACAATTAAACAAGAGTATATAGGTAGGTTGGTATAGTTGCGGTATCTATATTGCACAAACTTACTTGAAACTATCTTCCTGAATCATAAATTAAACTCATATCAGTGGAAAGATAAAGAAGATTTATGAATAAGAGCGCAAGAGGAGGTGGGTATATGTAACCTGTTTCGGTTCATTCAACAATATTATGGCTTTTGTTTAAGTTGAAAGCAAGAGAAGTATATGTTTATGAATATGAGTTTGAATGTCTCGTGCATTCTGTATTATGTAGTGTACACTCTGCTTATTGTATTCTGTGGTAATCTAATTTAAGCAGATATTATTGGTGAGAGTTAAACTCTGGAAAGTAGTTCTAGTGAAAAAGTTATAAGATAATCGTTTCAGTTGAAAGTCAATGGGATAAAATTATATCTACTTAACCGAATTAGTTATTAAAACAGGGGATAAGGAACATCTTTAAAAAAAATCCTGCTTAAAAGCTTATTTATCCTCAGTTTCAAGTTTTCTAAGCACGTACTACAACGTTTTGAATTTTTATATTAATGTTTGATATAGTTAAAAAATTAATCCGAATTTTTAAATTTAAATTTTAAAATTTTTTCTAAAAAATTAAATTTTCTTTCGAAACTTGCCACATGAATCCAATGCATTACAGGTAAAATTATGTAAAATGTAAATAAAGTTGAAAAATTGAAAATGAATAATTGGAACTAAATTTTCAACGTTGGAAAGCTTCCGTTTACCATAGACTATGATATTGAATTTGATTTGTCAAAAATTAGACACAAACTGAAGTTTATCAGTTTAAGAAACAATTTCTTAACTCCCTTGCAGCAACTTTTATATAGGTATACACAACGTTCAATTTCAAGATAGAGAGAAAGCAACCCGGGAGCTCTATCTTCAAAAAATTAGAGAGAAACGCCGTCTTCTCAGAGGGAAAAAAAAGCCTCACTATTTCTTCGATATACCCGTTCCCCTATTTCTTCTTCTAAAGTCGTCCCCATAGCCTTCTGAACTCCACAAAATGATAGTTCTTTTCTTCTTCTCGATAGAAGAGAAAATGCTTCTGGATTTGAATTAAAAATCGAAACCAGAGCCACACTCATAAAATTTTTTAGTCTTCCATGTTTTCATCCGGCCATGTTGCCTGCCGAATAAAGTTATTTATATGTTCTTTTCGTTTTACGCGTAAAGCTTCACCAAGAACCAGTCTGGGATACTTGGCATCACAGAACAATATTAAGTGATTAGAATTTTTTATAAAAAAATGCGAAAATTCGGTATTTTTAAATACAATCGCATCACTACGCTGCTATAATACGTATAAGGATATAACTTGGTCCAGACTTTTAAGTATGAATGAAACTATGATGAAGTTAATTTAAAAATACCTTTTTTAATATTGTTTTCAATTAAACATTCACTTCATATTTGGCTAAAACACTTTTCAAGCGTGAATAACTTTTATTCATGAAATCCTGAATATATGTAGTGCAACGAAGTCTGTCGTATGTAAGTCGTATCTTTCATAAGCAAAAGTTCATAATGGACACTTTTTCAACTTTTAATTACATTTTCAAAAGTAGGTCAGTTTGAAAGTACAAGTATCTTCGATCTCAATACAGTGTATGTAATATATATGTAATGTTCATGTGAGTATGTACCTACATAATATGTACTAAACTAAAGGATAAAGTTCCTTTTTTTAAAGTTATCTTTTAATTGAAAAATTGGTTCATTGAATGTGGGGTGATTCTTAATTTGACAGAATATTTCCTAATGATGAATCGGGAAAATTACGACAGCGTAAAACAGCTGTTCAACTTCTAAATTGACACATATTTCCAATCAGATGGAATATAGTAGATACTGAAGCAATCAAAAATACTCTTAACAAAACCATACCAACAACTGGCAAGTATAGCACTATCGGTTGTCAGTGAATGAAAGAATCAACTTTGACATGATTTTGATTAAGTTCCCAACATCCGATTCAAAGGTTATAAACCACCTACCTACAACATAGAAGGTACATACATATACTTCGATTATATCCTCAGCATTAAGTCAAAGTACGCAAGTTAAGAAGAAATATTTTGAACATTTAGAGAGAAATTCGCCCCTAACCAGAACGATGCATACAGTTTAATCAAAATCCATTCGGAAAACCTCAAAAATCACTGAATTGCATTTTCTATCTGATTCCCTAACCTAAACAAAAGTCATTGTGCCATGGTCCGGTAACTGTTGTGTTCCTGTGTTTTTACCAATAGATAGATATAGTCTTCATATGCACCAGTCAGGGAGAAACAGTAAGGAGGCAGGGCAGGAGCACCAAAAAACAAAAACAGATGCCCACATTCGGAGAGGAGCGTCTCTGCTGGATTGGTGCACGTTTTGAAGTTAATGTTAACGTAGATTGCTGTAATTGCAATCCTTGTACCGCCAGTGGTCAGCAGAATTTATTGTTCTTCGAAAGACTATCATTATTCTCTGACTTAATCGGAATTGGAGTTTGAGGTTTTTTGTCTTTGTTTGTACTCTGTATATATGTATGTATGCATGTATACATTATAGTACCAGGAAGGATCCTATAAGTAAATGTGTATATGAGTATATTTTAGTGTGAATGTGCAGGTCCTGCTGTTGTTGCTGCTGCTGCAGTGCAGACTACAGCATAGGAGAATTTCATTTTTAGAACTTTGAACAAAGGATTTTTGAGGTAAAATTAGGCTTTGAAATAGGTGAACAATTAGAATGAAAATCTGTGATGCGATACGGTTTTGCAGCAGCATATAGATATAATTTTTCCGAAACTAATTGAGTGTTATGGTTTTATATAATATTAATTTAAGTTGTGCATTAGTTTAGCTTTAGATATTTAGTATGAAAATGTATATAGAAGCCAAAGATATATTGCTGGTATTGAAACCCCATGTTATAATATATTGAGAAATCAACCAAGTGTATTTTTCGTGTTTATCCAATTATTTTTCGGAGAAAAGGTTTTATTATTCTGTATTTTGGCAAAGAATGGAAATGCATGCATAGGTATAATGTGTTTTGTCAGAAAAAGGGTTAGATATTCATGAAACGAGTTTTGAATAATAAAAGCCAGTTTGTTCACAGCTGATTATCTTTAATTGGTACTGGTAAATCATCGTATGTCCATAATAATTAATTTTATTTCAAGGAATCCATAATTTAAGTTGTTAATCATGGAAATCGCTAATCAGCCGATTTTGGTTGATTAGCTCCATTTAGTTAGAAGCTGTGAAATTCATCGTTCAGATTTAACCCACTGTGAACAAACTGGCCCTAAATCCAATACCTGGCTATAGTTATATTAAATCAAGATTGCTATGGAAACTTAATATTAAATTAGTAAAGACATAAGCGAAAAAAAGGTATTAGCATGATATTATACAATTCAATTTAATAACTTTAAAGCTCTTTACTAAAATATTCTTAGTTTTAAACATTTGTTAACTAGTATCATCCTGAACCTATTTTCTTAATAAACTTCAGCTGAACACGCCTAAAAAAAATGCAAGCAAACAAGTAATCAAACATACCATTTTTAAAAGTCAAAGTGACATTTGGAGTAAGTATGACACTTAAAAGTTAAAAAAAGGCATTTGGTGATAAAAACTTTAATAAAATGTAAAAAAGATAACACGATGCTAACCCGTTTAAAATTTGGAAAATCCTGGGGTGGAACCCTGTAGGGTGATTTGCGATAAATGAGAGTCACATTTAACCAATTCAGTCTGTGTAAGATGATATCACATTTGATAGCTAAAGAGCTATCACATCAAAAATGTGATTGTCATTTTCCAACAAATTTGACATATCTGCCGCAGTACGACTAGAGTTACCAACAGCCTAAAAAAATTTACAACTTTTTCAGAGTTCTTTTTGTTTATACCATTCATACCAACAAAAATTAACATTCTTGAGACCAAAAAAGTTTACTTCATTGTGGAAGATGAAGAAAACATAAGAATTATATAGCAAAGACGTCATTTTCGTTCTAATTTTCGATAGCTCATTACAAACATTTGAAACATTCACTATATGGCAACCATGTTTTTGACAAATGCCATTGGAAAGTATTCAATTGAATTGAATTGAGTTGAATTACCTTACCCAGACGGAAAACTTAATGACAATCACATGTGACTATCGTTGATGTGACACTCATTTATCACGTTAGCCGATTCTTTCCATGATTTTAACCTTGCGTCATACTAAAAATGCTTTAACATCGTATTTAATCCTCTAAAGTTTTGCCTTATTCTTGTTTTGTTTTTAAAAGAGTACCTTAAAGGAACCTTAAATCGGAGTTTTCGACCATAATTATAATTATAATGAAATTAATGACCACTGTACTTAACTGTCGAACGGTGAACATTTGTATTTCTTAAAAAAATTAATTTAATCATTAAAAAATGATAAAATATTTATTTTTCTAAAATGTATTGCATTTCTATATATGTTACAGATAATTGTGGTCCGCATACAAATTCCACAACTACACAACTTCATTTAATTACAAACAAGTAAATACATATACAGCAAGCAGAACTGCAAGAGAACGTTGAATTAAATTGAAAGTTTGTACTGTTTGTCAGATGTCCATTGGCGATTTAATTTTATTTCGTTCAAAACAATGGAAGCTTTTTCGTTTTCGGTTAACCAAATATTCCTTTAATGTTCAATCTACAACACAAAAGACAGTCATGCTCTAGTTTTGTTTTGTTGTTGTTGTTGTTTGTATTATTGTACGCCAATATTTGTTGTAATTTAATACATTTGGTTAATTTAATTTTCATTAAGTGCAACCAATTGCCTCGACATTCATCCTGGACATGGAAATTGAAATAAATCTCCATCGCACTGCATCTACACTATATGTCAATTACATTTGCATCTTACATTCTCACATTAATGAAAAACAATTGTAACAAAAAAGAAACTATCCTTCTATATGCATCATTAAGCACATTGCATTTTCGTAAAAACTTTTTCAAGCAAGTTTTATTCCTTATTTGTTTTTTTTTTTTTAATCATCTTAAGTAGTTTTTCAGTTTGCGCACTTAAGTCCCTATCTGGCTGGACACGAGGGGAAAAAGTTAAGCGAAGTTTTTGGCAGATGGAAGATTGGATCATGGCGGATTTGAACTGAGGAATGAACCTTATATATCTCTAAAAATAGCTGCAGACTGGATGTTAAATCCTAAAGTAGGGGTATAATGTTTTGATTAATGACAAAAATGGAGACACCGAAGTGGAACTGTTTAAATTCGTAGACAAAAAAAAAACTACTAAAACTAAATTGAGATTCCTTTTGCTGACAATTATAAGCTCAGTTGAATTTGCCCGTATAATAGGAAAGTAAATCTATTGAAGAGAGTTAATTTTTTTTCTTGTACAATTTAATTTAATAAAAAAAATGAGTTTAAGCTCAAGAAAAAAAGGCTTTTCTTTAAAGGAGAAGTTTATTCAAAGTAGATTTAGCGGATTTTAAGAACTTATATAGAGTATGTAAATATTTTAAATAATGCTTTAATTTCCAAGAAGACAAAGAGATATGTATGTATGGAAATCATGAATATTGAAAAAAAAAATTAAAATTGTGAAAGGAGTTCCAACTGTACCGACGTTGTTACACATTTTCCTTCACATTTACTTCTTCGCACAATTACAATTAGGGAAGGGGAAAGTTGAATAAGAAGAATAATGACACTGAGTTCCTAGATAAAGTCAACTCTTCAGTACAATGGGTTGAAACAATTCAGGAGCCCATAGATTTCACCGACACCAAACCCGCTAGTGACCCCAGTGTCCACCGGGATTTCACTTCTACATAAGGAGTTCAAGAATAAGTTCGAAGAAACCATTCAAAGAAGTGTAGAGGGCCGGACAATATCTCCAACTCAATCGGTGATGATCTTCCTTGCAATTATTCTAAACAGCTGCTTTTTTCCGAACAAATGGAAAATGGCAAAAATTGTGGTTATACCAAAGAAGAACAACAAATAAAACGTCTCTGTGTACAGGTCCATCTCCCTTTTTGCAAAATGAGCAAGATACTTGAAGAGCTAATACTCAGACGGCTGAAATCATTGTGCAGCGACAACTGCACAGTCCCAGATAAGCAGTTTGGGTTCCGGGAAAAACACTTGACACTTTATCCACTTCTATAAAACTCAAAAACGATATCGCCCTCTCTTTAAACTGCCACAAAGTTCCTGTGGGATGTTTTCTTGAAATCAAAAAAGCATTTGACAGTGTTTAAATTCCAGGACTTGTCCATAAACATTTCCAATTCAGTTTTCTACATTGACTAATTAAAATTACTTACAACTTTCTTCATTCCGCATCAGCGGATAATTGCAGGAAAGTCTGTCAGCCAGAATCAACGAGAAATACTTGGGAATACACTTCAATGAGTTATACCTACCGGTTCAACTCACACACAGCAGCTATACTGAGGAAAGCCAATTTTGCCTTCCACCGTATTCATTTACCGCGATGAGAAAACAGAACGGACTCAAAAGACCCGTGCGTCGTCACGAACTGTTTTCGCATCTGGTTCAGGGCGACCAAAATTCACATGAACAAGCTGGAAATATTCGAGAAGAAGATCTTACGGATCTGTACAAGGATGCCCTACGACAGTATTCGAAGGAAACATATCAGCAACAAGAGATTCTATGAGGAAGCCAACATTGAATAACTTGACAGATACCTAATCCAATCCAGACGACGCGACGCAACGTTGTCACGACCCGAACCCTATGATAGGAAGAGTTGTAAACCCGCCAAGATATCTTGACCAGATGCGGTGGTACTTTGAAGAAATGGTAGTTCCATGAAAGTCTAATACCAGTCAACGAAGAAAAGAACATCCCCTTTTACCCCGACCTTTGCTCAGTTTGAAGGTTCTTTGGTTAGTAGGATCGAAATAGGAGTACTCATACAGCCAAATTAATAAACGTGGAAGATCGAAGGGTATAGATCTTATTCCGTGGACTAAGTGCAAAATGTTATGAGTAAAAGAAAATTTCTACTAAGTGACGTGTACTAAGTTAAATCACCGAAGAAGGTGGTTTAGCGAAGAAATAAGAACCAGATGTGTCAAATTTACTTTGAAATTTAAACAAAAATAAGTAAATATTGCTAATTTAATTTTGAATAAAAATAATAATGTCTGCTAGATTTATCGAGTTTTTGAACCATTTCTAATTAATTGACAATCAGCCATCAACCACCAGAAAAAGAAAAGTATACAAAAATAGATATGATCTAATGGAAGTGCTAAGTGAGGAGGAGTTCAGGAAGAAATATAGATTTACCAAGGAAAATATGAGGAAACTCATTGCGGTTGTTGAAGATGGCCTAAATGGGGACCCAAGAGGTGGACATATTCCTGTCGGTTTGCAAGTTATGGCTTCCATCAGAAACACTCTATTTAAATAAATAAAATCAAAACAGTAAACAGACAAAACACAAACAATTGGAAAATGATAATAATTTTGCCAGAAGTATATTAACAAGAGAATTCTTAGGTGTGCTTGATAACGCGAGCTTTTTTTCCGTTTTTTTTTTACAAATTATCATAATTTGCTGCCAAAATCCATACGAAAAAAACCCAAGTTTGCATAACTTGGGGAAAATTTCAAGTTATCAAACAGGCATCTTATTTATTGTAGTAGATTTTCTTAAGGAATTTTTGGTAAACGTCATTTTACTATCCCATGAGCATTTTGATTTTATTCATGGAAATTTTTAACCCATAGCTTATAACTCTTATTCTCTGGTTTAGTAAAATCGTGGAATAAAGCTGAAATAAGCGTTTTTTATTAATGTGGCTGTAATTATTTATAGTGGAGAAGTCAAAAATTTTAAACAAAAATGTAATGACACCTGTAGAATAACCGCAATGTAAATAATTTTTTATTATACAACTAATAAATATACGAGTAGTGGGTTGGGTACCTATACTATATTATTATATCAACAATATATAATTAACGTATAACATTTTGAATCTTTTGATAGAATTAGTAGATTTATTCTTATTTTATTTCTAAAAAAAAGACTCATATTGAATCTTTGACAAATTGTTTCATTGGCCAATTTTGGACATCGATGTTGAAATAAATTTAAAACAAAATAAACCGCATATTGAATGTGAAAACTATGCGGTCTTCAGGAAAACCATAATTGGCCTATAAACTGGTAGTTTAGTCAATTTCATTGAACACCATATATGCACCATTGAAAATAACTGATGCAAATAATTTCGAGAAGCATTCGCTTAGTAAATCTCAACAACTATTTTGCGACAGGTATGGATCAAATATTTGCAAAAGGATTGCGGTCAGCTAAAAGTGTGGTATGTGGTTTTTTATAGAAATGTATAGTATTTATATTGGAGTGGGAGTAAGGTTATGAATTGAAATAGGTATTTAATTTGTTGTTATTTTTTTTTTCAATTTTCAGTGGACGATGGTGTGGAATTAATGGGTTTGCAATTGAAAACAAATTCATTTTCAAAAAATATAAATACGAATAAGTATGTCTATGAATTGAACGGATGTTTGGCTATCTATAAGCTACATATACATTATACGAACTTATTTGTTTGTGATAATCAATTTCACTTTGAAGTGATGTTTTCCACTTAAATATTTGAGTACATAACAATATGTATAAATTTATATACGTTAATTTTATGAAATTTAATTTAACGTGAATAAGGATTTAAATAATGTAATGAGTACTTTTAATAATAATCATTACAAATCCAATTGGTCTTTGAGGAAGTAAGCATCAGTGGTGGGTTCCTTTTCTTTAGTGGTATGGTTCTTTTATATATAAAAGTTATCATTTGTTGATGTGTCAAAAAACAGTTGTTGAAGTGTCATTGTTAGAAATTTTATGTTGAGTTACATTTCATTTAGAAATTATAAATTTCAAAAAATATTGTTGATCTGTCAAAGAAAAATAGTTTAGAAAATTGGAAATATGTAAAAACATATGTTTAGAATGAATCAGAAAAAAAAATTGTGATTGCGCAGAATTTATCGGGAACACTTTTATAAGCGCTTAAAAAATACATGCACTTGTAAATTAAATTCATTTTAACTTGTTATTTCGCACAAAGTAGAATCAGCGTTCAATATACAATTTTTTTTCTCCAAAATGAACACAAATGGTCTGCGCACTTCACTTAATTAATTTTGGTGAGTTTCAATTAGCCGTTACCGAAATCGAAGAACAATTATATAAATTGAGCGATATAAGAAGATAAGGAGTTTATGGTTTTGCCTCAATAGTTCTGAACAAGTGTGCAGCTAGTGCATTGGCTGTTCCACTAGTATTATTTTCAACCGTTCCCTCCATGAAGATGTATATTCTTGGAGGTATGAAAAAATTCTTTTACAACACCAGTACTTAAGTCAGGGAAAAAGGATAACTTCCTATAGCTTTTGATCGAGTCTATCATGCAATTTTACATATCAAACTAAAAAAAATTGGGTTTTTACTCTAGTATTTTGGAATGGTTTAGTTCATACCTTGATGGAAGAACTTAACATATTTCAATTAATAATATTATTTCAGATCTTTTACTAGTTCTTTGGGGTCCCTCAAGGTAGTCATTTAGGACCACTTTTATTTTTAATCTTTATCAATGAAATTACAAAATTTTTTCAGTTATTGTAAATGTTTAATGTATGCTGATGACCTGAAACTTTATCTTCGTAGTAAGGAAACTCTTGATTATATTAACCTTCAGGAAGACTTATTTCGTTTGTCAGTTTGATGTAAAGATTATAATAATTATATAATTAAAATCTTAAAATTGTCACTTTTAAAGAAACCAACTGACATTTAGAAGATATAAAGACTGTAAAAAAAGAAAATTGCAGTGTTTTGGTAGAAAATCTCAAAGTTTAAATCTGCTTTTTTGCGATTTTTTTAATAACTTTAACCTCAATTCAGAAATTCGAGAAGGTATAGGAGAGGAAGATGTGGACGGTGATGGAATATGGGGCGGAAGTATGAGGATGGGAGGAGAGAAAAATAATGGAAATAATGCAAGAGAGGTATCTCAAATAGACACAAGGGGTAGAATGGAAAACTTCAGGATATATGGTGAGATAGGAAACAAAAAGACATAAGATGACGATAAAAGCAGGGAGAAGGGCGTGGAATAATTAAGAGAAACTAACAGGTGGAAAAGGAAGCAAGATAGCGAGGGAATGTTTAGAGAAGATGAGAGAGAGAGAGAGAGAGGGGTGGAAGTGGATCACGACGAGAACAAGGGAGAATGGGAACGAGGGGAAGGGAAGTAAGATAGGACAGTATGACAGTTGAAGATCGCTGCATCCGAAGATTTTTTTTTCTTTAGACTTGCAGCTCTCGATAAGTATCAATGGTATTGAAAAAATTTAAACACCAAAATGTTGAGGGCAAGTTTTTCCAGGGGCGATGTCCGTTACTTTTTTTTAATTTAATGTTATAATGTTATAATAGAGAAAAATGGTACTGTAAACAAGAAGAATAGAGAATGTGATGAGTGTGTGAAGGTGAGCAAGAGACATGGGGACATGTGATAGAAAGATGCAGGTCAGGCGGAGATTAAGGAAGATCAATAGGAGGAAAAACGAGGGATATAATGGAGGAAGGAGGAAGGGGGGGCAGAGTGTATAAAGGAACTAGAGTTTGCGAGCAGGAGTAAGGAGAGAGGGATGTGAGGAGAGGAGAGTGTGGTGGGAGACTTGTAACCCTTAGGGGAGTCAATACAACACAATACAATATATACAAGTAATAAAACTGTACAAAAATAAATTACTTACTTTTCACTGCTATCATCGATATATCTTCTGTCAGTGATTGACTATGTAATGATTTAAAATGCGTATACTAATATACCAGATACCAAACCATACAACCTGACATTGATAAAATAAATATCTAACTTCTGTTAAACCCAACCCAACACATTACATAAAGATTATATCAATTATAATTTCCTCTAAGCCATTTTTGACCCAATGTATCCAAGGTTAATTTCGTCGGATCTGAAGTTCTAAACGAACACTCTCTGAATAACACTCAAAAGCCAACAGGTGATGAAAACGAATGGGTAAATCCACAAATATCCTTGCTATCGCAAAATAATTCATAACGAGATGCTTTGATTTGATGAAGAATTTGCTATACGATTAATCATCATAAATACCACAAACTTCCATTCCGGTACGAGTAAAGTATATAAGTCAGTCACAGATAACATCAACGAGTCTCGATGTTGCTGACTGCTGAGTCCTCTGCACACATTTTTTCTCTTTCCGTGGTTTAATCTAAAATATTAATGTACTCGTGCAAACTCGTATTGTATCTACCTACCTATAGTAGGAATGCTTTAAATAGTTTTAAATTCTATGAAGGGTTTCAGATAAATACCGAGGCCGAAGTTAAGGGATTCATACAAACTCCCAACAACCACATCCAATTAACAAAATATCCACAACTTCCGTCACCATCGTCGCGTCGTCGTCGTTGTCGTTCGGTCGATCGGTTGGTCGTTTGGTCGGTCGTCTGGTCGGAATTGAAAATCCAATCATATATTGCATTGTTATCCATACATGTAATTGTCATGGATGGATATGCATTCATTTAACAAATTAAATGCAACCCACGAATCGAAAGCTTTTGTATGTCAGAGTCCTTCCTCTCTGATACTCTGAAGCTGGACAAAAAGGACGACGATGACGACGATATAGCACACGAATACTCCAATATCCGGACGACGACATTTATGCAACTTCAGCTGGTTTTTCGGAAATCCTTCCTTCTCTCACTCAATCGCCTGAAGTTGGGCAAAGAGGAATAATGTCAGGGACTATACGTACATATATACATATGTACGTATATAGCGGGTGGGTCTAAAATGAATTCCTATTATATTTTCGTGGTAGGTATCATATTATCAAATTTCACAATGGTGCTTTGCAAGGCATAATATGCATTAATATAACGAGCGAGGCCACAGTTTGAAACACATGGAGATTGATGGGGATCACGTTCTCTTATTTGCAAAAATATCAAGAGCTGAAATATGCATTTGGAAAGTTTAATTCGATCTCTTTTATTACAACGTGCAAACAAAAATTATAAATTCACCGAACTGCAAAGGTAATTGACATTATTTGCGAGCATTTAAATTGAATTAAAGGCTGTTTAAGTGCTCCTTAATACAAATTGCAGAAAGTGTAGACTTTCTACTGATATATTATAGATGCAACATTTTGTAGGTATGCTACTTCTTCACCACATAAATATAAATTACTCGCCGAAGTACTGTTTAAAAATATTGCATGAAAATGGGTGTCCTTACACGATGTAATATTGTTGTCTAAGGTTTTAGTCTTTGTGCGTTATTATTTGGGCCTTACACATCAGGAAATATACCCAAGTAACATTTTTCCTCTCATAAGATGCTCCAAGAGCTTAACCAGACTAATGTTAGGGAGCTAAGAGTAATCTTTAAAATTGCTACTAGATTGTTATAACACTGTTAAAAGCGTTTAAATGCCTTGTTAGGGGAGGCTCTCACCTCAATAAGGTCTTGCCGTGAAAATGCGACTCTTCCAATGAGATTCTCTCAAAAAAGAACAGGATACATATTTGTTAACTTTATAGGTAGAACTAGAATAGGCGGTTGCTGTCGGAAGCTAGTGTCAAAAGCGAACGAAAAGTTGCTTTCCAAAACGTCAAATTCATAAGTCACCCATAATGCACTTGAGTGGTTGGAAGTGATTTTTTTGATTTTTGAAGCTAGCTGTCAGTCCACGTACGAAAGAGCGGTTGTTGAGCGCTCTCACGTCCGACGGCGAAAGTTAACGAAAACTAAACGAAAAGTTCCAAATCGCAATTATGTGCGCGTTATATGAATTTCTTGTTTTCGCTCGGTTTCGTACGACCACGTACGTTGGCTTCCGCCTATTCTAGTTCTACCTTATATCTTTCTCACTTAACTTGTATGTGTATGTCAAAAAATTGAAAGGTTTGTGTGATAATATTTATTTTTTAAGTCAGTCAATTATTATCATGTGTTATAATGGTAAAACTTTATATTTGTTGTTTTTTACATATGTGAACCAAAAAATATATGCGGTTGAAAATGTATCTACTAATTTGAACTTTTACCTCGAAAAACAACAAATCGCCTTCAATATTTTAACTCGAGATACTCTTGATAATATAGAAGGTATTAAACTCAGATCCTATATAAGGGTTTTCATAGAAGTATAAAAAAAGACTAAAACTCTTATAAAAGTGTTGTTATGGGATTATAATGACTACGAAAATATGCTTAGAGCTGAATTTTCACAAAAATTTATATAGTCCTATTCCAAGTAGAAAAATTGATTTGGCTATAAGATTTAAGTACTTTGAAGAGAGTAATGTCAAATGTGTTCAACTTTTAAAATAAAAAATCTATCATTTACAGTGAATGCTCTACTTGCGGACAGCTTCAATAAGCGGACAATTCCCTCAACCGGACACATTTTCTGGAACAAACTTATTTTTCGAATTTATCATACAAATTACTTTCCTAGGTCTTGGAAATTGTAACGAAACGCTGCATCTCTTACATATACATGTACCCTAATCATATACCCAGATATTATATAAATAGCACAAGTTAACACCCACCTAACCCATGTATACCTACATTTAAAATTTAAAACGAACAATATAAGAATTTGTAAATGTATATCCAATTTTGTACTTTAATTTTTAAGTTCACACTGACTTAAAGCAAGGATTTAATAAGAGTTAGCGAAAAAAATGACAAAAGTTAAACAAAACATTGTTTTTTTTTTCTTCCAAGTGTGTTTACCAACCTAGTGTTTAGAGAATCCAAGATCGGGCTGTAACAAAAGCTCTTCATGGGGTGTTTCGGAGACAGATAGGCTGGAGGCTGGAGATTAATCTACTTGTGAAGAGAAGCCAATCTAAATAAATTGAAATTGAATTATTATTAGAATTATTATTTCGGATTTATTTATAAAAGAATTTCCATAAACATTCCCGACGTGGGCTCCTCTTAAAGAATCTCAATGGACAAGGTTATACCATTCGAGTATTCGACCACTTTATTCTCTAGGTTGCACAAGTTCCGATGATGATCCTGACCATTTGGTACCATCGTGTTCCTCTTCAAGGATCTCGCTGGACAAAGTTATTTTCCGAAAGTTCCAAACCGTTTTATTTATTTAAGCCACTACATACATTTAACATAAATCGAAATATGTACTGTGAATCACAATTATATGAAATTCGGACTAAATAACATAAATTTAAAAGAAAAGAAATAAAACAATTTTTTTCAAAATAGCTTTAAACGGCCTTTAGTCCTACAAAAATTTGGCGTTTCATCCCGGCGATGTCACTTGGAGTCATCAGTTGACATAGTGAGGGCCTTGTCAATACGCAATTTTTTGTTAAGTTCAGTACATATAGATTTCGTGACGAATATCTAGTATGAACTATATCCAACAATATCAACAAGTCCAAATAAAATAGTGCTAAGTCTTCTACTTGGAAGATATTTTTCAATAGTATGCAGAATTTGTATTATTAAAAAAAACCTTCTTATAAAACAACTTTTATTCGGAGTTAGGACCCGCCATAATCTTGACCACTTTTTTGTTTGCTCTTTGGACACCGTAAAACTTACCAAAGCCACAAAGAAAAACCAACACAAGGATCTCCAGATCAACCAACCGCCAACCAGATTGTCCACATTGCGATCGACGCAAGTCACATCTCCAGTACAATCGATGTGTCTAGGAGTCAACATTGCCTCGGACCACTACCTAGTTGTAGCCTAGGTACAGTTATGAGGGAGTTTGACATCGGTTGGGTGTAATTGCAGTACATGTAATGTTCTGAACGAGTCTTTTAATCTCTTAATAAGTTCTATCTAAAACCAACTAAAATTTACAAGAAGCCATGAGATATTAAATCTCTGACTTGCTGGGCTTATATAAACTACCACGACAATGAAATTTCTGATTTGACGACAAGTGCCGACTTCCGATTTTAATGGGGGTTTTGGATTCGTATTGAAACTGGTAAAAACACAACGGAGCCGGAAATTGAAAATTTCGAACGGAAAAGTCGGAAAATCGTGAAAACCAAAAATTCCATACATTTAGAAGTGAATGGTGGCGATATATTAAAATTTCGTTTTGGGAAGAAGAAATATTCATGTCGATTATGAAATAACACAATACCAGATCCGAAGTGATTCTCAGTACAATGTTCTCTTTTCTTTTCACGGCAAATGGGTAAAGAGAAAAGAGAGCACTGCACTGCGAATCATTTCGGATCTAGTATTGCGGATTCGAAAAATTGTTTCAAATGGTACGTCTCATAGCACCAATTTTTTTTATTTTCGTTTATCTCAAAAAAATCAGTTGAAACGATTTAGTTCGATTTTTTATGGAAAATGTTTTTAAATTTTTTTTCTGAGAACTTAATAATCCGAAAACGTCTTGATAGATTTGTATTAAACTTGGCACTCTACAGTTTTGTAGGATTATCTTGCAGATTTTAAATGAATATAAGTAATTCTTATAACCTAAAATAACGGTACCTCCCATACAATTAACTGTTTCCTACGATTTTGATTAAACATTTTATGGGAGCTAATATTAGTAGATACGGTATACCATATTATTGAAAAACAAAATTTATCTATCGATTAAAAATGTTACCACTCATAGAACCATTTATTTTGTTTTTCACTATCTCATTGTGTGCCTAACCAATTTTAATGAAATTTCTTACAAAAGACTTTCTAATAATTTTGAATATTATTGCATACCAAAATTTTTAAAACAACAAATTTTGGATTAAAAAAAAAATTAAAAAAATTCGATACATATTTCTAAAATGAGTTGATGATTTTTTTTTTAAACTTATTTTTTTAACTACGCATTAATTAAGGCTACAAAATTGCGTACCAATTTTTTTTCTTAAAAATGTTTAAAAAATTTTATACATACAAATTTCATTTAAAAAAATCGTTGCATCGATTTAAAATTTTTTTCTCATAAATTGAGATTTGTTTAAAAAATCAGATGGTATACATCACGTTGGTGTAAAAACAATTTCAGACGCAAAAGAGTGTTTCAGATATGGGGGTTTTTCTCTCAAGCTGGTTTTAATGTACTTTAAATATAAATTTTATTTCAACTTTCTAAAATTTTAAAATTAATGAAAAATACCGTGCAAAGCCGGGTGAAGCAGCTAGTTTTATAAGTATATTATAATTCTTTTAAACCTCCAGTCATGAAACCTATAAAGTTTTACAACAATTTAGTTATAATAATAAAATATTTTGTTAGCCGAGTGGATTGAAAATATAAGATTTTTTTAATAATAAAGTTGACTGACATGGCTTACAGATCTATGGTTTCCGAATGCAAATAAAAAAACTATTCCATTCTTTCCCGACGTTTCGTTGGCTTTTTTTCCAACTTTTTCAAGGGTTCTTGGTTTATTTAATTCTTTACATAACAGGAATAATAAATAAATAAATAAAACTCAACTTTAAACACTAAACTTGACCAACAAGAACTTAGATGCTAATATCACAGAACTTTTTGAATGGCTATTAAAAAAGTTCTGTGAATGGCTATTAAAAAAGTTCTGTGATATTAGCATCTAAGTTCTTGATGGTCAAGTTTAGTGTTTAAAGTTGAGTTTTATTTATTTATTATTCCTGTCATGTAAAGAATTAAATAAACCCTTGAAAAAGTTGGAAAAAAATCCAAAGAAACGTCGGGAAAAAATGGAATAGTTTTTTTTATTTGCATTCGGAAACCATAGATCTGTAAGCCTGTCAGTCAACTTTATTATTAAATAAATACCAGATCACCAGTCATAAAAGATTTTTTTTAGATAGCGCTTTTCATAGTAGAAGCTGGGGGCTATTCAAAATATTTTCTCAAAATCACACCTATAAGATAACAAGTCAAACATTAAATGTGAATTTAATATAAGAATATTATTTGTGTACCATCAAACGCCAATATAATATAAAACTTAGCTTTTTATTTATTATTTTATTATTTATTAAATTTAAAATCACCTATAATGCCTATTTTATCTTTTTAGTATAATACTAACTCAAAATGTCACTTTGACAATTATAAATGTGAAAAAATGGTATGTTTGCTTACTTTTTAGCATTAACTGTCACCGTTGCAGGTTTATTTAGCTGAAGTTTATTTAGAAAATAATTTTATTATGATACTAGGTCCCTTTTTAGGTTGCTGGAGAAGTTACGTTTTCTTTTAATTTCCAATCGTAAACCTATCAATCTTCTTACTTGATGCCATTCTCACTTAAAAACTGAAAGTTGCTGGAAACTCATTTTCCTCCTGTGAAAGGGGACTAATTAAAAATGTTGTGACATTGTATTTACATAAATAAATTGTTTTGATTTAAATACTTACTGTAGATAACATAACTCGTAATAAACCTACTGTTTACCTAAATATTTATCCAACATACAAAGCTTATAAATGAAAATTCACTATTTTAGAGCCATACTTCATAATAATGAATCTCTGTTTTATTAGTAAATATGTTGTTCTTGAATATTGTTTTGCATATTATCAACATTGTCCTGTTAGCCAATATCTAAACCAAAATCCTACAACCCCATCACGTGCAAAAGGAATTTTTATAACACTTATTATACATACTTATCCGCTCATCACTAATTTCGAAAAAGGAGAAACCTACCCCATGTTTTCCCAGCAGTAGAACCCAAATATGTATTGTATTTTGCTAACAGTGGAATCCATATTCGTATTTAGCTGAAATTATGTAAGAATCAGTTACATTTTTAAGGTATTTCTCAATGCAATGATTTTAATAGCTAAATGTCATGCGCTCTAGTTTTCACATACATTACTCATTGAATCATTGGAACATAAGAATTTCGTCAATGCAGGACAACAAGTTCCTATACTATTACCCAATGCATGTAGTACGTTTTTGCAAAATTTTTTTTTTGTTAAAAAAAAAAACAGGTCAGAAAAGAACTAAATTAGTACCTATGCATTTTTAACTTTTTAAATGCTTATAGCTACTTTATAGCAATAAATGTAAGTGGAAGAAGTACGTACTGTTCCGTCATGATTTTTATTTACATAAACCGAATTCATGTTAAAAAAAGTCAATAATATTCAAACAAATTATTTTTGTTTGCTAAGAAAATTAATGAGGGTAAAATTTTTAAGAGCAATATCGTTTAAATTATTTAAGCATTGCATTGCAAAATATCAGCAAAATTGGTTAAACAATTAAAAAAAATATACTTGCATAACTGAAAACACAAAAATGAGGAAATTTTCTAAAACTAATTATAAGAATTTTTAGGTAAAAACTTGAAATGTTTTATTATTATAATATATTATATTATAAACATTATTGGTCTTATTCATAAACGTTGTCTAACTTTAGACAGTTATCCAACTTTGGAATATGTGTCCAAAAACCTTGTTTATTGTGCCTAACTTATTAGGCACAAGAGTAGAATGTCTTAACCGTGAATAATGTGATATTTATTTTTGTTAAATAAAGCATATTTCCATCAATTTGAAAATATTTAGACAGTGTCTAAGTAGACAAAAATCTAATAAATACGACTGTATATGAATGAAGTTTAATCTAAATCGTTGGAGTCGATTTTTAAAATTATGTATTATTTATTTATTATTTCAATTTGTTTTTAATTGTTTTTACTAAGTGTACGTTTTGTTGTGTTTTATTGTTAGATTTTGTATAAAATTGTTTTCTAGTCTGATCTGATAGTTTAAAAAAACAAGAATTTAAATTTCCTCATCGAATGCTAAAAACCATTCCAATTTTAAGCAACCCTTTTATTATAATTGTAAATCATTAAATTTCAGTACATTTATAATAATATGTATAGATATACATGTATAATATGTATTTCTCCATAAATTTTAACTCATCGCTGCCAAATTTGATACCTACTTAAAAAAACATCACTTAAAGGCATTTGCATAACATACCTACATATAAAAGGACGAAACCACATGAATAAAACCCTAACCTTTTTACGAGAACAACACGACTCCATATAAATATAATTGCATACGAGTACTTCACGAAAATCGCAGTTAAATTCGTCTGCAAATATTTTTTAAAATAAAACAACCCTTCATTGCAGGTAGTAGACGACTACGTTAGTTTTTAAGTTCACTGTCAACCACGGGAGAACCACATTTAACTTTGGTCAGAAGACAGAGTAAAAACCACTTTAGAGAAACTTTTGTAGAAATCTTTGGAATTTTAAAAATTTTCGTCGCAGGATACAACAAAAAAAAAAAAAAGGAAAAACATTTGAATTCTATCCGCATTATAATAAATAACAGTGAGTGCAAAAGTACTTAGCGTTTTATTTAATTGTTACTTCCTTTGGGTCATGTTTTTTTGTTTGTGTTTTGTAAATGGGAGTCTCTTTAACTGGGCAGATATAAAAATCTTTTGATTAAAAGATATGTAAAATGTTTTAAAAACAAATGCACATATGGGTCAACATGAAATGGCTGGGGGTCACAGTACGAGGTGCGTTTGATAAGAAAGGAATGTAGTTATGTATAACATAGGAGTTAAAAGGAATGAGGCACAAAGTAAATGTTATTCTAACCATATAGAACGTTGTTTTTACTTGGCTTGAAAGTGGATTGGTTTGGTTGTATCTCTTATTTTTACCTACGATATATATGTACATAAGTAGGTTCTATATGGCAAGTTACGGATTCGTAAAAAAATGGAACTAGAGATTTAGATCGAACATAAACATAACGATGATATAACGAAGTCGAAAAAAGTGGGTCTCGCAATTCTATTCTTTCGGCTGCAGCTTAAAAGGGTGGGTCGATTTTCTTTAAACTTGGTTCCTAGGTTTTCCTTGACAGGTTTTTTTTTCATTTTTTTTATGCTAAAAAATAACGGTATCGGCCGTAGAAATTTTTTTTTAGCAAATCATGAAAATCTTATTTTTATCAAAAAACGTGCCCACAACTTTTTATATTCACTAATTTTTTTACTACAAGGCTACAATTTTATATAAAAAAAAATCCAAAAAATGGTTATAAGTGGTACCTACCTCCTATAGATTTTTTTTTGAAAACGGTTTAAAAGGTTTTTTTACGGAAAAATTTTCAACAAGAACAAGAAATTTTTAAAGAACTTAATAACTCGAAAACGACTTGATCGATTTTTTTAAATTTTAGCTCCCAGCAATATTTTGACACTATCTAGCAGGTTTTAAATAAAAATTATTCTTATGTTCAAAAACAACGGTACTTTCCGTTCAAGTGTTTAAAAACCCGGTAAAGAAAATCTCGTTTTTCTCAAAAAGAGTCAGTCCTTCGGTTTTGATTAAAGTTTGTAAGTGATATTATTTCTACCATATTATTGGAAAAAAAATGTATTTATTAATTAATAGGAATTTTTCTTTTTTAGTTCAGAGCTTAGCACTGAACAGAGTCTGAGCAAACAGAGTTAAGTTCTGAGTAGAATATGTTCAGAGATGTCTGATTAAATTATGAAACAACTTAAGCAATGAACTGTCATGACTAGTGAGTAGGAATTGTAGTTTTGTTGGATATAGTTCACACTAGATATTCGTCACGAAATCTATGTAAGATGAACTGAACTTAGCAAAAATTGCGTATTGACAAAGGCCCTCACTATAGTCAACTGATGAGTCCAAGTGAGGTCGCCGGGACGAAACGCCAATTTTTGTAGGACTTAAAGGCCGTTAAAAGCTATTTTGAATCAATTAAACTATTAGTTTTTTCCTAAATTATTTTATACCTTCTCCACTAAAGCAACCAGCCTCTTCCGCCATTTTTATTGTTTTGACGATGATTTTTTTTAATTTCTCGCCTTTCAAACGTCAACTCGGCATTTTACTCTGCTTTTTTATTCTGAGCTCACAGAAAATGAATGAAAAAGCTCAGAACTAAAAAATGAAACACAAATCTGAACGATTAGAGCTAAAAAAGAAACACAATTTTTGTTGACAGTTCAGACTGGACTAAAAAAGAAAAACGCCTAATAACGGTATCTCTTATTTGATTTTTGAATATCTCATTATAGCAAGTAAAAATTATAAAAATAAGTTGAACCGTATTCAAAAAAAGAGAAAATAAATAAAGAGTTTTATCGAAGATGCCATTAATTTTTCTGATTTTTTTTGTTAACAATATTAAATGAAATTTGTTTTTAAAGCTGTGGAGAAAAATAAGATTTTTTTTAAATTTCAGCTTATTTAAAAAAATAAAAATAATAAGGGTAGGTATTTATGCAACGTACGACGTTGTAAGTTTACACAAAAGTTTTCCCAATACCCTTTTTAATTCATTTGGTTAAACGCTGTATAATTGAATCAGCTGTTCGTTAAACGTCAAATATTAAACTTCAAAATATGAATACAACAAATAAGCGTGTTCAGATTTCGAAGTTATTTTTAAATGGAGAACATGTATCGGAATGGTTAAAAAAGTTAAAAGTTATAATATTATTTTTAATCCCGATGGGAATAAGATAACAAAACGATGTCAGGGTTAAGTTAATAGTCGCAAACTCACGGCAGTGATCGAAGGAAAATAAGCGAATATGTACAAAAAAACCATATGGCGCGCCTATAATGGTGGGATATCTACTTTTCCTTCAGTAGGATACGTTTTATTTCACAATTTTTATGCCACCTAATCTCAATGCGATAGTTTCAGAACACGGGCAGATTTATTTTTTAGTTCTCTGAGATATCTAATATATCATATTAATGATCAGGACCAATTCTAAAAGTCACGATGACTTTTGGTTAAGTTTATCAAAAAAATTTGGTTAATTTTCCGCAGCAAAATTCTTTGGGGAAATTTTAACCAAATTCTGTAAATTATTTTTCATACAAAATTTGACAGTTCATTAACCAAATAGCAAACTTAACCAAATGGTAAATTTATTTAGTGTTTTACAATATTGCATAAATACCCTTTATATAAATGTGTGAAGGGAATTTCTAAAAAGAAGTTTTAAAAAAATCGACCTTTCCTTTAAGGACTAAAATTATTATTAGTAAAGTCGCTACGAATGATATTCGTAAAAAAAAATATTCTTGCATTGAACGAATATTCGTGTGATATCCGAATATCGTGATATGTATACGAATTCATTCGTGAAGTGTTACTAAAACCGTTATTTTATTGGTTAAACTTATTCCATATGCATTGTATAATATACGAATACAAAACGAGAGCATCAGTAAATAGTACAATAATATTCGTCCAATATACGTTTGATATTGTAGGAATTCGAATTTAATATTCGTAATATGTACGAAAATGGATGTAATTTTACGAATAATGTTCCGCAGTAGCCGAAAAAATTAACAGACGGATAGACAGACAGATTTTACAGAGTCCACTTTTTCAAGATTTATCCTGGGATTAAATCGCAGATTCTATCACCTTAAAGCATTATTATTTTTTTTCCCTGCCTGTTGCGGTGAATTGACAATTTTCCTCCTCTTGCCATTAAAAAAGTGCCTGATGTGCCTCTCACCTTAGAAATGGTTGAGACTTGTAAATCACTAGCTATCGCACCACCAAATGCATTTATTTATTCATTTGATTTACACATAACTTCCCAAATAGATCGTAAGTAAAAATGTACACTGTGGCGTATACGCATTTTTCTTGTGAAATACTTTTTTTTTAAGTTTAATTGCTGTGCAAATCAATGCATCAATTATACAATTAGCTGAATGGGCGTATATTATTAAGACTTTTCAACAATTTTAGGGCCAGTTTTTTCCACAATGGGTTAAACCTGCACCATGACTTTTATTAGGTTCTAATTAAATGGCGCTAATCGATCAAAATCAGGTTATTAGCTATTTCTATGATTAACAACTCAAATCTTGGATTCCTTTTTAAAAATGTTAGTTAACATGCACATTCGGTGAACAAACTGGCCCTTAATTTGTATATTTTTTTTTCACATGAAAATAATATTTTTCCTATGCAAATAAAATCTTTAAATTTTTCTTCACTAAACAAATAGTTCTAAGATAAACTGAACAAAAAATACCATAATAACAAGGTATTCAATAGTTAGCTGATGAGTGATAAGTTCAAGTGAGATCACCGCCAAAATGAAACGCCAATGTTTATGAACTAAAGGTCATTAAAAGCTCTTTTTGTAAATATGTTAACATCCCCTTTTGAAAAGTCAATCCTCATATATTACAAGTGGATAATACATATTCATATATTAAGCATTTCATCCCATTCACCAGTTTCCTTGTACATTTGAATACCATATTCATTTCTTAGATAAACAACGTTATATTTTTTCAAAAAGAATTATTCTCTCTGGTTAATTATGACTTTATGAATATTGTTCAATGTCGTTCTACATGTGCAGAAATAAATTGCAAAATTTTTCTCTTTTGAAACAAGAAAGATTTTAATTTCTGATAAAGTGTCTGGTTTTAATGAGAAAAAAAAATTAAATAGAAAGACTGCTGGAACTATATATCTTGGATATGCTTTTGCATACACTATTTGCTAAAGTTCATACAAAATAATAAAAGAAAATATTTCTAGGGATTATACCTTGGCTGGAAAACACATTTCAGAAGAATTAAGGTAAAAAAGTCAGGTGTACTTTTCTCTGTAAAAATATTTTTAACCATAAGTATTTATTTTCTTATTTGTAAGTAATTTAGAAAGAGTATTTTATTTTTAGGTGTGCACAATTTTAGTCTTTTCATGTGTTGAAAGATTTTTTTAAACAGAAAACTTAACCTGATTCCCTAACTCACTTTTCAGAATAAGAATAAGTAGGTATACTGATTATTTAAATGCCAGCTTTTTCTTGAAATACATGTTCAAATTTGTGTTAAAATTCAGTATATTCGTCTATAGTGCAAGCTTTTCAGAGCTGCTTAAAATCTTATATTTTCAAACAAATAAAAAATAAAAAATTTTCTTATAAATTTTTGTTTTACGGGAATTCATACCTCGTATGTGTAAGATGAAATTAAATGTACATCTCAGTATCGCTTGAACTTGCTCTTCTCGTTCAAAGCGGCTATAGAAATTAAATATGAATGAAAATGATTCAACCTGAAGCGCAAGTTTTTTTATCACTTTAGAAAATTTAAGTACTAAGTTTAATCAAAATAGTAAGAATCGTTTTCAAGGAATTAAACAAAAAATAAAAATCGATATATGGCAGCTACGCGTTTTAGATAAGTTAAAAAAATAGCATACTAATGATCTGAACCAAATTTACAACACGTCCGTTTAATTTCTAGCTCTAGGTGAAAACCAAGACTCACAAACTCATAGGCAAACCAACCGTCTGGAATTATTCATCATCGTCATGGTTAAAACCTCAAAATTTGTTTCAATTTACGTGAAACCAATACTTGTCCTATAAAGAGCCAGTAAAAAATGAATATATTTTTAAAGTGTTTCTATCCTTGACGTATAAATAAATGTATATGTGTTTATTTTTAACTACAAATTAAGTACTTACAGCATTAACATTTAGATTAAAATTCAAATAAAAAATTCTTCTTTCCCGCATCCTCCAGTAAAAATAGCAATGCATATTGCATACAACGTTTCGTTGCAGAGATGTTTTTGCATAAATTCTCCTTTCAAACATTATCATAATAATTCCAATCCTTAAAATTCTCAAGCTAACAACATTCAACTTGAATGAATAGACCTTATTCAGCAGTACCTACTGTTGAACTGTAAAAACGCATTCGGTATATGTAGGTATATGAAATTCATTCTCCATAAAATGGCATTTTCGAATTGAGTTTGAATTTTCTAGTGCCAAAGAGGTTTACTTACTTTATATCTAAGATCTATTTTAAATAAAGCAGACGTTTTGAAAATGTATAGTTATTTTTAATTGAATATATAAAACTATATAAAGATAGAATTTACCTTTACAAAATGGTTTGCACGTAAAAGATTTTGAGAAGAAGTGTTAGAGAGTATGTGTACGTAGGTAATTCTATGTAAGGTTTATCTAAGAGTGCAGAGAATCCTTTGAGATGGATTTGAATAAACGTAGACGTTGTTGAACAAAAATATGTGTGTTATGGCAAAGTATGTATCTCGTAATATTCTAGTTTTCGAAATGTGTAGTTAATTTGTTAAAATTATACACAACATTGTTTCAAAAACCTACATAACTATTTTGTATCCTGCATTGTTCCAGAGCAAATTTCTTAAAATATTGGTTTGAATTGAACAAAAATGAATACATAAGCTTTGTTTGCACTTCAAAATGGCGAATAATTCTCATATTCATATCATAAAAAATATCAGTATTAAAGTTTTTATAAAGTCCATAATGGCATTTAAGACCGCATTTATATATTTGATTAAAAATAAAGTTTTAAGTTCAAAATAACACCTATTTTAGTCGTTGCATGTTGTTTAGAAATAAAAAAAAAACTGCCAAATTTTTTATGGAGAATGGAGATACATAATAAGAGGTTTTGAATTCTACCTGTTTCTGTAAAATGTTCAGAGCACCATTGTTACACTGAAATTGCCAAAACTGCTGAGTTTTTGCATTAATAATATTTTTGGGGAATTTTTCCACTTACCTAGACCTACACTATAACCATCGATATGTTTTACAAAAATAAATAATTTCCCGTTTCAACATTTAAACATTTAAAGGACTTCGTAAGACTTTTCTTTATTTTGATGGGTTCAAAACTAAATACAGGGTCATCCGTTTTGTGGTTCCAAAAGTTTATTTAGTTAAAACACATTTATTATTAAGATTTTTATCAAATTTTTATTTCAATATATTGCCGTTATGAATTGAATTTAAGATTATTGAAAATTCATCCACCGGATTTTTTAAGGACTCAATGCTGACAAGCTAATCCTCGATGACTTTTTGACACGTATCAGGCGAAAATTTGGCCATAAAATGACGAATATTTGTTTTAAGCTACCAAACCGACGCGATGGCGGTGGCGATCGCGATAAAAATGTGAATCAAGGGAAATACAATCATCATACGCGATTGATTTGTGCCTATCATTTGATGTATATGTGCGGCATCCGCCATTTCGTCGGTTTGCGGGTAGTTTCAAAAGCTTCAATAGTTTGAAAACCGTTTTTTTTTGTATAGCCGCACAAAAATAAATTCAACGGCAGCAGATCACATGATCTTGGTGGCCAATTCAGATCACCAAAATGCGAAATTACTCTTCGTCTCGGATGACAGATAGTTTTTACGTATTTGTGATTGAAACAGGGATGTCAAATCAGCACAACGAATTGGATAAACTTTTAATTATTTAAAATAAAAATACAGTTCATAGTTTATCAATTCATTATTTTTACCCTTGACTATGCAAACATTTCTAGGCATTTTTTAAATAATGTAAAATTTTGTAAAAGATTTTATTTGAGAGTATGAAATGGAATTTTCTAATCTGACTGCTATACAAAGCCTTCATCCATCCAAGAATGAGTACAGGAGTGGAATAGGAGTCAAAAGTTCTGCCGGGACTTTGATGAAAAGAGTCACAAAATAGTAAAATGAGTAGGAGGAGTGAAAAGAAATTAGCTCCGAAAATGACGATAAAAACATTTTATCGTTGTGTAATTGAAGCCATAAACAGTATGCTCCGAAATTACTATTATGTATTTTAGTTAACAAAAAAAAGTAACTTCATTTTTGAAAATATATTGGCGCAAGGTCATAAGTCCACAGGTCAAAAGACTTTTAACCCACCCAACTTATACGAACTTAGAAAATGAAATTTGAATGAAAGTTTTTGTTAGAATAATTTTGTATGGAATACTAGTTAGCATGGGCTAATATTAAGATAGAGACTTGGAACTTAGAGAGTTATTTTTTAAATATATTTTGAATATTTTTATGTGTATATACATTTTATATATATTTTTAAGAGTAGGAGCGTGAAACAGGGAATGACTGAAACTTTTTTATTTTTATTATTGTGGATTTCCGAACAAAAAAAAGTGGGTCATAAGATTTATGACCCTGCGTCTAAAATATTACTGCAATAATGCAAACTTTATAATTGCTTTCTACTCGATAATACTCACAGCAATCGAAATCATTGTTGTTCTTCAATCTTTTCTATTCTGTTTATGCGGCCCTGAAATTTTGTGTGAAAACTTTCCTTTGCAGAACTGAAAGTACCTATTTCAAAGATTATAAAATATAAAATTTATACTACGAGTAATTTGGGGTTACCAATGGGCTCCTATAAATAACTTAAATCTAACTTGAATTTATCATATTGATTAATCTTGTTTGTGGAAAGAGGTGTTATTAATTTTAATCAGCATGTGTTCTATTTTTTTGTCCAAAAACTTGCTAAACTCTGCATAATTCATTTTCCAAAAATTTTGAAGAGTTTCTTAGAGCAAATAAACATACTTTCATTCCGTCTTTCATTAAAACGAGAATTATAAACAACACACAAATCCTAGCTAACTATAAAAACAAACAAAACACAATATATGTATATTATATGAACCCCAGCGTATATGGCTTATAGTAACATAATATCCTAAAATTCCTTGCAGAAAACTTGAAAATAATTCTTAAATTTACAAAAAAAACAAAAGGATATATTTCGTCATATTGTGCAGATATAAACATTCATATGTATATCTTAATCCTGCAAAATTAAAAACAACATTCATTTGATTCGAATTGCACAAATAGACTTCTTGTACTGTGTTTTGCCTTCTTAAAATATGCAAAGTAAGTAAATCATAAATGCACACATGATAACTCATAAGATCTGAAGAATAACTATACCATACCATGGTTTTGCCTTGTCCTTAATACCGCTCTGATGCCTTCAAGTGCTGTAAAGTTGTAATGAATCATTCTGCGAAGATGAACTTTTGTTTTGTTTTTTTTTTTTTTGTGTCGTCAAGAATTTCAACAAAATTAAATTCGCCTGAAATCTAGATTTCATATTATTATGACAACGACAACCTAGTTATGTTGACATTTTCGTACACATACATATGCAGAGTTTCAATCCTTATAAATGAAAAACCTTTTTAATAATTTGAAGTAAGGCGCTGATGCAAGGAAAAGCATTACCAATAGCTTAAATATAATGGCAGGAGCTTACTATAAACTACATACACATGTACATACATACACACTCGAACTACGAGTCCAGATTGTTTTGCCTAGAAATTCATTATGCCAACGCGCGAAAAGTTTTGATTAAACTGAGAACTAGAAATTGGAATTAAAAATTTAACACCAAGCAAGGCACAATAGTTGTATTGTAGTACGAGTATATGTGGTACCTACACATACATCGCCTACCAGTTTATATAGAATTGTATGTTGAGAGTTTTTTATGAGTTTTTCTTTTTTTTAAGTAATTTGTATATGAAACAGCTAAGTTGGGAACAAAACAATAAGCTTTGGTTTGAATATGCTGTTTGTAGATATGGACCTTAATTAAGGCAAATAGAAAAATTAATAACGTTAATTTAAAAAACATAAAATACAGGACCAAGTCGCACATGTTGGGTTTTATGAGATTATAAAGTAGTTTAGAAATTAGAATTGAAGATCTAAAGTATTGCTATTGTTCGGCTTGACAGAAGGATACAAAATGTTTTTTTTTTTTATTGGAATCATTAACTTAAAAAATTGTTAAACAGTGACAATAGGTGTGTTTTTTTTGCATTCCCGGGGGCAATTGGTTGAAAAAAAACGACAACGGGGATTAGCGACGCCATCACAAAAAAAACATGGAGTTTTAATAAAAACTATCGATAACATGTATGTAATTCATGCCGGTAACACAGTTTTTCTGTGCGCTTAAGTTAAGCCCCGAGAATTCTCTGGGATTAGCTAAGCTCGCAGGGGATTAGTTGTTATTGCATTTTACATGTAAATTTTTAAGCACCGACCTCGTTTTTTTCACCCAATTTCCCCTCGGGCTTGCCAAAAAACACGCCTAATATGTATGTATTTAAAAACAAAATTTGAAACTGGTTTTGGTTTTATATTAGCAAGAAAATACTGCTCAGCTTTTATTGATTTAAATGAAATTAAATTAAAAAACAATAACAATTTCAATTTCAGTTTAAGTGTGCTACCACCAAATTTAAAGACAATTTATATCTTTTTCATGGGAATAAAAACAACCAGTAAAACTATTGCTTAATTCTAAAACTTTTCCACGCTATATCGCATTATGTCAAATTGAAAGTGTAAAAGAATACCATGTTACTGCCAAATTTGTGTGATGAAAATGATGTTCATATTTTGCTTCCACACTAGCTTTGGAATCAATTTCATCATAAACTCAAACACTGATATGGAAATAAATAGGTGTGTTTTTTTCCAATTCCGGAGGGAACTGGTTGAAAAAAACGATGAGTTTCCATACAAACTATCCATAACAAGTATGTATATATATATGCTTAAGTTAAGCCCCGAAAATTATCTGGGTTTAGCTAAGCCCATTGGGGATTAGTTGTCGTTGCATTTAACATGTAAATTATTTAATCTCGAATCGTTTTTTTCATCCAATATCCATCGGGGTCAAAAAAAAAACACGCAATACATGTAAAATGCAACAACAACTAATCCCTTGCGGGCTTAGCTAATCCCAAAGAATTCTCGGGGCTTAACTTAAGGGCATCGCTGTATTACCGTCGTGTTATCGATAGTTTGTATGAAAACTCCATGTTTTTTTCTGTGATGGCATCGCTAATCCCCGTTGTCGTTTTTTTCAACAAATTGCCCCCGGGGTAGCAAAACACACACCTTATGATCGCTCAAGGATTCAGATATCTGTGACTGGGTAGAATTTCCTCCTGTTGTACTCACTGCACCTCTGGATTTGGATGTCTTTCCAGGTTCTTCAGGATTCGGCTTGTTAGACTTCTAACATATGCTGGTCAATGGGGATCACGCCTATAGTATCGTAGAGCATCTTATTTGCCTTCCTTGTGAGGGGGTTTCGATACATTTCTATGCATGTTCTTAAGATCTTCCTTTCGAAGAGTTGAGAGGAGCTCTTAGGAAAAATAAGGGGCGGGAATCTTTATAAAGAATACCAATAATAATGCTAATGATAAGCTTAAATACCAAAAACAATACTAATAAAACTGCTCGTCATACTCTTACTAATGCCACCGAAACACCTTATTAGGATTAACGCTACGACCCGATCTGGAATTCTCTATACTCTAGAATCTAGATTGATACCCACGATTGGGACGAGGAAAAAAGACAATTTAATCATTTCTTTTAATTTTAGGGCTAAAATACAGTGTGAATTACAAAAAGTGGAATTATAAAATCGTATGGAATTTGAATTCCGATCCTATGCAACTTATTAAACTAAATGTGGGTGGGTGCACAGTGGTTGTGCAAAATATACCATGTATATAATTAGGTTCCGTGTAGGTGTCGCAAGATTTTGCTTCGAATTTCAATTTTGTTGGATGGTAGTTATGCATTTTGCTGCATAGAGATCGTAAACTCATAATATACATATAAAAATAATACATATAAAAATAATTAGAGATCAAAGGTCTGTTTGGTATTGTGAATTTTCTGGAAAATTTACATAAATTGCTGTTATGAATCCTTAAAAAAAAAACATCATTTTTTGGGACATTCGTGAGATGAACTGTCAAATTATGTAAGATGTGCTGGCCTTCCATAGATTTTGTGCGATAGAGCTTTAGATTTTTGTTCAAACACTTAGAACTTTTTCATATATTTTTGAAACTATTGTGTGAATAAACTTCGAGTTTTTATGAGCTTTTAGAAGGAAAAGATGGATAAGATAGATTTTGAATCTATGGTTTTGAGAGAAATATCATAAAATTCTGCATATTGTGTCCAGTTTTATAAAGAGGAATAAACCTGGATACAGTGGATCTTGCAGATAAATATTACACAGTTGGCGAGATAATGTGAATAAAATCACATAGTATTTGCATTTAAAAATCAAAACAAATTTTATTTACTAGCCAAAGTATAACTGTCATAAGGTATTGCAAACATGTTTGCCATTAAAAAAAACTCAACATATATAGTATATGTTGCAGCGGGTATGGTATGTTTCGCAAGAATTGTCTGGCAAACTAACGTTTCGCGGGGGATCATTTCGCCATTTTTCGTTCCGCATTTTGTTTGTTTAGCATTTTGTTATTTTGCATTTTACGTTTTTTATTGGTTACCATTGTTTTAGATTAATTACTTAGTTTACAAAAAAACAAAAAAGCATGACATTATTGCCGTCTGCCTAGTTGACAAAACTTAAAAATTAATACATTGAAATTAGATTTTCCATCAATTACAACTATCTACCAATTGTATATGTATAAAAAAAAAATTTGTTTTAAAAACTTTCATTTATAATTCTATTGCAGAATTTGAATAATTTTTTCACATCCATATTGTTAAGTAAGAGTACAACTTGGTTTTGTGTCAACATGTCGCTTCCAAAAGCATCCCTTCTTATTTCTTTAAGAATCGGGCATCTTCCGATAAAGTGGAGAATATCTTCCCTTTCCCCTAAGTTGTACAATGAGCATATAATAGGTAAATCACCTCTATGTGGTATGAAATTCAGCTGCATAAGTTCTCCCCGCAGCTTTACCATCATTGATATTTCGGCAATGCTGTTATCATCTCTGAAATAATTCCTCTCTTCCAAGTTGTGGTTTAGTTGACTGTATAGATTTTCCATATATAAAATTACTTCTCAAAAAAACATTAATATTAATTATCAAAACAACTAAACGGCGAAATGATCTATCAGCGAAATAATAAAACGGCGAAGCCATATTTTGCGAAATAATGAAACGGCGAAACGTTATTTCGCGAAAAAAACAATTGGCCAAATATCAAACAACGTAACAAAAAAAACGAAACAACAAATTGCTGAATGATTTTTGCGAAATGATTGAAAATATTTTTGAAAAAAAGCGAAATAAAAACACGCCGAATGTTAATTGCGTAAAGATTGAAAAACGTAATGAATAAAAAACCAAACGTAAATTGCCAATTGTGGATTGCGAATTAAACGAAATATTTAACGATTAAAGCGAAACAAAGAAATGCCAAATGAATTTTGGCAAACAATGGTGACCCGTTGCAGCACCTTCACTCTATGAAATTAAGTATATCTATTAAGTTTCCTCTTATAAAATTAGGTTTTACAATTCTTTAGAAAATAAATTCATGAATGATTTACGATTTCAATGCACTTCCTCTCAAGGAAGGCCTTCCATAAACTAATATTCTTCAAAATCATATAAATGCTTACATCATCCACAGGATTCCTCTCCAATCTTCTTTGAGATTTGAACGTGCATACCTACAAAAAGAACAGGACCGAATGAAAGGAAAACTTCATAATTTTTTTTTATTAATATCCACTGTACCTAAAGTTGTACGAAAAATGAGTCGAAAAAAAATATTTAATAAAAAAACTAAAAATTCGATTGCCATCAATGCCATTTATTATATTAGCATTGGTAAATGTCTTCACTCAGGTACTTCTTGGAAGAGAATTTCCTTGGTTAGCTTATTCTAAAGAATTGATTTCATAATTATTATAATAAGGGAGATTTTCTATTGTTTTAAGGATGCAAGGAATTTGATTTCAATGAATGCAAATTGGAACGAAAAAGTTGAGGTGGCTTTTTAAATTTAACCTTTTGTTTGAATATAGTAAAAGTTTCACCCTTACAATTCCCGGAAAAACTTAGCAAAATACAAATTTGCGGGAGAATTAGGTAAAAGTTGAATTATGGTATGAATTTTTGTATGAAATAAGTGTCACTCTAATAGGTATTATAACTTTATATTTTTATTGTTGTGGCTTAGAGGATGTATTACATGGAATGCTCGTTTTCATTCCAAATTGAAGCTCTCATAGGGGGAGCTATTCAACTTTCAGTGACCACAAAAAGTTCTCATTTATCAAGATAATACCTATTCAATAGCACTTTTTCTGTGGCAGAGTACCATAACTTTCGTCACATATATCTTTAAAACAATTTAAAAAAATATTTTAAATAATAATAACAAATTTCAAGAGAAAATAGAAGAAAATTATGACTGATAGTTGAATTTTAGGTGTCACCGAAAGTGAAACAGTGCCCTCTATCACGGCTTCTGGCACTGCTACGCATTTGGTATACCTATAGGAAAAAGCAGTCCATATAATAATATATGATCTAAGTGTTGGGTAAGTAAAAAGACGCAATTATAAATAAAGTTTATGGCTTCCTTGCTGTAGCCAAAAAAAAACTATATTAACAGTGCTGTAATTGTCTGGTGACATTTATGGGAAATTTGTTTTGTTTTAAAAAATTCGTTGAATTAAAGTTTGGAAATATGTACTGCCGAAATCTATGAAAAGAACGCCCAAATTTTACAAAAACAAATTAAATTCAAAATATTTGGCGATGATAAGTATCACCATATCCATTTGTTTTTAATTTCTTCTTTTTTCTCAAGCGATAAAAAAAAATTGGGCCATGTTTCCAAAAACAAGCAGGTATAAAAATACGTCGATACTTAGGTTTGTGGGTTTTGATTTTTGAGCTAACAGGTACCCAACCCTAGTACGAAGCGTGGTTCGAAAGTCCCGAATTTTTTAAGCAGCGAAAATAATCTCATGTTTTTTTTCACCTATAATTAATATACAATTTTTTTCCCTTTTTGGAATTAATTAACTTCAAAAAGCAATACAAAAATTGGTGCACGACTGGGTCGCACGAACTTTCTCTTATGTGCGTTCACACTGTGTTTTTAAAGTTAAAATATTTCAAAAACTTTATTTATCTTATAAAAAAAATAAATTAGTTATGGGAGCCTATATTGTATACCACCTGCTTCAACCGTAGTTAAGTTTAAATTAGTATTATGCGAGTAGGTACATTTATTTATGTGCAATATAGTACCGTGTTGCAAATATGCATGGAACTTAGGTACAGTTTAAACTAAAAAATAGTAAAAAAAAAATATATAATTAAACATAAATTGATTAAACAACATCTGAAAGTGTTTTGACACCAATGCGATGTACATCATCCGATTTCTTAAGGAAATCTCAATTTATGAGAAAAAAAATTGAAAATCGCTGGAGGTGTTTTTTAAAAAAATTGATTTTTAAAAAAAATGGTAGCAATTTTTTAGCCTTTATTAATGTGGGGTTAAAAAATTAATTAAAAAAAAAATATCATCTACCGATTTTCGAAATATGCAATTTTCAAAAAATAATTTTGAATTTTTTTTTTTTAAATCAATAATTTATTGTTTTGAAAATTTTTGGTATGCAATATTAATAGAACTTATTTCGAGCTTTTGTGCAAAAAAATTATTAAAATCAGTTCAACTGATAATGAGGTACTCGAAAATCAAAAAATGATTCTATGAGAAATACCTTTTTTAAACGATAGATAATTTTTTTCCTAATATGGTAGATCGTACAGATATTAGTTTACAAAAAATTTTAACCAAAACGTAGGAGCCGTTTTTGAGAAAATAAAATTTTTAAACCTTTTTATTGGAGGTACCGTTATTTTTGGTTATAAGAATAATTTTCATTTAAAATCTGCTAGATATTGTTAAAAAGCTCCTGAGTGTCAAGTTTAATAAAAATTGACCCAGTCGTTTTCGAATTATTATAAGTTCTAAAAAAAAATATATTTGAAACTGTTTTTAAAAATCCAAAAAAAAAATTTTTTGAACATTTTCAAACATACTCCATAAAAAATTGATAAATTCAGTTGAAATGAATTTTTTTAAGTTGTGGGCACGTTTTTTAGAAAAAAAAGATTTTTATTTTTTGGTAAAAAAATTTTGTACGTAGTTATTTTTGGTCCTAAAAAAAAAACGAAAAAAATATGTGGGGGAAATGCTCAAAAAATGCAAGGTACTTTGAAGAAAATCGACCAACCCGTTTAGGCTGCAGCCGAAAGGACAGACGGACAGAATTGCGAGATCCACTTTTTCGACTTCGCTATCATCGTAATGTCAACTTTGATCAAAATCCCGAGTTCGATTTTGTTTTACGAATCCATAACATATGCCATATACATATGTGTGTACATATTATGCACATGATACCTTTATTGGTCAACTAGTGCATATAGATTGCTTTTAGGGGATGAAATTTCATCTTCCGTTTTTTGTAACAATAGGCGTACCTATGTGGTGGCGGGAGTATAAGACAAAATTGCTGGGGTTGATAAAACTGCGAAGTTATTGACTTTTTTCTCTGTGCTTTTCTTTAAATTTTGATTTTTGAGTTTATTTTCAATTCGTCGTTTTATTAGTAAGGTCCAAAAGTACGAATTTTAGCACAAAGTCCTTCAAAGTTCATAATGTCGTCGTTCTATGAAAACTCACTAAGTCGAAGTGCGATACCGCTTCTTAAATTCGCCATAGTTAATCAAATATCAAGAGTTAAGATTAGGTAAGTCTCAACTTAAATGTTGTTTTAATTCTTAATTCAAAATTACTCAAACACAAAAATGTTCGAGTTGTTGTCAGTAAAAGATCCATAACTAATACAAATGTGTCCATAAAAAAAAACAAAATGGACTTAGGGAGTTTTCATAGAACGACGACGATATGAAAAAAGATTAAATAAAATTCGCAGATTTTCGACAATACCTTCACGAACAGACATTAAAGCCGTTTTTTATTATCAGAATTGATAAATATGGCTCATCAACAACAACAACACATGAACCTGCTCTTTATCGCGTTCACGTTTCATGATCCGAAAACAAGCTGCTGATTCTCGCCACTGTGAGGTTGTTTTATTTTCGCAGGATGATCCATATGGATCATGGGTCGTAACAAAAAACGGCTAATAGCTGTGTTTTATTTTCCCACAGATGCGAACCAGCAGATTGGATTTGGTTACGAAAATACGTGTATTACAAAAACACAATATCCAAATTTGTTTTGAATTCGGATTCCCAAATCCATTTTAAACACACACCCTTAATTTGTAAATGTCGTCAGTAGTGTTTTAGCTAATAGCTTGCTGTGTTTTATTTTCTCCCAAATCTGAAACACACTGAACGCCCTTAATTTGAAAATCGTGGCACAAGAATTGTTTTGTCGTAAACACCAAAATGCTTTTTTTTTTAAGTGGGTGTGCAGTTCTATGTTTTGGAAGGTCCTCTTTCCATTTCTGAAATCAGATTTCACCTTTCATTTACCGTTACTGGGAAAATCAGTATGTCGTGTTCAGAAAAATGAGATCTCAGAGATTTTTCTCACTCAAAAAGTGAGCAAGCGAATCCAAGATTTTTTTCCTCAGAGTTTCGACAGCAAAGCTGAGAAATTTTGCTGAGGAATCCTGTTCAGGTAACTGAGATTGCTGAAATCTCCAAGATTTCATTTTCTTGAACATGCCTATTTTGTCGTACATCTACAAAATAACCCATACCTTATGTCGAATTCCTTTCAAAAAAAGAATCGAATTTTTTCCAAAAGAATCGAATTTTTTCTGTCAAAACGAATTTTTCTAGTGTAGCAAAATTCGTTTTGACAGAAGAAATTCGATTCTTTCGGAAAAAAATCGATTCTTTTTTTGAAAGGAATTCGACATTAGTTTTGTTTTGTCGTAAACGCTAGATTTTACCATATACATTTTCTAAAGCTAGTGTAATGTATGTTATGAGATGATATGATATGTTTCATTCAAATAATCAAATTCTATCTGAAATAAAATAATTTGCTGTATAATTTTAAATCTTCATACACAAATTCTTTTTTTTTTATATTTTCAAAACTACCATACTCACCGAACATTATTCATGGAAATCGCGCAAAGATACCAACATAAGAAGCAAATTTATTGGAAAGTTAATGTTCACATTAGAGTTACTGAAGTTTCAATGTGCTGTTAACTTGTTGTTTTTGCATTTGCATGTTATAAGTACACAGGCATTTTACTGAAGGGCGCATCCAGTGAGACAGGTAGATTTTATGTGCGTAAAAGCGAGAAGGGTAGGTTCCGCGCCAAATTCAAGTAATATTCTCGGGTGAAACATGAAAGACTTTTTTTTGTTTGAGTGAGATATTCATGAATTTTAAGGTTGTGAGTTAAGGAAAGGTAGATTGAACTGAAAGGGTTTTAGCTATGCGCAAACCGACAGGCGACACGATGGCGGTGGCGATCGCTTTAACTTTTATTTTATTTTATTTTATTTTATTTTATTTTATTTTATTTTATTTTATTTTATTTTATTTTATTTTCGTGATCGAAATGAATTAGAAAATTCAAATTCTAAAGCAAAATTGGATCTGCTTTTTATGTAATAGGTACATGTATTTCAGTAAGCAAACTTCAATTGGGTTCAGATTTGGGGGATAATAAACACAAGTAATGATAATAAACTGATACATTTAATACTACGTTTTCATTGGGCCAAATGAGGTAATTTCGTTGAAAATTTCCAAATTCGATTCCAAATTATCTCATTTCATACATACAAATTCACATTTCAAAATGAGGTAATTTCAACCAAATTTGCACGAAATTAGGTTGGAAATTACGTAAAAACCTTATGAACACACCCAAGTGGAATGCATCCGCAGTGGAAACCCAGTGGAAACATTGAAAATTTCAAAATTTGATGTATAAGAAACAGAAAGAGAACACAAGAAAAAGAAGCTATTAACTGCCAAATGAAATTCAAAATGAAGTTATCTGTCAAACAAAATTAGCAAATTTGCAATGAAAACACCTTTTCTGTAATTTACGAAATTAGCTCATTTCGGCTCTAATGAAAACGTAGTATAAAGCAGTCATAAAATTTAGCTTCACATGAGAAATGTAAACTAAGTCCCCTTTCACACGAGGAAACAAGTTGCTGGAGATTTTTTGACGTTTTCTTTCAATTTTCAATTCCCACCAATCGTAGACCGTTCAATCCTCTTACTTGGTGCCCTTCTCACCTAAAAACTGAAAGTTTCTGGAAACTCAGTTTCCTCGTGTGAAAGGGGAAATAAGCTTAATGCTTAGAAGTAATTGGAATCCACATAGTGTGTACTTCCCATAGGTACCCACGTTCCACATTTGTGACTTGTCAAAATGTATATGTCAAACAAACGTCACTTAGCACGTGTGTCAGTTTTGTTTTTTTTCGTTTGGTGTTCAGTCGAAAGCATACAATAATTTTATTTATTTTAATATCGGTAATATTATCGAATAAAACTTTTATTTAAAAATGGGAGACTTTTCAATGTATTCTGATTCAGGCGAAGAAGATTATAATGCATCTGATACTGAAGTAAGAACTTCCTCATAAAAAAGTTTTATTTTCCATAAGTATATGTTTTATTATCTGTTTTCAGCTTCAAGAAGCATTTGCCAGAGGCGACCTGAAGCCTGGACTTAACATTGAATTTAATCCTAACAGCGAAAAGAAAAATGACATTGTAAGCACCACACATTCAATAAGCATTAAATTGAATTATTCGAAGTACTTCTTCATTTCAGCTCAAAATGGCTGCAAAGCTTGATGAAATGAAACAAGACTTGCCTTGGGTCGAACGCATGGACATGGTCAACGATCTTGCACCCCTTGCTCCAGAACTCGCCATTCAATTAGAGAAACACGAACAGAAACGTGCAAGCGTATTCAAAGGTAACGCTAAAATACCCTACCTCCGACCGGAAGAAGATCCTGTCTTGAATGACTTCAAGCGAGAAATGCTCTTCCATCGTCAAGCTCAATCGGCTGTACTCGAAGGCATTAAGAAACTCCATGAACTGGGCATAGTTACCCGCAGACCTGACGATTACTTTGCCGAAATGGCAAAAACAGATGTACACATGCAAAAGATTCGCTCTAACCTGATGGCGAAACAAGAAGGACAAGCTAAATCCGAACGCATCCGACAAATTCGTGAACAAAGAAAAATGGGTAAATTGTTATCCAAACAAACGAAGGTGCAACGTGAAATGGAAAAGAAGGATATGCTTGATCAATTGAAGAAATTCCGGAAGGGTAAATTGAAGAATCTGGATTTCTTGGAAGATGCTAAGGCATTGGAAGCAAAGAAAAAACAATCGGCCGATGGTAGAAAGTCACGTAACAAAAAATTCGGCTTCGGTGGTAAGAAGAAGGGCATGAAGCGGAATACCAAATCATCAGCAGCCGGACTAGAAAACAACAAAAACTTCCGATCGAAAAAGGGAGTCAAGGCAGCACCAGGAGCAAGGTCACGATTGGGCAAGTCTAGGCGAATGAAAGCTCGTTCTAAGAAGTAAATGTTTTAGGAGATGATTTAGGCTAACTCTGTAGAAATACGTAATCCTCTTTTTTTTATTAACAATAAACAGGATTTTTACTCCTTAAAAGTTGAAATGTTTTAAAATCAGCTTTTTCGTAAACTACATAGGATTTTTACTCCTTAAAAGTTGAAATGTTTTAAAATCAGCTTTTTCGTAAACATACCAGTTGATAAAAGGTTCTTGTCTTTAAATCAAATGAACTTCCAGTATGGTAGCTCAAATTTTATTAATTAGAATATTTGTTTGGGTCCTTTGGAACAATTGATTTGATTTAAATTCATACTTGAAAACAACCCGATTTGATTATTAAGAAGTCAAACGAATGGTTTTCAGCATACAAAAGTCAGACCAACAAGTAAATAAGAACGGAAAAGTGGGACTTTATATTCGACCTTATCACAGGCCGGGTCGTAATAGAAAAATCTAAATCCAAAAAAAAAGGATCGTAGCTGCCGTCCTAACAGAAGTACATATTTCTAAACGAATTCCCGAAAAAAATTGATAGCCCACAAATTCTAGTCCATATTTTTTTTACGACGACACGACGGTGTGATACTTTTTTGGGATTAGTTGTACGGGGCCTGTGATAAGGACTATTAAAAGCCACTGTGATGCTAACGTGTACAATGTACATCCAGATAGGTATATCATTAGAAATTTTTGAGCCGGTAAAATGGCAATGTCTGTGCATAACCAGTTTCCAATGGAGACGCTGAGGCATAGGGGCAGTGACAATATTGCGCGGTAGATTGAGTGAAATTATATGCTCCCAAAAAACCAACGCGAAACATTCGGATCGACGACGAAACTTTCGACTGACACTATACATTTATAGGGCGATAAATGAGATTACCCATACCAACGCGACGGCGAATCTCATGTAAAATGTACTGACAGCCGAAAGTTTCGCGTTGGTTTCTCAGAGAATTATGCTTTCCGTTAAAAAATTACTGACATCTTTAATTTGGTAGCAAAACTAAGAATTCAGAATGTCACAGTTTTGGGTCTGTTATTCACCCATTGAAATTTTGAATCCAGAAATTCAGTACGAAAATTAAAACACATGTGTTTTTTATGGAGTTTTCGATTGGTTGTCCAGAAGCCTTCTGAACCCCACAAAATGACAGTTCTTCTTCCCGATAGAAGTGAAAATCCTTGCGTTCGGTAAACTATCAGATAGGCTATCCACCTATCCAAAAATTTTCAGATACGTTGGGTTGTTGTTGCATCAGCTGTTTTGTCACAAGGGATTACAACAACACAAACCTATCCGGATAGCTTTGGATTGATCCCCGAACGCGACCAATGCTTTTGGATTTGAAATCGAAACCAGAAGCACTTATACTTCAGAATCGTTGAAAGGGTTCGATTGGCATTTCTCTTCCGGATAACCAATCAAAAACGCCATTACAATTGAGCAGAGAATCTAGTCCCACGAAATGATTCCGCCTCCGTGAAATTGACATTGAGCTCGTGAGTTTTTTTTTTGTAGAACACGCCTATCAAATAAAGTTCCCTGATGACAGAACAACGAATTGAAAATAAATTAAAACATACAGTCAGGAAAGCAGAAAATGAAGAGAGGTATCTAGAGATAACTCTGCAATTTCAACAACCGTCTCTCGACTTCTACGTTCACCTCTTGGTTGAACGCAAACTACTTGAAGTTTAAACGAAATGTGAAAAAACCTATCTAAATTGTTGACCGGGCCGGCCGATTTTGTTCATTCCTATGGATTCGATACGAATTTATATTCACATTCCTACTAAAATTTTTTTCACCATTTGCGCCTTTGAAAATAATTTGTTTTCACCCAGTTTAGATAAGGTTGTTTTCCTATGAAATTTGACAAGAAATCCAATTCGGGTACTTCTTTTTCGATCACTAGTGTAAAGTCCTGAACCATCTGTTGGACAATAGACGAACTACGGTCGGAAATTGACAGATGACATTGCGCCCCACTGTTTTTTTTTCAAATTCAATTCTGACAGTTTGTGTTTTGCAGTGCTAATTATTTGCTTGTATTTCGTTAGATATAAGATAACTGATAAATAAATAATTTTGCTAAAAAAGATCTCTGGTCTTTAGTTAAACTTATTAATTATTTAAAATGGTCTCTAGTTTGGCGAACCTTTACGCATTTATGCGTCGTAACTTTAATGATTATGGTTTAATGTACAGCACGCCTGTTTCTTACTTGCAAAAAATAACTGGCGAGACCAAGAAAGTGATATTTGTTTATGAAGAGGTAAGCTCAATCATTGATTCTAGTTGATTACTATTTGGGTGATCTTCATTAAATATCTCCATAGCATGTTCTCCTTATCTGTATTTTCCTAGCTTTTTCCATAATTGATACATTCAACAACTTTGAATTTGTTCTGTTTAGTAGCGTTAGTAGCGTCGTGTCGGGGCCATCCATTTAGTCTTGGCGTCTTGAAACCAAATGCTAAGAACATTTCATCGGTCACACCCTACACCGCTCATTCCGATTCTGTGAAATAAAAAGCTAATAATCTGCAATTCTTAAAGCGGTAATATTATGGCGCCTCGCAAATCCAAGACCGTACCGACTGGGTTATCTAACTAAGGTACCCAACAAAATTCCGATAGTTTTGAGTTGTTTTTGCATCAGCTGTTTTTTACAAGGGAAAGTAAAACAAGTAACAACATAAATCTATTCATATAGCGTTCAAAACCGGACAATGTTAACTTTGTCTATTCGAAGTTATTTTACTTTTGGTACAAAAACAGGACAACCGGCTTTTTTCTACTATACGTCTTATACGTTGAAGTGTAGCTGTGGCTGTAGGTACTCGGAAAAAAGAAGATTTAAGAAACTTTATTTGAATCCAATCGAATGAAACATTCAAGTACATCGAAATTTCCGAAAGAATAGTTAATCTTATGTAGCTATGTTATTTTTTGTTTAAAAAAAATTAAAACTCCTAAAATATTTTCGAAAAAATCAATTTTAAATAAATTTGACCGTTAAGACTGTATTAAAAAAGCTGACACTGAGAATTGCAGGAGCTGCCGTAGACCAACCCACCGCCATTGACATTATGTACCTACGATTTGTTGTTAAATGTTTAAATTAAAATTAATTGTTTACCTCTTAGGACAAGAGCAAATTGAAGTACGTGTCAAATTTTGTCTCTCCCTCGAAACTGAACATTAGACAAGACAACGATCTTAACCTCACAGGATCACCGCTCAAAGATGATTGTATCGTTGATGCCATTGATATATCAATCGATCTTAAGTACTCCTCCGATACACCATGGTCTGTTGAAGAAGAATGCTACAAAGGTCTTCGACTCGACTTAGCCCGATCAATTTTAACCGATTTTAACTTTCAAAAAGAAGCATTTTCCTCCCAAGGGTCAGTCTGGATACTTTGTTCCGGTGCAGATGATGAAAAAACAGTTCTACTCGAAATGGAATTCGAACCAAAATCAAATATCCGGGGAATGATTGTCTTTCGAGGTGTTATTCCAACTGCAAGTGTAACATCACAAGATATATTCGAACTTCATACACGGTTGATGAAAAAAAATACAAAAATTAGTACTCAAATTGAAAACTTTTTCAACATCAAATCAAATATAAGTTTGAAAGTTTCGTGGTCTACTGTCACGATGACTCCATCTTTGAACAATCTTAAAAACAGTGATGTGGTTCTTTATCAGACCTTCTCCGTCAACGAATGTTCGTCTTTGACTGAGGACTTTCTGAATCAACTAAGGATCTTGGCTTACATCAAGGAAGATATTGTAAACTTCAAAGAAAACAAAAAAGAGAATAATGACCCCGTCTATCGCTGTGGAAGGTTTTTATATATTTTGTTTTTCTAGTTATACCTATGTAAGATATAAAATATTTTTCTCCATCCACAGAGGTATCGAAATGGATATGTTAAAGGATAATGTTTTAAGCATTATGACGGAACTCTCAGGACTATTTGATATTGACGGAACTTGTTTTGAAATCGAAGCTGTTGTCCAACGTGCCAAAGAGCGCACGCTTAATGATCTCACTGACAAACTGTGGGAAGTTCTCAAATGTAAATACACACATGTTACAGAAGAATACATTAACAAAGAATTTTTCTCTAGGTTGTTCATCATACAAAGACCTTAAGCAGGCGCTTAACTACGTTTTCCAATGTGCAGCTAAATGTAATATTGTGGTAAGTGCTTAACTTGTTAACATTTCCGGTTCACTACAAGAACACTCTTCATGGTTAAATCTTGCAAATGTAAAAATCATAATCTAATAAAAGCACCCACGATGGCTATCGATTCATTGATTTCTTGCTTATTTTAAAGTTGCACATATTTGTAGTGTAGTTTGTGTTTAATTGTATGTCTGTGAGCTAATCGCCTTCTTAAGGTTAAAATGTGAAACGCGTGTTTTGAATGACAGAGATATTTTCGTCTTTGTTTTTATTTTTAGAATCTACCAACGAATAACAATAGATTGGCAGAAATAATTAACGAGGTTTCACAACAACGTTTGGCCATACCATGCTTGACTGGTTCGGAGCCGTTGGAACTACTTCTGGAAATCGGCTTAGAAAAATTATTTAAGGACTATGAGTTCATATTTACCGAATGTAAAATGTGTAGTTCGAATGATTTAAAATCCACTTATGAGTAACCAAATTCAACTATTTTGATTTGAATATACCTCTAATCACAGCATTAATTCAAGGCTCAAAACGGAAGAAGTCGATTCAGGAGAAATACCAATGAACATTAGAAAATCTATTCGAAGTGCTATACGAACAGATGCAACACCATCATCACATCGCAAAACATTTCTACATACCAATTCGAATGGCACGAAAAAGAATCGAGATTCTGATGTTGTGGGATTTCAAAATAGTGTTTTTAATCAAGCCGATGTTGAGGCAAAATTAGCACGTCTTTTGCAAATTCATCTAGCTTTGGAACATTTGCTGTTGATTCAAATTAATTTGAATTTAGAAAATGGTATGATTTAAAAATAATTTGTGATTTAAATAACGTATTAATTTTTCAGTTCATGTTTATGTTTGTGAGCAATTACTAAAAAAGAAGCCCCGAACTTATAAAACCATTGATGACTCACTGGTTGATAAAATTGAAATTCCATTAGCGTCGGAAAGCGTTAGTCAACATTTGGAAGGGTAAGTGCGGATTCAAATATTCTAAAAGGTGCAAAAAAGCCCACATGCAGAGGTGATTTATTTAATTATTTCTGTCAGTGTCATCTGATTAATTACTTGTCTATATTTTTTTTTCAAATACACAGCCCTTACTTTTATTGACTTTTTATGAAATTTGTTCTTAAATAGAGGGCGTGTCAGCGGGTGGAAATTTACTGTAAATAAGTTTTTACTCCACCCCTAGATCATGTTCTTATTTCGTGGTATAGCTGCAGGTCCCTCCAACTTGTTAAATTTATCCAAACTTCTGCTTTGGTATTTGATCATCTTATTACCACTCGTATATTTGGAGTAAAATTAATTTTCTCTGTTAATTTGATTGTCAAATGAGCAAGTCCTCAACATGGAATTATAATAATTTATAAACCATTTACGCTTGATTCACTCTATATTGCCGATAGTAACACAGATTCAATTATTTATATTTGTTTTACTTTCAGGAAAGATCCAAACTCCCGTAAAATAACTCTCAACTCAAATAACGCCTTTCGAGAAGTTCAAAATATATTTTTTTACTCCATGGAAAATGTGTTTCCATCCAATTCAGCCGAATGTTATCACACCGATGGTAATAGTTAATATTTTACTAATTTAATTAACAAAAGTGTTATGCATTCATTTTTTTTTATTTTCTTTAGATAAAGAAATTGTTAAAGAAAACGTTTATTTCTGTTGGAACTATACAAAAATAAAATCACGAAGGTGTTAGTACTAATTTTATATATGTATATTATAATGTTATTGAAGATTAAAAAACAAAATAATAATCTCTTTAGAATCTAGTTTTTTATTGTTTTATATTTCCTGTTTATGTATATTATGTCCGTTGAATACAAATAAAAATATATAAGCTTCAATACCCATCGGTTTTTATTTCTATTTCACCCTTTCACAAAAAAAAAAACAAAATTAAAACGAAAGACAGAAAGTGGAAAAAACAACAGGAATCTGTGTTTGGAGATTAATGTTCTCTTTTCAGTAGAATACCTACCTTAAGCAATAATGGTTTTTGTTGGGTTTGGTTGAAATCGAGTTTGCTTCGAAGCCAAACAAATGTTCACCCCAGTTCTCTTTTGAAGAGTATAATGTAATAATATTTTTAGTTCCCCCTAAGTGTAACCAAATACTTTTAGATTTTACATTTATTTTAGAATTTTTGTATTTTAATAATGTTTTCTGTTATAATTTTTGCATGCATAATTTTATTTCTATATGTTAACAAATATTATAGAACGGCCTTATCATAGGCCCCGTCGTAATAGATTCGCACTACAAATCCCGAAAAAAAAGTATAGCTGCCATACTAACAAAAATATTTCCAAAAGAATTCCGAGTTTGTGAAAATTGATATCGATATCCCAAAAATTCGTGTCCATATTCTTTTACGGCGACGCGACGGTGCTAGGTACCTTCTTTTGGGATTCGTAGTGCGAATCTATTACGACGGGGCTTGTGATAAAGCCGATTATTTTAGAAGTCTTTGAAGCAGAAAAAACGGTTTTCGTTTAATCATGATCATTAAATATTTATGTTTATATATTACTTCCGTTAGATGGGGGTTATAGTGGGTGGAATACGGCCTCACTGGCTACAGTTATGTTCGCCGAGTTGCTGATCGCTCTGCACTTGTGTGCATCAATTCAGGCTCCTTTGCTATGTTTTCGGGATTCGAATACTTGTCGTGCTTTTGCATTATCCCCTGCGATTCACGTGTCTCAGACAGACGGCAGTAACATATAACCGCTCAAATCTCGTTTTTGGAAAAAAAACGAGTTTTGGTTTATTTTTTCATTGCACACATGCATACATACATACATAAGTATGCATATGGTTTACTTTCACATTTGTTCTTACCTTTTACCTCACACAAAGTCAACGATTTAAAGCATTTCTAAAGAAGATTGATGACACCAAAAACATAAATGTTAAAAAGAGAGCCAAGTTCTTCTTTAAAAAAACCTGTATGTAACAAGTCAGCTGTGAAAAGTAGTGAGATCTAAAAGTACGCCAAATTCTTACTTTATGAAGGTTTAATATCAAATATTTAAAATAAAGTAATATTGAAACAACTCCAAATTATGATAGAAATTTACTATTTAATGGCTAATATTTAGCGGTTTACTTGGCAAAGTTTTCTTTTTATTACTCACAATTCAAAACATTTTTAAAACTTGACCAGTGAACCGCCAAATTTTAGGTATTAAATAATAAATTTCTATCATAATTTGGAGTTGTTTCAATATTACTTTATTTTAAACACTACAAGACCTACCGCTGTGCAAAATTACAAGATTCTGCAGTGTCGGGAAGTACTACATTATTTTGATGATCTTTCAGTGAGTCCGTCAGTTACGGTTTTCGCGATTTTTGAAGTCTTATATCTCTGGGACCACTTACGTAAAAGGGTTGAAATTTGGTGAGGCGCCTGTGATAGCTTACCAAAAATTCTGAATTTAAAGATTCTGACTTTATTGGTACTGAAGTTAGAGGGGGGTCGAAAATCGCCTGAGTTTGTTCTGTGTACCGTGCCCTTTGATATCAAGTTTTTACTACTACACTAAAAAGCTGAAGAAAAAGTCTGAAAAAATGGTTGCCTGCTACGAGATAAAGAGAGTCCTATCTTGATTACAGAATATAACTTTTACTTCTTAGTTTAAAAAGTGTACCTCTTTTGTTGAATTGCATGTTGCGTACATAGTTATTCCACTTATTCTGCTGCTCTCAAGACAAAATATATAGAACAAAGGGTATTCAGCAAGTTTAAAAGAATTTAGTTTTTCAAAAAAAAAAAAACCTATATTGGTAACTCTGGCGTTTCATTTCCCGTGAACACTTTTGTTATAATTCAATGCACTGAAAACTGAATTGAGGTGAAATCATAAGATGTGTATACAAAAAATAAGACAGTTAAAGCAAAAGTAAAAAGCACAATAATTGTTTCAGCAAGAGATTTAAGTTCATCCCCTAGTGGCCCACTGAAGAAAAGGAATATTATAAACTGTAAAAACACACATTAAAACAAGAATTCTAACTAAACATATGACGAATTGGAATCCAATTATTGCCACTAAGCTTGTTTCCCTATCCTAGAAACCTATAATGTCTGATGAAAAATTGCGGCTCAGAATATTGAAGCGGTCGCTAAGGTTCGGACGTGTCTTGCATCGTACTGCAAGTAACAAGGATTTAAGGAATACCATTTAAAAAGGACGACCTTCGTCGGGTGTCTTCCTCTGAATAAAATATAAATTTGTTCTAACCAAACGATATTTTATTTCTTTAATAAATTAAATTCTTTTGAAAAAGAATAAATTTGAATTGAAAAAAAAAACTTATGTTTTCCCTTGTGGAAGTGAAATAAGTGAAAATAAAAAAAAATGGTCAGTTTCAGTGATGTAACAAAATAATTTATTTAAAGAATAAGAATTTAAAGAATATACGCAAAGAATTTATTGCGTTAAATGTTAAATAATAAAATTACAAATCAGTGAATAATTGATTGTGAAAAATGTATTCAACAATACTCAGTTTAAATAAGGATACTTCTATTAAGGATACTTCCATGGTTAAACCAGTGACTAAGGATAACATTTTGAAAGAAAGGATTAAATTTTCAGTACACTATGGATAAAGACTTCAGTATAAAATTGAATTTGGAAATATTTCGCAATGCAATTGTGGATTTTGCAATATTATTTCAAAATACTTAATTGGATGAAATGTTGCCCTTAAGATTTTTTCTTTTTTTTTTTATTTGACCTGAACGGATTTCGATTAAAATTAGGATGGATATAGTTTTCATAAGTGCTATATTCCATTCAAATTTTTTTTGAAGGTTCATATGAACATATGTATGTACCTACAATAAGTACATGTCTAAAAACGGGACACAAATACAAATATGCAAGATTATTTATTTTATTTTCACCTCCATTAATAGAAATGCGTTCATGAGTTATTTTCTCGAAAACGGCAGAAAGTATTTTGAACAAATTTGATTTATTATTAGGAATGCGAGTATGATGGAAGATTGTGCAAAATTTTTTCGGCAAGAATTAATAATTGATATCAAAATAATCACTGGTTTTGATATAAGGCACCAGTTATAGTTTTTATTGAAACTCATTGAAAATTTTAATTATTAATATATTATAGATACTTAGGGCGGTACTCACCGAATGCTTATAACTTAAGAGCTTAATAAATCTATTCACCAAGCAATAATAATGATTATTTATAACTTATAAGCGCTCCCGACCGACTCATAAGTTGTTGGAAAAATTTTAAAATAATTTTTTTTCTTTCAAATTGTCGACCTGTCACAATTTTGTATTTCTGTTTAATTTTTCTTTTCTTCTATCAATTAAGTTGAAAAAATATTAATTGGTCTTGTTGTTGCTGCTACTGTTATTTGTGAGATGCATTTGTGCGAAAGAAGTTTTATTTCACAGTTTGGGTATGCCTGATTAAGAGAGAGTCGCTCTCATTTTCGAACTACGAAAAATAATTATGAGTGTTTTGGTTAATAGGACAAATATTATTTGGGTTATGTATGAGCTTCATGTTCATGAGCACTTGGTGAATACCGCCCTTAAAAAGCAAAAGAAGTTATTATTATCATGCTAAATCATAAGATTCAATTATAATTTCTAGCCAAACAAACATTTCATTTTGGTCAAACATTCCGCATAAAAAAAAATTTAATATTCCAATGATCCTGTAAAGTAGTTTTATCGTATCATTTTATGTGGCGGGTTTTTTTTTATCCATGTTTGTATTTAATACATATTATTGAAAAATTAAAGATACGTTAGATATTACGAGATGGAACTGTACTGCAGTTGCAAAACTGATAAGAATTAATAAAAACTTCTTCGTAAAACTAATCGTACAAGTATGTAAGAAGTTTTTCATTAATTTTTCCATCTCGTTTCAAAACGAGTTTTAGAACAAAAGTAGTTCTTTAGGAGTTTCAAGTTTGGAACAAATCAGTATTATTCACGAAGTTTTAAGATATTTTAAACTTGATATATTAAAACTAATTATAAAATGACAAGAAATGTCTGTCATATTCCGCCGATTGTTTTATTAAGCATCTTCAGTAAAATGAGATCTCGGAGATCACAGCAATCTCAGTTACCCGAACGCATCAGCAAAATTTCTAAGCTTTTCTGTCAAAATTCAGAGGAAAACAAATCTTGGATTCGCTGGCTTACTTTCTGAGGGCCAGTTGTACAAATATTTAAACCGTGGTTCAGCAATTTTTATCCACCGATTCCGGCAAATTAATTGAGTTTCAACAGTGGTTTACTGTTCAAGTGTGTGATAATAACCAATTACATACTTGAACCAGCGTTGAACCTTAGTTAATCTGCCGAAATCGGTGAGGTAAAATCTTGAACCGAGGCTGAACCACTATTGTACAACTGGCCCTGAGTAATCAACCCCGAAATTTTCGCGATTTTTTCAGTTATGGTCGATTTTAACCCACAAGGACTAGTTTTTGATTATAACTTCATTCTACTGACTAGGTATATTTCCTTAAATTTGAGCCTAAAAAGGTTTCTGTAGATCCAATAATTTTCAAAACACAGATTTTCAAAGGAACAACAAAAATAATATTGTTGAAAATATAAAAAAATAACAATTAAAAATTAGTGAAAACCTCGATTGATTTTGTTCGAATTCCAAAGAACTGGTACATTTTGAAAAGCCGTTTTTTGAAAACGACGTAGACTCTTTTACGCGAATCCAATAATTTGCTCTGTACTAAAATTGAAAAAAAAAACCGAATTTTGACCTCTCCCGCAATAAAAGAAATCATTTTCAAACAAAATTACCTTTTTTTATCAACAATGTCATAATGCCAAGCCTAACATTTAACAAAACCTAATTAATGGCTTCGGATAATAGGTTTAAAACCAAATTTAAAAATATATTCAGTAACATATTATAAGGCATTAGGCAACCCGACACTTTTGTATATGTGTACATATATATATGTATACATACATACGCTTACAATCAATAAACAATAATTAGATTAATTAAAATAGAAAAAGCGACTAGACAAATGCAAAGATAATGTATATACAGGGTGATTGGTATAAGGTACACCAAAAAGTCAGAGTGAGTAGGTTGGGTTAAGACAAGAAAAAAATCTTTTGGGAGGAGGGGTCTATTTCCCCCCTTTTAGGCGGAAGGGGCAATTTTCTAAAAAATTTACTTAAAACGGAAAAAAATAACTAAAAAACAACGGTTAAACTAAAAATGCCAAGCTATACCTTTTTGGAAAGCCAGAAATCTCGTCTTTAATTTTCATTTGTTGTGTTAGTGAATATAGTTTATGAAAAATTAATTTTCAAAATCGAAATTTTGAAAAAAAGAAATTAAACAAAAAATTTCAAACTAATTTTTTTCAAAATTTTATGTAATTAAGTATAATTTTTGTTTTCAAAGTTCAATGCTCTTATTAATTTTCAATACAAAACAGAAAACCGGATGCTAAAATTTATCTTAGTTTTTGAGAAATTAAAACAAAATGAAAAGTACTTTTTTCCAAGAAACACTTTTTTTTTGGTTTTCCTAAGTTTGATCTGCTCAGGTCAATTATTAGATTAGCGGATTATCGCTTTTTTATTTTTTATTGCATACCATCCGGTTTTTAGCAAATAAATAAATAAACGCGAAACATTCGCCGACGACAGATTTTTGTTGTTGTTTAGCGTTGTGTATTTGTCATATTTTGTGTTATTGTGAATGATTCGCTACGATTTCGCGTTGGTTTGGGAGAGCCTTAATGCAAAAAAAAAAAAAATAAAAAAAATAAACTGGATTAATTAGATTTCACCTTTACTACTTTTTATTTTTTTTTAATTTCTCAAAAACTAACCGTTGTTTTTATATAATTTTTTTCCGTTTTGAGTAAATTTTTTTGAAAATTGCCCCTCCCGCCTAAACGAGGGGAAATAGCCCATCCCAAAAGATTTTTTTCTTGTCTTAACCCAACCTACTCACTCTAGCTTTTTGGTGCACCTTATACCAATCACCCTGTATACAGTTTCTTTGGATATATTCCAGTTTAAAAATGTTTGGTATATTATTAGGCTTAAGTGGTATGTATATATTGTGTGAAAATTTTGTATGAAGGCTTGTTCACGCGTTAGTTTTTAAATACACCATTAAATGTCTAACATCTTTAAAATAATTGGTCAGTTTATATTTCAGATTCCTCACACATTCTCCTCCTACAAAAATTGAGCAGAGGAATCCAAAATTTGTTTCCTCAGTATTTGACACAAAAACTGATAAATGTTGCTGAGGAAACTTGTTTATATTTGTGAGATTGCTGAGATCTCAGAAATATATAAACTGACCAAATAACTTCACAAATCCAAATAAAACACGATTTCACAGTAACCAAAACCAGAAATCCAAACATTTTGTATTTTATGACCTTTTTTCAGTTGATTAGAAAATAAAGTTAAATTATACATTTGAAGTTCTAAGTCACGTGACTTATACCACAATCTACGGAACATTGGGTTCATGGGAAAATTGATGAAAAATAAAGCCAGTCTAAATTTTCTAGTAACGAAACTTTTGCTCCCTTTTTCTGAGTAACCAGTCAATTTTTGCTGTGCAGTTGCCTAGCTAATCATGCAGAAGACTAAAAGCGCATCAGTTGTTATTAAAAAAAAATTATCCTTTACTCTCTTATATCAAAAAATCAAAGCTACTTTAGTTCTCACCACGCCCTGTCAAATTTAAATTTTGACGAGTCGAATTGGACCGCATGGCAAAATGGTACACTCGGGCGTATACGCAACTTTTTACATGTTAATGCATTTTTGTTTGTGTAATACACTTTTGATATTTTAAATTCTATTTGTATTGGTATCAATGATCTTATATGGTTTTTCTTATTCAAGGTGTTTTTCTCTTTAATTCATTTGGGTTTTGGTCCATTCTAAAACGAGGTGAAATTTTTTGGTGTAAATTACAAAGGCTCTCTTGAAGTAATATATGGTTAGTGCCTTGAACTAGTCTTTTTCCAGATCCAAGTCCAACTGACTCCACCTAAAATGTTTCTTCAATTTAATGAAAAACTGTTGGAATTACACCAGTGGAATAGATCTTAATTAGGATTTATTACACTTTATTTTTTTTTTTTTTGAAACTTATGGAGAATAGATCTGGATAAAACAAATTTTTTTCCCCAATTATGAGATCTCGGAGGTCTCAGCAATCTGCAGTTACATGAACAGGAATCCTTGCAAAATATTTCAGCTTTGCTGTCAAAACTCTCAGGAAAAAAAATATTGGATTCGCTTGCTCACTTTTTGATTGAGAAAAATCTCTGAGATCTCATTTTTCTAAATGCGCCAAATTTCTAAAAATATTGTACGCGATTTAAAAGAAAAAAAAAATTTGCTGCATTTAAAAGTTTTCAGATTGTTGAATCAATATGTTCACCTGTTTTCTTGAAAGTGAAACAGATTGTCAAACAAACAAATAGAACAAGTAGAAGTAAAGCTAAGTATGGACGATTGTCAGATCTTACAATATTGTCAGATCTTACAATATTGTCAGAACTGTCAATGGTCTAACAATAGCTAAAAAATTGCTGACAATTGACATATTTCTTACAATGAAAAATTGTCCGTTCACACGGTTGGTAGATTTCTTCCCAAAGTCTGACAATTTGACTGTCAGCTCTTTTTTTTATCTCTCTTTAGCCAACTCATTGACATTTCGGACAATGAAGAAATTGTCAGCAATTGTAAAATGTTTTCAATGAAAATATCTGACTAATGAGTCTGACAATGTAGGTACTAATCGACTGACAATGATAAAAATTCCGTGTTCAGACGACGATTTTGTCGGATTGTCGTCTGACAATGACGTTTCTGACAATATTGTCAGACAAAATTTTGTGTTCAGACGTCTGTACTTATTATTATTATTAGATTATGCAAAACGAAATTTGTATTTGGTCTCCAACACGGTAATAAAATATGAACGAAAATCACAGCAAAAAAAAATACCCATTGATAGTGTCACCAATTGCAAAAATAAAAAAAGTGAAATATCACAGAAACATGAGGTGTGTTTTATTCATTGCTGCATAGCCAGCGAAGCAAAGTTTCCCTTGGCAAACAAAAACAATTCGATTGCTGGCGAAAAAGAAGTCAGTAAAAAAAACGATGGCTGTGCTGGCGATAGATTATTAAAATGAACGTATAGAGTGAGTGATCGTTTTATTCAGACTTGCGCTGCGCTGGCTATGTAGCAATGAATAAAACACACCTATAGTCTGTTATCAGAGAAAAGAAACAACAAATATAAATAAAACACAAATGTCACTTTTCCCCTCACGATTTATGCTCAGGGGAAAAAGAGCGGAGACTTCTCAAAATAATCTGCTACAATTATCAATTTCATTCGTCGAACACCGTATTTTCGTTCCTTTTCAGCTGCCAACTGTAATATTTGTTCAACCATACAAGCTCTGTGAAACGACCACTGATGTCTATAATACATTCTCTACAAAATATAACAGTTCTTTTGACTCCAATTAGGGATGCCAGGCGCGGGCCAGTCCCGCAAAACGTCTTTTATCCCGCAAGTGTCCCGCTGAAAAATTATGTCCCGTTATGTCCCGCAAATTGATACATAGAAATATTAGGAACGAAAAATCTGTCGATATTTGGGTAAACTTTTTTTTTTAAAGAATTCAGTCCCTAACTTTGAAAAATTATATGGTTTTGTTTTTCCTTTGCTAATTTCGAATGCCAGCTCTGAAAGAATTTTCAGTTTTATGAAAAACTCATGGCGTGAAGAAAAAAATAAAGTTTCTTTGTCGGTATTAGGAGGGAAATTTGTTGATTAAACAAAATTTTAATATGACTTGTAAAGAATTCAAAGAATTGTGGCAAACTGATTTTGGCTTAAAAGAAATTGTTTCAAAAATCTCAGCAGAAAAATACATATAAAAAACCTACCTACTATTTACCTTGTAAAAATTTATGAAATTTTACTGAAATTTTTGTTTTTATTACTAATTAACTTTTAATGTTTTTAACTTTTATAGTTTTCAATTTATTTTGTTTTTAGGTAATTTTTTATTTATTTATTTACACCTGAGTTCGTAATGTTGTATGTTCACTCATAAACTATCAATGTTAAATAAAAAAACTTGTTTAAAAGACTTTTTTTTTCGAATAACAATTAAATCATAATTTTAAAGTTCTCGGAAAGGTTGTTATGTTCTCAAAATAAATTTGTTCCGCAAAGAATTTTTTTAAATCTGGCATCCCTAACTCCAATTGAAGATGACATTTTCGAAGGCAGCTTTAACTTTTTATATCTGCAGAGCACAAAGACTGGCAGCTTTAAGTATAATTATTCTTCAAATGGAGTCAGCTTTTTTAGTCAGGAGGGCAATCTTATACAAAAATTGGCTTGAATAAAAAACGGGATGAAACGCCAAATTTTTATAGGGCTAAAGGCCGTTAAAAGCTATTTTGAACTAAAAAAAAATAATAAAATTCAACGCAACACTTACATATTCATTAGTCATGTTATATTTAGTTTAAACACAGAAATCCACCATTAATTTTATTTTTAAATTATTTATGCAGGTGAATTTTTGGGATTATACAAATATATAAAGATTTTTTTTTCGTTAGGTTTAAGGTGTGAATGTGACAAGTTTTGATTTTTAAAACTTAAGTTAGTCAATCTGACCAACTCTACCAGCAAAACAATTCATGCAAAGGATTTTTTTTATTTTTAATGCTCCGAGTGTCTTTCGAGATGGTATGCCAAGATGGTCTGCCGAACATTTGTTAATTCAGTGAATTTAAGAGTTGTGCATTATAGAGGCACCCGAAAAGTGTTAATAGCTAGCACTTTTGCATATAAAAGAGCCACTGTGCGGCGCGGCGGCGGCTCCTGACCCTGCCGCAATGCTTAAACAATTATAATATACTTTTATAAACAAAGCTGTTATAAATTGGAATTTATTTAGTCACTTCTGTAATAAATATATAGTACGCTTAACTCATAACCTCAAATCGAGTTTCCACGTCTTCTTCATACTTAAAATAATAACTTTTAAACGGTTTTTCTTCGGTTTTGCAAATAGACCGAGAGCCCACAGCAAATTTTGGGTGTGAATGATAGCAAAAATTCACGGGTATTTCTATATAAATCTTAATTTTTCATAAGCAAATATGAAAGTCTTGCATTTGGTGGTTGGGGCCTCTGTTGGTAATGGTGTTTTCAAAATGCGATTTTTTTTAAAGCCCGGATAAAAAGTATAGCAACCAAATCATTATATTTAACAAAAGATCTGAGCATGAAAATGGGGGTCCAAGCGTCTTGGATGGGGTCTTCTGCATCCAAGACGAACCCAAAGATGAGTATGAAACCGGTCTCTAAATAAAATGTGATAGGCGATAGCATTTAGAAATATGTTTTCACTGATAGATGCTTCCCCTTTGATAACATAATATGGTAATCTAAGACTTTTTCCATGGAGCCGCTTATCTACCAGATGAACTAAAATAATGCACTTTACCGACAAAGCCCCAACTACGCAATACAAGACATATCTGAAAATACCAATGAATTTTTGTTATCACTCACACCTAAAAATAGCTGTGGGCTCTTAGTCTAAAACGTTGTCGTTCGTTGACGATTGTAAAGCCCTGATTTATGTAGGTATGTAATATGTATGTATTTTTATTTTTTTCATAAACATACAAAATAGAAAGTGATTTAAAAAATAATAATTGTTTGTAATTATTAAGGTTTATTCAGTCCATTTCAAAATATTGAATTAATGATATTTTTATTGAAAATCCAAAAATCCGGATGAGAAAACTTTTGAAAAGTGGAAATTGAAGCAATTTACTGAAATAATGTTAATTATATTGTTTGTTAACGTTTTGCTTCAGGACCTTAAAATTATTACGAGCCAAATTCTTTCATTAAAATCTCGAAAGCGAATATGAAACTTGATATATGTATGTTTTGTTCTCAATAAAGGATAAAATATTCTGAAACATTCTTTGAAACTAACTTTAAAATTGTTTAAAACAATATTCAATTATTTTTTAACAGGGATCGGAAACGATATTCAAAATCGGCTATGCCATTCTTATAATCTCAATAACCTTAATGGTATGGGCTTCATTGACCAGAGCTGCGTTTATAAGGGAAATGGAAGAAATGCATTATCCACCTTGCACGTTCAATCCCTTGTGCACGTGCTCAAAATCATCAACGGATCTAGGAATAGTCTATTGTCGAAATGTACCGCTTCCAGCTTTGCCAAAAATGGTCAATCAATCGAAGGTAATCTTGCAATGCATTGTTCTCTTTCAAAATAAAATTGAAAATCATTTTTTTTTTGTAAAGGTTTTTATGCTTCACATGGAAAACACTGGATTACGAGAGGTTGAACCTTATTTCCTGCAATCAACAGGTAAGACATATTATTACATATTATATTTTTTGACGTTGAATCTTTTTTTTATCGTACAATAGGAATGTACCGTTTGAAAATATCCGTTAACCATCTAACTGAAATTCCCGATGATGCATTTACGGGGCTTGAAAGATCTCTTTGGGAATTAATATTGCCCCAAAATGACTTAGTTGAGATTCCTTCAAAGTCTTTTCGTCACTTACAAAAACTTCGACACCTTGATTTAGGATACAATCACATAACACACATTCATCACGACTCCTTCAGAGGACTTGAAGATTCTCTACAATCACTCATTCTAAAGGATAATTGTATTTCGATGTTGCAATCGCACAGTTTTTCAGGTCTTTTGATTTTAGAAACTCTTGATTTGAGCGGGAATAATCTTTACGAAATCGATCCGAGTGTCTTTCGAGATGGTATGCCAAGATTAATGAAATTACTTTTGACTGATAACATTTTTTCGGAAATCCCTTACGATGCTTTGGCTCCGTTGAAAAGTCTTAAGACTCTTGATATGTCACATAATGTTATTTGGTCAATGTGTGGAAATGAAACGTATGGCACTAAATCATCTGCCAAACTCAATTTAGATAGTTTACATTTGGAATACAATCATATTGATATATTGCGGCCGAACTCGTTTCAAAACTATGACACCGTTAATCGAACATTCTTTGATGGAAATCCTATTCATACTTTGAAGGTAAAAATCTTTGCGATACTTATAAAAGTTATGAAATTAAAAATAAGTACGTTTGTTATTAATATAGGAAGATGCATTCAAACCAGCCAAAATTCGAGAGATTTATATGAGGTATTGTGGGCTGACGAACATTTCTCCAGTAGCATTTGACAGTTTGGTAAATACTCTTCAAATTTTGGATCTATCGGGAAACAATCTTACAGATTTGCCAAATAAACTCTTCAACAACTTTGATGTCTTGAGGTGAGATTAATGTTTGATTTGAAGACTTAATTTGCACTCATTACTATCACCGATATTGCAAGCGAATCGAAAATGATATCGTAAATGTTGCTTGCCCGTTTTGAACGCACGTTACGATGTAAAAAAAAGCGACATAATAGTGATGTCGGTGATATGTATCTTCCTTGTTCATTTACTAAATAAATGCTATAATTCCAAACTTCATCTTTTCAACTTCAAGGGTTATAAGCATGCGTGACAATAAAGTTAAGCTAACAGCACCAGCTGAAATGTTCAATGCTATACAGTACACACTTTTGAAGCTAGATTTGAGTGGTGACAAGAATGATCCAACCAATTTGCAAGCTCTACGCAAGTAATTTGATTTCACAATTAACTGGCTATAATGTCTTTTATTTATTCTCTACAAGTATGACCAGAATGAGAAACATGAGATCATTGTCCATATCTCGAATGAATGGCCAATCCCTGGGCCCAGATGATTTTGTGGACTTCGGTGTGGAGCTGGAAGATCTGCAAATAACAAGAGGAGGACTACAAACTGTACAATCACATGCTTTTAAACATGTTCGTGGATTGAAGAGGTTGGATTTTAGTGAAAATAGTATTGGAACTATTGAGAATGAAGCATTTACAGAGGTTTGTTTTACATAAGATCTTATTGAAATATAGCATTTTTACATAGTGGTATCCTTTTTCAGATCGGACACTCTTTGATTTCTTTTAAAATTTCTCACGGCTATTCAGGGAGTTCATTACCAGCAGAAGCTTTGAGACATCTAACATCTCTGCAAGAACTTGATTTTAGCAATAACAAGATAACCAGTATGACCGATACAAGTTTTCATTTTTTGAAAAATTTACGTTTGCTCGAATTACATGATAATCGTATCGAGCAAGTTATGAAGGGCACCTTTCAGGTAAATATTTAAAAATGTTCAATTTTCAACATCAAACTTACCATTAACATTTTGAATTTACAAAGGGAGATATTCATTCGAAATTGGAAGAGATATCATTACGATTCAATCATCTAGGGAGTATATCTCAGCATACGTTCTTCGACTTAGAGGTACTTAACCTTATAAGAAGCTTAATGAGAAATAAGTAGAATAACAACAAGCAAAATATTTAATTTATAGGCACTTCGAGAACTTCATTTGGATGATAATAAAATTGAGAAAATCGAAAGGAGAGCTTTTATGAATTTGGATGAGCTAGAGCATCTTAGTTTGAGGGGAAACAAACTCAATAATCTCGCTGAAGAATCATTTCAAGTAAGTAGATTTTCTATTATAATATTTTAATAATCTTTTACTTATAAAAATAAAAAAGTATATTTAAACCTTTATTTTTTTTGGCAAAAATGGTGTTGAATTAAACTTAATTTAACCTAAGTCAAGGAACTACGCAGGCATTTCTTCGCTAAGCAACATGATTTTCAACCATATTATTCACTCACTTTTATCCGGTTTTAGATATACACCCAGGTTCAAAGAGATATAATCCGACTAAATTCAAACTGCTCAAATAGAGCAACTCTATTTTCACAATATTCCCTAAAATTTTACTTTTTTCACTCGCAGAAATTGGTAAATTAAAAACAAATAAAATATGAAACAGATTTTTCAAAAAGGTGTAGAACTGAAATTGATGAATCAAAAACCTTTGCGTTCTCGTTGTTTCATAATTTTTGACTTTAAGTAGGATTAAAACAAGCTGAAATCGGAAAAAAGCTTTATATCCTGTTTAGATAAACCTTAAATTCACCTATTTATTAAATAAAAATTGTATATAATGTGAATTAAAAGTACGAGTTAAAAATTCTATTTAACTTGATTTACCTACACCCGGAGTGAATAATATGCTGTAAGTTTTTAATTCTTTTTATGTTCATTATATAGATTTTTAACTTTCTTACCGGCTCTCTTTTTTGTTGTGTCTCTGTTTTTTGTTGGTTGCGGAGTTTCGATATTCGGTTCTAAAATTTAATTTATCCTGATTTATCCCATTCATTTAATTTTCGAACAATTATTTTTTTCTCCGTCTAATAGCAGGCACAAATTCCTCCCCACTACAACTTGAGATAAGTTTCTGCGTTATTTTCAATTTTCTCAAAAACTTGAAGACATTTAAGCATCTGGTTTTTAGTGTTTCACTAAAAATTGATAACATTGAATATTAAAAACTGAAATACTACGGAAAATTTTAAACCAAATTATTTTGAACGAATTTAAAAAAAAAATTAGTTTGAAAATTACTTTTTCCAAAACTATTCAAAATTGAATTTCTGGATTTAAAAAAAAGTCATATTTTAAGACGATTTTTTTAGAAAATTCCCCTTCCCACCCTTCATAAAATTTTTTTATGTCTTGACTCAACCTACACGACCTAGCCATTTGTCACATCTTATGCAAAACACTCTGTATAACAATAGTCGCGTTTTATTATGACGTTATAATGATAAGGATAACGGTCTCACAATTATGTCCTGTTTGTCTACATCCTGAAATCGATTTTCTTTAAATTTCATCCTAGACGTCTTTTGACCAAAAATAACCATAATTAGGGTATATATATTTTTTTAGCATTTTTGCAAAATCATTTGCTTACCATAATTTAAAAACACTAATCTACCCGTGCGAGATTTCTCGGAAATACATAAAAATAATAGACGCACGAAAACAAGCAAATGCAGTTTTTAAACAAATTATTAATACATATTTTTAAAATAAAATTATAATTCGTCATATAATCGGTGTAGTATGAGAGTCGGATAGTGAGTCTAGACTATAGAAATAATACATAAGGTTTTTTTTTTGAGAATTTTATAATTCGAAAACGACTTGGCCGATTGTTCTTGAAGTTGGCACCCAGCAGTTTTTAAACATTCACCGTTATTCCGTAAGGTGTTTTAGTAAAACGACAGAAAAACGACAAGGCACTAGAATCGGCAATAAAAATAAAATCGCACATAAGAGCAAGATCGTGCGACCCAGTCGTGCATTTTATTTTTAGGTGGAGTAGTTTGGGATTCGATATACAGACTTCCAACATTGTTACTTATGGGTTCGTATGTAAAAAGCTTTATCTCAATATCAAAATCTCATTTTTGTAGATTTTTCCACCCAAACATTTATTATATGACACAAAAATGAGATTTGAGACTTACAGAAAATTCGGTGTAATCTTGGAAATTTGATTTTGTTTTTTACCTCCCTATATGATCTTTAAAAAAAATACAAAAATAAAAAGAAAACAAAAACAATCTATGGGAGGATCTACATATATTTAAAGGACGAGACTAGAGACAAGTCGATTAATAACAGTTAATAACAGTTTTTTTGTCACCATTTTAAGTATGAAATATTTGGCGCGTTCAGAAAAATGAGATTTCAAAAAGTGAGCAAATGAATCCAAGATTTTTTTCCTCTGAATTTTGACAGCAAAGCTGAGAAATTTGATGAGGAATCCTGTGCATGTAAGAGAGATTGCTCAGATCTTTGAAATCTCATTTTCATGAACATGACTATTCAATCCTTCACTTGGCTGACCCTACGGGGCCATATAAACAATACCCATATATGTAGAACTGTTATAAACTGGCATGTCTTGAGTCACATCCAAGTTAAACTCAGTCTATATTATAAGAACAGTGGATATTTTAAAAATATTTTCTTTTCCTTAATTCTAGTTTTCGTTTTCCGAAGGTTAAATTATCCAAGGATATTATTAAAATTCAACAAACAAATATTCACTGTCAAATCGATAAGAAAAAAAATATTTTATTTATATACACTTTATGCTAAGCTCAATATTGCTCCTATTTTATGTTTATTTTAAATACTAACAAATAGTCATTACTTTACTTAATTAGAATTAATGTTGCCTAACAAAATGCTTATAATTCTAGGCATTCTTAAAACGTTACTGAGTACTGCTACTTTTATGCAGCAGCATGATGTGCATTTGTAGATCTGCACTAGTTAAGAAATGTTTCTCGCAGAACTGACATGGAAACAAATTGTTAGCCGAACATTTTCTCTTGTGCCTAAAGAGTTCCAATTTCGAGTTGAATTTTAAACCACACGGATGGCATGTGAAACTTTGACTGTAGTTCATGTTGTCCTTGGGGGTGAAGTCAATGCTCAGTCCATTGATTGAGGGTGCCCCATTGCAAGGAGGACTTGTTAGCATTGGCGTCGCTGTTGATGATTCTCCAAGAAATAATTTATCAGGATCTTCAGGTAATTGTGAAGACACAGCAGGATCCTGTAATTCGACAAGAGATTTAACCTTTATGGACTCTGCAGACATTGATCTTGGTTCCGTTTTAATAACAACGGGGTTGGGATTTGAAGGCTTTTGAACAGATTTTTTTCTTACTCCAGTTCGAGTAGGTATGACTTTTAGGCGTGGGTGTTTTGTTGCTGTTGGATTTACTTTACTGAATGCAGGACCTGCTCTGCTAGTCGAAGGGACAGCTGCTTCTTGCGGATTGATCCCTTGAAATAGAGTATTTTCGATTTCTAGAGGTTCATCTTTGATCTGCAACATATCAGTACGGTTGAGAGCTATTAGAGTTTCATTCAGTGATGGCGGTGGGCGAGCTGGTAAAAACGGTGGATGTTTATGGGCACGCATGTGCGAGTTCCGGGCCTTAAAGTTGGCAAATACTTTCAAGCAAATACTACAAGCCACTTTGACAGTTAGCGAACCATTGGGGGGAGGTTTTGATGATTTATTCTTGCTAGGCGAAGACTTGGTTCTTTGTGACGATGGTTCAGTTTTAACTATCGATTTTAGAGAAGACTTGGAGGGTGATTTTTCATTTTTCGTTGGTTTTCTGGGTACTAAGGTGTGCGGACGAAGAATCTTAGAAGATCTATAACTGATTCCGTGCGCAGCCGGAATATGTTCTCGAAGCATCTTCGGGCTGGTGGCAAATTCTTTTCCACAAATTTGACAAAAAAAATCACAATCTCCCTCTGACCAATGCTTGAGAATTGACTTGTTGTCCGCAAATATTCGCCAACAATTTAAACAACGAATACATTTTTTTTCTTCAACCATAATCAAACGTCCACGACGAATTCGTTTGTTTAGAATTCGTCGCTCTGATAGTTTCCAAGTAGCAACACTTAAATGTTCCAACTGATGAATTGCCTGCTCCTCAATTGTCTCACAACTGAATGGACACATTTTACATCTAACTTGGTGAGCTTCCATTTGTTCCGATTGTTCTACATGCACGGGGTCGCACCTCTGCTCATCTAGAGGCTCTTCTTTTATATCAATTTTAATTTCTTCTATTGCACTGGATTTTTTCTTTTGCGATCCGGGCGAACTTTTAATTGTTGGCTTCAGTTTAGTTAACGTACAACCGTTTAATTCGAGAACTGATTTTAATTGGGTTATTTTTGCCTCCGGAGGTTTGCTAAGGCTGGCTTGTGGTGGTGGATTCTTTTCTTGAGCTATCAACTCTGCTTCAGTACAGTCGGCGGATAAATCTTCATTTTCGTCCATTATGTTTGATTCTGGTAAAATATTATCAAATATCGCAGCACGCTTTCTAGGAATTGTATAGTTATCGGTTTCATAGTTAAATAACTTTGATACTGTTCGTTCGCCAATTTCACTGCCGGCTATTAAAGAGACAAGTTGGCTTGTTTGTTTATTGGCACCCTTTAAATAAAAGAACATTTTTAATAAGTTTTATTAGCATCTCTTTTTGATTGTCAATTGATTTAAAGAATTATAAATTTTAAAATTATGATTTTATCTCACTCACAGATACCTACATCTTTCACATTAGGGTGGCCAATCAAATCGGTAAAGATTCAAGGCAAGTTTTAATTTTGATGCCAGCAAACAAGTGGTATGTCAAAAAAAAAAGAACTATCTCTTGGAGTAAAATGATTAACGTTGATGTTGTTAAAAAAAATATTAATATTATTGTATGTCTATATATGCCTTAATGTACCTTATAAATAAATTATTTGTTGCTGAATACAATAAAGTGTGAGACATAAATATTATTATCCAGGTAGGTATGATTATGAACTTGAAAACTTAGAATATACATTAAGTACATTATGTACATGTACTAAAAGTGAAGAAAAACTTTCGCTCAAATATGAGGCTGTTAAGACAGGCGATGAAAACTAATAGGATATATAAAAAATCATTTTGTATCATTCAGTTTGCAAAGAAAATCGAAACAGGATACCATCGTATCTCTTCTGATAGATCCTCAAATAGAATTACAAGGTCAATTTTAAATTTAAAATGTGATTCGTAACCAGAAGTCAGAGCAATTCAAGCACAAGCACATGTAAGACAGGTAATTCAAGAAATTCTGACATTAATGAAACTTGGCTGAAAAGCGATGAAGAATTAGAATTGTTTGAGGCGGAAGGAGAAAAGGAAAAACGTTTTAATGATGAAAGATAAAAACAAACAATAAAGAGTCCAAAATATTTCTATTCTGGAAGAGTGTTTTTGGAAGGGTAATGTTTTGATGCTTTAAAAAAGACTATAGGGTGGATGTATCATCTTATTTAGCTTTATAGATTCAGCATTTTTAGTAAAACAACGACTTGGCAGTCGAATCTGTTCAGCCCGTATGGCACTACATTTTTTCTTCATTTTTAGCTTATTAAATCAGGTTAAAATGTCAGCCAAGAGAAAAGGGGAAAGATGTTGGTTTTAAGAAAGGAAAATCAGTTATTTGACAAAATACAAAATGAATTGTCAACATTATTTGAAAATCCTTTTGTTGTTATCTTTTCTAATGCTGCAATATTTGATAAATTTATATCAACGACAACACAAAATAATATCCGATTCCATTTAATCCGAAATGTTTTTTGAAAATTATTTTTTTAATTCTTTTTGAAATATGTTTTAATTTTCCGTTCTGACATGTCAAAAAAAAGCTGTTAGGAGCTGAAAAATGTAAATCGAATTAAGAATTAAGTTGTCCTACTCTCTTTCCTGTTGGATTTTTCAATATAAAATAACTCACAAAGAGAAATGAGCAATGTTTTGTTAAATATTAATTTTCAAAATTCTTAAATTTTTCATTAACTTTTGCATTTGTAAAAGTGAAAATAAAATTGACGACAGACTCATTCAACCATTTAGTATGCAATTTGTTGCGCCTTCCCAATAATTTAGATACAACAATTTAGCCTGACATTCTATCTTTATTTTAAAATCTTAATCTTGAAGATCCGAAGTTATAAGTTTAAAGCTTCCTAAGGCAACCATATCAATCGATTTTGGAGATTTTACATAAAATAACGGAATTCTCTCTACTTGAGCATTAAAGAAAAACCCAATCAATCCATGTAGATACTAAAGATTTGTTATTTGTGATTGAAGGCACTGTAAAGCTGTGTTTTTATGCGCCTAGCGCTAACTTAGAAAATCAAAATTTTCACCAAAAATAAAAATTTACAATAGCCATTATCCCTCAAAATTTTGAGCTTGTAAACCCACCCCTTGAAAAGATAAAAATAAAAAACTATTCCGTACATTATTAAGAATCCGTGTAGTAAAGATCCGTGTATGCTTAATAACCGGATACACGGATATTAAGCAAATAGTTATTTTATTTGCGTGAAATAATTACACGGAGTCCGTGTATCCGTGTTTTTCAAATACACGGACTGAATCGTAGGCTCTAGTAGTTATGCAAATATATAAATTTATTATAAAAACTTAAATAGCCATGGCAAAGGAAAAGTTTTAAGGTCGGCGGTATCCAAATTGTATGATGTAATAGAGTATGTAAATTGTAGTTTCGTTCGTTGAACTTGACAACTGCAAGAATTGCCAAAAATCATGGGTTTTTCGGTTTTCAAAAAACGCCAGAGGGCTTTAAATTGTGTAGTTGATATTAAACGCAAGAAATAAGAAGCTATGTGTTCAATAATTAAAACATAAAATGTATGTTAAATTAGTTTTAAAATGAATTGAAACAACATCAAGCGTTGTCCTTTTCTATTTCTATTTGTTATCTTTCAATTTTTCTTTTAATTTTTATTTTAAAAATAAGCTATTACCTGCAACAACCAAATCTACAACAAAATAATTGACTCACAACTCATGTCACTTTGGCTGTTTATTCGTTAACTCATTCGCCACAGCAGAAAACCTGGTTCTACTTCAGGGCGAGTTCAGGGCGACCCCAGGTTTAAAAAACATAGAATTTGATTGTCAGGGTGAGTTCAGGTTTTTCAAAAAACACTTGAGGGCGACCCCTGAGTGACTTCAAGGCTCAACGAAATAACCTAGTACATAAACTTTCGGCATTCTAAGATTTTGGAATAATCGAAACATTCAAAAAGTTCGTTACAACCGAAAACCTAGATTAAAGGGAAATAAAAAAATATAATATTTTTTCGTAAAAAAAAACATCACCTGTATAGATATTTGTATTTACATTTTAATTCTTGGCTATCAATGCAAAAAAATATTTATGCCAAGTTTTATCAACAAACCATTATTTTCAAAAGATTTTCGTTAATATTTACATGTTTTACTAGAAATAGGGAAATCCTCACAAATAAAGGACAGTAGCATCACTTGACATAGGTATATTTATATTGTACTCCACAGGTGGAGACGTGGAGGGTTTTCTTATTGTGGAAATCTATGCTCACTTTTTAAACTAAATACCACCCCTTAATTAAGTTTTCATGGAAGCATAGAAATTTTCTCATGTACAAAAGTTTACTTCTTAAATAGTTCTTAAATAGCTTACTTCAGCAATCTCGGTGCCCTTAATCAACTATCGATATTCAATTACAATGCAAGTAAAATTTACCCCGAATTGAGCTTTCAAAAAGCCGCGGAAGCCAAAGCTTTGGGAATAGCTACAGAATTTTAGATTGCAAATTTATGCCTTTTATTTTATCTTACCGCTATGCTATCCACGACTTTCAAATACTGGTTGTCGGGTTGTGCCGTACGTATATTGGTTATCCATTTGCTTTGATTGCGTAGTGCTCGCTCCATTTCAGTGTACATGTTGTGAGTACATAAGTGGCACTTCTTGCAGATATGTTTTGGGAGTGGATCATTGCGATACAACTATAATAGAAACAACAAAACGAAACATTAAAATCATAATTCATTGTTAAATCGCTGAGGAGTGTATAATCGTCATATTCATGTTTTTTTTTTTTTTCTTGATACACAACACTACATTGGCATCTTACATTACCAACAACTGTGGCCATGGCCATGTCTATCCTTATTTTTCTTATCTTACTTATGAATCGCTTTAAGCTAAAACTTACAGCGATTGGAAAAACTGCAACGATTTTTGCCGGCAATGCTTTTGATTGGAATATATTAAAGTTGTCCATGTCGGCTAGGCCGCAAATTCGACACTTTTTGTCTTCCATTTCCATTTGGACAGGAGAAATGTTGAGCAGCGGGGCTTCGCAGTAAATAAAAAGAATAGTTCAATTGGAATTCTCACTTAAACTATACCCAATTAGGGTACACAAAACATTTTTTCTTGATTTATTGATGCAATTAATGTAGAATTTAATAATTAAGATTAATGAGATCCATTTTTTAATATTATAAACCAAAAAAAAGGTAAATTAATTCGAGAGAAGCGCTTGGAACTGAGAAATTTCTTGTTTTCGAAGACTTTCGGTCGATATGTCAAACATTTTTCTGAGCTGTCTTATGTGACAGAAGAAATTTGACAGGGAGTTTGCGTAGAAAAGCGAACGTACCTTTTTAATGGTTTGGGAATCACTGGATTCAATGGCATCGGAATGTTTTTCGAATGTGTAGGTAGGTATTTTATTTTTGCTCTTTTTTTTTATTTCATATTGATTATACTTTAAACAAATTATTTATTTAATTAAATTAAGGATTCGAATAAATAAGACTGAGGTAGAATGTCTTAATTGAAAATTGATGCAAAAAAAAAATTCAGTTCATTTGTTTGACTTGCATTTTGTTAATGAAGGATGTTTTATTGGTTCGGTATTGGTTGCAGTATTTGCTAAATAATTATATTTCCGGCGGCCATGAATGAATTAACAGTCGGCTCGTTTTTGAAATAATTATGCCTAATATGGAATTTGCAAAATTTGTAGTGCGTGAAACGAAAACAGAACACTATTGTGAATTACTGCGAATCCGGAAATTCCATAATCGGCATGAATATTTGAAGCCAAATAATTTAAGTCATGTTTTGTTACTTTGCCGATTCTGCAATGTTTCAGATTACGCCATAACAGTTACTAAAGAGCAAATGTCCTGGATTTCAGATTCCGTGCAGACTGCAGTTCCGTTCTCGCTATATTGCGGTATAGTAAGCGGAGTGACACGGTGCGTTTTAAACGAAGTTAGATGGTCTAATTTCGTAATTTAGAATTAAATAAAACCTTGATAACATAATTTTTCAAGAAAAGTTAAAAGATTTTACGAAGAAAATTTACAATCTTAAGTTTAGGAAAACATCGAAATCAAAAATAGAAAAGCACAATTTTTGTCTATTACTTTACTTTCCAAAACTGCCAATTTCGACCAAGAAAAAGTGTTTTCATTGCAAATTTGCTAATTTCGTTTGACAGCTAATTTCATTTTGATTTTGATTTGGCTTCTTTTTGTTGTGGGTATGTGCATAGGTCGTAAAACATGATTTTGTTATTAAATGGCAGAACTATTGATATATTTTGAGCCGTGGAAATACAGCATTATATGGCTCTCTCAAACCAACCCGATGAAACTTTCGCCCTTCTAAATACATTTAAGCTATGCGCAAACCGACACGATGGCGGTGGCGATTGCGATAACTTTTATCGCGCGATAAAGATGCGTTCAAAAACTTGCTCACATCAACGCGATATATTGCGTAGCGGGCTAAGTTGTCAGCGACAATACAAACGTTTAATTTTTGAAGTTTAATAAAAAAAAACACATAAAATGGAATTTCCCCTAATTTTTTCTATTAATTTTTCAGTTTTTCAAATTTTCTTTTTTAGACTGTAATTTTTCTTCAGGCGATATAGCGATCAAATGGTGCTTGCTGCGTTCAAGAAAAGTCGCGTAACTGAACGCAGCAGTGGAATGTGAACGCAATCCACATATCGCGTCGATGTGTGTCCCTCCATTGATTTACGTGTGCGGCATCCACATTGTTATCGCAATCGCCACCGCCATCGCGTCGGTTTGCGCGTAGCTTTAAAGTTTTTGTGAGTCTAACGTTATTTTATCGACAATATCAAATACTCGCCAGTTTGAAAAATCAGGATCCCAATTCAGATTTGCAATTTTTCCCTAAAACGTGTGAACCTTAAAGTAAATCTTTTGTGATAATTTACAAATATTTCCGAGTGTGAAATAGCATATTAAATTACCCACTTACAGCAGCTTTGGGAGATGATTTATGGACCACCCCCATCTACATTTTTTTTAATAAATTAAATAAAAAATAATTGTAAGTATTGTATCTGTCGTATAGACTTACGAAAACTATAATAGAACCGATTTTGCTAAAATTTTCAGAATTTGTTCCTAAAAGTAGCGTAAAGGTGTGAGTAAAATCCAAATATTGCCACTTCCACTTTTATCATATTTTAATTTTCTCGCCTTATTGAACGCCCTTAGAACGTTAAAATTGTAATCGTGCTCTCTTTGACCTAAAACTTGACATGTGCTATCTGTCTCACCCTCTACCACGCCCACAAATTTACAATAGGTGGCGCCAGGTTTTAATTGATATTTAGTTAGAATATCGAATCTACACATTTAAGAATCCCCCACACCAACGCGAATTTTTCGTGGCGACGACGAGAACAATAATAAGAACACGTGGTTGTCGAAGAAAACAACACGTTTTTTCATTGTTTTCGTCGTCGCAGCGACAGATTCGCGTTGGCGAATCGTCGCAACGACAAATTCGCGTTGGCGTGGGGGATCCTTTATTATGAAGCTATAAACAATAAAATTAAATTATCAAGCCATTCACCCTAAACGAAAATAAATTTATGAATTAATAAACATCCAAATGTTCAAGGCCGGTGCGACACAGCAATGCATTTTATTGGAAATGTTGCCATTAACTTAAAACAAAAGAAATGGAATTATTACACACCAACGTATAAATATTAAAATATTTTTTTTTTAAATTTCAGAATCTGCCAAAACTGGAAGTATTGGACATGGCATTTAATTCTCTTCCCAATTTCAACTTCGATTACTTTGATCAGGTATTCCGTTAAATGTTTAAACATCCCGATTTAATGTAACTTAAAGCAACAATCACATATTAACAGGTTGGCACTCTGTCAAATTTAAATGTTAACGTCAGCCATAACATGATTAAAATGTTAATGTATAATTCATCATGGGTGACCCGGTCCGAACATGGTACGCTTAATATAAAATCATCGCCTTTGATTTAATGAAATCCCTTTTTTTTTCATTTCATTTCGTTTTGATTTAATTTAATTTTTTTTTCATTTACAGGATCGGTTTACCATTCGAATATTAAAATTCTCGATTTATCACACAACAACATATCAATTATTCATCCTGGATATTTCAGGCCAGCGGAAATATCCTTGACCCATCTGCATTTGGGCTACAATTCTCTTATGGTGAGTACATATTTCTGTCTTTGAATGCCGGCCGTTCTGTTTGGCCTCGGGCTAAAAATTGATTTTAATTTTATATCTCGTTTATATACGATATGTGTGATTGCTTTGGAAAATTGGCCAACTACATATAATATGTAGAATGCAACAAGAGACGTTTTTGGTAACATGCCACATCTGCATTGGCTGGATATATCGCACAACTTAATACGAGAAGTTGACTTTGATGCCTTCAAGAACACAAAGAAACTTCAGGTGGGGTCTAAAAATGATTGTATAAATTTAAATTTAAATAAACAAATATTTACCATAATTATATGAGCTTATCAAGTGAATCTTGAACTAATTCAATATGGCCTACAGGTTTTGTATCTTTCACACAACAGGTTGGCTGACATGCCACAGGATATGTTTAAGCCCATTTATGCGTTAAGGGTGATGGACCTGTCATATAATCATTTGAGGTCGCTGCCAGATAATATCTTTTACAATGGAGGAATGGAGAAGTAAGTATGAATAATGCTGTTGGCAGTTTTAGTTTTAATTAAAGTTAATGCTATGACAGGTATTTGTGGTCGTGACCGGAATGGTTATAAGGAATGCTCCTGATGTAGTTGGTATAGAAAATTTTGGTTTTAAGATAATAGGGATGTGGTTATACATACATATTATTATTTTTTTTATATAGGTAAAGCTTGGTAAACATGTCACATCTTTGTCCTTTGTTATCAGTTAAAATGGTTGTGGTGGTTGTAATCACTTATGACATACGAGTACAAACTTTTGGTTGATCATTTTTGCAGGGATTGTTATATCTTAATATGTAGGTATATATGTTGTAAATTAATTATGTGATTTTTTCAGGGAAGTCAGCCTTTTATTTAGAATACCTTGCATTTTAAATACTATCAACAATTTACGCATGGAAACGTATTTTTTTCTTTAAATAACACTTTACAAAGAGCAGCTTGCTCTTGTGATTCCAGGCTAGAACCGTGCCTAGTGTTATTTTCGGTTGGATTTTGGGAGTGTGTTGTATTCCATTTCATTCGATATAGGAATGTAAAAATCCCAAAACCCAACAGAAAACTGCTTAAAAATATAAGATAAAAAGTAGTAGTTCAATAATGGAATAATATTAGGTGTGTTTTTTTTCAATATACATATGTATAGAATAATAATTCCGCTTAATTAGCAGCGACAAAAACCTCCGATTATATGAATTAAGGATCCCCCACACCGACGCGACAACGAAAACAAGAATAACAATACCTCGGTGGTTTTCAATGAAAACAACACTTTATTATTATTGTTTTCGTCGTCACCGCGACAGATTCGCGTTGGTGTGAGGGATCCTTTAAGGGATTATAAAACAGTGCTTCTGAAATATTCTTTTTGATCAACTTCATCGATTCATTTTTTTATAAATTTTATTATTATTATTGACTGCAAGGTCAACGATCTATAATGCACTCTCGTCACACCGTACACATATTAAAGGTAATATCATTAGCGTTTCCATTTTTGTTTAGTTCTGCGCATCTGTCAAAATTGAGGTATTATGGTGGGTACTTGTCTAATCTCAATATTTTGTTGTTGTTTTTAATGATGCGTGCTGAGTTCCTGTGGGCACTAGAACAGCCATTTTTAATTTTTTGATACTTCCAACTTTGACAACCTGCGCAATATATTACCTTTAATATGTGTACTGTGCTCTCGTCGTGCGTACTTGAAGACTTTTTTAAATTTTTGATTGATTATTCTTCATAATTGATAAAAAGGCTGGTTCAGGAAAATGAGATCTCGGAGATCTGAGCAATCTCAGTTACCTGAACAGGATTCCTCAGCTGTCAAAACTCTCATGAAAAAAAAATCTTGGATTCACTCATTTTTTGAATGAACAAAATCTCTGAGACCTCATTTTTTTAAACCCGCCATTTGCTAAATTTTTCAAAACAGCTGACATTTAACTTAAATATCATTAAAATTTCAGTGCTGCCATGGTTTTAAAATGTGTTTTTTTATGTAAGCGACACAGACAATGTTTGTATATATAAGAGGTTCCTCCGTTTTAGATGAGCATAACCAAAGGATCTAGGGATCAAATATAAATGTCAAATTTGTCCAATTATTTAGGCTCTAAGTTGATGGTCACTTGGTCAGTAGTGTACACGCACAGCCCAACCGACGAAAGGCATTAAAGCGATGCCACCACTTCGACCATATTCGCTGTGGCTTATTCCCAATCCCAAAAGCATACATGGGCGAAAACAATCCTTTCAATATTCTCAATTAAAGGTAAAACCGCACTCGGCGGAATTGCACTTCAGCGACACTGCGCGCACTTTCACACGAAACTGAACAAAACTTCATGTCGCGACAAAGTTAGTCAGATTATCTGCTTTGTCACATTCTGCGATATCTAGCTCATAAAATTTCCTACAGATAAGTCGTGAAGTTCGGTTCCGCTGAAGTGCAGTTCCACCGAGTACGTTCTTACCTTAAATGTCAAATATTTCCAGGCAACTCTCATTTCTAATTCTACTCTTCTCATTTGAAAGTCATCTATTTCCAGAAAAAACAGGCAGTGTCGTCAAAGCATTTTTTTTTATTTTGTCCCAAAAGTATTTTATAGATTTTGCGGTGTTGTTGCTCTTTTAAAAAGGTATAAAATAAAACAAATATGTACATAGTTTTATTTTCTATTTCAAATAGTTTTAAATAAAGGAACACCACCTAATAGGTTTGTTCGCTTACTTTCCAAAAACTGCCAGATTTTATCAGATTTATATTTTATATGAACTTTTACAGTTTTTTATGTTAAAAATGGTAGAAATGGGTAGGTTTGGGAAGTAAACGAACAAGGTTAATATCGCTTTTCATACAATATTGAACTAAAAGCGAATAGTTTTGAGATTAAGGGCCAGTTTCACAGTGCACACTTAACAAAATAAGTGGCACTTAATTTTCCCATTTTGGCACTTAAGGCGCAGTTTTACTAACTGAGTAAGTGGAACTTAAGTGGCCAACATCGGAGACTTAAGTGTCACTTATTCCGATAAGTTTACACTGTGAAATTGGGAATTAGTTTTCCATATTCGGCACTTAAGTGACACTTACTTCACTGTGAAACTGGCCCTAAGTATATACAAATTCATCATTAAGAATGATGTGCTTCGCTTTCTGGAATAGCCCAACTAAATTTGAAAAAAAAAACGATAAAAATAAAAGCATACAATATTTTAAAAAAATACGTATACACCCAAGTGTAGGTTTTTTTTTTTTTTTTGAAAATCTTCTTTAAAAATCATTGTTTACTATTTATAGATTGGACGTTTCACACAATCAATTGCTGAAGATACCATCGTCGTCTTTGTCGAGTTTAGCTGCATTAACGTTATGTGAACTTCATTTATCCAATAACTACATTGCCACAATTCATAGCATGGATTTGTCAAATAAATTTAGGGTAACAACTTTTACAAAAAACTTTCCAATAATTTTTTAAATAGTAGATATCTACATCCTTCTCTGTTTATTTTTAGTCTCTCAGGTATCTGGACATTTCATATAACTACCTTCTACGAATTGATGATGCAGTATTTGCAACAATGCCAAGACTTGCTGTTCTTGATCTATCACACAATCGTGATTTAAAAGTTATGGACAAATCATTTATGGGATTGGAAAATTCTCTGATTAAACTTGGTCTTGAAAATGTATCTCTAAGTATGGTACCGGAAATCCGATTGAAACACTTGCGAGAATTCCGTTTAGGCTACAATAATCTGCCATCAATTCCACAAGAATTAGCACATAACATGACGAATTTAAGAATGTTAGATTTATCAAATAATGATTTGACAAATGTACCGCTAATGACACAATCCCTGCCACACTTGCGAACTCTAAAGCTCTCTGGGAATCCAATAACATCGCTGAATAATAACAGCTTTGATGGAGTTAATGAAGATTTGGAAATGTTAGATATATCGAACTTTAGACTTCACTATTTTGAGGTAAGAACCAATTACAGTTTAATTTTAAAAGTCCTAATTAATTATTGTTGTGTTTATTTTATGGCTAAAGTATGGTTCACTGGAGAACTTACCACACTTGAGGTCATTGAAAATAACAGCTTATTCACATTTGAAAGAATTCAATATTCCGGCTTTGTTGGAAAATCATCATAATATTCGAGAGCTATGGATTGAAGCACCTCAGCCTTTTATGCGAATAATACCTCAAAGTCAAGGTCAAGAACCAAAAGTTGTTCAAATGGGTTCACCAACAGATTTGATGAAGGAAATGTCTGGACATTTGCCATCAAAGCTGAAAAATATCACATTCAGTGGACCACAATTTTCAACATTGGGAGAGACAATATTAAAGGTAAGTCGATTCGATAGCAATTTGAGTTAAAAACTTCTAGACAAATTGATAAGCACAACCGTGTACGAGACATTTTCTACTAAGCTTATCCGGGAACCATTTCTCTGTCCTTGATATTCTAAGATAAATAACCATAAGTTTCTCCAGTGCAAGTGCATTATATTATATTGGAGCGAGCGTATCAGCCAAACAGCTCTTATCGCTTTAATATAAAACTATTTAAAATTGGGAAATGAGTCTAGACCACTGATCTCTATATACAGTGGATAGTGTATTCATGCAAAATTTTTGAGGAAAAAATATAGTAGTGGTCGGTACCCTCATATAACAGTATAACAGCGGCGCTAGCGGTAAGGATGCTACTGGACCTGGATTTTTTGAAGTAAAACTTCTTTTGCGGCATGGGGGTGAAAAATTTTTCTATGGAGCTGTCAGTGACATGTCAAACCGATATACAAATTCCTGCATGCAATGGTTCGTGCATTTAATATATTCGTTAAGGTAGTTAGTGAATTCGAGTAAGGGTTTTTTGTGGGAAGAATTTTATTTCTGAGGATTTTTTTCTGTTGTGTTGGATTTTCGGACATTGGTCGATTTAATGCGAGGAAGCATAAATTATGTATAGTTGTAGGTTTATTGGTTTTGCATGGAAATATTCTGCAATCTATTGTGTCTCTCGCTCATTGGGTGTTGTTGAAGTAAAACTTCTTTTGCGGCATGGGGGTAAAAAATTTTTCTATGGAGCTGTCAGTGACATGTCAAACCGACATACAAATTCCCGTCACGAATTACAAAATTCAGCGTCACGATTTTGCAACGGTTCTGAGTTTCAAATCGGGTGCTCTGAGTGGTAGGACTTGAAAAATACTTGCCCTGTTGTCGTGAAAGAAGTTTTACTTCTAGCGCGTGTACATAAGTACGCACACTCTTTTTTTTCAATATTTACAGCCGCAATGCTTGTTGACATCAAATAAATGCTCAATTACGGCAAATATCTTCAATCTCTTTTTTCGTTTGTATAGAGAGAGATATGAGGTCTTGGCCGGAAACCTTTCGAAAATTGCCTCACAAAAACGGTTATACACTATCAGTCGCATTTATAAAATTTTTGTCTACTTAGACACTGTCCAACTATTTTCAAATAGGTCGAAATATGCTTTACTTAATAAAAATAAATATCACATTATTTACGGTTAAGACAATCTACTCTTTTGTCCAAGTAAGGCAGCTATATGACAACAATAAACTAGGTTTTGGAACACATTTTCCAAAGTTGGACAGTTGTCTAAAGTTAGACTACTTTTATAAATAAGACCATATATGTACGCTATTCGCTATCCAGTGTATTATAGAAATCAGTGGTCTAGACATGTCAATTTATAACAGTTTTCAAAATTTCTTTTAACAGCTTTTAGTTTGGTTTAGTTAAGCTTAGGCGTTTCGTTTCGATCTCGCTTGGACTCATTAGTTGACTAGTGAGGGCCTTATCAATACGCAATTTTTTTTAAGCTCAGTTCACCTTTCATAGATTTATTGACGAATATATAGTGTGAACAAGATTTGATTTCCTAATTATTAGAGCTGAAAGTCCAGGGCCCAATACCGGTGGGAATATTTGGGGCCAATAGAGATTTTTTTTCAAGTAGTGCGAAGGCCTTTAATAAACATACTACTAATGGGGAAAAACTGTTATAAATTGGAATTTCACTTGCCTCGTCTTTAAATTTGTGCTGGGTCAATATAGGTCCGCCTGTTGAGTGGATTGAGTATTGGGAAAGACAATTGCACCCCCATGCATTCGCATTTTTACATGTCCTGTGCCATTAACGTTCCCCCACACCAACGCAAATATTTTCGGTGGCGACGATGAAAACAACAATAACAACACGTGGTTGTCAATGAAAACAACACGTTGTTATTATTGTTTTCGTTGTCGCCACCGAAAATTCGCCTTGGTGTGGGGGAACCTTAACAACACGTGGTCATCATTTATCTCAATTTTAAACATCAACTATCATAATTTAAAACATTTTTTAAATAGCATTAAACTAAACTTCAGATGAATAGACCTAAAAAAGTGACAGTTCAAGCAAAAAAACGTAGATAAGGCCCTTTTCACACGAGGAAACAAGTTACTGCAGATTTTTTGACGTTTTCTTTTAATTCCAAATCTCCACCAATCGTAGAAAGTTAACTTTTCGCCTTCTCACTTAAAAAAAGAAAGTTACTGGAAACTCCTCGTGTTAAAGGGGAAAAACGTAAATTTTTTGACATCTATAAATTTCAAAGTGTCATAGAGACCTGTTCGATAACTTGTTCAAAACTACCAGTTTAATTTTGTATGTGTCAAAAAAAATATTGTAATGCTAATTTTGTTTATAATTTTCAAAATTTTCATTTTTACCTATAGCAATATACTTAAAATGCTTTATAATTATACTAAATCGACTTACCACCATTATATCTGCTTGTTCTTGCTGATGGATATAAACTGATCTTACAGATGTAATGCATAAACCTATAAATATATAATTTTGTTTTCAGGGAATGCGATCACCTTACATTTATATTCAGCTGTTTAACACATCACTGCCGGGTTTTCCACCAAATTTCTTTAAATACATGGGCCGGGTTAGAAATATTTCCATAGACATTCGATATCATAATCTAATGCTGAAACAAATTCCAAATCCAAACACCGGATCTGTACCATATCTACCAAATAGTGTATTCTTAACGGACTTAAAAATGTCAGGAAGTGATCTCAACTGTGATTGTAGTTTAGGGTAAGCTTTGTTTTTAACAAAAGTATCTTATTGTTGATATTAATAAATAAAATTTCTTATTTATAGTTGGGTAGAATTTTGGCAACGAAAACGAAGACAATATATTTGTTCTTCTCAAATATGGACAGACACAGTGTTTCGAACATTTATGAATTCGCCTTGTCAAATTTATGGAAGACATAATTGTGATGATCACGATGATGATCTCAGAGAAACACGTTGTGCAAATAAGAACTCAGCACAATTGATGGAGGTAAATACATGAAACAAACAAATAATTATAAAAAAGTAAAATTTTTGTAACATATTTTAAATTTCTTTATAGATACTGAAATCTGAACTTGAATGCGGTTGGGATTCAGGGAATCGTCTTGAGACAATGATGGTAGTAATAGCTCTATGTCTGGGTCTGATTTTTTGGATATGATTTCTAAAATTTGTGTATGACACTTCTGTTGAGTTTTATGAAATTATAGGAGAAGTTTATGGAAAACAATTAATTTAGACTTAAAACTCCAGTAGCTAGAATAAAATTCCCCAAAGAATTAACGACCAAAACCCAATTCGGCGTCATATACTATATTCGGATGAAAAAATTATATAAAAAAACAAAATTAAAAAAAATTGCTTCTAAATTTATAACAAAACCTCTGCCAGTTCTAATTTTAATGAATTTCAATCCACTTCAATGCCATTTTAGTTAAATAAGGCCTAAAATAAGTTTTAAGAAAAACCTTTTAAAGGACGGTGTGGCGGAAATAATTCTATGGGAAACTGGCTGCACATGGGAATCTATTCCATTTTTGGAGAGAAGTTGTTCCACTTTTCAAAGTGGAAGCGAGAGGGAATTTATTAAAATTTTTATCATACCATATCATGATTAAAAGATTAATTAATTAAAGTAAAATTAAGTGGGAAACAACTCCACTTTTTGAAGTGAATTTTTAATTTCACTAAAAAGTGTAAAAAATTCTCTCTTTCTGTGAGAATCAAGCCCATTTTTAAAAGTGGAACAGATTCTTACCAAAAGTGGAAAAAATTCTCATGTGGAGAACATTCCCGTAAAATTATTTCTCTGCACCTGAAAGGACTGCTATTCATCAAAAATAAAAATCACAGCATAGACTAACGCTTTTTTAGTATGTACTTTTAAGAATAGCATTAAAGTTTTAAGGATAACAACTTTTTTCACTGTTCAATAGTTAAAGTCAAGAAAATAAAAACTCTTTTTTGATGTTTCATAAATATAAGAAAATAATAATAATAAAAAAAAAAAAACAAAAACTAAGAGGTAATAATTACTTATAAAGTATAATTACTGCTAGTTTTTAACTTTATGTATAAAATGAAATAAACAATACATGAAAATGACAAATTTTGTTTTATATAATTATTGTGCTTATGATATTCGGAAATTTGCTTATTCCATTTTTTCTTAAACAATTCAGGAGAATGTAAAAATTAACCGTAGAGATTTCTTGCTGTACACCAAGGTGGAAAATGTTCATATATATGTACCTTTATGCGTCTTGTGATCTTTTCTTAGCAACACAATTATTTGAACAGTATATTCAAATTAATTGAAAATTATGAAATTTATTATAAATATTTATTTAATAATCTTCATTAAATATTTAGGCAATACATCGCACGTTGGGAAAAATAAATTCTCAACATTAAAAAATACGACTTTTGAGAATAAGCTAAATAAGAAATCCAGTCATGACTTTTCTTATTATGTAACTAGTTTTTTTTTAGAAAAAAAAAAGAAGTAGTAACAAATATGGCTTAGATTGCCGTTTGTAATCAGGAAATTATATTTCGTTTTCATTGAACTGTAAAGTGTTGCTGTTCGTAACAGATTTTATGCAAAATAGTGTCAGTCGAAAATTAGACTTCCAATATAAGAATCTGATAAAATAGAAAAATCCTCAAATAGGCGAGTTTCAAAAAAAATATAAAAAAAACCGTATTCGCATCTTGATCTTCCTTTCAATAATTAAGTTTGTTTTGTTAAATTTGATAAATTTTTTTAAAATAAATTTATTAAAGCCCATATGACACTACATTTTTTTATCATTTTGAATTAATTGAAAATGAAACTGAAGTATATGTACTACGAATACTTCTAAATATTCCGATATGAGTGAGTGTGTGAAAATGCCACAAAAAGTTATTAAAACTGTCATTCCTTTAATTTGAAACTCTGTGTATTTGTGTGAATTTCTACACAAAAGTCTGTCAAAGTTTACATAAAAAAAATAAAATGTGTATAGAATTGACAGATGCACAGCCAGCTTTTTTGACATTTCAGAATTGAAAATAAATAGAAAACATAAAAAATAATAAAAAAAAATTTGTTTGACAAATTGGACTTGGATCTTGTTTTTGAAGTCTGACACTTTAATATGATTTAATGAGCTAAAAATAAAGAAAAAATGTAGTATCATACATGGTCTTAAGCTGTTTCGGATTTATGACAAAAAAAATAATATTAAACAAGCTTACATTTTATTTATCTTTATAAAAATATAGGTAACCCACAAAATATTTCCATCCACCCCACGGCAAAGCTCACGGCCCACACCACGACCCACACCACTACCCACACCACAACCCATACCACCGCCCACTCCACGACCCACATCAGCACCCACACCACGACCCACACCACGACCCACACCACGACCCACACTACGACCCACAACACGACCCACACCACGACCCACACCGCAACCCACACCGCGACCCACACCGCGACCCACACCACGACCCACACCACTGCCTAAACCACAATCCACTATAGAGTCAAACGATGAAATCCATCTCAAAAATGATTTTGACGACTTCCGTAATTTAAAAACCATTGTGGTGGTTAAACATACTAAAAAAGTGAAAGTTGAAGTCAGGTCTTACGTAAGTTTCTGAATAAATTATATTAACATTATATATTTTCGAAAAGCTCAACATCTCTTTTTGTTGAACTTTATTTTAAAAATAAATTAACACAAAAATAATCAGCACTATCGAGATATTCGTTTGGAAGAATTCAAAGGGTAGTGCAGTCCGAAAATCCAATCGAAAACGACAGCGTTTGAGGTATCCGTTTCCAAATAATGTTATTTTGAAACTTTTTCAGAAAAAGAGAGAATTCAAAACCGATCGCCATACAGAATTCAAAATAGATCGCCATACAAAATTGGGCAGGTTATTTTTGATTTCTGAAAAATATGCATAAACGTCTTTCTTGTTTCTGCACTTTAACCGTGCGTCGATAAGTAAGCTGCTTTGTTTTATAAGTGAAATTCTTACTGATAAATCTTTAAATATTTATAAATTTAAAGATTTTGAATGAAAAAACAACCACTTACATATAGGTGAACTATCACCAAGATTTTATGAGCTTTGCTTTTTCAGGACTGCCAGGCAGTGTTTCCAGACTTTGGGAGCAAGTTTTCCCATAGTGATACCCAAAAATTCCCTTTTTTCCCACGCCTTTGTGATAAATATCCCACAATTCTCACTTGACAAAATAAATTTTAAAAAATATGTATTTCATCGTAATTTATAAATAAATATGACTTTCTTATTGGAAATAAAAATATAAACGTTGAAAATTTACTTTGAATGCATGAGTTTAACCATTTGCAAAAAACAAATATAAAAGTACAGAAATCAATATATGTACATAAATCAAATAACAAAAAAAAAAAATTAAACTCAAATGTCATTTAATTTATTATGTTTGAAAAAAGAGTGAAGATTTCTCCAAATATTCTGCTTGTATTATCAATTTTTCTAATCGAATAACTTAGTTTTGTAGAACGAAAACTGGAACCATAGTTTTGGTTTTTGGTGTAATAGTATATTTTTGTATGGAATGTTGTCAAAAATTCTTTACTAAAATGCATTACGGTAAATATTTTTTGGAAGATCTGTTCGATGTGTCAATCGGAATTGAATACTGATACCTCAATTGAAGAATCTCAGGTTTTGAGCAAATCGAGGAAAAAGTTGTTCTGAACGGATACCTCGGTAATGTAATAATTAAATTTTTGTTAATCGGAGTTTTTGCCGCCTCCGATTTCGAGTTATTAATAATTGTTATATATTAAAATTACCCAGCGTTTCTTTTCCATAGGTACCACACGCGGTGGGGTTCATTTTAACCGATTACAATGGAAATCTCGTTGGAAAATAATATCAGAACTTATTTAAATAATATTATGTTATAAAAAATTAAATAGTCAAACAAAACTAAATGTTACAAAAATAAAAAGAAAAATTAAAAAAAGATAGTGTAGCATGAAAAAAGGATATCTGTAGTTTTATTTTGTGTTTAGAATTAAGTTTTAAAGTGTTTATTCTATGCTGATTAATTAAAATACACATGAACTATGTATACAGATGATTATACTTTGTGTCAAAAAAGTAAGCATTTGCATTTACTTCCTCCAACATTTTTGTAACAGGTACATTTCGTCTTCTTAATTCATAGAAGGGCAGAAGAATCAGTTAAAAGCCTGACAAAATTTGACGCACAAAAGTATACTTTCCTGGTTTAAGGATCCCCCAAACCAACGCGAATTTTCGGTGGCGACGACGAAAACAACAATAACAACACGTGGTTGTCAATGAAAACAACACGTTGTTATTATTGTTTTCGTCGTCGCCACTGAAAATTCGCGTTGGTGTGGGGGAACCTTTAAACGATTCGCGCGAATGTTTCATTTAATTTTCTTCAAATAATATTTTATAAAATCTTTCGTGTGTAAAACTTAAAGAATATTTTTTTTTTTGAAACCACCAAGAAAATTAAATTGTTTAATTTTTTTTTATTTGATTTTTTTTTTATAATTATATATTATAATTGACGGTCAAGTCTAATAAATTGAATAATACAATAAATAATAATAATAAATTAAGAATTTAATTTTTCCAAGACACGATAAGGTTTAAGTACTCAAGAATAGTTTATTATATATTATTATTTTTATAATGAGCGTTCAGAGGACGAAAGGAAATTGCACATTTCCCATTTAAAATCTTTAATAGGAAAGCCGAGTCAAGTCAAGTTTCCAGTTGCAAAATAAAGATTTCAGTTTTTTTTCCAAATCAATGTTCATAACATGCAAAATAAATGACGTAGAAAACATTGGCGTAGTTAGAAATTTTGTCTAGGGGGGGCAGTCCACCAGTTGATATACCACAGCAAGTTTTAAATTATATTTTTAATAATATTTATAAAAATACTTTCAAAAATATTAACTTTAAATAGAAAATCATTAGGTTTTATAGATAGAGCTTTTGTCAAAACCATAAGTGTTGTAATAAATGAGTTAGTTCTCTCTCATACGAAGTGACACCACACTATACTCTGCTAAATCAAAAATGATGTTTTCTAAAAAAGTTGATATTTAAAAAAGAATTGGTATATTTTATAAAAATTTATTGCATAAACTAAATTAAGATTTACAAAATAACCAAATTTTACAAAAAAAGACTTTGTTTATAAGTTTTTGTTTTTTAATTAAGTTTTAATTTTACATGTTCTTGGTTGAACTGGTTCAGGACTTTTTCGCAAGTGATTTTATTTTTAACTATTTCATTTTCAATATTAAGTAGTGATACATTAGAGAAACACCTTTCATAGCTGGCGGAGCTCACTGGAAGAGCTAACGCTGCCTGAAGAAGTTTGTAAAAGTTTGGAAACATCTCTTTTGAAACATTTTGTTTTAAATTTTCGATGCTTGTTTCGCAATTTTTCAGTTTAAAAATATTTTTTAATATCAAAGCTTCAGCACTCAGTGCTTACACAATCAACTTTATAGTTATTAATAAAATCTTCTGCAGTAGGTAATCATGTTTAATTTCAGGAAAGCGTCTACAGCATTTGCTAATGGTAGGTTTTCAAAACGGCGTTTAAAGTTGACAATTATGTTATCCATTACCTAAGCAGTAGTATGCTGCAGTAAGAGCTGAAAAAATAGATGAGCGTGGTGGATATGATATTTTTGGACTAGTATACCTTTCTTAACGCATACTCCTGCAAAACCTAAATGACAACCCATATTTCCTATCTATAACTTATAATATCTGGTTTATATGCAAGAACGAAAGATCGAGTTGGATTAGGATCGGATTTTCGATCCTGCCTATAAACGAATTACCCGTTTGTTTGTAGGTATTGTGTTTGCAATTAGTTTTCACGTATTACATACACATACGTACGAACATAGTGATACGTTGTTATTATTTTTGCGTTTTTTTACACTACCTTGAGAAAAATACGATGACCAGCTGGTAAAAAACCTTAATGTAGGAAAAATATAAATTTTGTTGTCTCTATAATGAATGACAAGTTAGTACTGTTGATTTTCTAGGGTGGGCGATAATGATTTAATCAGTAATATAATAAGGGCTTGTTTCATAATATCTGATTAATGTTCTGATTAGTTACTCGACACATAAATATTGAAACAGGGTCATAAGTCTCAAAAATAAGTCACGAAAAAATAATATTTTTGCATTTATAACCTATCCAAGTCGTCAAAAAACAATTGTTAGTTTTTCTCCTGTTGATTTATGACCCTGCGCCAGTATTTTTGTATGTGTCAAGTAACTAATCAGAGCTTTACTCAGACATTGTGAAACAGACCCTAAATGTTGTTTAATTTGTTAGTAGCCGGTGGCGTAGTAGTTAGTGCTTCCCAGCTTATACAACCTAAACACAGAAAAGTTTTTCTTGGGTTATTGCCGCTTGCTACGACTTGACAAATCCTCCAAGAATATCTCTTGTCATGAAATAGTGCTTCTCACCTTAGCCGTTGAAATTCGGCAGAAAATTGTAGGTCCCCTCCATTCCACCAATAACACAAGAATGGTTGAGAGTTGTATGTCAACAGGCCCTGGTTCTAAACGAGCTTTCCCAAAAACCAATTTATTTTTGTATATTTAATTTGAGTTAATAAAAGGGTTGGCTATAGTGTGGATAAAATAAAATTATAGTCTTATAGCATTTTTTGACTCGTGTTGGCTATGCCGCTATATTAAGAAATTAGAAACCTTATGGCCTGATTCAGATTAACAAAAGTAAAAAAGATAAAACTTTACACTTGAGTCCAATTTCAAATATACGTAGTGTAATATTTAGACATTCTTTCACTAGAAGTACTACATAAGTTTTTAATGCTTTATCCCTGCAATGCTTTATCCAGAGAAATCGATTCAAAAATAGTTTTTCATATATCTAATCTACAAAGCGAACTAAATATAATTTAATTTCATTCTTATTTAGTTAGTTTTCAACCAATTACAAACAGAACAAAACAAAATTGTGGATCAATTTACATAAATTACATTTAATTCTATACATCGTTTTAGACACACCCTTATTTATACATTTTCGCTTAAAACCAATTATTTGTGACATCCGTTTCGATGTTTTTTAAGGATCAAATTTTAATCTATTTCTTATGAAAGAGCTTAAACTGTTTTCCCCAAAACATTCTGTTCCTTTTTCATTATTAGAAACCGAAAACTTTTTCACGCCTACCGGCGACAAAAAGTTTATTATCATTTAAAACTTTCGAATATATAAGACATAGCAATTCCCTCCTTTTTGTCCTTGTTGGGTATGTCTTCCTTTTTAAATTAAGTAATGAACTTTCATCAGATTGGATTTGAGTTTAAATACTTATTTTGCTTCGCATTATTTTTTATATTTGCTTTATAGATAAGTCATGTTGTAAAGAAAAACAAGACTTCTCAATTTGGAAGAGAAATAATAAAAAATATAAGTAAACAAAAAAAAATTCCTTTTATTATCTATATATTATTATGTACACTTCCCTTTCACTTGATATAGAGCATATTGAACAAAACAAAAATGAAAAACTAAATTCAAGTTATTCAACATACTTAGCTACATATAAACATACTAAGAGAACACAATTTAATCTTAAGATACAACATCTTTACAAGCACACGTCTTAGGCTCTAAATGGATTCAGAACGATATCTTCGAGTTCCTTTTTGTGAATTTTACCAATTCCAGTTGCTGTTGTTGCAGCTTCGGCACGTCCGCAGTATTTCAACTGAAATTCAATAGTATGAGTTGATTAGTTCAGTTCTTGTTAAAATAAGAGAAACGATTTTTTTTTTCTATTTTACGAAAATAATCAATTTTTGTACGGTACCTACATATTATGTAGGTATGTATCTATACATACCTGTTTTCCAATCATGTGTTCAAAGCGAGAGTGAACAAAGCTCCAAGCGCCAGCATTTCGTGACTCCTCTTGGCTCCAAATTATAGCTGCCAAATAAATAAAGGGAATTAATAAAAACTTCGGATACATAAATTCCTTATATCGAAGATGATAAAAGTAAGATATTGTTTTGGAGCAAAACCCTAATAAAGTTGAATTTGTACCTATATATAGCTTAAGCTTATACTTATAGGCATCAGCAATTTATCTGACGACAAGATTTTGCTCATAACTTCCCTTGTGTTATATTTATTGAAGAAATCGCACAACTACTTACCCGAAACATTTATGCAGGGGTTTAAATAAAAGAAAATTAAATCTAAAAACGAGAACGACCTTGACAAAAATTAAACATTTTCTCTCGGTGGATAGTCTCATATGAAATATGTAATGACTATAGTGAAATATTTCAAATAAATTTAGTGGCGCGACAGCTTGTGGAGAAAAAAAGTTTCGTGACTTATAATTCTCAACCATTCGTGTGTTTTCGACAGGAATGGAGAGCACCTACAATTTTCTGCCGAATCTGAACGGTTAAGGTGACAAGAGATATTCTTGGAGGGTTTGTCAATCACTGGCAAGAGGCAGCAACCCGTGAAAAACATTTCTGATTTAAGGTATGCGATCGAACCCAAAACCTTCATAGTATAACAGTCCTACGCACTTATCATTAAGCTACAGGCTATTTGAGGTATTACCCGTAAAAAAACAAATAAAAAGTTATTCTGTTAGGATAGATAAAATATACTAAGGGATTCCAAAGTCCATGTTTCAATCAAAACTGATATTACGCTCCATGTTGGGCGCCATTTTAAAAATTCTAAGACTCAATAAATAAATTCTTGCATGGGTACCTATATAATGATGTGTGATAAAATAGGCGGTAAAGGAAATAATTTATGAAACTTTTTTCTAAAACTGAAATCACTAAATTAATGAAGATTTGGAGTTTATTTTCCTGCGTCGAGACGTGTAGGTTTATACAAAATTCCCAAGAATTTTCGATAAAACTAAAAAAGAACTGACTTCTTATAGAAAGTGGTTTGGTTAAATTCCGCCAATCACCACGCCCACTTTATAATTTTTTAAATTTCTCATTATTGACCCTACTTAGAATGTTAAAATTTAGTAATTAAGCTCTCTTCAACCTAAAAAATGACTTATTTTAATTATCCTGTCCACTGTTCTTATACTAAAATTGTATCCTTATACATCACCATTAATATCGATCACCACTTCACCTACTATTCATCGACTTTGAAAAGGCGATCGATAGTGCCATAAAAGAATTTATCTGGCTTAATTTGTGCATATAAATTGATTGCTATTAACAAGGCTACATATATGATCGCTGAAAATGTCCACGTTTTGTATAAAGAAAGGTTGTCAGGGGAGTTTGGAATCCAAAGTGGGGTAAGGCAAGGCTGTATACTGTCACCAACTCTGTTTCTATCCCTGGTGATAAGTAATGTACTGCATGCAGCTTTGTCAACTAAAACTGAAGGGACTTAGTAGACTCTGCAACCACAACTCAAATATCTGGACTACGCGGATGTCGTATGCTTTCTCTCTCAAATGACAACAATAGTTGAGAGAAGCTGAAATCGTGGGCTAAAGATCAGCCTTGGAACTTCCTCATCTTTCCAAGTATATTTTTCGGAACAACCACTAGAGAATTTCCAATATTTTGGGAGTATATTGTCGCTTTTTCTGGTGGCGGAACTGAGCTGGGTATAAACAACCAAATCAGGAAAGCAAAGGCTGCGTTCGGAATGCTGTCTTAAATATGGAGACACAACTTTATTAGCTTAAAGGCTAAGATACGAATGTTTCACTCCAATGTTGAATCCTTTGAGGAATGAATGCTTTTTGGGACAAGCACTTGGAAAGTCACATTCGTTGTCACAAGAAAGTTGCAAACGTTCTTCGAAACAACTTGAGGATTTTCTGGCCCAACCGTATCTCTAATGATGAACTTCAAGCGAGAAAAGGTCAGGAACCCGTCGATTCTATTATACGAAGACGCAAGTAGCAATACGCTTCGAAAAGGTACGAGTCAAGCAGACAAGTGGGCCAACCTAGAACTTGGCGAAGAACGGTCGGAGAAGAATCAGCACGATTGGGGACGAATTGGAGAGAACTGAGATACATCTCCAGATATCGTTCACGGTGGCACGTAGGAGCCGTGAAGACTCTATGCGAAGCATAGCAGCATTCAGCTAGTTTTTTTTTAATTATAAATACATGACCTTGTTAACCATGGATTAACTTATACCTGAAAACACTCAAAAGAAGTAATTGCTACAAATTATCTAATTTTTCCACGAAAAATAAATCTTAGAACTTATATTTCCTAAAACCCCTAAAAACCAGAGAACACAAAAATGCGACAAAACTGCTTTTCTGATCGAAATTTTGTCAAGCATGGTATTTTTTTTTAATTTCCTCAAATGTTTTTTTTTCTTTCTTCTTCAATTGCTTAAAATTGCAATAAAACATTATTCTTTTATTTTAAGGTCGAAAGCTCATATTTCAAATAACCTCTTTTGTACTTAAAAAGAAATATCCTTCCATAAATCAATTTACTAGCATTTCCCACGCACTTCTCTTATTAACCCCTGTTTACACTTTTCATTTTTATTGTTCAAATTATAAAACAACATTTTGTTCATGAAATTGCCCTTCCAAGAAAAATATGGTTAACAACAAACTGGTAGAGATTTTAATTCTTTGAGACTGATAATCGTCTTAATTCTAAATAAAGAATTAATAATAACTTACATTTGACATTTTTGTACTTGGCCAACTCTTCTTGGATCTCAAGTAAAGGAAATGGGCACAATGATTCCAGTCTAACAATAGCAGTATTCTCAATCTTCTTTGCAACACGTTCATCGTTCAGGGTATAATAATGCCTACCAGAGCACAAAATAACTCTATTCACCTTGCTGGGCTCAACCTGGTTATCCCCTGAAACATATTAAATCACAATTTAACAAACATCCTTCTATATATATGTATGTAGTCCATTTATTCTCACCTAATACATTTTTGAAAAACGTTCCCGGTTGAAAATCGGTATGCACCGAGGTGGCAGCTGATAGCCGAAGGAGTGTTTTCGGTGCCACTACTATAAGTGGCTTTCGAAAATTCCTCACAATTTGTCTCCTCAATAAGTGGTAGTATTGTGCTGGCGTGGTTGGATTTGCGATGTGCACGTTCACATCATCGCCATCCGGACTGTTCTCCTTAGAATCGGTCAATTGCAAGAATCTCTCTATACGGCAACTACTATGCTCGGACGCAGCACCATCGTATCCATGTGGCAAAAGGATGACAAGTCCATTCGAGTCCATCCACTTGGCTGAAATCGATGACAAAGACCAAAGGTTAAATGAATGAATTATACAATTATCTACACGAGTATTATGGTGTATAGGTACTTACTCTCGCCCGTGAATATGAAGTTATCGAAAATGATTTGGGCACCATTGGCAAAATCCCCAAACTGGGCCTCCCATATGATCAAATTATTCGGGTTATCTATGGCCATACCATATTCGAAGCCTAGCACTGCTTCTTCTGAAAGAATGCTATGAGCAACTTCGAGCTTTCCTCCATTCCCTTGGTCCATGCTGTTGAGGGGAAGGAACATTTCGTTGGTTTTCTGGTCGACCAGCATAACATGACGATGGGAGAATGTACCTCGGCCAACATCCTCACCACTTATCCGAACATTGCGTCCCTGGTACATGAGGCTTCCGATGGCAAGGGCTTCGGCAGTAGCCCAATCAATTTTCTGGCCCGAATTTAATTTCCTCAACCTCCCTTCGACGTGAGTTTTCAACAAATGTGGGTGTATATTCTACCAGAGAGATGGAGAGGTAGAGAATACGTGTAGAATCGATTTATGGGATTACCCTGGAATTGTATTTTAATATATATTTATATATATAGAACTTACAAAGCCGCCTGGATATTGAACACTTCTGGTGCCAACGTAATGAAGCAGCGAATAATCCAGGCCAGTGTCCCAGTAGGTAATGGCATTGGGTGCTGATTGCAATCCAGTCCACTGCCTTTGGAAATACGTCGGTTCGGGTTGGTAGGTGTTGACATTGGCCAACTCATCGGTTAGATAGTTCATAAAATTGCTGCGTACTTCATTGGCTTCGTTGGAACTTAAAATCTCCGCATTGGCCAACTGCTCAGCATAGGTATCTGGAACGGATCTGTGTGGGAGTTTTATGTGTTTTCACTTAACTAAATTTCCTACTTGCGATTTTGTATGACCGAGTACAAAGCCGGATTGGTGAATGTTGGATCATCAAGCTCATTGTGTCCCCAACGGCGGAAACAATTCATATCGACGAACACATCTTTGCGGAATTCTCTTTGGTAGTTGAGTGCTAGTTGTGTTACAATGGCAACTTGCTCGGGGTTATCACCATTAACGTGAAATACAGGTGCTTGAATGGTTTTGGCCAAATCTGTTGCATAATCGGTGGAACGGGCTTTATCTGCTGGTGTGGTGAAACCTACTTGATTGTTCACAACCATGTGAATTGTTCCGCCAACTTCGAAATGTGGCACATAAGCCATATTTAGACATTCTTGGTTGACACCTTGACCGGGAAGAGCTGCATCTCCATGAAGAATTACATTGAGAATGGATGTGGAGAACGGCTTCTCGGGCGCATCTCCAAAGGCACCATCGCCAACTGTTTGTTGCTTGGATCTTGTTTTGCCCATTGAGACTGGATTTGCTGCCTGAAAATTCAAACGAAATGAATTTTAGTGAGCACCAAGAATTTTTTGCATTGATTTGATATTTTATTCAATAGTTGTATTTTTTTAAATCAAATGAATGTGTTTACAATTTTAAGTCCTTAAAGACACAGTGTCAGTATTGTTTATCTAACAAAGGTGCAACCCAGTGAACCCTCCTTATCAACATAATAATTTCTTATAATATCTTTTATTATGCTGGCAGAATTCATTAAAATCATTTTACTGGTTGAGATTTTTCGAATTAACTGGTTCAAAATACAAACAAATTTTAAAATACACCTATTACGATTGTCAATTATCAATTTTAAGTTGATAAAATATTGAAAATCGATGCTTAACAATCCAATTGATAAGATTGGATCTTTGAAAATGACACAAGTCATTTGGAATTGCAAGAAAATTAATAATAATCATATCACGATCAACTAGATAATCACTTTTTAAATCAATAGAGTTTTAAAATACCAAATTGCAATACATTAATCAATTATAAATCGATAATTGACAATTATCATAGGGGTCTAGTGTATGAATGTTGTGAATTATAAATAAATTAATCAGTTTTTAATTAAGTTAAGTTTTAATGTACTGAATTTCTATATTTATCAGCCGTCAATTGATAGAAAATTGACAATAGAAAAAGCGGAGAAAACTCACAAATACCCACAAAAATAGGGCGTGAGAAAAATTTTATATCGGCGAGAAAACACTATTTAAAAAATGTAACTATAAAACAACGTATACATTTTTGTCAATTTGGTGATTTTAAAAATTGAGGGATATGTAACTGTTAAGCTCCGAAATGTGGGAACTCTAGAATTAATGGGTAAAACTTGGAATTTTTTTTAGCAACTTTGGAAAGTGTCATAAGTGTTTTGTTTTCATAAATCATTCTGGACTTTGACAACACTATTTTAGGGGTTTCAAGGATTTTAACTCCTTATTTGGGTCCTCCGTCCCCTTTTTACAACTCTGTTGCTCTGCTTAGGATATGTTTAGGCGCCAATGTCAGCAATTTTCTTGGATAAAAGTCCGGAATGAATTATAAAGACAACATTTCGGACTTTTATCAAAGATTCCGAAAAAAAATTGAAGTTTTACCGGAAAATATTAGAATTACAACATTTCGGGTTTCTACTGTGACAAAAACTTATCCATATAGTTTTTCCTTTGAACAAAACTATTCTTAAATAATTTATTCATAGAAATATAAATACAAACCTCTAAATGAGATGGATTTCTCAAAATGCTAACTCGAATTTTCTTCCCACCAATATCCAACTCTTCAGCAGCATCTTCAGTAAGAAAAATTCATACAAAAAAAAAAAAACATAGAACATAAAAAAAAGTTAATGAAATAATTAAATTTAAGAAAACTTTTCACTTCTTTATATACCTACATATAAACCAAACTTTAAAACTTACGAAAATGACTAACGACATCGCTCATTGCATTTACACCATCGGCAAACTCTGAGTCGCCTTTGAATTTTCGAAAAACTTTTGCCGGTCGCAAATTCAACATCGTTGTTAGCAAATTTCCCCGACCACGATGTGGCATAGCCACAACGATATGCTGCAACTCCTCTGCGGATGTGGAATTTTATTATAACACTGCGATATATAGAAAATGGGGAAAACAACGAAAACACTCACCTTCAACACCACTCGCAAATAACTGCCAAAAGAAAGCTAAAAGGCTTTCGGCACCCTCACCGCCATACCGTTTGACGGTGGGAAACTTTGCTGCCAGAAAATTGTCCCATGCCTGCGATTTGATAAGGAGTTCTGCAATTTTTCTTCGTCCCTCTGTGCTGACACTTTGTGTTCTTAGTTTTTCGAAATTTTCCGCAAGCCATTCGCGTTCTTCCTGATTCTTAATATATTTCAATGCAAAGGAAAAGAGAACAGAAAAAAAAACCAGAGATTGAAAGGAGTGATTTAACTTTAAAGGACTCATCACCACATACTTCGATGTAAGCAAACTCGGCGCTAGCTCCGGAGTTACAATAAATATCGTTAAGGACTTTTTGAAGCTCTCCTACGGTTGTAGTGTTAGCGTTTGAAACATTCAATATTCCCCGTGGTGTAACTCTGTCGTCAGATGTAAGTCCATAATACTCCGGTGTTAGTTCATCTATTGAACTTAAAGAAGGGCAAAGGGTGATTTCAACTGTAGTTCTTCTTCTTCTTTATAACTATCCTTGTAGATGTAAAATTACCTTGAGTTTGGTTGAAATGCCACAGGATTTATTGATGCCAATTTGTGTCCATGCTTCCTGTAAGCCTCTATCCAACGGAAGACGTTGGGCTGTGAGTTTCTCGATTGAAGGATATCCTCTGATACTGTTATAGGAAAGAATTAAGATTAAATAAATTGTTGCAACACAGAACACTAATCTAATTTCTTATGGGCTATAGATACTTATTATATAGTTATGGCAGAAACAAGTGTTTTTTGATTGCTAAACTGACCAAATATAATCTTCTTGTTGAGTTATTGTTATCAGTGATATAGTTACTACATGAGTGAACAAAATTAAATTATTGAAGAACAATAATGCCCACTTGGCGCAGGTCTGATTTTATTAACAAAGTTTATCTGCTCGAATATTTCCTAAAATATTCTTGATAAATTGAATTTAATTCTTATCATCTTTTTGCTAATGCTGGCTCCCGAATATCTATGAAGTGAATACACATAGCTTTATGGAATAGTTATAATGTTATTTTTATTTCAGAATTGACTTAAGTCTTTTAAGTCCTTTTGTGATATAGGTATGTACCTAAGTCTTGTATGAAAAACGCTTTGGGGCAACCCAAGGGTTATTTCTGGGCTCAACGAACAAACGTATGGCATTGTCTTTAGCCGGGCACCCAGTGGGATAGTTCCGTTAGTTCCCATAATACGGAAACATATAAATGATTAAGAGTTATAAGGCATAGTCCATAGTTCTCTACGAGTTGTTGCACAGTGGGGCAGAGGGGAAAAAAATTCGATTTTATTTCCATTGGTATAGATTCATGTTTCACAAAGTATATTATTTTGTCCGAGAATATGGTCACTAAATTTGGTCCGAAACACAAGTAAAAAGCTCTAAATAGAGACCCAAAGTAAAAAATTTAAAATTTTATGTGGGCGTGTTAGTAAGATGAAAATGTGTGTGATCATTACTTATAATATTTTTAATCATGTCGGAAAATTTCATTAAAATCGGTAAGATGGTTTAAATTTGTTCGAGCTTTTAAAACACATAAAAATATTCTTAAAAATTTTTGTTTAAAGTGGACGAAATTTAAATTCTATTTTATTGTAACAGGAGAGGTGGAAGGATTTATTCATAAAGGTGCTGGTATAACAATACAATATTGATATATATTCATATAAACAACCAAACTAGATGATCTTTGAAGGAAATTATTCCATTTGCGAGAAAAAAAAATGCAGATCATGTGACATCAACAAAGTTTTGTACAAACAAAGGTGACAAGGGCGCCAAGCGAAAGAGCATGGCACACACTTTTTTTAAATCGCGGATCAGAATAATTTAAATTATTCTTAGATACCCCCTCTTTGCGAAATCTGATTGAAACTAAGTACGTTTCCATATGGCTAATGGGGGTTAAACAAATGAATAGCCCTCAAAAATAAAAGGACAGTTTTTTATTGGGTGAGATTTTTTTTACAAATAGAATTTAAATGCTTCTTAAATATCTTGGATTCACTTATATTAATTTTTGAATTTTTTGTAACCGTAAAAAAACACTATAAAATTGTGTACACACATATAGGAATGTGTTATTTTTAAGTTGTTTTTAGTATTTTAGCACCTAATAGTTTTCTCAACATTCAATTAATACTTTTAAAATAAAATTAATTCAAGTTTAAGTGACGAAAGAAAATATTTGTTTCATTTGACCTGAAGCTCATTCAACAATAGTTTATAGTAAAAAGGTCAGCAAAATAAAAAGATAAAATTGATTTATTTACTTCAAAGCTGAAACAATTTGTGCTCGGGCGCCCTGATGGCTTAGACCGGTCCTGGTTATTTAATAATTTTAAACTAATAATACTGAAAAGTCTTGAAATTTTTTTATTCATCGTTAATACCGATATACTAGTAGGCTCACTTACTCGAAAGTTTTTTCACTGCTCTTAGTTAAAAAATCATAAATTACTGCTGTCAAACAAATTTTCGTGCAAATAGGTCTTAAAATGAACCATATATTAATTAAATTACCATTTTATTATCGACATACCGAATCAATTATTAAAAGGTTATTACCACAAAAACAACATTGCAACACGATTTCTTTCAATCGTTCAAATATTAGTTTTTATTCTGACAGAAATATGGGTATTTTCCTTCGCAAACGTTCCATGGAAGTATCTACTAGAGCTCCCTATTACACGGATATTTAAAAACACGGATACACGTATTCTTATAATATCCGGATTCGAATCCGTATATTTCGTGTATCCGTGCATCCGTGCGTCCGTGTCTCCGTGTATCCGAAGATCCGTGTATTTTAAATAATCCAATCATCGCTGGAAAGGACCAAATTAATGTGATTTTTTTTATAAAAATACGACAACGAATAGGTAGTCGAATCTGTTAGTGGATTTAAATTTAGAATTATTATTTAATTTTTTCTTTAAAAATCGATTTTTTTTTTGGAAAATCACCAAAAATAAAAATCTATAATATCCATTATCTCTCAAAATTTTGAGCTTGTAAGCCCACCCTTTGAAAAGATAAAAATCAAAATCCATTCCGTGTATAAAGAATCCGTGTAATAAAGATCCGTGTATGCTTAATACACGGATACACGGATATTAAGCAAATAAATACACGTGTTTTAAGAGAACGGATTTTTATTTGCGTGTAATAACTACACGGAGTCTGTGTACCCGTGTTTTTAAAATACAAGGACTGAATCACAGGCTCTAGTATCTACGTGTAGCAGGAACAAATAATTTCATGATCTGATAAAAAATAGGTAATTTCTGAATATTGTTTCTTTTTTCATTAAGAGTGGCATCACTGAAAATTTTTTCATAATTTATAAAATACCGAAATAATTAAAAGATAAATAGGGATAGCACAATAAAAAAATCTAAAGTGATAACAAAATTCTTATAAACGATCTTTATTACAGAATTATGTACCTTTTGAGAGTAAATTAATATTTTTTTGGTTTTTAACAAGTAAGTGTTTACAAGATACAATAAAACATATAGCAATCTACATCATGCAGAACAAACAGGTTAAAAAAAAACAAATCTCTCATTCAATAAATAAACAACACTGATTATAATAGCAAGAGGATTTCCTTATCTCTCAAAACTTTCATGCGTTCATGTTCAGAATACACATAGAGACATTAAATTCAGATTATCTTTATTATAAAAAAAATATGTTATCTTAAAATTGATATAAAAAACTGGTTCAATAGATTTAAAATAACAATATTCTATCCTGTCAAGTTTTCTATGCAAAATGATATTATGATGACCTTAAGGAAGCATGTGTATGATCCATGTTTACCTTTGAAAATCTTTTTTGGTTTGGGTTTATATCCATAGACACCGTTTACTGTGTGATAATTTTGATATTTTGCAAACGACAAGCCTCCTCTTTGACAAGCCAGTTGTTTGAATACCGCGTACTTCAACATTCTTAGTGGTTTTTTCTGTATATTTATTTATAACAAAATGCTAACTTCTATACACAACCTATAACTCCAGACAACGAACGACATGCACGTTAAACGTTTTGCGTCACAAAAAATACTAAAATGGAAAAATTAAAATCCATTCGATGAATAGCGTTCCATTATACTTTTTATTTTTATAGAGAACTGCTCACTTTCTCTCATGGTTATCTTATAGATAATTTATAAACAATCATAATCAGCGTTACCGCTGACATGAAAATTAGTGAGTAATACTTTTTTATATTTTTAAAAATAAATAAAAAAAAACTATTTGGATTTATCTATTTACAATGAAGAAATACATTTGATTTTGTTTTTTGATAAAAGTTGTTTATACATCAGTGGAATTAATAATATCAATAAATGTTACGTCGAAAGGTCTAAAAGAAATGGAAATATTGGTTTTGTTTTCGGTTGAAAATTTGCTTATGAAACATACTTAAATTAATATCAAGTGAATTGAGAGTGCATATGTTTTAATCTACAAGACAAAACAATTTAATTATGTCCAATCTAAAATCTGTTGAGCAAATAAGGTTGTGGAAATAAAAAGGAAATAGGTAAATAAATATTTTTTTTTAATATACATAGCAAAAGTTATTTATTTTTCCAAATTTAAAATATATATATATGAATCAATGCTTCAGTGAAAAAAATAGTTTAAAGAATAGTTAGTGTTAAACACGTTCAAATTTGAAGTAGGAAAAACGTGTCATTATTTTTGAGTGCCAGTGTCTCAATAGAAAACTTTGGTGTTTCAATCGTTTCAATCAATTCGGCAACGCCCATCATAATTGATAAGCAAAGGGAACCAGAGTAGACCGACAACACAAATACCAGTGCACAAATAATTTCGTGCTACAAGTGATCCCACTTCAACAAAAGACAACCAATACTTTGGTGTTTATATATTTAAGAAATATGAGTTCAATTTCGTTTTTATTTCTTGTTATGAGCCGATAGTTCATCTGTGTCAAAAATTTGTATTATAAATTGATATAAGAACTTTTTCTTTTTTATAATTGTTTTATATTCTTTTTTGTGTTTTTGTTAATAATTAATATACCTTCTTCAGAACAAAAATTGGTTTACTATTAAATTTGAATTGCTTTTGAAACCGATATGTTTTTCTTATAGTTTTAATGCATTAACCTTAAAATATATGCTTCCTCCAAAAAATTTTGCTAACAAAGTGGAAATTCCACTAGATAATAGCGGCAAAATCACCAAAACGGCTATCATTAATCATGATAGTCGAATGAAAAAACTCAATCCTCGTAGCTCCTAGCTATACAAATTATGATTAAATAAAAAACTTGTTGTGCAGACTTTTGTGGGTAAATAATGTTTCCAATAATATATACTTAGCAATAGAAACCAAGTGTTGCTCTTATAGGTATACCTACTCTTTACAATTATCATTATATTTTATTTTAATCATACTTAATTGTTGCAAAATTAATTGTTTAAGGCTCAGTCCAAAAAAAATATATATCAATCTTCGTATTTTAATAACAAAAATAACTAATTTTCCAGATAAATAATAATTCCAGTTAATAAGAAAACATTCTGGTGAAATTTTAATAAGACTTGAGTTGCCACTTTCAACATTTTAAATCCTAAAAATTAATTTTAGTATCATCGAACTGAAAAATTATGTTTATATATATTATATATTGAACGAAAAAACAAAACCAAAATCAAACATAAACGCAAAAAATCAGAGAAACCCATGATGTAATAAAATGATAAACAAAAAAAAACACAAATAAAACTCAAATGTCATTTTTCCGCACACAATAAATAGTCTGTACAATTAATTCAATGTGAAAAGAAATTTCGCTCTTCGAACAGCGTAGGTACTGCAAAACGAAAATCAAAACGAAATTTTCCATTTCTGATTTCGTTGTGTCATTTTTGTATGGGATATTTCGTTTCGCATCAGCAGCGTACTAGGCTTAAGGCAAGTACAACAATCGGAATTATTTTTTGATTGATTTTTTTTTTGTGATATACCTACATTAATTTGTTCTCAAAAGAGGGTGTTAATAAATGTTTGTTTATAACTTTTTGGGAAAATAATCCTGTGTTGTTTGTTTGCTACTCTAACCTCACTTAAAAATAAGGTAATTTCAAGCAAATTGCCACGAAATGCGGTAGGAATTTAATTGAAAAGCTTCGAACGCACCAAATTGGAATCCATTGAATATGGAATCCATTGCAAATGACACATGATGATGATGTTGATCTTATCGCGATCGCCACCGCCATCGCTTAGGTTTGCGCGTTTGAACGCAGCACGCACCATTTGATCACCATATGACACGAAGTAAGCATTCAGTTTTTGAAAACATATTTGAAAATAAATACCAAGAAGACAGAAAATTTGAGAGAACCATCTTGTAATAGAATTGGACAGTTTATAGCTTGATAGATGGACAACCAACTATATTTTGTCGTATATTGAATATTTCGATCCAAATGTCATCCAAAAGCTTTAAAACACATTTTTCCGGAGCAAAAAAAAATATAATCTTAAAATTTCGGATTTTTTAGAGATCTCATTTTCTTTCTGACCTACGACACAATAAATCGCATTGATGTGAGCCACCGCTGTTGCGTGATCGGTTTGCGCGAAGCTTAATAGCACAAGCAATGGAGAATTATCAGAGAAGAGTTTTGAAGTGGTCAAAGTTTGAATGCAGTATTGTAGGGGGGTTGATTTTAAATAAATAAATAAATGAATTATAAATCAGAGTTTGCGGGAAATTCGGGTTTGTGGTAGTCCCCTTATCTTGAAATCAAGAGTTTTTGTTTTTTGCCGTTTTTCTCCATTTTTGATGCTTTTATAAAATAAAGATTAAATACTTTTTGTTGAAATTTATATTATCTATAAATCCATATACAACATTTATGCATGGGCAAGTAACTTAGAAGTATTAACGAAAAACGATACAAAATTTGGGTACATTTTCCAAAAAAAATTTTTTTTTTAGAAAATATTTTAACAAACAAAATTGTATATTGTTTATTTCTTTCTGTAATTTATAACAATATTTATTTATATATTTGTAGCTCAAGGCTATAAAATTAAGTAAAGGTATAATTCTTTTTACAGTTGGCCTACTCCTTTTTGAATACAAAATAGTTGCAGCCGTATCAATTAGATTTTCTTAAAACGTCTCTTAGAAGCCATTTAGTTTATGCTTAAAATATTTAAATTGCCTTTTAATGACGTTACTTAAATTCTTATCTATAATCGCTTTCCCATTGCTACTTAACTAAACAACGATCGTGTCGAATTGCATACTTTTAGGAAAGCTTCGAAAAAATGCAAACAAGCTCATTAGCAAATAAGAGAGAAAGGAGGTAAAAGAAATGAAACCAGACTTCCTTTTGGTTTATTACGTGTTTTTTTCATTTTCACAAATTTCTTTGTTTTTTTTTCAGCCGTTTAATATAAATACATAATGTATGATATAAAAAAAATGAAAAAAATTATTTTACAACTCAATTTATTAAACGAAATCACAAATCTTTTGTATACTTGATTATACCTATAAGCAGAAGAAGAGGCCACTTGAATGGGTCAAACAACACAAAAACGGACTTTGAATCAATGGCGGTTATGCAATTTATATTTTGCCAATGGAATGGCCTTAGTTACAAGTTAGTAGCAAAACATTTTGGAAGAACAGTTTCTTCCATGGATGCCACTCCTTCAATCAATTGAAGGAGACTATATTTTCCTACAGGATGGTGCATCTTGCAATTAGGCTAGATCAACATTGGCTATATATTTACTGAAGCATTTCCTGGAATAGAATAAAATGAATTCCAGCAGCCCTGACTTTTCATTATATCGAAACCGTTTATATGGCATAAAATGAAGGAAATATTACGAACCAGCTCTTCGGCACATAATATCAGTCAAAATAACAGATATTTGGGAATCTTTTAGTAACGAAGAATGCCAAAAGTCAGTTGACACTATACCACAATTTTTAGAAGCAGTGACGAAAGCCAAAGGTGACGCAGCACAGTGGTGAAATAAAAAACAACATTATTTCATTTAAAGTACTTTCTTTTTTCCTATTTGAATTGAATAAATCCTTTATACAGTAAAACCCGTTTAAGAGAAAAACCCGCCTATCTGAAACACTTTTTTCATCCCCGAGTATTTGTCGACCAATTACGTTAAGCAAAACTCCGCTTAAGCAAAACTAGCTTAAGTGAAAAACCCGGATACCTGAAACATATTTTCAGTTAAATTTAACATTAATTGTTATTGAAAAAACCCTCTTAAATGAAAAAAAATTTAATAGTACAGAACAAAAAACTCGCTGAACGCTTTTACTTCTTTTTATTTTTCACCTCCACCAAATTTTCATTATAAAAATGACATTTGAATTTCTGATATGTCAGAACCCTTTTTGGAATTTTTAAATCCGCTTGAGTGCAATTTTGTTTCACTTATCCGGACTCTGCTTAAGTGAAATTTTTTTTCACTTAAGCGGGGTTCGTTTAAGTGAAAAACCCGCTTAAGTGAAAGAAAGACTGTGACATTTTGCAGTTTCTCTTAAGCGGGTTTTACTGTATATAAAAAAAGTTTTGTGTTCAAAATAATTTAAGAATCGACACCTGTTTGTATTGTTTCCTCGGTGTACCAAATATTTTGCGTTTGGGCACGTACAACATAATATATGTATAACCCGTTTAACCGCAGTAATATAGAAGCTAATTTAGCTTATAATCTTATTATGCAGGGTAAGGGAACTGCTTCAAAATAAAAATGAAATTTCTCCTAAAAATTGATATTGGGGTCTTTCTTGAAGGCATATTTTGGAGCTATAGATGATGCGAATCGCAGCGTTACTGTCAATGGTGAACGCTACCGAGCGATGATAACAAACTTTTTTTTGCCCGAAATCGAAGTTCTTGACTTGCATGATATGTGGTTTCAACAAGACGGTGCCACATGCCACACAGCACGCGAAACAATGGCGCAATTGCGAGGCGAGTTTAGTGAACAGTTAATTTCACGTTTCGGGCCGGTCAATTGGCCGCCTAGATCGTGCGATTTGACACCATTAGACTATTTTTTGTGGGGGTATGTCAAGGCTAATGTCTATAGGGACAAGCCCGCTTCGATTGACGCACTGGAAGCCAACATCCATGCATTCATTCGTGAGATACCGGCCGATATGTGTGAAAGAGTATGCCAAAATTGGACTCAGCGGATGGGCTACCTGAGACGCAGCCGCGGTCAACATTTGCATGAAATTATCTTTAAACATTTAATTGCAAGGTTCAAACTATCGATTTAAATAAATATTTCATTCATTTTTTCGAATTTTTTGTGTTTTTTTTTTAAAAAAAGTTCTAAACCTCTTAAAAAATCACCCGTTATATCTGTCAGTCTCGACTTAACAAGTAAACAGATTTTCCAAAAACTAAACAGTTAAGACTTTTGGGTGATTTTCAAATTTTAAACGGATAGCTCGCACTTTACAATTTTTATATAATTTAGATTTTCTTCTAAAACGACTTTTTAGATTACGATTTTGATTGAACTTCATAAACATTAGGTGTGTTCCTTTACTTTGAAACTCTGTGCACTTTTGTGAATTTCTATACATTCTATTTTGTTTATATAATATGAATTTTGTTTATATGACTTTTGTATTTAAATTTCCACAGATGCACAGAGTTTCAAAATAAAGGAACCATAACCTATTATTTGATATTTTATAGATTTAACGTTAACCACTATACCTACTTGAGGGTTTAAAACCTTTTACTCATTGGAACTTTGTTTATCGCAAATAGAACTACCATAATTTTCAAAAACTACCATTGCAGACGAGAGATTATAAATGATTTGTTAAGGTTTTTTTTTTACAGGAATAAGAATATAAATCTATTTCCAATTACTTTCCATTTTTTCAGACAGGAAGCCATTGATTTCTTTGTCACAAAAAGAAATTTATACAAAAAAAAAAAATAAAACCGACAAAACAGTAAGAAATAGAAAGGAAATCAGTTTTAGAAAATCTGTTTAGATTTTCTTTTTTCTATTTGTTTTGCTTTGTTTTGTTTTGTTTTGTCAAGCGAATTTTTTAAAGGAAAATCATGATCCCATAAAGGAAATAATTTAAATTCACTAGAGGGCACAAAATGCTGACATTGTCAAAATAAAAAAAAAATTATAATATCAAACAAATGGTTTATTCCATTTCACAACCTTAAAACTTCGTTATACAGATTATATACAGATTAACATAATTTACTTTTAAATTCATTGAATAAACAAACAAAGGAGAGAATGATTTTTTGTGCATTAACTTCAATGAAATTCTGCATTATTATGCTGTTTTAAATTAATTGAGCAATAGATAAAACAAAATAAAAATATGTACATAAGTACATAATATTATGTATGAATATTTTGTGACCGTTTTGAAATTCTATCATTAAACATTAGATTTTAATACTAGCAGACCAGTGCACGCTTTACTTTGCCATTTATTTAAATGATCTATAAAATTATTTTTAATGATAATTTGGTTTTTATCATTATACTAAAATGCAAAAAATGCAAAACGTAAATTTAATAATAATAATAAGACTTTCAACTTACAATATCAAATCAAATTATGAATTTTTGAAATTTAAAAAATATTTAAACTTAAATTACGATTTACATATTTTGTAATGAAGCATGTATGCATGGTTCAGGGAAGTTTTATTTTTACGGAGATCACCTCTAGATCACCTATATATCTAGATTCTAGATATTCAATCCATGAGTTCAAGTGTCACAACTGTAAAATATCCCTTAGGGATGTGTTGCAAAATTTATACATATGTATAGTAGTTCGCGTATTTTGTATTTTATATATAAAATCGATTTTATTTTTAAAACTTGATTCTCTAAGTGATTTCTGATAGGGGAATTTTGTGTGTAACCTTTAGTGTATAATATGAACTTTCTGGTTTGAAAATGTTAACTTGTATGACCAAACTTTTCTTGTTTCATTGGCTCTGATTAAATAAGAGACCAGCAGCACAGAGTTCAACGATTGTGTAAAGGGAAAAGTTTCAGTGGCAAAACTTTCACACATTTACCCACATGGGAGGTGTGAATTTACACGCGTTACAAATTGAAAGTAATTTAATTTATTTTCGCGTATAGAAACGTTGAAAAAATAAAAGATCTATATACGAGGACGTGTATGCACTCAGAAAAAATAATTTGTATTTTAATCGACTGAGAAACTTCAAATAATTGAGTTTGAGTATAATTGAAAATTCACAATCACGATGAAGTGCCCGGGAAGTGCAAATTTCCTTTGAACTGTAATACGTTAAATAAGAGAAAATTATAGGTAGGAAAGGCATAGATTTTGTTTTTTGTGGTAAGTTATGAAAAAAGACCAAGCTTACCCATAAGTTTTTTTTTATTACCCCTCACACATTAATAAAATACCCCTTCCAAAAATTAAAAATGGGGTTCGTAATTTGTTCCTCAAAAAATCTATATTATACGTATTATTTTGCAGTTTTTAGCTAATTTCTAGATTTTTGTGTTCAGAGACATCTATCGGAAAACATAAAAACATAAAACTAGGTATTCGTCAAGAAATCTATGTTAGATGAACTGAACTTAGCAAAAATTGCGTATTGACAAAGGCCCTCACTATAGTCAACTGATGAGTCCAAGTGAGATCGCCGGGACGAAACTCCAATTTTTGTAGGACTTAAAGGCCGTTAAAAGCTATTTTGAATCAATAAAAACATTTGATTTACAAGACGTATACTGCTCACTTCATATACGTAAATTATAAGAACTGGGGTGGAATCGGCTAAGGTGATAACTGATAAGTGATTGTCACATCAACCATAGTCACATGTGATTGTCATTGAGCTTTCCGTCTGGGTAAGGTGATTAAACTCAATTCAATTCAAATGTTTGTACTGAGCTTCAAAAATATAGAACAAAAATGACGTATGTATTTGCGATATAAGCCCCCTATTACCGTTGGCGAGTCGAACGATTAAACGTGTGACTGCAGTAAGAAATTAGTATTACGGTTGGCGAATTAAAAACCTTTGATTCGACATAAATGTCAACAAATTTTCAAAGTTTGACCTCACTCTATTGTGGTTATCGAATCTTCGTTGATTTGAACGTCATTCGTCAAATACGTTAGTTCGCTAATGCAAACATTTAACTTCGAAAAATCGATTCGCCAATCATAATAGGGGGTAATTCCTATATTTTCTTCATCTTCCAGAATTTAGTTAATTTTTTTGGGCACAAGAATGTTTATTTTTGTTTGTATGAATGGTTAAAAAAAAGAACTCAAAAAAAGTTATACAACTTTTGTTGGCTGGTGGTAACTCTAGTCATACTGCGGCAGATATTTCAAATTTGTTAGAAAATGACAATCACATTTTTGATGTAATAGTTCTTTAGTAATCAGATGTGTTATCTTCTTGCACCGGCTGAATTGGTTGAATGTAACTATCACTTATTGCAAATCAATTTACTCGATTCCACCTCTGTTTCAGGTCAATCGGATTAATGTGTGTTTTTACTGTTTAGCTATTTTTTGACATTTTGGTGTTAAGCGTCTTAAAATTTAAATTTTTAATTAATGTGAACTTGAAATATATTTATTTTGCAAGTTTCAGCTCAATTAGATTGTTATTTTTTGAATTTTTAGCTAATTTTAATACTAATTGGTATTCAGCGCCATCTATTGGAAAACTTGAAAACTTTTGATTTACGTTCACCATTTTATACCAAATTAAATTCTGTAAATTTTAGCTAAATCAGATAATTAGTCTTTGATTTTTAAGTACATTTTAAGAATTTAGTGTTAAACGCCATCTACCGGATAAATATTTTCGATATATTTACAAAAAAAACAGAATTTTAACTCATTTCAATCTCCTTAAACTGTAAGCCCTGGTTCAAATTTTAAAAGATGTTATCACTCGAATAACAATGAATTTAAAAAAAGGAAGTTCACACTATTAAATGTTAAAACTTTTGAACTAAAATAAAGTAGAGCATGTACGTGCGACTCAGACGTCATTATCTTTAATATTTTTTTTCTGTTCTGCCTTCAAAAGCTTTCAACACAAACATATAAATTGTGACTAAACTTCATATTTAAAAAAAAAAGTTTACAATACATTAAAGGGGCTATGAACTTTCATAAATTAATGATGCCTTAAAATAAAGAGACATCGAATACATACTTTGATTATCATAGTTTTGTTGACAAATAATAATTATATTTGTGTTTATTAAAACTTTGGCAGGTCTTTATATTATTATAAAATTGTTTTTTTTTCATACACAAAGAATATTTTTAATCACACATCATAAAAAAGAAATCTGTAAGCAAAAACCTTTAAGCATTGAGATTAGAAGAGCTATACTTTGAATATTTTAATTTTAGTTTGGAGTTACTTTAATTCAGGTCAAACACACTCAAACGTCAAATCTAATTTTTCAGTTTAAATTTAGATTTAAGATGATTTAACCACGGATTTTGAATTTTCAGTGAATCATTTAAAAAACAAAATTGCTCCGGAAGTTCTATTTCGTGGAATAAATTCCATGATTCACAGCTATACAACGCAACCTGCTTTATCACGACACCTATCTTATTTTTAATATAGGTAAAGATGCCACCCTTTAACTTCCCATTGTTGTTGATTAATAATTGTGTGTGTCACTATCACATTAATGTGTTTCACATTCTTAAATACACCTGATATTATTGGTAAAAGCTCACCTGCTGTTATCAAATACAAAAAAAAACTGATAAGATTACACGTCAAAGATAGCGGTTTTATATTCAGCAGGTGAACAATTTCAAAAAACCACACCAACGCCCTGAGTAACGAACGAAATTCTGTCCAAGACGGTACCATCGACGACCGACTTATCCGTCTTAAAATAGGTCAGTGAAAAAAAAAGTGAATTAATTATAAAAAAATATCTAATTACCATTCGATTTAATTTAATTAACAATAAAAAGTCGCAAAATGCGACTAAAAGTGCACTTCCTTGCGATTCTCCTTTGTGGATTAGCAATAGCGCGAGGCGAAAACTTAACGAAACCTAACGAAAAAATAGATCTAAGCGTGGCCAAATCTGTAAATTCAAAAAGTGAATTATTCGAAGATGTAGAAGAGGTTGTTGGATTAAAATCGGTTTTAGAAAAAAAAGCTGCGGTTACGGTTAAGGTTCCGCCAAAAGTATCTTCGGTTAAACCAACAGAAGCACCCACCAAGAAAACTATTCCCAAAGAACTACCCAAAATTCCTGTAGAAAAACCATTAGTTGGACCACAATTACCCGATGGCCTAAAAAACATGAGTTTGCCACGATCTGGAAAAATGATGATGGGTTATTCGGATTATTATGACAGTACCGATGGATATGACTGGGGTAAGCAAATATTACATAAATTTAGAACAAAAATGAAGAAACATTTTTATAAATTAGGTTGAATAAGTTTGTATAACTTATTTCATTACAAGATACTTTGAAAGCAAAGTTAACAATAGCATAATATAAGATAAGATAAGGAAACAGTTTTGTGGAACCTAAAAATGGACAGGTGCGTCACTTTTTTTTAACGAAAAAATACAATTTATGTGTAGGTAGGTACTCGATTGTATCTTTTGATAGTGATGTTTGTTTTGTAGATTTAGCAAAATTAAAGGTTTTGATATAAGTATAGATATGTAATGTCGATTTTAAAAGAAGGAATAAGAAGCTTTTTTTTAAATAAAACTATTTGCTAGATTTGAGTCAACAAAGTAAATATTTGGTGACTAATGGAAATATTGATTAGCAATATCAGTAAACGATAAGCGATAATTTCACAATTTAATTGATATCAAGTAAAATCTTTAATGATATCATCGTTTACTTTTTGTTGTAGAAAAAAAACAAGAAAAATGCAACTGCATTTTATTTTTAAATTATTTGACTTTCAAAACATAAAAAGATTACAATTGACGAATTCCAATGAAATTTGATTCTGTTCTTTGTACTGAGCGGAATTTATGTTATTTATTTAATTAAGCTTTATACACCCGAAAACCTAGATTTCAACACAGCTGATTATGTAAATAAATTTTTGCTCATTAAAATTATTATTAAAATAAAAATATTTGTAGTCTCAAAATGAATATCAGTCGTTTGCACAATGTTCGAAAATTTCAAAACTTGAAAATATTAATGTTCTCATTCGGGTATTGTTACAGTTGCTGATTATGAATTTGCTATTTATTTTCAAAAAAAAAGGTTGATATAAAATGGCGGATACAAAATATCGTATGCATTTATGTTTATTAAAAAATAATACATAATAAAAGTGTTTGGGGTCTTCGATGACGAATTTGCTATTGATTTCACTGTAAAACATAATGGCGAATAGTTCTTTTAAAAAATAACAATATTGTCGGTATTTTTAATGTCCACTCTTCAATGAACATTTCAAAGAGCATTTATATATATTCAATTGATAATGAAGTCTAGGGTTCAATACCACCGGAGGACTTAGTTCTTTAGATAGGGGAAAAAGTTTCAATAAAATGGGACATTTGTTCACTATACGCGACGATAGAGCTTAATTAAATGAACTACATATTATGGTTAACTCATTGAGATAATTCCCTAACATTGGGCGCATCTCAAACAATTACCAGTAAAGTAACTGCACTTTATAGTTTTGTATCAATTTCTGTAAGCATACAATAAGTTCTCTTTTCGTACTTTCAAAAGTGAGTAAAATTCCCATTAGAAGGTGGACTTCATTCTTACCGTGTATGGGAATAAACCCAATTTTAAAAAGTGGTTTTCGTTCTCATCTAGTGGGTCATTAGTCCTTCGGTGGCCTTAGTTTCTGAGGACTTAGTTCACCGCACCGCAACTACTGGCTAATAAATTTTACATGTATGTAAACGTACACTTTAGTGTTTATTTGAAGAGCTGTATCTCTGTTAAAAATATTCAATTCGAAATAATACACAAATATATTTTAGTACCGTTGTAATCATAAAAATAGCGTAGTAAAAAATTTTCGGACACGGATGTTTACACATCTTAACCGTAAGTTCCAGCACTAATAAAATTATTTTGAAAAGTCCACAGAATTGGAAGAAAATTGGAGCTGCTTTCACTAATGCCTCTTTATGTTCCATCAAGAGTTTTTCGCAACAGAAATGAGTTATTTTATGCTCCCCTTCATAGAACCAATTATGGTCTAAATGAACCAATAACACGTTCTCTAAATCTGTTCAATACGGTTTATAATGAAATTGACCTTAACATGAATAGAGATTGTTTTAAGAAAATAATTCTTCAAATATGTAATTGATTAATTAGTTTAATATAATTTTAATTTATTACTAGCTCTTGTAAATATGTATAAATCTTTTTATCTTTATTATTTTTTTTAATTTTGTAATCAGCAGATCTTCGAATCAATTGATGAAATAAATAAATAAAATAGTTTCTCATTAAACCAATGCATTAATCAGTTAACTTGTTTATTCAACATTAATTTTATATTTTGTCTTACTGTTTCAATACTTTGGTCAGAAGGCTGGCTATGAATACAAAAATAAATGATAAATTTTGTAATAGATATACAAAATGTTTTTATAGTCAAGACACCATATTGCTTACGCAAAGACAACAGACAAAATATTCATGTACACTATACAGTCAAATTTATTAGATTTCCTAAGAACAATCTTGAACAGTTGTCCAGCTAGCGACTTGCTAAATAGTTAGACATCTGCTTATTTATAAACGCATTCTAGTAATTGTCTAAATAAGTTCAATCTGTATAATATTTAATCTGTAAATTTTGTCTAAGTAAGATAATAGTCGATGGGAAATGTTTATAAAAAAAATAAGTTTTTAAAGTATGGACAGTTATCTAAAGTTAGACATACTTTAGAATGGGTTTATAAGTATTTGTAGGTATTTATTTATTGTCTGACTGCTTACACATTAGGACATAGTATCTTTTTAACTAGTGATACGTTATTCATTAAAAACAGTTATTTGGAAGACAATAACCGCCATATTATTCACTCGAAACATTCAGATTAAAACTTTAATCCGGATGTATTTACATTGATTTTGTGTAATTTACATCTGGATTTAAGTTTTAATCTGGATGAATCGAGTAAATAATATAGCGATATAAGTAACACTTATAGAATTTCACCAGTAAAAAAAAAAAAACAAATTGGCATTAGATATAACCAATAGAAATGGTCATCTTTCAAAAAGTGTGAAAGCAAAATATAAAAATAATTTCATTGCGCACAAATTTGCTAGTCGCATGGAACTATTTCTCACTTTCAATTTGACAATCTATAATACTCAATGAAATACCGTTGAATGGCTTTAAAAGGCAAAAGCTTCACCAAACAAACTTTCGGCTGTCAAAATATATTTACAGGGCTATAAATGAGAGTAACCACACCAACGCGACGATGCGATTAAGCGAATCTCATGTAAAATATATTGACAGGCGAAAGTTTCGCGCCTTAAGTAGTGCTCAGACTGACATTAGGTGTGTTTCTTTACTTTGAAACTCTGTGCAATTGTGTGAATTTCTACACATTTTATTTTTTAAAAACAAATTCAAATCACAGTTTTTTTTATGAACCATTGCATTATCGTAAGTTTCAGAAATTTAAATTACAGCTCTCATTTTTGTTTATTTTTATACGTCAGGAAATTAATCCTTGCTGTACCGATATTTTGGTTAATTAATTATCTGATAAGGTAACTTTTAATAACCTGTACTCTTTCCTTTTCTCTCGCTAACGTTTTCACTGTGTTTATTTATTTATTTTAAGGATATAGTCAAAACCCCTTTATTGCGAGCTTATTATATATAATAAAAACAAAACTTTGAAATAAATTTATAAAATGATGGATGTACAATATGGACAATATGGTTGTCCTGCTGCACAACATGATGCTTGAAACCATCCTAAATATGGATGAATTTTAAATTAAATACTTTGTAAATTTGACAAGTAAACATGGAAAAACATTATCCGACCAAGCCAGCCAGCGTCAGCTCTGCGCAACGCGGCGTGATGATCAGAATGTCAGTATAAATATTTCATTTCATATTTTATCATGCAAATATTAATTGAAAATCCAAAGACAGATTTTCCTCGTGAATAATAAAATTAATTGAAATTTTAAACAAAAGGAAGCTTAAATCATATCTCATGGTTTGTAATTTGTATAGGTACATATATATTTTTTTTTAACATGAAACGGAGGCGGTGGCTTAAAGCGTGCGATGGAAATATGGCGTTGAGATAAAAAGCTGCGAATATTGCAGGTAGAATTAAATATTTAGCTTTAATTGAAAATAATTAAACGATTCTTTTCTGTGCGTTGTTAACGGAAACGGGAACATTATACATTGAACCGGAAATTGTGTGTGTTTTTAAATTATTTCATTTTGTAAAGAACGAATCAAATGACGTACAACGTACAAAAATTCACTGAGGGATCTATAAGATAATTTTAATTAAGGGAAATACTTTATTTAAATATTATATTGAAAGGGGATTGTTCTTAAAGTTCTTAAAGAATCCATTTTAGCATGATAATATGCAATCAAGTGAAGGCCAAAAATGGGCCATTTGTTCTCGAGATATTTTTAAACAATTTGCAGTAGGTAGTTTTGTTTTGCATTTTTGTTTGAAAAACTGAATTGCAAAATTTAAATTTTTTTACCAACTTTATCAGTTATTGACAACTTCATTGTGTTTATAGTATAAAAAATCAGTTTCATTGTCAAGAAATTCGAGACGAAAAACATTTTTCAAGAATTTTTAGTAGGTATCCATATGTATTTTAGTTTATTTTGTTTGTTTAAAAAAACACTGTCAATTCGGAAATTATCTCGAAGTCAATATCAATATTTGTTCTCAAAATATCCGATCGGTAAAATATTTTTTATAAATTTGTATTTGTGTTATTTTGTAATTTGTTTTGTTTAAAAAAAAACCGTAATAGTCTGCAATTTTGTTGCTTTAAAAAAAAATTGATTTTTTTTTAAATCATACCAGTAATCAAATATGGCATCGTGCAGTGTAGAAAACGATTTTTAATTCTTGCCAATTTTTCATTAGAGTAGGGCGGGGCTTGTTGGGCCATGGGGCAAGTTGGCCCAAGCGAATTACTCACAAACTGAAAGTATTTTAAGAACAAAGCGTGCTCTCTTACCAGCACGTGTCATAACGCTTTCAGTTGCATTGTGCCCTTAGAAGGTAAACCATAAACAGATTTGTCTTTTTGAAATGTAGAAGTAAAAAATGCGGATAAGATAGTTTTTTTATTTTCCTAGTGAAAAATCCAGGATTAAGGACTAAGGTAAAGTTTTTTTTATAAATGAATAATATATTGTATTTTCATATTATGTGAGTTAAATTGAACAGTTTTGAGTATTTTTATATCTACATATATGACTAAATATGTTTATCAAACCAGATATGGGGTTAGTTGGACCAGGTGGGTTTTATTACAAAAATAATGTTTTGAAGAAGAAGAGCCCACTTGCACTTATTTTCCAATTTTTTTTTTCGTAGGTAAAAGTAATACATTTTGAGAAAAACTTTCGCAAAAGATACAATATTTTTGTGATTTAATATGTAAAAAGCACATTCTAAAATAGATACCTTAAATTTGAACAACTATGTTTCTGAATTTGATGGTTGAAATTATGAATTTTATGCTAATTGCTCGAAATTTCACTGCGCTACCGGTTGGGAAAAGTACTTTAGGTGCTTTGCGCATGTTTTGTGCAACTCTTGTGAACAAAAGTGTTATAATCTTTTTAAAACAAACCATCCCTCCTTTCCAAGTTCATGAAAGCGCTGATTAACCATCAGCTAAAGAAATATCTTAAAGAACAGAAACTTCTTAATTACCGTCATGGCTTTCGTAGCAACAGGCCCAATGGTGATCTAATGTTTGATTACCAAGCTCTCTTATCGAAAACGCGTGCATTTGTTATTGATGATTTTCTTCTTCGTTGGATTAGCTTTCGAATCGCTCAATCCAAGTGGTATTGGATTGCTTGAAGTCGTAAATTCACAAAATTAATGCTGGTGTGCCCCAGAGCTCCGTTTTATGTCTCACTCTCTTCCTTTTATTCATATACAAACTGTTTTGTAGACAACAGTACTCTCAACTTTTCATATTTGCTTTTAGAACCACAGCTTTCTAGTGGGGAATTTAAAACCGCGTAGAATTATATGCTTCAATAACTCAATGCTGTCTTCTGTCGTTAAAGCGAAACCCTACCCTTTGCCACTATCCACTTGCCTTGAGGAAATTGAACAGCTTCCATTCTTAGTTTCTGTATTACTATAACCATCTTCTGTGGAATGACCACAGTCGATAAAAACTCTAAAAATTGATTAGGCTTCCTACGACCGACGTTGCAAGAAATTCTTCTCCCCTTCTGATCTGGCTGTTTATGAGACGTAAATTCGCCCAAATCTTAAATAAAACTGTCATATTTTCTATGAACTTTTTGGGTCTTTTGGAAAAAATACATAAAAGAGCTTTAATAATAATAGGTATAGGTAATAAAACCATGCGTCTCTTGAACACCGTCGCGGTCGTAATGTTCTTTCCATATTGTATCGCTACTTCTATAAACAATGTTCCAATGAAATAGCTAGTTGCATTCCTCCTATGAAACCATAATACTCGAGCTTCCAAGAATGCCCATCAGTTTACTCTTGGGCCCAATTTCGGATGTAAACTGTGAAGTAAAGAGATTCTTTATTTTACCGCTCTACACAAATATGGAGTCCTATATTTTCTCTGTTTTTACCCTTTATTGTGATACATATTCAGAAATTCAAAACCATAAAAATTATAATATTTCAAAATAATTTAAACAACAAGTTAAGTAAGGTTTAAATTACATATATTGTAAAACATATTAAACCTACATTTCTAACATTTATACCTTCAGGCTAGGTAGTTGAGATTTAAGTTACGAAAGTCATATACCCCACAAAACCTTCACCTACATCCGTTCTTGAATTCATAAAGTGCCTCCTACACAACCTATTAATATTCTGTTTTTCCTTCTTAATTCAATTAAAATATATAAATAGAATGTGTGAAATTGAATTCTTATACACAAATTAATATACAGTCAAATGCTAATGCGGCAATTATTTTGAATTCGATGTATAAAAGATTTCTTCTTTGATATTCTAGAATATTGTGAGTTTTTAATGAAATCCTATAATAATCTTAATCTATATTAATTCTATGCAAATTATTTTACGCTATATGTATATATAAATAAATAATTGAAAGGAATTAAGAAATTACATTTAGAATTCGAAGCCTTTTAAGAAGATTAATAATTACGTTGCATATTGATTTTGAAATATTTATATTTTGATTATTTTTTTTTTTTCAGATCCCAACAACAGAATGGCACCACCAGACATAGCTTCCCATGCTACCAATGGCTATGTTATAAGCCCCCAACGATTACAGGAAATTCGTAGTCAATTTTTTTATTGGTATTTCGATCAGGATAGATATGGTGGACGTGGAGATTATCAATCTGATATTCATGCTTCCATGCCACAATTGCATAAGAATTTAAATTTCCAACTGCCATTTTTTGGTTTTCGTTTTAATTATACGAGGGTAATTTTTTTTTATTTTACAACAATTTTTTGTCTTGTTTAATAATTGTATTTTTGTTTTCTTTATTTAAGGTTTCCATGAATGGTTATCTAGAGTTTTGTGATCCTCCAGAATATTATACATATCCTTTAGTTTTTCCTATTAAAGATTGGCCGAAAAAGAATGATCCATCATTTATTGCACCTTGGTTTTCAAAGTGTCGAGTTGGACGTATATATTCAACTGATATTGATCAACGTACACCTGGTGTTTATTTTAGGTAAGCATCTATATATATTTACTAAGATTATTATTTAAATTTAAGCTTAAGTATTACATATTTTATTTTTTCAAATATTTTATTTATTGTTAAGAAATTTTAACCTGCATTGCAGGGCATGTATTTGTTTTAATGTCGTTTAAAAAAATTAAATTTTTAATCAAATTTGACTTCTAACAACTTTTTTTCTTTTAGAAACATATAATCCTTTCTTATTTTTTTTAAATTCACATTAACAAATATATATATATACCTAGTGATATTTATGTATAAAACATATTTTTAAAGAGCTCCAAAGCTTCTATTACTGGATTGCAAATAAGTTCAAAAATGGATTTTTTCTTATTAAAAAAGTTTGATCTAAATCTGTTGAATATTGAAGAAAATCGATTTTGGCAAAAAAAAAAAATACGGAAACAACCATAACCACCTCCAACCTCCCCAGATCTAACTTGTTGATTAATTATAAATTTTCAACATTTTTTTTTGTTTATTTATTTAATTTAATTTAAAATCTTATTCAAAGTATCGAAATATACAATGCAACCAATATCGAGGTTGACCTTATTATTTACAAAGTATTTCGTTAACTGTCATTTCTCAAATAAACCAAATTAACCAGAACCACCCGTGGTATTTTACAATCAGTTCTAATGTGTATAAACTCTTTAAACACTTTTTGCACATTATCCCCAAAACTGTAATGTCCAGTCCATGGTATGGTGTGGTGGTGGTTCAGATGTGTGTCAGGACAGGACGATAAAGTTTTTTGCTTCGATTCGTTGCCAACATCGAATATATCCCCAAAAACCACAAACAAATCACCATCATCACACTCGCCATATACACGAGTAGGTGCAGTGTAGGTACGCTTGGATCCAAAATGTAAAATGCAGCTAACTTTGTGGTCTCTCCCTTTTAGTTAGCCATAATTGACCACCAAATCCTGCAGGACGAAAATTTATGGTGAGCAGTGTAATTTGTACAGCATATATAGCAGCAGGACAGGATATACAACAAACTGTGTAACATGGTCATCATATTAGCAACTAAACTGAATTTGACTTTTATATAGCTCTATATATTTAAAGTTATAGGACTGATGATGCTATATAAGCATACTACAAACATATACACCTATGTTCATGTGTCCTGGACAAGAATTTAGAATTTAAGGAAACACAATCAACACATATATATGCTCACTACAATCCTCAAAGCTAAATAAGACCCACTTAGATAGATATTTGTATCATTTTGTCTCCTCTGGTTTCAACGAGAGGAAATATACGTTTATAATAAAATATAGTGAAAACTAAATTTAACATGATATGATAGTCAAAATCCAGTCACAAACAGGACGATCAAGATAATATATGTCAAGGAATAAGCAACAAATACCTAAACTGACAGTGAATTTGAATATGGCATGTTTACAAAGTATTTGAGTTGACAAGTTGGAGCGCAATGCGTTTTAAAAGAAGAACATTGGATTGAAATAATTTTGAAACATGCCATTTTCCAAAGGAGACGAAAAGAATTGAATGATATTTTATTGTGAAGTAAAGTTATCATTCCGAACTAAGCCATTCAACAAACAATTTTTTAGTTTTTGTGACTTTTTGTTAAAACACAATTACAAAAATAGATTGGCTCTATTGCGAGAACCATAAATAACTTTGATATAAATAAAATTCCGGATGTTTTTGTTCGTTCAGAGTTGTCAAATTGGAGAGTGTCACTTTTGTCCATATAAATACAATATATTTTAGGAAATATTTTATTTGTGTAGTAAAAACAAAATACTCTTGTTAGTTTGATATTTTAACAATTTTATTATGTAAAATAATTCAAATTCATCAAAATAAAATGAGTTCATCGTGTTTGATGTTAAAAAAACACCATTCTACATAAATTTGTCTGATCAGGATGAAATATATCAGAATACTTTTATTTTGTAAATTTTATGAAAGGGTTCCTTTAATTTCTCTATTCAAATATTCTAAAAACAAAATATCAAACTTTAAGCTTCTAGCAAAATTTTCTTTTACTCTAAAGTTCTTCGAACGATTCTTTTTTCATATAAGACTCAATTCATTTTCACTGTTAATCTATTTTTACTTGCGATATATATGTATGTAGGTACTATTTTGGCAAACTATGGATTCGTAAATCGATATTCATAAAACTTATTTTTTTTGAGCATTCCTCCGACATGTTTTTTCATTTTTGTAGGACCAACAATAACGGTACCTGCCGTGCAATTTTTTCAGCAAAAATGAAAATCTTATTTTTCTCAAACGGTAACTATCATAGAACCATTTTTCTGATTTTCGATTTTCTCAAAAACAATTCAAGTAATGTTCATGAGTTTTTTTTACAAAGAATGTTTCAAAAAGTTTTAAAAGAATTATAAATTTCAAGTTTCAAATTTTTTTTGTGAACTCAATAATTCGAAAACGACTTGATCGACTTTTATTAAACTTGACACCCACCATTTTTTTAAGATTATCTAGCAGATTTGAAATGAAAACCAAACGTGTATCCAAAAACAACGGTACCTACCATACAAATGTTTGAAAACCGGTAAGGAAAATCGCATTTTGTTCAAAAACGACTCCTACGGTTTTGATTAAAATTTTTAATTGATGTAATATAAGTACGGTGTACCATATTATTGAAAAAAGAATTTATCATTTTCCTTGGTTTTCGTCTATCTCATTATCTGCTTAACCGATTCTAATTAAATCTCTTACACAGGACTTTCTATAATAACTTTTATAAGTTTGATTTCTAATGAAATTTTTTGCACAGGACTTTCTAATAAGTTTAATAATATTGCTTATCAAAATTTTCAAAAAAAAATTAATTTTGGATTAAAAAAAAAAATCAGAATAATTTTTTGAAAATTCGACTTTTCGAAAATGAAAGATGATTTTTTTTTCAAAATTATTTTTTTAATTCCTAATTAATGAATATTAAAAAATGGAGTAGGTTCCAATTTTTTTTTTTAAGAATGTTGACAAAATTTTATGTATACAAAAATATTTTTTTTTAAAAAACCGCTTCAACGATTTTCAAAATTTTTCTCATAAATCAGGGGCCCTACTATGTAACTTGCTTCTACTTTCGAATCCATTCGAAAGTTGTTTTCAATGCTTAATTTAAGTGGTAATATGTATGAAAGTGGGATCAAATTTTGGTGCGTTCGACTTTTTGCTCCAGAATCTTCAACTAGCGCTGTTCTATTTCCGTTTATATGCGTTTGCTAAAGAATTAGCGAGCTGAGATTTTGCGAATTCGAACACTTTTATTGTAGAATCGAGTTACAAAGGCCCCAGATGGTGTACATTGCGTTGAGGTCAAAAAAATTTCAAAGGTTGGTAGTCTTGTTGGATAGGTATAGTTCACACTAGGTATTCGTCACGAAATCTATGTTAGATGAACTGAACTTAGGAAAAATTGAGTATTGACAAAGGCCCTAACTATAGTCAACTGATGAGTCCCAAGTGAGATCGCCGGGACGAAACGCCAATTTTTGTAGGACTTAAAGGCCGTTTAAAGCTATTTTGAAATTTCAGAGGTTGTTTAGTCAATTTATTTCTAATTATGTTGAATTTTTAACAAATTTAAAGTCTATATTGTAAGTCCCATGCATATATGTGCAACACGGTGCTTATTATTCAAATAAATATATAGGTACTCACATATTACTACCTTAAAAACTTAACTACGTGGCATGCAATATAGGCTTCCATAACTAATTTATTTCTCTTATCATGAAAAAGTGCTTCTCGTCTTAGCAGTTCGCATTTGGCAGAAAATTTTAGGTCCCTCCATTCCTGCCAACAAATGTAGGAGCTGTCATAACCATCGATTGAGGTAACGCTATTTTGGTTCTCAATCTCTGTTTTACAATGCGACGAGAAAACGAGGCGTTAGAGTGAAGAGATCTATTTGAAGTTGTACGCTTTTAAAAATTAGTTTGAAATAATCAAATAATACACAATAAATCGTTTCTCGTTATATCTTCAGATTAACGCACGGGGTTTGAAGACGAAAAACTCTTTATTGTGTATTAGTTAATTGTTGGAAAGTGTTTTTCAAGAGCTTCAAAAAGATTCCATTAAACTTCGTTTTCTCGTCGTATTGTGAAACAGGCTTGAGCCCATTAGCAACACTTCACGCTTTCCTCAAGGCAGTCGCTTAGGCACTTATATATTTGCCTTAACAATAAACCGTGCTGTTAAAAAACGAAAGACGAAACGACCGGAAACAAGACTTGTGTAATCAGGTTTTTTTTTTCTCGCAGGATTTTTTTTTTCTCGCTCAACTTCAATCTGTCACTTTTTCCCAATTTAATAAGGGTGGGTTTAGAAATTCTGTGAAAGTTAGACGGATCATCATTTGAATGTTTACTCGGGAAAATTTCTTATAAATGTTTAATTTTCTACATATGTAGTGAATGCGATTTTGTATTAGAATAAGTTTTTTATATCAGTGTTTTTCTTATAACGTTTTACTTATATGAGGTAACACGTATCTTTATGGGTATGTTCAATATGTTTTGGAATGTCTGTCATTCTTATAAGTGTTTTTCAAATATGAGACATTTATTATATCAGTTATCTACTGTAATAAGTTTGTTGTCTACAAAGAATTTATTGTTGTAAATTTTCCAAAAGTTTACAATATTCAATGTCTACGATCTACATGAGTCAATTTGCTATTTATTTTCAAAGAACTAATCAATTTCTATTTCAAATAGCTACCTACCGGTATGATTGATTCAATATTTTGTCACCTATTTTTAATCAAGTTCTATTCAATAAATAGAAACTGTACTGCAAACGAAAAAAAAAAAAACAAAACGAATTGAAAACAAATAAACTCCTGCACAATTTCCTTTTATCAACATCGTCATGAACGTACGGATGCGGGCGATTCATTTCGTATATAAGCCCATCATCCGACATTGGACGCGATCTGAATAAAATTCGCTGTCAGGACTGCAAATTGAATTCAGGACAAAAATATAAACATAACAACAACAACGATACCAATATGTTTGAGTACACACACCCACACTATATTCGCGTCATTCTACACTCATCAGATTGAAAATATTTTCAACCCAAACAAAAAACATAATCCTACACAATACACACACACTTGCACACAAACCTTTATACGGAGAGAACAACAAAAATAAAACTTTTGTGTTTCTAAATAAAATAAAATTCATACAAATCTATCGTCTTTCGTAAGTAAACACACAGCTATATGTGTCGATTTGTACATTTCTGACTATATAATACAATTGCAAGGATGAAGTAGATCAAGTGATAAAATGGCTATAAAATAGCTTTAACCTGAGCGTGTTACATATTTGCAGAGTAAAGAAAAAGGCTTTTGATTCAATAGTCCTAACGGCTAACAATCGTTGAATGTACAGGTTTTTATGTAAGCACATTTTCTTTTCGTTACGCAATATTGAAGTCTATACAAAAAAATGCAAAGTAAAACAAACAAAATCCAATTAAGGTATGATCACAAACATAATACATAATTATTTATGGAGTAAGAAATTTTGATTAGAATTGGACAAAACACAAAAGGTGTCAAAACAAGTGCATTCTGATTTGAGTTGCAAAAATTCTTTATTTGGTTTGAAGAGTAAAGGTCTCGAGGCAAATTACACTGAAAAAAGAAGAATAATTATTACCTAGAAAACATAAACTTCAGTTACTGAAGTTCATAAAAATGAATACCTACTGGTGTCCTCAGGGCTACGTTTTGTATCCATTTGTCTTTTTCATATTTATCACTGTTTTGTACAGACTACACAGTATACCTTCAAATTTTGGTATCGTTTCTAGATTCACGTCCGAGTTCTTCGGATGTAGAACTCCAACAGCAGCATAAATGATAATTTTATTAATTCTGATCTTGAATGCATTAGGACGTTTTTTTTTTTAAATCCTGGGGGCAATTGGTTGAAAAAAACGACAACGGGGATTAGCGACGCTATCACAGAAAAATACATGGAGTTTTAATACAAACTATCGATAAAAAGTATGTAATTCTTGCCGATAACACAGTTTTTCTGTGCGCTTAAGTTAAGCACCGAAAATTATCTGGGCTTAGCTAAGCCCGTTGGGGATAAGTTGTTGTTGCAATTAGCATGAAAATAAATAAATTGAAAATAATAAATTGAAAAATTAACATGGCCGCCATGAACTGTCAAAATATACTTACACTTCCTTATTGGAAAACAGTGAACACAGAAAACAGCGGACATTCGCCAGAGTATAACTCGTTTATTTGGGCAGATTCTCCGCACATAACATATTACATTAAAGGTAGGCAATCCATAGCATTTTTGTTCAGTTCTGGGCATCTGTCAACATCGAAGAAAATGGCGGATAGAATGTCCCTTCAATTGGGATCGACTTGATCACGTGAACTCGGTAGCGCAATGCGAAGTGCATATGGCTCTGAGGGAGCTTCAGCTTGGTTCAAGTTAGAGCCTCAGCTGGGCATAAAAAGTTTTTTCAAATTAAAATTGAACAATCACCAAGCACCACTAAAATGATTGTGATGATAGGCCTGACAGTCGTGAAATAGATATAACTCTAGCCTATAAAAACTTGGTGATAGCTCACCCAAGTGCTGTTGTTGTTTCATTCAAACCTTCAATATGTCATATATCAATATTTTGTTGTTGTTTTTAGTAAAGCAGTATGCATTTTTCTATAGGCACTCGAACGGCCATTTTTATTTTTTAAATTACCTGGAAATGAATTGTCCATTGATTCAATGAATTCACTTGAGATTAATTGTTTTGACAGAATATAGAAAAAGACTTTAAATTTGATAGGTACCTAATGAAAATATAACTTTCCGGATCGTATTAATGGTTTCTTCTTATTGTATCGCTAATATAGACAGTGTTCTAGTAAAATTACCATGTTTTCAGGTTTGAAAAAGCGGAACCGTCAAATGTAAAATTTAAATCTCCAAAGAATCGCCAAACTTTAAAATTTCCTATCCAATAAATCACCAAATTCAAGAATGAAATAGAACTTCGTTTTTACATCGAAAAACCATTTATGTAAAAAAAAAACACCAATACAAAGACAATGCATAATATCATATACTTTTTGTACATATGTATAAGGAACTTCAACCGACAGTAACAATTTAAACAAAAACTTAAAAAAAAAAGAATATACTCTTTTGTTGACCTAATCTTCTTCAATAAATTTAATCAATTGGACCTTTTCAAACTCTGAAGAATTAAATGCTGAAAGCATTTCAGCACAGGGACTTGATCCTGTGAACTGCAGCATCTACTGCCAAGTACTTCTGTCTGCAGTCAACTACTTTTACTCTTTGGTCAAAGTAGTTCAATAATAAGTACTTCAATAATGTAGAAACGATTTTAATTGAAAGCGACACAATCAGCAAAAAAAAATTGTGTATAGGAAATTATTGTTGTTGATGTTTTTCTAATCTGAAATAAAATTCAAATACAAACAACAAACATTTTGGCAAAATAAAAGCGTTGCATTCATCATCCACTGGGAAGTACTAAAAAGTACTTTGCAAGGCCCGGAGAAGCACACCAATAATTGCAGCAATTTTTTTTTACTTTGGAATGAATGCGTACCTACTTCCATTATTTTGGAAGAGAAAGTGCACTTAAGGCACATTCTCCAAGCTCCAGGAACTCCGGCTGTCCTAAGAAATTTGTCATTTTGTAAACTTTGTTTCAAAACTTCACAACGTAATCTTCAAATTTCAGTTTTGGGCTGCGTTCAGAATTTATAATTGCGATAGCTGCATTCAGTGCAGTTAGAAATATTAGAATTTCGTTTCAAAAAATTTAAATCACCTAAATCTTTTTTGGGGTAAATCGCCAAACCGATTATCGTGTCGCCAAAGGAAATTTCAAATCCCCAGTTTGGTGATAAAGCCTGGTTGCATTCCTTCCTTAAAAGAATTTCACCGATGAACTCGTGCTTCTAGGAACGGTCAATTGAGAGAGATTCTATTTTCAGCCGCACCGCACGTCCCGAATGTATACTACTCCATCTAGCTTTAATTCTTCTTCCATTTGTTTTTGAATTTAAAAATTCAAAAGTTGTTTTAGCAATTTAAAGAACCAGTTCTTTATCATTTTCTCTAATTTTCATTTGCATGTTCTAAAATATAAATTCTTTAAAAATCTAAGAAACTTTAAGCAAAATAGAAAGTTCCGTGTTTTTTGTATTTTATTATTTTAAATCTTCTTGAAATTAGAATGACACAGTTGACAGTATATTAAATTCGATTCCCATGAGTCATGACTATATGTATTGCATTTTTCAATTTATCGTGCGTACAACTTTAAATATGTTAATTTAAAGCTTAAAAATAAAACAACATATATGCGCATATACAAAAATCTGACAACAAAATTTTCAAAGGATTTTACTTGAAAGGAATAAATAAGCAATATTATTACATGATGAATATAAAAATGAAAGTTTAAGTGTAGTAACCGGGGAATTATTTAAAATTCAACTTTTACGCATAACATGAGAAATAAAAAAAAATCATTCTGATTACTGAGAGAAGTTTTAAAATTCATATAAGGCACCCACTATATAACATCCGATGTGCTGTACATGTAACTCAAAAGAATACATTTTTGTATTAAAAATATAAACCATGCATGCATACTAAACTATGTATGTATTTTATATACATTGCCAGACTTGTGTCATGGTAGTATCAACTTGTGAATAAATTTGAAAATTTATGCTTGAGTGTTGGTATTTTGTTAAAAATAATATTTACAGTTTTATTTTTTAAATCCCAAATAAGGAGTTTTCGAACATAATTTTATTTAAAATTTTCACAAAATGATATTTTAATTTAGAATTCAGAGTTTTTACAGTAAGGAGGTGGTAAGTTTTTTGATGAGAACAAAAATTTTAAAAATTTCCAAAATTGTTGAATAGATTTTGAGGGTTTGATTTCACTGCATATTATGTCCTTATGTATAGGCAGCTGTTTTTGTTGTAATTCTTGATTCTTCACTTATTTTAAGAGACAAAACATGCACGACTGGGTCGCACGAACCAGATCTTGTGGTTAAAAACTATAACGTAGCTAGATATTATAGATGGATGTTAATAATTCAATAATGAAATGATATCTTTAAAGAAAAAAGTTTAAAAAAACAACATTTATTCAAGAACATTTATTTTCTTCATTTATTTTTGACATTAATTGTATGTTGTATGTTACGAAAAACCATTTCTTGGGAATAAAGGAGTTTTTGAAATTTATGTGGTTCTTTTATGTACGTTTAAGAAAGATTAAGATGTTAGTTATTTTCTATCCTAGGTATATTATTTAACTTAAATTAAAAGCCAATTTAAATGTAAATCAAAATAATTTTAGATGTAGTTAGGTACATTTAGCAACCTTTAAGTTCTCTGATATCCAATATTGGTGAAATATAAAATATGTTGTTGTAAGAGAATTTTACCATAAAATTCCACAAAGTAGGTATATATTATAGACACTCGTATAAAAAGGATGTTGCTTAAAAAAAAAAAAAAAACATGACTTAACATTAAAAGCAAGTAATTTAAGTACATACTTGGAAAGTAATGGAAAATACAATTAAACAATTTATGAACTCATTTCACAAAGGCTTTCATTAGGCAGTAGCGCACGTTTTATGTTTAAATAGCTCATTAACTTTAAGAGCTCAGTGACTTTTGGGTATTACATGATTAAGCCAACTCTGAGTGAAACAAACCACAGTTTTTAAGTATGGCAAAACCATTTGAAATTTAAGACAAAAGACAATTCACGATGTCGCGTCGTTGAAATTCAAAGTGCTTTTATTATGGTTAAAAGTTTAAAGAAAAAATAATTTAATTATTTTTCAGATGTAGGTACTTAGGTGCGTAGCTTTTATTTCTATGACAATCTTCTTACATTTTTAGTTTTGGTTAATTAATAACTTTTTTATTTTGTTTTGCAGATTGGAACGTGATTTAATGACACGAACTGATAGATTTGGAGCTGAAGTACGTGAACGTCTTATGTGGGATATTCGGGAAGGAGTTGTTGGAGCAGAGACATTTATACCCAAACACGCAGTTATTGTTACATGGAAAAATATGTCCTTTGCAGGTGGAATTGATAATTCATTGTTTACGGTGAGTAATGTTAAGAAATATTATTTTTGTAGTCTAGACTCAATTTCCGACTCTCATACTACACCGATTTTGATATAAAATGTGAGGTGTAAAACGAAGCAAAATTACCTGGTGATTCGACGAGTTTTAATTTTATTTTAGAAATGTTAATAATTTGTTCAAAAGCTGCATTTGTTTGTTTTCGTGCGTCTTTCATTTATATGTAATTGCGAGAATTCTCGCACGGGTAGGCTTTTAATATTATAATAATGCCTATTATGAAATTTGCAACATTTTACATCCGGGTTGTGGGGGACTTTTGACATTTTGTTTTGAACTATAATTTAGCAATTAAAAGGTCTTGCTATATTATGGCTCACGAATTCATCAAAAAAAAGGAACCTGAAGCTATTATACAGTTGCTACAAATATACAAACTGAAATCATTTGGAAACTTATTAGCTGTTCTTCTACATAGTTCGAAAACAAGAAAATCATAAGTCGATTAGCTTTTGGAAATTTCTTTCGTCGATTTTTATTTTTTTTTTTTCGATTTACAATTGTTTTATTAAACAATATTTACAATTTTACATAATCATAACCTTATACCATCAGAGATTATGAATTATAAAGATTGGAAACCTTAGCTGTCATTCTGGTTTACCTACAAACTAAACAAATTGGCGGATGGTGGTGAATTCATATTTTTGTACTTGTGTCCATGTTTTAACGCACACAAGTGCAAAAATATGAATTCACCACTGTATAAAATTGTTGCTGCAATTCACATCTATTTATCGACATGAGATGAAATGACAAAAACAACAATTTAAACAAATGGGATTTGGAAGGTGGAGCTTACGAAAGATTCATATCTATATAAGTCATAATAAAAATGTATAGGCTTAAAATTAAGACAAAAATTAAGCTAAATTTAAAAAGTAGGTTGACTAAGATATCCTCGAGTTGTTCCGGCCGGGTTTTCAGTTGTGGTTTTTGTGTAGGTTGGTGCAGTTTTGGCGTTTATAGTCGTTGTCGCAGGCTGAACCAATGTAGTAGAACGAGACTGCTTCCTCTTTGTCCATAAGTATCTCTATTGTCATTCAGAGTTTCCATCACACTGAGGAACCTCGGCTCGGGATGTCGTTGTTGTGGCCATCCTTCTCAATAGCTGATTCGGTTTCTTTATTGAAAGGCACTAGATATTTGTCCAACGGGATTATATTCGCTTCTGTGTGGGGATGTTCGTTCCTGTAGTGTTTTGTCGCTGCCGATTGAAGTACAGTTTGGTACAAATTCAGAATATCTTCATTTCGAATAATTGAAGTTCCTCTATGGCTGTAAATCAGTATCTTTGTCGGTTGGCTTAGTCCTTTTCTTCTTCTCATTAATGGGTGTAGACGGTGGAAGGCCCAGCTGGCTTTTTGAAGCATATTTCTTGGGTGCTGGTTGAACTTTAGCAATTCGTTAAAATGGTAATTTACATTCTGTTTGGCAGCTATGGTGGATCTTTCAGGGCCAGGTATTTGTAAATCGCTGCGCGGTAAGGCTGCATCTACGAGTTGAAGGTCTCCTGAAGCAGACAAGTTTCTTTTTGGAAGTGGTGATCCGGGTGCCCCATTTTTTATAGAATTGGAAGAGTCTGTTGATGTGGGCTTCTAATTTTCTGACTTTGATTAGTAGTGCATTGATGTGACGTAGGTGATCGCGAGTAATCAGAAAATAGCAGATTCTCCCATCCAATTGCAACAGGTTGGTTGGATGTCATCAAGGTGCAGATAAAGGGGCCTATTTTTTACCCTTGGGTGACTCCAACTCTGATGCTCTTCACGGACGTTTTGTAGTTGTAGGGAAGGGTCTTGAACTAGTTCTATAGACCAATTTAAAAATGTTTGTAGCCAAAAGTAGCCCAAATAGTAGACCAATACCATGAAATAAAGAAAATAAAACAAATTTGTATTAGTGACGGAGGTACCTTTAAGATTAAGTTTGTGGATTAGGTCATTAGGGCTTCCATAGGGGTAAGGGGTGATCGAATTTTCAGTGTAGAATTTCTTCAGTCTCCGGAAGATTTCTTCTTCCAGTAATTTGCTGATGTTATTGAGAAGTGAAATCGACTTGTAGTTGGAAACTAGATTACGTGAGTCGGCAAAGTTGATTTGACGATATTTATTGAACAAATTATTATTTACAATTTGCTTAACGCTAGTTATCTGAAAGTATACACTGATTATTAAAATTCTGTTGGGGGCTGACTTTTAACATTTTAACATTTAATTTTCATTATATTTACTTTGAATCTAATGTCTGCTTCACGTCTCGGATTGTTCAGGTCCGGTTTTCATTGTGGTGGTTAGGTGAGTAGGTTTGTGGTAATTGTAGATGAGGATTTCGACGTTGATTGATATTAGATCCTCATCTAGTAGTTCCATTGGTTCAACGTATCGGTGCTCAGGATGTCTTGGTTGCTGTACAACTCTTCCTACCAGAGGGTTCTGGTGGGTGATAAGATTCTATAGGTACTAGACTGGATGAGATCTGTCTAGTTGTTCAATGCTGGCTTCTTCATAGAGTCTCTTGTTGTTGAATTTGTTTCATCGGTGACTTCGTCGTCGTCTTGTAATAATATCGGCAATAATATAATTATAACTGTTTTGAGTGATGACATCGAATTTGCCAAATTGTTTATATCATGCATGTTGGTGCTTGTTTTATGTGTATTGGAGGATGATGTAGGGCATTGCTGGCAGTTCGGCTGGTGGTGGTAGTTGTTAATTAAATTAAATTTTAGTTGTGGGTAGGGGTTCGAAAAGTGAATAGAAATTTTGTAGATTTATGCTACATTCTCGAAAAAATCATTAAATCATTAAAACAAATTTAATTATTTTAAAAATGTTCTTAATTTAAAAAAAAAAATTAACATACACAATGCAAAATGTCAATAAATACTTCTAATTCTAAAGTCTCTCGAATATCATATCTATGGCTTTCTTTTCATTTTCTGCAGCTCTTATAACAATTAAGTTGCGTGCTTTTCAAAAGTTAATTCCACATAAACGAACATCTTTTCATTATACGAAAACTTGTCTAAAGTTTGATAATTTGAATAAAGGATAGTAAAATTACTTTGTATATATATTAAAAGGCACTTTCCTTATGGTTAAATATTACTTATGTTCTGTGTGCAAATTGTTTTTGCCGGAGAGGTATAGGCAGACAAGGTACCTGTAGATATATAAAGTTTGTCTAATGAGTTTTCTTTTCATATACAAACGATTTCTTTAGATCTTTTTCTTCAAAGTTAAATTTTTGTAAATGCCACAAAAAGATATCCTTATTTTGTACAACTTCTTTGAGGTAGATAGCTCTGCATCAAAAGTGTACAATTATAGATTCATATGTAGACGAGTGGTTTCAAAAGTCAAGAACTTCTCATTTGTACAGTTTTTTTTGCACTGATGTCTGCAATAGTGCCATAGTAGATAGTTTATTTTTCAATATTGAAGTTTATTCCTTGAAAATGTAAATTTAAAACTGTAAGAGGAAATCTCACGCTTACTAACCCCGAATGTTTAATCTTTCCATTGAATTTTTAACACAAAAGAATTAACCAAACGAAGTCTTCTATAGAAAAATTTTAGTTCCTCAAAGATGTAGAATACTTAAGAAATAAGTACCATAGCATGAAAAAAAAGTCCAGCAACGTCCATGCACGTTACTGATATTTTACTAGCTTCCTGCGAACCCGTAGGTACTTAAAAAAATAGCAACATTGTTTTTAATCTTTTTTTTTTTGCAGACAAATACCTTCCAGATGGTTCTGGCAACTGATGAAGTCTTCACCTATGCCATTTTCAATTACGGAACGATTAATTGGTCAGCACACACAGAAGCGGGTGGAGATACCACTCATGGCGAGGGTGGTGTACCAGCATTTGTAAGTACAATTTATCGATAAAATCTATCCGATTACTGCCCGTGACATGAGTGAGCATGCTATATTGAGGGTGATGTGATGTGATGGGAGGGGAGGGGATAAGGATGAGGATGAGCATCAAGGCCAAAGGGTTCCTTCCTTTTAAAATTTATCCTGCGCTAAATGAGTTCCAATTACCTTCCGTCTTTTTGTCTCCATATACCTATATACTATAACGAGTGGTGATGGGGACTGGAGAGAACAATTGAAACTCTCTTTTGGGCAAGCAGAGAAAAAAAAAACCAGCAAAGGATGAAGATGAATTCATGATACAAACAAATACTTTGGAGGATAGGATAGAAGAGATATAATATATTTGGTGTGGTTACGTTCATTGTTCAATATATAGGATATGGTAAAAAAATTCTTTCTTTTGAATTTCTTCTCGGAAAATTAATGATCGCAATTCGCACATCAGCATTCAGCAAACCACAAAAAAAGGACATTCTTTGTTGCTGTGGTTGTTGTATGTACGCTCTTTTTTCGTTCTGGCTATTTCATTGGCAACTTAACTCTCAATCTTTCACTGAGGATTTGTCGAAGGAGCCGGAGAAATATATATTACCATGACCATGGCATGAGGGACGAAAAAATATGCTTGTGCAAACAAAGGGTGATGGGCGATGATGCAATCAAGCGCTTAATGCAACCAAACCACCGTTGAATCATAAATTATAATTTACAACTATTTTATGGTAAAAAAAAACGAGCATTACACCGGATAGATTTGAATTTATATATATTTAAAGTGTTTTTGTATCTGGCTCGTGTGCGGTGCGTCATTGTATTTTGCGGGCATCGTTCCAGAGTTAAGTATTGCCATGATGCTGGAGTTGTATAAGAACAAGGAAAGAATTTGAAAGAATTTTATTAAAATTTTGTTGAAGATTAAGCTATAGACATGGAATTTCAAATTTGTTTGTAAATAGAAATAAATGAATGATTTTGAATTTTAAATTACAAAAAAAAATATTTCGTAGGATTCTACAAAAAAAACTGCTTTTATGATGAAAAAAAATCGGAAAAAACTACCGATCACCATCATCGTTGGCTGTACAATCGAGGCCTGGTCCTGGCCTACGTATAAAGCTTAACCTTGTCAAACTACAAAACTTCAACATTAGAACAAAAATTTAAATAAGGAGGAAACTCAAATATAAGAAAAGAAGAAATTTCATTTTTAAAATTTCATTTTCTTATGAAAGTACAGCAAATCTCAGATTTGAGCAAATTGGGCGTGATAGGTAGGTAGATTTTCAAAAAACAAAAAACCACATGTCATGCTTTACGGTCACAGAGAACTTTATTATAAATTTTCAGTTTTCTACGGACGTTATATACTTACAGTGAAAATAATGATATAAGAAAAGTGGGCTTGGCAGTGGATGGGAAAAATAACACATGCTATATGCTTAAGGTTAAAGAGAGCTTAATAACAAAATTTTAATCTTCTGAGGACTTTCAATAGGTAGAAAATATAATAAAGTGGGCTTGACATTGGGCGGATTAAAAAAAAAAAAACAATTTTTAAACTATCTTATATTATAAGCGATAATCTGGCTTACAAGGAGAAGCTTAATTGAACATTCCAACCGTTTTCCTCTTGCCAAATAAATCTAAATGATTTATATTATTAGAGAAGATAATGATTTTTTAAAAAAAAATCTTTACTGTGGCAACTCTTCTCCCTTTATCAGCCACATTTGCAGGCATTCAAATTCAGCAAAGATGTTGCGAAAAATTGTAATTCATGTAATTTTAATTTAAATATCAATAAATTTATCCATGGCTACAAAAATGGTGGGTGCCCTCGGTGGATGAATACATTTATTATAACAACAAAAACACCAAGGCCGCATCATTCAATTAACCATTATAGCCGGTGAGGTCTGATCGTCTCATGAATGAGGTAATTATTCATATCTATAAAGAAAAATAAATGTTTCCTGGCACTGATGTTGTATAGTAATATAAAAAGAAAGAGAGCCATCTTTTTTGTTTGTCCTTCAATATTCAAGTTAATATTAATTTTTTTTTATGAAATGATAAAAGGCATAACATAAAGCGAGATTTTGTTTTTTTTGCTCTTTCAGGTATTTTTTAATAATAAATAATATTCTTGGAAGGTAAAATATGTTTGTTTCGCAAGGCATTTTATATAAAGATAAATGTAAAATGAAGAGAACAAAAAGAAACTTAATGAAAAAAAAAAATCATTATAAGAAGAAAATAAAATTTTTTAATACAAGTTAAACGTTTCAAGCAATTTTTTTTGTTAGACTCCATAGCACAGATATAATAGTAAAAGTATAAAAAGAATATACTATTTATGTAAATACTCTGCTTATTTTAATACTACAGCACAAATAGGAAGTTAATTAAAAAAATTAATGGTCGTACACCTATTACCTATCTTAGGTTGCTATAATTAATCATAATCATTGTTTCTGTTGAAACAAATAAAACAATTGAAGTATAGACTTTATTTGATTGATAACATATACACGCAGTGTATAGTCTGCAAAGTTTTGCATTTTGATATTTAAAGTTTGAATGAAAACACAACGGTTTATACATATTTGAATAATTATGTAACATGTATTACCTCACTATATAGAAGTACCTATACCTGTTTAAAGCAGCCCATAGGCACTACATACACTGTCTGCACCGGTGTGGCATTCCCCCACACACGCCACACCGATCGAGACACCGACACCAAAAATAAAAAACGGTTGAGCATGGAGAACCTCGTTAGTCGTTTTAACATGTTTTTCAGAAATTAATAAAAACCTTTGAAATCTTTTATGGCGACCTTTAGTAAAAGCCTTTGAATTATGCCCTTTTCCGTAAAATGTTCAGAGCAACAATGTTACGCTGAAATTGCCAAAAGTGCCTCTGATTTTGCTGAATGTTTTCCACAAATAATATTTATTTTGTAAGTTTTCGACTTCGACAAGATCTAAATGCCAAAATATACTATATAGCAGTGGTTCCCAATCTTTTTTAATCGCGGAGCACTTTTCAGGCGAGGAATTTCTCGCGGAGCACTTGGTTGCGAATATGCCATTTTTCGCAGTTAGATATAAATGTATGTAGAAAATGCAGTAATTGTTTTTCAATTTTTGTTACATTTTATTCAATTCAAAAATGTTACTTCAACGAAAAACAATGATAAAGTTTATTAAAAAAAAAGGAATTTAATAATAATATTATATAATATATTATGTAGGTACATATGGTATTTAAATAAATAGCTTTTTTTCTTAAGTGAGAACCATGTGCCTGTTTTTTTTGCATAATTCTGGTACATCTGGTTGAATTTGGGACAACTGCAACCGAATATCTGGCTCTGCATCGAGACGGGACCTATAGGTATTTTCTTTTGGTTCCAACGTAGGCAGAGAATTTTTCTATCCACATGAATGTTGTTGCAAAAGGCAGTAGAATAACTTTAGTTTTGTTTGACAAAATTTTGAATTCGTCCTTCAACACCTTCAACATACAACAGAATTCTGACAAAGAGTTCTTCGTTTCAAAATTTTCCTTTATCGAAGAATCTGATATCATATCAAACAAGCATTCAAATTGCAACGATCGCGATGTCAGGGAATTTGGCTTTTCCAACGCGGCATAGTATGGGTTTGCAACCCTCACGTTTTCCTTTCCTTAATATTTGAGTGGTACCCTTCCGGAAAATACCAGTGGAAGCTATCGAGCAAACCTTTCAGGTGAACATGGAACTCATTTAAAATATCTTCGGGAATGTCCAAATTTATTTCCTCTTTAAATTCGTTGAGCGTTGGGAAGCTGCCAAGGTTTCTATTTTTCATAGATTTAGCCCAAAACTGTATTTTCTTTTTAAATGCTTCTACTTTATCACTGGCATCGAAAACTGTTATTGCAGTTCCCTGAAGAAATAAACTCAAATCATTTAGTTCGGCTAGATACGCTAATTTAAATAGCTAACTCTCATTACACAGCCTGTCGCTCAAAACATAGTCATCGTCAATTAGGAAGGTTCTGACTGCAGCCCTCATTTCTAAGAGCCGCACCAGTTTCGTATTATGTATTTTATTAGGAAAAATACATATAATCCCATACATTTTGATTACGCAGTAAAGTTTAGAAACAAATATGCATTCCGCATTGGTAAAAAATAAAAAAGTTTGAAAATTTACGTTGAATGCACGAGTTTAACCGCATTTGCAACAAAAAAAAGGCAACCATAAAATCATCGAAATTAATACGAGAAAAAAAACCGAATGAAACTCAAATGACATTTATTATCCAAGGATTGTGACTTTTCACTACGCCATGACTATGATTTTGTGATTCACCGATCTTACCATCGTCATGGCGTAGTGAGAAGTCACAATCTAAATAGGGTCTTTGTTCATAGTTCAATACAAATTTTTTTTTTTAGAAAATGACCAATTAAAATCCCTTACACCTATGAGGTGTTAAAAATCTCTTTTTCACTTTTAGCTTATTTTAAACGTAAAATTCCCACAAAAAGTTATAAATCTCTCGATCTGGCATCGCTGATGTGGAGAGAAGCAAATTTAAAAAAGAATACCGCTTGCTTTATTCAAAGTTTTAAAATACCTAAATGCTTTTTTTATTTCTAATGTACCTCAAGTTTGCTGGAATGGCTAATAGGGTACATTTTTTAAATGAACTTTTCAAATTCGATTGCTGCGATCAAAATGACAAGTTCAAAAGCACAAAATTAACAAGTGTGATGGAATTTTAATATTTTTTCCGATATTTCCGCGGAACACTTGAATATTTCTGCGGAGCACTTGGATATTCTTCGCGGAGCACTTTTTTTGCACACTTTGGGAAACGCGGCTATATAGTATATGAAAAGGAAAATTAACGAAAAAGTCAGATTGTGAAACTTGTAGCACGGAGGATTTCGATGTTTAATAAGAACCCGAGCAGCCTTGAGTTAATTAACAATTGATTGACATTCCCTAGGTCACCTTGGGGCAGCGAACATCGAACAAACCTAATGTTATGTAGCTATAATAGCTAACCGCTTTATCATAAGCTGTCAAATAGCTCACTTATGTTGTAATGGACGTCTAAAATTATAGAAAATACTTATATTAAAGGTAATATTACATATTAGGGTTTTAATTTTTGTTCATTCCTGCCCATCTGTCGAAATCGAGGAAAATGGTGGATCCAGTTCCCATTCTCTTGTCTAATTTCAATATATTATTGTTGTTTCTTATGATGCGGTGACCAGCTATGGGACTTTTTGAAAAAATGTCCCAAGTAGATTTGGAAAAAAAACGCAGTTTATTCAATTTTTTCGCAGTAGATTTTTATATTTTCAAAATATAAATAAGAAATATTATAAATAATTTAAGATAATAAAATAAATATTCATTTCTCTTTAAAAAATAACAAAAACAAACAAAACAAAAATTCATAAATTTATATTCATATCAGTCGAAACATTTTTTCAAAAGCTAGATTTTCATTGTTTTTTTTAATGTTCGTCGACGAACGAAAACTGATTAAAGTGGTCTATAAGACCCACGGATTCAGAAGGTTCCCAACAATCTTTAGCAACGTCGCGTCGCCCATTTCCTTACACAGAATAACATTTTGCAAAGTAGTTGTATTTAATTTGTTTCGAAGTTTATATCCTTCACTTAACTTACTGTCGAAAATTTTCGTTCTGCAAAAGTGCAGTCGATTTTTTAAAGGAAGTAGATTTATTTTTCGAAAAAAAGCAATTGCAGTAAAGTCATAACCCTGGCTGTGAGTACCTAGTTCTTGTGGTTATTTGAACAGCCATTTTTATTGATTACACTTAATTTAATACACTTTCAACTTTGACAACCTGCGCAATGAATTACCTTAGATTATTGTAACGCGGTTCCCAATAGCTATATAGCTCTCATTTTGCTTCAGAAAATTTTGTTGCCTACCTTTTCATGAAGTTTTCGCAGTCTTGGTTAGAATTGCGGTCCAACCAACCAACTTTGTTTCGGTGTAGTTCCGTTGCAACTAATGTGACATAGAGCTTTATAAATTATTTAAAGTTTTGTTTTCCATTGAAATTTTTCTTTATAGAATCCCCCATTTTGGCCATCATCTTGAAAAAGAGGGGTTTAAAAAGTTTGTGAGTACCATTAAGTTTATGGTTCTGAAGATATTGCGAACAAAATTTTAACAACCTTTTCCAAGATAGTGGTCAAACCACCGAAAACCGAATTTTATCAATTGATTGAAAACTGAACCCATCCCTACGCAAAATAAAAGTGTGACTCAGGATGAAGATCTGTAAACATATACTTATTGCCAAACGACTTAATTCATCGTGTTTACCTCCATTAACTTTAAAAAACCTACAACTAAAATTAAATTTAAATTTCAACCGAAATATTTCACTCGAAAAAATACTAAAAAACTATTGCATATTTGTAGATGTACAATTTCTGGATCGTGCATTCGATAATTATTATTTTTTGCGATAAGTTATTTCCGTTCCCACTATTTTTAATTTTCCTATACCGAGGGCTAAGATAAAAAATCTCTTCCTGTTTAAAATGTAAGGTTCAGTTTAAATGTTGTAATTTTTCAATGGAATGTAATATGATTTGCCGCATACTGTCGCATTCGTAGCAGTTTAAGTGCGGTATATCAAAAAACTGCTGATGTGTATAGTGTCGTGCAGTCCCTTTGAAGAGCAGTTCTGCCAGGTTGGGAAGCTATTAATAAAAATTAAAAGTTCAAGCGTTTCTTCAAATACGACAAATTTTGTTCCATATTCACCGACTTATATATAGATTTAGTGTGAATTTTATTTTTATAGGATAATTTGTTTAAAATATAGAAATCTAAAAAATAAATCCAAATTCAAAAATTTTGAAAAGAACCTGAATCATCATAACGCAAACAATTACAAAACTGCACAACTCAAATCCCATAAAATTAATACAAAAACGAGACAGTAACATCCTTTAAATCCTATTTTCGTTAAATTTAACTTAACATTTATTTAACTGGATCAATTTAAATAGCGTCTTTTGACTTTTACTTTATTGCGTACCTACAAAACAAAAACACACTCGAACGACGAAATTTTAATAAACTTCCAGTCATATTATTATTCCATAGCAATATATAATTCCGCAGGCTTTAGAAACCAAGTATAACAATAAACATGATAATCAACCTTCTATATACCAACCAACATAGCTAAGCTTTATCTACATGCACAACACAAAAAAAAGAAGATGTACACGCACCAGAATTATGGTATTGTGTCGTCCTTCAGGGCTCTTTAAATTATTATTATTGTTATTATATCTATTCTGTGGCATCAGGAGAAAAGATGGAATTTTATGGCTTTTTGTACACACGTTGCGGCACCATTAAACTTTCAAATTTTATTTCCTTGCGTTATATATAGAAGTACTTTTATAGTACCAATATATAAAATGTACCTTGGAACCAACGAACGATGGTAATAAATCCAATTGATGGTTTTGAGAAGGTATATACAAAACCAAAAATTTTGAATTACGAGTACCTACTCTAGGAAATCAGTGTTAAAAATAGCTAAAGCTTTACTCCTACAGAGAATGTAATATATATTATTTTACCAACAGAAAATGTCCGGTATGAAAAGTATTAAGATTTTAAAGTTATTTTCTGTAGACAAACCTCTTTTACATATATAAAGAAAATATTTATCATAGAAAATAAATAGCTAATAAATCATATTATTTACTTCAAAAGTCAAGGAGTAACAAACATTTTTAATCTTAAAAGTAAAGCTATAAAAAATAAAATGAATTATTGGGAAAGAGTTTTTGAGAAATATTCAAAAACAAAAAGGATATTCTGATTTATTGTTATTCGTTTTTGGGAAATCAATATAAGTTGGCGAATTTAAGTCATTTGACAATTGACAGGTTCCTATATACATGCACTTAAAATTTCTTTGAAATTTATCCGTCCTCAATCTTCATTATCGTTTATCAACTGAAATAAGCTTAATTCAAGCATAATACTTCCACTAATTGAAAGCAAATTCAACAAATTTTTTGTAGAAATCTAACAAGCTTATAGCAATAAATTGTCAAAATTTAAGCATTTTTTATATTCTTCAAATCAAACTAGTCTACCCGTGCGAGAAGTCTCGCAATTACATAAAAATAAAAGACGCACGAAAACAATCAAATGCAGTTTTTGAACAAATTATTTACATTTAAAAAAAATTATAATTCGTCAAATCAGTAGGTAATTTCGCTTCATTTGTCAAAATCGGTGTAGTATGAGAATCGGAAAGTAAGTCTAGACTATAGAAATAAAATATCGTTGGTTTACAAGCCAAAGGCACTAAGTCATATTTTTAAGATTTTTAGATTTAAATGCAAAACGGTTCAGAACGATGAAATCTATGTACTGAAATAACACATCTAAGTTATATAAGACACCCTTAATGAACTATTTAAGGTGTCACTTTGCACGAAGTCAGAAAAAACATATTTAATACTGGAAGAACGTACTAAGTTGACTTAGTGCGATTTACCAGTAACGCAAGACAAAATAAATTACTTGAGTTTACAGGAAGAAAGCATCAACAAGACTTAATGCCTTACAATATATGAATCGTGTTTACCAAACAATGCTCTTTGTTTTTCTTGGTCAGAGGCAAATGGGAAAGGTTGGAGCTGCTAAGTGGGTTCTTTTATTCTGAAAAACATCGAGGAATTACCTGAACACGTAAAAGAGCTTTCAATATTTTCGGATACTTGTGCTGGCCAAAACAGGAAGGCAAATATTTTGAAATTTTTTTTTTAATTTAGTGCAAACATCTAATTTACAAATTGTTCAGCAAACATTTTTAGAAAGTGGTCATTCTTAAATGGAAGTTGATTCTATGTACAGTGCCATAGAAAAAAAAAAAAGTTCATGTCAATTTATTGCATCAATGACTGACTGAATATATTCCGTGCTGTAAGAATTCGTGTGCCCAAAAAACTTACTTATGAAGCTCTGGAAATGAAGTTTGACAATTTTTTATAATTTAAAGTTACTGACCACCCAGAGTTATGGAATAAATCGATTTTGAAAAGTGGGGGGCAAAAAGAACACCGCCCCCAAAAAATCGATTTTTTCAAATTTGATAAATTGGTCTATTTTTTAACATTATTGACCACCCTTTAACTTTTTTTGAACATTATCCTGAAAATTGTTTTTTTGATTTTTGTAAAAAAAAAAATTGATAAATTGTTTTTATTTTTCTGTTCATAAAAACATTTTTTTTGAATTCTGAAAGATGACCATTTTGAAAAACACAACTATCCCAAATGCCCATTCTTTAGAATTGTTCTAACTCCTCAAAAAATAACTTCACCATTAGTAGGAATTATTTATTATAATTATGATTTTACGAAATTATCAATTGATAATTGGTAGATAAGTTGAATTATAAGAAAATCGATAAGATTATCACTGTTTTCCAGATGATTGACATAACAACTGTCAGAAGTGGAAGTTTAAAATTTAAAGTCTCTTGCATAATTTATAATAAAATTATAGATAATTTTATTTAAATTATTATTTAGTATAAAATTATACCTTTTATTTAAAAAAAGTAACGCAAATCAACTTTTTTTTGCATATTTTATATTAACGTTAAAAAAATCATCTATTTTCAAGTAAATTCATTTGCTGCACTTCGGAATCTTCCACATAAAAAAAAAAACAACAATAATAAGCGAAATATAACCAAATAAACAGAGCCCGTCTAACCGGAGTAAATAGAAGCTAATTAGCTTATAATCGTAAGATTTTTTTTTATATAACCAAGATTTCCCCTGAACCAATATTCTGTACCGAAAAATGATCTTAATATGGAAGTAGGAAAGCTATTTATTGACGAATTGAAGAAAATTCTTAATGAAATTTTTCTGAAAACTTAAAGGATCTCGCCACAAAAGATGGTCTGACGAGACTTTGTAGCAAAATTAATCTTTTTCAAGCCGTTAACACTCAACTGAACCGAAAACTATCCCTTATGTGTGAGCTTCTGGAAAATCAGTTGGAATTCATACCGCGAAAGGCTAACGAATTGTGTATTGCATTTCACCTTTCTTTAAACACAGATACCTTACCTATGCAACTAAATTTGCTTCACAGACTTGCAGGTTTTTTTTTAAGCTAAACGATCCACTAAAAAGAACTCCATTAACCCGCAACAACAATGCACATTGCATAACGCGGAACTCTCATTCTCGAACTTCTATTAAAAATTGCTGACAAAATTATATTCGCGGCATACCAACATAAAAATTTTGACGTCATTATTTTTTGCGAACAGTCACTAATGTATCGGAAAAAGGGACAAATACTTATTATACTTAGAAGCAATCTAATCGAAGTAAATCCATGCGCAAAAATTATGGTAAAGGGAAGAAATTAACTGAAAAGAATTTTTGAAGGATTTTAATTTTCTATTAAATTGGATAGTGTAAAAATTTTATACAAATATTAAGCAGGAAAAGTTAACAAAATCCAACATAAAAAATATCGAAAAATTTTAGATTTAATTTATTTTTACTAACTAACGATTTTGAACAGTTTTCTTGGACACAAGTACTTTGGGTGGCGGGCTTCGCAGGTTCCAAAAATTGTATCTTCCTCTTTATGTCAATACCAACAATTTTCTTAGACAAGGGAATATGAATTATTGAATTACACTTTAAGTATATGGTTCTAAATGCCTATTCAGAAAGGCATTCGTCCTTATCACAGGCCCCGTCGTAATAGATTCTCACTACTGTACGAAGCTGCCGAGCGTCGTAACAGAAATACTTTGAAACGAATTACGAGTTCGTGAAAATTGATATCGATAGCTAACAATTTGTAGTACGAATCTATTACGATAGGGCCTATGATAATGCCGAATAACTCCCGTGGGTCCTATTGCCACTCCAAAAAGGAAAAAAAAGACCGCAATATCGCAAGACACTGTTTTAATAACATGACCACTATAACCTATGAAATTTCGAGCATCAATTTTGAAAGACTCTTTAGTGCAGAAGAAATACATTTTTTTACGAAACGAAATTTCAGGTCTGATTCTTTACTTGTGCAGAGAAAGTCACAACTTGTCAAATTTTGGAGATCAAAGAAGACAGGAAAATGAGATTTCATCAATCTAATTTACGTGGAACAGGAATGCTCAGCTGAATTTCTCAGTTTTGTTGTCCTAATGCTGAGGAACAAAAATTTTATATTCGCTTGCTCCCTACGATCTCTGAGATCGTATTTATCTGAAAGCACCTATTCTCTCAAAAATATTAAAACTACGCCAAAGTACAGGAACTCAAAATTACCCAAATTCACCACAGTATTCCATGCAACTCTATGTGAATGTCACGCACAACATAATATTTCGCTTTCATTCATTTGCTTTCATATTGCCTTTTTGATAAAATGTGAATTTCCCTAAGAAATTTCTTGAATAGAAATTCACAGATAGGGGAAATGTTTTACTCTGTCGCAAGCTTTCGCGAACTGTGAATTTTTTAAGTACCTATAAGAACGAATTTGGACCGAAATTCACACAAATGCCCAAAAAATCACAGATTTTCAAAGTTTTTTAAAATGCTTAAGTTTAAATCCAGATTTTCTGGATTCCATCATGATCATCATGGTAAAATCCGCAATATTAAAAAAGTATTAGTATTTTGAACTTTTAATAGCTCCACTTATTTTCGAAAAATAGTTCTTAAATATCTAAGTGACAATACGAAGATTTTACGCTGTTGTTTACATTCACACCGAGATATTACAGAATTACCTTTGCACACAAAATTCATCTCCTCCATAAAAATCTGCTTCCTAAACGTACCCACTTAATGATATTATGCATTATGTATATTTTCCCAATTGTCTTCACAGCCCATTAAATTCTAGGGAATTTTGACCCTGACATTGTACAGGCTATAAATTCCTATCTCCTGCAAAAAACATCATTCAGTCCTACGTTATTTATTAATGACAACAATTCCTCTTACGTCTTGTTTTTTTTTTTGTAGGTCGGATTTAATGCTGGAAATGGAACACAATCGTATGAATATAAGCCCTACAGTCAATCGATGGTGATTCGCGACCTTACTGGACGTGGATGGGGCAATGGATTCCCGGGTCGACATTTGTTCAGAATAGACGAACGAATATTGATTGGATCATGTAACAAGGACATTGGTAAGATTTTTGTTGTCACCCTTGTTTGAAATTAAGATTGAAAGGAAAATGAGATTTTTGTTATTTAAATTAAAATGTCCTTTTATATATATCTTCATAAATAGATGCCTCACATCTGCCATTGACATTTGCCCCAGAATCTGGTAATATGCTGGGTGGAACTGTTGTTAATATCACAGGACCCTGCTTTGATCCAAATATACGAGTGCTATGTCATTTTGATACGGAAGATGTTGTTGGACATTTCATAGATACGAATCGTGTTATTTGCGTTCAGCCATTCCTCAAGGCTCAAGGATATATTCGATTTGAGATTTCAGTTGGTAATGAAAGATTCAAATGGAGGGGCAAATATTTTGTTGGTAAGCAAAAAAAAAAAAAAAAAAGGAAGTGAAAGATTTAAATTATATTTATTTAATTTTAAAAACAGAAACACCAGCTACTGCTATTGAGAAAATATTCTTTGAAACCGACGCTGTGCAGAAGAAAAACCCTAAGGAAATTAATATTTCATGGGATAAATATAATTTGACAACAAATTGGAGGGCCAACATTCAAATTTCCTTGTGGGGATACCGAGAGACGACAATTTAGTAAGTTTAAAGGTTTTTTTTCTTTCCAAATTGAAATAGAACCAAAAGTCACTTAAATGTAAGACAGATCTGAGAAGATTATTTAACTTTTGCTGATTGTATTTTATCGATTTAATTATCTACTATTAATCCATATCCTATATTTGTATACATATATGTATGTACAGAATAATAATTAATATAAATAATTAATTTTGCTTCTTCTCTTATACAGCCCTCAACTCGAATATATTGACATGATTGAAGCTGGCATCACAAATACAGGTGCATACACAATATCTCCCGCAAACTTCAAAACTCGATGGAATTCAAACAATGACATGCAGTTTGGTTTCTTGCAAATTAATTTAACTGACCCACAACAATATTCTGGCTTAGCAATTAGTCCGTAAGTAATGAAAATTAATTAACTACTTGAGCCCCTTGAGTCTCATCAAGTATACAGCATCATCATCATCCTTTTCTTTATGGGGTTAGGATATATCATCTATAGTGGGTACTGGGTATGAGTCAGTAATTCCCTTTTATCCATATTATAAACAATTCATCCTGCTGCAGTGTTCTAATTAAATACCACATCCCAGGGGAAAACCTTTAAAGAATACAGAAATGATTTAAAGTTTTAAATAGGTATAATAATTGCTATGGATACAACTTCAAACGTAAACCATATAAATCTGCATATAAAAGGTCTGGAAATAAAAATCGTTGGCTCTCAACTATGAGAAAAATTTTAGCAAAGAACTTTTCTTTCCGTCGCAGTCTCGGTCTCTGTTTCCGTTTATGGTGAAAAGAAATGCAAACAATACTGAATTATTTAAGAACTATAGTTTTTGCTACAGAAGTGCAGTTTAAATAGAAATCTTTTGGCGAAATTAGTAGTTATTCATATTTATGAAGGGATTTGTCAAGAGTGGGGGCTCAAGGCTCATGGGAATAAGACAGAATTTATAATCGGTGTGAAGTTTGTATAAGTGATTAATCTTATAATGTAAAAGCACTTTTGCCAAAAGGAAGGTTTTGAAATTGTGCAGTCTATCAGGCAGTGAGAAAATAAGGTACCAAAACATATGACCATGTGAAATGAGGTCATATTTTGAATATTGCTCTTTGAAACCTACAAAAACTGACAAAATGTATTGTAGAAACATCTACCTATAAATTTTAAATCATTTACTTTCATATGAAATAAATACTGATCAAAAAGCCCAATAACTCTTTCAAGCAATTATTTGCAAGACATTAAGTTTTTACACAAAATCGTTTATTGTTCCTAACCAACATGGGTTTTTTAAGGGCTGTTCGACTATCACTAATATTTCTAATACAGTTAACGGAGTTTTATGTTAATTTCTTTAAAAATAAACAAAAAACAAACGGATTGTGTTCTGGCAGACTTTAGTAAGGCATTTGACAAATTATCACATAGGGCCTTACCAATAATCAAATTTAGCGACGACTTAAATATTTCAGTAAAATTAACCTTAATTCTGGTGATCCCAAATAATGTACCATTCATGGAATGTTTATTTTTTTGAAATCCATTCCATATATGATTCATTATTAAGAGTCCACTTGAATATTAAGGTCATATTTATTAGCTAGAGCCCATTCTATTATGGTCCATTTTACTGAAATATTTAAGTCGTCACTAAATTTGATTATTGGTAGGGCCCATAATGTTTAAGTAAAAAAATGAGGAAGTTGGGGTATAGCGTAAATTTAATAGCTCAAATCTTATTCGCTTGACGGATCGTATTATGTAAATTTTAATGGCTATCACTCAAAAAATTTGTTGTTAATTCTGGAGTTCCACAGGGCAGCCATTTGGGACCAATTGTTTTTTTTTTATTTGTTAATGATCTTTCGCCAGTTTTAAAGTACTCGCGTCTGAATTCTGGTCCCTATATTATCAGACAACTTTTTATCTCATGCGTTAGGCGTTGAAGGTGATTTTTTTTCGTGAAACAAAACAACAATATTTTAAAAACTAAAAATTGAACTTTGAATTGACTCATTTCAACAGAACAAAAATATATCTTGTATTGAGTTTTACAACTGTATTTTAAAGACCCCCGACATTTCAATGAAAATAAGGTCCAATGACAAATAGAGGGTGTACAAAAATTCACCCAAGAAGTAAACAAAATAGAATACATGAGATTTATCTTCATTTTTGATTCATAAAATATTTAGGGACATGGAATAGAATAGATACTAGTTAAGTGGCTTTGGTGGAACATGTAATCTTTTGTTGACATTTTTCATGACGGTTCCACATAAATATGACTGACTGAATATTGTTGATACAGAGCTCAATTTTCAAAATCCGCACCAAACAGTGAAACGTTGTGGATGCATTGGTTTCTCAGAAATCACTCCTGTATTTTCTGAACGCCAAATCTGACAATTTTAAAGGTTAACGAAGCCATCAAGACAAAAATGAGCTTCATCGCTAAATGATTTTCAAAGAAAAATCATCAAAAACCTTAAATATTATTTAAAACTCCTGCTTAATAATGAAAATGCGTTGTTATTTGCTGCATTTTTAAAAATTATCAAATGTCAGCTGTTAAGCTGTCTTTTTTTTTATTGGCAACACCCTGCGTGAATTTTGGGACATGCTAAGTTGTTTTTGTTTTTCGATGTCCTCCCTTCATATGAGGATAATTCGGGTCACCCTATAAATCACAACGGATTTAATAGGTACCAATACCGAGGTATAATTGCGGCCATTATGCTCGCTGAAATATCTGTAGTATATAAAAACAGAGTTGGTCCTAGGATACTTCCTTGTGGTCCACCAACTTCAATTTTCTGAAGTACAGAAAAATTTTGCTCGTACCATACTCTGTTTCTGTGTCAGTCGCTATTATATAAGATTTCAGTATTTTGTATTACTGCCTGGGAAAGATCTTTATGCTGTTTGTGTACTCAAGTTTGTATACCAAGCGTCAAAGGCTTGAGCAACATCTAGGTATAGAGCCGAATAAAATTACTTTTTTCACAATTTTGTTTTTTGTTGTTCAATGAACTTTATCTCCCAGGTTTATTTTTAAATCTAATTTCATAGTTTGGAATTAGTTTTCTGTCTTCTATTATTTCGTTAAGTCTTTTTAAATTAATTGGAAGCAGTTTTTCGAATATTTTACCATAATTGGTATACATAATACAAGTGATGTTATTTCTGTTGGTAGAGTACATTGACGGATATGGTTTCTATGGACTTTTGAGGCGCTTGGTTTTCTTTCGGTAAAAAACGTCTGTTGTAAGACTTTTCAGGATTCTACTAAATACTAAGTGAATAGTTATTGAATTCTCAGATCCTTTTTATGATTCACTGTTTAGATGGTTTCGGTTAAATACTACCTTATTGTCTGGAAATTTCGTGGTTTGACATTTTCTTTCAACCCTTCTTTTTCCAGTATCCAGCTTCTTTATTTCTATACTGTTTTTTTTTTTTTTTTGAATTTGTCCCTCTTCTGTAGCCATTTATATAATTAGATGAGTTTAGGTTTAAAACACTTTCTGGTTTTTCGATTCAGTTTGTTTTAGAACTTTTTCTCTTGTTTCTTCTTCGCTCAGTAATTTTATTACACTGGAGTATAATGTCTTACGATTCATTATAATTACCTTCGACACTTTTATGATCTCATTTAATATTCTTAAGTGTCTAGCGACGTGTTTCGTATATTGTACCCCCATCTTCGAGCGAATTACTAAAATTTCATTCATTCATTCATTCGCTATCACTTTGATTACAATAGGTACTTATGCACTATAAAGTATACATGGTGAATGTATACGACTTAATTTATTTGGTTTACTTTATCGGTCAAACTCAGTTATATTTGTTATCTCTCTCTCTCTTCCGAAATGCATTTAAGTAAATAAATAAATAAAATAAGTGTTTTTAAGTTATTTAAAATAATATCTTTTATTTATTTTAAGGAAAAACACCCTTATATGTACATTTATTTTTGTTTATTTATTTGTTTTAATATAACTAAATTTATAAATTTCATTGTATATATTTTTTAGAATAAAATATTTAAATTAAGGCAGTGAATTTATCCAAATGGATATCCTGTATAGCTTCTGTATATATCTAATATTTATAGTAGACTATAATGGATCTTTTTTCTTATCTCATTACCTAATGAACAGGTTTTCATAAAAGGGCATAAAATCGTAAAAGGTTTAAGCTCTTATAAGGATTTTGTAAGAGTTCAATTTCATTGGTTAAACTTAAACATTTCGATCCTTATCCTTTCAAAACTCTTTTTTTTTATTCGTACTTTCTGAAACTCAAGAATATTCGCATGGGAAAAAAGGACTTCATTAAAATGTAAACAAACGTAAATATTCAATAAACTTGAAACGAGTTAAATATTTTAAAACAAACAAAATTCAGTGAAATAAAAAAAATGTAAAAGAAAACAAAAAAAAGGAATATCCTTCAATAAGTTTATGAATAAAATCCTTCAAGCGTCCATTGGTATTTAGTCAAGTTGTATATTAACGTGCTTGAGTGATTTAAAAAACAAAAAACAGAGGGAACATGCGGCAGTGCAAGTGAAAAAACATTTCCGCCTCAAAAAAGAAATGGACAGGTAGATAAGATACCTATACAAAAATAAATAGGAACTTTTGAACCCTTTTTTATTCGACTTAACCTTTTTTGATACTCAATTAAAGGAAATTCTTATTTAAATGCGACCTATTGTTATTGGTTTATTTGTTTGTCTTTATTATTGAATTCTTAAAAATAAGATTAATATTTTAAAGATATCTGATCTTTTGAATGAATTTTTAATTTTATAAAAGTTATAGTCAGCAAAAAAAAGGCCAAAGTCATTTTCGTAGATTCATTGAATATTTACTTAAAAATCTGTATTTGCATTTGCCATATACGTGAAAAATTGAAATTTATTATCTTTTGTATGCCATATTTACAAGAATAGTATAGTCTATACCTTCAAAGCATTTTAAACGAGACAATGAAATTTAGCAAAAGTCTCAGCGTGGGCGGCGCGGCGGTCTAGGTGGGATCGACAATAAAAATAAACTGTTCGTTGTTTTTGCTCTTAAAACTCAAAAACCAATCATCAGATTGAGCTAAAAGATATAGTTAGTTATTACTTATAACATACAAGTGAGAAGTGCACGTTAGTAAAAAGTTTTCACGTTTTTCGATAGATGGCGCTGAATAAAAATTTTAAAAACTAACTTAAAACTCATAAAATATTATTACGATTGAGACTAACAAAATATATTTGTTATAAAGTGATAAGTGCAAACTGCACGTACATTACGGTTCACTTGAATAAGTCGCTGCATGAGTTTAGGTGAGTGGAAAATATTTTCAGAATCTCTCAAGAGAATATCATCAACAAAAATCACATTATACTGTACAAACTAACGGGGCTTTAACCAAATTTGTAAACAGAGTCACGTATGCATTTAATGTCACAACTGTCTTTATTAAAGTGAACCGATTTTATTGCTTGCATTTCTGACTCTGTTTACAAACTTCGTTAAAGCCCCGTTACTTTGTACAGTAGGTATAGTGATTTTTGTTGGTGTATGGTGAGAGAAACTATTTTTTCACTCACTTATAAAAGTCTTATAACTAATTATAGTCACATAGTTCTCGTTTTAGTTCAATAAAAGTGTTGCCTTTATTCAAGTGAACCGTAGTGTATATTAAAAGCTATTAATGTTTTTTATATGCTGGCGCAAAACACACAAATCTGAAAATTTTCTACAAACTACATAAAAACATAACTACTCGTTTAAAATTTAGAAAATTCTGTTTTTCACCTATCATCATATTAAAAATGCTTTTAAATCGTATTCTAAAATTTAGCGCCAGTAAAATTTGAAAAAAAAATTGATAAAACGTTACTTCATTAAATATTTATTTTCATTAAAAAACTCATTTAAATTTCATATTCACACAAAATAGCTAATACAAAACTTTTAGAAAATAAAAATATTTAAACGATGTTCTATTAACGCGAGCTTTATTAATTGACTCATCATTTAAGTTATAGCTTGTTAAAGTTTACATGTGCTTGGTGGTTAGAAGATGGAAAAATAAATAAATCTAAATCAAACAAATAAGCTTAAATACCTACAAAAAAAATAGTCTCGAAATTTTATTAAGTTCAGCCATTGGAGAGTCTAAATACAAAAGTTATAACAAATAAAATTTCTGCGTGCGTCGGTCGTCCGCCATTTTGAAAAAGAAGTTTTTCTGGACTTCTATTTGCCATGGCGTATTTTTCTTTATAGTTTTGCAAAAGAAAATCTCTCCTATTACGATTGTCAATTATCACTTGATTGTTGATAAATATTGAAACATGAAATTTACGGCTATAAATAACAATCAAATTGATAATTAACACGGAAAAGTTGACACAGCTTTTTAATAAATTGAGTTTTTAGTATGTATCAAATCTCAAAATTTATATATTATCAATTCATGATTGACAATCTTAATAGGGATGAAATGTATTGCTGATAAAAAACTTTGAAAATTATTTACATTAAAAAGTTATTGTCGCGAAACTGTCGAACTTTAGGAATCAAAAAATACATTTTTTAACATTCATCTGAGTCAAAAAGTGTCTCAAATATTGTTGTGCAGCACTCAATTTCCTTCATTTCTGTATATTAATATTTTGTGTACGCCTCAAAATTATATTAAAATACAACGTGACAGAATATTTAGCTATTAACTTTTTACTAGTTTATTTCAAGGCACAAAATGTGTGACTATTTAAAAATGTTTTGTGAATTATTATTTTCCAAAATTCTGACATTTTTGTTCAAGTTTTGCATTTTAAAAAAAACGAAAATCAACTCGACATGTTTGAAACATGTTGACCCTTCCCATTTTTTTTCAGGAACTATAGCATAATATACTGATTTTATTTAAAAGGCTCCGCGAAATTAGGTTCCAGGAAATAAGACTCCAAAAGGTGAAATGAAATAAGGCCCCAGAATTGGGACTATTTTTCATAATGAAATTATCCCCCAAGCAATAAGATCCAACGAAATGGAAAAAAAAAAAAAAAAAAAACAGAAAATAAATGAAGTTAGATTAGATCCCAATTTGTTTTGTCCATATTTATATATTTTTTTTTCAAACATGAAATAATACTCCAAACCGCGATACAAATATACTTGCATTGTCAATCAATACTCTTTGAATTTTCATGTTGCATTCAGCACAAAATGCTGGGGTGATTTTTTAAGAGGTTTAGAACTTTTTAAAAAAAAAAAAACACAAAAAATTCGAAAAAATGAATGAAATATTTATTTGAATCGATAGTTTGAACCTTGCAATTTAATGTTTAAAGATAATTTCATGCAAATGTTGACCGCGGCTGCGTCTCAGGTAGCCCATCCGCTGAGTCCAATTTTGGCATACTCTTTCACACATATCGGCCGGTATCTCACGAATGAATGCATGGATGTTGGCTTCCAGTGCGTCAATCGAAGCGGGCTTGTCCCTATAGACATTAGCCTTGACATACCCCCACAAAAAATAGTCTAATGGTGTCAAATCGCACGATCTAGGCGGCCAATTGACCGGCCCGAAACGTGAAATTAACTGTTCACCAAACTCACCTCGCAATTGCGCCATTGTTTCGCGTGCTGTGTGGCATGTGGCACCGTCTTGTTGAAACCACATATCATGCAAGTCAAGAACTTCGATTTCGGGCAAAAAAAAGTTTGTTATCATCGCTCGGTAGCGTTCACCATTGACAGTAACGCTGCGATTCGCATCATCTTTGAAGAAATATGGCCCAATAATGCCGCCGGCCCATAAACCGCACCAAACAGTGGCTTTTTTGGGATGCATTGGTAGCTGTTGCAATGCTTCTGGCTGATCTTCACTCCAAATTCGGCAATTGTGCTTATTTACGTACCCATTCAACCAAAAATGAGCCTCATCGCTGAACACAATTTTTCGATAAAAAAGCGGATCCTCGGCCAGCTTTCCAAGAGCCCATTCACCAAAAATTCGGCGTTGTGGTAGGTCGGCTGGCTTTAGTTCTTGCACCAGCTGTATCTTAAAAGGCTTTACGCCCAAATCCTTCCGCAAAATTTTCCACGTAGTGCTGTAACAAAGGCCTAACTGCTGGGAACGGCGCCGAATCGACATTTCGCGGTCTTCTGTCACACTAGCTGATACGGCCGCAATATTTTCTTCACTACGCACAGTACGTAAACGTGTTGGTGGTTTAATGTCCAACAAAGTAAATTTGGTGCGAAATTTGGTCACAATCTTCCGAATAGACTGCTCAGAAGGTCGAGAATGCCGACCATAAAATGGAAGCAGCGCGCGATGAACATTTCGAACCGAGCACGAATTTTGATAGTAAAATTCAATAATTTGCAAGCGTTGTTCATTTGTAAGACGATCCATGGCTAAATTGCAAACCAAACTGAAGCTGTTTGACAGTGACACAAGGTACTAAACACACGTCAGCTGTCAAAACCAGTGTTGCCAAAACCAAACCAGCTAAAAAATCACCCGTTATAAGGAGACAAATTTATAACTGACGATATAAACTTTGTTAAATAAAATTTTGTATATAAGATATTTTGACTTAAAATTTTGTATAAAAAATTACAGCAGTTAAAAATTTTAGAAGGAATTCAATCTGCAAATTTAAACAGTAAATACATTTTCCTTAATTCCTTTTAGTTTAGATAAAATGTCTCACTGAAAATTTTTTATATATTCGCTTATAGAAAGAATTTGAAACATTGAAGTTCAATCCCCCTCCCCCCTTCAAATATCATCTTAACATAAAATACCAGTGTTTAGAATCAAAGGCTACTTGCTCAAAGGAATTTGAAGAGTTTTCAATCGAATCTTTTTAAACTAACGAATAATCAACATTTATAAAACAAAATTCCAAAATCCGCACCTATGTACATGTCCTTCCTATCCTTTATTCACACCTATAGATTTATCAGCTCATGTAACGGATTTATTTATCCATACAATTTATGCAATTATTCTCAATATATTTACGTTAACAAATATTTCTATATTCGTCTATTCCTTTATAGGGTCCTGTGGTCAAGACCAATTCCACTAGCTTGGTATTTTGGACCACAATGGGAACAAAAACACGGTCTTCTTTGGCCAAGGGCTTTATGTGATAATTGGCTTCGCACGGACAGATATTTAAGGTAAGCCATCATCTTGGGCCAAATCCAATTTTCTCCGCAACCAAATCAATATTGATTTTAAAATTATTTTCATATAGGAATTTTGCAGCCGGTCTACCTTTGTGCCCATGCACATTAGAACATGCTGTCTATGACAAAGGACGTTTTATGCCCGACCAGGATTGCGACAAGGATTCTAATCCAACGTGTGCCAAGCATAAGGGTGCAATTCATTGTGTTGTCAGTGGAACTCCTACGTAAGTAAACTTAATTTTTATTTAAGGAGAATTTCACCATGACAGAAACAATTATTGTTCAAAATAAAAAAAAAACAGAATCAGTAAAATCGACGTTCTAATTTGGAAAGAAAAAAATTATCTATAAAATTTATAATTTATTAGATTGTAATTTTTATTGATTATTTTTTTCTTGTTTCTTAAAAAAATAATCCGGATTAAAATAAAAATAGTGCTTCTTGTTCACTTAAATTGCTCTGGATTTCAATTTTAAAGAAAAGTAAATGAAGATACACCAATCAAAGTTCCATAGATACCATTAAGACTTAAAAAGATAGACTGTAAGAAAACATGCAAAAATAATATAAAAGTTCTAAATATGTAGGTAGAATTTTAATCTAGATAAATAAGAAAAACTTTACTTAATCTGAGTTAAGCGCTGTTAAATTTGTTGTAATTTGTGTCAGTTTGGCTTAAATTATTTCCGCACCATTTATATTTTATATTTATTTATTATTTTTGTAAATCGATTAAATAAATATTTGTTAAAGTTTTGTCCGATAAAAAAAAAAAAAAAACATTTACAACTTCTATCATCTTGAACAAATTCACCTTTATTTTAAAAAGGGCCATCAGATGAAGAGATTATTTTACAAACGTGATTTTCTTCCATCTCTTTATATAGAGACCAAGGAGCAGAGCAACAATGCTGCTATGACCGATATGGCTACCTTATGTTGTCATACGATCAAATGTGGGGTTCTCGGCCTCGTCGCAATCACAACATGGGCAAGATGCCATGGAATGAGGCCAGCAAGGTGCCAACTTTGTCTTCATGGTTCCATGATATGCGTCCATTTTACTCGTGCTGCCTGTGGCAGGAGGAGCAGGCAGTTGGCTGTGAAACTTATCGATTCGAAAGACGTCCTTCGCAGGATTGCGTTGCATATCAGGCGCCAGGAGTTGCCGGAGTATTTGGCGACCCGCATTTAATTACATTCGATGGCACGCAATATACCTTCAATGGCATGGGAGAATTCGTTCTGGCTAAAGGCTCCAACCACGATGAGAAATTCGAAGTCCAAGGACGTTTCGAACAATTGCCAAAGAACCAATATGGAGCGGTAATGGCAACTCAGCTAACGTCCGTCGCTATGAGGGGCAACACTTCGACGACAATCGAGGTTCGTATTCGGCCCCGAGACGCACAATGGCGATATCGTTTGGACGTGTTTGCCGATGGCCGGCGGATCTACTTTGACCGCCCCAGTTTAAAATTCCAGCATTTCCACGGAGTCACTGTTTACACGCCGACATATCTCCTGAATCAGTCTGAAGTTGTTGTGATGTTTTCCTCGGGTGTGGGAGTGGAGGTGATAGAGAATCAAGGATTCATGACCGGCAGGGTTTATCTGCCATGGTCGTTTGTGGTATGTCCGTTGTTTTGTGTATTTTATTCAGTTTTAAGATTTGCATTTGCCCCTTTCGCCCCCCCATCTCACTCCTTTTCTCTATATAGAATAAGACCGCAGGACTTTTTGGCAATTGGAGTTTCGATCCACAGGACGATTTCACTCTACCAGATGGAAGGGTGCTCAATTTGAATATTAACAATCTGGATGCTGTTCAAAAGGAATTCGGATTGAAATGGATACTCTATGACCGTGATATACCGGGAGTTGGGGCTGCTTTGTTCACTAGAGAATTCGGAAGAACAGCAAGCTATTTCACTAATACCTCATTTGTTCCGAACTATATCAGAGAACCGATTGACTTTCTACCCTCAAATCGGTCCCATGATGTGGAACGAGCAACTGAGCTGTGTGGTGAGAGCTATCAGTGTCGCTATGACTACGGAATGACTTTGAATAGGGATTTGGCGCATTTCACGAAGAACTACTACGACAGCATAATTAACATTCAAACACTCAATGCACAGTAAGGATGCTTAAAGAATACATATACATACATATAGTTGAATTAATCGGAATTGGAAATAATGGGATTTTTATTATTTGTTTTGTTTTATAGTCGAGTGCTGTCTTGTGGAGTTCTTGAAACACCACGTTTCGGAAGGAAATTAAGTTTTGATTTTACCCCGGGAGCAAAAGTAGCATTTGAGTGTAACGAGGGATTCGTTTTGATGGGTGATCAGAGGCGTGAGTGTAACTCAATGGGCTTATGGAATATGCCAGAGTATGGATATACTGAATGTTTACGTGAGTTGTTTATTTTGTTTACCTTTTTGTAAATATGTTTATTTATTTTTGGAAAAATATCATATTACATTTACTTTATTTATACAAAATTATTATCTTTGTCAAACTTTTTTTTTTAATAAATCCTTGTCTTCCTGTTTCTTGTAAGTAGTTTCTCTTAAAGGCAGTCACAAAAACTCACCTTGAATATATTAATTAAAATAGCATCGGTTAATCAAATTCTATTTATACAAAAAACAAATTATGTTCCTTTGTTTTTAAATATTCAAGTTTCGGCTAAAATTGGATCGAATTTTGTGCCCATAAATGGCACCTTTTTGTGCAAACATTAATTTTTGTAACTTTCATTGAATTTTTTTTTGTTTAATTAAAATTCAAAAATTTCTAAACTTCCCTCAACAAACTAGTAAAGGCTGTCAAAAAATTATCTCAAGTAATATTCTGCAGAAAAGTGTGGGAAACCCTAAAGAAAACAAAATTCAAATTTGGTGTTAATTTTGGGACACCCGGGGCACCTTTTATTTAATAGCTTCAAAATAATACATAAGAAAGACTTTTAATTTTTTTTTATATTTTGATTGCTATTTTAAGAGCATAACTTCTTAGTAAAAAAGCGTGTTTCGAAATTATATTTTGAATAAAAAAAAATAAGAAAATTATTTTCACAATAAAATAGAATTTGAAAATTTACAATTTAGCACCGAAAAAAAAATATACTATTATCCCTTGTCAATTTAAGTTTTATTTTAGCTAAAAACACGACTTTTATTGAATTTACATTCAAAATAAAACAATCCATAAAAGCTACAAAATTTTGCGCAAAAAATTTGCAATTATTTAGCTACAAAATTTAAAATATCTACCGAAATTATTTGATTAAAATAAAAAGTGTCCGCCAAAATAAGAGGCATCAACACAATTCTCAAAATTTGAAGTTAAATATTTTGAGCCTATACACATTTTTTCAAAACAAATTTAAGACTCTTGGAGCGGTTTTGTAAATTAAAATTAATTTTTATATTTAAAAAATAAAATACCAATTAGTTTGTTAAAAATTGATTCGAGTTGTTTTTGCAAAAAAAAAAAAAACGTGTCGGGGAAATGTCCAAACTAAAAAGCTAGCTAATAAGTTTAAGGAAAATCGTATTATCTGTTAAGCCATGTAGACAAACAGAGAGACAGGCAGACAAACGGACAGAATCGCAAGACCTTATTTTTATTTACGTCTTCCTTATCATTATAATTTCAAGTTTGATCAAAATCTTGAGTTCGATTTTTGTACAAACCCATAATTTGCCAATCCATATTTTACCTAGTAATCGCAGCTAAAAATGGCCAAGGGTGCCTTAAGGTGAGCCCCCTTAACATGAGCCCAATGAGCCCAAATCGCCCCGAGATGAGCCAATTCACCGTAATGTGGGCAAATTCAAAGAAATTCTTAACCGAAAAATAGTTTCCTCAAATGAAAAATTGGTAATAATGAACTTGCTATATGAGCTTCACAGACTCATTGGGTCCTGAAAAAATGCTTTTTAGAACTCCAGTAGATGATGAATGTCAATTGTATAATATAGCCTGTAGATTAGCAACCATTAACCTCGTAGAATGTGTGTCTTTTACCTAAGAAAATGGTAATGATAAGGGCTGAATGCCCTATTCTGCTATCCGAGCCGAACGAGTTTTTCGATTCACGTGAATTGTTTACTTTATTTGTTATAAATTATTCTTTAAAATCTTCAAAATTTCTAGTTCAAAGCTCTATCAATAATTATTTTTGAAGTTCTTCAGAGAATGTACATAATTGTTAAAATTTTATTTTAATCGTAATTTAGTGGCTGATTTTTTCTAAATTGTCCACCATCGTCTATGAAACCATTTTCTTAATAAATTATTTTTTGTCCTTATTTAAAAACCTTATTTATAGTGTTCGTCTCAGATTTGCCACCTCTAGCCCTTTCTTAGCTAGCGCAGGTGTTCCCCAAGGCAGCCACTTATAGGTCCTCTTCTTTTTATTCTTAAATAAATACATCATTACTGATATTTCTTCTACATCTAAAATGTTCAACAATAGTTCTCAATGATAGCTGTAACTAGACTTTAAATAAAACCACTAAAGATATGGATGAGGTTACAGCTTTAGTTACAGAAAAACATACAGACAGGCAAACGGAATTGCGGAGCTAACTTTATTCATTTTCTTTGTTATCGTACAATGTTAGATCTGATTAAAATATTTATAGCACTAAATTCGATTTTAAATAATAATTTTATAGAAATTAGCCAAATCAGTTTTTTTTTTCATAGTGTGATTTGCAATTTACCTGACTATAGACATATCTGTCGATATTGGTCGTTTACCATTTTGTCCTATTCAGGGTCGGACCAACCATATGTGCAAGATGTGCAAACGCACAGGGCGCAAAATCCTGTGGGCGCATTACCAGGAACAAGAAGATGTAATCTGATCTTGCGCAGACAAATATGTAGTGCAGTTTGCATTTTAACCACAAAATTTATTCAAATAATCTTAAAATAACATCCATGACAACTGTGCTAAGTTATTTCTTGCACACTAACTAACATCACTTTCATTGTTACATTCAAGGAGAATTTAACTCAAAATATCGTAAAACTAAAGATCCCACTAGTGGCTGGACCTTATATGCAACAAGTTGGTACTACTTGGCTGTCAGCTGTGTATATTAAAATCTACACCCACTTCCACTGATACTTATCTTTTTCTTTTCAAAGATGAAATTAACGCAAAAGCAAATAATAAAAAATGGAAATTTTAATAGAATGGAAAAGAAGAATAGAGTGAAAAAATTAAAGGTACGAGGGATGAATGTATAGTTGAATCGTTCTTGCGCAGGCAGTTTGTTTCGTTATATCTGGTCTGGTGCAGATTGTTTTAATTGTTTTTTTCGCTTTATCGGTTAAGATCAAATAAATATCAGTTTTTAATAGAAATGACGTGTTTTTTGTGGAAGTGTTTATTATAGAAAAATAAATTGTATCTTCTAAGTTGTGTTCTCGTTTTTCCCAAAATGTACAAAAAAAAGCCCCAGGGGGGCAGAATTTAGAAAAAAGCGAATGCTTGTTAAGGCCGAAACCAAAAAAATAGAGCCAAAATGTTGTGTGCCAATATAAAAAAAGGGGCGCTTTCTACAAATCTTGCACAGGGCGCAAGTTTGGCTGAGGCCGGCCCAGGTCCTATTATCTTAAAAGTTAATACTTACAATAACCATTACTCTCGCCCGGTGCCGAACCTGGGACTTTTGCCGCCCCAGGCAAATTCAATTTTGGCGCCCCAGAACTTAAAAAAAAAACGAAAATCGTACAAATTAATATATAAAAGTTTTATTTCATACATTTTAAGGATTTTCGATAAAATAATTTTACAAAATATTGACATTAAAATGCTGCTCTTCACGATTTCATTTTTGCAAATCTTGTAGCGATTTCTTCTTCTTTAATACGATTCAGCATGTCTTTTTCAATGGAAATTGTTGCCAAGGCTGTTAATCGCTCTTCAGTCATAGTTGAGCGTAAATATGATTTTATTATTTTAAATATTGAAAAACTAGCTTCCCCTGTAGCAACACTTACAGGAAACGTTAAGAGAATTTTTAACGCAGTTGTTAAATTTGGATACAATTCAAGAAAATGGTTTGAAGCTTAATAATTTAAAATTGATAGCGGTTTGAGATCAGTAAGATTTGACGTTTGATTGAATATATTAATTTCACTCAAGAGATCCCTAGCTATTACATCCTTTTGAACTTCGTCGTCAATTCTTGCTGTTAAATTGCCTCAAGTTTCTCGCAATCCTTATAAAGTCCACATTCTTTGAAATATCGCAGATAAAACCTAAGTTTTCGTTCAGATATTGATACTGTCCAAAACGCTTGTCGAGAGAAGATAACGTCACATCGATTACGTGGTAGAAGAAATCAACTTTAAAATTTGGATCAATTGATTGAGATTGTTCAGACTGATAACGGCAACTACGTAAGCTCATCGAATCGGACACAATGAAATCTACATGCATATTCATCTTTGTAGCAATATCTATAGCGTTCTTGTATAATGCTTCAAATAAAGATTCCTCAGAACGGTTTGCCTGAAAGTACTGCCGCAGTTTATCTTAATGTTCTAAGCATGTTAAAAAGTCCATGGATTTTGACTGAAGCATTTTTGAAAGGCCGTTTATTTTTCCTAAAAACTCATTCCAAATAATTACCTAGTTGAGTTGCTTTTCATCAAATTCTGCACTTTCTGCCTACATGGCCAACTTCAATGATTATATTTTGATGCTATACAAACGCTGCGCAGTTCATGCAAGAAACGGTGAACGGCAACAAGCTTCCCAAATGTTAAATACTTTTACAGAGAGGTATAAGAAATAAATTTGTGTGTATGCCCTCGTATACCTGGAATGAACAACAAAGAAGAATGAACAAAATACAGTGCAGTAGTTGCTGATATTGTTTTAGATTCAAGGAGACGCATTTGTGTTACCCTTTTTTCAGTTTTAAATTTGTTCCACCAATTTTGCCACCCTAGCTGAGTGGCGCCCCAGGCAACTGCCTGTTTTGCCTTAAGGAAGGTTCGGCACCGCTCTCGCCCTTTTATGTTTAGTAGAAGTGAAACACTTTATTTAAGAATTTAAAAATTTTAACATTTTAAAAAGTGTCCAAATTTAGTACTTCTTTCGCTACACACTTTCCTTTCGATTCATATAGGTCGCAGACTTAAATTGAGCTCATCGTCATCGTCATCGTCATCGTCATCGTCATCGTCATCGTCATAAGAGATATCTTATTTCTTAATACTTAATCCAAAATTCATTTCCCGTTTAAATTTATTTCCAAATACCAAATTCAGTTTCAATTTTCTTCCATATGTATGCTATGTATCTACATATGTAATTTATTCGATAACCTACTTAACTTATCCCAACACGTGCTTTCAATAAATTACAATTTTTAAATTTAAAAGCAAAATGCTTTTATTTTTTTTACTTCAATTTAAATTCAAAATTTACTGAGTGCTTTAAATTATATTACATATATTGGATATGTTGTAGGTGTATACCTATAATTCATTCTTTTTCGTTTGTATTCATACGCTTAAACTTTAAGAAAATTACATCAATGAATGTGAGTCCCGAAAACCCCATTTCTATATACGTAACATTATAAGAGCTTCGATTTTCGATAAAAAAAATATACCCTAAAGGACTCATTCGCATCAGATACTCTTTTTTTGATGGGTCACGTTTTTCTATATAGCCTAATATTTTCATGCATTTACTTAGAGCTGTCACACTTACTCATATTCGAAAAATTACATCAACTTCCTTTTTATAATCCCATCAATTCTTGGTAACAAAAAAAAAAAGAAACGAAAATGTATAAAATATAATATCTGTATGTAACAGTTTCCTTTTGCATTGTATATTTCATGTAACACACGTCACGTTTGAAAAAGCACCCTTTTTTAAGCGTAGGTTGTAGCTACATATGCGAAAATAATTTCATTCGATTTAAATCACTTATTCAATTCACTGATTTAAATCACTCAATAAAATGGCCTTGCAAATCAGGTCTTTTATTATGTTCCATGTTTTCAAAATGGGTAATTTTATTTGACGCATTCTCTGATTTTGTTTTTTTTTTGAATAAAATTAAATATTTAAATATGTATGCAAATCAAATAACGGCAAATATATTCATATATTAAACAAAAAAAGAAATTCCCACATTGGGCGCCAATTAAGAAATATTTTATTCAGAATCTCAATGATATCATTGTTTTCACTTTATATTATTTTTTGTTTTTAGTTTTGATTGATTTGTTTATAAATTTCGAATTAAATATTATCTTCCTATAATTATATGTATAATGTATATACACAGGTGAAGTCTACTACTCACGTCGCATCGCTTTCATTGCAATTGGCATTATTCTACTCGTCATTTTACCAATGATGCTCTGCATAGTTTGCTGCGTCTATCGCTATCGCCAGAAACAACTCAAAGATGACCCGTCATGGAAAATGAGTCTGCCGCGTTCCAGAGCTGGCTCACGAACCAATTTGCGTGCCCTACAAGGCGACGACAGCGATACAGAGCCATCGGAAACTTTGAAAAAAAGTAGGTCGTATGAAAAAGTTTATCGTACGCATGAACCGTTAGCCGGTAAACCAAACATTGATTTTCCAGCAAAGAAATGGGATCTGGATGACGAAGACGTTACCTCATCGGAAGGAAGTGAGTTTAAAGATTCCAAAATTGCTAAGGATATTCAATACGTTAATAAATTAGGTGAGAGACCAAAACAGGCTGGGCGTCGGTCCTTGCGATCAACTGGTGGTGCCGATGATGCTATCGAAGAAGAAGATCAAGCTGTGCCGATGTATCAAAGGCAAGATGATAATGTGGATCCTCGGACTGGAGTTGATAGTGGCGAGTATAGCCCAACATTCAGTGGACTCGATCGAAATAGCAGCGCAAGTGGCATTGGCAATCGATTTGGTGGCGTGCCCGTTCTGCCATCAGCAGCTCCATCTAAATTTTTCAACCGCGTTCCATCATCACCACCAAATGGCCCGAATCGCTTGACCCAAGATATTGGTTTGCCATTAGCTACATCACCAACTCCCAGTGCCCAGAATACCAAGTCCACCGAAGTCTAAAGCGGTTTGGCTTTGAGCCAAAATGTTCAAAAGTTTTAATTTAATTTTTTTTTTATCTAAAAATACAAATCATCTAGACTATAAGGTAGAAATTCAAACAGAGTCCAATGTACAAGCAAAATCCATTCCATTTACATGCACAGTAGAGATGTTTAATAGTTAAACTTTTGTTTGAGCTTTGTAATTGACACACTCATTGTTTTGCAATATATTTAACACAAATGTATGTCCGACATCTAATTAACCATATACCCATGACTTAAAGTCTGCCACCATTTTGTTTTTTTATGTTTTTTAAAAAATAAAAGTAGTCTCAGGAAAACAATCAACATAACATTTTGTAAAATATACAATTGGAATATATTTTGTTGCATTACATTTTTGTTTTTAAGAATAAATTAGATAAACTAAATTAGTGTATTGTTTTCTTATTATTTTTTTTAATTATTGCTAGACAGATGGAATAATGGCCGATATTGCTTTGATTAAGTGACGGGCGTTGAGAAGTATTGGTCATCCGAAGAAATTTTTCGAAAAGTAAGTACATATAGTTTTCTTATACAAAATTACCGAATTTATTTATTAAAATTCGTTTACTAAATTTATTTAAAATTTAATGATCGTGGAGAACCAGTGTCTACATAGATGACTTACAACTGTCAACCTAATGTCCCTATGCTCCAGCACACAACAAAGGTGAATATTGAACAGTATAGCGCCATATGCGTATGATCGTTAGTTTAAGGCTATTCAAGAGTTTATAATATGTTAAAGATACATATGGCGTTTTTCTTTTTTGGCTCTGAGCAAGCTCTGAGCAGAGGTTGAGCGATCAGAGCTAAGCTCGGAGGAGATTACGATCAGAGCCCTCAGATTTAATTATGAAACACACTTGAGCACTGAACATGTCTTATGCATAGTAATCTGTCAAATTACATAAAAATTGTATGAAGTTGGCTTCGCTTCGCGATTTGCTCGGTCATTTTATTCTGAGCATACAGATCATGCTCCGAGCTAGCTCAGATGGAAAAAAGAAACACGACTTATGTGCTCTGATTTGTCTGAGTTAAAAAAGAAACATAGAATAAATTTTTGACAGCTCGGTGATCTGCTCTGAGGTAAAAAAAAAACGCCAATAGTTGAGGGATTTAATAGCGGCTTGGCTGTCTGAAATTATACGGATATCTGAGGTTCATATTAATAATGTTTTCTTTGAGCTTGCGGAAAGGACTTCTTTCATCGCTAAAAATTCTCTTTGAAATGCAAAACGCTAAATTGATTAAAAAGGCGAATAAACGAGGGACTTGTACAATGTACGTCTATATGAGTATTCATATAGGCGTCGTCACGCGTCGCGGTCGGTGTGAAATTGTAGCTTGTTAATTTCTGTGTAAACAAAATTTTTTTTTTTTTTTAATTGAAAGCAATGAGTTGACCTCTCTTCAGTGAAAACACAATCTAAAAAACTTAAAAAAAAACTAAAATGGTATATTTTTTCAAATAACACCTCAACAATCTTTATGACTTGAAAAAATGTTAAAAACGCCTTTCAAACAGTATAATTTTTTCCAAATATCCCTTAAATATCAAATAACTTGAAAATTTAAACATGGATTAAAATGAAAAAAAAAAAAAAAAACATGTAAAAAGTTGAAGATTTTTGACCCATTACTCTCCTAACACACGGCATACTTTTTTCGAATACCCCGAATTTATGAAATTGCAAACTCTCAGTCTTAGTTTTATTCAGTAGGCTATATATTTTATTGAGAAATATGCTTTAAGAAAATTACCAAATTTTTATAATTTGGTTCCAAAATTATAGAACATGCGTTTGCTGCTTATAAATCGAAAAATTAAGCCACGAGGCTCTTGACCATCTATAAGATTAGTAGGTACTAGATAGTTAGTCCAAAAAAGGTTAGTTATTTTCAGTAATACAAAATTTGTACTCGATAGTTTTTTCAATGTCACTATAGAGACTTTTAGCAGCTCATTTCTGGGATATTCGAAAAGATATACCTACCACCTGAAAACTTATTTACTTAAAAAAAATAATATAGCTGACCAATAACTGAAACCAGTTGACTTTTTATGAAGATTAAGTGACCTTTTGATATAATATTTTATTTTTTTAAATATCTACAAATGAGGTGTTACCAATCTCTATGATTTAAAAAACTTAAAAATTCATAAAAATTCTATGGTTCACCAATTTCTGAAACTAGTTAATTTTTTTTACTTTTTAAGAAGATTTGGTGGCCTTTAAAATTTTTTTTCAAAATTACAAATCTCCCACAAATCAGCTGCTTAAAATATCTACATATTAAAGTGACTTTGAAAAACTTATTTAACGATTAATTAAAATGACTGACCAATTTCTGAATTAGTTAAGGTTTTTTTTGACCTATTACTGCAGATCTTATAGACGGAATACTTTTTTTAGTGAATATCCCACCCCACATTTACGAGATTGTCAGATTGCAAATAACTGTCAGCGTCATTTTTATTAAGTAGGCTATGTAATTTTATCGTGTGGACAGGGGGATTTTTATTAACAAATGTCGGTATAGAAGCATTATTAATGAGTTTTTCGTTGCTCAATTGAATGGCCGCGTTTAGGTTGCACTAGAATAGCCTATCCTGCAAGATACTCGAGTATCCAGTATGTTTCTGAACGCAAATCAGCTGTTGTTGACATTTCTCATAGGATAGGGGAGTATCCAAGAATTTTTGGGATAGCTTGAGATTTATTTTTTGGCAACAGCTGCTTTGCCATCAGCTGTAATTTTACAAAGGATTACACAACACAATTGCTTTGGATAGAAACCTGAACGAGGCCAATGACATGAATATGGACACTAGTGAGAACATATACGCCCACATATATGCTTGAAAAATATCTCGGATAAAATTCATCTGATCCAGCCGCGGTGTGTTGACGAAACTAAATGCAGAACATATTATCTAGATTGAACACAAATTAATGGTTATTCAATGGAATCTCATGTGTTTTGTTAAAAATCTACAGATTTAAGTAAGTAGGTACATACTATATCTTAGGAAAAAAACGTTAGTTCATAATAATATTGTTATTCTTACTTAAATAGCTTTCGATAATCTCAAATGTATAAGTAAACTATAGAACTGGTTAAGGTTTTAGAAAATCTGGTACAAAAAACGTTTTGTTTTATGTTAAAGTTTTGGACATAAATATTGATAATTATAAAATAAGATGAACATACGTAAACGTGGATAATTGAATCTATATAAGGATCAAATTCGATCAAAATTTTAATTCTTTTGATACATTCCCTAAAACATCATAATAAACAAAACACATAGCTTTAAAATCATCTCAATATAATAAAACGACAAACACGAATTTTGGGGTACCATTTACGCTGTCTACAAAAGCCGAAAGTATATTAATTATATATCGATGGAAAGGTTTTTTTGCACAGAAGTGCACAAAGCAAAAATTTATTAAATAATTTTACCACAAAGACTAAAAAACAATAAAGTAAAATTGCATTATAAGTGCGAGGAGAGCGAGAACCATAGCAAGAGCCAGAGCGAGACCGAGTATTTGTTTACAACACTTATTATATTTTCGTTAAATGCAATGGTTCGTGCATTTAATATATTCGTTAAGATGGTTAGTGAATTCGAGTGAGGGATTTTTGTGGGAAGAATTTTATTTCTGAGGATTTTTTTCTGTTGTGTTGGATTTTCGGCCATTGGTCGATTTAATGCGAGGAAGCATAAATTATGTATAGTTGTAGGTATATTGGTTTTGCATGGAAATATTCTGCAATCTATTGTGTCTCTCGCTCATTGGATGTTGTTTTTTAAATTGAAATAAAATGTGAGCAAAAAAAGAAGAATGCTTTCAATTTGTAGATGTAGTGTGAGGGATGTTTAAGCTGAGGCGTGGAACAATAACTTTTTATTTATATTCCTCGCTCCAATTCACTAACCATCTTAACGAATAGATATATTAAATACACGAATCAATGTATTCGACGAGTTTTATTTTCGATATAAATTTAATTGGTCTTTATGAATACTTCCGGGATGGTCTTGGGACCAGTGGTTCTGGATCGGCTAAACCCAACCCGGCAGCGTTCAGTGCTGCAGGAAATAATAATAAGTAGCTCATATAAAATAACTAGCTCAGTTTTTCTCCACGCTCAAGACTGCTTTTAAACGATGGAATTATTCTTGCGATTTTTTACTTAATGTTGGAGTATCCACATCCAAAAATCGTATGCATCGAAAAATAAAGTTTTCTAGAATTTCATGTGAATTACAATATATTTTCTAGAAGTTGTTTTTCAATTAGACGATAATGTTATTAGCACTCGAGTTTCGGTGGCTGGACGTACTAGTTTAAATTAAATGACAGCATGCCATCATCTAGTCAAAAGTTTACATTTACATCTAATCTATTTATGGATTATGTTGGTTAATGTATTCCGGAATTTCACTCTAAAAAGAGAGAAAAACAAAATTCCAGAGTGGCAACAAAAAAAAAAGGAAGGAATGACAGACTAATATTTCTAAAATTAGATATAGGTATATTTTTCTATTATTTGCTATTTCAATTTAAAATCCGAAACCCTTGCAAAAATCAAAAACACTTAGAAATGGTAAATGGTGTGTATGGCTTATTTTACTTGAGTCCTTTTTTTGCACACAATTTGATCCTTTTCCGTTCACATAACAAAAATTTGCCTTTCCACTTAAGAAGTATATAGGTATAAGTATACCTATTAGCTTACCAAAAACTTAAGAAAAAAAGGTCAAAAAGCATATTCCATGAGATCCACACAACAAGTCCAATAACTCTGACGATGACCAATGAAAAAAATTTATAAGAAAATCCTATTTGAAAGGAATATTTTTCTTATTTTTTTTTTGTTGTTGTTTTTATTATCGTTCCATCGAAAAAGAAACAAAATACCGGTGGCCTTGCCTTTTGAACTTTTAGTTAATTTGTAAAAAAAATAAATGTTTTACCATCTGGAAGATGATGTGCTACAGGGTGTGTTTTTTTTTTGAATTCGTTAAAATATCAATCGGAAATATATTATGGTTACCCCAAATAAGATCTGCGACCACTTAAAAAAAAAAACGATAATCATTATAACTTACTGAAAATAAAATTGGAAAAATTTTGAGTTTAAAAATCATTTATTCAAAAACTAAGCACTAAAATAACTTAATTTAAAAGACTATTCCGATAACAATAAAAAAAGAAGAAACATGTCAATGTGTTTTTTTTTCAATCCCGGATATGATTCGTTGATTGAAACTTGATTGATCGGGGATTAGTGACGCCACCACAGAAAAAATTTGACCATAACAAAAAAGTGTTACACGCCGGTAACACAGTTTTTAAAGGAATAATAAATAAGAAAAAACTTTGAATAAATTCCGGATAAAGTTGAATTTGTGTGGTGAGCTTTATTTTTATGTCTCCATTTATTAGGACCAGCCTTTAGTTTTTAAGAGGTTTGAAGAGTTGTTTTTGTAAATATCTCAAAAAAATGAAAAATATCTTGGAGAAATGTCGAGAGAAAAAATTGCCCCGAGGCTTCGATGCAAGGGCCACATTCAAGAAGTCAAATTTTCAATGATTTGAAGGACATCGGTCGCTTGCGGCTTGTTAACATAAAGCTATGACTTAAGAAAATCACAAAAGAAAAATTCTGACGTGTTGGAACCACGAATAATTCACATCCATATCATTCAATTTGGACCAAAGAAATTTGTTATCATCGCGATCGCTATAGCGCTTTCCGTTGATGGTGATTGGCAATGTCATCGTCGTATACGAAGAAGCATCGACCAATGATGTTGCCGACCAGTCACTTTCTGCGGATGTATTGCTACTTTGTGGACCTCGTTCGAATCGATATCGTTCCAAATCCGACAATTGTTTTTATTGGCGCACCCGTAAAATTTTGGTTCAAACTTCATTTTCGAATTTGTGTGCTGGCAACCCTGACGATACAATCGAGAACAATCGATTGAACCCAAATAGGTGCTGGCAATGTACCTCCTTAATTCAATTGTATTAAGTTACGTGATAGCACTATATTATTTCTTATGTGAAAACAAAGATTATTGCGTTTAAAATTATTCACTTAAATTTTTTCTACGGATGTCTTTTTTGTAAATTTTTTCTTGGGTCATTAAAAGTATCAATTTTTATTCTCAAACTTGACTTTTAAAAAAAATTATGCCTGAGAGAATGAGATTTTTATTTCAGTTTAAATAGGAGGAATCAATTTTGTCGTATAGAAAAAACCATTTAAGTCAAATATTTCTCATACTTTTTGCCTGCTGAAAGAAAATAATTTAATTTCTCCAAATCTTCTTTTCTTCAAAAGTTTTTCAAAATTCGAATAAAATTCGTATGTTTCGAAACACCTTGTGAAAAGCATACTTATAGTTTTTAATGTAATGTAAGGAAAAATCCCATTTTACCTATCTATGTATATATACTTAGCCAATTACTTACCGTATCCCTTTTCAAACCCTTAAGAATATGCGATTGAAGTTCATCTATCACAAGTCACAACTTTTGCCTTCATTTATTTGTTTCTTTCTCCATCATCGTCATCATCATCATCATCATCATCATCATCATCATCATCATCATCATCATCATCATCATCATCATCATCATCAACATCATTATTTTTTTTTTCCTTTCAAAAACATTTTAGGCTTTTAATGTATTGAGCTTTTGCCTAATGAGATTTTCTAATCGTTCTTCCGGAACAGGTAAGGAAGAGCACACAGCACGTGTTGCAAGTGTATCGGTGGCGCTTATTATGCTGGTGATTGTTCCATCTATTTTATTTCTCATTTGTGCTGCTCACTATTGGATAAAGGCGAAAATTGCCGATGAAGAGGAAGCTGCTGCTGCTCTTCTCAATGGTGGCGGCGGAAATAAAAAGAAATTCTTCTAAGGATACTCTTAATGGTCCCCACCTCCACCCTTAGGACAATAAGGATATATGTATAGCTGTACGGTACGGTCAGTTATTTATAGCTATATATATAGATATAAGAATAATTGCGATAAAATGATTGTGATTATAATATTCAGTTGAGTAAACAATGACAATTAAATAAATAAATATTTAAATTTAGCGAAACAAATTTGAACGGCTTATCAAATTGTTTATTTTAAAAATTTCAAAATATCCATTTCAGAGTGAAATAATGTTTGACCAAAGAAATAAAACAAGCGAACCAAAGAAGTTTTATTTGCGAGAATGTATATAGCAAAAGCAAATCGGTTTTTATGAATCAATAAAATTAGATTGACGTAGATTAAGCGATAAAATGACTCGCTGTAGGAAATAAATTGATTGAAGATGGAAAATATATTTTCATTGATGCAATTGATTTAAATGGCTCTTGGATCTCCGATGGACGGAGATATTGATAAAAAAAATGTACCGGAACTCTGCAATGGAATGGAACGAAAAGTTATCTTTTTATTTCAGTGTGCCGAGACACTTAATGTAAAATTAAATGGGTTGTAAATTTTACCTATTGGATCAAACCGAGTCAGAGACGGATTCAGACTTTGTTTGTGGGCAATTAGATATTATATAATACATGGCGGAAATGAGAACATAATATTTCTCAGAAGGATTCTGAATTCTCCGATCTCCTAATTGGCGGATTGGCTTAGGTTTTCGAGATGGGATACCCTTACCTAAATGTACAAAAAATAGTTTTTTGTAGTATTTTTGAGGTTAAGTTACACCACCACTTAATTTTTCTACTCAAAACTTATTACGGCATTTGAAAGTACTAATTATTTCCTCTAAAATTAGTTTTGGGATATTTCCAATACTTTTTATTCTCCTTATAATTTAGTTTTTACCTAGGCATACTTAAGACCCGAATACGCCACTATTAAAATTGGTTGATGTCGAAAGCTATTGTCTTAACCGAACAAAAAGCGATTTATTGAAACCTCAAATGCACAAGTCCCAACAACTAAAGATATTTCCATATATACATTTGATAAGTATTATTTAAGTTTTCCATTAAGAAATGAAAAAATTTGTGTAAAAAAGCGCATTGCTTTTCTCGTTGCTTTTTTTTCGGTTTTACATGACCCGGAATGAAATTACAAAAAAAAGGTTTGGTATATTCCTATGGTCTGTGGACTATCTTGATAATTAGCTGTCAGTTCAAATACGTGTGAGCTATAGTGTTACCACAGCCAATATTTTGTATGAATCCCTCTTAATGAAAAAAAGAGTCCTTTTGATAATAAATGCGCCCTTTAAAAAAAAATATGTGCAAAACTTTTGAAAATGTCCGATTTTAAGTGTTATAAAAGATTTTTTGTTTTATTAAACATATAGGTACATTAAATATATTAATTCATTAATATACAAACAAAATTTTGTAATAGAAAAAATAATATAATTGGAATTATCATACAAAAACTTAATTTTCTTTTTTAGTTGAAACTGCTTCCAATGAGCAAAGGTGCGAAATGTAAATTCTTTGTATTCGCTCAGCCTTGAACTTTCAAATGGTGTAAATCAAAATGAATTGGTGGTGTGATTAATAGACTTGGCTGCCTTATAATTTCAACCCTCTAAACTTAAAATTTGTTAATCGTTTAAGAACCCTCCACCAAAAATCATCGCACTTAATAAACTGATGACTGGCTTTTCAGGTTATACGAGATGCACTTAGAAGAAGTGAACCAGAGAAAAATGGTATAGGAATCTGATTCCAGCACAGGGAAAAACAAGTGAGCCGGCTCGCTCCTTCCGCAGCTTATTTAAAAAACAACAGAAGAGTAACAGTAGGTATCTAATTGCAGCCCACAACTCGTAAAATCGAGAGGAAAGTAACAATATCGGCGGCTAATATTTTTTTTCAGCCCGTAAAGGTTTTACTTTACTCCTAATGCACAAATAAAAGGAACACTGGAGCTATTACAAGTTGCTTCAAACTTAAATCAGGTGGAAACTTTTTCTCCACGCTACTAATTTGAAAACAAGAAAATCATAAGTCGATAACCTTAGAATTGTTGAAATTTTGTACATGCTCTTGTTTTAAAGTCTGCTATAACATAGTGTGAACTATAATAAAGGCAACGAAATGAATATAGTTATTATGAGTGATTACTTCGATTTCGATGGGATGATTGGTATGCGATATGTGTTGGTTGGATGTTGATAATATGCGTAAGGTGCTGGTGATTGGCTTATGAGAGTGTTAGCTGATGATGTAGGATGCCAATGGCAGTTAAGTTATCGATAATTTTTTTTAAAGAATATAATGTAGTGTTTAAAGTTAAAAGAAATGAAATACCAAATTTGTTTGGGGAATCATTTTATTTGATCAATAATCCGAGAACGGTCTCAAATTCGATTACAATTATTGTTTTTTTTTTCAACTATTACATATTGTGTCTTTGTTTGTTCTTATTTCAACCAAGAAAGTCAATAGTGCGTGCATTTATTAAAAATTCATTATTCAATAGATACAATTTTTTTCACACATTTTAAGTAGGTAAATGAATTTTTTAATCATCTTTTACTTTTTTTTATTAAAATATGGTTGTCTATAGGTCTATCAGCTTTTTATGTAATGCGAATAATTTTTTTTTTTTTTTGTGTTAATTTTCAATTTTTGTAATTTATTTTAATCTATCTGCAGTTATGCCCACACAAAGCATCTAAATGATATTTCAGCATAGAATTTAAAACTTATTTTAGATTTTACTTAAATATTTTCTTAGATAAGTAGTATTTCATAATTATAATATAGTATTTAATCTAGTAAAGCTATTATTTGTTTTGTTTAAGAGCATTGTGTAACAGATATTTATACAAAAAAAACAAAAATATAATTAGGGTTTATATTTTTTTTAAAATAGTAACGAATTAGAGATGATTTGATTGAAGTTGGGTAATTTATTTTACCATATATTATTTACATTTATTTTTCTCTCAAAATTTCATAATATATTTTGTTATTCTATTATTATTTTTATTTAAGAGCGTAATTTAGGAGAAATTTTCTTTTTTTTTTGTTTATCAATTTGCACAATTTGTATTTTGCTAGATTTGTATTTTTTTACTTAAAGTGTAGATTAGAATTTTAGCTTTTTGTTTTTTTCTTTTGAATTTTTTGTACAAGAATACTTTTTTGTTTTAATGAAAAAGGTTTAACAATTGGACTATTATTTTTTGTAAGGAGGAAACTTTATAAAAATTTAGTTGTTATAAGATTTTCGTTGCGAAAAAATTGGTGCGGTCTGCTATGGTTTTTTTTTTGTTGATTGGATTTGAAGAGATATATAACTGTTTAACTACTTAACTAAAAAAATATTAATAGCTAGTTTATTCTAAAATAAAAATAAAACAGAAACTATATAGCAAAAGTTGTTTGTTCTAATTTTTAAAAATTTTGCAATAAAAATGATTATATTAGTGGGAAGAAACTTTATCCAAGGCAGTTGCTTAATGCAGCTAGTTAGGTGTTTTGTATGTCTATAGCTATTGTTTTGTAATCTGAAAAGTTAAATAAAATTAGTTAGAATTTTTTTTTCTATTATGTATATATACCAATAAAAATAGTGAGTATATGATTCGCTCAGATTTTAATTCAAATAAATCCAGAAGTGATTGACAAAAAATTTGTTATTTATACATAATTTTTACTATTGGAATAAAAATAGAATATATACAAAAATTAACTTTATCCCAATAGTTTCTGAGCAACTCATATACCTAATCGTAATACTATATTTTGTGAATAATTTTTTTAAATAGGAGCAAATACTTTTTCAACGCTTTCAAATCAGTAATTCTTTGGGAATTTGTATTAATTTAATTAAACATTAATTTAATAATATTTGTATTTTCAACTCGAAAAAAAAAATTAATTAGTGTTTCGTACACAAAGGTGTACGCGATAGAAGACTTGAGCGTATATTGGCTAAAAAAGACTATAAAATCATAAGGGAAGGTGCCTATTTGCCTTTGTTTAGGCAGCAGGGACAATTTTACAATTTAAAAATAGACTTAAAGTAGAAACTCTATTATTTAAAAATTACAAAACGACAGCAACATTTACAGTGCTATACGAGGGTGGATCTATAAGTCTCTGAAAATTCAAACAAATGGCGTTACCACCTAAAATCCAACACTTTTTTGTTAAGAAGAATCTATAGCTGTGCTAATCGTTCATATTCAAATATCGATTCAATCAATCGATTCGATCTTTTCAATCAATCAATAATTTTGTCCAAAGTGACGTAAATGACTAATTGACTGAAAGACTGAAAAATGTATCAAGCGATTGTTTTTTATTCAAAAAAAAAATTTTATTTTAAAGTTTGTTTAAAGCTTTTTTAAAATATAACTCAATTTAATACCTAACTAAAGGGTCATTCATTTTTTCGGTTTCGAAAGTAAAGCTAAATAAAACACATACAGCGAAACATTTTTGATAAAAATTTTATTTCACTTTATGTTTGGACTTTTCCATTAAGTGTGCAAAAACAATATCATTCAAATGGCCGCCTCGGGAAGATTCGCAGCATGCGATTCTTTTGAGGTAATTTTTAACCACTTTTTCGCACATTTCGGGCGGTATCTAAAGGCCATAGCTTGAGTAATGTTGGTTTTTAATGCGTCTAGAGTTCGGAGATTGTTCGCGTAAACACGGTCTTTTGCGTAATCCCACAGATTACGTTGTTTATTTTCTGTTGTTCCAACACCCAAAAAGCGTATCTACGAACTTGTGAATGATCAGCAGTCTTCAATTGTTGCGTAATTTGAACTTTATAAGGATGGAGATGTAAATCCAAATGCAAAATACGCCATAGTGAGGTGTTCGACACGTTCAATTGCTGCGAACGCCGAGAAATCGATAAATTCGAATCATCAGCAACACTTGCACTTGCAACAGCAATATTTTCGACAGAGCATTACGATGATGCACAGGCCTTACGACTTCAGTAACGCCTCCACTCTTTTCAAATTTATTCACAATTTTACCGATTGCTTGCGTAGTCGGTCGATTTCGACGACCATAATCATCGTGAACTGCGCGAAAAGTGGCAAAGTTTTAATCAACACTTTTGTAGTAAGTTTTAATAATTTTAACGCGTTGTTCGATTGTTAGATCCATAATCGTAAGCTGTCAAATGCCAGCACTACCATCTTGAAACCACGAAATGAATGACCCTGTACAACGCGCAATCTATCTGAAAAATAGTCCTGATATGTACAGTCATAGCCTCAAAACTTTCGGCAAAATGTTCCTTTTGTAAGAGAAAATACAATCACACAAAGCAAACAAAAGCTCACCTCGGTTTACACAATGTCGGTGCGCTTTCGCTGAACGTTCTGATCATCCAAGAAAATGTCGATAGTGTGTGAGCTTGAAGAGGCAACAGATTTATCATATGGATTATTGATTTAAATTTTGTATAATTATTTGGAAATTAATTTTTTTTTTCGTAAGATGGAGGCGTTTGATTATAATTGACAACAAACGCAATCGTTTGACAATTTCAAAGGAATGTTTGCCATTTTCAATCAGTCAGTTAAAACAGTGGTGTCCGACTGTGAAATCGAAGTTGAAGAAGGCCAAGGTGAGTTTGTCGACAAACAAAACCAGGCGATAGTTTTTTAGAATGACCGCGGAGTTATTCACATCGATTACCTTGAAAAGGGTAAAACGATTACCACAGTGGCACAGCTGTTGGATCAATTCGACGACGATTTGAAGACCAGAAACGACCGCATTTGGGGAGGAAAAAAGTTCCTTTCCACTAGGACAACTCACCAACCCACACACCAGTCCGCAGGAGCAATGGGAAAATTACAAATTACTCTTCCCTCATCCAACCTAGTCGCGAGAGTTGGCCCTCTGTGACTATTTCTTATTCCCAAACATGAAGAAATAGCTCGTTGGTAAGAGATTTGGGTCGATTAAAGAAGTAATCGATGAAACAAACGCCTATTTTGATGGTTTCGAGATATCATATATGGAGAGCATCAACAATTTGCAAAAACTTTGTACGAAGGGAATCGACCTAAAAGGGGATTATGTTGAGAAATGATAAATATTTCAATTTTTAGTTTTTTTTTTTCAAAACTACGTTATTACGAACCTAATATTTTTTTTTTTAATATTTAATTTTCTTATTAATGTTTAGTCAAAACACTTCAAGTTCTAGTCTTTGAGAAAATTGAAAATAACAAAATCTTATTTAACTATACTATTCCTAAGTGAAAATATTTTCTGGAACATTAAAATGAACCCAAATTAAAGGGAATTGTTTTTTACTTTCATGTTTCTCAAAAACATGAAAAAGAAAAGAAATTTAAATATTATAGATAAAGGGCCCTACTAATAATCAAATTTAGCGACGACTTAAATATTTCAGTAAAATTAACCTTAATTCTGGTGATCCCAAATAACGTACCATTCATGGAATGTTTAATTTTTTGAAGTCCATTCCATATATGATTCATTATTAAGAGTCCACTTGAATATTAAGGTCATACTATATATGGTTTATTAGCTAGAGCCCATTCTATTATGATCCATTTTACTGAAATATTTAAGTCGTCACTAAATTTGATTATTGGTACGGCCTAAAAGAAATGGGCCGTATTTATAAGTCATTTTTAAACCTTTGCTAAGTTAAGAGAAGGTTTAATTGAATTTTATGACATTTATTTCAATTGTTATGGTTTGTCAGTCCAATATTTGAAGATAATTCAATAAACCTCTCTTTTGATAAATACAGAATGAAATTTGATTTAAAAAAATTACCTAAAGATCTTAAACTCCAGTTTAGTAAAAAATAGGAGTGAAGCAGGCTGGATACTGCTAGTAAAAATCGGTTAGGTTCATTTTTAGAAAGTTTTAGCAGAATTTGAGGTTCTATTGGAATAACAACAGAAGACTACAATTTTTGTTGGTGAAGTGAAGATATTGTGGAATTCAATGAAACATGAATTTTGTATGTCATAGCCATGATTCTTGCAAATAGATCATGTTAATAATTTTTGTTTGGACACGTTGTAAACATCCTATTATTCCATAATAACCCCTTTAATTCAATGGAAGTTGCATCGTTCCTATCCAGTGTACATATAGCAACAGCTTTAAGTATTCTCGTTAGAACTTAAATAATTTATAATTTTCAAGAATGAAATAATCTATTTGAAAATCAGATTAATGTCCGAAACATGCTATTAAAACGTCCAGATACCCTGAATACTAAAGCTCCACTTGTTGGCTTTGTTACCATCAAACATTACTATCACCATCACCCTAACCCAAAACAATCCTTATTCCCAATCATCTTTGTAGTTAAACCAACAATAATTGTATTAATCATAATAAATGACATCAAACAGTGTCAGCTGGAGTTCTCCTAAACCCCCAGCTTCACTCCGTTTTGTTAGTTCACTCTGTATATACAATTCAATTATTTCAATTTGCATAAATTAATTTGCATGAACCCTATGCTACGGGGGCAAATTCACTGCTTCGTACATACGATACCCATTCCATCCATTCTATACAATTTAACATCTATAATATGACTATGACTGACACAAAAACAGGAAATAGAAAATTCTTCTCCGTTTTTAACTGGCAATTTTTGTTTTATGTACTTGAAACGAACTTCCGGATGAATGTGATATGCATGTATTGTACGAAGCTAGATATACGCAACGCACATCAATTAAGTAAATATAACAAACGTGAGGCTATTCGCCTTCAACCTTAATAAGAAGCGGAAAATGTTTGTTCATTAAATTTCCCAACAGGACACCATCCGCATTTCAGATACCATCAGCATCAGCAGGATAGAGCAAAAGCTGAATAATTATTCTTCCTGCTGAATTTTATGTTCTTTCTTGATGCTGCCGACTTTATTTTTATATTTTTGTTTTTTTTTTTTTTTCATCCTCGAGACATTAAAAAAAAAAAAATTCGTTATGCTGTTGCAGAATTAAAGTCGCATATTTTGTGGCAACGAGGCTCTTGGCATTTTGGAGAAGAGAATCTTTGTTTTTTTTTATTTAGCTGTGTGCCAGCTTATTAGGGGAGAATTTGTTCTTTTTTTGTTGTTGTTATTAATTTCATGGCCCAAACAAAAGATGGTTGTGATTTTCGTTTTTTGTGTTGGATGTGCGAATAACGAACGATGTCTGTTTTGTTCTATTCTGTTCTGTTAGATGAATCGGCAGAATGGCCTCTTTTGTTATATACGAAAGACGAATTAATGGAGATTTTTCGTTTAATGGGCTTCAAGAGCTTTAAGTGATGAGTATACAGACTTATGATGGAGATTGATAAGATTAAGTATTTAATGGAACTCAAGAGGAGTTATATGCATAATATTTTATAGTGGAGATTTTAAGCTCAACAAAAATGACCATTCAGTACAGAAAAAGAATCATTTTTTAGAATTAAAGTTATGTGTATAGAAAAGTATAGAACATAAACAACACCGGAAGTATAAAGCTTGATCATTAATATTTTTGGGAATAAAACAACAAAAATAATCTCGTAGGTAACTTATTTTTGTCAAAACATCGTACTTCCTAAAAATTCATCAAATTTAAAAGCTATAATTCAGAACTTGTTCACGAACAAACCATTTCTTCAAAATCATTGTGATATTTTGTAGAAATCTATGCCAATTTACCAGAGTGCTGTTAGATTCTTGGATTCTGTTAAATGATAACTTATAGAGATCGTTAGAAATTCTGTGGGCAAGATTTTTTTGCTTTACCAAAAGAAAGATTAAATATAAATATTCGACCATAAACCCTTTGCAGGGTTGCCGCTATCTTGAATTGAAGATTGAATTTCGTTTTTCTTGAATAACTATAGTATTTTCGATTTTACCAAAATTCTGACAATTGAAAAATGAGTTCCACAAAACTGTATATAACTAATAATAATAATCAATTAAAATTTTTAGGATAAAGCTGAAAGAAAAAAGTATTTTAACAGAAAAAAAATATCAAAACTTTTAAAAAAAAACTTAAATATAAGAAAATTGGGCGCGGCAGCAGGCAAAGGTTAAAAGGTTAAAGATACAAAATTTCGACTTTTATAAATTTGTATAGAGTAAGATAAATCTTAGATATAAGAAAATTGGATAAGAAGGTAGGTGGATTTCGAAAAAAATATAGTATATATTTCATGGTTTTAGCTGAATACAGATTGACATATTATTAATTTTCGGCCTTCTTAGAACGTTATTTGAGGATACAGTTTTAATATGAGAAAAGTGGGTGTAGAAATGGGTGGGGCAAATAACACATGTCATGGTTAAAATTGACAAGATCTTAATTACAAAATTTTAACATGCTAAAGATCCTTAATAAAGAGAAAACTAAAATATGATAAAAGTGGGCGTGGTGGATTTTACAAACCCTTCTAAACGAAATTGGCTCAGCAGTTTTCGGGTCTCATAAGCATCATATTCAGAATAACATTATATTTGCATAAGGATTGAAAACCCTAATCTAATTTTGTTATTATGTTTATGTAAGAGATGAACTTTTTTGATCACCCATTAACTTTTCTTGACAACCCACAGAGAAAAAATAAATGTTGAAATTTGTTTTCTCTTTTTGAACATTATTGACCACTATTTAACTTTTTTTACCACCCCTAAAAATAAAAATTTAATAATTCGTCAAAAATGCTGATTTAATTGATAATTTTCCTCAAGAAAAAATATAAATAAACGTTTTGGGGCAGAAGTAACAAAGCTCAATGAAAATGTTCTGCTCCCAATGATACCTGGAGAATACATATTTAACATTAAAAATAAGAATTAATAAATTTCTATCATATGTATAGTATATTCTTGAACCTTCGCTGAACTTCAGTTAATCCACTAAAATGTATATATTTATATTTTACTGTAGCGAAACCATATCATTAATTTTTCTTAAATCTAATTGCACAATGCACAATTTACAGAGATTGGTATATATATAACCGTATAGTAAACATTTGATTTTTGTCAAATTGGAAGAAAAGTTATATTTAAAAACCTCTATTAAGGAGAAAAAAGAGATAATACAAATAGGGAAAGTTTGGAGTTAGAGAGAAGGGGTGGTTTATGAACGAAAACCAACAATAATTTTCAAAAAATTACTTTTACACCTCACCTATATGATTAATATAGAATTAACAATCATTAACAGGAAAACTAAGGTATAACAAATAATTTAAAAGTACAAAATTGAATAAATAAATAGATAAATATATGAATAAATAAACATTTAGACAAATACATACACATACATAAATTAATAAATAAGAAAACAAATAAATAGCAAAACCAAACAAACATTAATTATCAGTCTTAAATCAAATAAATCAATTAATTAATTAATAAAATAAATAAAAAAGTAGTAGTAAATAATTCACAAACAGAAAGCAGTAACTTAGAAATGTTATAAAAATGACGCAAGAAATATTATATCGTACTTTTGAATTCAAAATTAAATCTGAAACATATTCAACATCAAAAAAGACTACAAAAAAATATGTGCACGTCTGGGTCGCACGAACTTGCTTTTATGTGCGATGTTTGTTTTTTTTTTTTTTGTTTTTAAAGTTTTAATATTTCAAAAACTATATTTTATCTTATATATGAAATAAATTAGTTATGGGAGCCTATATTGTATACCACCTGCTTAAAACGTAGATAAGTTTAAGGTTGTATTATGCGAGCAGGTACATTTATTTATGAACAATATAGCACTGTATTGCAAATATGCATGGAACTTAGGTACAGTTTAGACTGAAAAATTGTAAAAAAAATTATATAATTAAACATAAATTGATTAAACAACCTCTGAAATTGTTTTGACACCAATGCGATATACATCATTTCATAAGAAAATCTCAATTTATGAGAAAAAAAAATTGAAAATCGTTGGAGCTGTTTCTTGTTTAAATAGTTTTTATGTATAAAATTTTGAAAAAATAAAAAAAAATGGTACGCAATTTTTCAGCCTTTATTATTGTGGAATTAAAAAATAAATTAAAAAATATGGAAATATGGAATTTTCAAAAAATAATTTTGAAAATTTTTTAAAAAATCAATAATTTATTTTTTTGAAAATTTTGGTGTGCAATATTATTAGAACTGATTTGAAGTAAGAGTCGTTTTTGAGAAATATGAGATTTTCAATACCGGTATTTAAACATTTGTATATGGTAGGTAGGGTAGAGCGGGGCTAGTTGGGCCACGGGGCAAGTTGGCCCACGCGAATTATTCACAAACTAAAAGTACTACAAGAAAATGATCATTTACGAACAAAGCGTGCTCTCTTACCAGCACGTGCCATACCGGTTTCAGTTGCATAGTGCCCTCCGAAGATAAACTACACACAGATTTGTCTTTTTCAAGTGTAAAAGTAAAAAATGCGGATAGGATAGTTTTTTTATTTTCCTAGTGAAAAATCCAGGATTAAGGACTGTGGTTAAGTTTTTTTATAAGTGAATATATTGTATTTTCATATTTTGTGAGTTAAATTGAACAGTTTTGAGTATTTTTATATTTATGACTAAATATGCTTCTCAAACCAGGTGTGGGGGTTCCCAAGCAACACAATTGCCTCTTATAGATATCGAGAAGATTTATTTTCCAAGAGCTTTCAACTCTTCAAAAAGTCCTGAAGAGGTCATTTAGACCCAAAAGGGCCTAAAGGGGAGGAGCATATTGTATGGAACGAAGAGTTCTAAGTAACGTGTTTGAAAGATCTTATAAAGATTGTTGATCTTTGAAGATGATTTCAAATGGTTTTGAAGAAGTTTTTTTTTAAGTGAATAATGTGTACCTACTTGTAGAGAGAGAAAAATATAAAGAATTAATTTCTTTCTCTTTTATACAAATACAAATTAAATGCAATTTAAATGAAACGCAATGAACATACAATAAAAAAAATGGAAACGTGACTATTGACCAATTCATTGTCATTTATATACAATTTGATTTTATAAGGGACTTTAACACATTTTACCAGCTTTAATGATTTGAATTTGCTTTGCAAGAAAAGATTTACCATGAAATCTAATATTCTACCCCACTTAAAATTAACGCGCCTGGAAACAGAAAAGTATTTACACATAAATATTAAAAAAAAAATACAAAATTCTCTGACGGTAAAAAAGAAAACACATTTTGTTGTCTTAAAATGTTACCATACAAGTAAAAGTGTAGAGTCAAGAAAGTGTCGACAAAGTGCAAACAAAGTGCAAACAAAGTGCAAGCAAAGTGCAAACAAAGTGCAAACAAAGTGCAAACAAAGTGCAAACAAAGTGCAAACAAAGTGCAAACAAAGTGCGAACAAAGTGCAAACAAAGTGCGAACAAAGATTGATTTTTTTCGTCCTCGTATGTAGGATAGACATTTTGATGAAATGTTCCGTCTTGATGAGCACAAGACGTCCTGACTACATACTGACAAAACTGATCAGCAATTTTCAATTTTCAATTTCAAGTTTTCAAACAGCTTTTCTTTAATTTCTTCATTTTGATAGTCCAAAAACACAAAAACAACAGAAGCGCGATTCAGAAACGTCAAACACAAACTTGTTTTTGCCAACCAAAGAGAAAAATTAAACTACTTAAAGATAAAATTGTAAGCCTTCGTAAAGACGTTTTTAAAAAACATCCCCAAAATATCTTTAAGATGTATTTGAAAGAGTAAAAATATAAACTCTTAGCGCACTTTGAACATCCTCCTATTTAAAAGGTTTTTACGAGGTATTACAAAGAGTCAAAATAGAAATATTTATCATGGAGGTCTTTAAGATGTTTAAGAGACGTATTTTCAATAGCTACAATAAAAACCACTTTTATAGATCAAAGTAACAGGTTATAAAGTGGTATGGTATTAATAAGATTAAAATAATAGCTTGTTAAGAGCTAATAAAATTGTTTCGAGTACTCTTCAAGAGTTTATGTGTTGCTTGGGTTAGTTGGCCCAGGTGGTTTTTGTTACAAAAATAAAGTTCTGAAGAAGAAGAGGAACTGGATATTTTTGCCTAATGTGGATCGAATCATTCGCTGAAAGATTGTAGGGTTAGGAGTGGATATACAGTACCATACTTGCAGAAAGTGCGCTCATGCAAACTAAACAGTAGCCGGAGTTGGGTCCTTCTTCGATGCGTCAATTGCAACAGCGATTACGATTCCAAAACTTATTTTAAACCTTAATATACCTATTTCTATTATATTTATTTTTAAAGTTTTATTTAAAATTTATTTTTTAGTTTGTTTGACCGTTTTAAATAAAATTCCTTATAAAATTTTGGATTTGTTTCCCTTTGTGAGACTTGCTTTGCCACTTTTCAGGGCTTAATCCAACTAACCCCACACACTGGGCCAACTTGCCCCGCTATAGGGGCAAGTTGGCCCACTTGCACTTGATCCATTTAAGGTAGCTTTATTCTTCTGCGGTTACATATTTTCAAATTTTTAAGATTTCATTTAGAAGCCAGAAGTTTAACCTTTCTTTTGATACCAACTCCATAGTTGTACTATGAGTAGTTTGATAATTATGAGACTTCAAGTAAAAAGTGGGCCAACTATCCCCGCCCTACCCTACCGTTATTTTTGGTTATAAGAATAATTTTAATTACAAATCTGCTTTACAATGTTAAAAAACTGCTGTTTACCAAGTTTAATAAAAATTGACCAAGTCGTTTTAAAATTACATAATATTAAGTTTTCAAAAAAAAATTGAAACTTTTTTAAAAAAAAAAGGTTCCAAAAAGAATTTTTCTTGAAAGTTTTGGTATACAAAACTTTTTAAACTTTTGCAAACATTCTCCAAAAAAAAATGTGAACCAGTTCAACCGTTTTTGAGAAAATCGAAAATAAAAAAAAATGGTTCTATGGGAGGTACCATTTCTAACCATTTTTCGGAATGTTTTTTTTTAATAAATGGTTTGCCTTTTTGTAAAAAAAATTACTGATTTTTTTGTTTTTTAAAGTTGTGGGCACGTTTTTGAGAAAAATAAGATTTTCATTTTTTGGTAAAAAAAATTTGTATTGCAGGTACCGTTGTTTTTGGTCTTAAAAAAAATTAAAAAATAGGTGGGGATAGTGCCCAAAAAACGCTATGTACCAACTTTGAAGAAAATCGACCGACTCGTTTAGGCTGCAGCCGAAGGGAAAGACAGAAAGACCGACAGACAGACAGACAGACGGACAGAATTGCGAGACCCAATTTTTTCGACTTCGCTACTATCGTAATGTCAACTTTGATCAAAATCTCGAGTTCGATTTTTTTACGAAACCATAACCTGCCATGTACATACATATGTATGTATGTAGTTCTATATATCCCGCAAGTAAAAATTATTTAAATATTTAAAGATTAATAAATCTCCCTATAACATCTGCACAAAATTTTAAACGATTTAGTAGTATGTTTAATTATTATAAGAATGATAAAAATGTTTTAACATCGTACTAAGTGCTTTAAAATTTGCGCCTATGATTTTATTTTCCTGGCTCAGCTTTATAAAAGGGTAGGGAATTTTAATAATTATATTTCCTTTTAATTATAATTTCTTGTATATGAAGTCCAAAAGTTAATTTGGTATCCAAATGAACACCAAGGTATTTTGTCTTTGATTTAATTGGTTAGCATGAAACAGGCTTTTCTTTCCAGTAAAAAAGATAGTCTGAGGCTTTGTAGCATTTAGTCTCGTTCGAAAACAAGCTTGTTCCACCTTGAATGTTATTTCAGGGATACCAGCTACTGCCTTTTGCGAGGAAGTCACAAATCTGCCATAATTTATCTCTTGTCATAATAAATTGCCCTCATCTTGGATGTTCGGATTCGTCAAAAAAGTTTAAAAGCTTTTAAACTCACTTTTAGCTTAGTATGATGTTTTATTAGTTATGATGAATTTGACAGCAAAGCTGAGAAGTTTTGCTGAGGAATCATGTTCATATAACTGAGATTCCTGAGATCTCCAAGCTCTCATTTTCCTGAACATGTCTATTATGTTTTTTCGCTGTTTGAGTGTTGAACATTTTCAAAAAATAAAAAAATAAAATATCTGAATCATAAACGCGAACATCTACGATTTTCCAACTATTTGATATGAATGTGCCTATGGCAATCAACCTTATACCTCATACCTACTCTAAACTTTAGCGATTTATAGAAATTCAAATTAGGCGATAATAAAAAACAAGCTATCACAAGAGACGATGGAGAGTACGAGTTTGTTTCTATAATCACGTTATACACAAGTAATCTGAAATCAATTTCCATTTCCCATCCAACACCCACTATATATACAGAACTCTTGTATAAAGTAAGGTCCTTGATCACATTCCTTTATCATATTGTGCCTGAGATAAATCTATAATTATATTAGACGATAAAACGTTTTCCACACAATAGCCCAGTAACGCGTTTGTATATTTAAACTCTTGCATTATGATGCGAAATTCAATTAAGTAAAATAATATTCAAAGGATAATGGAAAGGATAGTTCCAGTTCCTCAGTTTAATCGTCGGTCGTACTCAGCGCAAGGATGATGGTGAAGGGGGCAATAGCAAAATGATAATGGCAAGGACCTGACGGCGCGCGGCGTGACCCTATTTAAATGACAAAGGTTAAATTCTTAATCCCGAATGCCAGGCGCGATTTACGTGGTTTGATGTGATGCGGGTGTCACATACTTTTCTTATAAAGCACAAAAGGAATGGAAAATAATTTGAAAGTTTTCTGGTGTACAAGTTAAACTGCGAAAAATTACTCCGAGTTATTTTTGTTTATAATAAAATAGCACAAGGAATGTGTAGAATTTAACTTAAAAAGGCTCGAAATGCTAAAGAATTAAGTTAACAGACTCAAATTTCTTCGTTGGAAATAAATTTAACACTCAGAGTATAAATTTACAACCGCAGTTTTTTAGGGTACACTGTCATTTCACTGACGTAAATAATTTTATTTAAACAAAGTTTATTCATTCTGTAATCGAATATATATCTGAAACCTACTCAGAACTCATATTACATCTACATATTATTAATTTTTTTTTATGGTAAAGTCTTAAAACAGCAAAAATTTATTAAGGAACATCCAAAAAGATATTTAATACTTTATTTACTTTCCCAAGTGATTTTCTGCGATTCACCCTAAAAAAAAGAAAACACCTCTGTTAGTGCTTCAGTTAACTTCATAAATGGCTTATACATTTGGACAACTTATACTCTTCGGAAATTTGTCCAATATAAGGATCTCTTTTTGTCACATATCCCTTGATAGTTGTTAATGTTTTGGTATAGTTTTGTGAATGAAATCTCTTATGAGCCACTTATTCCATTTATACCTAACTTACTTAACCACTTAATTTAATTTCAAAATCCAGAAAGCCAAAAAATAAATTTCCCATTATAATTTCATAACCCTCTCAAAGGGATATATATGCTCTTCAAAGGACAATCACACTAATACTCCTATATAGGTAGGGTTACATTATAGGAATTGAATTAACAATGTAACTTTGGTTGCAAAACTTTGAAAACATTTTTTCAAGCCTTCCTATATACCTTAGAAAAGGACACACTCAAAAAATACACACGACAAAAATGAAAGTGAAAATCCTTAAGATTAAAACTTTTCACTAAAAACAAGTAGACGAAGAAATTCAATTTAATACAAAACACTTATGTATGTATGTACATATGTATGTATGAATGTGTATTGTATAAGCATAGAAAGTCGTTCTACCAAATCCCGTGAGGGCACAGACGGATTCCCTTTTCTTGGTTTCAAAGACTATGTGTGTGTGTATGTGGGAATTGGTATTCCGACACCTTTAATCTAATATTAAAAGTTATACATTGTCCTTAGCTTGGACTTTATCCCCAAAATCCTTATAACTTTTCAAATATAAAAATAAAAAAAAAATAAGAAGGAAAATTCCCATGTGTCAACAATAGACAACTCTTGGGAATGAAATCCAATTCGAGAATTGTTCTATTGTTGTTCATAGTTGTTATTGTTGTTGAAGTATACGGTGTACATATACACCTACCCGTAGGTATGCAGGGTTCAGGACATTTTGTGGTGTTTAAGATGAGTGGCTCGCGTGAGTAGGAGATTGTATTGAAATGTATAAAGACTTTTTGCCTTTTTGCTTGTAAACTTAGATATAAAATAGAAATAACTTTACATTCTCTTGAGATGAAAAATGATACAATAATTCTGTTTTATTTTATTTATATTATTATGTATGTATAATGTAAATGTACCTATTTGAGAAGAGGCATGTAAGTGGATGGATAAAATTGACCTATTAAGTTTTGCGAAAACCTTTACCCATTGGGTTTTTATTTAACCAATTTTAATGATTACTTATACACTTTTTGTATTTTTGTGTCAGGAAATTTCCCACTTGTCATCAGTGAGATTATAGAGATGGCTTTGAGGAAAGTTAGCAACTGGACAACAAGTTGTGGTCTAACAGGGCTATTCTGGTGTTGTGGCTCATAAGTCATAAGTCACATCACAAGCCCTTGTGAGTTGTGAGGTTGATTTCTTGTGAGGTTTTTGTGATTCGATAACATTTTCCGTATTCTACGGTAACTCTCACAAGAAACCTCACAAAAAAAACTCACCACAGCAAAGTAAATTTTTTTATTGTGATTGCCAAAGTCTGAATATTTGTTGAACGCACAGAACCCATCGACAATGAAGATTATTGTGAGCCATATATGTACATACATATTTACACCACTTGCTGTTCTATGTCGATCTTATTCGGCGTGTTGTTTTGTCAACAATAATTTTCTTTCACGGAGAAACTAATTTCTTTCCATTTACGACAGAGCATACCAGTTAACATGTTGATTTGGTTATAAAATGTTTTTTTTTTCAGACAAAAAAAAACAAAAGTGTCTTATGGCCAGTTGTGCAATAGTAGTTCAGCCTCGGTTCAAGATTTTAACTCACCAATTACGGCGGATTAACTAACGTTCAACGCTGGTTCAAGTCCTTAATTGGTTATTATCACAAACTTACACCGTAAACAACAAACAACTCAACAATAGAGTCTCAACTAATTCTCTGAAATCGTAGGGTAAAAATGCTGAACCACAGTTTAAATATTTGTACAACCGACGATTAATATTGTTTTTGAAGTGTCAAATTTGTGATGGAATTGGATTGATGGAATTTCTTCTGAATATCTAAATATCTCTAGATCTTTTCGGCTATCCAACTTTGCTAGTGTTTTTCAGGCTGAATTACTGACAATTAGAGAACCATGTAAGATACTCAAACAGGACTCTATCTAAAACCGAAATACCGCTATCCTGACAGACAGTCAGCTGTTAAAGCCATTAATTCAGCTACATCATCCTCTAAACTGGTTCAGCAATGTTGTGATGAGTTTGCAAGCCTGAATGTAAACTTTTTTTACTTTTTCTTTTTTTTAATTTGACTGCTACTGTGCGGCATCTCTCCCTCACTTCGGGGAGAGATGCCGCACTTTTTGCGAGGTAAGATGCCGCATATTGAAATTTCCCGTTAACCAAAATTCCGGTGCCCTTTAACACTAGAAAAAAACAGTTCGCAGAGACGCAGAAACTGTAATTTAAAAAAAAAGTTGATAAGAGGAAGATTGAGTCGGTTGTTGATCCAAATTTCAGTGCAGAATTCTAGAAAAACTATTTTTCAATAAAAAAAAAAGAAGATTGGGTAAAATGCACCAATTTCTAGAAATGGTTGCATGAAAATTGTATACAATTTAAAAAAAAATGACAAATTTGTCTTTGGTACTGACTGTTGATCAAGAAGAACGTAAAAACATACATTTTGGATGAAATATATTTTTTTTTGTTAATGATCTTACACTGCGGCATCTCTCCCTCACTTGTTTGGAGAGACCAGAATTCAATATAATTTATTTTTAATTATTTATTATTTAAACAACAAGTTTTTTTTTCTGTTAAGTCTTTTTTTATGGTAGAATACAAATCCATTTTTAAGTTCTGTCAACAAAATAAATTGCTTTTTGTTCATAAAACAAAAAAAAAATTGAGTTTTATAAAAGCGCGGCATCTCTCCCGCAATTACCCTACATCTTTGGGTCAACCGGCAATATTGCTGTGGGACCCAGAGCGGGTAATAATAAATTCGCAAGGGGTCACATCCACAAGTCCTCTTTACAAACCATTTAGGTCCAACAAATTATGGTATCAAAGTGGCGCACTCTAATGCTAATTGGGTCATTTGGAGAAATTATGAAATTAATTTTCAAAGGTGTTTCGTTGAAATTCCGAAGAATTCGCGTTCTTTTGAAAGAACTTTTACTCTTCTAAAAGTACATTTTAAATTATTCTGGATCCATCATGATAATTTAATTTTATTTTAGGACATATAAGTCAAATTTAAACCAGCGTTCATGCGCGGAAAATTTGTTGTTTTCTTTTCTAACAGTTATTCCTATTCTAACTTGTTCTGACGTTTTTCACGACCTGTGCTGTGTTGTTCTGTTCTAATCTTATTACACTGAAAAAAAAAACTAATGATGTTAATGTTAAAGCTTTTTTAAGTGAATTTAGTAGAATGAATTGTTTCTTTCTAGATCAGTCAGTGGAACAGTGAAGAGTGTGCGTTTGCTTTCAAGGCTTACTTTTCAAATGGATCGGATGTTCTGTGATCACGCGCCTTCCGAAATCTCTTCAATGTAGCACTGTTGGGCCCTGTACCAGACCAGAAATCAATTGTTGCATGAGTAATTTCATTTAGAAAAACCTCGAATATGATGAAGAACTGGAGTTATTCGGTCCATCAGATCAGTTGAGAAGAATTAGGCAGTGAGAGCTTTGAATTTCCGATAGTTAATTGAGGCGAATTCTCTATGATGACCTTTATTAGCATACGAAAGAGTTGGTAAAAACTCTCCGAAAAAGACTTCCAATTTTTTGAAGAACGCTTTTCGAAAACTTTCGAGAGGACATAATTGTTTTTGATGAAGTCCATTTTCAGTTGAGTAGAATACGTCCACAAATATCAGAACATGTGCTACTAGGCTGGCCTGATACCATTCTTCGAGTATTGCACTTAAAGCATTCACTAAAGGTTAAAATGTGGTGTGTAATTTTCTCAGCTGGGAATATTGGTCCCTGGTTTTTTGAAGAAAATGAGTTCATTATATAGTGAGAGTAAATTCATACCGGTATGCTAAAATGTTGGTAGACTTAGAGGACATTTGGTTCCAGCAAATCGCAGTAACGACTCACCCAATTTTAAGGGAACACTTCTCGGAGAGTATTGCAACAGCTCAATAAGAGAAATTCACAGTGGTCTGCTCTCCCCATTTGAACCCTTGCGATTTGTATTCGTGGGTTTTTTCTTGAGGTCCCGCGTTAATGTAAACCATCCAAGAACCCAATAAGACTTACAGGTCAATATCCAGGCAGAAATTGCAACATTCCCACTGCTATGCTGCACTCATAAGTCATGACAAATGCTAGAAATCTGCTTATATTTATTGTATGAACAATGGGTTGTTTATATATGATTTTCCAAACTTTGTAAATCAAAACTTTCGTTTTATTACATTTTGAAAAAAGGAAGTATTAATGCCGCACCATGTATAAACCGAAACTCTTTTCAAATCGCTCGCTCAGATAACTAAAGAAAAACCGATTTATAAACAGTTTTTTAAAAAATTTGCCTGAGCCTTTTGTCTAAACCCAATTTCTATAATATGTTCCCTAAACAACAAGAAGATTACTTTGCTTAAAGGATTATAAGGGTTGAGGTAAACAAAAGTAGATTTTGTATTTTTAATCTGAAAAGGGTGAAGGAAAAACTTTTTCTCCTATCACTAGGCGTTGGCAGTCGGTATTATTTCCATTATATTTATTAAATTATCATAAGTTTAAAGCTAGCACAAGTTTTGAATTTATGAAAAAAAAAACAACACCGAAAAATAAAAATTTACTTAAGTTTTGAGTTCGACGGCTAAATATTTATATTTATCTTTCGAACTTTCAAAGATTCTCTTCATACAAGTATAGGTATGCTTCCTTTACCTACTCAAGAAAATTTAAATGGAAGCCTCTTCGTCTTCAGTTCGGCTGGTATCTTCAAGGAAGTTCAATATTCATTGCTAAGCAAATAATTTCCCATGACAATTCGAAGGTAAAGTAAAGATGATACAAAATTTTCTTTTATTTAAGTAAAAATTCAGTACCTACACTTATACAGCTAGAGAAATTAAATGAAAAAAATATTTGCTCCTTATACAACACAATACCATCAACGACATAGAAAACTAAGAAGAAAATCTCATTTCCATATAGTTAATCCATTTTAATTACCTTTGACAAAAAAAACACGAAGGAAAAACGAATTTAATCATCATAATTACTCAATACACGCTAAGTAGCAGTGCGCCATCGTCTCTGTCGTCCTTCAGCTTCAGGAAGATCCCTTCTTCTATGTGGGATCCTGGTTGCTTGCTACAGATTGAGTAGATGTTGACACATTATCAGGACTCGACGTTGTCCTGTCACCGACAGTATTGCTATCTGTAACTGCTGGAGAATCTGCTGCATTTGGGTCACTTCCATTTGTGTTCCTCGAAAGGAACCAGCATTTCATGGGCGTGGGCTTCCCCTTCATCACAACCGGGCCACGGTATTCCAAATGGAATGAATCATCCTGGTTGATCTCTTGACACAATAATCTGTAAAATGGATAATATACGATGACGAGTTAAAACTGTGCTGCCTTGTAAATTTGTGCAGAGTTGCTTTGCGTGTATTTAGAGATAGAGAGTTATGTTGGTTGGTGGTATATGGTTGTTTCTGTATGAGGTGGTGTGGAAATGAGGAAATGTGGAAATGCGCAAATGGGATTAAGGAGATTTTGAAGTGGGAAATGAATGTTGCCTGGTGATAAACTTGAGCTGGGTTATTACGGTCTACGTATAACCGAGATGTGCTATGTTATATATATGAACTAGGAAAAGAGATGTTGCTACTTGGCTCTATATACCTACTGCTGCTTCTGAATCAAGGAAGTCCTTTCTTTCCTTTTGCTACTTTGTTTTTGGTTTCTCTTTTCGTTTAGTTTTTTTTTTGTTAATTTATTTTTTTTTCGTAGGAGATCTCATGCGTATTAGTGACATTTACAAGTTGCACTTAAAAAAAGTACTATATATGTACATATATACATATGTGCTCTTACCTACTTACACTATGAGATCAAAAAAATATTTCAAACGATTGCAGATGGTAAAGTAAAGGATTTTCTTTTCCATTTGTGTTAAGAGGATTTCTTGTAAGGTTTTAATTTGTATTCACTATTCCCTTAAGCGTTATTATATTAATGCTATGCTAAACGGATAAGATAAATGCCTGAGAAGTATTTCAGGTGGTAAACTGGTAAACTTTGTTAAGAGTGAAGTAACTACTTAAATAGTTTCGTTTAGAGTAAGATAACTCATGTTTTTCGTTTAAAAACAAAAAAAAAAAAAAAAACATGTAGTATTTTCCTTCTTATTTGCCGCTAGGTGAATTGATGTTCCCACTTAATTGAATTAAAAAAGTTAATTCGAATATTTCCTTTATTAGTAAGACATTAATATTAGGGTTAATTGTGTCCTGCTTAAATAATTAACCTGCTTATAATTGATCTAAAACAAACTAAAAATGTGTGAATTTTTCGACTAATTGGTTGATTATTTGAGCGGCCGCGGCGGACAAAAACTTAATACCGAAGGAATTTGGAATTACTGGTTTGGTTATCACGTCCTGAGAAATGTCAGTGCCACATCATTAAAATATTTTTTTTTATTTGCCTACATTTTTGTATAATCACTTTTAAATTTTGTATAGTTTTTAGATGAAAATGAGGGAGCCTATATTACTCCCAACCTTCCAATGTTCCGAGACGGTTTCATCTAGCACCAGTATGACTGCCTCAGTGTCAAGATGACACGTATTAAGATGACACCTGTCAAAATGACAACTGTCAAGGTTACATCTGTCTAGAAAACATCCGTCAAAATGGCATCTGCAGTCTAGACGACATTCAATAATTCAAAGAATGCCAGAACTGCAAAATCAGAAAACCATAAATAATTATCTATCAAAATTTGTTTGATTCTAGTTCTGCCCGTCAACATTTCCCAACATATTATGTTTATCGCAAATTCGAAAATAAAAAAATAAAATTAATTAATATCAGTATTTGAACATCTGGTTTTAAATAGTTTGAAATTAAGAAAAATGGGATCGCAGTTATCTCAATCTCATACCAATTTAACATTACTCACTTATCACTTAGGTATATGCCAAACTATTCATTAAAAAATTCCGGACATTTTATATTTATCAATTTCTAAATTCATAATTATAAAAGCCAAAAATACATAATTTAAATAATCTATAACATATATGAGATCCTCCAACTGCCCAACAGACCCCTAATTCGGTATGATACAAATTTTAATTTGATTCGAACGGCTGCCAACAAAAATTCTGTGAACTATAACTGGGTAGGAAGCTTTGATAAAATGTCTTGGATGTGCAAAATTTGACAAGTTTTTGAAACCACGAGTGATGGAAGTAATTTTAGAGATGGCAATTTGATATTTCAAGATGACATCTATCAATATGACATCCATCAAGATGACATCTGTCAAGATGACATCTGTCAAGATGAAAATAGAAAATGAATAAACACAACGGCAACACTTAAAATATCACGTTATGGCTTTTTTTAAATGATTCTTTATTTATGTTTTTAAAAATTTGGTTTATTTTGAAGAATTATTTTAGCACTTTAAACCACAACGAAATCAACTCAATACGGCATAACATTTATAAGTATTTCATTTTTAAAATCGAATTTAATGTGGCCATATTATTTCACCTAAAAATAAAACACTAAATATTCATCATATTTTTTTTTTAAATATTTATTAGTATCAGAAGAAAAATAAATATAATGTTGACATAAAGAATATAATTCATTTATCATCATCGCTTCCTCGCATTATATATAAAAAAAAGGGAAATTTTATTTGTAAACAAAAAATATGGATGGTGGGTTCCATGATGCATTAAGTTATCGTTAAATTCCTTTGAATGCAAACAATAATTAAATTATTTTTTCGAATGTGATGATAATATTATTGTTGAGTGTTTAAATATGGGTATATAGCAGGAACCAAACATCCTCTGCTTTATACGTATACACAAGCAATATTAATATGAGGCAAATTAAAAAGGGAATTCTGGTTTGTTTTTGGCTCTGAATCAACTTGAATTTATGAATTTAATTTGATAAATTAATCGGTGTTAATCAAGAGTTAATATTATGGGTACCAACATCATGAATTAAAAAAAAAAAAAACATACGGTGATTACACGAATTGTTGTGTGCTTATTAAACAGTTAAATTAATTGAATTAATGAATTAAACGATTTTAATCCAATTGTTGAGTATAACGACCGCTGTTCAAGTAGGTTTTAATTATTTTTGAAAGATGACTTTGCTGTGCGTGTATTTAATTACCTAACTAATTAAGTAAGGTATTTAAAAAACCGACTTTAATAATCCCATTTAAGCCATATGCACTAATTTATTTTAAAATTAAAAAAAAATCTAAGGAAAGTTATAAAATTCATACATATTTAGATCAGCTTAAAAAACTATTATATTATTTTTGCGGATTCCTTATTTTATCAAATTTTGACAATAAAATTTTTACTTAAGGTATATTTAATGAGGCTGTTTGGAACAGTTTGAAATCATTTAGAACAGGATTTTCTGAGGTAGAACAAGTTAGAACAGACTTGTGAATCAGCTTTTGTTATTTTTTCAATGAAAGTAGTTTGTTTTTTTTTGATGGATTTTATCTGAATCTCTGCATAAGGGGCCAGTTATAGCTTTCATTGAAACTCATCATTGAAAATTTTAATTTCTTATTTTGAGACACTTTGAAAGCAAAATCAGTAAATATTTTGATGCCAGTAAAAAGCTGGTAACTCAATATTATTATTTCTAGTCAACAAAATATTTCATTTTGGCCCAACCTTTCACATAAAATGAATTCTAAGATTTCAATGATCAATGGTATAAGGTAGTTCAATAATTGAAATAAAGAAATTCATTTCTCGTGTTAACTTGGGCCAAAACGACAATTTTTTTTTAACAAAAAATTATAATTGAGACTGTAGCTTTATATTGGCATCAAAATAATCACTGATTTTGCTTTATAAGTGTCTCAAAATAAGAAATTTAAATTTTCAATGATGAGTTTCAATGAAAGCTATAACTGGCCCCTAACTCTAGCATTTTAATCAATTCTGATTCTATTATAATGAAACAATTTTAGTTTTAAGACGTATATTTGTGAATTGTTGATTTTTTTACTGACTGAATTGGTAGCCATTTCCTGTTCTAAGTTGTTCTGACGTTTTTCACGGATCTGTTCTGTTCTAACTTTTTACTCCCTTAACATGACTATATTGTCAACGATATCGCGAAAGAAATTTCCGCGAAGTTTTTTCCTATTTTGGGAAAATTGCTATCACGAATCATCTTAGGAATATATTCCTTTCAGCAAAAAAATTACCGTGAATAATTTTTCTTCAAGTAAGTTCTTGAGGGAAAATTATTCGTGGGATATTCGCGATTGGAAGTATTCTTTTTTTTTACTCGAAACAAATGGCAAGTCCCCTATAGAGTACACAAAATAACAAGACACCTGAATAGGTGGCATTTCCGCCGAGCTCTTGAAAATATATCACGACTATGACGACGCAGCTATCTGTTTTTAGTTCCACTTGTTAAGGTTGTTGTGAGAACGAAACCTTATAGGTACCTAGGAAATAGAAGGATGGAGTTATTTGTTAAGTTAACTATCTAAAAAACTGCATTCTGCAATAACTGAGTTGGTATCACCATTTTGTTCGTAGTTATAAAAAAAAATAAGGACCATCTTTCTCGAGATGATGAAGTCTGGGATTGAGTCTTCGCTCAAAGGCACCAAACTAAGATTTATCAGTGGTCGATCCTTGTCAATCACAATTACATCTAACAAATAATTCTGAAACATCGTCGACTTTGAAAACCCTTTGATTGCGTAAATCGCAATTGCCTCTGGAGTTGATTGCTGGTACATGAGAGTTATTCTTGATAAAATGGTTGCTATTACTAAAAAGTCACAGAAACAGCTTTCTGATGCATAGAAGGATCGACAAATACTCGCCTCCTTTTCTCCGAAGTAAAATATTTCGCCGAAATATTCAAACTTGATTACGATGGACCTTTTCAGTTCATCAAATATGAGTCTCCATGCAGTAATATGTTCTACTAAGGGGAAAAGAAAACCATTGCCGGGCCCACGTTAAGACCTTAAAAGTTTTTATTCTAAATTGAATGATGGTGAACAATCCATAACGTTTGCCATTCAACAAACAAATTTCCCCCGAAGCTGTAGCCGTCGTCCGTGGTTCTTTGAATTCACTGAAAAACATTCTTTTATAGCTGAGAAACATTTGAGCAATCAATTATTCTTCCACCAGGGTAGACCGCTGCAGTTTTCGTCTAGATAATTTTTAATATCCCTGGGATTAAAGAATATTTAATTTGAATATCTCTTAACCAAGAGCCAGTTCTCACCAACCACTATCGAGAATAGATATACCTAGCCAGGCTCCGCACATCAAAATTGATAGTCGCGTCGCGTCGCACCAGACCACAGCCAGCAGAGAAAGTCTACTGATACCTCAATACCCCACCGCAGCCTGAGCCACCAGAAACTTACATAAACACCGAGTCCAACAACCGTCTCTCTTCCCCTGAGCTCCCGTGCATCTCCACCACGAATCCAACAAGCTCTTGTTCCACTGTAAGGAAACCACGAGCAGGAGCACCAGCAAAAGGCGGACGCTGGGTAATGCCAACTGCGGCAGCTCATTCATTCTCTATCCGAATTTGAAAGTTCCAGCACCGCCGAGTGTAGGACCCGCTCTTCCTTGAAGTGGAAACCAGGTTCCGCGCCGGCCAAGCCTATGTTCTAAAGCACGATTTTAAATCGGCTTTGTCGGTTTTGCCCAGAAACTCAATAGAACCGCAATTAGAGAGGACTCGAACTGTAAAAAATAGAAGCAGAGGGGAAGTAGGTAACTAAAGGAACGCGCCGCCGAAGAATGATACTCCAAGTAATCTGGATTTTTGCCACCACTAAACCACGGAATTCTGGCAGCTCAGACCGCGAACAGTCCCAAGATCGAAATAAAAAATAAATAAATAAATTGGGTGGCGCGACCGCTCCTATAGAACCAGAACTTAGTGACTTACAACTCTCAACCATTCCTGTGTGGTTTCTATTCGCAGAAATGGAGGGTACCTACAATTTTCTGTCAAATCCGAACAGCAAACACTATTTCATGACTAGAGATACTCTTGTAGGAATTGTGAATTAATTTCTAGCAAGATATAGTAACCCGTGAAAAACATTTTTGTTTCTAGGTGGCATAGGCTAGGAATCGAACCCAAGATATTCACCGTAACGCACCCAACATTACGCCACGGGCTACTAAGTCGAAATCGCACTCGATAATATTGAACAAAAAAAGATACGTGAAATATTTTATGGTGGAGTCCCTAATTGGCCACCCAAAGTGTTGCAGCCAACAGTCACTTCCGAAACACAAGAATAAAAAGAACCCAGACCTAGTCTTGCTTTTTTTTTACTATTTCTCTTTTCATTCATTGTGTGCATTGGAAATGTAGTCACCAAAAATTCCAATCTATGAAACATTTAATATAAAGCTACATAGTTGTGTCTCATGTGTGTTACCTCATTCCGTACAGCATAATTTTGACGTCATTCGTCGCCAATAACGTAAACTAACCTTAAACTAGCTAAACTACTACAGTCAGTCACTTGAACGAAGAAAAATAAGGAAAACCTAGAAGTGTCCCCTTCAACCCAATATATAAAGAGCACCTCATATTCGAACAAATTTGTTTCCGATACATAAATCGATATTTCCACCCAGCAAAGAATAATATGATTGAAGGAAAACTTAATCCAGAAACACGTTCCCCACAGCAACAACTGCTGTAGAAGACCTCATTCAAAAATTAAGTCCAAGTCGTTAGTCTCGGTTTATTCCTCGAAATAAAAGTCTCGTTTGTTTATTGAAAAGTTTTCCTCTTGAAGAGTTCGGCTTGAATCTAAAATACATCTTTCAAATAGATTTTGAAAATTTACTTCGAAAGAGTTGCAAATACAATTCCTAATTAAGTCTACATATATGTGAAATAAATTGACTGCCAAATTGTTGCCATTGTTTGTAATATTCTTTTTAATATGTTCGATTAAATTGAAGGCTTTACAGTTTTTGTGTACTATTTTCTGTCCAATTGACTTGTTCACTTTTATTTTCAAAAATTCAAGAGAAATTGATTCCTAGTATTTAAAAAATAAAAAAGCTTACAATTTCACGTCCATCAGCGAGTTTTAGATTCTATAAAACAATCAAACAACCACCGCACAACACATAAATTCAATTCGTTTGCTAGCATGGATTTCATTTTCGATTGTTTTTTCGAGGACACATTTGAAAAAATCACACGAAGTGGACTACAGGACCGCAGTTCTAGACGTGATGTACTGGATCATTTGAATGCTGTGATTGGTGGATGTAGTGATGGTTTGATTTGAATTTTTAAGGACGAAGAACATTGTAAAGATTTAATTCGTTAATGTTTCAGGACAAAATGTTCATACAGAAGAAGTGGCTCGATTGGCGGTTTTATCAGCAGTCAAATATCATCGTGAAAAAATGGATGCTAATGGAGACGTAAGAGAATTTATTAAATTGATAATTTTATTGGTTTTGTGTTAGGCTTTAATTGAATTTAATACTTCTTCGAACCTTAACTGGCTGAAAACAATGCCCTGCTGCAACTGCTGTCAAGTAATGTCGTACGTCATTTTCTTATATGCCCACAATGAGATGTACAGCTTTTTGTACATTTTAAAGAAAAAAAAACAGCCACGAGTTTACTAATCACTTTTTTTGTTTCCAATATTTTTCTTTTAATAATTTATAATTTTTTGAAACGTCAAAAGTGCTGCACGTGAAAAGTTAGAACCAATGCGGTTCCGACTGCAGCTCCGTCTGCAGTTGCGTTCCATTGTGCTCGTAACATTGATTTTGTGTGTATTTAAAATTTTGACAAATGTTCAAGCTCCGGCTGCGGCTGCAGCTTCGTTGCATTGTGTTCAGCCAGTAAAACATCAACTTAGTGATGGAAATTGTATGTAGATATTTGTATAAGTTTCCTTTGCAAAAACTATCGAAAGCATTTCTTCAGGTGGAGGCCAACGAGAGGATTTAATTTTTAATTAAATTTTCAGAAAGTTTTAATCAAATCAGTGAAAATGTTATGATTTCACACTTTGACCCAATTCAAAAATACAATAGCTCCGACGGGTGGATGGCTTGTCTTATTTCCACTTCAAAAAGGAAACAAGTCCCGGTGGCGTTATTTCTTTAATTTTTTGGGAAATAAAACCCACGGGAAATAACTTATTTAAATCAGAAAAACACTTTTTAAAAAGAAAGGATAAAACAATAAATCAAAAAAAAGCGGAGGAAAGTGGACCATACTGGACCAATGTACGTCTAAAAGTGACATACCTTTAATATGTGTACTGTGATACCGCATTACAAACCCTACCGTTATGCGAAATGACAAGTGTTTACGATTTTGTAAAATGCTCCATAATTTTGATGATCTGTCAGTCAGTCAGTCATTCACTCAGTCATGGTTTTCGTGTCTTTTGAAGGTCTATATCTCAGGAACAGCTTAAAACTTGAAATTTTGGCAGCCATTCCTGCTTCCTCAATTTAACAAATATTGTTCTTTCTGAGCTTATTAGTACTGAGCATATTGGTTTGGTACTGATCGAAAATTGCTTGAGTTTGTTTCTTTAAAATAGAGTTAGTGCCGAGAAAAATTATCAGAGCACTTTTATTCAAAATCACTAAAGTCGCATAGAAAAATTATAATATACTTCGGTTCTAATGATGGGATTTTAAAGGTTAAGAATAAAAAAGAACTGCCATTTTGCATTTGGGTGTCAGAAAATTTGTTACATTCATGATTTAAAAATTATTTTAAAAAAAGAAAACAAGTGTAAAGTGAAAATAAATTACTTTTTTAAAGAACAAAAAAAAACACGGTCTTTTAACTTGAATAAAACATCATTTTCTCTTTTAAAAAAAAAAGAAAGAATTAAAGCACCGACCGACAAACAAAATTAGAAAAGTTGTAGTTTTTAAACACCCAAAACCAAAAAAGTCGGAGATACCGCAAGACTTTTGCATTTGATATTGTGTTGAGTTCTTATTTTGGTTATACACACGTCCCTCTCAAAATTTTTCGTCGTCTCTTTGTCCAAAACTTAAAAAAAATATATTTCTTTAAGACCTACCATTAATTTTGTGTTTATAAAATGTCCTTGATGGTAAAACGACGAATGCGGCCTTTAATCATCTAAATAAATACTAGGCTTTACCAGGGGCGGACTGGGCCACCGGACAACCGGGATTTTGCTCGATGGGCCCCTGGGAGAACAAAAAGTGTATGAAAGCCCCTTCAGTACTTCATGTTCTTTTAAAAGAAAATTTTCTTATAACATTGTTTTTCTAAGGGCCTAACAGTAAATATACAGCTTTTTTGGCCCAAAGGAATCTTAGGAATCCCACACTGTTGTGTTAGGGGCCCCCAAAATGAGAACAGAGATGTTGGGTCCTTACAAGATTATATTAACAAAAACTGTAGCTTAGCTGATGGGGCCCCCATACCAATTCTTATTGAGCAGTTGTAGACCCAAGGGGATCCTCACAGTACTCTCAGACACTTTAAAGGAAACTATAGTTGGGGCTCCCACAAAATGTGCCTGCATGCTTATAAACCGGCTATTTTTCAGTGTTCCATACCATAGAACTGTTTAATGTTTATGCTGACAATGAACCATTATCCAGATGTTTGAAAGAATCAAAAACTGTTTGTGACATGATTGACTTCAATCATAATAGATAATTATTTAAAACAAATCTGTTATTAATTTTAAATAACTAGATATATTGTTGGCAATGTTTAATATTTATTATTTTATTTATTCAAAGCAAATTTTGTGTCAATTTTATTAAATTCTTTGCTGGTGGCAATGTTTAATATTCTATGTAATAATATCAAGTAGTCGCTATAGTATTGTACCTAAATTTGTTGATGAATAAATTAAACTAAACTAAAAAAAAAATTGAGCTATTGCAACCCATTGGTAACCTATGGAGGCCCCCAAATTACTTTTAGAAAACTTTATATATACCTATAGGTTTTTGAAGTACTTTCAAATCATTTAAAGTAATGCTTTCACACAAAATTTCAGGGGCGCCTAAAAAGAATAGAAAAGAACAACAACAATCATGTCGATTATGAAATCCGCAATATTGGATCCGCAGTGATTCTCAGTACAGTGTTCTCTTTTTTCTTAACCTATGTGTCGAAAAAAGAAAAGAGAACACTATACTGAGAATCACTGCGGATCAAGCATTACGGATTCCATAATCGACATGAATATTTCGATTACTGTGAGTATTTTTGAAAATTCGGTGAAAGTCGAAATTATAAAATTTGCATTACTGCAGCAGTGCTACTTTTAAAAATAAAATTAGGTTTTTTGTTAACTCAAATGTATAATAGAAATTTCTGAGCAGACTACTTATGGCTTTAATTACACAATTTTTGTATCGTAGTTTTCGGAGCTTATTCTCTTTTACTCCTTCTACTCATTTTACTATTTTGAGGCCCATTGTCTTAAAGTCCCGGGAGGCCCATTGACTTCCAGTCCGCCCCTGGGTTTTACCAACTTATATTTCTAACTATATTTCCACTAAGTATATATACCTATCGTAAAATTCTCCCGTTTAAATGTGTCAGGTCTGCAAAATGAATGTAACCAAACAGTATATAGTAATTGGTCATTGGACCATTTATTACTTCAACTGATCCCATCAACATTCAATTAACCTTCTGTCAAAATTAACCATAAACCCATGACGGCCCAGACAATAAAAAGAAATGAATATAAAGAAAAAAAAAATTTAAATAAAATAAACCATTAAAAGCTGTTTACATTTTCCATTACACTCATTTTTATTCACAGCCCAGCCACTAACCTATAGCCAAGTCTCAGATGAAAATTAAATTTTATTCAAACTGCTTATCATCAGCTCTATTGGTCTAAACTTAATATTTATCCCTTGGGATACATTTAAAATGTTTACTTGGCCGTGAATTCATTTTCGGATCAGGCTTTAGCAGTAGTAGGGTCGGGAGGGAGGGTGTGAAGGGAAGACAAGACGAGGCAAAAGCCGAAGGCGCGAAATGACCATTACATTAAAAATCTTTCAGTATTTATTTCTATAAATTTTAATTAAAATAGGAATACTCAAGTTCATTCGACCTGCACCAGCAATGTCAGACAATGTTTTTTTATTACGAAAAAGGTATAAATATTTAAAGACAAGTTATAGATTTAAGAAAAAATAGAATGTAGAATTTTGTTAATTTTTTTATTTAATTTTTGAGTTTTTTTAAATACGATGACGGATATAAGAAAGTCAAAAAATCCAAAGAATTCCTTTCTTATATCTGTGTTTTTCTTATATAAAAAAATTGATACAAAAAAGAAAATTTCCTATATAAAAAAAATTTATATATAAAAACATTAAAAAATATTTAGCCGGCAGTTACAAAGAGACATTGTGGAATGTGTCAATGTGGTGGGCTTTTTTCTTTCTCGATCATCGTCACTTCTTTGACAATTCAATAAGGGTGGGTTCAGAAATTTTGTAAAAGTTAGGAGACGCATAATTTTGATGTTTACATGGGAAAATTTCTTATTATCGTTTATTTTTCTACGTATTGAATGAGATTTTGTATCACAATAAGTTTCTAATATCAGTGTTTTTCTTATAAACGTGTTTCTTATAAGAGGTAAATTTAACACTTGTCTTAATAGCAATTTGCAGTGTGTTTTGGAATGTCTGTCTTATTAGCGTGTTTTTCTTATATAATACTTTTTTATATCCTTCATTTACTGTAAAATCATATCTGGTATAAAAGTATTATTAGAATTAGTATTTTATGTTTTATTTATTTGGCCAAAGTAATTTTTTTACTTTACACAATTTTTCCATCTTCTTGAAAATTTTAAAATTTTTGATATTGAAATGCAGTTCTTTAAATATTTGTTCACAAATTTTACTTAAAATTGTCGTTTTTTAATTTTTTATTAAATTTTCTATAAATTAAAAAAACATAAAATGATAAGCAGTTATTTGCGACCGAATTGTACATTTAAATTTAATTTAATTATACGATTTCATCCAAACTTAAGCTTTGAAAACTTTATATTTTTTTTATTGTGGTTGGTTGCCGCGCATTTAATTATCATCACCCAACATTAATTCACGTTTGCCAATTAAGTTAAAGGTTTATTTGTTTGAGTCAATATAACATCTGTTGTACTATAAAGTATCTGTATCTAGGCGAAAATTTTAAAGGAACTCGCTCAAAATTAATGCGATCAACTTTGTATTTGGAAAATAAATTAATTGAATAAATAAAGTTCGGTTTGTATAGAAATTGGAAGCAATTAAAACAATTCCTGCAATTAATTTATGTTAATAATAAAGTTAATCTAGAAGGCGTTAAAATACGGTTATTGAAAATCCGTTCAATGTGGTTATACATGTATATACCTATACCTACCGATATAAATTTCACAGTAAGGTAGGCGTTTTTTGTTTCGTGTTTCGTGTTGATTTTCTCATTTGAAGAAGCAATAAATTGATAAACCCTTTTGTTTAGACAGGAAAACAAAAACAAAACCGATACGTATTATTGAAAAGCCCTTTTATGAAATATGAAACTCAATAATTCTTCTTTTTTTTTTTTGCAGGTCTGTCTGATGGGGAAATACCACAATATTTTGTATATTGCGTTAAGGACTTGCTGGGAATGGGGTGTACGGGATTCGGCTGTTGTTGTGGTTCTTTTGGGTAAGTAAGGGAAATTTTATTTGAATAAAAAGAGCAAATAGATTTAACACTCGATAAGTTATATAACCGAACAGCACTTGGGCTGTAGGTATTGTGCAAATTTTTCTAGAGAAACTTAAGTCTTAAATCTATTGTCAGAAACAATTAACAAATATGTATATTATGTATGTATAGTTCCCTAAGTATGCTTTTCAGGATTATAAAAAAAAAAAACTTTGAAATTTATTAAAGAAACATATAAAATATATTCTGCGATATAATTGGCGCGTTCAGAAAAATGAGATCTCAGAGATTTTTCTCATTCAAAAAGTGAGCAAGCGAATCCAAGATTGTTTTTCCTCAGAGTTTTAACAGCAAAGCTGAGAAATTTTGGGAGGAATCCTGTTCAGGTAACTGTGATTTCTGGGATATAAAATGGGTGCCGTGTCATAAGGCCATATTTTGAAATATGGCCGTATGACGCTTTTACAAAGTGACATAAGGCTATATTCCAATTTATGGCCTTTTGACTCTTTAATAAAGTGACATAAAGTCATATGACATATTTATGTGGAGATAATTAAACATGTATGTGGAGTTAAATGTGGAGATACCTTGACATAATGCGGTGATAAGTGTGGTGATACCGTGAAATATGTGGAGTTAGATTGTGAGATTCCTCCACTTACATATGTGGAGATACATAAGGAGATCTCTCTACGAGCTAAGGCGGAGTTGGAACCTTGAGTGGCACGCTTTTTGGGTTAAACGGATTTTAAATCCATTCTTGAGATCTCTGTACCACTCGCCAGAGTTGCAAAGACTGCAGTCTTTTTGAGACTGCAGTTAAGTCACTAATAACACGTTTTTCTTTAGTATTTAACTTACAAAAGTACTTTAACTGTAACTATACAGCCAGCAGTTGGTACTTACTTTCTGAAAAATTTAAAATTGGACGCCATGTTGTTAGGGTTTGCATATCCACCAAGGTGTCAGAATACTGTATATTATTTGGAGAACCCTGCTTCTGTCATAAATGCATCAAAATAAAGTAGGGCCACAGTACAAATGTCGCAAATTTAACAATGAGGAGACAAACAATACTAAAAAATCATCTCACGCACCTCACAGGATGAAAAAAGAAGAGGAGATACGCAAGACCTGTCACCTGAACACGTAATCCCAGAAGAGAAAATTTTTAAAAACTTCGGTGGCAGGCGGCAGCACAAAAATCATTGAAAGGGATCTCAACCAAATATATGAGAAAAACTGGAAGCAGGCTTTCGAGAACGTATCTATATTTGGTTGTTTTCTGTGTCTTATGGAAGATTCCATTAGACAAAAAATGTTTCTAATTTTTACTAGCTCTTTTGAGCCAATGTATTCGACTTTCTGGCTGAATTTTAAATAAAAGGACTTAGGGGCATTTCCAAGAAAAGTGGGGATTATCCTAGGTGTTTATTCAATCAACCAATGCAGTGTTGTGTTGACTTTTCCATCTTGAATTCTAAAGTTTAAAAAATCTATGTATTTCGAGCAGCGAAGATGATGCAGGGGAAGAAAATTTATCTCCTTAGAAACATCAATACAAGAGGTTTGGGAATTTTAAAATTTACTTCATTTATCTTCTTCGTCTCTCAAAGCCGACGTCAATATTATATTTATAGATCTCAAAGGGACCAACCCATAAAATCGCTGACGATTCAACTATCGGTGTTGACGTAAACAGCTGGCAGCTCGATAAAGTACACATGTTTTTATAAGAAGCGATAGCCCAGTTTAAAAATGTTTGTAGTGAACTATACAGTTTACTTATAGTATTTTAAATTTTTTCTTTGCGGTTCGATGGCAGGCGGTACCTACTACAGAAAATTGTGAATTGATTTAATTTTTATAAGAAATTTGTTTTAATAATACAAATTCTATATACTATACTACTGAAATACATCAGCCAAGTAGAAGACTTAGCACTATTTTAATGGACTTTGTTGAATTATTTTTTCAAAATAGCTTTTAACGGCCTTTAAGTCCTACAGAAATTGGCGTTTCGTCCCGGCGATCTCACTTGGACTCATCAGTTGTCTATAGTGAAGGCCTTTGTCAATACGCAATTTTTGCTAAGTTCAGTTAATCTTACATAGATTTCGTGACGAACAAGTGCGAAAAGCTATTTTGAAAAAATAATTCAACAAAGTCCATTTAAATAGTGATAAGTCTTCTACTTGGCTGATGTATTTCAGTAGTATATAGTATATAGAATTTGTATTATTAAAAAAACCTTTTATATAAACTAGCCAGGCCCTGGGCTAAAAACACAAAAACTTCCAATTTTATGATTAGGAATTCTAGTCTTGTTGGATATAGTTCACACTAGGTATATGCGGACTTAAAGGCCGTTAAAAGCTATTTTGAAAAGATTGAATTTTTGTTTTTGATAAAACTGATGGTTTTCAACTTTTCGTTCAACGTCGAATTTCAAATCAACTCCAAAGTGGGCCAAATATACAGATTTATTAGCAAGTTAAACAACAGTATGTTAAATGACCCTATAAGGGCGTAGTAGGTACCCCAACAACAAATTTTATGACACCATGACCTGTGTGTCTAAATGTTCTCTCCAGCCCCTACAAACAATTTCAGGAATATGTATGTATGTATTTAAAGAGTGTTCCTTCTTGTTGCAAGGTTTGAAAAACTCCCTTTTAATAAAGAACTTTTCTAAGAATTTGTTTATTATTTTCAATTTATTTAAACCCATCATTATACAAGAGCTAATTAAAAATTTTGTGGAACAAAGTACTTTAAATCAATTAGTCTCTCTTGTCCTATTTGAATTTGAATAATATTTAATTTACATTTTTTTTTTCATCTTCCAGAGGAAATTTATACTTGCGAAAAAACATTTGAGCGCATATTCTTGGGTGCATTATTCGGAACACACGCACCACACTTTATTGCAGGATGGCGGAGTGATTTTCGTGATCAGGTATATACCATAACTTAATATATATACAGCAAATGAATTATTTAAGCGCATTATAAAAAGAACTTACAGACATATTAATTTTTATATTTTTTAGGATGAAAACACAAGAGCCATGGTCTATTTTCTTCATCATGCAACGAGTCTTGGTCTCCAGTTGCCAGTTCTATTAGCTCATTTTGAAAAAGAAACAATGGTGAGGTAAGTTAAGAAGTACATTCATATACCTGCACACACTTTCTCTTTGTTAAGCTTTTATAAATTTTAATTAATGTTATTATGAATTTGCGTGCTATAGAGTTATATACCTGTATCTTTATTATTATTATTATGTATAGTATCTACCCTATTAAGCCATTGCAATTTGCATGTTGGCAAAATTTATAAATATTAAAAGTGATTAAGGCAAAATGAATAGATTTATAATACTTACAAGTTTTGTAAATAAATCCTTTTGAAGAAGTAGAATTTAATGATTTCAATTAAAGTATTAGAATTTAAAATATTTTATAAGTGAGCATCATTATTTGAACTTTTCAATTTAACACTTAATCATCACATACCAAGAGGAGAATTAAACTGCTTAGTGCTAAGTTAAAAAGTGTAGCAAATAAGAAAAAATAAATAAAATGTATCATGTAAACAAAACTAACGCCCATATTATTCACTCGACACATTCAGATCGCAAGAAAAATCCGAATGTATTTACTTTGAATTTGTTTATAGGTTACAGCCAGATTTAAGTTTAAATCTGTTTGTATAGTGAATAATATAATAAGGGTATTCATGCAACGTCGGAAAAGCATCGTAAATGTCTTAAACTGGTATGGCTTGGTACCAATGTCCATTGGGTCACCAGGGAGAACTTGTGCGTGAAATGCTCGTCGCAAAATTCCTACCAGTCAAAGCACTCACCTTGATATTTTCTTGATGGAAATATTAAGTTCGATTTTGTTGCTTTTAGTTATTTTGGTTTATTAAGTGATTTGTGAAATTTCAACATTGGTAAGTTGATTTGTAAAATTCCTCATAATTTCCAAATATGTATATATTTTTCGACGTTTTACTTCAAAATTGCTGCTGTCAAGTCTGTCTTTTCGCATTCCCTTCAACGACAGAAAAAATTCGATTCTTTTTAGAAAAAAATTCGATTCTTTTGTTGAAAGGAATTCGACATATTTAAAGATTTAAAAAATTTGCAAATTTGAAGAAAACAGGTTTCATAAAATTGTACTGAAATAAGGCAAAAATTGTACTTTTGTACTTGACCAAACTCAATTGTATCGAATTCGATACAATTGTACCGAATTTTCCATCCCTGGTTCCACTAACTTACTATTTTAACCTGAGCTTCCAGTATGACTTCTGGACAGTGCTGCCATATCCTTAAAACTGAATTATCATACAATGCGCTAATTTCAATCATACCAGAGGGAAAATTATCATACGCAAAACAAAAAAATTGATTTTTGTTGAATGGAAGACGAAAATTGTTCTTACGATATTTTGAAAAGTTAATGTCTATTTTTTATTTTTCAAATTATGAAAAGTTGACTTGTTTATATAAATAAAATTATTACTCTATATTTTTAAGGGCCAGTTTCACAGTGAAGTAAGTATCACTTAAGTGCCGAATATGGAAAACTAATTCCCAATTTCACAGTGTAAACTTATCGGAATAAGTGACACTTAAGTCTCCGATGTTGGCCACTTAAGTTCCACTTAATCAGGTAGTAAAACTGCGGCTTAAGTGCCAAAATGGGAAAATTAAGTGCCACTTATTTTGTTAAGTGTGCACTGTGAAACTGGCCCTAAGGGCTTTCGAAGAAAGAGCTGAAAAAAAATATTCCAGTTTTATTTTTTGAAAAAAAACAAGTTTTTCATTAAAGATTTTTTATTTAACATAAAAATAGAATTTTTTTGTTTTAGGATAAAACATAAATAATATTATATAGGTTTTTTATTTATAAGAAAAATTATTGTGTATAATACAACACTATAATTAGTTTAGTAATTTTTCGTGATATTTCCAAATTAATTATGATTGAGTCCTAAGAGGGCTTTAAATCATTTTGTATTTGTGTTTCTTGTTAAATATTTTAAATTTGATGAGGTTTCGTGCGTGGTACTCCTTAAGATCTCTAAAAAATAATATTTGCAAATATGTGATTGAAAGATAAATATCATTTCAAGTTTTTGAAATAAGTTTTAGGATTATTTAAATGTAAGTATTCATGTCGACTATGGAATACGCAATACTGGATCTGCAGTGATTCTAAGTACATGTGTTTTCTTTTCTTTCCATGACAAATGGCTAAAGAGCAAAGAGGGAACTGCAGTGAAAATCACTGCGGATCCTGTATTGCGGATTCGGACATGATTTATTTAATAAAAATATATTTTAATTACAAATACGAAAATTTCGTCTAATTGTAAATATGAAAAAAAAACACAAATAACGGTTGACCTGGAGTCCACTTAGAATTCAATTGATATTATTTCATAAATTCGAGAATGGAAAAAATAGTATATTACAAAAAATTTTGGGATTCGAGAAGATTAAAACAAAATTTAAAACAGTATCTAAAAAATTCAAGGGAAATGAACACGTTCAGTATCTAGACTTTCAGATGTCCAGCAATGTTTGAAACTTATCTGTATTACATAATCTACATGAGGAGCCGAAAGGTGGAGTTGGATAAGGGTTGGATTTTCGACCAAGGTTTTTTGGGATGAGTTAACGCAAATCTGTCGTGGCGACGACGAAAACAATAATAATAACGTGTTGTTACTATTGACAACCTCAAATTTAACAATTAAAATTTTCAATGATCGTTTTCAGTTAAAGCTTTGTATAACTCGCACTTTAATGAGTAAATGAGTACCCACACTGGCACGATGCGAATCTTTGACATATTCGCTAAGAATGTTTCGCGTTGGTCAATTAATTAATTCAGATTTTAGAACGAATATTTTCAACTGAATATAGTGGTTAGAAAAATCTCAAAACCAGCTAAAAAAAATTTTATAAATAAACAACGAAATCGGTTGTAGTAACCTTGACAAGTGTAACATTTTATTTAATTAAAAAAAGCAAATGTTCAATTTATTTGTAAAAGGCTCTGCTTCAACGTTTAAGAAATGATATATATGTATATGTACCTTAATGCAATATGCATATTTATCAGTTTTGTTGTCCGTCGCCCGTCAGTCAAATACATATTCTCATATCAGACCAAGATCAAAGTCTCAATTTAAGATTGTCAGTCATTATTCATTATCGATAATTCCTTTTTCATACGAGGAAAATTCCAGCAACTTTAAGTTTTTAGGTGAGAAGAACACCAAGTAAGAGGAGTGAACGGATATTGGAAATTAAAAGAAAAAGTTAAAAAACCTCAAACTACTTTTTTTTTATAGTGTGAAGGGGGGCTTATGTGTACCACTCTTAAGAATCGAGTTGAAAATTGAACTTCACTGAACGAGCGCAATCAAGTCGAACCAAGTCTATTTCAAATTTCAATCATTCCACATATGTATATAAAGAGGTCGAGGGGTTGTTCAATCTAGATTCAACGCTGATGATTAATGTATTATAAATTGATCATAAAATATTGATAAAGAATTTCAATATTATGGAAATTTTTCGGTTTTTTTAAATTTTTCAAAAGTTTATTTATTTCGTTTAAATATTGAAATTATCATACATTTCGCGTATGATAATGGTTTCTAATCATACATCATACCAGAGCAGAAATTATCATACATGTACCATAATTATCATACGGTTGGCAGCCCTGCTTCTGGAGCATAGCTTCAGTACTATTGATTGGTACTTTATTCAAACTATGGCAGAGCTCGGTTTTCTTCTGTTGGTTCACGGTCTCTTATATGTATGTACTAAGTGTGAACTTTAATATCACAGAAAAATAATATTCATAATTTAATATACTTCACCAGAGATGGTTGAGGTGGTACGACCAGGGGTATCGGGGGTGTTGACGGGTATTTTTTACACACGGTATCGGTCGGTCTGTGGTGGGGGATATGAAATGTCGACTTTCCAATTGGTTGTAATGATGCATTCATTACAACCAATTGAAAAGGCGATATGTGAATTTTTAAAAAATAATTTCTAAACCCATGGTATATAGGTTTTGGATTAAAATTTTTTTGATATCAATCTTTTAATTTTGACCAAATATTTATAATTCAGGCTAATACGAAATTATTTAAATAATATAAAAATTAAATTTATTTTCTTTTATTTCAGATTTATTGATATTCCTATAGAGTCATGCGGTAAAGCATCACCACTACGAGTAGCACTCCAAGCTAGTGCTCCTGACCTTTTGCTAATACTGTTAAGGTAAGATTTTTTTTTTAAATTGGACGATTTTTAGAGCTTCATAATAACAATAAAATATACAAATAATTGTTAATAAATTGGTAGAAAGTCAGAGCTTATAGTGCCTTACAACTTTCTACCATTTCAGGTTTCTTTTATGTACTAATATAATCGGCAAGAATATGGGAAAACTAAAACTGTCCTTACCCCTGAAATTTTTTTTTTTTTTAGGTGATATAGGCGGTAATTCGAGACCATCGAAAAGATCAGCATTTGAATGGAACAAAAAGGACTTGTAAAAAATTCAAACGGTTGAATTAATGATGTTTTCCTTTCTTAGAAACCTAACTATTCATTTTATATCTGCGCCGCCTCATATAGGGAAACTCAAATTACGTGGTTAAATTTTAATAAACCTTGATGGAGGAAAGCAAGATAATGTCCTTAAACTACATCAACACCTAACACTTTAGGAATATGTACTTATATATTATGGCACTAAAAAAGACATAAAAGATAATAAAAAGGTACCAAGGGACAAAAATTTATGAAATATTTCAATTTACCCACAATACTGTTTGACCCTCTTTAAAATTCATGTTAAACAAGAACTGGTTATACGATGGGGGACTAACCTAACTCTTAATCCGTTTGGTAGGTGATAGTTAAAGCTTAAAGGTTTTTAATTCTCATTTGGTGTTAAACTTTTAAATACTTTAACTTAAAAATTTAAGAATTTTGACAGTTAAAAGTTAAATATATTGTTCCGCCAGAAAACACAAATAAAGAAAAAATGAAAATACAGCAACTCTTAACAATGTAATAAAAAAACAAATTCAAATTTAAACAAATGAACCTTAACATTTAGGATGTACCTTCTTATAAAGAGTCTTCCAATAGGGACTTCCGAACTTTGATAGCTGATAACGGCCATATTGTTGAAGCTGAATCTGCAAAATTGGTTGTCAGTCTGTTTTTCCAAATCATCATGGACGGATATAGCATTCAACAACACTTAGAAATGACAAAATTGTTTTATCAAAATTGGTGTTCGGTTCGGGCAACGTTCCGCGCGCTTCGCCCATTTTACGATCGCCATAATAATCCTACCGACCAATGGTCTATTTCACCATTTTACAATTTACAATTACAAACTAGTACTGCAATTGCATTCAAATATAAGTAATTGCATACATTATAAATAACTTATTTTTTTACAAATTTGTTGATTTTTGTAAGAAAATTTTGGAGGTTAAAGTTGATCCGTAAAATTTTCAACAATTTTGTATTTTGTATATCTATAAATTTTGCGTTCTGAAAGTGTTTTTTTGTGTTCTAAACGTAATTTTTGCGTCCTGAACTTGATTGGTTTGCGATCTTAACGTGAATTTTGGGTTCTAAACGTAAATTTTATGTTCTGAACGTGATCTTTTGCATTCTAAACATGAATTTTGGGTTCTCTGAGCCGCCCTTTGAGCCACTGGGCTGCCAAAATTTGTTTGAGCCGCCAAGCCTCTGAGCCGCTAAGCTTCTGAGTCGCCAAGCGGCTAGGCTGCCAAAATAATGAGCTGCCAGGTACCTGAGCCGCTTAAGCCACCATAGAGCCGCTAAAGCGGTTTGCCAGAACCCTCTAATCCCTACTACTGTTATATTCCATACATAATGTCATCGATATGCCTTTCAAACGAATAAAAAAATTCGATAATATCTGACACACACTTTTTTTTATTTAAATTTAAAAATATGAAGCACTTAATGAAAGACCCTGTATAATGTACATTCGTTCAGACAGACCAAACCACGTTACCACGTTAGTCAGAATGTAAAACTAACTAAACTCGAAAAACTTTAAAAAAATTTTCAAACCATTTGAATACGCATTGAACTTGCCTTATCCTGCCAAAAATATAAGTTGACAAAATTCTGTGTTGATATATATTTTACTTGTGCGCCATTAAAATGTCATACTCTTTCCTTTCAATTTCAATTTTAATTGATTTTGAAAATGTTTACCAAAATGGAAGAATATCAGAACTTTAATCTACGAGCTCTTGTTACTTTGATCAAACATCATTCAACCAAAGTTGACACAAGAATGGACTTATATCTATGCTAGCTTTGCATTCCAATTGAAAGCACACATACACACATACATGAGTGGCATCAGAGCGAAACCAACTTAAATACCATAGCAATGTTTGCTTAGGTACTTTCCTATCCTAACAAACACCACACCATACACCTAGAAGAGCCATATGTGTAGCAAAATCGAATACAAACCCCTGGGTGTCATGACAAAATTAATTCAAAAGCTTTAAGGGCTTATTTCCAGAGAAACGACATGTTAATTAATATCATTCAAAACATAAACGATCCTTCAGGATAATGATACCTTTTTATTCAAAAACATGTCATCAGGACCATTTTTTTTGTAGTGTCTATCGGTGTGTGTGTTTGTTTGGTTTTTGGTTTTTTCGTTTTGTTTTATGAAGAACAAGGATGTTGAATTTATGTGTTCGGACATGAATCAATCTACACAAATCGTCCACTCTTTTTCAACTTCTTCGACACCAAAATCTACAAATTATGCAAATATATAAAATGGGCGTGTATGTGAGTGAGTATTCAAGGATCTATGGGACATGTGATGTGTACAGTGTTTGACATATCCGTCCTCTAGAAATTCACTTCAACAAGCTGTTCCTGTGAAGTAATTTAAGTCCCTTTTTTGTTCACGGATCACTAGACATTTTGCTAACATCAAAAGTCTTCTTTACAAAAATGATTTTTTCACTTCGTCGTCATCGTCGTCGTTGTCGACGTATTCTACGACGAGTTCCATGCATAGTCCTCTCTTAAAACCAATTGGGCGTTATTTCAATGCAAGAAAGCAAATAAGATTGCATGTGTTCAATTTCTTCAAAGCAACTATACCAACAAAGTAAAGCAGAAGGAACTTTGAAAATATTCAACGACCCAAACGAAATGCATGAAAAAGGATGTGCAGGAAGATATTGGAAAATGTTCATCTTACTTTGATTGTTGTCGTCAAGAAGTAGGTAGGTATGGGCATTTTTTTTTTTTGAAAAGAATAGAATTTCCATTCCGATGATATGTACATACTCGTATGTTGGTTGCTGCTTTCATTGCCTGCAACATGTGCAAGGAGCTTGAAATCAAATCCTGGGATTCAAGAAATATAATATTCAGATAGAAGATTTTCTATCGATGTGTTGAAAAAAAAAAACAAAAACTGAAAAATAAACCATGTAGGAACATAAATGTATTTGGAATATATCTTGCAAAACATTTATGGGAATTTAATTTTAATGCCTTGAAGCCATTTATTGAAGTGCTAAAGGATTTTCCAGACACCCGGAACCAAACAAATTTGTTAAACTGTGCAATAGAGAGCTTTTTAAGGAGTGATTTAGTAAATTAACCCTTTTGTCGATGTGCGGTAAGGGAAAAGATTATTTAAGTATAAGTTTTGAAATTTTTGGGTGATTTATTCTTGGAATTAAAGGATTTTTCATGTTAACCTAATTAATTATTGATTATGATGCTGCCGTATATAAGAAAGTGTTTTATGGTTGTCTGAAATGTTAAATAGTTTGAGGGGGGGAATTTTCAATTAAATAAGATTTTGAAATTTATATAGAACGTATAATATATAATGTGTACGATTATTAAGAAGGATTTTGTGAAAAAATTCGAATTATTTTTTAGGAACCAAGAAACTGTATGAGTGTATTTTGATTATTTTGGAGCTTTTGAATAAATTAACATTCAATTAGTAGTTTATTTTGCTGCAAAGGTTTGACATTAGTTTAAGTTATTTGAATAATCCGATATTCCTATAGGTACATACCATATGCTTATGTAATCTCTATTCATATCTAAAAACAAAAAACATAATTAAACAGATGTTGGCACAATGTCCTTTTAGTGATTCCTATATTGTTAAACACAAATATTAATATGTATGCCTATATAGGTACTATATATGAAATCGTAAATTTACTTAATGATGGGCTTTCCCAAGTGACAAACTGAGATTAACCATAAGCTGAAATAATCTTTTAAAAATGGCATAAATAATGGCGTGTAAATTTAGCATAAAACTTAAATATTTTTTTAAATATTATGTTTTCCGTTTCATTGGGTGAGTTTAATAGTATTTGCACAAGGAATATATTGGTTCAAAGTTAAAAATAAAATGTACGACGATCAAATTGTGCTGTTAAAGTCTAAATATTCCAAACCTATTCATCTGTTTTTAAAAGGAAAACATTAGCTATGTACGTCTTATATTTTTACTTTTTACTTCTTTCAAAAATCTAAAAACAAAATTGAATACAAATTAGCTTTTAATGGCCTTTTGTCCTACAAAAATTTGGCGTTTCGTCCCGGCGATCTGACTTGGACTCATCAGTTGACTTTTTGTACAATTTTTCAACATGTTCAAATAAAACAGTGCTAAGCCTTCTAATTGGCTGATGTATTTTAGTAGTATAGGTATAGGTATTTGTATTATTTAAAAAAAAACCTTCTTTTCAAATTGAATACTTTTAAAACTTATAAAAATTCTCTTTAAAAAATTGATCACAATCAGTTCAACGGTTTTTGAGAAAATCGAAGATCAAGGAAACATTGGGTCTAGTGAATAAAAAAAAAGTTAAAGCTTTTTTTGGAGGAAGCTAAATCTAACTAGTCATAGCTTTTACTACCAGCTAAAGCTAGACAGTTCTAGCTTAATCTTTGTTCATATATGGATCGAAAGGAAGGTTTTTTTGGATTTTGTTTTGCCACTATCTGTTCTATAGGGCAAGTTTTGATTTTGGGTAAAAAATGTTTTGATCATATCGTCCGGTAGTCACTGCGTCTATACATTCACTATGGACCAATTTGTTTCAAATTTGAGCATGGAGCTACCCTCCAATAAAACAGTTTTGATATTTTAAAAAGTACAAAGAAAATTGTCTTATTTTTGAGTTACATCTCTAACATTAATTTAATTAACAGCTCGCACAATTTTTAAGTACCTGCTTCATAATTCTCTATTATCTTTGTGATTGTTCTTTTTATTGGCTTATATATGTAGGTACCTACAATGCCTTGCTACTTTACAGCAATAGCAAGTTCGTGCGATTGAATCGTACACTTAATTAATGCTGCAACTGTCAACGACAACTAAGTGCTTATAACAATCTTACATACAGAAGAACGTTCAACTCCAAGATCTTGTCCTACACCATACTGAAATCCAGGTTCACTTAGATATCTTAAAAATATCTGCATTCTTTCCTCAGAGGTAAGTGCACCTCCTCTACGCTCCTTTAGGTCTTCTAAAAAGTAATCAGAAAGCCACTGCACATTTCTTTTGAAAATCTAATTAACCTATGAAAATCTTCATCACTTACTTCAACCGTTTCTTTTAAAATGTTAGTTTTCTTGCCATAATCGCACACGCACTATAACTAAAGAGAATACTGAAAATAAGACCTAGTCAAAGCTTTCTAGACAGGGTGAAAAAATCTTGAAATTTTTGTAGCTTTAACTTTAATATTCTAGCTAAAGCTATTTTTATTCACACAAATTGAAGCTTAGGCTGGGAAAACAAGCTAAAACTAAATGAATTTAGCGTTGGCTATTTTAAAATAGCTATGACTAGAAAACATCTTTAACTAGCTAGCTTAAGCTTATTTTTACTCACCAAAAGTCTAGATTTTACTTAAAAATCCAAGTTTTAGCTTTAGCTTTTTTTTATTCACAAGGCCCATTATGAGGAAGGCACAAATAGACCTTATGTCCATTTGACTGGAATTAATGTCCATGGACGTTATGTCCGGGGACATTATGTCATCCCACCGCCTCTGCAATCTACATGTGGACCCATCACCCAGTACGAATAGTGTCTTAATCTTAAAACGGAACAACACGCTTTTCAAGTTACCTTAGAAGAAGGCTTTGCTATCTCAATGGCCTACTTATCACAAATAAATAAATCGATTGGCAAGAGTTATACTCTTTTTGGTATCAATGCTAATGATATTTCACTACTAATTCACTTGAATAATGTTTGTACAACCGTAGAACTCGGAAGTTGTCAAGTTGAAGCAAAACTTTTGCTTGAAAAATTTCGAAATTTATCGAAAAACGCTTATACCATAATAATACGAAGGCAACCATAAGATAACACTTATCTCATACCTAGCAGCTATTAAAAAAACTGATAGCTTCATATCCAAACGTTAACAAACCCCATCTGCCTTAGACAAGTTCTTCCAGGAAGCAATGGTCAGAAAATAGCAACTTCCGTCTGCTTCCTGTCTCCTTCTAGACTATTTTGAACAAAGTTAATTTTCCATACATAAACAAAATATCTTTGAATTCAGAAGCACGAAGCTATGAAAACATCAACACATTTAGTTGTTAAATAATAAAAAAAGAAAAAAAAAACTGTATTTACCATCAACAGGTACGGAGCAGAACCAAATCCACCAGACGGTGGTTCTTCAGCTGTACATGCACTCATGGACAAACTCATAGAACGTGACCGCCACTACATCTACCAGGATGTTTCCTGTTTGAATATCCTCCTACGGAATTTAACCCTCATTGAGATGCCTTGCGAGGTTAGTTATAAGTTTGACTTAATGATGTGAAATTTGTGGAACGTGGGCGCCACAACACCAGATTATTTATGTCCTTAAGCTAGTACGCATACACATACATATACACACAAAAGGACAAATGCAGCCGCCTCATACCCAGGCCAGGCACAAAGTCACAAATACGGTACGCTGCCAATACTATACTGACAGGCCAAGGCGAGATATATGAAGAGGACAATATTCTTGTCAAACAACTCGTCGTCGTTGTTGTTGTTGGTGGAACTTGGAACGACAAGAGTATAGTGTATGACAAATTGAACATTCCGTAATTGACGCCAAAGGACATTACGAATCCTTCATGCTTCTACGTATATTTATATTTATATCCCAGATATATAGTGTTTCTGCTGTAGGGTTCTTTTTGAATTTATATTTCCGTTATTTTTTTGTTTATTTAAATTTAATTTATTTAATGAGTAATGTTTATTATTTTTTTTTCCAACAGAAAGGCATGTTTTATCTACAAAAGGAGAGATTCCTGGAAAAATACGGAACCTTACTTTTGGATAATATAATACTAAAGGAACAGGTTTTCGGAGTAATGCCACTCAAACATTTATGTCGGTAAGTCATAAAAAAAAAAACAATTAAACTCATATTCTTACATATCTTGTTAGGATGAAAGTGAAATTTATTAATATCGGTTAACTTAATGCGCGTCAGTAATTCGTATTTTTTTTTTCTTTTCATTTTTATTAATTTTATTCAGAATAGGTTGGTTTGATGGGCATGGTGTAATGCAAACTTTTTCAAAACAAATTTAATTAAATTTTTGATGATAAAGAATTTCTTTTTTTATGTCGAACTCTTAATATATATGTATGTTTAGGTACCCTATACTTGTACATATACTTTATGGCTCTCCTGTTCTTTAAAAAGTTGATCGAATCGGACAAAGTTTTTCGTTTATTGAAATGTTTTTATTGAAAAATTTTTATATCTTTAGTCATGAGTGTTATACATATACATTTATATGTTTGACGTAATAACTATTGAGGATTTTGATAAATCTGCAAAAAGTTCAAAGCGAATTATCAAACTTTTAAGATTGCATAGTAAAAAAAATAAAATGTTCTTGTCAAGAGTAAGCAATGGTAATGGTCGTGAAGTTTTTATGAAGCTTTATTAAGATTCTAATTCTTATGACTGCTAAGAATTAGATTTTCTTTTTGTATTTTAATTAAAATCAGATCGACATGAAGGCAATAACATAAACTCGAAAATAGAAAGTTTTTTAAGGAATGTACATATATTATATATAGGTACAAAACTTAATAAACAAAAAAAATACACCTATACATACAATTTTTAGGAACATTAGGTGTGTTTTTGTTTTGCAAGTCCATATGGATTTGTCGAAAAAAAACGAACGACATTGCGACTTACCAAAGTCATCACAGTAAATAAGCCCATCACTAGGTTTGTTTTATTCATTGCTGCATAGCTAGCGCAGCACTAGTCTGAATAAAACGATTACTCACTCTATACGTTTATTTCAATAGTTCAAAGTTCTATCGCCAGCACAGTCATCTTTTTTTTACCGACTTCTTTTTCGCCAGCAATCAAATTGTTTTTGTTTGCCAAGGAAAATTTTGCTGCGCTGGCTATGCAGCCAGGGCCGGATTAGGAGATGTAGAGGCTCCAAGGCAATGCTAGCCTCGGGCCCCCCTCCTATCTAAAAAAAAAAATTGATTTTTCAAAAATGAAAATTGATGAAAAAATACCAAAAAAAAATTGATTTTTCAAAAATGAAAATTGATGAAAAAATACCAAAAAAAAATTGATTTTTCAAAAATGAAAATTGATGAAAAAATACCAATGGAAACATTTACAAGTTTCAATCTGTTATTTTTTGTAATTTTTCCCCCCTGTCATTTTTTTCCGAATCGAACACCTATATCAATGTTTCTTTTAATTTATTTATCTTATTTATATTTATTGACCTTATTTTCTTTTTATTCTTCCTTTCAAATTCTTTTCTTATTATTCTTACATATATTACTTTGATCCAATCAAAGTTTACAATCGGGTTAGAGTTCTCATTTTGTATGTACGAGAATTTGGTTTCCAAAATTCTGTATTCCAAAATTCTGCATTTCAAAATTCGGATACCTACCTATCCAGAGCTAAACAGGTGATGCAACAGCAGCTTAAAATTACCTATATACGACCATTTTTTGGATATCTTATAGCGAACTCATCAAATTTGTTGAATTAACTCTTAATAGGTATTTCTTTCAAAAATCTATGGAAACCTAGTTACCACACTGTGAAAGAAAGAAATTTTTTAGTGGCACCATTTCGATTTCGATAGTGAAACCACGATTTTTTCGCACTTCGATTTCGATAAATATTTGACAGGTGAAAGTTAAGGTCAATCCAACACTGAAAAACTGCTTTTCAGTTCCACAACACAAGGAGTTATGGAGCTTTATAAGGTCTTGAAATTTCAACACATGCTTTTCAAAGCTTTAAAAATGGATTCAAATCGGGTGTGTTCATAATTTCCAACCTAATCACGAGGTCATTTAAATAGAAATATGATTTTTTGTGGGATTGAGATGCCCTGAAAAATAATTTGAAAGTTTGTAACTAAAGTACCTCATTTGGCTTTTGAAAACGTAGTATAAAATATAAATTATTAAATTATTCTTCAACAAATTCAATTTCACCCGATTCGAATTGTTTTTACTTTCATTTTATTTCATTAGATATATAAGACGCACCAGATAATTTTTGACACTATAGCCTAGTACGCTGCTGATGCGAAACGAACATTTTCTGTGATCTCCAAACAGACAACGAAACGCTCGTGAAAACACAACGGAAAATATCCTTGGAGAGTTTCACTAATTCCAAAAACAAAATCAAACATAAACGCAAAAAATCAGAGAAACCCATGATGTAATAAAATGATGAACAAAAAAAAAACACAAATAAAACTCAAATGTAATTTTTTCGCACACAATAAATAGTCTGTATAATTAATTCAGTGCGAAAAAGGAGCGGAGACTTCTCCAAATAATCTGCTACAATTATAAATTTCGCTCTTCAAACAGCGTACTGCAAAACGAACAGCAGAACGAAATTTTCCGTTTATGATTTCGTTGTGTCATTTTTGTATAGGATTTTTCGTTTCGCATCAGCAGCGTTTCGCTTATAGCTTTGCAAAGTTTCAAAGCCCTGCGTCGCGTCTCTTGTGTTCCCACTATAACGTCGATACAAAAAATCCCATTTTTACTCGACGAAGGTATTCAAAATTCAAATGGGTGGAAGCGTAGTTCAAAGTTCAAACATACTTAAACTCTGAATAATAACGAGAAATTTCTCAGTTATTTGTGTTCTGTTAGTTTACAATAACCAAATGGAGTCACAAATTGTCAAATTTAATTTATTATTAAAAAAAAATTAAGAAGCAATTTAAGTACACCTATCAAAAAAATTGTCTTAAAAGCCGCGGGGCCTTTAGGCGGGGCTGGGCCCCTAGGCAGTTGCCTTTTTTGCCTGAGGGTTAATCCGCCTCTGTATGCATCAATGAATAAAACACACCTACTGTTATAATGAGTGAGCATACAAAATAAAAACTTATCAGCCATGCCACATTAAAATAAAAAGAAAACTCACAGAGAAAATAATTTCCCTTCATAGAATAAAATTAAATAAAAACATAGATCTTTATTTCAATTCAATTTATAGGAAGACAAAATAAATTCCAGACAATGATCGCCATTTTTTTTTTTTTCATATACAAAAATTGTTTCATTCGATGACTCGTATAGTTTGACGTTTCCATACAAACAATCGATCGATATCGATGATAATTAGCGTCGATAATACAGTTTTTATAAGTTAAGTCCCGAAAAATATCTGGACTTAGCTATAGTCCATATGGTCTTAAGTTGTTGTTGTATTTACGTGTAAATTCTTATTTCCGATGTCGTTTTTTTCGACAAATCCATATGGACTGCCAAAAAAACACGCCTAATATACCTTTTTATAGAAATATTTTCTTGATGTCAGATTTATATAAAACCACATGTGTAATACACCAACAAATCAGGAAAAAATCGTTTGATTAGAAATACATATACAGAGTATTTCTTTCAGTCATAACTAATTGATAAATATACAGAAGGTAAAGGCAGGAAAATAATGGGCCCTACCAATAACAAAATTTAGAGACAACTTAAATATTAAGGTAAAATTTACAATAATGGTATATATACTCTATAAAACAAACCAAACATGGTATATGACTTAAATATTTAAGTTGACCCTAAATAATGAATATTACATGGTACGGACTTTTTAATATGAAACATGTGATGTATGGTTCATTATTTATAGTCCATTCCATACCATAATGGTTATTTTTACTAGAATATTTAAGTTGTCTTTAAATTTCTTTATTGGTAAGGCCCAATGACACGTCGTGTCAGTATTTGACTGTTCCTCAAGAATTAACTTTATTGAATTATCTCTTCTTCGTGTCCTTTTAAATTAATTATGTTTGAAGTGGGCACGTACGATACGTGCGTCGGTGTCGTCTTATTTATACAAATACTATCAAATGAGACCAAAAGCCCACTCAGGATTTAAATATTAATTTCATTATTTATTTCACATTTGTGAAATCATGTGTCAGAAAGGCTATACTTACCTACATATTGTATCGATAGTTCAACTTATGAGTTATAAATAATTCAGTATTATGAGGTCAGTATATATGTAATACACGGAAAAAATTATTAGATCAGATCAAGAAAAATAAGCTACAAATCACGAAAAATGAATCCAGTTTTGTACCTTGGCTTCGAAATTAGTAAATTACGACTTTTTGTTTGCAATTTCATAAAATGAGCGAATTGAAGATATTGACCCTCAAAAATTATATTTCACCACTTTTGAGTATCAATTATTCGATCGAGGAAAAAAAAATTTGCCGGTTTTGATACTTATTTATCTTTAAATTGCAACTTTTGAGTCGTAATTTGAAACAGGTTATTCGGCAATTTGCAACTGAGAATAACAGTTTTGATACTTATTTATCTTTAAATTGCAACGTTTGAGTTGTAATTTGAAACTGGTTATTCGGCAACTTGCAAATGACGATCACAGTTTTGATACTTATTTATCCTTAAATTGCAACTTTTGAGTCGTAATTTGAAACTGTTTATTTGGCAATTTGCAGCTTTTAAAGATTAATCTACTTTCCATTTTCAAGCAATCCTGTCGAGATTCAAGAACAATTTTTCGTTTACAACTTAAACCTATGGATTTGCTGCAAATGAAAAACTGCAAATTAAGTGAAAATAATTTCCGACTTAGCTACAAAGTCTGATGAGGTAGTGAAATTGCAAAATACATATACCTCAATTTTTAAGTTCGAGTGACCTTAACTCCAAAGATTGTGTTTTGGCCAGGTACGATAGTTGGGCTCATCAGTCAGATGCTGTCGTACCCTACTAAGACGCGAATTATGGTCAATGCTTACCGATTCTTATAAAACTCTCAGCATGAATGCACTGTGAATTCTATATTTCTAAGAGAATTTGATTAAACTCAGACAGTTAGAAAAAAATAGTATCCCGTGGTCTGGTTTTACCATCGAGAGTATGCAAATCACCATATAAATGTTTAAATTATTCCCCTGAAGATAGTAGATTGCGACTCAAAAGTTGTAATTTGCATTGAAGTCATCATAAGCTCGAATTATGACTTTTGATAATAAATACCAAATTATAAAATTTTGTATTTTACGAAGATTTGAATGCTAATTTACACTTTTTTTAATCATTTTTAAATAAAAGCGTCTTGATTTACTAAAAAAAAGAGTTTTGTAAATTACAACCTAAAATTTCGCAATTAGTGATTTTTCAATTCTTTCCGTGTACCTATAATAATAAATGGTTATAAAAAGGTGAGTTTCCATATTATGTACCTTAATTACCCCTTATAACTAGCTCCTACATATTTGAAAGCCAATTATTATTTATTATAGTAGATATATACAAGCCCAAGTAAGATGCACTTTTATTAGGAAAAAATTTAAGTGAACATTTTTAAATGTAATAATTCTTATTTTGATATAAGGAATGTAGGTACTGGCTTAAAAGTCCATTAGAAAATCTGACTTGCATTAAAAATTATTTTAGGTGACATGTCATTAAAATCGGTAGCTAGAAAGTCAGAAATAAAAAAAAAACTTCTATTATATATGTACCGTTATTTTTGACCCTATATCAAAATTTTTCCAAATCGCACTGGACAAAGTTAAAAAAACGCTTGGCATAAGAGGTGGACTGGGATTCAAGGGACCTCTCAGGAGGACTTAACGAAGAAGGGCCATACAAACTATTAAAATGAGTAGGAGGAGTGAAAATTGATTAGCTCCAAAAACGACGATAAAAAATAATAGTTGAAGCCATAAACATTACTACGAAAAAACGAATGTCACCGATTGCAAAAAAAAAACCAAAAAAATCACAGAAACCTATGCTGTAATCTAAGAAACAACAAATAAAAATAAAATTCGAATGTCACTTCTCCGCACACAAATGAATGGTTCGTTCAAATAATTCAGTGCAAAAAAGAGTGGAGACTTCTCCAAATAATCTGCTACAATTATAGATTTCGCTCTTCGAACAGCGTAGGTACTGCAAAACGAAAAGCAGAACGAAATTTTCCGTTTATATGATCTCGTTGTGTCATTTTTGTATGGAATTTTTCGTTTCGCATCAGCAGCTTACTATAGGCTTTAATGTGCAACTTAATGGAAAACTGAACGCATAACATGCGTTTAATTTAATTTAGTATAGTATTATCATACAGGCCCATTTCACAAAAAGTTTTTGTTTAATACTTAAAGTGTCCTTTCTTATAGACGAGAATGTACAGCTGTAGTTTCTACCACTGCTAACCTTTAAATGTACTGAAATAGTAAAAAAAAAAGCTACAATGTGAAGCTGTATGCTGTTTAGGCAAGAACTTCTAGTTCTATTACCAAATCTATCATATAAATTCAATTGTATTCAGTCGGTTAGGGATGATTTATTTGAACAAAAACTGCGTAACTTACTACAAAATGGTACTGAATGTAAAATAAGAAGCTGAACATCGATATTATGCATAAAACAACAACAAACTGACACTACTTTTCTTCTTTTCTTTTGCAATAGGCAAAAAACCATCTTTGACAATTGTAAAGTTTTTTTTTTTTTGAGGGTAGATTACATTGCTTCTAGAATCGTTCAACGCAGCTCCAATAAAAAGCCACACCTTAACGAATAGAATATAACTTGGAAGATATTCTTCAAATAATGAAAGCATTTATAGAACCTAATTAAAGGTTTTCTTCTTTTGCCTCCAATCCACTTTCTAAAAAAGGAGAATTTAATTCTTCTTTCAATTTAATTTTTAATTGAGTACCTTCGTAGAAAAATAATACATAATATATTCTAAAAACTTTTCAGAAAGTGAATAGGTAATGATTTTGAATTTTAATCCCCAACAAAGGACTCATTTGTCTTTGATTCAATTGGTTTTAATTAGTTTTTTTCTTTTTACAAAAGTTTCTCTCTTCTGTAATCTTCAAAACGAACATTAATGATTTTTTTTTTTTAAATAAAAAGGTCACGATGAAAGAGAACAAATATTTTTTTCTTCAACAAAAAAAAAAAACAAACTCATCAAAATTTCAAAAGAATATACATAATATGTAATTTCTATTAGACTTCCATTTGAATCAAACGATTTTCCAATCAATTATCTTCACCATCGCAACTCATTTAATCACATAAAACATTATTTTCTATTGCAAACATATGTATATGCAAAATGCATGTCCTTAATTTAATGCCAAGTCAGGGTTTCCTTAGAAATGAAAAAGAAAGGAAATCCTGTTGATCACAATCCGGATGACATTTGACAAATTGCTTGCCTCGCATTTTGATTAATAGTCAACTTTGTATAGTAATTGATCTAGGTTCATGGAAGTAGGGGGTGTTCATGCGAATCATATACATACACTTGCCGGCCGCTGCGCCATCACTTCTTTTACTTTATGAACCTTGTAAAACTAATGTCAAGGCAAGGGACTTTAATAAAGTTAACATTACACTCGAACATCAAGGTAGGAGAGGAATGAAAAAAAAAAACGATAACAACAACAAAACCATGGCATCTAGATTGTTCATTATTTATTGCTATACCTGCACCCTTGGGAAGAAACTTTTACTTTGCCTCGATGCAAACTGAATTATTAGTTTTAATTAGATGTTTTTTTTTTTTTTTATATTTTGTTGTTGTGTGTATACCTAATACCCATAGTGTTTTTATGTTTTTCCTTTTAATTTTATTTTTACACTCATTTCAGATGCCGCATCCGTGATCTATTACGTGCAACTAATCAACTTCCCGATGGCATTGATACTCTTCGTCTACCAAGAAAACTTCAACGTTATATTGATTTAATGGAGGAATAGAAGTCAGTGTGGGTGGGTGTAATTATAATAATTAAGTTTTAAATAAGAAAACAAAAGTTTAAAATTAATAATAATGAAGATTGGGTAGTTTTAATATCATTTATGAATTTGTATAATAAAAAAGCGAAAAACAAAACTTACTTATATGTTTCTTCACTGACATTAATTTTTCCAGCTACACCAGTTGTCTCGGTGCGACTTGTGAGGTTGACAGTGTTACCAAATAGACAATAGCGCGGCACACGATTGCCTATAACTCCTGTTACCACTTCACCCGAATGAATTCCGATTGTTATTTGCTGAAAATATTAATAAAACATTTTTATTATTTTTATTTTTCTATTAAAATAATTGAAATAATAATTGCATAATTTTTAGCTATATATACAAAATATAATAGCTATCGAAGAAACGCTGAATTACGTTTTCTATGCACAATTCTATTAGAGAGAATGAGCTCAAATGTCAAAATGTTAAGTAATTTTTTTTCGATTTGTAAAGGGGTTACCAATAAGAGGTTTTATTTTGAATAGCCCACTATTTGGGCAGCTGTCACTTTTGAAGCTGTCATCTTTTGACATTTGACAAGTAGAAACAACATTAATAAAAATGGAACGATACACGCTTCAATGCATTGACGTTGTTAAAATTCACTACAAGACGGCGCTACACAAGCAACGAAACAATCGCCATTTTGCTACAGAAAAGTTTCCTAACCGTGTTATTTCTCGAAGAGGTGATTAAAATTGGCCACTGAGATCTTGTGATTTAACACCTTTAGACTTTAATCTTTGGGGCCACGTGAAAGATAAGGTTTATGCCAATGCTCTAAAATCGATTCAAGACGTTAAAGATGGAATTCGTGATGTTATCGAGGGCATACAGCCGCAAATGTGCGAATTGGTCATGCAAAATTTCACGAAAAGGATATGGTGCTGCAACCGTAGCCGTGCCTGATATCGTTTTCCATTGTTAATGGTACACCATCCTCTTTACAATGAAATAAACATCCATTGATTTCTCTTAAAAAATACTCGTTTTTAATATCAAAATGAAACCTCTTATTGGAAAACTCTGTACAAAAATTGTAACAAAATGAACACCGTTATATGTGAAAGGTGTGTATACCTACTCATTTAAGGTTGATTCTCTTGTGGTTAAGAATATTCCCACAAAATTTTTCAACAATATCTTTTTTATCACTAACTTTTAAGCTTCTAATTGTACAGTACAATCTGAATCTGCTCGTTTAATGTCATATGACGATTACGGAGAAATTGAACCAAAGGCGTGGAATTTTTTTTATAAAAAATTCGTTGAAGTCAAAAATTGCTCGTCAGACAGTAGGTATGAGGGAAAAATTGAAGACTCAACTATCAGCCTTATATTCTGCTATACGTTCGCATGAAATATAAAATAAACTATGCTATATCCATCAGACAGAAATAATTGGTCCAAAATGCTCGTATTAGATTGTAATGAAAATTAAACGATTCTGTTGAGAATTTCAAAAATAATCTTTGGTTATAAGCTTTGCACTAAAAGGCAGAAGATTAAAAAAAAAAAACAATGGAAGGCAAGTTGAATGAAACATTCACGTTAATCGAAAGTTTTGTTCCAATTGAATAGCAGAATAGGGCTTTATATTTTTATTAGAATTTGGTTATTCAGACGGAAAACATTTCTACCTGAATCGTTTCGTCAATGAATAAAATGTTTGTTTTTTGAGAAGCGAGGATCCCGCTTATGTTTTGTTTTGGTGCGGTGTATCGGCTATAGTAACAACTTGTTTTGTTTTGTTTTTTTTTTTAAAGCGAATTGGGATGCAGTTATGGTGAATAATGACTGTAGTAATGTTCACACACTTCTTACTAAGTTTTTAATAAAATTTTATATCCCTTTTTTTCTATTGTAATTACGTTGCTTCCCAATGCCCATTACGCGTGTCTAAATATGTTAATATTAGCTGTTTTTCATTATGAACCAAGATCCAAATGGATCATTATTCATAAATAAAACAGCATCATAATGGCGAGAAGCAGAAGCCTGTTTTCGGATCATGAAAGCGTGGACCCGATAAAGAGCAGGTTCATGTGTTGTTGTTGTTATGTATGTTATTTGATGATCCATATGGATCATTTCAGTACAGGGTGATTTTAATTAAATCAGTCACAAAATATCTAGCTCTCAATATAATTTATGAACCAGAGTTTATTTTTGTCACAAAAACTTCATGCTAGTGGCTTAAAGTTACACTAATTCAAATCCTTTAGTAATTACAACACAAAATTTCACTGAACCAATAAATTTTTAAAAATTTAAATAAAGCGTTCATCACTGAACTCGTTGGCTCAGCAAATATAGTCATTCATAATAAGTTAATATATCTACGCTTAAAACAACGATTTTTTCTTTAAGTGAACGATATTACTTCATTGATCAACGTTAAAATCACTCGTTGACTAAAGATTTTATTGTTGAACCAAGGTTTTTTTTTCGTTTAGAGAATTAATTTCACGTTTGTTTTCTAACGGCACTAACTCTTTTTAGTTAATTTTTTTTTATTTTAATTTTTTATTTAATCACTTTGTTTTGGTTTGCTTTTGCTACAACACAACAATTTATATATTTAATATTTCATTTATTTAAATATACAAGAACAGTCACAGTGAAAGCTCTATATAGCTAAATTATTTTCTTAAAGTTTATATTTTTGTTTATGTATAAGAAATATAAAAATACTTTCTGCAGGCTCTTTTATTTTTATATATTCATTTGGTGTTTTTCTTTTTTACCTCAGAGCAGATCACTGATCTGTCAAAAATAAATTCTATGTTTCTTTTTTACCTCAGACAAATCAGAGCACATAAGTCGTGTTTCTTTTTTCCATCGGAGCTAGCTCGGAGCATGCTCTGTATGCTCAGAATAAAATTACCGAGCAAATGGAGCAAAACGCTGAGCGAAACCAACTTAATTTTTATATAATTTGATAGATTACTAAGCATTATTACAGTTCAGTGCTTAGGTGTGTTTCATAATTAAATCTGAGGGCTCTGATTATAATCTCCTCAGAGCTTTGCTCTGACCACTCAGCCTCTGCTCAGAGCCAAAAAAGAAAAACCCCAATTGTTTTCTTAATCAACTTTTTGCATCATCATGATAAAAATAAACAAATCAAGGCTTAGGAAGAAGATTGAGAAACTAGATGGCGCTCATTCAATTTCGCTTTGACGTTAATTTATGTTTCTCATAAAATATCCCACTCTGTATATTAAGTTTAAGTTCGCTTTTGAAAAAACCTGTCTTAAAAGTAAGACTTTCCTGAACATGTTTGTTTTCAGGGTAATGAAAAGTCTTTCAATTCCTTGAAAAATTCGATTTCCTTGATTATTTTGTTTTTCCTGAAACAAGGGAACAATGTATTAATTGAACATGGTTCCATTTATGCTTTAATTAAAGCTAGTGTACTTTAAAAGTGTATAAAAAGGTAACTTTTTCTAGGATGCACATTTTAATAGTTATACCTAAACCAAAAACTGGAAAAAAAAACTACGAAAAAGTCGAGATTTTTTGAGCACAGGTCTTTCGGAGCTGCTTATTATATACAGTAGATCTGCAATATTTTCCTAATTTTACTAGAATGCGTTCACATATTTGAAATTATTATTTTCAAACATATGAATTCAACAACTAAAAGTATTTGTTTTTTGTCTACTCTAATTGTCTTGAATTGAATTATAATTTTTTAAGTGCCTAGCAAAAACAGTAATAAAAAAACAATTGTAAGTTCAAAACGATGACATTAACTTGTTAACAAAACTAGAGTCCCTATAGCTTCATTTAAATAAATCAAAACATTTATTTATATATATAAATTTTTGAAAACTTAAACAAATTCATCAAAGTTAATAAAATGTATTCAAATCATGTCATTGTGATAAAAGCTATATTTTGTATTCTTCTGTCGATTGCAATCTATTGTCATTCAACTGGCATGAAATTAATCTATAATACAGGTTCTTAATCCTCCTTATATACAGACATACACACACACAGAAAATATACAAACAGATGACAAAATCCTTAAATTTACATTGCAAGCAAAAGTTTCAAATTAAATTGTCGATTCAGGGTGGAAAAAATTGAAATTCATCCAAAATTTACTAAAAAAGAACTAAATTAAATAAATTTTGCTGGTAGAAGCAAAAAGTTAATGATAAACTTTTTCAATTTGTTCAATTGATCCAAAAAGTTATCATTTTACCAATGTCCAAGTGCCGAGTGTCCTTTTCGAATTAGTTTTTATACAAATTGTTGTTAGATATGTAGGTATATGTACATCACTTTTATAGAAGAGTGAAAACTCTTACACTCCAACGACGACGACGATGGGTGACAATGATGTCCCACAAACTCAATGTTTTAATTTCTTATAAAAAAAAGAAAATCCTATTTATCCTTTTAGGAGATATTGTAAAATTTTCGTTCCGATTTAATTGAAAACTCCCATACAACAGACAACACTAACTTATAGTGTGGATGTACATTGTAGGTACATGTTGGAAAAGCCCTCTTGCATGATTTGTTGAAAATTGTATTAAATTCAATTTGAAACAAGTGAAGAACACACTTAAAATCTGTATGAGTATGAGTCAAAAAAGCATACCAGTTCTAGTGGCAATAATTTACAATAACGTTGCTATATTGTGAAGAAAAGTTCATCCTTTTCATAGCATTGAAGGAATAATTTGATTATAACTACAATATGAACTGAATAAGTACTTATATACAACAACTTACCATTGGATTTGGTCCCATGTTAACATTTTTGGCCATGTCCATCATGTCCAGAGCCAGACGTGCTATACACTTTGCATGGTCCTTACAAGGATCTGGCAGACCCGACACAGCCATATATTTATCACCGACTGTTTCAACCTTTAGAAAAAAAAAGAAAAAAAGAAAAAGAGAAAATACTTTCATGAATAGAAGCCATTTAATTTGTGATGAAATGGAAATTGTTTTGTCTTTTTCAATGAGAGATTCTTCTTCTTTTTTTTTCTTGGTAAATGTGGGTATTTCATTTCATTTCAATTGTTTGTTTTTTTTTCATTTTTTTTTATTGAGTTGTGACTTTTTTTGAAAATAACAGTTTTGAGGTCATTTAATTTAACTGAAAAATTCAGATATTATATTGAAACAGATAAAATCAATAATTTACGATTGTGAATGATTTTCAGGACTATATACAAAAAAATACTTGAAAAAATGTCTCTTTATAATGATGACCCGATAAACGAGCAATCAATGTGCGAATGCTGGATGAGTATCGATTGAAATGCTCATAGAAGCGGTGGTGTAAGGAAAATAGGTTAAAGGTATAACAATTTTTATAGACAACAAATAGATGAATGAATGTATTTGAGATGTCTGAAATTTTGTAAACGAATTTATAATGAATCTGTCAAAATTTAAGACACGCTTACAATAGTGGGGTAGGAATATTATGACTTTTTTTTGAATAACTCAATGAAGCGGAATATTAAAGAAATATTGCTGATATTGGTTATCGTTTGTGGCAGGAAAATAAGAACAAATTTAAATTTCTGTCTTATACGAGTATATATAGGCACTTGAAAAACAAAAATGGGATTCGCAACGATTTTTATTTCTTTCTTATATCAAAGCTCAATGGTTTTTAGATATACATAATTTTAAATAAAAACGCCAAGAATCAAAAGACGGTCTATATGTAGTTTAATATATAGAAAATCTTAGTTTTAGGGAAAATTCACCAAAGCCAAGGTGTGACATTAACAGACGGCATTCATTGATTGGTAACGTTGAAGGACCATTTCGGCTAAAACATTTCAATATTATTCCGTTTCGATATTACAGGAGTAACTACGGAAAAAATAAATACATACACATATTCTAACTAAGGAAAGGAATCAAGGACACACTGTTGAACTTAGTCCTTTTTTTCGCAACTCAGAGCCCAGAAGGAAGAGAAACGGAACCCGCCCGAAAGTTTTTAAAAAGAAATGTAAAGGTGAATCACAACAAACTGCTGCTGCTGCTGCTGCACTGCATTGCATTGCACATCCTTTTCCATATGTTTTTATTTATTTTTTTTCAGCCGCTACCGTGGAGGAAGTTTCATTTTAACTGTACTGCTAAGTGTTCTAGGTTTTTAACTGTAAAGCGAACAACTGGGTCGCTAGTACTTGGTGTAATAGTAGTAGCTTGTGATAATCTCTACGCCTTAAAATTTATTGTATAAGATTTTACTATCAAAACCCTTAAATTGTAAGAGTAGAATTTTTATGCAACAATTTTTCTATTTGAAAAAAATATTAAAAAATAAATTTATTGTAAAATTAATGAAATAAATTGCAACTATTGAGATGAAAGCTAATAAGGAGGAGCAAGTGTGAACAAAATTTCAGCGATATATTCTAAGTTATACTGAGGAAACATCATTATTTGGGTATTCGGGCTAAATGCAGAAGTCCAAAATGCAAAAAGTCTAAATCCCGAAAATCTCAAAATCCAAAGACACAAAATCCAGAAAACCCACTAACCCCAAAAATCAAAATTACGAAAATTCAGTAAACCCATAATCCCGAAAACACAAAGTCAAAATCCCATTATTGTTATACTGAACAAAAAATTCCTCAAATTGTTAAATAAATAAGTTTTCAAAATCGTCTTTTCCGTGAAACTTTTATTAAACAAAAAATAATCATTCAACAAACTTAATACTTATTTTTTTTGTTTTTATTTTCTTACATTTAAAATTGTTTTACAGAAATCGAAATTCCAAAAAATTATGTAAAATGAAAAATTTGGGCAAAATTTTTATTTTAAATAAGTCTATGGGATTTCGATTTTGAGAAATAATAGGTGGTTGAATATTCGTGGATTTTATGATTTTGGATTTTTTGGATTGTGGGTTTTCAAAATTTAGTTTTTATTCGGTATTTTTTGTTTTATAAATTTTGGGTTTTCGGGATTTCGGGTTTTTGTAGATTTTCGGGGTATGACCTTAACTTCATTGATTTTTATTCTAATGATATTTAATTTAAAAACTCTTTAACTCATAAGTGTTGCATGTAAAAAATGTTCCTGGTGCGTTGTACTATCATTCCAGTTTATTCCAGCTTAAAAAATCGTTATAGGTATACTCCTCTTTCGACGAACTAAAAAAATTCCCCAAAAGTATCGCTTTTTTCTTGTTATCAGAGTTACAAATGGGATACAATAGTATCCCGGGGGATTCTTTTTTTTTGGCTGGAATTCGGGGATAATTTTTTTTTTAAAGGACACATTTTTCACAATCATTTTAACTCAAAGAATGTTAAGCATTTTTGAAAAGTATAACTGTATTGTATTTTATTACAATATTTATATTTATATATTTGTATATGATTGAATTAGTGTATTTAATTTTTGTTTTATAAAATAAAAACGCATTAATAATTCTTAACATTTGAATTTTTTTTTTTCAATTTTGCATTTAGCTATTTTCAAAAGGATTCATTTATTCTCAAATTCATAAATAAATTTTGCTGCGGTAACACTGCTTGTAAAATTAAACTTCTTCTAATCTTAGCCGTTCTACAGAAAATAATAAAACGCTTAAAGTTGTTTTAATTAATAGGTAATCACCTGCTAAGGAATCCTGTTCATGAAACTGAGATTGCTGAGATCTCCGAGTTTTCATTTTCGAATACATGCCTAATATCATATTTCTGTCGAAATTTTTATTACTTTTCAATTTTTTTTTATTTTAAAAATCGAAAATTTAAATAAAAAAGAAAAAGGACTGTGAACTGGAGTATAACCAACGACAAAGTAAGTTCTTAATAATAAAGTATAACATTTATAAATTACGTTTTACATTATATTCTTCTGAACCTACTCAAATCATTGTGCTTGGAAAAAAGAGGCACAATATGGAAAATAAATCTGTTGACACCAGCTTCAACAAAAATATCTATGAGTTTTTCATATTTTTCTTGAAAAACCCATATTTATTCCTCACTAAGCACTTGCATTGCATTGGATCATAATATCCATGGTTTTGTATAATTTTCTTTTTCTTGTCATTGGTGGCTGATTGTCAAATAATTACAAATAATTTAAGAACACGATAAATCTAGTAGAAATTAGTATATACATATTTATATTTTTTAAATTTCAGAATAAATTTGACACATCTGGTTCTCATTCCTTTCCTTATCTTCTTTCTTTGGTGGTTTAGCTTAGTAAACGTCACTTAGTAACAATAATGTTTTATTAATAACATTATGCATTTTTTTTTAATTTTGTAGATTTCGGAAACCTCGGTTCGCTACTTCCGAATATTAAATTTGAAATTTTTAACATATAAAAATATGTTAAAAGAACTTTCTCTCAGGAAATACTTTTAACTCGAAAACATTTTTCAAAAAAAATTTGTTTATAGCTTTGTAAATATTTTTAATTTTTTGCCCTTTTTGGATACTTCTTTAAAAATATAATCTTCTTGTAACAAATATAATCGGTAGGTAGAAATTTTTGTTTTCATTTGGTCTTCTGGAACTGGTAGCTTCTTCCGAAGGTTTAATTTTCACAAAAACCCTATATTGAAAAATAAGACATCGCATAGCCAAGAGTTTTCCTAGGGACCATCACGTAACGACTTTTAACAACCAAAAATGTCCGATGGATGGTTTTTTTTTTAAATCGACAAAATGTAAAATTTAAGTTTCTACCACCATAGTTAATTATAAAAAATTTAAAAAAATTTCTGATGTGAAAGGTGTAAAAATTTTTGATGTGAACAATAAATATTTTTTAAATGCCATTTTCACGTGTAAAACCAATAATTACAATGTAATATAAAAACTCATAATACTCCAGATGGCGTCTACCTCTTCGGAAATCGTGTGGAAGGGGGTGAAACTAAGCTGGAGTGTTACATTAGATACCCCTGCTTAACATTTCAATCTCAATGAACATAGTTAAGATTTCATTGAACTTATAAAAGATGAACCTGAGCTAAACTTTTTAGCTTTAAATATTTAAAAAAATTGAAATTTACATAATACATATTTGTAAACATTTTTTTTATTAAAAATTTAAAATATACAAATTACCTTGTAAATATTTGGATTCCGTTTAGAATCAGTTAAGGCATCGAATAGCGTATAAAGCTCATTTAACATATTCACTATTTTCATAGCACCCTCTGGATCTGTATTAGCAGCACAATACTGTCCAAATCCAACGATTCCTGAAAACATCAAGGTAACCGAATCGTATCTAAATAAAAATGAAATTACAAAAAGTGTATTATAGAGATACCCATTAAAAAAAATTGAACTATAAACTTTGTATTCAAAATAAAAACAAAAAATGAAAAAAAAAAAAAAAAAACGTACCTTTTGGGTGCGACTGGTCTTTGATGCCTTAATTCGTTTGCTACTGACTTTGGCAGTACCGAATATAATAGCCTGAAGTAAAAACAAAAAATCCTTTGCTTCACACTCTTTTTTTATAGTTTTTTTTTCACTTCACGAGAAAAAAATAACAAACATACATACCTGTCTGTTTTTTGTTTTTCACTTTCTAGTTCCCTGTAGGTTTGTTGCAATTTATCTGTTAGCATTTCTAAGTTCCTTGTCAGTTTGTATTCCGCTTCGAATTTTTCAGATAAAAGGACCAAGTCCCTTGTAGCATCGTGTAATGGAACGTCTGATATGTATAGACCCTTTCTGAAAGAAATATTCAACAACAACAAAAAAAAAGAAAGAAGTTAAAGTGAAAATCCAAGCAAAAACAAATCGGAAAGGATCAAGATTAGTTTGCCAACAAGAAACGACAAAGGCTGTATTAACAAAAAAAATGCCATTGAATTAAATACAACCATGATATCCAGCAACAAAGTGGGGGATAGAAAAAGGATATTTAGCGTTACACAGTCCGCATTTGAATTTATTAACAAAAAAGAGGCCACATATACATCAGTTGCCATTGGCCTGTTCAGGGTTGCCAATATGTCTATGTGTTACAAAGGCTTTTTGACAATACGCTAGAACCCGGACCAGCTATGTTCATTTCTGTTTTATTTTAACAAAATTGGCATACATTCTCTTAAAAGGAATTCTAAAGAAACGAAGAACAAGTTCGAGTAGAGATTTTTTAATAAAAAAAAGTAATGGCAACCATATCATGGGTATGACCATTACAATTTGTTTTCACTCACCCTATATAAGTGGGCTTTTAGGCGTATTTTATGTTCTCGCTAGTGGTTATAATGCTGTTATGTGAGTCATATCATCATATAAGGGTATTTTGTTTTGTTTCCTTTTTTTGTTTTTTTTTTTTTTTTTTTTGTTTGTGAAAAAACAAAGTTTCATATAAATCACATTTCCAACTCGAAGTGGCTTCCATTGTTTGTTATTCAGTCCTTCCTGAAATTTTTTGTATTTTATTCTATTCAGGATGAATTATTATTTTCATTTCGAAATATGCATAGATTTTTTTTTATTGAAAGATCCCTGATTTTGCGGACAATAAAAGTCATTGACACAAAAAAGAGTGTCTATAAAGCATAGTTTAAACAAAGCTGATTTGGTTAAGAAAAAAAGATATTTTTTCAGCGTAACCCTGTGAAATGGTAAAGGACAATAAAAGTATAACGTTATTGTTTCCTGTTAAAAAAAATGGTGTTAGTTCATTAAATTGGTTTTAGAATTAATTCTCTATGCATTGACAAAAAACAAGTAAACTATGTCAAACATTCTACTCCGAAACGCAATTAACGGTAACACATAAGTGTGCTTCCATATAAATCGGCCCTCAACTAATAAACACAAAATATAGTACAAATTGACAATTAAGGTAATACTTATTAAACAATTTTAAATTTAGCAGAAATTAAATTAGGTATTATTACTTTTTTTCGCATTTTAAACAACTTAGCATTTTGGTGCTACATTTTTGTTAGCACAAGTGTGAAACCCAGACCCAGTAGGTATGTATTGTGTATTTAATAAATTATGTGTTGAAATGGGGTATTGGTGAAGGACTGTTACGCCGAAGGTTTGGGTTCAATTCCCAGCCTATGCCACCTAGAAAAAAACAAAAAAGTTTTTTACTGGTTACTACCTCTTGCGAGGAATTGAAAAATCCTCTTATAGAATATCCCTTGTCAAGATATTTTATTTATTTATGCTGCGGATATCGTGACGACGTCAAAAATATGAAAAGGAGTAAGTTTGACGACGAGATTGCTAGGTCCATTTCCAATCGATTAATTAGAAAGGAATTATTAGAGACCTCTTGAGGAGCCCATAGGCCAGCCAGCATCAAGTATTGAGAACCAATTGCAACATTATCAAGAAACCACCAAAGATGCCACCTAGGGCGTGCTTGGTTTTACAAGCATACAAAGTGTCACTGCATAGAAGGAACTGGTGAGCTCTACGTCCAAAAGAGCAGATGGGAGAACCGGCGCGGCGTCTTAAGCACGAAAAAAGCATGGAATGGTGTTCGGAAGTTTTACGAAATGATTAAAAGAACCTCTAAGGGCTTTTGTGAGCATTGAACCGAAGCCGAAGAAAATTGGTTTAAGGGTCAACACCAAATAATGCTGTCGTCAAGAAACGGCACCGAATACTGACATGTTAGACAAAACATTAGATACCATAGACAGCTATAGCTTTGAGACGATTAAGTCCTTTATATAACTAGGTGCCGCTATCAACTCTAGCAAAGATACCAGCGCTGAGATCAGAAGCAGAATATATCTCTTACCAAACCTTGCTTCCCCAGTCTAAGAAGAAGAGTAGCAAAACCCTCTCTAGAGCAACTAAAGTGTCCCTTATAAGACGCTTATCATCCCGCTCTTGCTATATGGTGCAGAGGCATGGACCTTGTCAAAGGCATAGATGAGAAAACTTAAAGGGAGTAAGATTCTCCCGGAAATTTTTGTGCATAAACGAAGAGTGCAGGTAGTAGAATATATAACAATGAACCGTACGGGTTAAATAGCATAACCAACCTAGCCAAAAAAATAAAAAGCCAAAGCCTGAAGTGGCTGAATTATTTAGAGCGAATGGACACAGCATACCAAAGATCCGACTTAAAGAGTCTTTGAATTTAATCCCGAGGGACGGCGCAGATCACAGTATAGGAAGACCGCGAACGTATAGGAAGGTGGCGAACGCAAGTGGAAGGAAACCTCAATCAACTTAGCGTGTAACAGATAGCTAGGGACCGAGCTGGCTCATGAATCTTGTTGCTTGAGGCCCTAGGGGACTCCTACGGAGTAGGGAGTATAGTTCCACCTTAAGTTAGAAAGTAAAAAATTGAAAAACAATTACTTAGAATCAAAGTGGAAAAACAGTGGATTTTTGAGATGGTTATAGCGTCTTTTAGTTCCAAAGCCATTAACCATTTTACAGAATGAATACATTTTTTTTATTCAAACTCAATTTCCGTTAATTATAAAAAAAGTTTGACAACAAACTCTCTTTGTATTTAATTGATAAAATAAAGGGCTATCTCTTATCCTACATATATCAATTCATTGTGTATATATAGGTAAAATACATATACAATATACATTATACATAAGAGACACATAGATAGATAGACTTTTGAAACATTTCATGTGAGAAGATACACGCATTTCTTTATTACTTTCTGTATGTAGTCAACATATTATTCTTTAATGCCTTTATACATATAGCTACAAACAAAACATTCATGTTTTTGTGGTGAACAAAATGCATATACCTTATGCCTTTATGATGCCATATAGAGGCGTAAATACAATCATATGGCTTCATTATATACGTTATCATTGACACACTTTCGCCACCGTAGCATAACATTGTGATATATTAAATAATGATTTATCTAGATAAACTATCACGACACAAAAACACTTTTGTGATTTACACAAAATTGTTCCCATGAGAACCACTTATTTACTTTTTGTTCTATCTATGTCTGTTAACATTATTTAATCTTTTTTAGTATTATCATCAGAACAGATTGAGATCTTAATGGATTTAAGAGAAACTTTGTATTGTACATACTGTACACCTATATATACATTGTACATAGATAGATATTAGTTTTTGTTTTAATAATAAATTACTTACTTCGTTAAATCGTCAAGGTTCATTACACTAGGATAACACTGAAACAAGATTCGATCTGACTCTGCAATGTACATCATTTGGCCCTGCAATCAAAAAAAAAAATTTTAAAAATATATACAAAATCTCTAAAGTTTATATAAATATAGAAGTTTATAATATGATTGCACTGCGGTTGCGGTAGGTATTTTTTTATATTTATGCACATAAAATAAAATACAAACACAAAAAAGTAGCAAAGTTTGTTTATTATTTATGAATTTATGTGTCCTAGGGGAAAAGAAACATTCAAATAAAACTTTTTCTTTTGTTCTTGCGTTCAGTCGTTGAAAACCAACCATCAAAAAGGTACATTACAATGTTAAAATAGTTGATATAATGTTCGCATGTTTTAAATGAATTTGAATTTTCTCAGTTTTATGTCATTATTAAATTAAATTTGTTTCGTTTACTTTTTAACACAAAATTTCCACTTTAAAAGTAATTTACTAAAATTAACTTAATTTTTAAGATTACTTTAATAAAATGTTAAAACTCTATTAGAAAATTCTCTTCCTAATCAAGTTTCATATTTAAAATGCTTTAACATTAAAAACGTATAAAATTTTAACCCAATATTATTTCTATAACAACTTTTGAATTAATTTTTTAAATATAAGTGCACCCAATATTGAACCTTGAGGAACACCTCTGTTTAGTGGAAGATATTGTTATTACTGCTTGATATCTGTTATCGTTAATATGACATAAGATTCAAAGAAATCATAGAGAAATTATATAAATTGATTATCAAGCTTCTAATAAAGAATGTGTTAACACTTTACAGCGTCAAATGCCTTAGAAAAATCTTATTAGAAAAGTAACATATAACATTGTTATTATTTAAGGATTGAATTATGGGAAGCTACAGCTGTTTTAAGGATTTGAATAAAAATGATTATTGTGCAATTTTGTATTGGTCCCCAGAACTAGAAAATTAGTAAAATTTCTGAGTAGATTTTGTAAAAAAAGTGGAGTAAATCGACAATTTACGGATTTGAAATCGAACGAAAAAATTACGTTTTCATTTTTTACGTTTTTGTATTTTTAACAAAAAAAAAATTATTTTAACAAAAACAAATTCTAACAAAAAAATCACATAAATTGCATTCCATTCAGAACACAATAGTATTTTAGACTCAAACAATCAGAGTCAGATATGGTTAGAAAATTGAATATAACAGTGCTGTAATTTCCTTCCAAGTGGTTTGGCTAAAAATTTTCTTGAATTTTTCAGTGTGGAAAAAAAAAGAGGAGTAGATCTCAAAAAAGTTACGGAGTAAATTTCTTTTCTTTCTTAAAATTGGAGTAAATTTGCTCTGATTAGAATAAGGTCCTGGCTCTTAGTTTAGACGAGTTAACAGATTTTATGCTTGCAACAAACATCAATTTCTTTAGGGACCTAAATAGAATTTTTTGAAGTTTGTTTGTTTTTGTCTTGTGATACATTCATAAAAAGGTGGCACTCTCTGAATAACCAATGTGCCATTTTTGTTGGAAAAAATATAATTTTATCTATAATAACATTTTACAATTTTTATAATATTTAACAATGGCCAGTTTTTTGAAAAGAATAGTTTAATACAATATTTTACCATAAGACAAGGGCAAATGTACTTTTCTGATTAGAAAAAAAAAGTTTTAGTATACTATTAATGAAGAAGGTATTTGAAATAACCAGTAGCGGATCCAGGATTTGGTCATGGGAGGGGGTTCAACTACAAATAGAAAACTTAAAGAAAAATAAAACTTGCGTGGGCTTTGTGCTACATGCGTGAAGTTATTACCGCCATTTTCGATTTTCAAAAAAAAAAAAAATGAGGACAAACTGAGCTTATATAACACATGCATAACTTTTTAAAAAATCATAATTTTGAAAAAAAAATTGCAAATTTGCGAATTTAAAAAAAATATATACAGCACATCGCAGCAAAACTTTAAGTTTTAAGAAAAACTTGATTTTGGAAAAAAAATTCCATCCTCAAAATTTGCGAATTTGCGAAATTTTCAAAAATATTTACGGCACATCGCAGCACAAGTTGAGCACAATGCAGCGCAGTTTTTATTCAAAATCGAAAATGGCGATGCAAACTTCTTTTTGTCCTTATTATTGAATAGTATTTTAATATTATGTTACTTAGGAGAGGTATGTATGATAAATTGCCTAAGTATTCAAAATTTGACATACCTTAAGCCCTTGAACTAAGTTTCCCTCATAAAACTGTTACGCAATCTATAAGTATATATATAAGTAGATATACTCCTTTTTTCACTAAGATGCATTTAAAGTTTTTGAGGTATACCTATTTATTACACTTGAAGAAATTTTTAGTCGAAATTTTATAAAAAGATGGGGTTTCTGTAATTAAGTGGTCAAACTAAGACCAAATTTAGGTCGAAGAGAAATAAATATTTAATAAATAAATAAATTAATATAAAAATATAAGGTTTCAATGCTCATGGGGGGGGGGTCCAGACCCAAAAACCCCCCCGTGGATCCGCCACTGGAAATTACAAATAACTTTTAATACAAATAAAAAAATAAATATATATTTTTTTTTAATTTATAGGACCACATACACCAAAATATATTTTGATGATCTAGGTGAGTGATATTATAAAGGCAAGTCCTCACAAGCCTTATCCTTAAGTTTATAAAGCACTACACTTTGTTTTATTGCTCATAATTAAGTAATTTTGATAGAACCAATTGATTTTGTTACTCATTTCAAATTGATTTTGGATAAGCTATATTTTAATTATGTGTAATTATTTTTGGTTATACTGTTCAGAAAAAAAATGAAAATCCGTGTCAACACTACAATTGCGGATTGATTATAAACGCTTGGTTCAGCGGAAAATTGCTTCTGAAGAGATAAAGGCTGCATTTCGTATTGATCGATATACATCGAAGGCACTGGTGTCTTTTTGTCAACATGTATCAAAATTTTTTAATTTGGCGGAAAGGTCTATTCGTTTTCTATTCAGCACCAAACTGCAACGATGATGGTTGGTTACGAAAATATCGCCACACACATACATTTGGAGTTTTAAACTTAATAAATTAGAAATAAAGTAATTACACTTTGGATAGCAATATTTCGAGAACCACAACTTCTAGAACCTTCTGGTTTTCAGTTTTAGAAAAATATTCAAAAGACAAAAAGCGAACCGCAAACTTATACGATGGTCAATCGATCGAAATTAAGTAAAATCAATTTATACCTAGCCCTGGTTAAGTTCTTTACTTTGTACACTTTATTTTACTTTTAAAACACGACGGATGATATTTCACTTTGGTTGTTGTAAGCGATACAATAGGGTGCGGCCTAATTTCCCTAAGAAAGGAAGCTTTCATTTTTTTAGATATCGCGAATAATAAATTTTAAATTTTCAAAATCTTTGTTGAAAACTTCCTCGAGTTCTATCAAAAATGCGCAATATTAAATCATATTTAACCCTCCTTTACAACATGGAAAAAGTCGGTACAAACGGACATGGGGTCCATTTGGAAACAAAAGTTTTTTTATGAATTTTTGAAGAAACAAAATACGTATACGCCCGAGTGTACGCTGAAATTCTGTTATTCGCATAAGGTGTGACAAAAAGCTAGAACGTTTAAGTTGAATCGAGACAAGAAAAAAATCGTTTCGGAAGGGGATCTAACCGCCCTCACCCCCTCCGTTTAGCTGGGAGAAGCAATTTTCTAAAAAAAAAATACCTAAAACCGGAACATAATATTAAAAAAAAACAACAGTAACAATAATTTTGGCATGTTATACCTTTTTGTAAAGCCAAAATTCTGTTTTTTTATTTTACTTTTAAATAATCATGTCGATTATGGAATCCGCAATACTGGATCTGCAGTGCAGTGCCCTCCTTCTCTTTACTCCTTTGTCGTGAAAAGAAAAGAGAACATTGTACTGAGAATCACTGTGATGTAAAGTTTCCAATCAAACTGACCAACATGCAAAACTGCATTAACTCAGTCGTGGGAACATCATTTTGCAAACTCAACGTAAATTATATTTAGAGTTGATGTTCACACGATGGGTTTGGTTCTTGATTGGGACTTGACACTTCGTTGGCTTTTTCCCCAATTTGAGTGGTCAGACTTTTAAAACCCACCAACTTAAATGGTATTTCTATATATTTCAAACAAAACTTTAACATCACTGCGGATCCAGTATTGCGGATTCCATAATCGACATGAATGTTTTTTTTAGTCAATGGTCTTTGCAATATTAATTTTCAAACTAAAAATTTTGAAGAAAAAAATTTCAAACTATTTTTTTTAAATGTTGAGTAATTAAGTATATCTTCGTATATATTTTTTTTTTTTTTTTCAAAATTCAATACTCTTATAAATTTTTTGTCAAAAACAGAAAACCAAATGCCCTGGTTCTTTTGAGACAATTAAAAATAAAGAAAACTTTTTTTGACTTCTTGGACTTTTATTTAAAACATATATTTGTATATATTTAATTGTTAAATCTTATTCATATGAAAGATTTTTTTATACAAATTACAGCCAATTAGAAGACTTACATTCGATCCCATCATTGCGGTACTAATACCTGTCATCTTAGAATAAAAAAAAAAAAACACTCTAAATAAAATAGAGTTATCAAAGATTTTTTTTGTATACAGGACCATAGTCCCCCTCTTAGTTAATATATACATTGGCTAACTTACCAGACAAATATTTCCTTTAAGTAAAAGAAAATCATCTCCATTTACTATTTTTATTTTTTCTGCAACCGACAAAAGCAATTTATTTGCTCTTTACTGGTGTTCGAAAGTAAAATCAGATCAAATCGTATCCCATTTACAACCCTCATATCAGTATAGGTCTGCCAATAAAATCGATTCCATAAAATCAAATGAACCACTTTCCAACTCTACTTTTCCTTTGCATTTTCTCTAGAACTTCTATCGAAAAAAAAAACAAATGTTCCCAAAAAATCAAAGAACATAAATGAAGAACACAAAATCTACATCAAACTTCGATACAACGATATCGTTTAAAAATACGTGATACCACTCTACAATTTCTTTTATACCAAGCTCACATATGTACATACGAAATTCCTTGAAAACCCAATCCGTTTGTTCGTTCTTTTATTATTGTTTCAGCTCATAATAAAGATTCCAAATTCTAGCCAACGGCCATAAAGATACAAAGATAAAAAGTGAATTGTATAATCCTTTTTCTTTGTTTTAACTTTTAAGAGTTGAAATCTGTAAATGAGTGTTTGCTTTCCGAAACAATTTTTATTTCCATCCGAATAAGGCAATAATGGTCGAATTAAATCTAACACACATCCCTATCGAATCATTTTTATTGCTCGTTTCAGTGCTTTTAAATGTTAATAAAAAAAAAGCTTTCTATATATAATATTCAAAATACAACACAAAATTTTGACGCTTTAACAGCAGCAAAGTAGCCAAATAGATTGCATAAACGTGAGAGCATCTTCTGGTATTAATTTTTGAGACTTCTGCCCTCTTAAGCAATTACTTATATATTAAGTTCTTGGTTGTCAACCTTTAGAAATTACTTCACATCTCTACACTTCAAGAAAAAACAGTAGATTATGGTCCAAGGTGTGTTTGTGTATATAACACCTTAAAAAAAGTCTTCAATGGATTTATATGTCCTACTCCGGTAAGTGCCGTATTTTACCTTTTAACATGAATTGTTTAATGCGCCTCACAGGATTTTAAGTTTGCCAACCACGGGGAAGATGTCCTGTGGGGGCTTCCATATCTATGGTACGATTTATAAAACCAATTTACCCGTTTGTGTGGTTTTTTTGATTTGTGAATTTGTTATATAGATATAATATAAAACAAATATGTGTGTACAAGGACTTATGGTGATACCTGAAATGTGTAAGCTTCTAACATTACACGATAGACCTATTTCAATTCTTTGACAGGAGGATTGTGGTATAGGAAACGTAAATATAAGAATGACATTTTTGGTTCGTTTTTGTTAAAGATCTGAAGCACAAGTATGATTTCTTATTTAAAAAAATGTGACGAGATTTTAGTCGAATTTAAAGCCATTTTTTTTACCTCAGTGTAGATTTTTCCATAATATATATTATGAAGAATGTAAAATGTATAGAAATTAATACTCACTTTCAGTCTTAGGTAGCGTTCGTGTTTGCCCATGGCACCTTGCCTCGTCTGCATCACGTAAATTGTATTGATGTGTGCCAGCACGTTCTCGAATGTAAGTTGCAAGTGCGGTCGAATAGCTTCGAGGACTTCGAGCAGTGAACAACTCTCGGCAGCAACTCTAGTGAGTTAAAAAAGGAAAAAAAAAATAAAAATCATTAATATATAGTCTTGAATAATGTATATGTATATGGAGTATATTATACATTTTATGTATATCAATAGGTATAACCACTCACCTTGGAATGACCCTTGACACAGATTTGCCAGCTTGAACTATTTTCATTTGCCTATCGAACATCAAATGAAAGGGGAAAACCTTACAAAATGTCGAAGGTGAGATTAGCGGTGCTGCAAGGACAAAAAAAAAATATTTTAAAAGGGTCCCATTTTGACTATAGTAGCATTACGATGCAGTCTTATAATAAGTGTCTGTTCGTTCGTGTTTCAGATGCACACGTACAGATATAAGAAAAGAAGAAGAGAAAAAAAAAAAAAACAAATCTTAGCATAGAATTAATTTTTACCTTCACAAAGAAATTCCATGTCATCGGGAGGTTCTTTATTTTCATCGATAGCTTGAGATTGGCTTGATTTGGAGCCACCAGTTGATACTTCTCGAATGAGAAATTGTACGTGATCGTATCTTTCGATGTCATCACTTTTATTTTTAAGCAAACGTAATCGATCAGATTTGGATTGCTTTTTAGCTGCATCATCTAAGCTATCAGCTTTTGTTGACTGCAGGGAATCACTGGATATTCTATTGCTTAAGATTGGGCATGTTTTTTGTTGGTCTGGAATTAAATTTAAATTTGCAATTAATAATAATTAACTGATTTCATTTGATTAATAATATTTTTTATAGCATAAGAATAATTGGTAGTTTTTTTTTAGAACTTTGAGTGGCAATAAAGACCTTTCGAAAAAAAAGAAAAAAAAAAAACAAGATATGAAAAAATGCTGATTCAACGTAAGACTTCGTAAAAATCTACTTATTTGGAACAATATGTTTGTAGACATTTTTCCCAATTTTATAAATTGCATTACTTTTCTCTTTTTTTTAAATTTCAACAGAATTTTCTCACAACTGTGTTAAAATAGTTGAAAAATTGTCTGTTACTCGGCAACTACCTCCCCTCATTATAATTTCTTCTCTTCGATATATGAGCTAGCAGAGAAATCCGACAGTATATTATTAAACGAATTTCAGGCAAAAGGTTTTTAAATTAAAATGAACATAATCGACTAAGCACCACTAAATAACGTCATGATCTGTCTGGCAGACGTGTTGTAGACTAGTTATAACTCCAGGCTTTGTAGCTCACGCAAGAGTTTATTGGTTCATTCAAATCTTAAACCGAAATAAATTTTTGTCACTATCCGATTTCTTCAATACATCAATATTTATGGGAACAAAAATTAAAAATCATGGCAGCGTTTTTTTAATAAATAACTTTTGTATAACTAAATAAAATAATTTATTAAAAAAAATTCGATACAACAGTTAAAAATATTGATTACTTGTGATATAAACATATTATGTATGTAGGTACTATTTGGTAAGTTATGAATTCGTAAAAAAATTTATCTCGAGATTTTGATCAAACTTTAAAAAAACATTTAAACATTATGATGGTAGGGAAGTCGAAAAAAGTTGGTCTCGCAATTCTGTCTGTCTGTCCTTTCGGCTGCAGCCTAAACGGGTGGGTCGACTTTGTACCTAGCGTTTTTTTTGACATTACCCAGACACTTTTGTTTTCATTTTTTTAATGACTAAAAATAACGGGTTTTCTAGCAAATAATGAAAACCTTATTTTTCTAAAAAACGTGTTAAAACAAAACTGTTTTAAAACAAAATTAAAAATTTTTTTTACAAAAGGCATTTTATAAAAAAAATTCCGAAAAATTGTTATAATTAGTATCTCCCATATAACCATTTTTTTTTATTTCCAATTTTCTTAGAAACAGTTAAACCTATTTTGGTAAATTTTGTCTATGAAGTATGTTTCAAAAAGTTTCAAAAGCTTTCTTTACCAAAAATTTTGAAATTTTGTTTTTTGATTTTTAAAAAGTTTCGATTTTTTTTGACCACTTAGGGCCAGTTATTCAGTGCTGAGTTAACTCAGAGTAAAGTCTGAGTTAGTTAATCCCGCAAATAAATTAACCCGGAGTTAACTCTGGAAGCAGTTTTTAAGTGGAGGATTAACTTTATCATTCAGTTGTCAAAAATCTATTATCATCGATGTGTGACACTTAAGGCCAGTTTTTAAGTGCTGAGTTACAGCACTGAAAATCTGGCCCTAAGCCTTTAAAACTATAGTTTTTTTTTGAAATAAAAGACCTGTTGTTAAAAAAACAAATTTTCGAAAAATGATTATTGATTAATTTTGTATTCTCGCTTTCTCAAAAACTTTTTAACTGATTTTATCAATTTTTTTACGGAATCCTTTAAACATATGTAAAAACGGTAACGCATGTTTCGTTAGTCCTATAATATTGCATATCAAAAATTTCAACAAATATGTTTTGGATTAAAAAAAATTTAAAAATTTCATTTTATAAAAACGGTTAAATGTAAATTTTCGAAATTAAAGTACTATCATCTTAAATTTTTTTTAAGCATTTTGTGTATACAAATTATGTATTTTCAGAAAGCGCTTACTGTTCCAAAACGGGTAGCTATCACAAAGATTTCGGTTTTTTTTTAATATATACCTACTATGGAATGTAAGAAAATTACATTTTGATTTTTTCCAAAAAATAGCATTATGGAAATAGGGTTAGGACATTTTTTGAAAAAATTGAATTATTTTTTAGTTTTCACGTATAACTTTTCAAGGGGAAGACTGATTTTGTTACAATTTTACAAATTGTTTGTGCAATAAAATTTTTTTCTAGACAAAAACGAAAATCCATTTTTTTAGTATTTTTGATTAATTTTTTCGTTAAAGATATAATTAAATTTTTTATCATTCTTCTTAAATATTAATCTATATATAGTGCATGTAATAGGTTTTTTTTGTAACAAATGTGTTTTTTGGAAATCATCGATTTACTCAGCATGTTCGATAAAATCCTGGAAGAGCTAATTTAAAAAAAAAGGCCAAAGCATTCTAATTTGAAACTAAAGAAACTCGTTACAAAACAATAGGAAATGTGAAAGATTTGGTCATGTTATCTTAGCTCACATTTATTATTTCTATAAAATATTTAACAAAGAAAATCGAAATCACAAAAAAGCTCTAAATAAAATGTCAAGGAAATTGGCTTACCGGCTTACATATAATATGTTCTGGGTCAAATTACAGAAAATGCATCAGATGCACAGATCGACTTTTTTTTACTCCTCTATTGTCGTCAGTTTAAGTTTGATTAAAACCTCAACATTTTTGTTAGCATCACGAAATTAATACTTGCACTCAGAGGCGGATTAACCCTTAGGCAAAAAAGGCAACTACTTAAGGGCCCAGCCCCACCTTAAGGCCCCACGGATCTTGAGACAATTTTTTTACTTCTTAAAATTTTTTAATAATAAATTAAATTTGATAATCATTGTGACTCAATTTAGTTATTGTGAACTAACAGAACACAAATAACTTTGAGAAATTTTCCGTTACTATTCAGAGTTGAAGCGCGTTTGAACTACGCTTCCACCCATTTGAATACCTTTGTCGAGTTGAAATGGGATTTTTTTCGAATCGGGCGAAATTCAATTTGTGGAAGAAAATTTTAATAAAATTTATATTTTGTACTACGTTTTCAAAAGCCAAAGAAATTTAAATTTTGCAACTAAAGTACAAAATTTTAAATTCTTTGTATATAATATAATATAATATTTTAGACATGAATAAAACTACCACCAATGAATGTTCGCTTGAACGTACGTACAATGGTGCTTGTAAAGTTTTAATGCACAAATAAAAGACAAAATCTAAGTTATTAAGATTTATTCATGTTTCTATTATATCTAGGAAATGGAAGTCATTTTCAACATCCCTATAGTTATTTTATGAGTGAAATCTGTAATTTTTGTTTGTAAATTGAACCCGAGTTAACTGAAAATCAGTCTTTCAGTGTTGCATTGTACTTAACTTCTAGCAGTCAAACATTTATCGAAATCAAAGTGCGACAAAATCGAGGTTTCACTATCGAATTCGAAATGGTGCCACTAAAAAAATTGCTTTTTTTTCATATGTGGTAACTAGGTTTCCATAGATTTTTGAATGAAATATCTATTAGGAAATAATTCACCAAATTTGTTGAGTTCGCTATGCATATTTAGCTATCCAAAAAAGTTTCATATATAGGTAATTTTGAGCTGCAGTAGGTATCCGAATTTTGAAATACATAATTTTGGAATACAGGTTTTGGAAACCAAATTTTGGTACATACAAAATTAGAACTCTAACCCGACTGTATCCCTTTGATTTTATCATTGAAAACCACGATTGCCAATTTGATTACATTTCTTAAATTTAAAATCGCAATTGTCGAATTGAAAATTGCGTTTTCTTTTAGAAACAATGAAATTACAAATAAGAAAACAATGAAAGGAAGAATAAAAAGAAAATAAGGTCAATGACAAGAAAATAAATAAATTACAAGAAATATTGATATAGGTGTTCGAATCGGAAAAAAATGACAGAAGGAAAAAAATTACAAAATATAAAAGATTGAAACTTGGAAAAGTTTCCATTGGTTTTTTTTTTTAAATATTTTTTCATGAATTTTCATATTGGAAAAATCCAACTCTACATGTCTTAATCCGGTCCTGCTTGCAATACAGTAAGACCAAGTTAAAATAATTGAATCCGATTTATGTTTAAAATAGAATAGAAACATTACGGCTATAAAAAACTTTTAAAATCTTAGAAATTCCTTTTTTATTTTTTAAAATTCAACCTTATATTAATCGAAACATTCAAAGCAGTTTATATGAACGGTTTAAAAAATTTCAAATACAGTTTTACTGCAAACATTCAAAGTAAAAATACATTTTTCCAGTACATTGTTACCTACTAACTGGAAAAGGCAATCAAATCTTGATTGAAAAACCTCAATAACATCGATATCCAATTTCTCTTTATCAGATCCTACTTTATCTTTGCAATACGTTTACCACCAGAATAATTCAAGAAGATTCTTAAACATTCTACTTCAATCTTTCAGGATCTCCAATTCATTAATCTTACTTCCGATTACACCTCATACTCAACTCAAAAAGGCTTCAATAAATTAAAACAATGCACACACACACACACCCACACATATATATACTTTTCAATGAAAACATGCAACGCACATATAAGAATGCACGGGTACATGGGTATGAGTACACACTAACCTTGATTTGTACAAATTGAATTAAGATTGCAGCTACTTGCTGCACTGTCATCGGAGCTTGTGTTGTTGCTGGTTGTGTTGTAGGCGTAGGACGAGAAAGGACATGATGCACCATTTGACATGATTTCATGATTCGATTTATTTCTAGTTCCAGTGAGCGTCACCTGCTGTTGATATTGAGTATATTGATTAAGCCTGACCACATCCGCTTCATCTGATGATTCTCGGCTGTAGGTATTTCGGTTGGGGTGATGGTCATTTGTGGAAAAGGTTCCCGGAGTAAGTGGTGGTGTTGGTGGTGGTGGACTTGTTCGTTCGTTGCTATTGCTTGACTCTGTTAGCTGCTCTGTCTGGGCTGCCGGAGTAGCATTCAATTTTTCTTCATCCTCATCGATTGGATCACCCTTCCGTTTAACGATTTCAATTTCAACTTCGACACCATGTAGTTTCGATGCAACTGCCTATCGATTGGTAAGAGGACAAAAAAAAAGTTATTAAAATAAGGAAAGGGAAAAAAAACAAAAACCCACTTTAACAATGCCAATAACAATGTGTTCCAAGCCCGGTCGCTCCGAATAATAATGAAGTCGAAGTGTGCCATCCTTTTCCGTACACCGGAATGATGGTGCTCGCATACCTGGATAAAGTGTTCCCAAATGATCATGTAAGGCATCCAAATTCTGATATTAAAAAAAAATGAGAGAAACTGTTATCAATTTAATTCGTGCAAAAAAGCAACTCACTTGTAAAAAATCTCTTGGCGTCGCTCCCAGAACCTGGAGGATTTTATCATATCCTGAATCTTGGCAAAATTCAAAAAAGGTCTTGCCAAATAGCTCGAGAATATCATCGGCTGGTATATCTGTAACGGAAGTGGTTGTCGCTTTATTTTAGAAAAATGACATTTGCATATAGTTTTCTATGTAGTTGACATCCTTTTTGTTGGATGTCTTTGTAATGGTAAATGAGGACTCTTCTCTTCTCTGCACTTCGACTCCTACGCTAATGGGGCTTTGCCTTTTAGTGTGGGGTTGTCGGGTGGAAAAAGGAATCTGAGTTATATCCTCCAATGAATTACTATTTTGAATTTGTAAGTGGCCGTTTGGGCAAAGCAAATACACAACCATATACGAGTATATACAACATTCACCGTCAAAGAGATAGAATTTATGTATTTATGGCAGAGATTATTGCTTTGAGATTTTTTGAGTTGGAACTATGGTTTTTGCTTTTGCATTTATTCGACTTGAATTTCTTGGTTATGGATGATTTATTTTTTTCTTTTTTTTGTTACATAGCATGAAGGACAAATATTTCTGTGTTTGTGACAGTTGGTTGCTGGGAAACTTGCTGTACCTAGTTGTAACTGATGTTTAGTATTTTTATTAGGAAGCAATGGGATGAGGGAAGATCTTCAAGATAAAGACTTGTACTTTTAAAATAAAGTAAATGATTTTCTTTGTCAAAACAGACAGCTGTTGGTATTACAATAATAAATTTTGTTATTATCGAGAACATGTATTTGAGATAAAGTTCATGCAGCATAGAAGGGCGTTGAAAAGAAAGACGCGGCGCTGCTCGCGACCAAGAGAAGAGGAGAGTGAGGAACATTGATTTCTGGACGTCCCTTACTTTGGCGGAAACTTTTTGGCGGATTGAAAAAATTTTGATATCTGAATTTGTAGCTAATTAAATGCTAATTTGTTGCACAAACCAAAAATTTGTAGCTCGCATAGTTTCGTAGTTATTCAAGTTTCCGCTAAAATAAGTCTGAAGTTAGCGGACGAAAATACGAAAACCAAAATTCTCTTGGTGTCCAATATTGTAGCTTTTTAAATGCTAATTTGTTGCGCAAGAATTAATTTTTTAGCTTTTATATATCATTTTGTATTTGCATTTTAAGTTTAAAAAGTGCATTTCCTGTAATTTGAAATAAAACGGAAATTGGCAGACAAAATCTAAAAAAATGAGATTTTTGAAAAAATTTTATTGCCAGAAATTGTAGCTTTTTAAATGTTATTTTTTGGTGCCAAGAAGAAATTTTTAGCTCTAACGGTTTTTTTATATTCAAGTTTCAAGTTACCTCAAAATGGAGCTTCCAAAATCTAAAACGATGAGAAAATCCAATTTTTTTTTTGCAAGAATTTGAAGTCTCCCTTAACTTAATTAAACACGTAAACCCCGATTTTGTAGCTCGCATAGTTGTTTTTGGTTATAAAAGATTCTGCTAAAATAAGACGTCATTCCATATGTAACGGTCAAAATTTAAAATTGAATTTTTTTTTGTCTCAGAAATTGTAGCTTTTAAAATGATAATTTGTTGCGCAAGAATCAATTATGTAGCTTTTATGGATTGTTTTTTATTTGCATTTTAAGTTTAAAAACCGTATTTCCGGTCCGCTAAAATAAGACTGACGTTAGCCACTACAAAATCGAGGTTTTCGCAACTCAAGAGAATTTAAAAAGTTACAAATTTGGGTGTCAATCAAACTTAAATATTTTTATTATTTTAGAATTTGTCCGCTCACTTCAACAAATTAGCATTTAATTAGCTACAAATTTAGATATCAAAATTTTTTGATTCCTCCAAAAAGTGTCCGCCAAAGTAAGGGACGTGATTTCTGGAAATAAGAAGAAGTGCATGATCAAGGATATAGATAGATTTAATAACAGGAATGAGGTTCGGTACGTTTTAATACCTGAATCAAGTCAGCAAAGACTTTGAAGGGAACATCATAGATCATAATTGGGATATGGAAGACTCATTTCTGCAAAATGTATAATGATGATTTCGAATCAAATTCCGATATCAGGCAACTTATACATCATTTAACTTAAATGGCGTAGGCCAATTTCAGCAAGTTGAAGATAAAAATATGGGCTCGTCGAGAACCAGTTTTTAATTTTTCGCATCGATAAAATCAGTCGAGAAACGATGAAAATTGGAACAAATTATATGAGTTTTGTTCCATTTTTCAACTTTACTCGACCAATTTTATTGAGAAAGCAGGCACAGGGCCTAGTGACTACAACTCTCAACTATTCCTTTGCAAGCGCCATATTTTGTGACCTTTGACCCCCTGTTAATAAATTTGTGAAGCTTGTCGATTGAAGAATAAAATCCCTGCATGTAATTTTTCTTGGACTACGAAGACAATGAGTATCGAGGGGTTGGATAAAGGATACCCCATTTATTTCACTACTGCTTTTTTGCATCAGCAAGTGCTACTGTAGTTTTTTAAACCCTTTTATCAATATTAGGTTTCAAACTACTTTTAATCTTATCTAAAATATGACCAAAATATTTGGCTTTGCCAGTGAATGCTAAGGGTACAGTTTTGATAGAATGGTATTTTTGGAGAATTCTTTATTTGTTGGAAAAGAGGGCAAGATTATGTTGGGAGTGATCTTCCCAGTTTGTTAGCTTATTAAAATGCTCCATCGTGGTTGGCAAAGAAATTTTTTCTTAAAGTGCTTACTAAGCTTATAGGCCTATGACTACTTGGATTCTCTTTTGGCTTGCTAGGCATTAATTGGAATCACTTCAGTGGAAAATAACAGTGTTTAATAAATACGTTGAACAGAAATTTTAGATAAGTTATAACTTTTTTAGGTAATGCTTTTAACATTAACAACGCTATATCATTGTATCCATGTGATTTTTTATTTTCAGATCTTTGATTAGATTTTTGACTAATCGGAATTGTTGCAATTTAAAATACCTCTTTGGTTAATCAGAGGACTACCTATTTTCAGGTTTGATGTCATTTAAGTGTGCAGAAACTTTATGATTTTGGCTAAAAGTTTTAGCTAAAATATTTGTTTTTTCTTTTTGAGCAACAAATACACCATTTTGCAATTTAAGGGGGGAATATTTGAGCCTTTTTTCTAAATTATTTTTGTTATTTTCCAAAACAGTTTGAATACTTTATCAAAACCAGATAACACATTTTTCTATTTTTTATTACGAAGCATTAGGATTACATTTTTAATTTGATATTTTAGGATTTACAGATTAGTTTTTTTGTTTTTTCTTTTCCATGAGAGTAAAACTCACAAGTCACAAGACTAATTTTTTATAGCGCTTCAGCAACAATATTATAAGATTCAATGCTAGAAAACACAACTTTTTGTCCAAAAGAAATGTTTTTTTTTTTTCAGAATAAAATCAGGTATTTTCAGGTATTCAATTTTTGTTGTTAAGGGAGTGGTTGGTAATAATTTTCAATATTAATGAATCCATTTTGGAATATTTAAAAGTTTTGGAAGGAACTTGACTTTCTTGGAGGATGAAATTATCATCCTTCATTACACTTCGTAATCGCTTAAAGTTGTTTATTTTTGCTTGTCACTTAATAACGCGAGCAGCTCTATCGACAAAATGCCAATACACTGGAGGGGAACTCAATCAACTATTGGTCTTCAAAGTTGGAGATAATGGGGCATATTCATAGTCACTGTTTAAGTTGTTTCTAAAAAAATACTGGGTTTATCCTATCTTATCTTAAAACGACTATGAATATGCGCCAATAACTTTGAATCTACTATATGCAGGAGAAGTTTGTTGATTAAGGACCAAGTCCCTTCCGAACGTAAGAAAATAAGTACGTAAACCGCGCTAGCAAGTTCTGAATTAATTTAACGAAAAGACAATTTAAAAAAATATGTTAACGGTCCATACGTGATAACTTTAGGCAAACCAGGGGCCTATTTCACAGAACATACATCACAGAAATATATGTGACGTATAATAGGCTCCATATGGGTAGGCGTAAATTTAAACTTTTTTTTTTAATTATGCGTTTTCTAAGTTGACGCATAGTTTTTCTAAAAATTCAAAATTTACAATGAGCCAAATTTGGCGACTACTTTAAGGTCGCATTCATACAATATATGTGATGTATGTTCCGTGAAATAGGCCCCAGAACTTTAATTTTGTTTCAAAAACCCGAAGATGTAATTTAAATAAATAATATTTTTATAAATAATTATTTTTTTATGTTTTTAAAAGTTATAACCGCAAGTAAAAATTAAAGATTCCAACACGGTTAAAAATTCTGGGGTATTTTTACTAGGGAAATATTAAAAAAAAATTCTAATCAATTCTTATTACATTCTAATATTTTTGTATTAATATATCATTTGTAATACAAAAAAGAGTTGATCTTAACCCAAAAGAATAAAACATATCCCTTGTAGAGAGAGAAAATTTCTCTTTCAGTTGCCATTTCAAATATGAGAATTTTTCTAATCAGTTTTGATTACATTTTAATACCTCCTCGTCTTTTTTTGCTTCGATGCTCTTTTTTGTCAGCCATATTGAATATGAACATATTGATCAGACTGCGTCACTTTTTAATACAACCAAGATTAAAATTTATTAATATTGTATTAAAAAGTAAGAAAAATAAAAATAAAAAAATTTAAATATGCATTATTTTGAAGGCGCTTTGCAGTTTTTCGAGGCACAATATGTTAATTAGTGGACAAAATTTCAATCGCAATAAGATTTCCATTCTCATTTCTGAAAAACGATGGAAAAAAGAATGTTATTTTTCTAATAAAAATAATAAGAATAATTATTCCCAAATGGAAATAAATTGACATACAAAGATAAATAGGTACTCTTACAAAAATACACATTCATTATTATAGCTATTACGAGTATGTATCAGTGTTGCCCCCCCAATCGCTTCAAAATGTAGCGTCGCGGTTTTAAAATGTAGTAAAATGTCGATTACTTGAAAATTAATCGTAATTTGTTTAAATACAAAAAAAAAAACATATAATGTGATAACGATAATTTTAACTAATTATTATTATTATTATTATTTATTGTATTATTCATACTTGAATGTCAGTTTATTAGACTTGACCATTCTTTATTCCGTCAATTTCATTGAATTTCTGAACAACAACAACAACTTAAAGGTGCTACCACCAATGGTATACGAATTAATTTATAATTCGTTTTAATTAATTATTTGGCTGGAGATATAGCTATTTCAAGGGGTGCCAAGCCCTATCATCAGTCTCCTTATTAGTGGTGCTGAGCTTTAATCCAATTTTATTATGAAAAACTTTCTGCACACCATGAGATTCGAACCCACGCATATCAGAATTATTATTATAAATTAATTCGTATACCATTGGTGGTAGCACCTTTAAGTTGTTGTTGTTGTTCAGAAATTCGATAATTTTAACTGTTGATTCAAGAATTTCAACAATAAAAATAAATAATTCAAAAATAATAATAAAGATAACATTAAACAATTATTAAAAGGTAACTTAAACTTTTCAACCAATAAATAGTTTAATAAAGTAAAATGGTTTAATAACTATTGCCAATTTGTATAGCTTCTTATTTTATTTTTAAAACTTTCAACTTTCTTGTTAATGGTGTACAATATTTAACAGGGCTTCATGTGTACTTCTGCTTTGGAAGCGTTTGAAGAAATATGTTCATTTTTTAAAAACTAAAAACATCTTGCCAGGAAATATTAAATTAATTGCAACGATCAAACACGAGAACAATAAAATTCAAAACAGCAAATTAAAACGGTTCAACTCCTAAGAAAAAGAAAACATGTACATAAAAGAAAAAAAGGAAATACTGTCATTTTTGATTTGATTTTAAAGCGTTTACAAAAAGGACTACTGGCGAATTCAAGGGCAAACGCAAAGATCCGATATCATTTTTAATACTATATTTTAAATTTCTGAAATTGTAGGGTCTTACGAATATTTTGCGATTGTACGTAGTGACTTTTTTTGGGAAAAAAATGTAGCAAAAACGCTACAATTGTAATAGGGGGGCAACGCTGGTATGTATTCATAATATTTTCTGTGTTGCATTAATTCTCAATAGAAATTTCCTTGTGAGAGAAAATTTTCTTGTGAGAAATTCCTTTGTGAGAAATTTCCTTGTGAGAAATTTCCTCTCTTTTTCTAATAAAGTTCTATTATAAAATGTAATTAAAATTAACAGCTAGTGCTGTTAAATTTTAATTAATCTGTACATTTATGTTATGATTAATAAATAATAATAATAATAATAATAATAAAATGTAATAATTTTTGTATTAAAAGTAAAAATGTAATATTTGCGATGTATTAAACCTTAATAAATTTTTGGTGTTGTCATATATGTAACCCAGAAAATATTAAAAACTACACCAACATTTTTAACCGTGAATGTTTACTGAAAAAACAGATGTTTTTTTCAAACTATATTAAGGACAATATTGTTTCTTTTTCTATGAAACGACAAAACTTTGCTATTGTCATTCAATTAAATAAATTGTAACGTGGAAAGAACCACCTAATCACGCTTAGTTACATTTTAGAACATGACAAATAAGTAACTCAAAACCAGCAGCAAGAAAACTCAAAAACACCAAAGGAAATGAAACAGAATCCAAATACAATTAAGCTATTTCATTATCTCATCTGTCTCTTTCCCAAATATCTTTTTCTCTTTTATTAAATTTAAATTGCACTAAAAAAAAACATCTAAAGTTTCTTAAATCTAATATTAATTGAAAACTTCTATTAGAGAAAAGTGGTGTCAACAGAAACTTTAGGAAATATCGTACATCGCTGCTATAATACTAAAAAAGTAGGACCCATCTTAAGAGGTGAAATTTCAGTTGCAAAATGGGTAATTGAAGTAGAAACTTCTTGTTCACTTCTCGTTTTAGATTTTAAAAAAGGTTTTTTTTTCATTTGTCTATATATACAGAGATGTTTTTGATGACACTTTTAACAGTCTGAAAAGACGAAAAGAACTTACTTAAAATTTCCACAGCAGCTCCAATTAAATTATAGGTTATTTCATCGTCATAAATCTGTCGGACAAGGAATTGACCTTCCATGCTAACCATGGCCTTCTTTCTGGAAAGACAAGAAAAGAAAACAAAGAAATAATGTGAGTTAGGTTTTTTTTGTTGTTGTTGTCAAAAATATGATATCAGATTATATCGTCTTTTGTTATTAGGTAAACAATAGCAAGGGAAAAAACAGAACTCGAAGTTCTTGAATAGTCTGAGAGATAGAGTTATATGTTTGGTAGTTTTTTTTTACATCGATTTGTCAAATTTTTATTTATAAAGTCAAAATGCTATAATTTGTGTTTAATCTAAAGTCATGTGTTCTAAAACATCATTTGTGGCGCAAGTCTGCAGTTAAAAAATAGAATTGACTATAAATGTATTGAAGAGCCAGATATAAGAGTAAGAGAGATATGGCCCATTATTGGACATTTGTAAATAAACAATGCTCATCAATAAAAGTCAGAAAATGTAGACTTTGTACTTATTTGTTTTTGTATAAACTACGTTTTTATTCACAACTTTTATCGCCAACTAATCTCAATGCGATAGACCCTGTTTAGATTGTGACTTTTACGCCATGACGATGGTTTTGTGGATGAGATCGGCGAAGAAAACAGAGCTCCTCACCGCTCTCACCCACAAACTCAGCGTCATGCGTAGTGAAAATACACAATATAAACAGGGTCATAGTTACAGAACACGAACAGAGTTTTTTTTTTAGTTCTCTGAGATACCTGAACACGCCTATTGCTAAATGTCACATTGACGGTTGCTTAAGCTGACCACAAACATTTAGTCAATTTTCCGCGGTAAAATCCGTTGAGAATTTTAACCAAATTGTGTAAATCATTGCTCCTATACAAAATTTGACAGTTCATTAACCAAATGGTAAACTTATCCAGTGTTTTACATCATTGCGCGTGAATATTCTTAAAGTAAGTAAAGTTTGCAATAGACAACACCACCTCCTTGACTATATGACATTGGTTTGTTTTTTGTTCACTAACTATTAAGAATAGAGTGTTGAAACAAATATTATGTTTCGTTGCAAACGGAGCGAAACTCATTTACACCGGCTCGACTTCTTATCTCCAAAATTTACACGATAAAATATATATAAGACATAAGTATACATACATACTTGGTACATATAGGTAAGGTACATTATTATGTACAACACAACCGACAAAAATGTGTAATTTAACACATGGAGTCTGTTTCAGAACCCTGAATTTAATATGATATGCCCATAAGAATGGTAGCATGGTGTGGCGTGGCGTGATTCGGAAGCAATAATAAATTTGGGTTAAGGGTGAGATTGTTTTTGCATGCCAGAATTTTCTGACGCGAAAGAATTAAATAAGAAAATTTATTGTAATTACATTTTTCTTACTTGGAAGAGGGTATGTGTATAAAATGTGGAGTGTTTTTGAGATTACAATATGGCGATGGCGATGGTAATGGCAACTCATGGATTGGTGTTAACAAAAAAAAAATTTTCGTTGTGTTGCTGAAAGAAAAACGGAATGCTGTGGGAATTAAATAAAGAAACAAGTTCTTTCATATCTGTGTACAGACTTTGTAGACTAAGAGAATATAATTAGCTTTTAGAAGTTGTATATATAAAGAGTAGGTATAAATTTTTGCCATTTATTTTAATTACGCGAGTATCTTAAGAAATAAACATATTAATTTTCAATGGTACTTTGTTTTCTCATATCTGTATACTCATATACACAATACTCATTTAAAACTTTTTATGGCTACAGGAATTTTTAATAATATTAATTAATACGATAATGGAGAAGCTCAAAATAAGTATACATATATAGGATTTCGAAAACTTGAAATTGGTGTTAATCTGGTCTTTACTCTAACGGATAGACGGATTTCGATAAATTTTGGATCTTAGCACTTCGTATATGGGCTATTCGCAAAAAAATATTCCATTTAAAAGATCAATAATTGGTCAAAAAAGTTCAGCTATTTTCGGAAATTAGTCAGCTATAGATTTTTTTTTATGAAATTTTTAAAATTTGTTTCAAGGTCAGGAAGGTGGAATTTTTTTCTGGAATTAAAAAAAACAAGTATGCAATTTAAAAGATCAGCGAAAGGTCATAAAAGGTCAGGTAGTTTCAATAATTGGTCAGCCATAGGTTTTTTTTTTTAAGTTTTTTCAAGGTTATATCGATTTTTAGCAACTCATTTGTGGGATATTCGAGAAAAAAAAGGATATACCAACTTAAAGGTTAATTAATCCTTAAAAAAGGTCAGGCAGTTTCAGAAATTGGTCAACTATAGTTTTTTTTTTATAAACTTTTTAATTTTTTAAAAGTCATACAAGGTTGCGTCGACCCAATCCAATTTATTTATTTAGTTTTTACTTACAAAAATTATAAAAAACAGTTTATGGCTGACCAATTACTGAAACTAGCTGAATTTTTATAAGTATAAAATAACCTTTTAGATGTTATGCATGTTACTGCTAAATTCCACACATGAGGTGCTATAAGTCTTATACTTTGACCTAGAAATTTTTTTTTTAAAATGCCCCAAATAATTGTTTGCTGACCAATTTCTGAAACTGGCTGATTTTTTATGAGAATTGAGTTACCTTTTAAATGGTATATACTTTTTTCGAATATCCCTCAAATGAGGTGTTACAAATTTCTATGACCTTGAAAAAAATTATTAAAAAAAAATCTATTGCTGGACAATTACACAAACTAGTTGATCTTTTATCACGATCCGTTGGCCTTTCAAATTGTATACTTTTTTTTGCGAATATGCCATAAATGAGGTGCCTAAAGTCGCTAATGACCTTGAAAAAGTTTAAGCTTTTATTACAAGTTTTCCAAGCCTGACCAATTTCTGAAAATATCTGACCTTTATGACCAATTACTGGCATTTTAGATGGAATACTTTTTTTTTGTTAGCGAATATGTCATAAATGAGGGGCTAAGATCCCGGAATCCAAAAACTGCCCATTTATTTGTATTTCAAATAAATCCAACATTTATTTAATTTGAAAATACAATAGTAAAATAATAATTAAAATAGGTTTATAGGTATAGTAAAGAACACACCTGCATACCAAAAAAAAAATATAAAATATACAATAAAAAAAAACTCAATTATTTAGCTGCGAGATTTTTCATAAAAATAAATTTATTCACAATGCAAGCTAACGAAGTGTGTATATTTAGACTATAAAAACAACTATGGTACATTGTTTCTTGGTCATTTAAGTACAACGAAGAAAAAACTTACTTCTCAGCTTTACACTTTTAAAAATTGACTTTTGGGCACTGCAAATTACCCCTGTAGGCGACGGATGGTAAAACGCATGTCACTTTTACGGACTTTTCGTTCATCGAAGTATTATGTCCATTTCCGTACTGTCCAAAACTGCGAATTTCTAGGAATTTTAATAATGTTCATAAAAAAAATTAAATCTGTAGAAATTCGCAGTTTTGAACAGAAAATCACAGAATTCAAAATTAAAGGAACGCATTGATAACAACCTCGAAATTAGTTTTTACACGAATGCAATATTTTCCCCAAAGATCAAACAAACATTTTTTTTAAAATATGCTTGATAAATTCTTTCAGAATTAGTATTTTGAAAATAGTTTTCAAAAAAAATAGTTCCGTGCTTTTTTTCAAAAACTTTTTGTATTATTTCTTATGTATTAAAGACCACCATCTTTAGTATAGTCATAAAAACTTTTGCAATTATTTCCTGCTTAAAATATTTGATTGATACAACTCAAGGTATACTTTGTCCAAAATAATAATGTATATGCTAACTTAATGCCCGGCCATATTTCAAAAATGTTTCCTCTCAGATGTAATGTTAACTATGTTGACTGACCATTTCCTCTTTAATACATTTTATTACAAGCTCCTGATTCATAAAGATTTTTGTTATATAAAATGTTTATCCCCTCTGACAATATGCTATACTATAGGTATTGTCCTTATACACACAAACATCCAGTATAACAGAGCTATTAGGTCCTGAAATTATATATCCCAATATAAATCGAACACTTCGACCATACGCACGCCATGTAAAGTAAAATTTTATCGTCGCAATAAAATGGTTTAATGGACTGGGTGGGGAGCGGTTTCAACAGAGATTATTTGACATCCTCATTCCTCATATACAACAAAAAGACAACAGAAAAAAAAATAAACAAAACAAAAACGATGGCAATCTGTAATGAGGCAAGTGTCATTTGAACAGCATCCAAATCTTTTCGAATACTGAGAGACACCTTTTATACAGTATAAGATGTGCGCGATGTGGGATGATGGTTGTAAATTGTTTAGTTCAGTACCTACTCCAAAAGGCGTTAGAAGACAACACAGTTTTCCAACTAACTTTATTTATAGTCCTCTCCTTTCGACAAAGGATATAATAATGTTTCATTTTCACATCGCCCTCCGCAGTTACCGACACATAAATCTGTTTGTTCGTGTGGGTGTGGGTATGTGCTGAGCCGCACTCTGAGAGTCCTTGAACACGAAATGGATACCTCAACTGAACTCTTTTTGTTGCATCAGTTCCAGATACAGATAAAAGGCTAGTTTAGTGGTGCTCATCTCCTCCCTGATCTGGGATATCCGCCGGGTGTTGGTCGTTCGGTTCCAGCTGTGAAGCACGTTTTCGAAGAATATTAATGACCATATAATTGGTTCGAAGGCAATCGTGATGGTGTGATGATATTAATAATAATGATGATGATGATGATGACCGTTATAAGTGATAAGTGATAACATATAAAGAGATTCTCAAATTAATGCTAGACGTGTGAGATGAGAAATATGTGAAATGGATTTTTAGAATAAGAAAAAAAGTGTACATAAAAGGCAAGAACACCATTTTTCCATTTGGATTATAGTCATAATGACGACTTCCGCGTACTTAAGGCCGGAACCATACGTTAGGAAGAAGCATGAAGAAGTTATTAATTTTTTGGCAAAAAAGCACGCATACGCCTGAGTGTCCAGACCCCTCTCAATCGATTTCACCCTGTTTAATATGTTTGTTTTCTCACATAAGTTTAATACAAAGCTTTTTCTCACGCCCGCTTTTTTTTAATTTGTGTTTTTTTTTTTTGGAATAAATGTCTTAGAATCCAAAAGAAGTTTGTCTTAATATAACGACATCTGAAAAACAAAACACTTATGCAACATGTTTGGCAAGTTCACTTTCTAATACAAAAACCTATTTAAAATTTATTGCAGCATTCACATGTTTTTAGCTTAAATTATGTTTATGAAGGAAGATGCAATTAAATATTTAGTAAATGTCTTTTTTAACAATTCGTTCATAGACATTTTTCACCTCGCTTACTTTTTGGGGGTGTTAGGAAGAATTTTTTTTTTCATTTTCATTTTCATTTGTTTTAATTCTTAAACTAAATTTCTGCGCATAAATTTCATAAAAAAAAGGAAAATGTCGCAACCTACAAGATTTCAACATTCAATTTGAAAAAATTAAAATAAAATTTAAGAGAAATGGGTGTAGTATAGTAAGCCGATTAAAAAAAAAAAACGATTGATGTACATGTTAAGTGTTAAGTTCAAAAAAGTTTTATAATACATTTTTAGCTCTCTATAGACGATCAGATTTTAGTCAAATCATTCTCTAAACCTTTTCGCTACTATCAAAGGAACAAACAGTAAAATTGGTTCAGTATTTTTTTTTATTTATATACAATACACAAACTATTATTAATTTTTATATTATGTATATAGATGAAGAATTTTGGTAACTATCATATAATCAAAATTTGACATTACTGAAATCTTGCATATAGAAATCTCAGTACAGTAAAACCTGCTTCTGCTTAAGAGAAACCCGCTTGAGAAAAAACGCGCTTATCTGAAACCCTTTTTTCATTCCCGAGTATTTGTCAACCAATTGCCTATAAAACACTCCACTTAAGGGAAAATTGCTTAAGTAAAAAACCCAGATACTTGAAATAGACTAAGAGCCCACAGCTATTTTTGGGTACAATAGATACCAAAAATTAACTGAAATTTTTAGATAGGTCTTTATTTTTTATATCCAAATATGAAAGTCTTGCATGTCGTGGTTGGCCTTTGTCAGTAAAGTGCATTATTTTAGTGCATCTGGTAGATAAGCGGCCCCATATTACCATATTATGTTATCAGAGGGGAAGCTTCTATCAGTGAGAAAATATTTCTAAATGCTATCACATTTTATTAAGAGACTGGTTTCATACTCATCTTTGGCTTCGTCTTGGATGCAGAAGACCCCACCCAAGATGTCTTGGACCCCCATTTTCATGTCTAGGCCGCTCAGATCGCTTATTAAATATAACGATTTAGTTGCTATACTTTTTATATGGGCTTTAAAAAAAAAGCATTTTTAATGCACCATTACAGACAAAGACCCCAAACACGAGACTTTCATATTTGCTTATTAATAGTAAAGACCTATCTAAAAATATCAGTGAATTTTTGCTATCATTCACACCCAAAATTTTCTGTGGGTTCTCGGTCCAAAACATATTATTTTCAGTTAAATTTTATATTTTTCACTGAAAAAAAAAAACTCTCTTAAGTGAAAAAAATTATTTTCTTTAAATTTTTTCTAGTCAACCCCAAAAGATAAATTCAATTTTTTTTCTAGCTTTGAATTTCCGCTTAATAGAATTTTTAAATCCGTTTAAGTGAAATTTGTATCACTTAAGTGAAAAACCCGCTAGAGTGAAATAAAGACTTTGACATTTTGCCGTTTCTCTTAAGCAGGTTTTACTATATATCAAAATCCTACAAACTAAAATCTCGAAATTTATAATCACGCATTAAATAAAATATTTTTATATTTAATTGAGCAAAATCATAGATTTATAATACCTACATGTACAATGTGCATATGTATGTACATATATTACATTAATAAGAATTTTCTGTATTTGCGAGATTTGTAATGGAGCAAGATTTCCAAAATGGAGATTTCAATAATGCGATATTTAGACTTGTTTCAACAAAATTAAAAAAAAAACACTACAGCCTTGACTCATATAAAATTGTGCAGGGTACGTTAAAATGCATTTTTTAAATTATTTGCTTAAGAACTTCATAACCTTTAATAATTTAATAATAAATCCTTACGGTTTTTGAGTTATCACATTTTTTTTTTAAATTTAGAAAAAGCTGTACGTTGATTTAATTTTTGGGTCACTCCGTCCAAAATTGATGTTTATTTTTTACACTGCTTAAAAGTTAGTTTAACATTTCATAATGAAATATTTTTCATTATCTTCACCATGTCGCTACAAATAAATCGATAACAATAAATGGTGGTCAAAATTAATTTGTAACAGAAACGGCTGAAATAACACCCTATTCCTTTGTTGTCTTATTTTGCAAATAAACTAAATTAAACTAAACTAAATATACATTTTTTTATTTTAAAATCTTTTCCTGGCTCTGTAGTTTCTTAAAATGTTTAAGGCTTGTCACAACTTATATCAAAAGTTATTTTTAGTTTTAATCATAAAATAATTATAAGGTTCATCGTTTCATTTAATAAACCAATAGAGTTCAAAACAAGCAAGGAATTTCCTTCTATTTTAACAATTATATTTTATTTGGATTTTTTTTAAATCTGCAATTTCCACAACTACCCATCTTAGCTGAAAAATGACCAATTCAGGTTTATTATCATTGTTTATCACTGTTAATATAGGATTAATTTTTTTAAGCATATACATACATATACATATGTAGAAGTTTAAAATATACGAGGGTTATCATTATCTGTCTTTTTCTTGAATTTTCAACTTGAAACTGATTTAGGAAATATAAATTTAAATTGGTAATATGAATAACACCAAAAGCCTCTTTCACTTAGAATTCCTTTCATTCTGTTATTTTTTTAATTTAAATAATATGGCTATTATAATATTTAAGCACATCAAAGAATAAAAGCCTTTGAATTTAATGTCATTATCCTACCTCAACAATTATTCAAACAAATGAACGAATTACATCAGAAAAAGAAAAAAAAATTATGAAAAAAACGATAGCTACCCTTAAATTTATTCAAACGAGCTTAATGTTATCAAATTGCTCAGTCAGTTGAGGAAAAATATTAATAAAAAAAAGGTCATAGGTCTGTATATGTACATATAAATTTATATTGGTACGTACATGTATATGTAGTACAAAGTATATGGATTCGGAATACATTTTGAGTGGAAAGTCGTCTGTCATGAAGATCCTTAAACAAAATTTGAATCTGTAATAAGTCATTAATCATGTTGGGATGCATCAAGCTGACTTGTTTGTTTGCATACTCTGTAATTTATAATATACCTACATACCTTAATACACACATATACAATATTATATACTCTGTACAAAAAAGCCAGCTTTTATGTTTGTTGTCCTTTTACTTCTTCTGTATAAGGAAATTATTGGTTTGGCGAAAAAAAAAGTTTTAATCATGCAGGTATACTAGGTACCCATGACAGTATAGTGATACAAAAAATTTAGGACCACTAACTCGGAAACTGATAATACTGATACTCTTATATTTCGACCTTTTCTTACTTTTTGTACTTTTTTTTTAAATTACACGGTGAATGTAAATAAAAAAATAAATATCATCGTGAAGTTTTAAAGAATTTTGTAGAAAATATATTTAAATTTCCAAAACTGCCTTTAAATTGTCTGTAGCATCATTAGTGTTCCTAATTTTTTCTTAAATCACCAATAATTTAAGAAAAAGTATTTTTTTTCATTTGGATAAGATATCTCAATCCCAAAAAGTTCAAATCCATGTAAAAAACTATTTTTTACATTTTATACGAAAAAATAGGTAAAAAACGCGTAAATATGTGTAAAAAAAAGTGAAAATCTCGTAAAAAACTTAAAAAACTCGTAAAAAAGGTGAAGAAGAGGTAAAAAAGTAAATAACTGAGAAAAACGAGAGAAAATGAGAGGTACCTATCTATCAAAATTTAAGTAAATAAAGAAAATTTGGCAGACGTTCAAAAATATCAAAAGGACATAATAAATAATTGAAGTATTTTATATTGAAAAACTTGGACTGAAATAGATTAGAGAATTTTTTTTATCATTTTGTCGAAAATAAACTAAAAAAACCCAATAGTTGTTTTATCCAACTGTCATCTGCAATCTTGAAGGTAACCAATTTTTATTAATTTTCGCGTTATTTTTTACTTTTTTACCTTTTTTACGTTTTTTACATAAGCATCATTAAAATACAGCAAGCAAAAATCTAATGCAAAAACATAAAACAGTATGTAAAAACGTAAAGTAAAAAAGTCGAACAAACTGGGACAAACTAAAATCGTATTTTAACCTGAATAAACAAAGTAATCTGACATAATGGTCAGATTTAAAAAAAATTCCATGAAAATTGAACGGTGACGTGAAATAAGGCTCAACGAAATAAGACCAAATATAAAATTTGCCTTATTTCATTTTGAAAATGGAAATAAAGCCGCCAAATTGGCTTTATTTCCATTTCGAAAACGAAACATAGTTATTTTCTTAACATTTTTAAAACCCATTTTTAAAATTTTAATTTTAAGTTTTGAGACACCACAATCAGTGATTATTTCTATGCCAAGTGAAGATCATCACCAATCATCTTCAGGAAATAATAAAATAAATTTCATAACAAAAATTAAATTTTTATTGGTCAGATACAATGATTGGGGAATAAGCTTTATTTTTGCAACAAAATAGTCATTGATTAATGATTTTGCTTTGAGACATTTTATCAAAATTAAAAGTTAAAATTTTCAGTGATTAATTTCAATGATAGCTTTAATTGGCGCTCAAAAATGTTTTTGTTTCATTTCGATTATTTGTTTCACAGAGTTGCATCTTTTCCTTTACTTTTTTAGGAATTGTATTTTAACAAGAATTAATCTCTCAAACAACTGAAACCAATTCTAAGGAATTCTTTTATAGCCTTGAGCAAGACCCTGTGACTCCAGTTGTATACATCATAGTTTTTGTTCATTTGAATAGAAATTCATAGTCTAAACATGTACAGCAGTTGCATTTTTACACGTCTTTATATGTGGATGAGAGGATATAGCAGCTCGAACCAAACAATGCAGTTGCATTTAAATTATATGCATATATGGTAATGTGAAGGGATAATTCTCTAGCTTCTATTATGTTAGATCATGATGATGTTATTTTCTTCAGATAAACCCACACGTTGTATAATATACAGAATCTTTCCATGAAATGACTTCTGGGATTTTTGGTAATGTAGATTTAAATAATTTATGTGAGGGATTACGAGTGATGTTGTTAGTAAGTATATATATTTCTCAGAATAAAGTATTAACAGTGTGATTTGCATAAGATGCATCAAATCAATAGAGAATGAAGGTTGGGTAAAAAAAATAAATAAAGGAAGTCCATTTACTCCCTTCAGGTGGGTGGTTCAATATTATTAAAAATTTATTTGAAATTGAAAAAAAATTTAAGAGTCAAAAGTACTAAAAATTAATTTGTTTGTTTAATTTCTTTTCAAAAAAATCAAATACCATGAAGAAGTTGGAAAAAACCAACGAAACGTCCGGAAAAGGATGAAATAAGTGTTTTATTTGTATTCATAAGATAAAGATCTGTAGCCCAAATTATTTAAATAATAAAAACAAAATATTTCTTTTTTATTATTTTTATTTTAAAATGAATGTTTGAAATATTTTCAAGCACAAGATTGCAAAATTATATATTTAAACTGGTCAGTCAAGTCATTAAAAAGATATGCATACGTGAATAACTAAAAAATACGACAATTTTTTCAAAAAAATTAAAAACCCCATTTCGGTTATTTATTTTTTTGGCTTTAACCTGAAACGCTATTCCCGTTATTATTTTTTTTTCTTGGCTAAAACCTGAAACGTGATTTTCTAATATTATATTTAGTCATTTCGGGTACGAAGTTTAATTAAATCGTTATAGGAGTTTTCCGAAAAATTACAGAAAAAAAAAATTAAATCGTTGAATTGTAACAAAGTATTAAAACAACTTCCATTCATATACCCATACAATCTCATACAAAGCATATACAATTTATTATGGACGCACCTTTAATGATTTAATTTAACTCCAACAAAATTAGAATTTCCAAAATTCCATACAATTTTGTACTTTATCTTCTCAGTTCACACTCACTAATAGACGCACATTTCATAAGACGAGGTGGAAACTGGAATAAATGAAAAAATTACATTTCTTTCTTGTCGAAGTGTGGGTAAGGTACTTATCCAGTGTATAGAGAATGAAGAAAGATCGGGTCATACATAACAAAAGTACTTCATAAGGCACAGTACACATATTAAAGGTAATATTGCGCAAGTTGTCAAAGTTGGAAATGTCAAAAAAATTAAAAATGGCTGTTCGAGCGCCCAAAGGAACTCAACACAAACAAAATATTGAAATTAGACAAGGAAAAGGGCACTGAATCCACCATTTAACCACCATAATACCTCGATTTGGACAGAACTGAAAAAAAAAAAGAAAACGCTTATCATATTTACCTTTAATATGTGTACTGTGTTCATAAGGTGTTTCGGGCAAATAGGATAGGCATTGTTGAACGAAGTGTACTCTGCTTGAGAAATGAGAAGCCAATCTTAATTTTTGGTATAGAAATTGTTTGGGACATTATATAGAGTAGCAGTGGTGCCACCGAAAAATTTCAAAAGGGGTCCCAAAAAGGGGTCCACACCAAAAAAAGGGGCCTCTACAAATACTATTCAAGCAAAAAACAACTGCATCAAAAACATTTAAAAAAATGTATTAATAGCATAAAAAATAAAAACAAAGCAAATTCATTACACAAAAATAAATAATATGTATTCTAAATACATAATTTAAAACATGTTAATATTTTATTTGTTTAAAATATTCTTTCTGTATTTATATACAAAGTTTTATTTGGTACACAATTTCCGAAATCTTTGTTTATTTCTTATAAATTTAGTGCAGATATAATAGAATCGCAATTCGCAAGTCTCAATGTTCAGTCTATTTGTAAGCTTTTTTTTTTATAATCGTCAGTTTTGAAAAAAAAATTATTTCGGCTGAGGCGCTGCTATGAGGCAAAGTAAAAATGTTTGCAACAAACATGTGTACATTTTCAAACATATGTTTATTGAAACTATTTTTAGATTCCCCAATACCATACCAAAATTCTTCTTTATCATTAATTTCGTGCGTTTCTCGACGAAATTAAAACGGCAACGTTCAGTAAATTTTAGTTTATCGTTCTCTTTCATTCTTTTTTGTTCAATAAAGAATAAAACCTTACTTAAACAGAAAAAGGGGCTAAAAGGCCACACTGTGGAGTAGAGTATAGCAAGGAAAATAATTGTTATTATTAGTAATAGTAGTAGGGATTAGAAGAATCTGGCAGACCGCTTTAGCGGGTCTAAGGCGGCTTTAGTGGTTCAGCGGCCTGGTGGTTCATTATTTTGGCGGCCTAACGGCTTGGCGGCTCATCGTTTTGGTGGCCTAGCGGCTCGGCGGCTGAGCGGCTTGCTGGCTCATTATTTTGGTGGCCTGGCGGCTTGGTGGCTCAGAGGCTTGGCTTGATGGCTTGGCGGCTCAGAGTAGAAAAAATGATAAATTGCAAAAAGGAAGAACAACAAAAAGAAGAAGCTGATATGAGAAAGAAAAAAAAAAAAAAACAAAGAAGAACAACAAAATAAGAAAGAAAAAAACAAAACAGCAAACAATTTAAATTAATTTTTTTTTATTATTAATTTTTTTTTTTCTTTTCTTTAAATTAAATTATATAATATTTTCTATAAAAAATTTAAAAATTTTTGGAATGGGCAACATCAAACCCCCCTTCAGTGGCTTTGGTATGCAGGGCTTCAAGAAAATATGCCAAGGCTTTTAATTCGTTCAGGCCTCTGAGCCGCCGAGCCACTAGGCCACCAAAATTATGAGCCGCCTAGCCGCTAGGCCGCCAAAATAATGAGCCACCAGGCCGCTGAGCCGCCAAAGCCGCCATAGACCCGCTATAGCGGTTTGCCAGAACCCTCTAATCCCTACTGCTAGTAATTACAATTTATAAAGGGATTTCCATAAGAATTTCTGACCGTTTCATTTTTCTGAGCCTTTTTTTAGTTAACTAATTGGACAAGGTTCTCCTTCCAACCGTTTTATTTCCTACGCTGGTAGTTGGTACCGTTGATGTAAGAATTCAACCTAGAGCTATTGAGGAGCTTTGAGGAAAAAGATCAAATCTTTGATCTTTAGTTCAGAAAGTTCCTTGAGGTCGTTGAAAATGCCTTACATACCAAATTACTATTTATCATTCTGGCCAAAACGGAAGGTTTACATAGGAAATGAACGACTGTTTCCTTTTTCTGCTGGTCCTCACAACTACGACAGGGTCACTTATTTCAAAAAGCAACAAAAGATTAATAGTCTTATTTATAAACCCATTCCGAAGTATGTCTAACTTTAGACAGCCCTCTAACTCCAAAACCTTGCATTTATAAACATGTGCCATCGAGTGTCTAACTTAAACACTGCAATTGGTTGTCCAAACTAATTCTAAAGTGGATATTATGTTCAATGAACAAAAAATTTAATATTAAATTTAATGTGGTTACAAAAATTAAACCTGAAACTGAGTAAAAATCGAAAACATATAATTTCTAATATATCCAAAATAATTGAATACATTAAATTTTGTTTGATTTATGGAAGCTTTTTTCATTAGATTGACTAAAAAAATTATGTATGGAACTTTTATATTTGTCCTTTCGAGGAATGTTTGTTTTTTAAGGTAGTTTTGTTTCTTAAAAATATATTATGGGCATTTTGAAAATTATTTTCTCTATATATTTTGGCCCCAAACTCAAAATTAAAATAGTAATAACTTCTTTATTAGTTGATTTTGAAAAAAAATTTTTTCACCAGCTCTTCTCTTTGATACGCAAACTTTGGCATAACTAACTCCATATTTTTGAAAAAGTACCTTTAGCACCATTTTGATTTTTAACGACACAAATGTTAATTGAACGTATCCAAAGGTTGACGAAATTGACAGATTACAGGGATGTTAGTGAGTATATGAGAACATAATAAGACAACTGTTGGAATGCGACAGCGGCTAGCTGGACAACTGCCCAAGTAAGGAAATCTAATAAATACTACCGAAGGTGATTTGTTATCTCAGGAATCCGACGGGTGCCGACCAGTTGAGAGTGTCTAAAGTGGGGCTCGAACCCAGACCTCTAAGTAAGCAGTTAAGCACTACATTCACTCCGCCATTGCCACCAACATATAAAGTTTGCTTATACTTTTTTAAAGCACATGTAACCCACCAAAATTCTTTAAGATTCAACTTTAAAATTGCTGTTTCTTAATACTTTCCGTACGTTAAATAACATTGAAGCAGATAAGCTTGACAGTTCATGCGAACCTATACTTTTAATTTCAAACGGTCATTAGCTACAGAGAATATTTTGTATTGAATCATAACAATTTTTTTTTTTTTTAAATATAAGGGACTCCGCACACTATAGACTTTCTATCGGCCGACAATTTAGTGAGGCTCTTGGAGACTCCGCACACTACGAACTTTCTACCGGACGACAGTTTAGTCGGGCTCTTAATCAGTATGAAAATATATGAGAGTGCGCACACTAGACCGATTCAGTATCGGCCGATAAATAAGTTTGATGTGCCAAACGATTGCCTTCAAACAAAAGTATCGGCAAACTATCGGCCGAATACTTAATAAGTACGGACCTCTTCTACGCGCGCAAACTACCGATTATTTAGTCGAACGAGTTTGTCGATACCTCAATTTGCTCTGAACTTTAATTCAATTTATAAGTTCTGGATATCACCATTGGACAGATCCCTTCCGGTTGGAATATTCAATCGGTTCTCAGAAAGCCGTTTACCCATTTCAGTTGCTTTTCATATTTCAGAATCACTATAGCTGTTCCATAAGAACCAACATCTTTGACTATATCTAAAAATCATTCAAGAAAAGTTGGCCGACTGTCGTCTATAGTGTGCGCACTCATTGCCAACCCGACTATTTAATCGGCCCAGTGTGCGCACTAGCAACCCAACCCGACCAAACCAACCCAATCAAAAATCGGCCGATAAAAAGTCTGTAGTGTGCAGGGGGCTCTAAAAATTATCTCGCAAATTCAATCACATAAATGGAAAGTTTTTAATATGGCATGTAACTGATTTTTGAAATACAAGAGGAACTTTTTAATCATCATTTACGTTTTAATGTTTTTTTTTTTTTTTAAATACAAAGAATCCTTTTTATCAGACACAAACTGCAGAGGCGTCATTTTAATAAATATTTTGATGAAAGACTCGTATCAGGTGGTCATTTTCATGAATGGAATTCCTTTTGTGAGTGAAATTACATTCATCTTTTCAAAATATTATATAACATACGGGTGGAGGCAGCAATTAAAGTAATGAAAAGGCGGGGGTAAGAGGTGGAAGAAACTTTTGATGGGTGCGAAGAATTATGTAAAACAAGATGTTTATAGATACGTACAAAAAAGTATATCTACATAACTCTACATAACTTCATTGGTGTTTCACTTCTGCTGAAATACTGAAACATGACATTAAAGCAGGTAACCCTCTTGGGCATTACATTAGCTTGGTCTTATTATATTATAAACTCTGCTCCCGACATACCTTAAATGATTATGTTAATAAACTATATACATATTTGTTTCGATACTAAAGAGAGCGTACGTATTCTAGCTGATATACATAAACGGGTTTGCTATATTTTTCTATATAGAGTGGTTGTTGTTTTCCGGTAACTTGTTTCAAAACACGTCATTAACGTTAAAATGAATTCTTTCTTAGCAAGCGAAAATTTTCTATTTAATCGACCTGTTGTTATAGGAGGTTCAGCGTACATATGTAGTATATCCCTGTCCCAAGAGAGAAGCTGACTGGCATATAACAAATGAGTATATACCTGAGCCAATTATATACGCCATCGGAAGTTCAACAAGACGATACCTTTACAAGCACTTGGAAATGTGCCAGCAAATTTTGAAATAAATCGAATACATAGATAGGTACATGTATACCCTCATAACATATACATATGACTTTTGAGAAAACGATATTAATATTGAAGTCGATTGATATTATTTATATTGTTTGTATGTAGAATATTGTTTTTGAAATTGGTTCAAGTTTTTCATTTTGTTTTTCTTATTAAAGCATATTTTGGTATAATATTATTTTTTATAACTTTTGGTTCTTTTAATTTAGCATTTCCCCATATGTTTCTTAGCATTTTAAAGGAGAATAAATTTTTGTTTCTATAGATACAAATGTGGAACTTTCCGTAAAATAATAAATACAAAAAATAAGATTACTTTTTCAAAAATTTATTAAATTAGAAATGAAATTAATTTTTGAATTTAGTGTTAGCTTCTTGGCGGTCGGAAAGCGGGTGTCTTCATTCTTGTTCCTCCTTTATGTTCGTCTTCGTTTCGTTTGTGTCATTGGTGTGGTGAATTTAAATCGCAATATAGGGTGATCCTACACAAAAGACAATAATTATTTATTCTTTCAAGGAACAAATATTTAGAAACTCTTATTAACATGCGATTGTAAGATGTAATCAATTTCAATAAAATAAACGAATTAAGTCTTTAAAAATACTTTATAGGTATAACTTACAACAATGAAGTATTATAGAAATGCAGCTCCATTTTTCAAAACTTTGTGATTCTTTTTACCACCAACACTTTAATCTGAGACTTGTTGCTAATTGTATGTTATTAAACTTAAATATTAGTCCAGAAGCTGCTAAATATTTTCATGGAAAAATTAAACTTTAATTTTATTTCTTCTGTTTTCTAACTTAATTGCCATCATCTATAGTCCAAAACATACAGTGTCGTATTACTTGGAGGTAGCATCGTCACGCGTATCCCAAAATGAGTTAAAAACGAGACTAAGATTTTTCAACTTCATCAATTCTAGTTCAGATAATTTACACAAATATCTAATTGCTCACTTATATTTGTCCAATTATTTAATCAGTTATTTTTTTTAAACACTTCCCCTTCTCAATCTTTTCTTATTTGAAAACCAGCGTGAAACTTTTTAATCCAAAATTATAATCACATCTGAAATTGATGAGGAAAAAATAAGGATGAAGTATTAATATTAAACTGTGATCCTAATGGAATATCAGTTATAATATTTAAAAAATGCTACCTACATTTTACTATACCTACAAATTTGTCACTTATATTTTAGCTTTCAATTTCAAAAGTTGAATTTCACTCGTTCTGAAAAAAAAATATTTTTATTCATATTCATAAAAAAAAGACCCATTAGGCAAATTCTACGGCATTTCTACCAATATGGTTTCCTTAAGGGCAGATGAACAACCACCAATTTAGTTGGAGTCGTAGTTAATATAATAGTAGTTGATATAATTGCAACTGCAGATTGGTCTTTTCCAAAAGAATTTTTCAGCTTAGGCGTCATAGAAAGAAGTTGCTCCTTACTACCAATTACCAATCGTAGGAAGTCATTCCTCTTTGGAACTTCTTACGGTAAGCCCTGGTAGTAATTTTTCATCCCAGTGAACAGTCATGACTTCTGGAACACCATTTTGAAAATCTGTTTTTATATACATACATAGATGAAGCTCTTTTTTCTCATCTGCGTTAATTGAAGATTTATTGATTGGAAAATCGTCAAAGTTTAATTCGAGGGGTTCTACTATAGCCTAAAGAATACAAACAGAATCTCAAATGCTTAACTGACATCTATCTAGATCCGATACTAATTTAGCAGGGAGAAATTCTTTTCTTCCTCGTTTTTTTTTAGCTTTGACAATATTATAAATCAAACTACTAAAACCTGTTTTGAAGGAAGTTATTTGGTATGGTTTATATTCCCCAATTAGAACTTCTTCTTATCTGCAATGACATCTTCAAAAAATTAAATATACTTGATATCTATGCTAAAAACGACAACATACTAACAATAAGTTGGGACATATGGTATTTTCCTATCAGTGGCGTGGCGTGAACAATTTCAAATGGTAAGTCGTTGTAATAATTAAAAGATTAATTATATACATATAAAAAAAAATAGGGAGCTTCTACGAATATCTATGTATAAAAAATTAAAAATTAAATTTTCTATGAATTATTGTGCAACAAAGTTAAAAAATGTATAACATTCATGCTATCAACAATAAAAAACAGCAAAAAATGCCAAAAAGTAAAACAACAAAACCAACTGTGAAACGTGTGAACAGTTTTACTTAAATAACCTTTATTTAATAAAACTCTAAAGCCTTGCCAATTGAATTTTGCAAACAGCAACAACACTGAGCAGCTCAAATAATGCAAGATTGCTGTTCTTTAACAGCCACTGCTGTTCTTTAAAAGCCACTGTTGTTCTATAACGTATCTGCTACGAGATACACACAGAATTCACCAAATAACTCGAAAAAGATCGTGTTATTTTTTGCATACAAAACCAATCTTTTAGCAGAGACAGATAAACGCAGAGAATCATTAAGTGAAACAGAGAGCTGTAGAACTGACCTCAATCAATCCATCACAGCACAGCGATTGAAGATAAGATACACACAAAATTCACCAAATAAGTCGAAGAAAAGCGTGTTATTATTTTGTATAAGAAAACGGGCGTTGAACAGAGTCGACCCAAACTCAGAAAATCATAAGCAAAGAAAGAGAAAGGAAACAAATTTGTTCTATCAGCGAGAAATTTTATAACTCGACATATTTCGGGTTGCCTTGCCTTGGCTTTGGCTAATGCACAGAGAGTGTGGACTGTGAAGTGTAGAGTGTAGACAGTTTACGAATACGGAATACATACTAATATAATATTGACGTGTGTGTTTCCGTGTGTTCAATTGAGTCGCTGGAGTGTGCAACTTGTGTAGGATTTAATGAGTAGATACATATTAAGTATTGCCCGTGGGTTCTATGTTGCTCTTTATTTAATAAACATTGTTGTATGGCAAGGTTGTATGTTTTTTAGTAAACATCGTTTTTTAGTAGAAAATTTAATAGGTAACCCGGTAGGAATCGGGTTAAATGGACGCCACGCCGCGCCGCTGTTTCCTATATAAATTACAAGGCATACTTTGATTCGAAATCGTGTCTAGTAAATGAAGTTCAAATGACGTCAAATTTTTTTTGGAACGCTTTTAAGCTCTAACAAAGATGCGTAAGAAATTTTTTTTGAAAAGTAAGGGACGCCCTAATGAAGGGGTTAAATTTAAAAAAAAACACAGTTGAAGTAATTATATCCCTGAAACCAAAATCTCAAAATCAATCTTTTTAAACTCTCACAAAAGGCTGAGAACAAGTTCAAGAACTCATAACTTGTTTACTACGTATACATCAATCCGATAATTTTGTATCGGTTCTGAAATATAGCTGTGTTTTATGTTCCTACAGATCCAATCCAGATTAAATCATAATAAAACAACCTAGCATCTCAGTGACAACTTGTTATATATACCCAAGTCTTTTCTTCTTTTTGTTTTTTTTATTTTTTTTTTTTATTTTACACTGCTGACGCCATTTAAAAATTAAAATGAATTTCTTTTTTACGATGAGTAAAATAAAAATATTGTATTTAATAATATTAATATTTATTTTAAAAAAGCTTTAGGGAATCTGTAGAAAATGTGTCCAATCTGCCCCATTCTGGCTTTCAGAAAAAGCGTTATTATAAGTAGGTTTGTGCTGGTAACTTGTTATTTACTAAAATAAAATAAAAATTTAAATTTGAAAATTTATCGCACCTAAGTTTGCATGTAATTATTTATGTAATTAAAAATACCATTAATAATTCTTTCGAAATGGGTCAGTGGGCTTACTAATGGTTTTAAACTTTTTCTCAACGTTCCCATTTAACATTTTACAACCTCGGGTGATGATAATATTAGCGGGTTAGGATATCAAGCTAACCCCAATTAATCATCTTTTTATTATGCTTTATTAATTTAATGTATGAAAATTTAGAGATAAGTTAAATAATTTTCTAAGTTAAATAAATGTGATTATAAATTCACCATTATTTGAATAATTATTACTTGTATTTATACTCGTAAGAAGGTTTTCACAAAACATCTTCTACAAAAACAAAAATCAGACAAGCAGTAGAAGACCTAGCACAATTTTACTGCAGACTTTTGATTCAAAATAGCTTTTAGCGTTTGCAAAATATATTACTAAAGACTTTACAAAGATAACATACCAGTAAAATTCTCTTTTTTTTATTAAATCACTCCGGTTCCTTTTACTTTGATAAAATAGCGAGGACTGCAAAATCTAAATACTAATTTTTTTTCCAAACTTCCTTAATTTAATTTGATTATCGACTTGGTTTTCAGTAAGCGAAAACCTTATTCTGTAAGCAATTTACCATGAGGCAAAGAGAGAAATATGTCAAAACCAAAATCTTGATTGAATTACGATTACCTTTAAAATAAGAATTTTCCAAAACAGTAAATCCCAGAAAATTGAAGTCCATTGTGAAAAAAGTCATCAAAATAAGTTGGTTGCCATTCTTTCATCAAGTTAAATTATTACATTTTTTCTTTATATTTCTTACACCTCAACCTTAATATAAACAAATCACTCAACGAATGAAAAGAACAAAAAGGAAAACAAAAATCTTCCGCTCGAAAATTCCACTTCATTTATCATTTGGTCACACTGATGCAGATAAATCACCAACAACAACAAAAAAAAACTTATAATATTATCCAACACACAAAACTGTGATTTATACCAATTTGTTTCAGATTCGGCTTCGCGTTCACCGCAATTTTCTTAATATTAGTTTTTTTTTTTTTTTGATTAATAACTTAACTTGATGGCCCTCCTTCCATTGAACAGCCAGGACTAGAGGAAGAAAGTTTTTGTTTTTTTTTTTTTATTTTCTTTCTCCCCAAGGATACACTCGGTATAAGATGTTGAACATATAGAAGTAGAAAAAAAAACGATTTTCTAATTAATATTGAACACAATTTGCAGAGTGATGGAGATATTTCATCTGCCATCAATCAAAACTCACTTCACAGTGAGAAGTGAGTAGGTTAGGTATATATAGAGAAATTAATTACCAAAAACCATGGTTCATTTGATGAGGACATTTCGATGTCCTGAAATAGTTTGCACTTAGAATTTATAAATGAATATGCTCAGATAAAAGGGATTTTCATCAACAAACTCTGTTTATCAAAGTTTTGTAGATAAGAGTCCTTTTTCTCTCCTCTCGGGGTCTCTCTCTATCGCTCTCTTAAGAATCTCTTCAAATCCCCTTGTTTTCTTTAAGTGGAATCTAAAGTTTCTAACTGAAATTCATTACTCATCCCAAGCTATCATCAAAATGATGATGCCATATAAATTCTCTCAATTAGTTCTATAGGACCTAACCTACCTACTATACCTATCTATATATTTAAGTAAATTTATTTTCCAACTCCTCTCTCAGTCCCAGGGCTAACATTCCTAAAGAAGCTGTTTGGAACCGTGAAGCCATTAGAAGATAGCAAATCTATTCAAAGAAGGAGTGTTGGGTTGTTATATAGACGTTGTTCCAGCAGATCATCAGTGAAAATTTGGCCTGAAGAAACAAACATGTGGTGTAATGTGTCAACGAGACTTAAGAGTGTGTGTACATAATTTGTTTATATTATATATATGAGCACCTATATTTGCACATAGTAAACAGAAATAAGTTACATCAGGAAGTGACTTTCAGATGTATGATTTTCCCTCCGGAAACATAGAAGATACTTACTTGTTTTAAATACTTTCTGGCAGAAAAGTTTCAATCCATGTTAAGCTTTCAAAATAACTTGGATTTATCTTTGTTGTGAAAATCAAATAAGAACAAAGAGTACATTACGTAGACAAAAGTTTTTTTTAAATTATTTTTGTGTCTTGTAAACAAAGGTATTTTTCACTTGATTGTCAAAGTGTATGTAAATATAGAACTTATTTCCTCCATTATAAGTGAGTTCCAAATCAAAAAAAAAGCATTCTTTATTAAGTTAACTTTTGAAACCTTGAATGGAATTGACTCGTTTTGGAAAAAGTTTTTTAAAAATTGAAACGCGACATAGGGTGGGATTTGTAGAGTTGGAGTACATTTTTAAAGTTAAAGGATAAATTAAAAAAAAATAATAACGTTGAGAGTTTTTTTAATTTTATAATGAATTTAATTTACTAGAATTTCTATTTTATTAAAAGTGTTTTGGGAGAGTTTTTTATTTTTTTTTGTTTATTGGAATGAAAAATTGTCTTCTTTAACAAAAAGGTCAGACTAAAAGTTTTGCAAGTGTGGTCGGATGCTAGATGACCTTAGAAATAGTTACTTCATGATTATTTTTTTGAAAGTGGCGAAGTCATCGAAATTAACTGGTACTGCACTTCTTAACTATTATAGAGGTTGGACAGACAGAAAGAAAAATGTATGATCTTTAAAGAGTCAAAATGGGGTTAGTAACTGGATTAAATTAAGAAAAGTGTAAGAAAGAGATCATTTTTATAATACAACATTTTGGAAAACTTTAGTCATAAAGAAAATAAAAACTTTAAGAATTTTTAGAATAATTTAAAATATGCGTCAAAACGGTAGGTAATACACAATTTGTTTCATGAAGGCTTTCAATAAGTTTTTTGTAATAAAAGCAATGACTTTTACAGTTTCTGTGGGTTAAAGTTACACTGATGGTGATAATCTAATTAAAAAGACAAATATAAAATTGCATACTTTAAGGACATACTTGATGGAGATGGAAAGAGAAAATAACCGTGTTCGTTTACTTCCCAGAACTGCCTATTTCTACCATTTTTAGCCAAAAAGACTGTCAAAGTTCATATCGTCGTTGAAACCTGAAAAGTGTGTAACTTCAAGTTTTATTAAAATTAAGAAAAAAGATGGTACGCCATTTTTAGTGTTGGTTAATGTTAAATGATTTTTTTCTTGTTAAATAAATTTTTTTAGACTAATTGAGTTATTGAAAATTCGTGGATTTTATTTTAGATTTAGTTTATTCGGGATTTTGAGTTTTTGCAGGGTTTTCGGGATTTCTAGATTTAGTTTTTTTTTTTTTTATTTTTTGGTTTTACCAATTTTGAGTTTTCGAGGTTACCGGTTTTCGGGATTTTGGGTTTTCGGGATTATGACCCCAGTTGCCAGTTTATTCAAACTTAAAAATATGTAAGGGTACTCCTTCCCAGAAAACTGAAACTGACACTCTTGAACATTTCTGTGTATAGTTTAGGTGCAGTGTATAAGACCTTCGGAAATAAAACCCGTGGGCTTTTTTTCCTTAATAATATAATAAGACCCGCTTAGGGTATGTTCACTCGTGAGACAAGCGCCTATATCAACAGTTTTTTTGGACAACAGTAACTTGTCCTTTTTATTCTTTGAATTAAAACTCATTGTTCCATTTCTAAAAAGAAAAAAAAAGCTCATGGGTCTTATTTCCCTTTATTTTGGTAAATAAGACCAGTGGTCTTTATTTCCGCGGGTCTTACTGCACTGCACCATGTTTTTAAGACAACAGTAATGGGGTTGATGGGATCCCCACTTTTCTGCAAAATTCTAACCACTAAGAATGCACTTAATCATAACAAGAGAAAATCTTGGAAGCTTTTTAACTTCCTCCCTAGAAGCTGTAGTTAAATTTTTTTTTTTTTAATTTTCGAAATATCGAATTTTCAAAAAATAATTTTGAAAAAAAAATCCGAAATTTGTATTTTTTGCAAATTTTGATTTGTAATATTTTTTAAACTTATTAGAATCTGATTTGTAAGAAATTTCATTAAAATCAGTTTAACCAGTTTAACAGTTTCAGATACCGTTACTAAACGGTAGATATAATTTTTTTCAAATAATATGTATAATAAATCGTTCTGATATTAGCTGACCACTAAATTTTTATCAAAATCTTAGGAGTCGTTTTCAATAAAAATGAGATTTTCCTTACCGGTTTTTCAACAATTGTATGGGAGGTTCTTTTGGTTATAAGAATATTTCTTTATATAAAATATTCTAAATAATATTAAAATTGTCGAATTGTTAAGTTCTCAAAAAAATTTTTTTAACTTTTTTAAAATCCAATGAAGGTACCATTTATAACGATTTTATTTTATTTTTTAAAATGGTGGCCCTTTTAAAAAAAATATACTTAATTTTAAAAATAAGTTATGGGCACGTTTTTGAGAAAAATAAGATTTTCATTTTTTGCTAAAAAAAAATTTGTAACGCAGCTACTGTTATTTTTGGTCATGTAAAGCGCTATGTACCGCAAGTTTAAAGAAAAACAACCCTACCGATTAGGCTGCAGCCGAAGGACAAACAGACAGAATTGCGAGACCCACTTTCTTCGACTTCGCTATCATCGTAATGTCAACTTCGATCAAAATCTCGAATCCGATTTTTACGAATCCATATTTCATATATGTATGTATGCATGTACATATGTAGTACCTATATATCGCAAGTAAAAAATGGACATGCCACGATAGGTACTGACATTTTGCGTATACTTTTTCAAGAAAGGGTAGACAATTTTTAAATAATTTATAATGTAAATTGTAGTACAAACTTATTTTCCCAATTCAAACCACAAATTCATGAGAAAATTTTGCATTTAGTTACAAATAAAAAGCACTGGACTTTGCGGCAATCAACAAACTATGAATCAACTAAGGATCCATCATTCAGAAATTGTTACAATTTTGTTCGAGTAAATTTCTTTACCTTCATATACAAAAACCAAAGCATATAAATTGAGTTGAAACAAGAAAAAGATCGTTTGGGACACGAAAGGGTCTATTTTCCACCGTTTAGGTGCCGCGCCGGAGGAAATTTTCTAAAAAAAATTAACTAAAATTAAAACAAAAATTATTCAAAACCCATATCAACACTTGCAATAACATTCTATAGCTAGCTGATTTTAAATAAAGCCAGAAATAATTTTTTTAATTTTATTCTAAAATCAAATTGTTTTAGTGGATATATTTTTGAAAAATTAATTTTCAAAATCTTGGAAAAACTTTAATTGATTGAGCATTTTTGAACTTGGTTTTATAAGTTAAGTAAAATATTTGGAAAGATTGGTATTTAATAATATTTTGATATATAATTTTAAACTTTTGGAGTTAAGGTCATTTTAACTTATAAATTGAATTAAAACTTTAAACTTGAATAAATGTATATCTATCTTTGGGAACCCACAACTCTCTTCGCTGGGCAGTTCCTTCTGACTGGACTTGAGGAAACTTAATCTATAAATTTATGTTCAAACGTAATTGATCATTCTCTAAAACAAAGTAAATATGTATATTGTATCTACATTATAAGTTCTCGGACGTTGAAATTTCATACCTGAAGGCTCCTTCCTTAATATACCACAGGAATGTTTTGTGCTAAAAATTTTCCCTTTGAATATCTAATTTATTAAGCTTGTTAGTTGTTACGTCCTTTTGTAATAAAGATAAATATAGGTAAGAAATTTTCCATGAAACAAAACATTTCTTAACTCATTAATTCACCATCACTAACAAAGTGAGTAGATGGATTCCTTAATGTGATGAAATACCAAAAATAATCAACTTAACTTCTTTTGAATTCTATTAAGCAATGAAAAACAACAACAATAATATATCACTCCTTAATATTTTAACCCTTGAACTGGCATAGAAATACCTTTTCTTCTTATATATATGTCTGTACGAGTAGAATGTAGATGCGGAATTGCGGATGTCGCATTAATAATACCATTGCTATTGATGATGTAGCACAGTGTGGCATTCCAGCTGATATTTCAATGCTGAGAAAAAAAAAAATTAAGAAAATACCCCTTCAATTTCTCAATTTCCTATTCTTTGAGTGTCGCTCAATATCATCTGGCATTTCCGTTAGAAAGAAAATTTATTCACAACCATAGAACACACAACGCTCTGATGATCCCGACGAATTCCTTGCGCAGCAAGAAATATGAATTGAAGTTCCGCAGTTAGTATAACACAGAACTAACGAAAACTATGAACAAAAAAAAAAAACAACAAAAACTCTTTTTTCTGGAACCGCAAGCATTCGATACATCCGCAACCATCGTGTGACATCAACAGACGGCATTCATTGATTCGTAACGTTGAAGGACCATTTCGGCTAAAACATTTCAATATTATTCCGTTTCGATATTGCAGGAGTAACTACGGAAAAAATAAATACATACACATATTCCAACTAAGGAAAGGAATCAAGGATACACTGTTGAACTTAGTCCTTTTTTTCGCAACTCAGAGCCCAGAAGGAAGAGAAACGCAAACCGCCGGAAAGTTTTTAAAAAGAAACCTAAAGGCGAATCAACTGCTGCTGCTGCTGTACTGCTTTTCGAATGTGCACAGATATTGCATTGCACATCCTTTTCCGTATGATTTTATTCATTTTTTTTGTCAGCCGCTGCCGTGGAGGAAGTTTCATTTTTACTCTACGGCTAAGTTTTCTAGGTATAAAACTATAAAGCGAACAACTGGGTCGCTAGTACTTGGTGTCATAATAGCTTATGATAATCTATGAGGCTTGTATAAAATTTGACAGTCAAAAATCTAAAATTGTAAGAGTAGAATTTTTGTACAACAAATTTTCTAACTGCACAAAATATAAAACAAAATTAAATAAATCTATTGTAAAATTAATGAAATAAATTTCAACTTTTGGAATGAAAGATAATGAAGAGGAGCAGTTGTGGATAAAATTTGAGCTATCTATTCCAAGTTATACCGAAGAAAAATCGTTGGACAGAATGCAGAACTCCAAATCCCGAAAATCCCTTATTCCAGAAGACCTAAAATCCCAAAAACTCATTAATCCGAAAACACAAAATCATGAAAATCCAGTCAACCCAAAATCCCGAAAACCCCAAAATCCCGAAAGAACAATATCCCGTTGAACGCAAAATTCCTCAAATTGTTAAATAAATAAGTTTTCAAAATCGTCAGAAATCGAAATTTCAAAAAATTACGAAAAATGAAAAATTTGCGCAAATAAGTCTTTAGGATTTCATAAAATTGTTTAGATATAATGGGTTATTGAAAATTCATGGAATTTATGATTTTAGATTTTGTGGATTTTGTTTCTTTTTTTCGGATTTTTGTTTTATGAATTTTGAGTTTTCGGGGTAACCGGTTTTCGGGATTTTGTGGTTTTCGGGATTATAGGTTTTTGAGATTTTGGGTTTTCGGGATTATGACCCCAGTTGCCCAGTTTATTCCAACTTAAAAATTTGTCAGGGGTTCTACTACCCTCTTTCTACGAAGTAAAAAATTCTCCAAAAGCATCCCCATTAAAGTTCTTCTCATCTTAGCCATTCGGATTCTGCAGAAAATATTATGGTCCCCTCTATTCTTGTTGATTAAATAAACGCACAAAGTTGTTTAAAATAACATGTAATCACCGGGAGTATATCGTTGATTTGCGATTTACATTTAAGTAGCGAGTAGAGTCGAAATAAAATCTAAGATAAACAGAGTAAAATAAAATAATTTGATGGTACGAAAGTTTTTTGAAAACTGAAAGTCTTGAAAATTTCTGTGTGTGGTTTGTGTGCAGTGCAATAAGACCAGCGGAAATAAAGCCCGTGGGTCATATTTCTCAAAAAAAAAATGAAAATATGACCGCGAGCTTTTTTTCCTTAATAATATAATAAGACCCGCTTAGGGTATGTTCAGTCGTGAGACAGCCGCCTATGTCAACAGTTTTCTTAGACAACAGTATCATGTCCTTTTCAATTCTTTGAATTGAAACCCACAAAAAAGAGGAATTAAAACCCACAGCTTTTGTTTCAATTTCTAAAAGGAAAAAAAAAGCTCATGGGTGTTATTTCCCTTTATTTAGGAAAGTAAGACCCGTAGGCTTTATTTCCGCGGATCTTACTGCACTGCACCTTTTTTTTAGGACAACAGTAATGGGGTTAAGTGGATCCCCAAGTTTCTGCCGAATGCGAACATCTAAAAATGCACTTCATCATAACAAGAGGTAATCTTGGAAGCTTTTAAACTTCCTCTTTAGAAGCAGTACCCCTGAAAAAAAAAACTTTTAAGATCGATTAAGCTCGATTCAAACTTATACTTCCGGTGTGATAGTCCAACGCACTAGCCAGTATGTCAAAGGAGTAGATATATCTAAAATTAACAGAGAGTTTTAAGCCTTTCTTCTTAGATATATGACAAATTCTCTATAGACCTACGAAAGTTTATCGAAAGTTTTTCGAAATTTTATCGAAATTGATTGAAATTGTACAAAGAATTAGAACTAAAAACAAAAAATATCAAAAGCTGACATTTTCATTGAAAATAAGACAACAGTAAATTAAATGTTTTAAATTATAATAGGCCATTTTTCAATCTTCCGTTAAACATTCGGTTAGCTGTCTTAGAAATAAATAAACATTTTTGCTTTGTCTGAAGATAAACTTAGGTTATATTTGAAGGGGAAATGAAGAATAAGTACTAACTGTTATTTAACGGGCTATTGAATTTGCCCTTACAGAATTACTTTAATTTATTTCATACAAGCTTCTGAAGAAATATTATAGAATCCCTTAATTTTCATTAAGCTACATTTTTAAAATGCTTCGTTAGTACAATTGGGCAGGTTTTATAAAAACTTTCATAAAAGATTTTTATTAAAAGTTACAATTAGTGTGGTATATATATTTTATTTAAATCTAAAGTACTAGATTTAAGAAATTCATAGCAACCCTTAAAGTTTATACATTGCACATGCACATTATAAGAAGAAAAAAAAAAGAGGAACGGTAAAGACCCAAACCGGAAGTATAAAAAAAAGTTGGTTGCCGAAGAGAAAGTGCATGTCTCATCATGTTTTTTTTTTCTATTTTTCGTAGCCAAGAGCAATTATTTTCAGACGGAAAAAAATAGTTCAAAACGAAGTTCCTTTTTAAATTTTTTGTTGAGTTGAGAAAAAAAGAATTTTAATATTGTTTTATGCACGTATATAACAAAGCAAGCAAGCAATCGTATTTTAGAGTGATTTTTTTTTATATTTTGTTGAAGTAAAAAGCTTGCAAAAATTGTGGATAACAGGAGTTAGTTCGCATTTTTCACATTCTTGATCCCTTGAGAATTTCACTTGATATTGATATCCATATATATATATAGGTATATCTAAACATTATATAAGTTACAGGAGTAAAGGAGCAGACAATTGCTTTAATATGGATTTTTAATGAGGCTTTGGAGAATTTTAAAATTAAAAATATGTACGGTAGGTAGGTACTTTGTAAGATGGAGGAAGAGAATTTGTTTTTTTATTTTGTAGGTAGCTGGTATCTAGGGCTTCTTGAAACCCTTGACATGAAAGGAAAGTTTTTATTGTTATAGTTTGTAATTTATATTGCTTTGACAAAAGTGTACTACACAGCTAAACCTATGTATATAGTAGAGGATTGAGGATGGATGTATGTATGTTTAGAGGTTACGATGTTATTAAAAAACAATGTACATGAGATGGGAAAGGGGCAATGAGATTCCTTCCTTCCTTCGTTTTGGTTTAATCGAGGTATTTTGTTTTTAATTGTTGTAGAAAAAATTCCAGCTTATAAGAAATTATTAAAAGTTTACGCAACAAACTTATAGTGAAACTATATAGAAAGGTTGAAATTCTATTTGAAATTAAATAATTAAACATTAATTAGCTGTTAATTAGAGCAAGAATAAATAATTTGACGCATAACAAACAAAATACTTGTTTCAAGGCTTTTCGAATATTTTAATTACCTAAATATTATTTGAAAAAGGTTTAATTAAAAAAAAGAGTGATATTGTTATTATATACACATGTATTTAATTTATTTTCTGTGGGGGAAAAAACTCTCATTTATTCAGCTTGATACAAAGAAATTGACTTAAAAATTTAAGAATTTAAGCTAAGATCACGATGAGGGAAAGAAATTAAAAAGGTGGAGTTATAAGAAAGGAGTACCTACTGAGATTAAAGTCGAAATGGGCTTTTGTATATGGAAATTATAGTCTTAAATATAAAAATGTATATTTAAAAGATTATATGCCAGTAATTAAAGTCTCTTCCATGCAAAAATTTGTAAATTGTTATGAAGATTATCAGTAACCTATTTTCAACTATTGCTTCACTTGCACTCTCCTCTAAGAATTGACGAATCTTCCAAGAGTTTTTCTTGTCATACAAAATTGCCTCTCACCATAGCCGTTTGGATTGGAAAGAATATTTTAGGTGTATTTAATTTCTGCCGAGAACGCGCACAACGGAATGAAGCAAACAAACTATGATAAACGACCTATTGTTATTTTTCTTCTCCCTTTTGTTGTTTCTTCTTTTGCACAGGTGCAGCCAACTATTTGTAAATCGAAAATCTTTGAAGATAATTGGGTGGTCCTTATTTTGAAAATTTGAGAATTTGTTTACTCACAGAGGCTAATTGGGTTTGATATAAATACAAACAAATATCCAAAGTTTCTATTCTCTTTATTTTAATAATAGGAGAGTTTTTTTTTTGAACCCAGCACCAACTTCAGATATCTATAGTTATATCTGTCAAATCAATTTTCAGATTGCTAGCTGCCAGGTTAATTTTTATTTAGATTTTGCAATTTTATCGATGTGACATATAGAGGCTTTAAAAGTTTTACCATATTTTATAAATTGTTTCAAAATTATGGTTGTGTGCTGCAAACTTATTTATTTATTTATTTATTTATTTATTTACTTAATCTACGATCTAGTACATCAACAGATTTTTCATAGAAACTTAAAAATACAATATAAATAAAATATAATTTTAATAATATAAATATATACATATGTACAATTAATTTAATAATTTTAAAACTTTTTACTTAACATAAGAGTAGTTTTGAGCTTATCAATAGTTTAGGTCAATGGGTATGTCAATAATCAAAATTATACCATTTGGAGTGAAGATAATTTACACGAACATAAGATTATCAAAATATCGTTTCATTCCAAAAATTGCGTTCTTAGGTCTGATGGAGTCATTGCCAAGCTTTCTCATATACCTAAGCTACCAATAATTCGAAAATATTCTGCATGAAATTTCAAGTTTGAATTAAAATCTTTTATCTGCCTTAGACAACATCGCTTTCTCAAATGTAGATCGACATCCACTAATCTTGTTGAATTTGTGGCATTTACTCTCTAAGTCTTAGAGAAAGGTTGCGAGGTCGATGTTTTTTCAACCGATTTCAGTAAGGAATATGCCCAAATCTCGCATAGACTAATACTTTTCAAAATGACCACAGTTGGCTTTGAACCCTCTTTGATGAAATGAATTTCCTCTTACCTTGAAAACCGTTATTATAGTGTTCGTTTTAGATCTGTCCTTTCCAGCCCTTTCTTAGCTACCTCCGGTGACCGTCAAGGCAACCATCTAGGTCCACTTCTTTTCAATCATTACTATTAATTATATTATGGTCATCAAACATTACTCTATCTCACTGTAAGCAAACGATACCACATTTTTCAAGACTATGGCAAATCACTCTTCCTCTATTCTCAACCATCTTGACAGTTTTCAATCTGCACTTTGGTGCCTCAAAAATATAGCTTGGAGCTTAACATTTCCAAATGCCAATCTATCACTTTTTTACACAAACGTATTAAATCTCTTCTCCGTCTCTATATACTTTTTCCATGACCGACAGTTCAAAATATTGGAGACCTTGGTATATTATTTGACCAGAAACTCAAGTTCGTCACTCATAAAGACGAAATAATTCTTAAATTCTAATCCAGCACTTGGCTTCGTGAGACGATGGTCCAATGAATTCTCCAACCCCTATCTGACCCAGTCTTTATACATAACGTTTGTTTGAATTTGAACTTTTTCGACTTTAACCTCAATAGTGCGTGTCTAAAACTCCGGATTCTTAACCTCCCTGCTTCATCCCGATCTTAGCATAAGTTCTTAGTTTTTAAGTTAATTAGCTCATATTAAGCTGAATAAAATGAGAATTTTGCCCAGCAAAATTAGTAAAAAAAAGTTGATGTTTCTTCAAAAATTAAACGAAAACCCTATTACGGTTTAAGGTATTCGCTATAGATCCATGATTAAAAATTTTTGTATTTCTTAATTAAACAGCATGAGTGAAGAAGAGAATTGGTTCCAGCAATATGATGGTGCTAAGTGCAAAACAGCAAACGAAACAATCAAATTATTGAAACATTCGTTAAGCGCATAATTTCGCGTAATGCACCTTCCAAGTATTTTGTAATTTGAAGCCTCTTGATTATTTTCTTTGACAAACCAAAAAGCCAATAATCTTATATATTATTTTTATAGTCTAGACTCTCTTTCTGAATTTTTTTGGCATGAAATAAGTCGGTCATATGTTCTTTAGTTCAGTGCATTTCTTCGTTCGTTCAGGTATACATCGAGTTAGAACCTAAGGAATAGACGGATTTATTTCGTACATAGCATTTGTATGTGCATTACTAGATGAGAAACCCTAATTTTTGACTTAATTTTAAAATAAATATTAACAAAAAAAACGGAATAATTAACAATTATAAAATAATGCTATAAGGTTTTTTTTAAATTCTATTCTATTCTTTCATTTAACTTTTAAATCAATTTTTTTTATTAAAATCTACTGAAGAATTAATTTTCAAACTTAAAATTTTGAAATTAAATAATTGTATTCTATAGCTGATTTTAAAATTTTTAAACTGTTATTAATTAAACTTGTTTTGTTTTTTTAAATTTAAAAATTATTAATTATTAAGTCAAACATTTAAAACCAGATGCACAAATATATACGAAATAAGGTTTCCTTAATTTTTCTTCAACTCTTTTGTTTACATTTCTAGTAATTACCTAGAAGTAGCAAAGCAGATTTAATTATTTTCTGGTTTTTATTGTTTGACAAAAATTAGTAGGAACTTTTAATGATAAAAACAAAAATAGTACTTAGTAACGTAAAATTATGAAAGAAATATGTTTAAATAAAAATGTTGATTTTTAAAACAGAATTTAACCACACAAATTAAAGAAAAAGAAAACCTGAACTGCAGAAGATTTTCCGGTTCTTTACCGTTATTTAAGCTTCTTTTTTTCTCATTTTAACTTCATTTACTATAAAAAGATTTTTAAAATGTTTTCAGAAGTTTACGTATTTTTAATAATAATTTTTTTTTTACACAAATTTATTTTCTTTGCAAGTTTTATTACTTGGAACAAGTGCAAACTAGTTCGCTCTCTCACAATCTTCAAACAAGTCAAATAAACTCCTTAACCTTGTTTTCACAAAAAAAAAACCACTTTCTTAAAAAATATTTGCGTTTTCCAACACCACCAACACCCACAATATTAGAAAGAAGAAATTTACTTTTTTCAAAATGTATGTGCTGTGTGTTTTAATAATCGCACTCATTTGTGAGCATTTAAATTACCTTTATATCTATGTTTAGATGAATACTTTTATATTCATGTCTATGTATGTAATCATGTTAGTAATTATACAACTAGCTTTTCCAAATCGTATATAAATGTACATAGCATCGTGAGATGTGAGGGTAACTTTAATCTTGCCGTTGATGCCGGTTTTTCCATTGCCATAGCACTCAGTCCTTTTAAAAATGAAATTTTCTCAAGAGGTCCTGCTTTTTTCTTTTTTTTTTATGTATTTGCTTGCCCCTTAAAGTTAAAACTGGATCTTACTTACAAGTATCTTGCATCATTTCACTATCGTCTTTAGCACTTTTATCCGACGAATTGAGCGCACGAGGGTAAAAACGCGGCGAGAATATATATAAAAAAAAACATAGAAAATAATAACTAGAATTGCTGCTAACAGTAGTATAGTAGTAGTAGTGGCTGTAGCAATTTTGCTGGCAGCAATTTGTTCAGAAATAACCGCAGCACGTCGGTCGTTGGGTTGTTTTAGTGTGACCATCATTAATAATTGTTTTTCTATATTTTTAATTTTAAATTATTCTTTAACATCATCCGATATCCATGGGAATTTTCTGTGGGATTTGTATTGAAGCAGTTAAAACCACACGGAAGCTAAAAATTGGAAATTTCGATCGGTAAATTAGGAAAATCGTGAAAACCCGTAATTGCATACTTTAAGGTTTGGATGGTGGTAATATCTGAACATTTCATTTTGTATGGTAAAACCTATAACTAAGTTCGAGTGAAAATGAAATTTTCATACAAAAGTGACGCCTAGTTCATTGGTATAAGATTCACAACAAGAAAGTGAAATATGGACCGATTCTTCAGTAATCTCACGCCATAATTTTCATTTCCCAGAGCACAAAAAAATCTAAGCCTAGTATGTAGGTACTCACCTTCCGTGAAATGAAAAAAACAACTTACAAAATACGCGTGGATAATTAATATGAACCCATAATTAATTCTCCACATGAATTTTTGATACTCAGTTTGGAATTTCTAATACTCACTTTGAATGGAAAAATAAAATTATTAATTTGATTCACCAGAATCTTGACTTAGGTCGATCGAACCCCAGGCTGGGTGGGCAATGACAATTCTTCGATGTCAGCAGCAGTGTACCCACCCAAGGTGTGATAGCTTAGTGTGGTGGCAAGTTTAAATTTTTTGTTTTGGCATGTTTTTTTTTTAAATAGGCGAGGTCTAGCTACGGAGGCAAGATCCCCCCTACATCCGAAGAGCTGAGCTGAGCTACAGAAGCATGCCATTGCCTCCGTAGCGGACATTCCATCCCTACCTACCCGAATCCGGCCATATCAGATTCCTATTTCTTCCTTTTTCTTCTCCCTTTATTCCTACTAATCCCACTCCACTTCCTACTACCTACTTCCAATTCCCTCCTATTGCCTCATTTCAAATGAACAGGTCCGTTAAAGAGTGCAACATTCCGTAGTTTGATTTTTTCTTCCTTGATAAGAATACAAACGCTAGAAAAGACAACCGTTTAATCCGAAATAATTTGTTTTTATTTTTTAGAGAATTTATTTTTTGAGCAAAACAAATTGATTGGAAAATGTCACAATAATTTTCCACAACACCTTAGTTTTTTTTTCTAGTGGTCGTACGTTGGGAAATGGAAATTTTGCGTGAAATTGATTAAAGAACCGGTTTATGTTTCATTTTTATATTTTGGTACTCATTTATTGTTGTAAATTTCGTACCAATGCACTAGGCGTCACTTTTGTATAAAAATTTAATTTTCACTCGAACTGAGTATTAGGTTTTATGGAGAAAATACTTATTCTTAGAAATGAAACACACTACGAAATTGACAATAGAATAATTTTGTCCTTCAAGCGTTACATTTTTATATACAAATTATTTGATTGTGCCAAAATATTCAATGTTGTTTAAATTTTATTTTCATTTTTTTTAAATACTAAAATTGATGAAAAATTCCGTGCGAAGCCAGGCAAAGCATCTAGTTTCCAATAAAACTGCTTTAGAACATTTTATCGAAGTTAAGATAATTTTATTTTTGTTGATAAATTCAAAATTTTTCCAAAAATCAGATTGAATTTTTTATTTCAAGATCAAACTTATTAATCATCATCATCATCATCATCATCATCATCATCATCATCATCATCATCATCATCATCATCATCATCATCATCATCAATATAATAAAACGACAAACACAAATTTTGGGGTACCATTTACGCGGTCTACAAAAGCCGAAAGTATATAAATTATATGTCGATAGAAAGGTTTTTTTGCATAGAAGTGCACAAAGCAAACATTTATTAAATAATTTTACCACAAAGACTAAAAAACAATAAAGTAAAATTGCATTATAAGTGCGAGAAGAGCGAGAACCATAGCAAGAGCCAGAGCGAGACCGAGTATTTGTTCACAAACTTATTATATTTTCGTTAAATGCAATGGTTCGTGCATTTAATATATTAGTTAAGATGGTTAGTGAATTCGAGTGAGGGATTTTTGTGGGAAGAATTTTATTTCTGAGGATTTTTTTCTGTTGTGTTGGATTTTCGGCCATTGGTCGATTTAATGCGAGGAAGCATAAATTATGTATTGTTGTAGGTATATTGGTTTTGCATGCAAATATTCTGCAATCTATTGTGTCTCTCGCTCATTGGGTGTTGTTTTTAAAATTGAAATAAAATGTGAGCAAAAAAAGGAAGAATGCTTTCAATTTGTAGATGTAGTGTGAGGGATGTTTAAGCTGAGGCGTGGAACAATAACTTTTTATTCACTAACCATCTTAACGAATATATTAAATACACGAATCAATACATTCGACGAGTATTATTTTCGATATAAATTTAATTGGTCTTTATTGACTACTTCCGGGATGGTCTTGGGACCAGTGGTTCTGGGATCGGCTAAACCCAACCCGGCAGTGCGGCGTTCAGTGCTGCAGGAAATAATAAAAAGTAGCTCATATAATAATAATTAGCTCAGTTTTTCTCCACGCTCAAGACTGCTTTTAAACGATGATATAATTCTTGCGATTTTTTACTTAATGTTGGAGTATCCACCTCCAAAAATCGTATGCATCGAAAAAAGAAGTTGTTTTTCAATTAGACGATATTGTTATTAGCACTCGAGTTTCGGGGGCTGGACGAACTACTAGTCAAAGTAAATATCTCCAATTTTAAAAATAAATTTCACGATGTAGAATATTTTCAAATCGTTTTTTTATTTATTCGCTTTATTCTCTGTTCGTTCGGTACGACGAGTTCATTCCATTATACAATTTCTGATCGCTTAGAGACTTTTAAGTGTATTTTTTAGATTTTTGAATAGTTAGACAGTGCCTTGGTAGTGCAAATAGTTCATTTATTTGATTAAATAAAATGTTACATTAGCCAAGGCAGGGATTCCAAAAGTGGTCGAAATTGGTTTCCCAGGGGTCAACATGAACGAAAACTCTTGCCTGAAATAGTTTGGGAATCCCTGACCCAAGGTTTATACAACCGAGTCCGTTGTCTAAGTTAGATAACTCTTAAACATAAACAAAACATGTTTATCTTTAACTCGGACGGTTGTTCAAAACTAAACAACGTTTAAAAAAACGACCGTTTAAATTTTAAATGTACCTTAAAACTGGTTGAAAAAAAATTTAAAAAATGATTTTGTGCTATTTAAAAAAAAACATTTTACTGATTAAAACTGCGAGCCGATTTAAAAAAAAAATTTCAACACTCAACATTTTCAACCTCCGCTAAAAAATTCATTCATTTATAAGGCAACATGTTTGAAACCAAAGACAAAAATTTTGAAATAAGCACACCACTTTTAAAGATTAAATATAGAAAACGAAATTTGATCCTAACCTAACCTACAATATATCTATGAGTTTAATAACGCTTATCACACTGGCACCAACACACGTTTTGGGTCAAATAGAACTTTGGTACTAGTTTTCGACTTTTTTGTTGTTGTTGTTGTTTGCTAGCTCAGGGACAATAGCTATAGGACTATTTCAAACATGAAGATACATATATTTAGGTATATGTATGTCTAAGTATAGGTACTGTTTGGAATTTTATTTTTTTTTTTTTAATTTTCTAAGTGCAAGGTGTAAACGGACTGCATGCCAAGGAAAGGCAACAATATAATATAGGAATTGAGTAGAACTCCTTAAAAACTAGGGCACATGTTTTCTTTTTCGGTCACCACACCATATAAATGTACATATATAAAGGATGCAATTGCTTGGAAGGAAGAAGACTATCTTTTGGGTATTTTCTCATATGCTCGTTTAGCTTGTACACAGTCAAGTTTTTGCCAAGAAAAAAAAATAGAAAAAAAACAGCCACAATGGCGCCAGTAAATGATGTGTTGAAAATGGGGTTTTTTTGCTTTTATTTTTTCTTCTCCAGAAAGATGATGATGATTTTAGTTTGTGGTGTGTTATTGAGAATGTTAATGAATGCCTAGATAGTTTTTGATAAAGTGATTTTGTTCGCTATACTTCTTGAAGTAAGAAATCTTGAAAAAGCTGTATTTTGTATATTGAATAATAGTTAGTATAATTTTGTAAAGAAGTATTCTTATTGCTTTTATTAGGTAAAATTGATTAAAACAATATTTAACAACTTTGTTGAAATGTCAGTTTTACGCAGTTTTGTATTAAATGCAATAGGTTAGAAAAATCATAAGAATAGGATTATAGTTGATGAGATATGTATATAAAATTAGCACAAACTCTTGTATTACAATATCGAAGAAGATAATATGCACGACTGGATCGTATACGAAATTACTCCTGTGGTTCGAAGCTAGATATATTGTAGAACATTAGGATATAGTTCAATAAAGTTATGGTATATTGTAAGGGAGAAAGTTTGAAAAAACAAAAGCAGGTAGGTAAAATGATTAACAGAACCGATTTTTTATTTATTTTTTTTTTTTAAATAAGGCAAATATTTTTAAAGTTAATAGATGAACTTAAACAAAGATTAAAATCCACCAATTGTGGGAACCAAATCTGTCTATAGCTGGTACAGTGCAATAAGACCCGCGGAAATAAAACCCACGGATCTTATTTCCCAAAATAAATGGAAACAAAAACTGTGGGTTTTAATTCTTTTTTCTTGTGGATTTCAATTCAAATTCAAAGAATAAAGTACAACTAGTGACTGTTGTCCAAGAAAACTGTTGACATAGGCGCCTGTCTGACGACTGAACATATCCTAAGTGGAGCAATGGAATTCCATGAGCGGTACAAAGCCCCCCGAAAAGGGAGTTAAAATCCTTGGAACCCACGAAGCGGACCACTCAAGGTACTAATATCTAGAAAAGCTATTAACAAAGTTCAAAATCGTTTCGATTTGAAATAATTTTAAAACAAAGTTGGAAATACTGAATCAAACTTTAAGTATGCGTATTAATGCCAATTCAGAAAAGCAAAAATTCCCGCTGGTCTTAATGCTTTTTTGTGCTGGGTCTTATTACCCCTCTCAAAGAGAAAAAAAAGCCCGCGGGTAGTATTTCCCTTTTTTTGGGAAATATGACCCACGGTTTTCATTTCCGCGGGTCTTATTGCATTATTTGAAATATAGATCATATTTTAGTGGACGCCCTTCCGCACATACGGACGTACAGATGGAGAGACACACAGTCACAAAGACCGAAAAGCTGTATGACGAGACTCACTTTTTCGGACTTCCCGATTATTTTTTTGTTAAGATTTTTATATAATTCATTAAATCTTATTAAATCAACGTCACTTATAGCATCTAGAAAGTTTAAAGAATATTGGATTTAGATAACCATCTTGAAGCACGCCAAACTTGATGTTTATTGAATCAAAAAGGATGCTACCTTAGGAGAATTTCGTATGCCTTGCGGATCAGATACGATCTGATGCATTGCACAAAAGCTGATTGGAGACAAAACGTCAAAATACGTTTCAGATTTTCAACATAATTATGCAATTCCACGCTTTATGAAGTTTCAAAAAATATTTTTTTTTTTTTTTTTTGGTACAAAAGTATGAATTTTCATTCTCTGTTTGGTTTTGTATGTCAAGGAATGGATTCTTAAAAATAAAATCAAAATTGGGGTTTTGATCAAATTTGACATTAGGTACGACGAAAGTCAAGTCAAATAAGAGGGTGTGTCCACATCTTCATATCAAGTTTCATATTAAGTTTTTTTAGAAATTTTCCAGACCAAAATAACGAGGCTTAAAAAATTGGCAGGTATGGTAACTAATAATTTTTTAAGCCTCGATTTTTATTAAAATTATGTAAGATATTTTAAACAAAAATTAGCTTAAGTTTAATTAAAAACAACGATACCTAGCATTCTACTGTTTTCGAAAACCTTAATGGAAAAACTTGTTTTTCTCAAAAACAACTCTCATGATTTTGATTTAAAATAATCAATTTTTTTATACAGAAGATTTTAACAAGTTTAAGTGCCCATAAAAGTAAGTGTTCGGTGCGCCTTATCGACGAAATGAATCATCAGGCCCCTTTTTTGAAAATTCAAGAGAAAAGTCAATTAATGTGAAATTATGATCATAGATTATTTTTAACCAAATTTTCGAGAACATCCATCTTACTTAAAAGACACAAGATGGAGCAACTCCCCATTCCGCTAGAGCCACCAAGAGTTTTCTGCGTGAAAACTTCCCAAGAAAACTTATCATCCGCTTTGGAGACCTCTCGTGGCCACCGCGAGGACTCCAAAATTAACCTCCATGTATTTTTTTCTATGGGGTTTCTTCAAAATTAATTCAAAAGTTTACTACAAGGACTCCCAAACCATGATGGAGCTGAAAGAACATAACCGCAGTGAAATTAACAATATCCAACCAAGTCTGCTGAAGCACGTGGCATGAAATTCTATGGAATCTCTCAACAGTACAGTGTACAACTAAATGGACAACATTTGGATGATTTAATTTTCAAAAAACAAAACTCGCATACTTCGTCTTTATAATAAACTAAAAAATATAACAACAGGTCTCATAGTTTTCTTTTACTCAGTATAAATTTCCAAACGGGGACCCTGTACTTTACATAATATTTTCATGGAGAAATCTTGGTTTGATAGATGTCGCTGAAGAGAAGTAATTAAATAAGTTTTTGAATTCACAATATATGTATGTTGGTTAAGTGTAAAAACTATAAAACAATGGTACACTTAGGCGTATACGCACTTTTTATTTTCTTTTTTGTATGCAATTTACGTTAGTAAATTTCAATTGAACCATTATTATTTTGGTTAATGCAGCACATTTTGAAATTCTGAAGAACTTTAAATTCTCAAAAAGTTTTTTTAATTTTGAGTTACCCCAGTCGAATGGCTTTATCGATGATTTCAATTCCTTGTCAGTCAATACATTTACGTTCAAATAAAACTCACTTCGATTATAAAGAAGTTTTTAATTTATGTAAAGAAATAGATACTAAATAGATTTCATGGGATCCCCTTTACAAAACTTGTTTGCGTTCTATACCTAGGTACCTTGCAAAAATTCAAACATTAAACTTTGTTCAAGTTATAGAGTTTACAAAAATTACTTGTACAACTTATAGAGTACTTAAAGGAAGAATTCAAGGTATCGAGTCTTAAAAATGGTCTGTTCAAGTTATAGAATGCGTAAAGACGTTAATTATTTGTTCAAGTTAACGAAGGCCTAATGTATATCTCAAGTTATAAATTCATTACACAAAATCGAACTCTAAATTTTGATCACACTGAATATTACGATTGTTAACTTATATAGGAATTAATTAGGTTTTCATATTTAGCATGACGTATTTCCTCTAAGACAAAAGTGGTCGGCGACGCTATGTCGCGTCAACCTTTTTCATTCAAACAATAAATGGGTTCAAAGATTGCTTTTTATGACGATTTTCTCAAAAATGGTTTAACTGATTTTCAAAAAAAATTGTATGGAGAATATTTTAACAACTTTTAAAAGAATTGTATACCAAAATGTATGCCTAAAATTTTTCTTCGAAATTGTCAGAATTCGCCAATATAACTACAATTAAAATTTAAAAGTGTTATAAATAAACTCCCCCTACCACTACCACGCCAACTTTTCTGATGTTTGAATTTCATTTCGTTTCGTTCACTGATTAACGGATTTTAGGTTTATGAGTCTAATTACTTGAAACTTATTTGCACTATTCATAATTTCAGTTACATATCGTGAATTTTGTTCATAAAATTAAGAAGTTTGTTTTCATAATAAATTAAAATTACAAACATAATTTGCTTCTATGCTTTATCTAAAACAATTGGAAATTTATTTCAATTTTATGGAATACCGATTGGAAATTTTACAAATTATTAATGTAATCATTACCAAACAAATTTTATCTTAAATGATGCAAAGTGTGATTTCCAAAAGGAAGGCTATTATGTCTGCCTTTAAAAGCAACATTTTAAATTTCTCTTCTTCTAACATTAATTCCCACACATTTATATTTTTTTCTCCATATCGTACAAAGTGCTTTTGGTAGTTAAATAGCTTTTGGTAGTAATTATTTGTAATTGCAATGACTCCATCGACATCTCACGTTGCCTTACTAAATAAATTGAGCTTTGAATTTGCAAAACTCAACTTTTAGTACCTTCAGATAATTTTTTTGTAGACATTTTTTATTTGTCTGGGTTATTTTGAACATTATTTTAAGCCCCAGGTAAGAACTTAAACATTGGAAAGAGTGGCTATACGACTTACGTAGCCTCAATTTCATTTATGATAGATACTTATCTTTCCTCACTCCTTCTCTCCCTCAAAGTCAAAAGTTTATGTACCTCAAATTATACCTTATAGGCCTTATAGGAGTATGTCACATTTAAATATACTATGTTAAGCCAGGGTAAGTTCATGAATTTTCTGTTACACAAATTTAATTCAAATAGAAGTCTGAACCGGGAAGCGGTCAGGCGCAAAGCAAACATCAATCCGTACATAAAAGTTCAAAGTTATTACTCGTATATATGCCTAGCAAGAGTCAACCAGGACTACAAGCCATATGACATGAATTATGCAAGTTGTTGCTTACATTATTTAAATTCAACCCTTTGAAAGAAAATAATAAAAAAAAGCACATAAAATGTTTTTTTATTCGCCGCCCCTATCAGGTGCCTATATGTTAAATAGTTGTCACAATATGTATAGGATAACTCCCATGAGGCTGAGGATTAAGGTTCTATATATAGTGGTGGCACGGTGGGGGTGGAATAACTGTTACTCAGCAACATGAAATGAAATGCGTTCTTTTTCGTTCAATTGGCTTTGATGAGAGTGACGCGACGTAATGTTTTACGTTGTGTATAAGCTTGGGCACTTCACTACGTAAACGTATCCTGCATGAGGTGTTTTAGCGGTGATGGGATATTGTACCTATACATATATTTGTATGTTTATACCTATGCGATGGAAAGTTTTAGACAGATATTGGATTTTATTTAGTGCGTGTGAGCGTGAATATGAGCGTGAGAGTAAATTGAAAGGTTCCATTAAAAGTTACTCTTCAAAGCATGATTCAATTCAATTGACACGTGACGTAAAATTTATTGAAATATCACTCTTCAAAACGACCAAACTTCAAGTGAAACGTTATATATTGACGATGGGATTTATTTCAACGAATGATGGTTAACGTGGTGATGAGTAATTGACAATGATATTTTGCATTCGAATTAACTGAAAAATTAAAAGGGGAATTTTCTATAAGCTTATAATAATCATGGTGACTTAAATAAGATTTCCAAGGAATTAAAAGGGGGAAAACTTCAAGTATATTACTATGTTGTTGTTGATATACCATTTTGTTTTATAAATAAAGTGAGATGTAGGAAAGGAACAATTAGTATATTTAGTGGAAATTTTATATTACATTTCTGTTTTTCCATCGGAATCGTAAGGAAACATAAATATCACTTTTCTTAAATCAAGTTTTGAAGCATTTAAATTTTTATTTTGGTCTGGTTTTGGCCAAAAAACTCCTTCACCAGTCCCCAATTCATTTATTATATTTCACCTTCGATCTTCAAGTTTGCCTAAAAACGTTTGCCTAAATTTAGTAGATATTTTAACACATATATAAGAGCGTCAGTATCAGTATCAAAGCGTTTTAATCCTCCAAAGTGTGTAAAATAAAATTCTTTTTTCACACAAATTATTATTTGATTTCTTTCAAATTCCAAGGTAGATATCTAGTGAATTTACTATATATCTACCCCTGACACATGTGTGTGAAAAATTAATGATTCTCACATGAATATATGAAGAGGGTAAATGAACACATTAAAAATATTGTTGAAGTGAAAATTCTTTGGCTGCGTTGTAAGTAATATTACAAGGTCGAATCTTAGCGAAACAATTACAATTACAATTACAATTACAATTACATTACAATTACAATTACAATTACAATTACAATTACAATTACAATTACAATTACAATTACAATTACAATTACAATTACAATTACAATTACAATTACAATTACAATTACAATTACAATTACAATTACAATTACAATTACAATTACAATTACAATTACAATTACAATTACAATTACAATTACAATTACAATTACAATTACAATTACAATTACAATTACAATTACAATTACAATTACAATTACAATTACAATTACAATTACAATTACAATTACAATTACAATTACAATTACAATTACAATTACAATTACAATTACAATTACAATTACAATTACAATTACAATTACAATTACAATTACAATTACAATTACAATTACAATTACAAATACAATTACAATTACAATTACAATTACAATTACAATTACAATTACAATTACAATTACAATTACAATTACAATTACAATTACAATTACAATTACAATTACAATTACATGTGTGCAAAAGTTAGTATGATATACCTTCTTGTAATAGTTTATTTTAACATAAGTCGTTATAAAATGTAAATTTCATTTTATAGCTTCAAAAAAGTCAAAATAATAATGCACTAACAAACTTTAAAAAAAAAAATGTTTGCTTAGATTTATTAAAAATATCACATTTATTCACTATGTATTAGAACTATTTCAGATGTGCTTTAATCTATTTCTAATTTTATTGATTTTCAAGCAACAAAATTTCAGTTTAAACTGCAAGATTCCAGCAGGCATGTAAATGTATTGTTGGGAGACGCGTTCATATATTAATTTTTATGTACCCACATTTTTGTGGTATGTGCAAAAAATAAAAGGCTTCCCATATAACTAATTCTTTATAATTTTCTTGCACTTTAAGAATAAAATTTTCCCAAGGAAACACATCACATATCACAAGGCTATATTCTTATATTAACACTTTGCTTTATAGCTTTTGCAACCTCTTATAGCTTTTTCTCCCTCTGGATGTAGAAATGCTCACAATTTAAAGAAATAATGTAAGCAGAATATTTTTTTATTCCATATTTGAGAGGACTTTTTTTTACAAAAAATACATCTTGTCATCTTGTGTCAGACGTAAGTTTTACTTAATTAAAAAGAAATCTTCAAGAAGTTGAACATCCGACAAGCATGTCTAGATTTAAATTCCTTTTTAAATGTATATGTATGAGTTAGAAATGAAAGAAAATATGAGAATCACAGCAGAAAATGAACAAAAAACAAAAAAAAAACATTTATTTATGAAGGTTCTATGAAGAGTCATTTTTATTTAGAAAATCTTTCAACAAGGATATGAAAACTACAACCCTTTTAGCAAGCTCATAGCAAAAGTCAATACTCATTTCCGTTATTCATTTCCGCATTATTATTATTATTTTTATTTTTTATTTTTTTTTAGAATCAAGCGATAGAAAAAATATTCAGGGTATAATGGATAAAAAGAGAACTATACTTATATATTTGAAATCCTCTTATTCATTCGCACATTGTTAGCACACTGTAATTGAAAAATGAAAAGGGGAGGCAATAGATATTGAAATTGATATGAAATGAAAAGGATTTATAAATAAATTGGGTTCATTTTTTTTTTTTTGGAACAACTGACTATTTCAATATTGGGTGTTGAATACCTACCTACTTTTAAGACCTTTATAGACGATATTCATTTTTGTTTTCAATTATGTACACTTTCTGAGTAATATTTATTAGCCTTTAATTAGTTGTGTTCAATGTTTTCTATGTTTTTTTTTTATTTTTTTTTTCTAAATTCATATGAAGTTAGCTTAGAAACCTCTAGAAAAGAGGTAAAATTTTTAATGCTTAATTATTTCCTGCTATTTCTATTTGTGGTAATTTAAATTTGTAAATGCAATATTTTCTATGTTTTTTTTATTTCTTCTTTTTTTGCACTAAAATCATATGAAGTTATAAATGAATCCAATGTTTAAAATAATATTGAAAGTTTAATGATAAATAATTTGTTAAATGTTAGTAGTACTTTGAATTCTGCTATGCAATGTTTTCTATGTTTTTTTTTTTCAGTAAGTTCATAGGAAGTTAACAAAGAATTTTCAGATAAAAACAAATAATATTGCAGTGTTTAGTTAATAATTTACTGTTAGTTAAAATTTTCTCATTCAATTTTTTCTATGTTTTGTTTCTTTTTTTTTAAATTTGTTTTTAATAAGTTCATATTAAGTTATAACAAAGAATTTTGCGGTGAAATCTTATAATATTGAAATATTTAATACTTAACAGTCTGCTGTTAATTATTCGTTAAATTTTTGTGGTAATTTAAATTTTACTGTGCAATATTATATTTTTTTTGCTAAACTCATATTATGTTATGTAAAGCATACCATTAAAGTGGGGTTAAAACTCAATGTGCTGGACATTTTTCTTCTGAATAATTTGTGATAATTTTGATGTTGTTATTCAATTTTGTATATGTTTTTAGTTTTTTTTCAGCTAAATTCATATGAAGTTAGAAAAAAATCGTCTCGGTGGTAAAAACTTACAATATTTAAATGTTTAATAATTACCTATCAATTATTTGTGATATAGTTAAAATTTTGCCGTGCAATGTTTTCTATGATATTTTTCTATTTTTTGTTAAATTCATATGAAGTGAGCAAATCATCCCCTCGAAAAGGGGTTTATACTAACTTAGTTTGAAATTTTTACTCCTTAATAATTTTCCTTTGGTTAAGATTTTGTTACACAGTCAACCGTCCCTAAGTCGAATTTTCACGGGATACCAAGATTTGTTCGAGTAAGAGAGAGTTTTGAAAAAATTTGAGTTATAGCGAGAAACATTTTTTTATTTTAAAAGATTTATTTAATAACTAAAGGTTAATATATGTCTATAAAGCAACCATACAACACAAAGAAAAGGATAACAATCCTTTTTTTGTTTTTGCGTTGTAACTTTTTAAAAACTGCATCTTTTTATAGAGGTACCGTGGTTATGAATAGGAAGAAACGCGAAGAGCTGACGATGATGGTACACGCCATGCTACACATATATACATATGTATTAAGGTTTTGATGGTTCGTAGTTATATTATACCCAAATACGAATTCCGAAGGGGTAATGTTTTTTTTATTTTGTTTTGTTCGAACCAAAAAGATGCCAATAATCGAGAAAATGTGTTCAATTTAGAGAGAATTCGACTTAGAGGGAGTTTTGTATGGAAAATTGAAGGGAATGATAAAATATGTCGAAAAAGTTCGAGTTAGAGAGAAATTCGACTTAGAGAGAGTACGACTTAGGGAGAGTCGACTGTACTATGTTTTCCATGTTCCAACTCATATGAATTTAGCAAACAGTCTCCACGAAGAAGGTTTAAATATTAATTATTTGGGAAAATTTAAATTTTGTCGTGCCATGTTTTCATTGTTTTTAAAAAAAAAATTTTCGCTAATTTCATATTTAGTTAGCAAATATGAGCCTCGTATCATAGCAACTCAACTATATAGTCTATCGTTAGCCTGGAATTCTATTGGCTCTATTTTCATAAGCTGTATAGTCTTGTTGCTATGATATGTTATTATAATTTTGATTCATTGAACTGTTTTATAAACTTTACAGAAAAGAGAAAAAAACACGCCTAGTATTGATATGTACTTAATACTTTTTGTTTTGTTTTTTTAAGTCCATCAATAAATTGATATGAAGTAAGCAAAGAATTAAGTGATAAATTAAATTTGTTCGTGCAATGTTTTCTATGTTCAATGAGTTTTTTTTTTGATAAATCCAAATGCAGTTAGAAAAGCATCTGTGGAACAGTTTTTGAGAACAGTAGATAAGATTTTCATATATGACAAAAAAAAAAACCACACAACACTAGGTGCACCTGCCTTAACATTTTATTTCAATAAAGAATGCTTTATGTAAAATCTTTCCCACCACATGTCAAATCAGAAGTGAGGTTTAAAATATTATTTTAACAAACCAATACATCAAATCCTTATTATCATCCCTTATCATCCCTTATGCACGAAAATCATTATCATCATCAAAATCATCAAACCATGGTCCAAGCCATGCTGGGCGTGCTTACATTGACTTTAATCCATCTATAGTATATTACATCATTTCAGAAACATGATAGCATCGAAGTTCTATAATATTGAAATTCAAGAACCTACATCACTACTTGACTATACTCAAGATAATTTCCAAGGATAAATGGAACTATTTTCAATCTATATAGACAAGTACCTATATATATACTTATACATACATACATACATACATATAAAACAGACATATCTATGTATATAGTATCTTCTTGTACATACATATATTGTAGAATACATCTTCATTCACATTCTTCTTGAAATTGATTTTTTCGTTCATATCCTTCTTAAGAAATTTCAATATATTCGTATTCGTATGTATAGGTAGGTATACATATTAGAGACCTTCAAAGAAGACCTACATAGAAGCTTGGAAATAAAAAGAATTATTTAGATTGTGTGTAAGGAATCTTTGGTCTGATTGATTGGGGCAATTAAGATTGCAATATTATTAAAATCTAGTTATTATAGGATCTATAGGGTTTACCAAGAATATTTGGTTCGTTCAATGAATACAATTAAAGTCAATCGATATACGTATATATACAACACATATGTATGTATGGCAAGGGAAAATTGTTTGTGAATTATTCTGTCAAATGAAAATATTTGATTCAAAAGAAATCATTCTTTATTATATTGACAGTTAAATACCATATGGGTCATGTGGTTTATCGGTTTCGTTTTATTTTGAAATATTACAGGTTTCCATCTTACATTTCATTGCAGAGTATGTGGATCCAATGAAACATCGACTTAGAACTCGAACTGGTCGACGAACGGATTTTCTTCGAATTAAGAGAAAAACTTTGAAACATTTATGTAAAAACTTCGTAAATCCCATTATACATAATAATCAATCTTATTTATGAGCCCATTCCAAAGAATGTCTAACTTTAGACAGCTGTCCAACCCCAAAACCTTATTTATAAACATTTTCCATCTATTTTCTTACTTATAGACACTGCAATTGATTTTATATAAACCTATTCTAATATAATGAACGTTCAATCCAAAAGTTCATTCAAATTTATTAATTTATTCGAAATTGACAGATTTCATGTATATCATTGAAGAAATGAGGATACATATATTTAGCCATTTCTTGGAATGCGTTTATAAATAAGAAAATATTAAATATTTAGACAATGCCCATAGCTGGATAATTGTCTTAGATAATTCTAAGGAAATCTAATAAATACGATGCAAAATTTAATTAGCCTTCAAATTCTAATATCTTTTTATAAAGAAATTAGTTTAAAATTCACAATTCAGTTTGTTTGTTGAAGTCAAAGCATGAACAATTGATTTATAAAAACGTTTCCGCCCTCAATCTTTCCGGGCATTGACTAAAGGAAGTCATCCCTGTGACAAGAATTGTTCAAGTTGAACATTTCTAGCAATTACTTCTTTTTTTTTTTCTCCAAGCAACTGGAATTAAAATACATAGATCGATTTGAGAAATAAATGTGGAAAAATGGTAGTAAAGCAAAAAAAACAAAAAGCATCAATGATTTAAAATTGACAAGAATTCATCCAGTGAGCCTTGAACAAAACATTTTAAACTGACAGATGTATATCTTTGTTCAAAGTTTATTATTCAGTTAAAGAATTCTTGCCTATAATGATATCTTACTGACTTTCATTAGACCAAAATCGATTAATATTTTATGGTTAATCTATATGGCTAGATTGCTCTTTTAAAGCTTTTAAATTAAATTTGGCTCGAAATATTTAAAACATAGTTTGTTGCCTATCTGTCAAGCTATAAACTGTCAAATTTCATTAAATAATGGCTATAATGTTAATGGATTAAAAAAGCTCTAAAAATAATCAAAAATGCAAGAGATTTTATTTATGGGTCTTGTGAATAAAAAAAAAGTTAAATCTTTTTTTGGAGGAAGCTAAAGCCAACTAGTCATAGCTTTTACTAGCAGCTAAAGCTAGACAGTTCTAGCTTAAGCTTTGTTTTATGTGAATAAAAAAATGATAACGCTAAATAGCTTGTGCTAGAAAATTCTAGTTTAAGCTTCGCAATTTAAGCAGTTTGTTTTTTATTCACATGTTTCGACTAGGTAGCTTTAGCTAGAACTGTTCATATATAGACCAAAAGGAAGGTTGTTTTGGATTTTGTTTTGCCACTATATCTGTATTATAGGGCAAGTTTTGATTTTGGGTTAAAAATGTTTTTATCATATCGTCCGTCAGTCTCTGCGTATATACGTTGACTGTGGTTCAATTGGTTTCAAATTTGTATATAGGTCAGGTAGTTCCAATAAAACAGTTTTGATATTTTAAAAAGTATAAAAAAAATTGTCTTATTTTTGAGTTACTCTCTAACATTAATTTATTTAACAGCTCGCACAATTTTTAAGTACCTGCTTCATAATTCTCCATTAACTTTGTAATTCTACCTTTTAATGGCTTATATATGTACCTACAATGCCTAGTATTTAATTCATGATGCAACTGTCAACGAAAACTACGTTCTTAATAGTCTTACATACAGAAGAGCGTTCAAATCAATCTTGTCCTACTGCACCATACTGAAATCCAGGTTCACTTAGATATCTTAAAAATATCTGTATTCTCTGCTCAGAGGTCAGAGCACCTCTACGCTCCGTTGAGTCGTCTATATAAGGTAATCACCACTATGCACATTTCATTTGAAAATCTAAATAAACTATAAAAATCCTCATCACTTACTTCCGTTTCTTCTAAAATTTTAGTTTTCTTACCATAATCGCACTATAACTAAAGAGAATACTGAAAATAAGACCTAGTCAAAGCTTTCTAGACAGGGAGAAAAAATCTTAAAATTTTTGTAGCTTTAACTTTAATATTCTAGTTAAAGCTATTTTTATTCACACAAATTGAAGCTTAGGCTGGGAAAACAAGCTAAAACTAAATGAATTTAGCGTTGGCTATTTTAAAATAGCTATGACTAGAAAACATCTTTAACTAGCTAGCTGAAGCTTATTTTTATTCACCAAAAATCTAGCTTTTACTTAAAAATCCAAGTTTTAGCTTTAGCTTTTTTTTTATTCACAAGGCCCTATTTTTCAAAAAAGTGTGACTAAAGGCTTTCGAGTGAAATTGGGAATAAAATATTCTGTATCTATACACCATAAAACATAGTTTTTTACCTATGACCCAATCCATAAACTGTTCCATTCCATTGAAGAAAGCTACGATGTCAATAGATTAAGAAATAACTAAAAAATCAAAAATGTTGAGATTGAGGTCAAGGCAAACTCCATTGACGCGTCAGAAAATCCAGCGTTGGGATACTGTCAACGAGCTGAAAAATACTCTGTCAAAATGTCCTTACTCCGTTAACAGGGTGATTACACGATCAAAAATTTCAACGTATTGACAGTTTACAGTATTCTAAGATGATTATCACACGACTTGACAACTTTAGGACAGAATTTGACGTTACACAATTGGCGTTTTTCTTTTTTACCTCAGAGCAGATCACCGAGCTGTCAAAAATTAATTCTATGTTTCTTTTTTACCTCAAAAAAATCAGAGCACATAAGTCGTGTTTCTTTTTTTCATCTGAGCTAGCTCGGAGCATGATCTGTATGCTCGGAATAAAATGACCGAGCAAATCAAGCAAAACGCTGAGCGAAGCCAATTTTTATGTAATTTGACAGATTTCTATGCATATGATATGTTCAGTGCTCAAGTGTGTTTCATAATTAAATCTGAGGGCTCTGATCATAATCTCCTCAGAGCTTTGCTCTGATCGCTCAACCTCTTGCTCAGAGCTTTGCTCAGAGCCAAAAAAGAAAAACGCCAAATATATGTTTTTGCTATAGTAACGGCCGGCACAACAAAACAAGGTGATTTTATTAAAGTTACATACATAATATCGAATTGATTCCAAATTGAGATTTCAATTCAGGTATACTCGTATGTATCAGACCACACCGACACCAGATCGAAAGATTGAAATCAAATGGAATCGAAGTGTACTTGAAGTAACAGTTTTATTTTTAGTGTGTGCGTGCGGAATTCAGTTTTTGTGTATTTCGTTTGTTTTCCAAAAATTGTGTGGAGCTTTTGTACAAAACAAAACAAATTGAAATTCACACACATTTGAAAGGATCTGTCATCTCGATTCTTAAATTCATAGATCTACATGCGATAATTTGAATCGTTTCAGATCGCAAAGTTAAATCGATCGAAAAATCCAATAATAATCCAATCTAAGGAATTAAATTTGGATTATTACTGAATTATAAAAATTATAAACTGAAGTGATGTAGAGTGTATAATTTCTATGAAGACATTGAAAAATATTTTAATTTCAACTTTTATTATACGTATAAATAATAATAGTGATATAAAATTAATAAAAAATACAAATATGCACTTAGCCAAACCTTTAATAGATCTTAACTCATTTAATTGATTAAGCGAGCACTTAAGTCCATTATCATAAAGCGATCAATTAAGTGATAAAGATGATAATAGAATCATAAAAACACATTGAACAAATCGCAGTTATTATTGTTTATTTAAACAAATGCAAGTGAAATCCATTTCAATCAAAGCCGACATTCAGCGGAAAAGCATTTTAATTAAAGTTTTGTATTTTACTATCACTTTGTGGTGGAAACATTTTTAAACAATCGATTGTTTTATAATTTGTATTTCCTAACATTTTTGGAGAAAAAAAGCAAGCAAGTGTGTACCGTTAGACAAATAAAATTTCTTTATCTAAAATGATGGCACGTTTAAGCAAAACGTTTCATCAGGGTAGCAACTATGAAAGGTTTGTTATTTAGATA